>JAXCHB010000011.1:28491530-29962295 GCA_036926305.1 Uropetala carovei
CTGTCACTTATTTCATGCTTGAAGTGCACTATGATAACCCCTCATTTAAGAAATGTAGGTATTCAGAAGGGAATATAGTGATTAAATATCAAAGCAAAATAGTTTATATTTAAATAAAAAAGTAAGGGTATTTCTGCATGAATTCATGGAATTACAATACATAATTTTCTTTCTGTTTTAGTGATCTTCCATTTTTAATGATGCAGTTTACTAGCATAATTTAGAATAAAAATTAATATCTATTCTTCATCAAGATCCTCAATTATGCTAAAATAAAGAAAGAATGCTATAAATTATTTTCTTTGGCTAATAAAAATTTTTCTCAGTTCATGACAGTTCAGGCATACGAGTCCATTACACTGACCAATTGAGACAGTATGATGGAGGCATTTTAGTGAATGGTATAACAGTCACTCCTCTGCATTTAATCCCACCACATCAAGATCAGTACACAAACGTGGGATTCTGTTCTTCAGAATGCACTAGAAAAGTAAGCGCATTAAACATCTTCATGATTTATCCTTAAATGTATTATCTATATTCAAATGTTACATTTTATGTCCAGTTCCTTCTATTGAACCTTTTAGAATCCTTATTTATTTTCTACTTACCGTAAATACTTGTGTATAATGCGCACCTGCATATAACGCGCAGGTAGGTTTTCGGTCTCATATTCTGCGATTTTTTATATACCCGCGTATAACGCGCACATTTTCCTAAAATTTTTGTCTCGGTCACAAATTTATCATTTAACTCAGTGCTTTTCAACCTTTTTTGCTCCACGGCACACCTTCATGCATGCTTAAGAACATCGCCACACACCAAACCACCAAAATTAATTTCACTGCGTAAATACTCATTTTTAAAGATAAAAACAAGCGTAACAAGTGAAAGTCGCAGTTATATTAGATTGTTACGATTGGTAAAGCAATAATTGTATAATTTTATTGTACATTAAATACATACATAATTTTAAAATGAAATTTCTTCTGAGTGTGCGGCACACTAGTCCCTTCCTCGTGGAACACTAATGTGCCGCGGCACACCGGTTGAGAACCACTGATTTAACTCATTATTATTATTATTATGTGTTAAATTGTCAGTATCATTGTGATATGATAAAACAATGAATTAAAACTGACGTCAGAGACGGCTAGGAAAATCGTGGGGCCCGGTGTGAAGTGTGCGCACAGGGCATCTTACACGTCAAAAATTTTTAATAGTAAATTATAATAACTAAAGCAACATCTCTCACTATGACACATCGATATTTTTCCATAAATGCGTGTACTTTATAAGTACAATAAATATTTCCAAGAGAGCGTGGGGCCTCTTTAAGTGCAGGACATCAATCACGCCATATATTTTATTCGCGTAGATTAATGTTAATATCATATATAATCAAATTCAATTTAACTTAATGTGCTTATTATGGCCAATATGCCTATTCAATCAACCTTTCTTCTCTTTATCTGTGCAAGTAATTTATTTTTTTAAATACTGCAATAAATATGTACCCTCGTATAACACGCATCCTACTTTTCAGCTCCAAAATATCGGGAAAAAAGTGGGTGTTGTACTTATGGTAATACCCTTCATCATATTAACTCCAGTGCAACCATCTCTCTCATACTTTTTCATTACCATCTTAAATTGTTTTTTTCAATATAGTCAAATCTTCTCTATATATCCTTATCAGTTTCTATTGCTGTCCAGTTCGTTTTCCCCATTCAATCCTGCATATTCATTTGAAACAATTTTAATCTTTTAAAGCCAATTTTTTTAGAAACTTGATTCTCAGATACTAGAACACAATGGCTCATATCAGAGTTTTGTTCATGGCTACCTACTATCCCTATCATATAGGCTAGCTAGACAACTTCCTAGGGCACCATGTAGTTATGGTCACATCTTTTAAATTTGAATATATATTTTTTATTTTCTTTATTTGGTAATGTACAAAAAGTATAAATTTACTTTGCTGTTACAGTAAGAATCTAAAGTTTTCTGTAAATTTTACAATAATATTTTTTCCAATGGGCACCATTTCGACCTCTTGCCTAGGGTGCCAGAATACCTTGACCCAGCCTTGGTTTTTATCATTCTCATTTTTATATACTACATAAACCAAGCAATTCAAACTGGCAGCCCAAATGCTAATTTTTCTCTCAACTAAAACGTTTGATATTTTATGTAAATAATTTATTTTTGTGAAATGTAGACAAGATTTTTTTCTTAGTTATTGAAATAAAATAGAACATAGTTTCTAAATCATTGTTTTAGAAAAAACAAAACAAGTGATCTATTTAGCTAATTATGGCCCTCATTAAACAACTGTAGTCATAATACAGCCCTCTATGACATCCATCACTTCAGTGCCACCCTGATGCTTCTTTGAGTTTGACATACCTGACATAAATCATCAAATCATTAACTCTGATTTACCCAAGCAACTCTATTCTGCAAGTACTGTTTCTGATATATTCAGCAATTCTAGGATTTTAAATCAGGACTGCTGGTTTACCTGAAATAATCTATCTACTTTATATTTAATTTTATGCAAACTTCTGTTTTTGTGCTCCATGAATGCATGTTAACTTTCTTATTGTTTATATTTGTTAGAGTACCAAAATCCTTTGTTTCTTTAAGTAAGTTTAATGGAACTGAAATATTCCGAGTGACTTGCTAAAATTTTTAACACAAAAAGCATCTTTCTTGGTTGGTATCGGAAGTTGTATGCATACCACCCTTTGTTGGTGTAGAACTCCAATATATCAGTATGGTATAAGAATGGTAATTTAATATATGAAAAATGCTCTCCTGTGAGCGAATGAATAAGGAGAGTATTCCATCTGTTCTACAAGTGTTTTGATTCATATTATGATTAAATATTGTATTCACTTTAGTCAAGAAATATTTCCTTTATCACAAACTACAGTCAGTCATTATAAATTGAGGTTTATTTTTCAATCTCATTTATCCAAACTTGGCTGTTTGAATATATGAGGTAATTTAAACCAAGATTATGAATTTTGCATCAAACAAATTTTTCTATCTGTTGCTACAGATTTATTATCATTCATCAAAAAATATTTTAGATATGTTATCCATGATAAATTTCCACACATTTCTCTTTGCTGCCTGAAATTGATTGTGCCTTAATATTTCATAATTGGGATTTAATCATGAAGTTGTACATTCATTTATTAAAATAATTTCATCAAGGGACTCAACAATGTGAAGGAAATGTGTTGGAATATTTATCAAAACTGTTTTCTCTCTACCTTTTAAAATTTATGTAGAGCTGCAAAGTTTTTGCTTGCTTTGTATTTGTCATACAATTGACTGACGGATTTCAGTTAGCTGAATGCCTTACTTAGTGAAACATTTCCAGAAATTTTCAACTCTGATGATTTAATTTCCTCCATGCAGATGTTTCCAAAGGTTGGCGTCAAAGTGATATCTGTTCTTCTTCACTCTCACTTGGCTGGTCGGAAGATGAGGCTAAGGCATTTGCGTGAAGGGAAGGAACTACAAAAAATAGTTGAGGTGAGCATATATGGGGAAAAATTAGGATTATTAATAGGGTTCTCTCTAATAATAATAAGTAGTAAACGATGAAAAATCCATCTATGAGGTTGTCTTTCTTATATGTTGTTCACATTTCATGAGAGCCATGTGCATTTATGATGACATAGTTAAAATTAGTTTTTAACAAAAATGTTTCAAATGGATTTTGTTAAGAGCATTTAGAAAGACTGTGATATGCCAAAGAATTCATTACTTTGCACTATTTCATTAACAGAAGGAAAATAGAAGAATGAAATCCCAAGTCATTATATAAATTGTTGCACAAATTTGATAACACATATTCCATATACAAAATAACCACTGTTTTCAACTTTGTTGTACAGTCTCCATTGCCCTCCAGCTGATTCCCAATATTGCCAATGCAAAATCATATTAGTGGATGACTTCTTGGTGCATGTGACATAGTTAATACAGTAAGTGGTTTTTTATGTGTTTAGGAACTATATCAGGTTTTGCAATTCTATTTTCACTTTTTTACCAATCAATCAGGCATTTCATTGAGTAATGTAATTTATTAGCGGAATTACCTCATATATAAAACTTTTTGTAGTTACAATTGCACTATTGGATTAATCAGCTCTTTACATAAATAATGATATTTACTCAGATGGTTAGTGGTGTAGTGATTTAGGTGCTTGCCTACTACTTACCTGTTGTTTTAAATGGCAGTGGTTACGAATCCTGCAAAAAAGGATTTTTTCAAAGGTTGCCTTGCCCAATATTTGTATGTGTATGAACTAAGGAATAAGAAAAAGAGATTCAAAATGAGGAGAACACACAAATCTGTCCTTCAGAAGGAACGTTAAGCAGTTGGTCCCCTTGGTGCTCTTTGTAAAGAGTAGACTAATGCAGGCACTGGGTTTCTCTCCTCCCTTCTATGTGTCCGGTGTAGAAGGCAAAATGGCTAATAAAACCTGATGCACATTTCATTGTTGATCTGCTGATCATAGATTCATTTTATGATTAGTGGGATCACTGCTGGAGATGGCTGCTTAGTTCTCCTCTTGTGTGTGTGATTTTACCAACTTTTCTTACATTATCAGATTTAATGTAGTCATCATTAGGTTTCTCTAATCATGAGGTGTGCTCAGTATTTCATTTTTAGAGTTCTCTATATGGGAGCACCAAAAGGATATCAGGATTTTACTTTTGAATAGGAATAAAGAAAAATTGAAGTTATGTTCATTTACAAGTTAATATATATTTTTTTAAATTCCTCCTTTTATGCCATAAAATTTTATTTGATACTGAAGGAAATTAAGCATTGAGCTGAAAATATTAAAAATGCATTTGATGGTTTATTGAAATATTTTAATAAGAATGACACTATATGACTAGTGTTTATAGATTTAATCAAGCCATTTATTTTTAAACTATTCTGTTTGTAAATAAATAATATAAATATTTCACTTTAATAAAAATAGGACAACAGATATGATTTCAACTACCAACAGACAAGGTCTCTTTCGAAAGAAGTTGAAGTCCTCCCTGGTGATGAACTTGTGACAGAGTGTGTCTATCAGACAATCAACAGAAGCGAGCCTACTTTTGTAAGTATTAAATATTGTTAATTAAAATAACTTGACAAAGTATAATTATTTCTAGGGATATGAATTTACAAGAACTACTATGATTTACCCATTTTAGTATTGGTAAAAATTTTAATATTAAAATTGTATACAGGTTGCTTTATCATGAATTGTTATTTTCTTTAAAAATGTTATGGAATAATAAGAAAATGTACTCCCTTTACATTATATTCAAAATCCTTCAGTTTTTTGCTGCACCAATGACACATAATGTAAAATAATACTAAGTAAAGACTATCAGAGTTATCTGTTGTCAACTGTGCAATTTTCAAATATCCCAACATAAATACCAGTATGATATGATATCATTTTTGAAAAGTGTATTATCTGGCATCCATAATGAATATCAAATAAGAGAAAATGAGTTAATGGTAACCATTCGTAAGAGAAAAATAAGAACAAGTAAGAATTTTTAAAAAATTCAAAAATAAAATCTTTTTGCTTTATAAAATAGGCAGCCTTAAAAGAATAAAACAAGAAAAATTTCAGATTATTTGTTCATTATAAAAGATTTAGGTGTCATATTCTTTTCATTACTGTTGCTTCACATATCATTTAAGTAATAATTTTGCTTTGATTTGAGGTCCGAGGATGAGCTTCATTAAAAAATGTGTTTTGCTATTAGCTTTATAGCCAAAATTCATTTACTCTAGCTTATGGAATGAGATTATTATGTAAATGGTATGTAAAGTTATAGTAATGACAAGTACATGACACCAGAATCTTTTATAACAAACAAATAATCTGAAAATTGTCTTGTTTTATTCTTTTAAGGCCGCCTATTTTATAAAACAAATAGATTTTTTTTAAATTCTAACTTGTTTTCATCTTTTAAGTGCAAAAATGAATAACATTCAATGAAAAATAACGAACATAAATAATTTACCTCAATTGCTTTCTTACAATGATTGATGTCAAAGTTTGTGATTTGTGGAACTCTGTGACTTCATACGACTCTAGCGCTAGTAGGCTTGTCAGTTTAAATCACAAAGCTAATAAGAAGAGAAACCTGGTACAGGCTTAGTCTACTTTTTTCAAAAAGCACCAAAGATAACCAACGGCTTGATGTCCCTTCCAAAGGATGAAGCATTGATTTGCCTGCTCTCCTCTAAACACACAAAAACTATTGAAAAAATGCAACTTTCGCAGGTTTTCAATAGCTCAGCATATAAGGCCAACATGCTTGCCACCATACCGCGGCATCCCATTTTGCAAGTTTTGAAATTTCGTAGATACTTTCTACCCAGAAACCATCTACCGCAGCGTGAGGAATAAAAATACATTCCCAAATGGAACATCTACTGACTACGAGTTGTTAATTGTTTTATGAAAAAGTTCAAAATTTTTAAACCAATAGTGAACATTATTTAGGTATAAAATGACAGAATAGAAATAAGCTAAAATTTTTGTACAATTAAGCGTTATAACTTCCCTCACCATATATTGATCAAAATGACAACTCATGTTGAAGTCCGTATCTCCCCCTATCATTTCTAACATTGGGGCACAGAATACTGCACCTATGTAGTAGTTCAATTTCTTGCTACTAAAACGCCCCCAGACTTACCGGCAGAGCCACTGCAACAAGATAGAATTTTGGAAAGTTTGAACATTAACAGTTTAATATCTAGATGAAATACGAAATTGTTTATGGGCTAAAAACCATCTGCAAGCCATAAGCTTTCAAACAATGTAACACTCTTTACGATCTGATCATTTGTTTGAGAGATATGAGGGAACAAAAAATGGTCTACCAAAATATATATAGAAATAAATAAATAAATATATATCAGATGAACGCATATAAAAGATTTTATAAAAATAGAAATTTTATTAAATATACCACATTGAAATACAAAATAATTAATTGTTTCCTTTTCTTCCACTGGAGTTCCATCAAATATCTTTCTTTGTCTTCTCTCTCTCTAAGTCCTAATTCACTCTTATTATTATCTTTGCCACTACTTTTTATTTTACCCCCCATAAGATCCACCCTACAAAGCTTCTATTTACCTACCAACATATATATCAAGGAACCTTATTGCTTAGCTCTTATAATGAGAATTTTTTCTGCAAAACTAAAACCTAGCATGAATGTCTCTGCTGAGAAATTGAGATAAAAGATTTTTGTGGCTGCCTAAATAATGAAGTAATGGCCAATTTATAATTAGCATGGTATATATTTTACTAGCTAATAAAAATGCTTTTAATTTAATAATTGTATAGTTTCAAGTGACTAAAAGGGTTACATTTTGGTAATTAAAGCATTATTTTCTTTATAATTTAATGCAGGGAGGGTATTCAACAAAAGAAGAGATGTGCTTAGCGTTTGTCATGTATTATCCTCGAACATCACTAGCAGCCTGCTACAGCATGGCACCGGTGCAATTCTTCTTTGAGACTGTAGGTGTGAAGGAGTTCTATGGGACAGACATGGATACAGTTGAGAAACTTTTTCTGAAATTGGGAGACAGTGGTTCTTTGTAAGTTGAAATACTCAGAAATAGTAACTGTTAATGAAAACAAGTTTTAACTTACTTTGATATCATTTGCTTGAAATTCATTTTAAGCTTTATCTGCCAAATGGCTTGATAGTTATACTGCATGGTTCCAAGATTGCTCATAAATGCAGTTGGGCTTTGGGAGAGACCTTAGATGAATGACCTAACTGCAAGTTGAGGCAAAGCTGCTGATGGTCAAATTCTAAGGGGAAGGGAGACCTCAGACATAAAGAAAACAATTGAAATCGCTTATTTCTCTTGAGTGTTATAGTTCATCTCTTGGATCCCCTGTTATGACATGGAGAAAAATAAACAGCATCGTGAGAAAGGTCTATACAGTTTGTTCCTGTGTCTCATAATCGTATGAATTTTTCTTGTGATACATAAATTTTGTATGCCAATATGTTTTTCTTTATGCATTTCTATCCTATAGAAGATAAAATCATTATTTTATAAATTTTCTTCGATATTTTAAAAATAAAATGCTTTTTAGTTGAATATTTGATCACCTATTTTCCAGAAGACATATAACTGATTTAAATACCCTAAAATTCAGTTGGCAGCGGGCTTTTAAATCTGATGGATAGAGGTTAATAAACTGATGTATTTATTTGAGAAAAATTAATTTTCTATTAGAATATTCTTACGTCAGATAATGTAATTTCAATTTAATATACAGACTGTTGGACTTCAATTTTTAGTAATTTGTTAGATAGATATACTGTGGTCAGTAAAGTTTGTACTACATATATATTTCTAATCTTTTTCTTGATTTCCATGTAGTAATTGATGACAAAATACAGTGGTGCGTTTAGGCATAGGCGCACTAGGCAGGGCGCACTAGGGTAGGGTGGTACTTAATTTCGAAAGTTGGAAATATTTGGGTGCTGATCGATATAATTGTTCCTTTTGGTGAAAAAACAATGTGGTAAAAATTGGACCGCTGTACGTCAATATTTACCCGCGCCTCATCGAGCCTAAACATTAGTAGAATTGATATAATTTCAGTAACTCTAAACTCTTACCTTTGCGGCCTAACAAGCGGCGAATATGTCGAGCTGATACAATTGTATACTTTGGATAATACGAAGCACATGAAAAAGAATGTCAACAGTTAACAGTTTCGAACATGGAACACGATAACACAGGAGTACAGCCGCGTGGGGCAAGTTCCGTGTCCAAGCCCAATGTCACGCACCGCCGATGCCCCAGCGCGGGCTTGCCAGTTAAACTATTTCTTGTGATAAAATAATGCATAAATATATTCTTATTTAAGAAATTAATAACTGAAGTGTGTGAATATTAAATTTTGATTCTGATTTATTTTCATATTTCCTCTGGGTTGTCACAAAAGAACTATAAGTTCTATATATAGTTGGATGTAAGGTGATTCACAACATTGTTATTTTAATTACGCCAATTATGGAGCAGCCGACAAAGTACTTTCTGGATATTTAATGTAATTTCCCTTTATACTTACACTTAGATGACATCATCACCCTCAGACGGCGATGCGACTGTCCAATTATCTGGCAACCCTGGCTTAACTCTTTGTAATCACAGTTCACCAGCCAGCGCTATTCAGTTCGGGTCTTTTCGATCTTTCTGTGCACTCTCGCACTGTTCGCAGGCGGACGTGCTAATGTTGATGAACAATGTCTATGCAAAGGAAGCGAATTTTCATGATAGATCACGTAGAAAGTAAAATTATGGGAGCTAAACTCCCATCTAGACTACAAGAGCTTCGGTACATGCTATATCACACTCGCAAAATGAAGGAAAATGTTCATGAAAGTGCCATTTCCACCGCTCAGGAGATTATTCCGTTCTGGCAAAGGGCAAGAATTCCCACACATAAAGAACGCAACGTCATCCCTAAAATAAAGCTTTTTTACAAGGAATGGCGCAGTTTGAACAAGAACTCATCGCGCAAGAATCAAAAACAAGTACAGTTGGAAGAGGAGTTCAGGGGTAAATTGGAGGATTTATTTGATATAGCTCCCATGAATGTGATGGAATTGATAAAAATAGCAGAGGACAGACAATTTTTATTGAACCAAAGGATGAAAGGTCGTGTGGGATGCATGACCAGTTTCAAATATGCTCTAGCTGCCAAGGAAAAGAGGACAGCCGAACGAGAGAGGAAGAAACGACCCCGGGAGGAGAAAAACAGGAAAGAACGGGAAATCTCCGGTGAGTTTTCACTAATTAGTTTTCGTGCTCTGCAATTTCCTAGTCATGGCTCCGAATTTCATTCCTTTTATTTTTATATTGAATTTTTTGCGATTACAGACAGTAAGACTGTTCTTGAAGATAGCAGTGACGATGATAGTGAAGTCGCACCTGACTCTGGCCCTGAACATGACAATTCTGATGAAACAGAGAAAGATGCCACAGAAGCTGAGGCACGAGCTGATGTGCCTGTAAAGAAAGGGGCTACCACTGACATAATGACCCCAAAACTTGCTACTTGTCTTGATGCAGGGAAAGTAAGCAACAGAGTTGCTACAAAAGTCATTGCAGCATCAGTTGAAGCTTGCGGTACACATGACTTGAGCGATGTCAAAGTGAACTACGCTAAGGCATGGTTTCGCACCGAGAAATCTGCCCAGATAAAAACAGATTTCTTGGAATCAATAATGATTGCCCTCCTGAAACTTGTAGACGACCGCACGTGTCACTTGCTGAACTGCCTCAGTGGGCTTTCGGTGATTTAGATAGATTTGTGTCGAGAAACTCTCATCAGCTATTTGAGCGATTCTCGCTCCCCTCTGATTTTCTCAATGTTAATCCGTCAGAATGGACTTCACGAGAAGATTATAAGCGAGGTGTGGGTTATCTGCAAACCTTGAAGGTGGTAAATGACATTGCTGAGCGAGGAGTTTCCCTATTGACAAATTTCCTGCTAGTTTTGCCCACGGAAGATCAGTCCCAGCATATGCTGCATGTAGTTCAGGATTTTCGCAAGCAGTTTCCCAACTGCAGAAAAGAGACATTGGCCAGAGAATACGACTGTAGTATGTTTAATTGTCAGTGTGATTTGTAAGCTACCAGTTAGCCCTTTCCTACAGATATGTGTAATTTAAAAATATCATATCAGTTTTGAAGCTCATTTTGTATTTTTTGTAAATTATACCAAAATATCCTAATTTTAATCGATGAGGCACGGGTTAAAATTAACGGAGAGACCCGAAATTTTTTCCACGTTGTTTTTTCATCAAAAGGAACACTTTTATCGATCAGTACTACCAACTTAATAAAAAAAATGTG
Organism: Uropetala carovei; assembly: GCA_036926305.1. Taxonomy (NCBI): domain Eukaryota; kingdom Metazoa; phylum Arthropoda; class Insecta; order Odonata; family Petaluridae; genus Uropetala; species Uropetala carovei. The sequence continues at coordinate 28,502,482 of JAXCHB010000011.1, forward strand.
ACTAAATTAAGTACCACCCTAGCCTAGGGCCCCCAATGTTTAGGAGACCCCAAAAAGTTGAAAAAAAATTGCACTATCTCAAAATTTGTAATTGTCCTTACAAATATGACTGAAATACACAAAATTTTCTAGCAATAGGGGCTCCATAATACCACAGTGCCTAGGGGCTTCAACTGATATAAACTTGCCACTGACAAAATAGTGGCAAGGTGAAATTTCTATTCACAATGGAAATAATGTAAAATAAATTGGCCTTTGTTTAAATTTTTTGTTTTGTATTAACAATAGTTTTGGTGTTTATTAATCTAATTTTCTATCAATTAGTACAAATAGTCTATTTCTATATGCACTTTTAATTCAATATTCACAACGAACATTTTGCATCAGTTATGTATTCCCAATTTTTTTAGGATAAATTACTATTTATTGTTTACACTATACACTCATAGTTTAATTAATTGCAATGAATGAAATTCTGATCATTGGGCAGGACAGAAAAGGAAAGACAGTATTTATTGAAACATTACAAAAGGCAGTTTTGTTTACAGATGAATTCATCATCAATGTTAGCACATTCGATGAGAAAATTTTTATTCCATGCATTTATAAGGAATGATAAAATATTTTTGAGTTTTAAAATATCAGGAATCTCTTTCCATAATCCTACAGGAAAGAATTGAAAAGTACAACAGCTCCAACAACAACAACGACAGTGAGCACTTCCACAATATCATCTGATAATTTTGATGGAGGGCACATTGATGATGAAGAGAACCAGAAGGCAATTAATGACCTCAAAAGCAGAAAGGGTTATACATTAGAGGAGAGGGAAGGGAGTGGAAGTGCATCATCATTTGGAATATTTGAGGAGCTTGTAATTAAACAACCTGCAGAATTCAGCAACAAGACATTCACGCGTCACTTACATGAGGTACCTTGGACTGAGAGGCTCCTCACACATCGCATTGAACAGTCATTCCGGTTAGGGCAGCATATGACATTCTGCAGAATGAGTGATGACCAACTTGCACTGGTAAGTAATCCTTTGTGGTTTGTTGAAAGTATTGTCCAAAAAATCACCTTGAAAGTAAAAAGGAAATATCGTAGGACTATTTGTGATATTGGGAATTGGTCCCTGTACCTGCAATATTAAACCATAACTTTTAATAAATTAAATTATAAATATGATTAACATATATGAATGAGTTTAACTTAATGCGCATGAGAGAATCAGTGCATCAGCATCTAGTCCTTTCGAATTTACTATTGTGCTAATCAGGTTGGCATGCTGTTTATTTTGCTATAACTTCTCTCTTCAAAGTAAGTCTTTAACAACTAAATTATCTTATTGCTGAGAATCTAATGATTTAGACAGACATATACTGTGCACGTATTTTGCTCTAATGATAGGACAATTTTAATGGGATCAACTGGTTGGATTGGTGTCCCTGTCTTCTAGAGTTATGGTCTGTGGTGGGGTTGGTTGGATTTAAATATCCAGTTCACTTTGTGTTTATCTGTTGTCAGATTTCTTGACTTTCTAACATAAACCATCCTGTTTTATTTAATTAGTAAAGAATCACTTTAATTAAAACGTTCTTAAATAGAACATTTGATCTGATACTTCTTATGTCAGTATGTTAAGTTTAGATGGCTGAATTCAGTCAATTTGGGCCCTTCTGTAGCTATGGGTTTCAAGGCTCAGCTATATTACATGAGGTCCCTACAAGGGCAGATCCTTCCTTAGTCTGGAATAGACAAGAATTTTTTGGATCTGTCAATAGATGCCTGTAATTTAATTTGATACAATTTTTGTTAGTATTATTATTCCTTCAGTGCCTGTAAGTGAATTGAAAGAGCTTGATTTTGTTTTGCTACCACAGCCTGCCGCTATCCAATATTTTCCCAATGTGACAGAGGAGACTGGTGTAATACTGGAGGAGAAGGGTGGTGAGGGGCAGTGCAAGGAGGAGGTGGGAGGAAGAAAATGGTCAGTTGGAGAAGAGAACATTGGAAGTGGCCAAGATTTATCATATTCCTGTGTCCTACATGCCACCATCCTTGCTACAGTTGCCATGGTGTGGCCCTGACCAGCCAGAGGACAACAGCACATCCCTGATGGATTGACAAGGCAGCATCCTAGAGAGTGTTTCTGTGGCCATGCTTATTGAACTAATTCACATGATCAGCTCTCATATAGGGATCCCAACGCTTAATGAAAGGGTTCAGAAGATGCACTACTTGCGGTTATATTTTTGCCACTATTGGTCTTCTTGAGGAGTGATACTTATCTCCTTCTCTTTAAATGGAGCTCATTGGATAGTTCACTCATTAATTATTTAAAATATTCTGTAAAAAATGACATTTTCACTGAATGTTCTCATGAACCATATTGTGATTTAAAGTTACATGAATAGCCAGGTGTGGAAGATCTGAATGTTGAGTGTTATATGAATATGTGTAAATGCCTGACTGTCGCAAATATTTTCATATCAATGTGCAATTTTACAGTTAAGCCCACATGAAGGAACTTTTCCTAAAAAAGTTTCGAATAACTTTCTTATTGCATAATTTATTGGTGAAAGGTGTTACATGGAAATTCATTCTAATGCATAATGAACACTACTGTCAACTCAACAAGGGAAGAAATTGCATGATTGTAAATTTTGTATTTATCTAGCTATTGTCATATTTTTTTATATATTTGAAACTTTCTCTTTGGAATTATACATGATGTTGAGTGAAGGAAGAGTAAGGTGCTTAGATGGTAAGGACTCCCAAAGAGTAAAGAGGGTTGGATGACCATTTCAGGTTTTATGAACTGGAAATGTGTTTTATGATGCCTCACAATGGCAGATATGGCAAGAAAACCATATGTTTCAGTTTAATTATTTGGATATTTTTGTGAACAAAATTGAATATGGAGTACTAATGATCTTATAATGAAAAATTACTTGTTTACTGATATCTTTAATTCTTTAATGGATTAATTTTTGTTTAATTTTAAACAAAACTGATATTACAAATTTTATGTATTGCATTCAACTTTTTACCTGATATATCTATCATCATCCTTAAATGGAAGTAAGATGTCAATGCTGATGTCATAAATAGCTTCATGTGATGAAAATTAAGTGTTGTTGATGGTTTTAATACACTACAAAATTTCATCTTTGGATGACCTTGCTTTTCTCAACCTAGCTAACCTGTTAATGGATCGAGCCAGAGGTTGTATGTAGTACAGGTAATAATTAACATGAATTTTACTTTCTCATAGATGTAGTACATTGAGAAAGTACTGTAATTGTGAAATAATCGACTTTGAGATTTCAATGGAAATATCCATTTTAGGTCTCCAAAAAATGGTTTTTGTCATGCCATCTGTCTGTCCACAGCTCAAGAGCCTAAATCATACAGCAGCATTGGATGATATTTTGTAATTAGGCATACTATTATTCAGAATAGAAACTATGAAGAGAATTTCCTTCCAGTCAGAAAAGAGTGTTGTCAGGCCAGAGAAATACGTACAGGCAGTCCTTGCACTTACGACATAATTGGTTCCTGAAATTCTCATTGTAAGTCGAAGCACATTTTCTCCATAAGAGTAGTGTTAAAAATTTGGGTTACATTCCTCTCCCAATGGCCAGATAATATATTTTTATAAAATGACCCATAATACTGCACTCAAGCAAAGATAAACATAAATATAACTTATTAAATACTAAACAAATCTTTTTATTCTAATCCGGATACAATAATGACTTGTAAAAACATCTGAAAGTAGAAAAAATTACTGAAGGAATGAAGTATGTTCTTATAAAAATTGGAGGTTATAATGTTGCCGTTTTAGGTGATTGTCATCACCGACGTACGAGCAGAGCCAGCCTTCTAGGGTATGCAGGCGATGCGTCACATCGGGGCCCCATGTTCAAAGGGCCCCATCTTGGGAGCCATTAAAGCCACCGAAAGAAATAGAAAAATAGAGAGAGTGGGAAAGGCAGAGAAAGATGAAAAGAGAGCTGTGGAACAGATACGAGAGGGAAGATGCTTTCGGGAAATTTTTAGTTTATTTCCTTTACTATATTAGCATGTGAACAGGTCTGTCTTAATGATATGCGGGGCCCCTCTACCCTTCATAATACTTTTTACTGCAAAGAAACGGCCATTGAATGTATTTTTTCATTGCAAAACAACGAGAAATACATTCGTTTATCAGTAATGTATTTATTCATTGAGTCTCTGTGTCTCTTCATGAGAACAGAATTTATCATCGGGTGCATGGAGAAAGAAAAAAGACATTATCCCACTTTTACTTGAACTGAACCACACGATCTAAATTCCATGTTTGAACTGAAATACTTCTAAAAATTTCGAATGGAACAGCGAATCGCCTCCGTAAGTTTTTCATTGTCTACAGCCCTGCTTAGAGGATAGCATTCCAAATACATAATGTCGAGGCTGATTTTCTGCACCATAGATCGTTAAACAATGTCAAAAACAGATATTGATTAAAAAGCTATTATATGAATTGAAAATATCAATGTTCATAATAGTGTAATTAAAGTATACCTAAGTCGGCATCAAACATTTTATATCCTCTTCTCCTTTGCAATATTGCAAAGGCTAACAACTAGTGTATATTTCAACGGACTTCGACAAATTATGGTAAAATAAACAGAAAGTTAAGAATTAGTCTTAAGCTAGATAAAGCTTCAACTGAACAATTTCAATGTACTGCTTGGGGCGCCGATCTGAAAAAAGGTTAGTCGCACAGAAATTTTGGTAGAGAAGACAATGGAATACCTAATCTCAAGGGGCAATGTATATATAACTCTATCCGGTAGGGGGCCCCCCAAATTTCATGCGGCATCGGGGGCATCCTTACCGAAGGTCGGCCCTGCGTACGAGGGATATCCAAGACCCAGCCGATGTTGGCAGACATCTCACCTTTTTCAGAGCATTTATTTACGTCGATCTTCATTTCCATTGTTATGGTTCTACGTTTCTTAGAACCAGAAACATCTCCGACACTTTAATTTATCTTATCAAACATTTTTAAGGGGAAATAAAGATTTTAAAAAATAATGCAAAAAATATGTTTTCCACAAATACAATAGCATCATGACTAAATAACTCAGTCGAGGACTGCCACTAAATATATCCTTTCGTATTTTGTTTTCCAGCAATTTAACCATTTAGTTGAAGAAATTGGATTTGCCCCACATGCTTAAAAAAAAGTTTCTCCAATGGTACTTCCTTCCCTTCTACATCTGTAAGTTTTAATCACACATGGAATCACTCTGAATGTCCTTTGTTTGAAATCTAGTAACTCGTGAAAAAAAGATTTAAGAATGCAATGACTTCATGGGTTTTCATGTGAAGTCATGTTAAATTATATTGTAGTCCGTTTTGTGTGGTGTGATGTTACTTGCCGTATACATTTTAACCTGAATCTGCGTCAAACGTTGTTTTGGCCTGACTGCCTGGCCGAGTGTCGTAACTGTGGAGTGGTGCCTTAAGCCGGTGTCCCACAGTCAAATGTTTGAGCAAATAAAATTTGATAAAACATGTTTTGTCAAAAAGTACAATTGCATTTCACACAACGCAACGTTTCACCAAAATTTTGACAAAAATTCACGCTAGTTATGCATTCTGTCGCCAGGGATGCCAGGTTCCGCAAGCATAGCGGCTGCGATAACTTGTTCCAGGATGCAGAACTTCCACTTCCTTCAGGATTTCTGCTAATGAATCCCTCCTGGAATTCCTGCTGTGGTAGAGTTTTGATTTTGTATTGGACAAATTAGCGTGTTCTGAAAAACTACCATTCAAAAGTGATTGAGCTTCTCTCGACCACATTTTTGCCATTTTTCGACGTCTTAGCGAATGCGATGGATTATGGAAATAGCCATCTGGAATTCAGCTTCTCCCTAATTGACTGTTAGACCAAAAATATAGATGCGTTTCTATTCATTTTGAGCAAAGTTATTTTGCTCCAATTTTTTGAAGCGTATTTGCTCAAATTTCATTTTTCTTCAAATTATCGATGTCACACGATACTTAAAAGTATTTGAACAAATTTTTTGTCAAAAAGTTTGACCGTGGGACACCGGCTTTAAGTCCGGAGTACGTTCCTTAATTAGTAAATGTTGTAAGTCTGAAGTGTCTTGAGTCGGAGTGTCATAAGTCAAGGACTGCCTGTGTATGAGAAGGTTTGTGCAATGTATATTGTACCAATTTTTTAAGATCGCAAACTTAATAAGCTGAAAGAAAAAGTACAATTGAAATAAATGAGAATATTATTGGTACACTAAATAACATGTCAATGGCATCACAATCTGCATATGCAATCTAAGTGTCTTACTCTAAAATGCAAAATCCAAAAAACGTTTGTTTTAAAACATTGACTTGGGTGAAGAAATTGCTTATGTCAAAATCGCCCGAATATGAGCATAACTACAACACGAGACGTGGACCTCAGAAACATTAGGTTACCTAAAGCTCAAAATGGTACTAATTACTGGGCAGTAAAAGTTTTATTTAAATTCCAATTTCTATCAGAAGTATTCGTTTTAAGGACTTTAAATCTATGATGAGAACATTTTTTATTAGTAGGTAACTCCTTTGAAGAGTTCTTGAGTTGTACTTTTAATAACTTGTATTGTAATTTGAATCAATTGCAGTTCATGTATTTATACAACTTATTGTATTTGGCTTGTCATGATAGTATGACATGGGCTTTGATCTGTATTTATTTTGACAACGTAATACTCAGAGTGGCTACAATGAATGAATGAAAAGCTTAAAGTTGCCTTTTGAGCAGAAATAATTTCAGCCTCCTTGCTGCTTTTAATAATAACAGTTTGTAATTTTTCCTGATGTATTCTCAAATATGCTATTATTCTTATGTTTGGCTAAATTCAAATGCTGCCCAAATATAATTTTGCCTTAATTACTAAAGATATTGTTTCATGATAAATAGAGTGATACGCTTCATATTCATTGCTGGTGCTTCTAAGGATTTTATAAATTCTTTCAGACCCTCATTAAATTTACAATTTTGCTTAGAGATGAATATTTAAGCAAAGATTAATCTGAAAAATATTCTATATGGTAAATTACAACATGAGATTCACCATAATTCAAAAGTTTTTTAAAACTGCAATTCATAATAATATTAATCATCACAAGTGATTTCAGGATATTTATTCATGGAAACATGTTGAGCAATGATGGTTGTGACGAGTGCTTTTTTGTGACGGTACACACCAGTACAGTGTACCTGCACCTTTTTTCAGAGCGATGTTGACCCACATCTAATTTCGGTACATTCATTTTTTTAATTCTTTAAAACTTAAAAGTAATAAACGGCTTCTATAAATGTTAAACATTTTGACTTTTATTATCAACTTTGTTATTAAAAGTTCATCACAAATTCGATAGAGAAGGGGGAGAGGGTGCAGGAAGAGGGGGGGGGGGGGGGGTACCAGCTCCTATTTAAAAAAAAAACACTGGTGCCATTAAAAATATCATGGATTTCATAAATTGTTTTTATTCCCCACAAAAATATCTTGCATTAAATAATAGTGATATTTACCTACATTTAACTTAAGAAATAAGGTTTTGAGAATGATTTCCAGCTTTTTTTGTTAATAACACCACTCAACTTAAATGTTATTCCAGAGTTTTCCAACATATAAAACTATATAAAAACTTTACTCAGAAGTTGGTAACGCTAACAAAATAGGTATATACTGAGGTCGCATTAAAGTAAAGCTAAGCGCAACAATGCAATTTCAATGGGTCTGGTCACCCTAGGCATACATACTACCAGTAGATGTGTACATTAAGACATGTATGACAGGAGCGACAGTAACTTGCACAATGTAAACGCGCCTTAAGTGTAAGCAGACGTCGCCGGAAACTTGTAATGTTGGCAGCAAAACAAAACATAAGCGATAACAATGGAAAGAGTGTAAAAAGGTGTATATAAGATAATTAATTACATTTTTTCTTTTTGGTTGCCTTTGTTTAAAAGTATTGTTAAAGCATCTTGATATTCCCAATATTGCCCCCATTAAATGTATAAAATTTTTAGTTTATTTCTCGGATTATGATAGAAAATTCCTTATTAAAAGAAATGTGGATTTTAACTAATTAGTTAATTTCATACCTACCGCAGGATTAGCGTTCCGTAGCGACCCTAAGAACATTCACGCATAATTGAACGCCGAAATACTGAGGAATTTCGAAATGTTCGATGAGTAGCGACTCGCCAATTCGCTTTATTGTCGTTTGTCGTCAATTAAAATGTCTTTCAATCATAAATGCAGAGGACCATTCCATCGGTACCATATCTCGAGGATGTGTCGTCATTATTATTAATGTTGATGATACTGATTTAAACGCCTCGCAAACGTACATCTGTTCTGTATGCAGTTCCTGTGAAATATACTTCGTACTGTTAAAAGACCTCATAATGTTTCATTAGCTCAAAGATTAATCTTTCAACTTGCCAGAGCTTTGAATGCTACGTAGAAATAATAATAATGTACTATCTTGCATAATATGGGAAACTTTTTGCTGTGAAATTGGAAAAAACGAAATTTACATTTTAGCTACGAAGTAACGGGATTTATAGTAAGGTTATAAAGAATTTCTATCGGTGAAGTATCTGCCAGAAAGGCTCCGTTGTTATTTTTATTCGCCAGTTTTATTAACTGTATGAACTTTAACGTAATACTTGTGCCAGAAGATGTGGTTGACATTTCTGAAATTAATTTTAGGTAGTCGGAGGACAATGATAACGAAATATTTTTATCTGATTGAGTCACTAACTTCGTTTCCATGTATTGATCGTATTCGAGTTCATATACCAGCGACGATTGTCGGTCGTTGCTGTGTTTCGTTTTTGTGGTTAAAAATTTTGTCTTTAATTTTGTTTAATGTTTTCACCGTTTCAGATGCATTTGATGTTGAGGTGAACATTATGATGGATTCATCAGTTTTCTCGTTTCAGTTTAACCATAAACTCCTACCAGGTTTTTTGGCAGTGGGTAAATATGATGGCGTGCATTCCTATCTCACTTCGGTCACGTCTTTGGATAAGGTACCATTTTGACACTAGTTATTTCACACTGTGTTCAGTATATTACTTAAAATGTACTTACTATTGATTTCCTTTCATTTAGAGGTTTGGACTTGCGAAAAACGAAACATTTTATATACTTATAATAAATTGTTGTAATTAATTAATAAGACCAATTTTGTATGATTTAATTTATTAAAAAAATATAGTGTAAAGGATCTTTGTAGGGACATATCATAGTGTGGAATACAAGGTGAAATTATCGAAATTAGTGCAGTCTTGCTAGGCAGATATCGAAGTACAAACATTGATAATATTTTCAGCTGTTTTTTCATTATTTTCGTGGTCCTTTCTCCACCTCCTTCCTTATTGGTACTCCAATTGTACTCCTATTCTCTTAACCTCACTGCAACCTGTATTCCTTACCAGGAGTCGCCTCTGGTGTGTTTAAGCAGTTCAACAACATCCCGATTGGTTTTATTTATGTGTAAGTATTTAGCTTCTCAGGCAGACTTGTATTTTGAAGGTATTGCTCCTCTTGCCCATGGCAGAGCAGTGGCATATCTAGTGCATTTGTTCTGGTTTAGTTTCTGAAGAAAGTCTGCCAGATCTCTGCATGTCCTTGAATGACTGCAAACCATCAGAAAATCACTTGAACTATTCGAATGCATGAGTTCTTGACATAATATCATCACCAGCTGTCTTGATCACTTGGTAACTTTCAGTAACAGAATGCCCTAGCTTGAAAAAAAATTTCAAGGCATAACGTTGTTCTTTACTGCTCATTTTCAGTGTATTCTGAAGGTTACTATAACACTATAGGAAGATGAAAATATTCATTATTTCTCACATTTAAAAATTTAAATTAATAAACATATCATAAGTTGGATATAAAGAAACACAACTTTTTATTTGGGTCACACAATCAGAAGGGAGACTGGCATTGAGGGAGACAATCATATGCTGAGATTCCATGATAGAATGTTCTACTGAAACCTAATCAATCATCTTGGAAGCTTTAAATTATAAAAGAAAGTAGAACATTTGTTGCTGTGAAATGCTTCATAGTTTTGCCTTTGAAATAAAAGTAGCATTTGGTCTCCATTTTCTTTAGCAGAGGTGGCCCACCCTAGGCCCACAGGCCACTTCATGGCTTGCAATGATATTCAGAATGGCCTGTAAGTTTGGCTTCAGTCATTAAAGGATTAAATCAGAACGTTCATATTCTCTACCACATATTGTTCCTCCATCTGCCTACCTGTTCTCATCCGATGAAATTATTAATATCTATCCTTCACTCTTCATCAATCCATTCTCCATTTCCAGCAGTGCAATAGATAAATATCCACCCCAAATCATGGAAATTAGGTACATTAAAAATCACCCAGTACTAGAAGAAAATGACGAGAGATGCAAGTCATAGACTTCCTCTGATTTAAAAGCATCGCAGAAAAATTGTCCTTAAAAGAGACTATCTTGAAATGCATTACCTTGCACTGAATTTTAAATGCAAATTTGGAACAATCTACATTTGTGATAAGATGTTTTCAGCAATGAACTTTATTAAGTAGAGATCTGTTTTAACAGATGCTCATGTAGGCAGTTTAATTTCAAATTTTATTATTTTGTGATCATTATTATTTAGATACATTGTGGTCTGTTATCTACAGCTGCTAAAGATATGCCATTAAGTTTTGACAGAATAGAATGAACATGAAGTTTTTGGGCTACTTAGCTGGTGCTTCATTCCAGTGCTTTTCAACAAGTGCTATGCTAAGTTCATCAGATGGATTGCACATGTGATCAAACATAAAAGTTTATTTCTAATAATTGTTAAAACAACTCGTATGAACTATATTGAAACTTAATACTTTCTATCAATAATATTGTGCAAGAATTGAGAAGCTCATATCAGAAAAACTAGGACTTATTCCTTACAGAAAATTTGAGTTCAGTCTTCATTAAAGTACACACATACATTTTTTGTTTACATTTGCATCATAGGTTACTTTTACACTGAATTGTCTTGTGTAGTATGTAAATAGCAGGAGAAGCTCTATTGAAATTTTGATGACCAAATTAGTTTAAAACTTGTACTTATAGCCTGCTGACACATGACAGGCATATTGCTGATATTTTTATCACATATATGCAGATTATACTCAGAGTAAAAATCATGAAAAGCACTGCTTCAGCCCGCCACTTAATTCACAAGAACTTATTTTTATACCAAGTGATTCTTATTGGATGCATATAATGTGATGTAATGGATGTTAGGTATATGATTAGCATAAAATTTCAATGTATTGAGATTTGCATTTCATACATTTTAATTATGGCATGACCTTGTAAATCATTAAATAAGAAATGCTGGACAGACAAGTGTTGTGAAAAATAATACAGGATACTTGGACTTGATGGCTAACAAATGATGGTTTTTGGGGCACAAAAGAACAACAAATTCCATACTTATCTGAGATTTTTTAGTGCCCCAGGTCCATTCTAATTCCTTCTTCAGAAAATAATTATGAGGTGCAATAATTTATTTATTGCCACTCACAAAAAGTAACAAAATGAAAGAAATACCAAACAAATAAGGACAAACTTGGCAACAATTCTACCATATTCCATTATTATTATTATATCTGTCTGTCTGCCATGCTCTATGCACCACCAGCAGCATATGATTTAAGGATATATTCTATTGCAGAGAGGATGAGAAAGAATCACAGGGAGAGAGAGTAAAGAATGAGATAAAGGGAGAGAAAGTGAAAGAGAATGGGAAGAGTTTTAATTTAATTCTTTAGCCATGCCTACCCCTCATTTTTAAAGGGCAGTTCAACTAGTATTATAATAAAGCAGAGTTGCTACAAAATTTTTTGTCTTATTTGTTCCACAAAATTAAGGCTTCTGTAGTGGATTCAGCAGAGAATTATCAAGATCATCTTATGGCTGAAAATTTTCAGTAACACTTTTTAAAAAAGTTCTTATCTCAGGTATATTCAATACTACAAATTAGTCAAATTAAGTGATAGAAGTTCTTTTAGAAACTACTTTTCATGAATTCCTACTGGAGATCACTACATTGTAGCAAAAATGTGCATCTGGTTTTTCATAACCATGTTGTGGCTATTAGAGATACCTGAGATAAGTACTTTTTTAAAAGTGCTTGTTCTTGAAGCTTCTATAGTGGATTATACGAAAAAATATTATTGAGATTCATGCCCATTTAGCAGTATTCACTGTTGGCCACCATTAATCTACTGGCAAATAATGTATAGATGGACTCTATGGATAGTGCCCTCTATAACGACATAGCTAGGACTGTGCATACCTCTGAGCTAAAGTTTTTCAGGTCTAAAGTATAAGTGGTTTCAAAGGGAAAAGAAAATTATCCATGTCAATGCATCTAATAAAAGTTTTCTTAGATCTATTATATTTCATCTTTTAATGCTCGTTATTGTCTATTGTGGAATAGGTAATAGGCTTGAAATAATGCAAGCTGTAGCTACACCACTGGCTCTCTAGAATTTGACACCCTAGGCAGTTATGTAACTCATATACTTCAGAGCAATCATAAACAAATTACAAAAATTCAACAATTGTGAGTGTGAGAATTACAGACTTTGGTATCTTGCTTGAAAGCTCCAAATAAGATCGTGATCAGTTGAGTATAACTGTTCCTTTGGTACAAATGAACCAATAAAATCTTCTTATTTGTGCCTTTACGTAAGGGGCCAACATATCATGCATTATATTATCCTGCAGGAATGAAAATTGGTGACTGTACATTAAAAGCTGGTATCTATATATGTAAACTGACAGTTGACAGAAATGCATCTACTAAAAGCATGTTAATTAAGGGTCTACTGTAGATATGAATGTGAACATATGATTTAACTTGAATAAAAGAAATTACTAGTTTCCTGAACTATTCTGAAAGATCCTTTTGGTATTACTGTGGCTGCACTAGTTGTTTATGAGAATTTGGTATGCAGATATGTTAAATACCATATATCTCAGGATATAAGTTGACCTTTAGTGAGATAAAAAAATCTTCAAATTAAGCTAGGGTTGGCTTCTATGCTGAGTATAAAATATTATCCTTGAATTTCAGGTGAATATGGTTAATTCTCGGGCATAGCTGATTGCCATATTGAATCAGCTGTTTCAATGTTAACAATTTATTTAGCAGACCCCGAATTCCCTCACGACAGAAGTTATTTGATTCTATGCTTTTTAACTTAAAGTCAGCTTCATATTTCATCCTTTGTGTCATTTAATCATTTGCAGGCAGAGCCATGATGAGTGCTTCTATTTGTTGTCAGTAATTTAATGTGATATGCTGTAATGTTCTTATAAAGAAATGACACATTAGAGCAGGGGTTCCCAACCTTTCTGATGTGGCGAGCACCAAGTTGTATCATAGAATATCAAGCAAGCACCAATATATTTCTGAAAAATAGGAAGGATCATGAATAAAATCAAACCAACATCAAAGTTATTCTTAATGATCTTGAATACATTTAGAAATAAATTGGACAAGCAAATTAATTATTAGTTCTAAGAAATGGGATATTTAGCACCATAGAAGAGCACAGCCAGGCAATCAAAGAGCACCATCAGGCTACCAAAAAGCACAATGGTGCTTGCAAGCACCAGGTTGGGAACCACTGCATTAGAGAATATGATGTGCTACATAATTTTTTATTACAGGATCATATTCTCTATAAAATAAGTCGATCATCTACCAAGTTTCTGCATAACCTTTGATTCTATTCCTCAAATTTAAATAACATAAAAAAGGAATAATAAAGATTTATCCTCTTATGTCTCATGATCTTCTGTACTTTTTGTTCAGTGTTTGCTTATTATTTTCAATATGTTACATTACACATTTAAGTCTCTAAATGAACGTTACAAGAAGTATCTTCTGTCAGTTTTTTTAGTATTAATGTAAGATACAGTTTGATATCCATCCAATATGTATAAATTAACAATGATATCCTTTGTTTGGCCTATTCATTATCTTAATTTCTTAACCTTTGTAAGTATTACTTCCTCTTGATGTTTTACTAATTCTGGGGGTTCTCGTTCATTTAAATTTCCTTCCAGGTACTTATTTATCAGCCAAAAAGTAAGATTCAGATGCAGAAGGGAAAAATTCATCCTATTTATGAAAGTGAGATATCTTTGATTAATATTAATAGGACTGTAAAATCTATTTGTGCTGGGTATATAAATCATAATGGAGAGAATGACATACTTCTAATTGGAACTTCTTCATATGTACATGCATATGATGTGGATAACAATGTAGATATATTTTATCGAGAGGTATGTTTCTTTTCAGTTTCATGTGGATTATATTTTAAAATCAATCAATAAATCCATCATTCTATCACTCTCTATAACTTTTCATAAAGGTAAAAGATGGAGCAAATTCTATGACAATTGGTAAATTTGGTTGGAGAAAAGATGCAATAGCACTTGTTGGAGGCAATTGCTGTGTTCAAGGTTTTGATTATAGTGGAAATGAAGTTTTTTGGAATGTAGTAGGGGACAATGTCTGCTCTATGGCTTTAGTGGACTTTGATAAAGATGGAGAAAATGAAGTAAGCTGAAAATAATTATTTTACTTATTTCTAAGTGGTTAAACTTACTTAGTATCCATAGGTCTCAAAATTTAATTCCTAAACTAACCAATGCTCGGTTATTAAACTTTAAATAAATATATAAATTAGTAATTAAGTTATTTTGATGTTGTGCTTAACCCTTTGTATTCATGCATTGTTTGGGAATCTTTCTTGCTTCTGCTTGCTTTAGGGCTTATTGACATGATTTTTATACATACAGTAGTCTCTGGCCAACCGCAGGAGATACGTTCCTCACTTAACCACAGTTGGTGAGGGCCAGGGGTATCGGCAGAAAATTTTGCAAGGGGGGACAAAACACAAAAATGCCTATTACCCAGGGGTGGATGCAATTTTTTCCAACCCGGGAAAATTTTACTTAACCGGCCCCTGTCTGACCACAAATGCACATCAATGAATCACTATGAATTATATTATCACTGTACTGAATATCCTCTTGAAATTACCTTAAAGTATATTTTAAATGACTAATTTATTCTGCGCGTGATGATTGGCCTTTCCCTTGATGCAGGTTAAAATTTGTGCTTGAAATAGAAAATGTTACGAAACAGAATTGTATTGGTAGTGGAATGGAAATTTTTACGAAACGGAACGCTGATTATAAGGGACGGTATTTCTACATGTCAGACAAAACAGAACGGTATCATCAGCACGTGTGACGAGCCGGAGCAGCATTTCGGTGTGTTCCGGTTCATTACGAACACTGGTTAAAATCCACTCCGATCGGCTAAATACTTAGACACAAATAACAAATATGTATTAATCTTTTATTCACCTTAATTTTCAGGAAACGATTAACATCCAATATACATATGGCATTTTTATAATATATTAAAAATATCCACCTTTAACAAACGACAACGAATGTTCTAGCACATGAAAACTTTTTCGAACAGTTTTTGGGTGATTTTGGATGTACAATCCATTGACCTAAAACTTTGATTATGGTTAATTACATGGAACGAAAATAGTCCTGCTGTTGCTAATTGTCTTTCCCTTTCAGCGTAATTAGTTTTTCGGAAGAAATCCTCTTAAGTTAGAGCAGAGAGCGTCATTACTTAAGGCTCTCTTATGCTTTTCTGTTGCTATATGTTTTGTGATATCATATCTGCCACCAGTGCCGGTCCTAGGCAATTGGCGGCCCCGGGCAAACTTATATTTGGCGGCCCCATTTATCATTATTAATTGCAGGATATTCTGAGAAACAACTGCAAACTGATACAAACAAAAAGGGTAATAGCTGGATGAAAATTTTTATTTCGAAACAAAAAAAATCATTATAAGGTACAATATTTTTTAAGTTTAATGTATTTTATAATAAACTGCTATCAATCAAAGGGTTATTTTTCTTGCTTTACGAATTGCAAAATCAGCAATTAAAGTGGAATAATCAAGCGATGATGCTAAATAATTTTCAATTGAAATAACAGCAAGATCAAGCAGTCTTTCTTGTGCCATCGTTGAACGCAAGTATGTTTTAATTAATTTTAGCTTTGAGAAACTACGTTCATCACTAGGCACAGTGACCGGTACAGTCAATAAAATTTTAAGTGCAAGCACAAGTTTAATAAAACGGTTGTCACATACATATATATCGCATGGTATCCAGTGCCATTTCACAGTGGTCCGGCATAATTCGTGACAAAGTCTTAAGTTCAGGAAACAGGCTTAATCCTTGAATGTCATTTTCAAATTCAGCACGTTACTCAGAAAGCAATAATTCTAGGTCTTTGCACTGTTTAAGCAAATCACCATCAGACATGTTTTTCAGTGTCGAAATAGAGTACAAAAAGCTGAAGGTTTCATTAAAACGTTTTATTTGCTGCAATCATTCTCTTAGTGAGAGAATTGCTTGGTCCAACAAATTATTAAAAAGTCAACTCGTAATTTTTCCCCAGGATCATTTATTGATTCGTCTTCGGCTTCATATGAAAATTGTTTCTTTTTTTTCGTCGAACAGACGATTTCACCCAAAAAATGGCTTCTTCTGGATCCACTTCAAATTATTTTGCCAGCTCTTTTGCTGAGGTTTTCGAACTTTCAAAGCCATTTTCTTTTAATTGAATTTAGAAACTTTCTGTACTTTGCAAATGTGATAATACCTGATCTAACTGCATGTTTTCGCTTTGCATCATCTTGCTAATAACATTTATTTGCGCGAGAATATCATACCAAATTACTAAAATTACCAAAAATTTTAATCTTTTCAGTTCTTTAACTAACGAAAGTGCTTCTGTCTGGCATTTTAGGTCATTTGCAGTTTCATAAACTTCAACTAGCACGTCATAAACGTCGCCCAACTGGAATTGAATCGCTCTAACACAATTAATTTTACATTCCCACTTAGTTTCCGATAATGGGTTTATTGTAAACTTAGTCACATGATTTTTAAAAACCTGCCATCATTGTGGCAAACCAGAAAAAAGTTCCTGCAAAATTCCAAAAAACGATTTGGCTGCTAGAGATTACTTTGCCATGTCACCGAGTATTAAATTTAAATTATGGCAACCACAGGGCATAAAGAGCTCGCCAATTAATATGCAATATTTGAGCTTGTACGACATTCTTTGAACCAGCCATATTTGCTCCATTATCGTAACTTTGACCACAGCAATTATAAATGGGCATTCCCAAATCAATAATATTTTTCGTTAACGCTTCTTCACACCCTTCCATCTATCACTCTTTTTATCTGCCACCAAGAGACGTTTAACTAGTACTAAACGATAAAATTTGTATTTCTACTTAATCTTCTAATCATAGCCGGGAGAAATATAAAAATATCCATTCAAAAATTTTGCGATACAGTGCATAATGTACAATTCGGCGGCCCTGGGCGACTGCCCGGCTCGCCCGCCAATAAGACCGACTCTGTCTGCCACCATGGGAGACAGAAAACTCACCGTTACATTCATCGCAACCTAACAGTATCTTCTATTTCAGTTTTTTTCAAAAAAGGAAAATCTTTCTCCAAAAGTTCATTGAACTTACAAGTTCTCTTCCTGTTAGATTTTTTTCCATTCCTATAGGTATATGGTAAGAACTTAATTTTAAAAAGATTTTAAATTTTTAAATTATTACCACACCTTATATGTTCACAAAATAATAAATCATTGAGAAGTTATATGAGAGCACTTGTCAATATCCTATCAAACTATTTTATTAAAAACCAAGCATACATCAGGATTCCGCTACTGACAGCTGGTAACGAACGAGCCATAGGGAATCACAGAAATGAGCCCTATTACGACAAAATGCAGTACTGCTGAAGAAGAAAGTGGTACCAAACTCTAATGGCATTTCCAAAGAAAAAGTTAAAACCTAATGCACAACAGTGGCTAAGTATCAGAGCTACAAAGTTAAAGTCGCGTTTGAATCAAACAATACACCCCTCCATTTTGCCCAGGGAATAGGAAAATATATAAAGAGATTACATGCTTATTAACTGCTACTGCATCTTCCTGACACCGCCAAGAGAGACCTTATTGCCTTCCTCGCAATTCTTTACTGAATACCTGGCTACCGATTCGCTGACTACTAGTTCTGCAATCATGAGGGTTTTCCCATTAAATCCTGAAGCGTAAGCACAGCCAACCTCTACTGGGCTGATATTACCGATGATTGTGTATACCAATGGTGCTCAAACTTTTTGGCCCGAAGGCCACATGATCCATTTCTGCAAACATCGCAGGCTACATAGCTCAATTCTGCCCTCTTCAAGGGCCACACCGTCGAAAACAGAGGTTAAGAACGACTTAAGGAAATTAAGGATTTAGGTGTGAGTCGAAATTACCTGATTTGTTATTTATCCATTATGGAATTAGAGAGGTAAACAAAAAATATTGTTTTTTAATTTTCTATTTTCTTTTTGTTACATTGTGTCCTTTAATTGTTAAACTCATCCTATTGTACTTTTGTGTCTGATAGAAAGCAGGACATTTATCTTTATACATAGAAACGTAAATAGACATTGATAATTATTCAGGAAACAGTCTGTGGGAAGCGTTTATAATGATTGACCAAAGTAATTGACCCTTATTTCATCTATTGAATACTGGAATCTTACCTTTTTCATAAGTAAAATCATTCTATATTTTAAACGTTTATTAATGTAAATAGGCCCACGCATCAGGTGTAATTTTTCAGGGTCAGTGTTCAATCATAGACAAATATACGTTCACAGGTGTTCTTGCTTATAAGACATAAAAGTGAACATTTCAGAAAGGCGTAATTACACAAGAAATGAAGCTAGATTTGGCGAAAGTGATATGATCTATGTATATAAAAGTGAAATTCTGTTTTTTTTGTCCGCTATAGAAATCCACACCGTTGAATGTTTCGTCCAAAACTTCGCATAGGTATATAATTTTACCCTGCGAGTAACGTAAGATATATGGCGAGAAAAAATTTGGGAGGAGTGCTTAATTCAATAATTATTTCCTATAAGTTTACACGTAATTTTCGATTTTTCAGAGTGCAAGTTTTTTTCTTTCATTCATCAAAATACCTAATTATGGATCGATTTTCTTCGTTTTTGCTTTATTTGACGGTTACAACCGTCCATATGTGCGACTGTGCGATGCACACATGCGGTCAAACAGACACGTCAAACACGTATAGTATTTTTAACAGTAATGCGGATTATATCATAATTTATCAAACCATAAGGCGTTTTTTTATTTTGTAAAAAACACCTAAAAATGGCGGTAAATGAGAGACTTGCACAGGGGCAGCCAATGAGAGACTTGCACATGGACGGCTGTGAGGTTACAACTATGTAACATTTTATTCTTTCGATGTTTAGATGTTGTACGGTTAAAGTTTTAGATTCACTAAATCTGTTGAAATTCATCAGGTACGTCCGCTAGTGTCTAATATAATATTTAGGTTTTTACACATTTCCAGGGGGGGGCAGTTGCCCCCCCCCTGCCGATGACCATGGTGAGGGCCATGGCTTATGGGAAATTGGGGGTTATGGGGAGTGATCCCTGAGAGCAGGGCCGCACCAAGTGTGTTTGGCACCCGAGTGCAAAATAATTCTACTACTACTAGTCAATCCTAGTCCATCCAAGAACCGATTTACGATCGCCTCTTAAAGTCATGGGAAAATGTACAATCGAAATACTGCCACAGACCCTCACTAGAATGGAGAGCACAATTAGGGCAGCACCCCATCCCCTATGCTGACTCCGAGCTCCGACTTTTGGTCGCCTCTAATAATACGTACTTTTCAAGAATAGAACAATGCGAATGCATACTGCGAGGGTTCGTAGGTAAATTTTGACAGAAATTTTGATTCGCTCTGCTATTTCTACCTTTCCCTTTCTGCTTGAAGGGAAAAAGATCTGGAGTGAAAGAGTAAAAATCATCGTACATTTATCATGTTCCAATAATATATCCATACAAAAATCTTGATGGGAAGGCACCCCCGACTAGTTGGCCCACAGGTGCCATGCACCCCAGGTTGGCATGGCCCTGCCTGAAAAACATACTTTTAAGTCCTGTATTTTACATAAAATATGTTCTCCCTAAAAATTCTACTTATTGTATAAAATAAAACTAATAAAAAGTAAAAAGAAGTTAGGTTAGTCTTAGGCACTCCATAGCAAAGCCCCCCCCCCCCCTGGCAGCACTACTGCTGCTACATTTTGAAAATCTTAATAGACCACCAGATGTACACTCATTTCCAAAAGTCAAGCGACACGGCTCGGTCACGCCACACATAGTCTGGAGCTGAAAGTTCCGAGTATGTTGGTACCCATTGCTTCAGGGGTAGCAGGAGAGGGGAATGATAGTGAGAGGAGGAAAGATTGAGGAGGTGAGTTTCGAAGCCTGGGTTGGCGTGCTGGAAGAAACGAACGGAATCAGAGCCTATGAGACAAAACCCATTCAACAGTGCGAGGGCATCCAATCCAACTCGGAAAAAAGGACTGTCTCTGTGGTTGCCTTCGCATGCCAAGGGTAACAAGAGAACCTCCGAGAGAAGGAGGCGTGTAAACGGTTCGAAGAGAGGGAAACATAAATGAATATGCCGCGGCTAGAAAGCACTTTCGGAAAAGATGCAATATTTTCATCTTTGTGAGCGTTATTAATGCGAAATGCTAGGCTGCACTTCACTTCGGAAAGCGTAAAAAATCATCAATGGGTCAAGGGCAAAAATTATATAATACTCCATAAATTAGGATAACAAAAATGAGAGCTGTTGATTTAGTGGAGATCCTGAATGAGCATCTTCTGCCTATGTCAGACAGATAGTGCCAGATGACGAAGATGTGGTAGTAATACAAGATAATTCGTCGTTAGTTACGACCGGTGTAACTCGACAATTTTTTTGACCAGAACTGGATTATCAATGTTCTGCCCTGGCCAGCTCGCTTGCCGGATATGAATCCCATTGAGAACTTATGGGGTATAATGGTGAATGAGTGGACGGAAGGAAAGTTGAGGACGGCAGCCGCTCTTGAAGAGAATGTTATGGAACTCTGGGGCTCGATCGGACGACGGTCACAAATATGTGAAAATTTAGTAGGGTTCATTAACCGTCGAATGCAAGGAGCGATCGACTCAGGCTGAGACTTCACTAAATACTAAAATAAAACACTAAATAATCTTTCATTGTTTTCAATGCCTATTAAATGCTGCTAGAATAAAATTTTTATTCAAAAATTTAAATAAAGTCAATATAAAATGTATCCACTATCTGTGAGAAAAGTGCTACATGTGATAAATTGCCATTTATTAGAGTTTTGGTAAAACTGATTGGATAAAGGATGTAAATACTTCCTAATGTTCTCCCGAAAAAGCAATTTTCGTGCTGACAGTTTCTTGATGCTTGAGTGATACAGTACGGTGGAATAGAAATTTTATTCCGATGAGCGAGCTGGCCAGGGCAGAACATTGATATTCCAGTTCTGGTCAAAAAAATTGTCGAGTTACACCGGCCGTAACTAACGATGAATTATCTTGTATTACTACCACGTCTTCGCCGTCTGGCACTATCTGTCTGACATAGGCAGAAGATGCTCATTCAGGATCTCCACTAAATCAACAGCTCTCATTTTTGTTATCCTAATTTATGGAGTATTATATAATTTTTGCCCTTGACCCATTGATGATTTTTTACGCTTTCCGAAGTGAAGTGCAGCCCAGCATTTCGCATTAATAACGCTCACAAAGATGAAAATATTGCATCTTTTCCGAAAGTGCTTTCTAGGTGCAGAATATTCCTCATGTTCCCCTCTCTTCGAACCGTTTACACGCCTCCTTCTCTCGGAGGTTTTCTTGTTACCCTTGGCATGCGAAGGCAACCTCTCAGAGAGTCCTTTTTTCCGAGTTGGATTGGATGCTCTCGCACTGTTGAATGGCGTTTGTCTCACCGGCTCTGATTCCGTTCGTTTCTCCCTGCAAGCCTACCCAGGCTTCGAAACCCACCTCCTCAGTCTTCCACCCCTCCCTATCATTCCCCTCTCCTGCTTCCCCTCAAGCAATGGATACCAACATATTCGGAACTTTCAGCTCCGGCCTATGTGTGGCGTGACCGAGCCGTGTCGCTTTTGGAAATGACTGTAAATCTATAGAATTAGAAACTTATTTCACAAGCTGAAAAATCGTGTTACAAAGAAAAATTAAAGGAATTTTAAATTTTAATCTCACGTTTTATTGGTTAATAAGTAGGGTATGAATTTTTCAGGTTGTACCTGATTTTTTTCAGCGATTTATCCCCAAAGCGATTTTTTCAAATTTGGATTTAATTCTTAAGAACAAAAAATTTTAAAGCCTTCACTTTAAACCTTCATGTTCGAGTTTGTCTAAATTTTGTGCTCTTGTGTACTGTAGCACTTTCGAATAGTCTAATGGTGCTCATTTTCTATGTCAAAAATTGTGCTCACGAGTACCTCATCAGGATGTTAGTAAAGTGACATGAGGCTACAAGAATAATGTACACTAAAATATGTAGAGAAAGCAATTGGAAAGAGTAAACAAAGGATTGTAACTAAATAATGGTGCCATCAGATGGGGATATCATTCGGTCTGTCAACTAATTTCACTTTGTAGAGCTTTCGGCCTCTTCAATTACATAAGTTTTAATATTGACGATATTAGTTCATTATCGACAGCAGTATCGAGAACTGTAGACACTTAAGACTGGAGGTCACAGTTAAGAAAGCATTTTAACATAAATTAAAAGTGTGGCTATTCTCAGGTATAGCAACTTTTCAGTTTGATCAAAACAAAAGGTGACCAAAGTGATGGCCAATACTTAAAAAATAAATTAAACTATAAAATTTTAGAAATGATACTTTGTTTAATTGTATAGACTAAATGTATCTACTTATCTATTAGACTACGTTATCATAATTCATACCCCTAACATATTTAGGCGATCAATCCGAAGAATTTGGAGTGGCCTTTTCTCAATAGATAACCAGCAGTCTACATTCTAAGTGCGAGCCAGCAAACCACAGATACTTGAAACCACGGTTGGCAAGGGACTACTGTTGTTTTTTTCCCAATCTCACAAGTGACATTTATAATGTGATACTCTCTGATTTAGACAAAAAATTATTATTAGTTCCCCATAAGTCTCTTAACACCTTGTATATTTTTTACCTGTTGATGAGAACAGAATTTATTTCTTCTTTGATGTGAGTTCTCTCTGAATATATATTATACACAACAAAATAATGACAAAATCTCTCCTTTTTTGACTTCCTATTATCCTTTCCATAAAGCCCAGCATTCTTAATGTCAATTCTGATATATTGATCAGTATAACACAATCTTATTTTATTGTGTATCCCCTTCTTAGGACTATTATCTTGAAGTGGTAGAAGGGCTCAAATGTTTCATATATCTTGTGAGCTACACTGACTGGAGCATTTACTCCTGATAGATCAATAGGCAGGGACCAGACTAATATTAGTCCATGCAGCATCTCTACCTCAGCAAGGCAGCTGTAAAGGGCATCTGTACCCACTGGGTTGGCCTAATTAAATGATGGTGTCACATTAATAACTCTGTTGAGGAAGGCAATGGGAAACCATCTCAACTAATATCCCAAGCATTGTTGCACAGTTGAATAATAATTTAATCCACAATGTGTATGGGACCATGGCAGTTAAAGCTGGTGTTGCTTCCAGCAGTGACGAAAGTCGTTATCTAATGAAATCCTTACGAAGCTCATGTCAACAGAAGAATGAAGAAAAAAGACCTTGGTAATCAGGATAAGAACTTGGAATATTGGGGACGATTCTTAGGAAAGCCAAGTTATAAACTGTAATGAAAAGAGGAAGTTAAATGTCGTAGGTTTGTGCAAAGTTAGTGGAAAAAGTTGGAGATTTCTGGAGTGATGATTTTAGGGTAATATATAGTGGGGGAAAGGAGAGCCAGAGAGGAGTAGCATTTGTTTTTAGATAAGAAGGCAGGGCAACGAGTCATTAACACACAGCAACTAAGCGACTGTTTAATGTTAGAGGAGGTCAAGGCAGAATCGGCCAAATTAGTGATTATACAAGTATAATTTCCCACAAGTGATCACAGTGAGGAAGAATTGGGTGAGTTGTACAAACAACTCGAGGAAATTATGAGAGAAGTAAAAGGTAAAAGGAACTTAGCGGTCATGGAGGATTGGAATGGTGTAGTGGGGCAAAGCAACGGGGTTGGGGATTTTGGTCTAGGAAAGAGGAATGAAAGAGAACAGAAAATGATAGATTTTTATAAAAGAAATCAATTGATAGTTACAAATACATGATTTAAGAATCACAACAAGTGAAGATACTTTAGGAAAATGCTGGAAGGCATACAAACGTATCAGATTGACTATATCATGGTCGACAAAGATATAGAAATAGTATATTGAACTCGCATAGATTAAAAGACTCAGAGATGTGAAGTCAAAGAAAGTAGTAGGAGTTGATGACCTCTCCATAGAAATGTTAAAAGAATTAGGAAAAGAGAGTATTTATAAATTGTGCCATAAGATATATGAAGAGGGAGAATGGCCAAATAATTTCACCAGATCTGTTTTGATACCCTTGAAGAAAAGGAATAAATCATACATATGTCAGGTTTATAGAACATTCAGCTTAATTTTGTATGCAGATTATTCTCAGAATTTTTAATGAGATGGTAAAAGCAAAAGCTAATAACTATACAGGTGTAGACCAGTTTGGGTTTCAGAAAGGTTATGGCACCAGGGATGCAGTAGGGGTGATGAGATGAACAGATTAGAGGCATTTGAGATGTGGGTATGGCATAGATTAGA
Organism: Uropetala carovei; assembly: GCA_036926305.1. NCBI lineage: Eukaryota > Metazoa > Arthropoda > Insecta > Odonata > Petaluridae > Uropetala > Uropetala carovei. The sequence continues at coordinate 28,527,485 of JAXCHB010000011.1, forward strand.
AAAAATCTGTTGGACAGAGAGGAAAATGAATGAGGAAGTTTTGATTATAGTAGAGGAAGAGAGGAACTTAATTAGGGTAATAAGAAACAGACAAGAATCTACCAAGAGGTAGAAAACTTATGATGATGATGATGAGTATACAGGTTCTTTTACATGACTTGATATTAAACTCACAGACTTTAGATAAAACCTTACGAAATCATAATACTAAAATATGAAGAGGATGTAACTTTTGTAATTCATAGATACATTCACGTAATTACACAATATTAAATTTCAGTTAGTGGTGGGGTCAGCTGATTATGAAATCACAGCTTTTAAAAATGAACGGATTGTTGCTGAGGTAACAGAGACTGAAGTTGTTACATCACTTGTTCCATTAGATGGAGTCACATTTGCCTATGGATTATCAAATGGCACTATTGGATTGTATGACCAGCTACAGCGCTGGTGGAGAGTTAAGGTCAGTTGTAATTAGCTTGTTTACATTTCCATAAGTATTCATATCTAATTTAAGGACTACTAAATTTTCAGTCCAAAAACCAAGCTGTATCGATATTAGGCTTTGATATTGATGGGGATGGAGTGGAGGAACTGGTCACTGGTTGGTCAAATGGAAAGGTAGATGCTCGTAACAGCCGTACTGGAGATATTGTTTTCACAGAGAACTTGAAACATGGAGTAATTGGTTTAGTCAAAGCAGATTTAGTTATACCTGGAAGAAATGATTTGATTTGCTGTTCAGAAAATGGAGAAGGTATGTCATAAATTTTATTTCAGAATATTTTTTATGAAAATGCTCATTTATGAATTGTAATTTAGATATTAAACTGTAAGATTAAAAATGCCATCAAGGCTGTGAAGTCTGAAGAAAATCAGTATAGCATAATAATCCCAATGTATTGATAAGAGGTTTGGTAAAATATTGTAAAGAGGGTGTTTTATAATTTGTATTGGAAAATATAAGAATGGAAATTATCATAGGAATTTACTAAGACTTAAAAACCTTTGAATAAAATAATTTTAACAACTGTATACCAAGACTGTAGAATGGTTGAATTTTACGTGTAGTTAATGTGATTCTCATGATCTTGAACAGATGGCTAGAGGCTAATGCAAATGATGATATAGTTAAAGATCCTTTCATATGCATATGGCAGTGCTCCCCAACCGGTGTGCTGCAGCACATTTGTGTGCCGCGAGGAAGGCAGTAGTGTGCCACACATTCTGAGGATATTTAATTTTCACAAAAGCATTGGACCAAACAAATCTGCATAAATTTTATCATCCAAAGAATTTATCTTGTAACTATGAGAGGGATTGATAGGCCTTAGCAATGATCATACAACTTAAAATTAGTATTAATACCTTTAGATGCATATAATTTGTCTAAAAGCTAAAGGTGTGAATGTCCTTCAATATCTTAATATGCCATCATTATGACGTTCCAAATTCAATAATGTATTCATGCAAATTTAATTATTCATCAAAGGCTCATAATAAAAATATTAAAAGGGCATGTTTAAAGAGCCTAAATGAAGAAGTTCTTGTAGCTCTTTCTATTATTGAGCCTTTATACCAAAAAGGAAAAACTAAATTTTCCGTTGAAGAGCATAACATTTTTATACATTGAATTGTGTATGTATTTAATTTACAATAAAATTATACAATTATTTGAATATTACTTTACCAATCATAACAGTCTAATATAATTGTGACTTTACTTGTTTTATGCTAGTTTTTTTTTTAAATTTGTATTTACGTAGTGAAATTAATTAGGGGTGGTATGGTGTGCCACGATGTTTTTAAGCATGCATGAAGGTGTGCCATGGAGCAAAAAAGGTTGGGAAGCACTGACATACGGTATACAGGCACTCCCGGGGTTACGTAAGGAATACGTTCTGGCACCTGTTCTGTAACTCGAATTTTGCTAAGTCAAAAATTACTATGGATGCTGTGTTTAAAGTATAACTCACTGCATCAGTACAGTACAAGTAATTGGTTTAAATATAGGCATGTAAACTAGCACTTTTACTCTCATTGTAACACATCAGATTGCAAGGGAAACAGGTTAATTTGTGAAAAAACGAAACAAGTTATGAGATCAAGCAAATGTGCATGAGCAGTAGGACACACTGAGAACACAGCATTACAACCCATGCCTTGTGTTCATCCTCCTAGCACATATGTAGTTCCTGCTCGCTTATGCAAACGTAAACTTTTCGCATAATAAAAATTTTTTTAAGTGATTTATGGGGCTGCGTATGTAAGTGCAGGTTTACGTAACCTGGGGATTGCCTGTATACTTATAATCAGCCAAGTACGAAGCAAAAAATGCAATAAAATATCTGGTACACTTTGCTAAACAATCTTTATGAGTAGGTTTAGTGATTGAACTATAGTTTACTGTACATGGGAGAGGATTTAAGGAGTATTCTAAATATTTTTTGTGTTAAATTACTTTTTGAATCTTGTAGCTCAATTTATATGGTTTATATGTATTTTTGCATGTTCTTTTATAATTATTGCATAAACATTCAAACCCTTATAAATGTTTGATGGTTGATAAATTTCATCAAATTCTTTATCTCATATGCATTCTAAAATTATACATGTTCTCTCTGGAGAAGAATAATTTTTACCTCATGCATATAATATATATGTACTTATATAGCATATTCGTAATATCACTATCAATTCGTTTTCATTGCAGAAATGCTTGTGTGTTTTGAGTAGCCAACTTTCTCTGTAGAGTAATAATGGAATCCATTAATAGAGGAAATTTAGATTCAAAACTTTTTTAAAATAAAAACTCTTGAATTTCAATTTATTGCTTATTTTTTAATAGAATTGAAACTTTTTTTTGTAACCGTTAATTTTTAATAATATTGGAATTTTCTATCAATACATTTGTCAGCAATATTTTTGGAAGTGTCATTTCTTCAGTGTACAGTATTCATCTAGTATGCGTATACTAGCATGAGATCTCAGCAATGTATGATCAGTAGCTTAGCATGAGACCTGAAAATAAAAAGCTATTCTCATTTTTGCTTTGGGAACAGATTTCAAAATAAATGCAGTAGAAGTGTAACATTGTAGCAAATAAACTTCTTCAGTGGGAATGCATCTGGAAATGGCTGGAAAAAACTTACTGGTTTATTGCATGTATTTTATATACAGTAGGATCCCGATAACCATTGCCATCAATAATCGTTGTTTTGATCAATCATCATTTGTCGCCAAGTGGTACAAAAACTGAAAAAGTTCTTTCGCCATTTTTTAATTAAGCAGAACAACGAATAAGATGGCGATTGCTCTGTGACTGAGAAGGAAAAATTGCTGTCGCAGGGGTGGGCAACGTTTTCTGCATGGTGGGCTGCATTGGTGGCTGTGAACCAGTGGGCCACATTGGTTTAAACACAGACTTTATTATTTAGAATTTTGCCTTCAAATATAATAATCAAACAGCAAAACATTCCTTTTTGGATTGCTGCAGTACAACCGTCAACTCATTTTCAACAGTTAACATATTTCTTAAATATTTAATAGTTTATTAAACCTCAAGTTATACAAATGGTTCCAAAACGCAGTGTTATTGACAATGCTGCTAAAAGGTCCAGAAATGTGACATCCCTAAAAATAAAACGAAGTGAATGAATGGAAATGACACCAAATCTAAAATTTTAAGCGAACTGAGGCCTAAAAATTCAGTTTTATATGTTGCATGTCCTTTTGAACAAATTATTGACCTATGACATGTTTCTCTGGGAAAATCGGTTTTGATTATCATTGTTTTGTTAATTGTTGGGGATTCCAGGAACCAATTAACGATGGTTATCGAGGTCCTACTGTACTCTAAATATTAAGTCAACTTTTCATTAAAAATATGCATATAATATATGGAAAATTGCAGAGATTTTATTGTATATTTTTTATTAAGCTTTGAAATAGAAAATAAGGTATTAATAAACATTACATGTGATACATCTTATTTTATCTAAGATCATATTATTAAAACATTTTTTGTTTATAATTCCATACAAACATTATACATAGTATGTAAATTAAAGTGGTATAGCACCAGCCATGGAACTTAGTATAAGCAAGCAAAGCAATGTTTAGGGGCCCCCAAATAGTACACGAAAAAATATTTACTTTCATCACATATTTCAATTGCTTTGGGATCCCAAATTTTAAGTTCCACCACTGTTTTCAAGATAGAATGGCAATTTGACGTGTATTAGACCAGCTGCAAGTTAAATGAAACATAATATAGAAAACTACCAAAATCTATTTGAAATCTGCAAATTTTGTAAATTTTTGCAATTTGGCCATTCATTGTCAAACTGCTTAAAAGCAATAATGCCATCACATTCATTGAAGTTCATCACGTTAGGAAACTACATAAAAGTGAATTGGCAAAAGGGGAGGACATATGTTCAGGAAAGTTTTACTGTAGCTTAAAATTATAGTTTGACTTATTTAATCTCATTCATCCCTTGGTATTTAATTTTCATTAACTCGTACAAGCCTAAAATAGTATTTAATATTTCAGTTTCATTTACCAGTATTTTTTAAATAGTGTTACTTGCAAAGCTGACGATATTAACTTTGTATGTATTTTTATAATTGGGTGTAAAATTCTCAGGCTCCAAAATGCTTAGACCGAGGTTTCCCAAACCCTGGGTCGTGACCCAAGTTTGGGTCGCGAAGGTTTTTTGATGAAGGCCCTTGACCCAAAAAACTGAAAAATGAATAATTCAGTTTCTTCATTACATGCAGAGTTAAAAAAATTCAACGTATATAAGATAAAAAATAAAAGTGGAAGAAACGAAGCTTATATGTTTATTCATTTATTTTTCTTGAAAGTCAAGTGGGGCAGTTAACCTGAAGGTACTGATACTGTTTGGGTCACGAGGTGAATGAGAATTTGAATTTTGGGTTGAGACCAAAAAAGTTTGTGAACCACTGGCTTACAAGGGAAGTGTCAGGTTAACGGGAAAGGGATTTGTCTGAAATTTTGCGAGCTGGTAGAGCTAGACTTGGGAATCATGATTTACCCCCCTTTTGGGCATAGACGGTCAATATTTTAAACAATAAATGGATTTGTTTATTTAGACACCGTTTAAGTACCTTGTTAGGTTCGATTATTCGCTAAGCATGTTTAGCCGTGAGGTTATAATTGGCACTATGAAGTCAGAGGTCCCTCGTTCGAATCCTGGTGACTTCTTTTTTTTGCGTTTGTTATATTTATTTTTAAATATTGTTTTCAATTTGTATTTTTTCATATATTCTTTATTTTTGTACTTTTAACGTTTGTGTTATTTTTTTCTATTTTTTTCGTATATTCTTTATTAGAGTTACTATAATGTTTTAAAAGTTTTTCTCATTTTTAAAAATGCCTTTCTCGTCTTCTATTTCCCTTTCCCGTTAACGTGACACTCCCCTTGTTAGACTGTCAGAGCTGTAGATCATGCACTACACCAGTGTTTCTCAAACTGTGGGCCATGGCCCCCCAGGGGTCCACAGAATTATGTTAGATGTTAGGTGAAATGCCAAAATATAAAATATTCAGGAATAATAAAATTTCATCAGGAAATATGATGTGATAAAAATTATGATCAGTTGTATAAAATAAAGGAATTTGTAATAAAGTTTATTTTTAATTCAAAGGGGACCACATAACATTCAAGGGGGCTGCGACAATTGAAAGTTTGAGAACCACTGTGCAATCTTTATAATCATAAAATGAAGAGAAAATAGTTGTACACTTTTGTGTTTTTGCTTGTAACTCCAATTGAGAGATACTGACGTATGTATGCATCATTGTAAATGTATGTTTTAATATTATGAATCTATTATGCAGTTATATTTGGTGTTGTTTTAGTCTTAGCATGACAATAATTAACAACATAATTTTGTATCAGCACATCTTTTAACTATAATGACCAGGTAACACATGCCAAATTTCCTTTTTCAATTTCCATATGTACATGCATGAATAATAACTAAATTACATATGTACATGTATACAGTGATAGGTTTCCAAGCATGCAAAAGAGATGGATATTTACGAAAGTGGCAGCCAGGAGTGGAGGAGGAAACTATTCAAGATATGATGCTTAAAAAGAAAGATTTGATTTATGAAATAAAAAACTATGAAGGAAATGCTAAGTATCTCAATAGCAATGAAGGTACTCCTGGAGGAATTTCAAGAGGCATTCATGATGAAGAATATGGAGTAATTCCGGTAAAACTTGCCAAATGGGATTAATCAACTTTATAATTAGGCTTGGTAGTATTTTGCTTCTTTTAATGCATCTTATTAGGCTTGGTGGTTTTCAATGTTTATATCTTAAAAAGGGACCAGTAATATCAACCATTTAAACAGTTAAAAGAAATAAATAGAGAATTCATATTTTGCATTAAATTAAGGGTGTAATGTACATATATATATATACACACACACACACACACACACACACACACGCACACACAAACACATATATACACACGCACACCTACCTACCGGACAACACCCCCGCCCCCCTACTTTGACAGTGGAAGTTAGCCCACATCTTTCTCCTTGACTTTCTCCCCCCGGTCTCAACCTCCGATAACCCCATTGGCCGTCCTCCCTCCTTACCTCCTCCTATCCCCGAACTCCTCTCATTACCCCTCCTCCCCCCATATCCTCCCCAGTGTGTCACTTCAAACAGTACATGTCCCTCTGTCGCTGAAGAAGGGCATCAGCCTGAAAGCTCCATATTTGTGTTATTTTTGTCCTCAGCACCCCCAGCGGCTCTCCAATCTAGGTAAGTGTCCACTGGGCTTCCTCCAACACCTTGTTGCCACCTTTATTATTACCTTTCCTTTTCTTTAAGCTTATATATATGTGTGTGTGTGTGCATGCATGCGTGTGTATATGTATGTAAATTGCACCGAATTTGAATTTCCTGCAGCATCTTTTACCTTGCTGGGTGGGAGAGGGGCAGCGGATTTTATTATGCATGCTGGCAGCCACAAGGGTTGGAGTAGCCCTGTCCATAACACTTGAAATTTGTTATGTATTGGTATTTAGAAATTTCTGTCACTGACCGAAATATTTAAGATACTGTTACAAGCTTGTGCTAACTGATTATCAACTAGTATTAATTCAAAATATATTTAGTCTATTCTCATATAATATTGTACTAGCTACCAGAGTTCATCTACCATTTTACTGAAGAATAACAGTTATCCTTAAATGAAAACATAGTGTCTCATTTAATTTTCTTTAAAAACTTATGTAACATGTTTGTATAAATGTCCATATTTGTTGTTAGTATATTTCTTTTCCTTTAATGAATTAGGCACATACAAGGCTTCAAACAAGAATGGATATAAACATGGGAAATGCATGGCTTAAGGTATATATATTATTAATAATAATATATTATTTAGTAAATAAATTTGGTCAGTTTTAAAGAAGGCAAAGAACTGATGAAATTTCTTGTGGTGGGAAAGTGTATAGTCAGGGCCGCCCCAACAGAGGTGCGGGGCCCAGGGCAAATCAACCTATGTGGGGCCCCATTATCATTAACTGCCAAATTAAATTTAGACTTTCCTTGTGGTAATATAGAAGCATGGGGCCTCCGAAATCGTGGGGTCCAGGGTGGTCGCCCCAATTTGCCATGCCCTAGGGATGGCCCTGTGTATAGTTCTTTATTGGTATTGGTATATCAAATTCAACTAATTTGTGATGGTTTTGTGTTACTCCTGTGAATTAAAAAACCATGTTTAATTAATTGATTAACAAGAACATAAAATAAAGCTTTATATCAATATTACTGGTTGTGTAGAAATTAGCTTTTTTCTTATTTTAAAAATAGATTCCAAAATAGCTAGAACATTCTTCCAGTGCCATAGTTTGAATGTGTGGCAGATTCCATGGTATTATTTGTCCACCCTGTGTGAATACTGAAATAACTATTTTACATATTGTATTTACGTATAACCTACAGACCAAGCAGGGTTTATGTGCAGCCCATAAAGCTATGATGAAAAAGCAATCTGAAAAGTTTAACACAAATACATATATTTTTATGAAAATATTGACAAAGTTTTTACTATTGATATGTTAGCCATGAAAACCTCATTTAGATTTGATTTTCACTTATATGGCACTTCAGAATATGTAGGTAACTTCCAATTTAAACTTGTTTAGGAGATAGTGTCAAACATGCTATTAGGTATTTTGACTACGTCAGTTGATATGAATATTGTTTGGTGGGCACAATAAAAAAATATTTTCCTCTTCCTGATTCTGCCGAATTTTCCCTTTCTAACAAACTTGCAATTTGATTTGATGATTCTTCAAAAATAGCATTTTTATTATTTCTTTCATACAAATCCTGTAGCCTCATGTGGAAATTGTACTTTCTACCAATAATGACACTGTGATTCAACTTGTTTTGGTTTATGGAGAGGGGATATTTGATGGAGAGACCCATGTAATTCATCCGAAGGAATCTGAACTCTCCAACAAAGTAAAAGTGCCTCTCTTTCCACCCAGAGATGTTCCTGTAGATTTTCACCTTAAGGTGAGAAACATATTCCATTATTCATATTACATTGTGATAGAGTTATCATGAAATTGGCACACACTTCTCTCATTATTTGTAAATTCCAAAGTTTTCAAGACTTCCTCTTACTTTTACATTTTATCCAATTATTATCTTTAAAATGTATACAATATTGTTAACCTTAAGTGACAAAATCTATCCCTGTTTGTTATCATATTATTACTTTTCATTGTTGGCAACTAACATTCTCTCATTATATTGTACTAGATATTAGAGCATCATTGGTGCTTAACTAATAAACATTAAAAGATAGCATGCATATGTTACTAAAGTAAAAATGTATTTAAAGAGAAATTATTTTTGATTTTTTAAATTATACACTTCAGTATCTTTAGTCTGGCTATCCATGGTCTGGAAATACCCATGGTTAGGCAATATATCCAAAAAGTGTGGTCTGGGAGAAATTATGTGAGAGTGGCATTCCATGAACATTTACATATTGCTAAATGAATTCATCCGGGGAAAAACAAAGTATATGAAGCAAGCATGTTAACAGATATGTTTTTTTTAAATCTAAGGTTAATGATATGAGCAATCCAGTAGCTTCAAATTCAGCTGCTTGTGATGTGACACCTAGTTGTAGCCGAGTTAGATCACTCATTCAAAACTTTAACAAAACATGTTATAATTGAAGTAATGATGATATGGATGCCAGGTGTCTGGTTTTGAATTAGACTGTCTGGTATTTGGGCAGTCTATCTGGGAAAAATTATTGGTAATACAGGGCACATAAGTATATTTTCTTGAGTGCTTTGTGCCTTTGATGCCTGTCTGGTATATTTGGAGAAGGCAGTCCTGGATGATGAGTAATTTTGCATACTGTTTTTCCTTAAATAGAAGACTAATATTTTCCTTTGCAATGACTGTATTGGACTACTTTATCTAAATGTGGCTAAATATAATAAAACAAATGTTTTATGAAGTTTAATTCATGTTCACCTTAGATGCAGTTTACAATATGTAAAACGTTTTTTTATTTACAAATGTATGTTAACATAATATCCTGCATGTGTAATATTCGTGTATAATGATACAATTCAATACCTTAATAAATATATGTTATGAAAATACTGGTTATTTAATAGAAAATACATTTGAAACAAAAATTGGATTTGTCTATGGAGAGGATAGTGTACCTTTCTTGGTCCAAGGGAGCTTCCATAGTCCAGAAAAATCTATGGTCTTACATATATATATATCCCAAAGTTGCCAGAATAAAGGTGCTCAAGTGTATTGATATTATTAATATCAAATAAATATATTGATGTGATCTTATATTATTTCAGGCTCTTGTTGGTTATCCAGGAAGTGTTCAATTTCATGTGTATGAACTTACAAGGCAGATCCCTCGCTTTTCAATGCTCAAAGTACAAAGTTCTCATCTAAAGCCAGGAAGTAATTTTGTCTCCTTTAATGTGAGAGAAAGAGCAGAGCGGGTGGGTATTTTTATATTCTAGATTTTATGACTGCTGATTATTTTATGCAGTGTGTGGTGGAAAAAGCAAAGAATATATGCTGGAAAAGAAAAAATATTAATGATGAACCCTATGGTTAATCAGTGAAGATGAATGGAGGAACCTCCTAATAACCATACATATTTTTTAACAAAGGAAAAATACATACACACTGGTTTAGGGGCCAGTGACCAAACACACACTCAATCTCACACACTCCAGGTTTAGGGGGAATTACTCCAATGTCAGGGACCCATTTTCTTTGTTAACACACACATACACAAAAATACAGCAAACCCTCCTCCAACACGGATTCGCTTATATGCTCAAAAATAAATGCGACCAATTATCTGCTGAACATGGAAAATTTGAATATGAGCGATTCGCCAAACACACAACAGTATGTGCGCTCTAGAACTTGATTAATGGTACTCGAGTGCACCTTAAATTGCCGATTACTAAATTAAAAATATCTGCAACAACATTGTTGCCATTTTCATAGAACTCATATAAGACAAAGTAACAATGTTTTCATTTTTTTGGTGAGCACTGCTAGGTTGAGTTTAACAATTGTTACAAATTGAGTTAGTCACTTGCAACATTCTACTCACAGGATTCAGTGTTCCTGCAATTGTATTTTTTCAAGTAGATAGTTAATTTTTCTATAATAATGAAATGATATGAATAAGACAATGAGATATAAATAAATGATATATTTATAGAAATAAATTGGTATTGCAAATAGTTTGACTCTAATATTAATTCATGTTGTACCTTGTCAATAAAATGACTTTAGATAGGTACTATGTCCTTCAAATTATGTTTATTTTATTAATAAATAGGAATAGGAAGTAAACTTGAAAGAAGACATAATAAGTAAATTAATAAATAGTTAATTATTTTAATTCTTTGTTGCTACTTTAAGCAAATAAAGGGAGCAGCACAATATAGAAGAATCTCACCAGCTCAATATGTTGTTTATATTATGGTGTACCGTATATACTTGAATATAGGTCGAGTTTTTAAGGCCAAATTTTTAGCGAAAAAGTCACGGGGTCGACTTACACTCGAGTAATATTTGTGTTAGGTTAAAACACATAACTTTATTTGTCCTGTGGTTGTTAAAATTTGATGGAATTGAAACTATTGCTGTATTTAAATTATTGATTACTATCGAAGATTTAAATATCGATGTATATGAAAGAATAAAGTTACTATATAATTTGGTAATCCTAAGTTGATCTCTGATGCTTCACAAGTGATTCGACAGTTTGAGATTCGACAAATTCGAGATTTCGACCCAGCCAATTGAATTGGGAACTAGTTTACGCGAAGTAATTTTCGTCCTGACCAACCACGCGAGGTTTAGTTTCAGTGTAGACATAGTTATTTCCGCTTTAATTGTTTGAATTTGTGCTGATTTCACTCTTTTTTCTGTTAATCTTTTATTTAAATTTATTTATTTAATTGATTTATTTATAAATTTATCACTTGACATGATATCTAAAAGGAAATGTAATAGTGATAATGCAAGTGAGTCAAATAAAAGAGTGTCGTTCAACTATTAGCACTTATGTGAAACAGAAGGAGAAAATTCTAGAACATGATAAATTCACGTAATTTGATGACTGGTTTGACAGATTTAAGAGAAGGGCAGGTTTGCATAACCTTAAATTAACTGGCGAGGCTGCAAGTTATTTTGTGCTTTTTAATAACTTTTATATCAATTTTGCTGCGATATATAGTTGTATGTATAGATAGATGTATGCAGGGTTGTTACAAACAACTTGTGCGAGCCGAGATACGGGAACGTATCCCCTGATTATAACATGCAAGTCTATGGGAAAACAGTGTTTGACATTCGAGATTCGACCACGTTTTCAGAAACGCATCCCTGTCGAATCTCGGGAGTCGCCTGTAATTAAGCAATTTTCATTAACACAACATTTGGTAATGTGATGGTGGCAGGACAAAGAATGACAGCAAGACAGAGGCGCAATATGTAAACTCTGTAGTATATAAACAAAGAAGCACCTCGTCTGGGGGAGGAATTACACTAATTTGCTGCTACTTGACACCGTGTAGTTAATTTTATATTCGAAGAATTATAAAGACCCATCAAATATTCTTTTTTTTTGGATTCTTACATGGAACTGAATGGATTAATACATACTGAATAAAGAAATTTCATTTTACTACACCTGAAAAAATGAGGTCGACTTATAAACGGGATATTTAAAAAAACAAAAGTTTTTATAAAAAGTTGAGATTGACCTATACATGAATATATATAGTAATTCATATTTACAATCATGCACTAGCCAACACCATGAAGTTTTATATGCTTTTTAACATGGACAATTTGAAATACATCTACAATGAAATTAGAAATTATGATATGATTCAGTGAATTATGAACAGTGTTTTTCAGTGGCAAGTTTTTCCTAAATATGTATCAGAATTCATAATTTATTTCTTATTTCTAGAACTGGTCAGTATATGTACCTATGTAGACCTTTTCACTGAAAGGGATTGGATTGACTTAAAGGGATATCATTAGAATGTATCAGCTCCCTCTCACATTTATAAATTTCTTCTATGCTTTTTTTAGATTACTGTAGTTCTGTTATATATTTTTTCTTTTTCATATACTAATCCACCTTATTTTCTGTGACTTTCAGATTTTAATATGGATAAATCAAAATTTTATCTTACCATTTGATTTACATACTGAAGAGGATAATATATGTTATACACTACTCTCTCTAAGAACCTGGGAGGAAATATGTTTCAATATGGACAGCCATGGAAACATAACAATATATACAAACGATATAGGCTTTGCTGGGGATATGATTCAGTCATTGGCAGTTTATTTAAATTTAGAGGATTTGCAGGTTAGATATAATATATTTTTCTAAAAGATATGAATGCCAATATATTTTCATATAAGTTATGATTTTCAGGTGACTGCTTGTTTCCCTGAAGAAATAGAAAGATTGAAGAAATTGCTTGAGCAAATTTCTGATGGTAAAGATGTCAAGAGCCATTTAGAAATGAGTATGGCAAATTCTACAAACATGATTAGGAAAAATATTGTACAAGCAGAAGACTCTCTTGTATTGAACAACTTGTAAGTTTTAACATATATTTCACAGAATTTTTATTTTGTAACCTCGTATTTTCTCATGCAATTTCCTCTATTTCATAATTACCCTACCTGAATTATGACGAGGAAATAAAAGTTCTTTTTCTGATATGACCACTTTCATATGATAGGAGAAAACTATATATTTGCTCCACCCTTGTTTTAGTATAAAAAATTGTGCAATAAAGTGAGGTGATTATGTTAGTGTATTTATTATAAAATGGAGATAAAATGTATCTTCTCTGAAATTTTTATTGATATTTTGGAACTTAATTAACAAAAGACTATATTTTTCAGCATCATAGATTAAAAATTGTTTCTAATGAAAGAAAAAGTACATTCACTCGCCATCTCATAGATGATATAAAATTAGAATATTCATCTTCAAGAGATCAAGGAGTAAATTAAACGTAGATATGCATCTCCTTTCATGCCCTTGAAGGCACATGAAGGATTTTGAAGGGCTACACTAAAATAATAAATACAATCAAGTTTCACCATGCTTAAGTAGTATTTTTGATGTTTTAGTGATTTGATTTCTTAGAATAATAAATTCTAGTATGCATGAGTCTTTGAAATGAAATCACATCTATAATTAATAACCTTGAAGGATACATTTAATAAACTCTTTTAGCTGTGTTTGTTAAAATTCATTCAAAGTGGTCATATAGATTCTTTTGTTTTAGGGAAACTTTGAAGCTTTATTACTTGAATTTAAAGAAAACTACAGAGACATTAGTTCAAAATCATAAAATATATTGTGAAAGTCATGAAGAGTTGCAAAGATCTTTGAAAGAACTGAACCTTATCATCCAGAGGGCATCAAGATTAAGAGGTCAGTTTTACTTTTATTGTATGTGTCCTTATTCTTGTAGCTGGATATTCATTATATTTATATTTTCAGTTGGTGATTCTAAATCAAATCTTATACAATTGTGTCATGCTGCTATTGAAAAAAATAATTTATATTCTCTAACTAAAATAATTACAACGGGCAAGGATTGAATTACTGTGTAGTCCTTTTCAGCTGCTAATAACCTAGGTAATTCATTAGAGATTAATATATTTTGGTTTATTGCATCATTGTGTTCTAAAGTATGGATTTTATGTGGATAGGAATATTTTTCTTACATTTAGTATTGAATCAACAAATTCTCATTTAAACATTGGTTATTGAATTGGCTAGTTGCTGGGAACAGCTAATGAATCATCCACTCATTAGAGGTAAGTGTATTGCTGTTTCTATGAGCATTAGTTTAGGCTTTATTTCTTTGAAATATTGTGTAATGTATTTACATTTGATGGTTGAAAATGACTTTTTTTTTAAGTTCACTGTTTATCTTCTTGATTCATCTAAAATAGTCTTAAGCACTCATTTTATACTAGTTAATTTCCTAGCACAATCCATTTTTTGGATCCATAGCCATGGCATGAGTCAGCTGGAAAGGTGAGTGCCTTGGGTGGCACTTTTCTAGATGCTGCATCGCAATTGTTGCAACTGATTAACCCCTCTCCATACTGATCTGAGGTTCTTTGTCATTTTGTCTTATACCACAAATTCTGCATCATGGTCTTTGTATGGAGCAATATAGTTTTTTGCAATGTTTTAATTTTATTTAGATAAACTTTTAATCGATTTATATAAGTTTTCATGACTAACCTCATGCTTTGCTATACATATTTAAAATAATCACTATTCTGGTATTTTATGTGGTCAATTTTGTTGAGTTATAAAATATAAAATTTTTGTTTTAAGTCCAAAGTTTAAAATGAAACATGTTTTAAAAAATAACAATGAATTACATAATAAAGTTAAAACTTATTTGAATTCAAGTCTTAATTCAAATTTTATTCAATCATTTTCATTCATTGCACATATGGAATGTCAAATTTCAGGCACCCTGCAAAATATTTTTGGCCCATCCCCCATGAATTTTGCACAGTGTGCTGTTACCATTCCTAATAGATTTTGTGTTGGAAAAGTTAATGTTCTCTTCCATAACTTTATAATTAGTTTTTCAATTTCTAATGTGGTCTCCCAAACTGTCAAGCTTCATGCAACTATGGTCTCTGCAGAGTTATTATTCTGCTACTGACTCACTGCTTAGTAAGAAATTTGTAAGCTAAATGAGTGATGCCACAAGTATGTACCCAGCAATAATGAAAATAATTTGGCTTACTGAAGAAACTGATACTTAATAGAGTACTATAAATAGAAAAAGGAAGGAAAGAACTCCTAAATAAACAACTGAAATGAGTGTAAATAAATGCTTTGAAATATATTTTTCTCAATATATATTTTTAAATCTTGGTGCATCTTATAGACTGGCAGATATAGGTTGTCAGAAGTGGAGGTGTTTAGTTCTTATTTGTAATTTTAAGTTTAAAAATGATCACTAAATTTAAAAAATTAATAAACTCAAATGTATCTCTCTTTAGAGTTTCCATGTTAACTATTTTAACTATTCAGAATTAGTTCTTTTGCTAATATAAATTTACCACTTTGATTATTTCTGAACCTATAAAAATTTACACAGATGTATAGTCTATACAGATAGATTGCATTTCATCAATAATGTAATTAGAATTGAAATGGAGTGGAAATATGATGACATATATACTACTCCCCCATTATCTGCGAGGGATGCATTCTGCATAAACCTTTGGGATGATGGGTCCTATATTTATAACCGTAGGGATAGGTTAAAGACCTCTATGGGCTGAACAAAAGAAATAATTTTATAATTATTAAAAAATAATAATAATGCAACCAAACATCTGTAAATAATTCTTAATTGCTGTATGAGAAAGGATTCTTAGGTTTGTTACCAAGTATTATAGTCAGCATTGATTTTAATGTATTTTTCATGAAAGAAATCACATTATATAGGACAAATTAATATACACAGCATATTTCATTAGGGAGAAAAAATAAAAAATATATCATAGGAGAGCATCTACATACTTTTGCTGTAACCTAGTTTTTGAGAGCTCTGCGGATATGTGAGACCTTGCTTGTGGATACTGAGTAATATGATATTGAGTACAAATCGCGTATACTTGAATCGGCAGATACGGAACTCGCAGATAGCGGGGGAGTAGTGTATTGTGTTATAAGTCACTTCCATGTTATAGAAAAGTGTTTTGCTGTCATAAAATTTGACCTATTCAGATAATTTTATTTATTCTTTTTGTACACCATCATGTATAATATGCAACCATATATATCACAATTGCTCCTGTAAGTATGCCAATATTTTGTAATGAGAAAGCAATAATGCCATATCTGATGCCATTCACTTGCATATCTGTTACCATTTCCTTTAGCTCAGGTATCTGCATAGAAATAAGTAGTTATGAAAATATAACCCTCACAAAAATTTACTCTTTAAACACGTGGTTTTTATACTCACCAGCTCTCCCAAAGAAATGTATAAAAATACTCCTGCAGAGATGGCATATATATATACACTAGCATGAATTTGTCCAAGTAAAATCCCTAGTACCACTCCAAGAAATATAGTGCTTGCTGATGCATAGTTAAGTTTTAGAGCCTTCTTGAAAGAATAACCAGATCTAATCAAAACTGCAAAGTCACCTGTATGAATTAGAGAATATCAAATATAATTACCTTATGCTATACATATACACGTTCCGTAATGTGAAACCATTTTGTGTATAAAATTGTTATTTTATTAGAGATGTGTTCCTAAGAGAAAATCCATCTTGAGAAGTAATAAAATCAACTTATTTATGAAAAAACCTTACATTATTTTATGATAATATATTCAAAATACATAATTATATAGTAATATATTGTGCTAGTACTCAAAATAACCAGAAAGGAGGATGATAGCACATTTACCATGGTACCCTAGAGTGATAGACAGAAAAACACTGACTATGGCATAGCAAAGACATAAGTGTTTTTCTCTCATTCTTATGAGGGGAACTCAAAAAATGTTGGTGGACTCTCGATAAATAGCTACTATTTTGATCTTCGCTGCACTAAGGAAAATCACTGGCCAGTTAATTTCAGTTCTCTTCCCTGACTCACATCATGCAAACAAAAAAATGTCAAACTTAGGATGACGACTATGTCTCCACCAATGTAATTATGCATTTGTGTTAACATAGTGAAAATATAGAACATCAAAATTCTTACCCCCAAGGTTTAAGGATCCATGGTTTTCCCTCGGTGACATCCTTTTCACCATCTCACCATCCCTTCAAAAGCCATCCAAACCACAATGTCTGTGAAGAACCACCTATTGTAGTACGTTCTATATTTGTATTTTTCACCAAAAATGTTTGATTTTGAGATAAAAATTTCCTTTATAACCAATTTATGATCCCTATTCTGAATTTTTGGTCATAAATTATAAATTCTGATATGCCAAAATTATGCAATGTGGGCGTCTTTATCACTATTCTACATCAATGCCCTGGAATTCAAGGTTTGCATTTATCCTTGGTGTATTAGTCGACCATAGCTCTTTCAAAGATTTTTTGTTGTTTTAATGATTGACTTATATACCATGATATACAGTATATTCCCTTCTATTTATATCTTTTAAATTTCCAATAATTCCTTGCAATTGGTTATTTTTTGGGTACACGAGGTCAGCTTTTACTAGATTGCCAATAACCAACCTTCATGCCCCTTTCAATTCTTAACGTATTTACTCGTGTAACCCATGCCCTCCTGTACCACATGTACCCCTATTTTTGGGCCAGTTCGGAGGGAAAAAAATAAATTTATGCTGGAATAAGTTGAAATCCTCAGCAGCAGAAAATTAGAAAAAATAAAAAAAGTGTGGGGATTCCCCATAGGTGCACTCTCTCCCGGGTTAAAGGAGCATCAGTGGCTCACAATGAATTCGGCGAAGACAGATATCAGATGCCAACTTATTCTGGCAAAAGTATAGTTAGAAATTGATAGTAAATTTTTAATGACAGAACTGCTTATTTCGAGTAACAATTATAAACTTAAAACTCATTTAAAAGGTACAGCTTTAATAATACAAAAATATTATGTCATCTCACTCTTGAAGATGCACCAACGCCAGTATAAATCAAGCATTTAAACACTAAATGTTTGCTTGGTCGTAAAGATATGCATATACTTCGTAGAACTCTTCATCTTCTGCGAGTATAAACATAGATGCAAGCGTGTTGCGGTAAATTTACCATTGAAGCTTGCAATTTTTAAAACTTGGTCAGAAATCTTTGTGTATGATGCACAGTCTTTTTTTACCAACATTTTGGGAAAAAAGGTGCATGGGGTACACAAGTAAATACAGTATTTAGCTTATATGCACAAACTGCATTAATTATAAGAAATAACTTCATCTAGTAGTTTATTCATGTTGTTTCTAAGTTATCATGTCTAGTATTTAATGTTTATTACTGAAAAAACAGTGAATAAAATTTATACCAGCATAACCTGAGACAATCGCTCTTTTTCATAAATTTCAGACTTGAATGTACAGTAAATACGACCAGGTCTAAGAGTGGAATAATAAAGCCTAAGGATGCATGACTAGACAATAGACCAAATAAATCCAAAAGTCAGACCTTAACTTTAAGGAATAGCTTAAAAGACAGTGATACAAGAGTTATCTGTTTGAATATGTAATGTATGTGGAATAAAACACATGAATTAGAGGCATTTTTTTTTTAAATAGTATGACATTGTGTTTAATAGAACATTGTCTTCACACTTTAAGAAATAGATACTTGTAAAATTGATGATTTTTCATTGTCAGGAATTTATTGTCTTAAATCTGCTAAGAATGATGGAGTTTGCATATATGTTCCAGATAAATTGGCTTATAAACCTATCAATCTTGAAAACTTTTGCATTGAGTTACATTTTGAAATCGTTGCAATTACGATTTAACAAAAAGAAGCTGCTAGTTGCCTTCCTTTACTGTTTGCCTAATGATGATTTTAAAACATTTTGTGAACAGTTAGAAAAAGTCTTAAATTCAATTTCAGTTTTGTGGTATGTGCTCATCTAAATGTTGACATGAGATGCAGAACAACTAACAGTTTAATTTGAGACAGTCTGCTTAGGTGCTATAACCTATACTGTTCTAATTTTGACCCAACTAGAGTGTCTTCCTGCCTAAATAATATTATTACAAACTCTAATAGACAGAATCATAATGTTAAAGTGATAAACCCTTACTTATCAAACCATGGTACTATTGAAATTCATTTAAATACTAGAACAAAAATAATCAAAGCAGTACTAGACAGACAAATTTAGTGAGACCCATTAAGTGGGCCTTACACGCTCAGTTTTTCCTTAAGGAATTACTGCACAAACTGTTTTTTACAGTTAAGCTGCAACATGTAGGGGAAAAGTTTTTGGTTTGCACAGGCCAAAATATGGACTGTGCTTTTAGCTAGATGTGGACCGAAAGATGCCAGTGCAAACTTAGTTTGTGCAGTTAAAGCTATCATCTGGTTACGACACATGCCAATTGCTCAGTTTTGTCTTTACAATTGTACAGAACAGATCGAAAATGTCTGCTACTTTAAGTGATCAAGAATCCAATTTGTTATCACTTTCTTATATAATTTTAATTAAAAAAAGAAAAAGTGTAGGCAGAAAACTTTTCGAAGTAGGTAGTGCAGGTAAGGTAACAAATCTTGTAAGCGGAGGCGCTGGCGTAGTGGTTAGCACGCTTGGCTGTAAATCTTAAGACCTGTTGTTCGAGTCCTTGTTCCGAAATTTATTTTCATTTTTTCCCACATTTTCACTTTCCTCATTTTAAATGCTTATTTCTTAATAACGCTATATATTTTTATTTTTTAATAGTTAATATTTTTAATATATTGATGTGCAGTTTTGAAGAATTATTTGTAGTGTACAAAGCAATTGGTTTTCCTCGTCAATAAATTTTTCATTGCAAAGCGATTTATTAGTTTGTCCTCCCCATGATTCAACAATGAAAAGAAACTTATTGTCTTGCACGTATTGTTTCACATTCATGACATTGTCAAAAATTCTTTGAAAGCATTTGGAAAAGGATCAGACAGGAGCAATCTCAAGTGCTACAAGATCAGTATTGCTTCTTTCACCATAGTATTGTGACATTTTAACTAGTGCGTTTCGAAGTGTATTTTTAACATACTGCAGTTTTTGGAGTTTCAAAAATGGAATATACTGTTTCAACATCTTCAGCGGGGAATCCTATAACGAGCAAAAATGTTACATCTTTTACGTCTCCTCCTTTGGACGACGAAACAGCAAAAGATGTGTTGAACACCGACATGCATTACTGCATGAAGCTCCTCCGAAAAAATGGATTGATGTCAGATAAAGAAGTTCTCAAAAGTGAATGTGGCCATAGTGTTGTAATGGCCCAAGAAATTTATACACGTGTTGTGGATATGCTTGGCGAGATGAACTTCCATGAAGATTACGATCTGGTGGGGCCCAATGAAGTCGATGAAATGCACGGATATGAGGAAATCGAGTTAGCTTATAGTTATATATACTACCATTGTGATTAGGAATTTTATTTAGAAATAAATGGATATTTAAACTTAAAGCAATATTAGGAAATTAGGTAATAAATAATTTAAATGAGGAAAGTGAAAATGTGGGAAAAAATGAAAAAAAGTTCTGGAACAAGGAGTCGAACAACAGATCTTGAAATTTACAGCCAAGCGTGCTAACTGCTACACCAGTGCCTCCGCTTACGAGATTTGTTAACGTGTATGGTAGTTAAGGAGTGACTCGGGAAATATTAACTTATTTTTATTAATAAAATAAAAACAGCTGGGTATTGGCCTTAATATGTATATATTTTCGTTAATCGGACGTCATGGACATTATCTCTACGAAGTTTCAGCCAAATTTGTTGGGGGTCAGTAGTGCCTTCCCCTTCTGAGTAATGTAGAGTATGGGAGAATATTCCTGATTAACTGCACATAGTTAACTGAGCAAACTGGGCCGCATGTGGTTGCTTGAGCATGTAGAGCTCACTTTAGAGTCGTAGGTACAGAAAATTTTAAGATACTTCTGTGTAAGGTAGAATAGTTCTGAACTTTTAATTATGTAGATAAATGCCACAATTTTTGTTTTTTTATTTCTCATAAGTGCATCTGAGTATTGCTTCTCCAAACAATTATTCCAGATAAATAATAGGAAGCCACAAAAAAATCTGATGTGACCAACACATGACTTTCTCCATATTTGAGGTACAGATATTTAAATTATTATGAATAGCATTATAAGGCAAAATTATTATTTCATATCGTAAAAGAATACAGTCATCCTTATTGCCGTAAATTATATTTTGAATATGTTTACAGAATTCACCGCTACATGGTGGTGGCGCTGTATACTGGAAATTACGAATAAGTTAAATATCTCCGAAATGGATGGTTCTACAAAAATTTGTTTCAAACAAAACTAGGAAGAAATATTATTCTCTACAACTTTGGTCCTCATGAAGATTACCAATAACGAAGTTTTTAAAGGAGATATTTGACGGAAACCGAAAAAACCGATTATTTATAAATAATTCCTAAACAATTACTGCTATGGAAAATTCTTTCAAATAGAAGTTGTAGGAAATTACATTATAACATATGCATAGAATTGTATATATCATAATGATGTTTTAACGGAGAAATATCGCAAAAACCGAATTGGGTTTCGAATAAACCTTAACTTCTGGTTAACCGTTATTGTTGAAAAACTAATCAGTTCTTTGTGCTCATGCTAAAGTGTTATATATGGAATGTGGTATTAATATGACAAGTAGTTTTTGAGTTAGAGCGCCCACAATCACATATATCCATCCATCCACACACACACACACATACATCATTCTGAAAATAATCTAAACATGTTCCAGGGACCTCAAAATGTGTATTTCCATTGAAATCTCTAAGTCGATTTTTTTCGTGATCGCAATACTTTCCCTATACTATGTATGGAGAAAGTAAAAAGTGGTTTACCTCTGAACTCAGAATCTATAGAACAAAGTTGTTA
Organism: Uropetala carovei; assembly: GCA_036926305.1. Classification (NCBI taxonomy): domain Eukaryota; kingdom Metazoa; phylum Arthropoda; class Insecta; order Odonata; family Petaluridae; genus Uropetala; species Uropetala carovei. Next base: position 28,549,727 of record JAXCHB010000011.1, read on the forward strand.
TGCTACACCAAAAATTCATATCTACTAACGAGGAATCTATTAAAAATATTTATAAAGAAACAAAAAAGAATATAGTTGTAAAATACTCCTAGCAAGAAAAGCTAAATGCGACTTCATCATTAATGCTGAAAATACATGTAAGGCAATATGGAGCGTTATCAAGGGTGAAGTCGGCCAAAGCACTTACTCCATAGGTACTTCAGTAACACCTAATGATTTCAATAATTTCTTTAAAAAATTCTATGGAAAGCATTATCGACAATGTTGATAACTCATCTGGAAAAGCCCAGGATTTGCTTAAAAATTTTAGGGTTGATGGGAAAACATTTAGATGGAAATGGGTTACACCAATTGACATTTTGAAAGTTGTAAAAAACTTCAATAATTCTAAGAGTAGAGATATTTATGGCTTTACTCATTACTTAATTAAATGAGTGATTCATGTAATAGTAGAACCATTAACAGTAGTTATCAATACTTCCTTTCAGACTGTTATTTTTCCTAATGCATTAAAATATTCTAAAATCATTCCATTGTTAAAAATGGAGATGGGTAAACCAAGCTACTGCTGTCCTATCTCAGTTATTCCAATTATAGACAAAATATTTGGAGCAATAATAACAAACAGCCATATTCCTACCTTGAAGATAATAACTTGCTGACCTCGTCATAATATGGTTTTCGTGCTGGTAAATCTACTATACAAGGAGTAGAATTGGTTGTAAAATAAATATTAAATGCATCTGAAGATAAGCATTGCATCTCCCTTACTTTATGTGACTTCACTAAAGCTTTCAACTATGTATCACAAACTATTCTCCTCCAAAAGCTCTATCATTATGGAATACAGGGCCCTGTATTGAAATATATGAAGTTCTACCTATCTCATTGTAGACAACTAATTGAAGTAAACTGTGTTCAATCTAGTATTTTAGTAGTTAATCATGGCATTCCACAGGGATCTGTGCTAAGATCTTTGCTATTTTTATTAATGATAAATTACTTACGCAACAGCGTTTAATCCAACATGGTGTTATATACCAATGACACTTCATTTGTGCAAATACAGGCCACTCATGAGATTCAACAGGGATGCGTTCCTGAAAACGTGGTTGAATCTCGAACAGTCGAATGTCAAATCAGCAGAAATTCAAACAATTAGAGCAGAAATAATGATGTCTAGACTGAAACTAAACCTCTCATGGTCGGGCGGGCCGAAAATTACTTTGCGTAAACTATTTTCTAATTCGACCGATTGATCGGCTGGGTCGATTCGACTGGTCGAATTCTCGAGTTGGTCGAATCTCGAACGGTCGAATCTCGGGAGTCGCCTGTATATGATGATCCAAATCAGGCAAATAATCTTTCCTTAACCATCCAAAAACAAGCAAATGTTTTCAGCTAACCAACTTCTATTAACTGAAGATAAAATACAGCACTTAATCTACAGCTTGAGTGACAATGACCATGAACTGAAGTATGTTGTTACTTCGCATTAACTTAGATGGTAAATTAAAGTGAGACTATCATACGTATATCTGTGTTTAGAAAAAAACTCTTAGAGTCCTCTTTATATTAAGAAAATTAAAAAGGTGATCCCTCGGGAATATGTACTTTACTTTTATTCACAGCCATTTGAGCTATGGCATATTACTCTGCGGCCATGCAGTTGATGTTGTTTTTGTCATTCAAAAGAAGGCGATGAGAGTAATTAATAATTCCACACCCAGAGAGCACTGTAAATCTCTGTTTACCAAGCTATAAATTATGACTGTATAACATGTATATCTATTTAAATTTAAATTATATCAAAGAACGTCTTGATATATTCTCCCTAAGATCTACCACACATGAATATAACACCAGAAAAAATCGGCACAATTTACATTGTACAAACTTTCTCAAATACTAATGTGTCATTTAGTTATCTTTTGAAAAATATGAACTATATACAGTCATTATAAACGTCAACTTAAATAACCATACAAAATTTGATGAAAATCGTATGAGAGGTTTTTTAGAAAATCTGATTGTTAATAAAGCTTTCCAAGATTAAACTAGCCTTATATTCATTTTTGAGAAATATAAACTAAGCAGTATTATTGCAGATGTAAACTTAAGTAACTGTACAAAATTTGATCAAAATCGGAGCCGTTTTTGATAAAATCAAATTTTTGTTAAAATTGCCTAGAATAAACTGCCCTTAATTTTTGTGCAGTGTCAACCATTTCTTCATTGCCTCTATATGATAAAATGCCTAAGTATGAGATTTCATTCATTTTCGACATACTGTTTAGGCTCTAGAGCTGCGAACAGACAGACGGCATTGCAAAAACCACTTTTTCAGACTCTGGTACACCTAAAACGTACATTTCCATCAAAATCATGAGATCGAATCTTGTTGCGATTACAATACTTTCTCAATATACTTCGTATATGAGAATGTAAAAAAGGTGATCTGAATATACCTCAGTAGGTACAGATTAGCTAAATCATACAACCACTTCCAGGATGTAAGCATTAGGCTATTCAACATGTTACCAGTAAAAACTACAAATTTAAATCTTGCATTTTTATAATTATACACGTTCCATGTAAAGTTTTACCAAAATTCAAACAGTTGAGCGTTCAAAGCCGTCAACGCATTTTGCGTAATCATCAATTTACGCAAGCGATCTCGCCAAGATATTTTTTCATCAAAGTCTATTTGCAGTGAAAGAAGCATTTACATTGCCTTAAGAAATTGCATTTTTATAATTATACACGTTCCATGTAAAGTTTTACCGAAATTCAAACAGTTAAGCATTCAAAGCCGTCAACGCATTTTGCATAATCATCAATTTATGCAAGCGATCTCGCCAAGATATTTTTATATATATTCATCGTAGGTCAAATATTTACTTCATGAAAAATATAGTACTATCATTTGAACGTGAAGGCAATGACAGACTTCGAGATTTAACCATAACCCAAATTTTCCTCAGACTCGCATTTAAGCCGAGGGGTGATTTTTTCATGATAGATTTTGACAAAAAACATCGGCTTGTATTCGGGCAGATACGGTAGGATTTTAAATATCGTCATTAAAATTGGGATAGTCCCTTTTATCCCGTGTGACTTGTGAACAACCTAACCCATCGTGATCTCTCAAACACTTGGCCAGCAAATGTTTATTCTGAGTATGATTTTACATGAATTGATAAACATGAAATTAAATTAACTCATATAAATAATAATAAACAAAATTAAAAGCCGAATAGAGGGTTTTTATTGTTCTAGTTATAATTTATGCACCGCAATTGGAATTTCTGAAATTTTGCATTTAGCATTTCACAAACGACGTATATGTGAAGCAACACAACTTATAATGAAACACGTTCCTTAATTGATTGGCGATGTATATGCGAATCAACACATCATGGGGTAACGTATAGCGGGGTTTTACTGTACATAAGGACAGTTTCTCAACCTTTCCGCAGATGCAGATCCCTTAAAAAGTCGCACAATTTCTGCAGACTCCCTCCTCATGTACAATTCATAGACTTTTGATATGCTGTCTCATTTTTCTCTTTGAAATATCAATCAGAGCTATGCGTGGGATCAAGGAAGTTATAGTTAAAAATAAACGTTCTACCAGTGGCAGAACTTAAAAACGGGAGCCCCTAAGCAAAACATTTTTGAGGGCCCCTTCAGTTTATCTAACATAGCCATTAATTCTTTAAGTGCCATGAGTATCACTGGTGCACTCATACTTTTGTTCCAGGAGAGCCGTGAGAAACACGTTTGCTACTCAGTCATAGTATATTTCAATACTTTCAGTTGTTCTTGTTTTTAGAAGTTGCTTTAAAATCAATTGTTTTTTACTACCTGGTGCCTGAATTTCTTTAGGTTAATTATATATAGTATTTAAATAAGCAAAAGAAAAATAATGTTTTTTACTATTTAGGGACCCCTAATTTCAGGGACTCCTAAGCGTTGCTTTGCATGCTTATACCAATTTCCGTGAATGTGTCCTACTCAACTGGTTGACGCTGAGAAATAACTCTCAGAACCTCAATTGAGAAACAGTGCATTATGAGATAATTCTCTGTTGAAGTGGATTAGAAGTATGTAAAATACCATCTTGTAACTAGTACATTATTTCATAAAATGTTCCTAATGTGTATTTAAATTGGGTATGCCAAGTTAAATAATAATTAAATTACTTCATAATAGTAGAAAGAGTATGTTGTTTTTTGTTCACTTTGGAAAATTCTGATTATTATTCTGTGCTAAATAGCATTCTTGGTTAAATCCAGTGCTTTTGAAAATAGTTTTAATTTGATGATGAATTTAGAGCTAAATTCATTATTAGGTTATAGTTTTACCTAGTTCGTGTGGAAATTCTTCACATGCAATTCCAATACTTATGCTAAAGCCAACTGTCAGACTTTGAGTAAAGCCTGCTCCAATGGACATGCCATCTACAAAGTTGTGCAGACCATCTCCAAACAAGATCATTCCAGCTGTTGATTTAGTTGAAATTTGTGGATATTCCTATATTAAGAAATAATATCATCATTAATATCAATCATTATGTAATGCATGAGTCTATTTTAAATTATCAAGAATTATCGGTTGTTAAGTTTTTAGAAAATATGAAAATTTATTGATTTTGCCCTTTCAAGTACATTTTTCCCTATCTGACATTCAATTACCGAAATTGAATGAAATGGAATGTATTACGAACAGGACACTTGTTAAGTTAGCAGAACGGTATTACTAATCTAGAGCGATCTGGTTCCCCTGGCATCTAGGCCTCCCCTGCCATTCTTATACAAATTTCCTTATGACCTTTTTTTTTCTTTTAGAGAGTCGGTTCTTAATTTTACTCCAGCTCATCACTGCCTGTACTGTACAATATCATCAGGGTAGGCATGATGGCGGTGCGAACGGTGCAACTTCACTGGGCCCCACAGTTAAATATCCCCCGTGCTCTCTAAAAAATATTTCTCATACTTATAAAGTACACACATTTTTAAAGAAAATCTGAAAAAATATCGAAGTGTCATAGGGAGAGAGACTTCTTTATTTGTTAAAACTTAATATTAAAATGTTTGACGCGTAAGAGGCACCTCACGCACACTTTGCAGCGCGCCCCATGATTTTCCTAGCCGGCTGTGGTAATCAGATGCTTTCAGTGGCAGATTAACACACAGGCACCTGAGGCGCTCACCTGGGGCCTCGACAGTTGTAAGGCCGATTCACACTGGACGGTGAGGGCGCGGGGAGGGCAGGGGCAATTTTGTAGCGAGTATTCACACCAGGCGGTGAGGGCACGGGCAATGCGAGGGCCCACTGCAGGCTGTCAGCTAGAAATGCCATTAGTGTTTCCAGTTGCTTTCCTGCGGGCATTCACATAACATGCTCAGGGATCGCTAAGAGAGCGTCGGACAGCTCAGACACCGAAATGTTTATTGTCGCTGCCTTGTTGGAACAAACAGAACAAAAGATAAGGAAGAGATGAAGACATCTGGGTAAACAAGATATTCGTAAGAAGACACTGCTAAAATCAGTCTTTCATCATTCATGGTGACACTGGTCACCTCAGCCATCATGTATCTACAACGTCTTCACTGCTCGAATGCTCCACGTGGTCGAAAAAATATTCCCTCCCCCAATCAGCAGTGGAGGGGAAGGGAGGGGAAGCGACGGGCAGGCGGGCAAAATATTCTCGGGCAGGTGACTGCACCCACCCGTCCCCTGCCCTCATCGTCACCGTACCCTCTGGTGTGAATATAACATATGATACCAATGTAATGTATTTTGGGCTGGCATGCCTACATCTGCCCTCACCGTGCCCTCACCATCCAGTGTGAATCGGCCTATAGGGGCCTCAAAACAGTCAAAACTCGATTTTTTCCAATATTTTATTTAGTAAAATATTTCACAATCAGTATAATCTACTACTTACATACGCATCTCGTGTTTTTACTTAGGTTTGTTACAATGTAACTTCCCTTGCATGATTCAAAAACACGTCTCACAGTTATAATTCATTTTTTTGTTTATTTTTCAATATGTGCAACTTTATATAATAAATATCAAATTTTCTATTTATTTAACCTGCTGCATACATTTTTTTCATTCGTAAGTTGTAAAAAATTTTGTAGATTGAGTACCCCCACCCCCCTCACCTCCCGGTCAGTTGGGGGCCTCCCGAATTTTTTGCACCTGGGGCCTTCAGATACCTTAATCTACCACTGGATACTTTCCAACAAAAATTCCTTGTTCTCTTCCAAATTACATGTTCACTTGTTCACCCGAGTGCACCCAACGCACGGTGGTGAGCCAGGTAATTACTAGCCAGACTTTCAATTTAAATTTATTTCTCCCAGAAAATCTATACTAAATACCTCCCTAAGTTATACCATGGTTTCTGTTGCTATGATAAAATTTTCTAATTGTTGCATACACTGACAAGAGTAATTTTAATTGCACATCTACATTTTATTATCCATGGAAACATCTACCAATTTTCTTTATTTAATGTTTTTTAATAAAGACTATTGAAAATGTTTAAAAATTATTCATGAGTTTAATTGCTGATAATTATTTCTGAGAAAGCTGATGTTGAGAGCAGTCATATTCATTGCTCTGTATGGAGTAAGTCATGTGCTGGACACATCAGATTTTTTGAGAGTTGGATTTCTCTTGAGATAATCATGTGCCCAACTGAATTTAATTGATTTTGTGCTTTATATGTCAACACTATTTCTGCTGGAATTGTAATTATTGGGCTTTTAAACATCAATTTTTTCCCCTTATAAAGAAGCAACCAAAAATAATGAAAACATGCAAATCACTGGAATACTATCATTACTGTACAAAAGTATTTTGAAGTGATTAAGAGTACCTCAAGTTGTTTGGTTTCAGCTTCTACTTTGGCATTAAAAATGTTTCTTTCTTCTTCAGCATTTGTTACACCTCGACTCACTGTCATTTCCAGATCATCCCTCAGAGGTTGTGTTGCTGTATGTGGTTCATCCTGCCACAATTTGTTTCTTTGATTTTTATTTTGTTGCTGAAAAAATTCTTATAGGTAATTCTTATGTTGCCATATCATTGGGGATTCATAAATTCTGGATAATATGTAATGACAGGACATTAGAATCATGCATTAAAGCATTTTTGAAATGATATTTCTATTTGACAAAATGTCCAAGTTTTTTCAGAACAGTCCTGGATTTTGGTATGCCATAACCAATTGTCCAAATTAATTTTTTATTCTAAAATTTTATGCCACTCGCATCAGGCAGTGATGGTTATAAAAATATCATAAAAAGCTTCTACATTCTTTGGTAATCTTTTAAGCACAAATTAAGGTTAGCTAAACATAATTGCTTTTAAAACTGTCTTGCACAAATTTTCCAAGTTGACAACATATTATGTAAATTTTCCTAGCTTTATAAAAATTTTTTTCCATCTATCTCTACTCATTTAATGATTATTTTAAATGCAGTAGTTTCTTTTCATAAGGATCATAACAATCACCAGTCACTGATATCTTCCTTTTAATAAGTACAGTCAGTTCTCTGTTTATGGTATCTGTTAACTCACTTTCGGTTTAATGTGACTGAAGAATTAACACCACTTATCCATTCACATGATTTTACAATTGGTTTAACGCAGTTAACAATGTGAAATCATAAGAGAAATTGAAATTAATCATAAGAGTTTAAATAGTAAAACATTTAAAAGACCGGAAGAGAGACATTTAATATTGTTGCTAAATGTCTGCACTTGGGGGTAATAATTAAGACCTGCATACAGCATGGTGAGCATTTGATGCAATTTGAACTTACTTCTCTAACCCCCAACAAACTCACCAAACCACTACAGGCTCACGTTCACTGCTGCACACTAGATCTAGCTAAGATTTTGATTTCATCTTATATGAGATTAGACAGAACTATATATACATTTTACATTAATACAAGTCTACAATTGTTTATCAGTTGGGGAGAACCCCCTTAGTGGACTGGAGGCTGGTATGTATCCCCCACCTTTTCCTTTATATCTTTTGGGAATTTAACTTTCCAATTACAAGGTTTTTATTTGTGCAACACTTTTTAAGAATGCATCTACCACTTAAATGGAGAACTGGCTGTATACAAATTAAAAGAGTGGGAGGTTGAAATTTAATAGAAACCTAAAGTTAGTACCAATGATTCATACATTAAAAAGCATTTAATTATTGATCTGACTAAATGAAACATATTTTTATGAAAAACCTTACCTTATTATGCTCATTTACTATGTTTACTGCAACTCCCACGAGATAAAATAGCCATATACTACTCCAGCAAATCAAAGCTTTTGAGAGATAGTTTTCATCATATTCTTTTATATTAAAAGTCTGCAACAAATCGTCAATTTTATTAGTTTTTATTTGAATGTATATGTGTTAAGTACTAATTATAAATTAGTTATATCTAATAAATAATAAAGAAATTATTATTACTGAAACCAATTTTAAATTATATTAAATAAACATAAAATGTTGGAATTTTCAGACACTGCCCTATTACAGTGGGGGCCAAACTTTTTTATGCCAAGGACTACTTTCATTCCGTAAATTGTCTTGCGGGCTACTTAATTTTTTAACATATACTTTAGAATATTGTAGCTTTAAGTTAAACACAAAAATAACCATAAAGAAAGCATTTATTATACACCATTTATGAAAATCAACAAAATAAATTATTGCTAAATTTATTTAAATTTATTCTTTATTTAAACGATTATGGGCACATTTACACTGCATATGACGAGCCAGCGATTGGTAATTGGGCTTGTAACTCAAAACCGAGAGGCGTAAACAATCTTTAAGATGTTCATTCGTGAGTGCATTTCTGGTCTTAGATTAAATTAAGTTCATATTAAAAACTATCAATTCACAATTAAGTGGAAGGAAAATATGCTTTCAAAATAAATGAGAGTTTTTTATATTAGAAAAATTTCCAGATGAAACAAGTTTCCAAAAATTTGAATCGTTATATCTTGCTTTCCAACATAATTAATATTTCATTTTCCTGATCTGTTGCATCCATGTTGAATATCTATATTGCTAGAAATTTCTTCAATGCCAATTTCAGTGAAAAAATGTTACAATAGAGGTATTTATAATCTAGAAAACATTCTTCAAATTCAGTTTTTTAATTTTTCTAGCCTCCATGGGTGACTGCAATCTTTCTAAAGGACGACCTGTTGCCCGTGGGTGACATAATGGGCACCCCTGTCATATGGCAATGTTTCTCAACTAGTGTCATAATTCACAAAAGGGTTCCAAAGAACTTGTTAGGGATCAAAATTTATCTTAAAATTGAAATTTGAAAAAGGAATTTTATAGAAAATGTTATGGTATAAAAGACAAAATGAAATCAAAAGAGATACTAAATTGAGAATTTTAGCACCTTAGGTGTTATGGCTGAAATGAGACAGCAATATTACACTTAGGCAATGGCTCATTAGAGCATAAGAGAGATTTTTATATTTACATAGTTTATTTGAAGCAAGTTTGTTATTGTAAAATTAATTTTAGGTGACAGTTAAATTTTTTATTTTTATATATTCCCAAATGCATAACTGCTCATTGAAATCATGATTATCCAAGGAACACAAACAAATCCAAGGATGATTCTTGAATGTACGTTTAGCTATGGAATTTATAGCATTTTTATTTTTAATGGCTCTTTTGAAATGACATGATTCACTGACAGGACTAACATTTTGGCACCTGGGATGGTGTCCTGGGCACCACCATCTCATGGGGTCCTGTGCCACTTCTTGAATAAACCACTCTATTATTCATAATATTTTAACTGATTTTCTCTGTGATAATTTATAGTGAAAATAACAAATACTCTACCAAAGCAGTTCATGTCGCATTGGAATATGGCAGCTGAAATAGAAGCGTTAGAAGCTGATACGATCTTTTTGCTATGTACCTCAAATGCTAAACCTTTGGCATAGTTTTGTTTTGATAAAATAGGGTCACAGTTCATTTAAAATTGGACCTGGCTTTTGCCTACTTGATGATCTATTTAATGATGCTAACTTGCATAATGACATGTCTGTTAGAAAGTTTATCTTGCCAAGATTGAATACCCAAATGGTATCATTTCAGGGAATGATATGTGACTGATTAGCATACCCTTACCCAAAGTCAAACTGGTAGCACTAATCTGAGAGCCAGTGTTGGATTAAGACTTCAAGAGGCCCTAAGCTATGACAAAGATGAGGCCCCCATATAAAATATTGTTACTGAAGATTTAAACCAATATTGATTTTATTCGAAGTTTTTTAGCAAGAATATACCCTTTGGATTTATGTGCCCCTTAAATTTTTTAAAATCCTTGATATTTGGAGGCCCCTCAAATTGAATGCCGTAAGCTATAGCTTATCTAGCTTATATGCAAATTCGGCTCTGCCCAGAGCCAAATGACTACATGTTAATTCTCAAGTTTCCCAACATGAAAATTCAAAAACAAGCAATCTGTTCAAGTATTTGAGCATTCAGTGCCTAAGGAATAAGTTATTGGAACATGTGGTGTTATTAAATAGTCTTAAGCCTGATATAATGTATATAAGCACTGGCTAAACTCTTATGAAATGGCTGTATTCAGTCATCCTGGGTATTATATTGCAGATTATTATACCAGCTCCAATTGTAAAAACAGGGATGTTGTTATTTTTTATAAAGAGCAATCACAAAACTGAACTTCTTAAATTTTCACATGGGCTGCTGAACGAAGAGAGAGAGAGAGAGAGTTTGAGCAGTGCACAACTTGTTATTTTATAATAATTAGCAAATATTTTTTTATATTGGTAATTTTAATACAATTATCAATAAATTTGGCTACCTCCTAGATCAAATTAACAAATACTAGGCAATAGCCCATCATATGATGGGTCGAAATAATATATCAAAAATGAAAATTTCAAAAGATAATTTTTATTCTGTTGAAAATAAATTTTCTCCTCCCTTCTCTTCCCCCCCCCCCCTTGTATTAAAAGCATTCAAAGCACGCTTACACCCAGAAGGATTGAAATAACAATAGGATTTCGAGGTCTAACAATATAATTGGTAGGAGAGACAACATCCTGTTAAAATGGCAAGATTTCCCCAAAATATGTAAATTATAAACATTTAACATGGGTGATTTTGAAATGTAGGTGGGAAAAGTTTAACAGAATAAGAAACTTTATATTTTGTCCTCAATATGGTTCAAATCGGAAGATTGTAGGTTAATTATTTCTAATTTTAATCTAAAAAAGAATGAAAGCCTGCACATCAAGAAGTCTATTTTTATGTGTTACTAGCTGAAGTGCCCATTGAATTTCAACGGATTTAGTGAATCTAAAACTTTGACCGTATAACATGTAAGCATCGCAAGAATAAGATAGTACACGGTTATACCCGTCGAATAAAGCAAAAATGAAGAAAACTGCTCTGCATTCTCCTATTTAGATGAATGAAGGAAGAAAATCTTACGAAAATAACCCTCCCCTCTCTCACCCTTCCCCTCCCTCTCTCCACCCCTTCCCTCTAATTCCCTCTCCTCTCTCTCCATTTCCCCCCTCCGTTACCATCCATCTCTCTCCCTCCCTATCTCATATTAAAAGCATTCAGTGCGAACAAACTTACAAACATTCTCCTTTATATGTTAGATTAGAAGATAATTCATTTAAAAACAACAAATATTTGGTTTCCATGTAAACAAATTAAAATCGTTCACAGAAATTGACTTATGATATTACGTTAAAATTTTTCCCATATAAATGCATTGAAGTCTCAATTTCGGCGACAGTGGGAGTTGTCATGATAGCTTATATTGGGTATTGTAATAAAACTGATAAAATCACGTATTTTATTGATTGTAAATGCATTTTTATGCTAATTCGATCAGGATTCAATAAAAATAAACTTTGTTCTTTTCTTCGTAGAACCATTCAAGTCTCAAGTTCATACCATGTTTCTAAGTAATTATAAAATTCAAATGAAAAATAAGCTGCACTCGTCCCTATGTTATTAAGATGGAGAAAATGAAAAAAAGAAAATATTTCTGTCTGTCTGTGTGGGGTGGTTGTCAGAATTCCTGGGTACCCTATGTTACTTGTAGAGTCATATGAAGTCAATTTGCAAAGTTTGGTCCTGATAGCTCAAAGGGCGTGGGAATGTATAAGAAACAGACAGATGGACAGACATTCAATTTTCTATATATATAGATTTTATGGAAATGTCTTCCTTGGAGTCGAATCCAGTACTTTTTAGAGATTTTTTTTGCCACCACCTTAAAATATGTGAATCGAGCATCCCTGCCAAATTTAAAGTTTCTATCTTGATTCTTTCTCATGTTATTGGTAGTGAGGTGGTTAGTGTATGTAGTTCCCAATGTTAGGGTTGTGGGTTCGAATCCTGGCAAGTGCATGTAAAAATAAATATTATTATTCACATTTTTTCTAGTGATCGGGTGTAGTGTTACATCAGACAAACCAACAAACAGATCGCAGAAACTATATACAGAATTCTACAAATCCACACATAGTTGTCACAGGAGATTTTAGCTGCAGCCTCTTTAATCAGAACACTTACTAAGGACTTCCTCAATATGATTGGTACATTCAATTTGGTTGTGACTAACACCTAACTCGAGTCTCTAATAGTACAGAATCCTTGCTCAGTAGAATTTGATCCAATCTTGATTTATCTTGTGTTAACACAACTATAATTAAAGCCGATATATCTGTTATCCTTTACTTTCTACTCATAAACTTGGTACTGATCCTCAAGTACTCACAGTCAGTAAATGCTATTTTACAGAATCTAATAAGACATATCTCTTAAATTTTTAAATCTTGGCATGATGTATATAGTGATGAACATTTTGAGGAAAGATTTCAAAACTTCTATAATACAGTTTATATTATTTTCAAGCAGCTCTTCCTGTAATATGCAAACAAACTGCTTTATCAATAAAGAATAAATGCTGTATCAATGGCGAGAGCCACCAGTTTTCTTTTATTATGGACTTTTTGCAAGTGGCTAAAGCTTATAATGATGTAAACTTACTATACAAGTATAAACTGCTTAAGAAACAGTAACACAAATACAAAAATATTTCCAAAAGGTCATTCAACAATTGCAGAACACTGACTGCAAAGAACTAAACCAAATAGTCTTAGAATATTAATAAATAATTTATAAATCAAATCCCTCATAATCTATGCTTAAAACTGAAACTCTTCTGGAAGCCCTCTCTCATAGCATCTCACTTCTTGGATCATTTTACTGATCTATCTAATAATGTCACTTCTATTTCTCCTGATACAGTTCTTCCTATCCCATTGAATGCAAACTTTTGCTTCTTAAATCCTTGTTAAGGGCATAAGCTAAAAAAAATTTAATTGTCAAACTATGACATAAAAATACCTCTGGTCCTGATGAAATTCAAATCAATATTATTTTATACTCCCTTGAAATAATTAACTTCTATTGCTTTTCCATATAAATGATTCTATGATGCCAGGTGCTTTCTCATCATCCTTAATATTTGACAAGATTTACAAAAATAAGGGTAGCAGAAGCAACTGTAACAACTATAAGCCAATTTGCAAAAAAGTCTTTTATACATGACTGATGTTTTACATTAAGGAAAACATTCTTTTCTTGATTTGCCAGCATGGCTTTAGGGAATACAGATATGCTAAATCAGCAGTATACCATACAACTAATCAAGGGCATACTGGAAAAATCTGGGAGGCACTCCCAGCAGCAAATAATACAGGGCCTTCGATGCCTTCGTCAGTATGGTTTGAATGATTGGGGCCCACATTGCAAGAGTTGCAGAGCCTTTCAGTATGCCTTTGGAACTAATTATACACACTCATCTCTTGATAAAAACAGATACTTTTGGCCTATTTTTTATTTTAGTAAAGTCTTATATTGTGTAAATCATCTGCTTTTATTAAATAAATTAAACAGGTAAGGGCTGAGCGATATTGCCTATGATAGGTTCAAATTCTATTTAAAAAATAGAATGCAAACTCTGCTTATTAATGTTGATGGAATAATATATTCTTCGTCAAACAGAACAGCAACTAGCATTCCATAGTGATCCATTTTTTGCCCAGTCGTGTTCTTACTATATATAAACAACCTACCAACTAGTCTCAACCTCAGAGATATTGCTGAAGTTCTATTATATGCTGATGACACAAATATATTATTTTCTGCACTATCATTGATTCATAGTAGTAATTCCACTATGCAACAATTAAGCACATGGTATCACAACAAATATTTACATTTTAATACTAACAAATCTCAAACTGTCTATTTTTTGTTTAATTACCCATTATAGAATTTGCTTAAAATTGATAAAAGGTCAATTGGACAAGTTAGTAAAACAATTTTTGGGAATTATTTTGGATTTTGGTGTTAATTGGGGATTACTTAAAAGCCATAATTAAAAATCGATTATTAAATAGGTAGAAATTCCAGAAAATCATTGTCGCATTTTTCCAAAATAACCCAAAAGTATTTATTTAAGTATTCTCAATGAAATATTTTAACATTAATCTATGGGGAACCTGGACATAGTTTGCTCTACATCCAAGATATGCTTTTTCCATCACCAAAAAGGTTGGTGGTTTTTTGATCTATGTCAATGGTGTTATCTGATTATAAGCCAAGAAATGTTGCCTTAATATACTCTATAATTAGTTTTTAATTGAGATATTAGGAGAAAATTGTTCATCTCACTGATAAGGCTGTTGAATTTTTAGTGCCACCAGAGTATCAAAAAATTAAGTTGATGTACTTGGTCAACATGTTATGTAATCACCTCTGGTATAAGTTGGAGGATGGCAGTAGATGATAAGGAACCAAAAGCAAGTCCCATTAGAACGTTCATAACTTCTTTAAAATATCCTCTTTTCATCACTGGATAACACAGTATTCCAGAAATCCCAGAGAGGCTAATTAATGTAGAAGTTAAAATTCCATATCCCCAAACTGAAATAAAGTTTTAGTTTAACGCTTGATAATTTATCTGCAATTTTTATAGTTACCATTCTGAAGACATCAACATAGTATTACCTTCAATAATTGAAGGTTTCTGATATTCACTACTTGTTTCTGTAGCAAATTTCATGTCTTGCAGCCAATGTAAAAGCACATAACAGTGTCCATCATTATCTTTGATGCCATCACTCCATTCATCATAATAATTTGTAGTAAATAACTTCAAGTTTAAGCACTGTTAAAATAGACGTATCACAGTATTATGCATATTATTGTACATATCATTTTACATAAAACATTTAAAAACGATATTGGTTGGCATATTTAAAAATTTGGTAAGGTGAAATATTACTTCTGTTACCACCCCTCAACTACAAAACATTTCAGGGTTTTACTAATCAGCGTATTATGTATGAGAATAGGTTGCAGTACTTTTGACGTGACATTTTAATGCGTTATAAAATACAAAATGTTATATTTTACATCTATCCATTGTTTGGCAGCAGACAATACTGCACAATCAAATCAAAACAGCTTGAAATTTTTTCCTGTAGCTCAGACAGTGTAATTTACACAAAAGGAAAATCAAATGCATTAGAATGCCAATGGAGAGCATTTATCAGGTCTTGTCTATTCAGGGAGGTAACCAGGTGAGTGCCTGAGGAGGCCCATTTTAAGTCCTTGGTCCCCCAGTTCAATACTACATTTTAAAAATATATTAGTATTGTATTTTGTTTTATTTTCTTATTAAAAAATTAACTTTCATTTGTGTGACAAATGCAATAAAACTCAGTTAAAAGAATTCTTTTCATAATACTATATACATATCACAAATGCATATTATTTTTAATTTAGGTATGTCCCTCCAAATATTTTTACAATCATGCTGGTTCTCCCACATTTGGGAGGCTAGTTACGTCCCTGAGGTTAAAGCTTTGTATTAAAGGGGATGAAGAAAAAGAGAAATATGTAGTCCTTGAATAATTAAGTCGTTTCTTTTACGTTCGGGAAGGGATACATACTGATAATCTACTCCAAAACGCAAGTTTATCTAGATCAACTAATATCTTTAAAAAAAAAGCCCGAAACGTCTTTCAACGACGAGATATTCTTCCACAAGGGCACTTTAAAGATCGCATTGAAATGCGAATAAACAAAATTCTCCTGTTTAGAAATGAAAGTTTTTTCGCCTAATTTAAAAAACTCATCTGAGTTCAGATCCAATGTTGGGAATTAAACAGAGCTGTAATTTTTTATAATTCGATTGTTGCACTTACCGGTGTAGTTAGCCGGCACGATTGTACGCCCCACTCCTTCCTTTGCCTCAAGCACTCGGAAAAATTAAAATATGGGCCTTTGGCCTTCAATTCATCCATTACCATTTCTACATCTTTGGAAGTTATTTCCGACTGTTCATTCCCTCCGAGCTTGAATAACACCAAGAAATTTCCAGTACTACTTTCTACCGTGATGTTAGACGAATATTGCACTTCCGTCGGTCGGCTGCCTCCTACGACCAGCAGCGTACTCAGGACAAAGGCTAGAGAAGCGGTCATGCCTCCCGCTACCTGGAAACTTCCGTTTGTGAGTAAACTAAATGCGCGAGAGGGAAAGATAAATAATGGTATAAAGAAATACGATAGCGAAGACACGATACCCTCGATGTTTTCGATATTCACGTATCGAAACGCAAAACTCATATTTATTTCGAAGAAAACTAAAAATAAAACATGATTTTTAAAAATCATCGATAATCCTAGAGATCATCGCGAAATCTTACATTTTTCCTAATTAAAACTTTCTTATCCTTATTCCAAACCGTTCACCTGACTTCAATTCACTACCTAGAAAAACAGCTACAAATGTCAGAGGTTTTATGATCTGCCCATTATAAAATACCGTTATTTATAATAAATGACCAGTAAGTGATGATGAAATATGATAACTAATGGCATGAGCAAAAATACCACGATTAATCTTTTCCGTTTGTAAGACAACGATAAGTGAATTTCGTCACAAAATTCTCCAAAACGGAGACATGATAACAGTTATCATTAGAATTATATACGAGGCCCTAATAAGCGCCTTAACTACGACGACCTTCCTATTTATGATGAATCGCTAATTCTTAAATGCATGCCAACCGAACAAACTTGTTTTATTTTTCCTGCTGGTGGAGATAATGTGTCTCCTTATTTATCTAGGTACCTGAGTTGGTAAAAAAAATTCCGCATCCAGAATTGCTCGCTGACCCGTTCGTCCAAAAAGAAGTTATGATTGCACGAATTTTCATACCTTGGACTAATGACTTTTGAATCCTTGCCGTTACTATAAACGCGTATCCTACACACTCTCATTATAATTTTTTATGCTTACTGTATCCCGATATGGAATTTCATATGTGTAACACTTAAAGCCCACAATTTCTTATTATTCCTTTTATAATTATTCTATAATAATAATAATAATAATATTCTAATTCCGTCTAATAACTTATGCTACTGGGCTTTGGCCTCAAAGACTTAACAATTATTGCGATACTAGACACAAATGAAAGATTAACTTGATTGAACTGACAGTCGGATATTATTGCGATTCACCGTCAGTAACCTCATATCTGTATCCTAATGATAGGTGAATGTATAGCGTGGATATTTTGACGAGGCATATCTTTTTAACAGCTTCAAAAGAGAAAGTGATAACTGAGTATGCGCCAAAGCAAAGATATCTTCAGTACGCCACGAGTAAACGGTAATATTAAGAGGAATTTGGTCTAACATCGGTATTAAAAGAATTCATGTTATTTGAGCCAAAAGAGGCAAATTTCTCCAGAAGAGAGTAATGTAATTAGTAGCGCCGTAGCCGAATTGAAGATCTACACAGCAAATGCACTTGGATTCAGGGAACGAGATTTCAATTCGACACATTTTCAAGGATAAATAAAAATCGATTGTAATGATATGCGGGTTCCGATGGCTCTCGCAGAAATTAACAGGGTAGTGATAATCGACAGAACGTCTCATACAGAAATTGTACCTTTGATTGAACTGTCATTCCATCTGTAGTAATTTCGTGTATTAGATGAGGATTTTCAGAAATGGAAAAATTTACTCATGGAGTTGAATATTTGTCGATAGTATTAGACCAAAGTTCATAGTTTGGTTTTCTGATAGATCAAATTGACTTAGAGAGAAATAGATAAGATTATCTATTACGGCTATATTTCGGAAAGCATGATTGGGAAATTGGCTCCAGGCAAAGCTGCGGAAATGGAATTCTATGCGCGCGTCGATAAAATATTCATGCCCATTTATAATATATCTTTTTACTTTCTCATACGAAGTATCGAGAAAGTATTGTTATCGCGAAAAAATTAGACCTCGAGATTTTTACGGAAATATACGTTTTAAGTGTCGCTGAATCCGAAAAAGTGGTTTTCGCAATGCCGTCTGTCTGTTACTGGCTCTGGAGCCTAGACGGTAAAGCGAAAATGAATGAAATCTCGTACTTAGGCATTTTATCATACTAAGCAGAGTATACATAGAAATGGTTGACATTGCTCACTAATTAAGAGTAGTTTATTCTACGCATTTTTAACAACAATCCGATTTTCTCAAAAACGGCTGTAACGATTTAAATCAAATTTCGTAGTTATTTGAATTTACGTGTTCAATAATACTGTATAGTTCATATTTCTCAAAAAATGAATATATGGCTAGTTTATTCTAGGCAACTTTAACAATAATTCGATTTTCTCAAAAACGGCTCTTAACGATTTTGATCAAATTTTTTATTTTTGCTTTCATCTCCCTTCCACCAATCTAAAAGTTTAACTGGAGATCTTTCTCAGGTCACCGCCTTTGCAAATATAATTCTATTTTTATGTACAAGCATTTCCGAGTCCTAATATATTTGTCGTATTTTTTCGTAAAGGCCTATTTACCTGCTTAACTTTATGGAGATTTTTCCCCAACATCCTCAGTGTGTGGCACGCATGAGATAAATAGCGAGACCACCTAAGATCATTGTGCGGAAGAGCAGATTAGTATCCACAATTGTGATGAAGCATCCAAAAAAGTGGCGCCTGAGGCGTTCACTTTTCCAGCTGACCTATACCATGGCCATGAATCCAAAACATTGATTGTGCTAGGAAATTTACTAGTATAAACTGAGTTTTAAGACTAATTTTCATGAATCAAGAACAGAAAAAGGGAATTCAAAAAGTTATCATTTGCATCCATCAGATGCATCTAGATTGCACAGTAGTAAAAGATAAATAAAAAACAAAATCTGATGTGGCCAACACATGACTTTCTCCAAATTGGGGTATAGATATTTAAATTATTACGAATAGCATTATAAGGCAAAATTATTATTTCGTAACCTAAAAGAATACAGTCATCCTTATTGCCATAAATTAGGTATATTTTGAATGTTTACAGAATTCACCGCTACATGGTGGTATACTGGAAATTACGAATAAGTTAAATATCTCCGAAATGGATGGTTCTACAAAAATTTGTTTCAAACAAAACTAGGAAGAAATATTATTCTCTACATCTTTGGTCCTCACGAAGATTACCAATAACGACATTTTTAAAGGAGATATTTGATGGAAACCGAAAAAAGCGATTATTTATAAATAATTCCTCAGCTATAACTTATATGGAAAATTGTTTCAAATAAAATATGTAGGAAATTATATTTTCTACATTTTTGTAATTGTCAATGTATACATTAATGACATATTATCGGAGAAATATTGAAAAAACTGAATCAGGTTTCGAATAAACCTCGACTTCTGGTTAACTGTTATTGTCCAAAAACTAATCAGTTCTTTGTGCTCATGCTAAAGTGTTATATATGAAGTTTGGTATTAATATGACAAGTAGTTTTTGAGTTAGAGCACCCACAATCACATACATCCATTCATCCACACCCACACGCATCATTCCAAAAATAATCTAAAAGTGTTCTAGGGACCTCAAAACGTGTATTTCCATTGCAATCTTGAAGTCGATTTTTTTCTTGATCAAAATACTAGCCCCATACTTGCAAAACGCATGAATAAATTTTAATATACAGCCACGGACTCTTGATATGGCCAAAATAGCTGCCACAGCAATTTTTAGTAGGGCTGTGGCTGATTTTCCATAGATGTAAGAGTATGATACTTTCATTTGTTCCCTTTTTCATTTAGATTCAATTCTGTGTCATTGTTAACATGTTGCACAATATCATTACATATGATAAATGCACAACATATTTATACAGTAACATTAGTACAATATTACTGCAAATTAAAACATCCTAAATAACAACCCCTTAAGATAGGGATTTTAAACATCTAGCATGCAGGATGTGTAGCAAACCGAGTATTTTCTTCGGTCTCTAGACCAAGGGTTGGCAACCTATGGCACGCTTGCCAAGAGATGGCACACAAACGGATTTTAAGGTGCACGGTATTTCAAAGAATAATTATAAAATGTATTTTTAAAAGAATTTCAATTTTATTTTGTATTTTAAAGATACTGCATTATCTTCAGGATTCCTTATAAGCACTGCTTTTTGTAGTCATTATGGACAAAATGAATTTAAGGATGGCACACATGGAGAGACACAGATTATGAATATTGATAAAGAGTGGCACCCAGCAGAAAAACGTTGTTGACCACTGCTCTAAACCATTTTTTTTGCTCAAAATATTTTGCCGATTACTTGATATGATTTTTCCATAGGGATCATGAGGTTACTCTAGAATTTCTTTAAACAGATCTCAGATATTGTTTCTAATATACCTGTATGCATGTTCACATACACTCAGTGCCTTTTTGTGACGGTATGCGCCAGTATGGCGTACTGGCACCTTTTTTCGGAGTGATGTTGACACCTGTCTAATATCGGTACATTTTCATTTTTTAAATTCTTTATAACCTAAAGTAATAAATGGGTTCCATAAATGTTAAACATTTTGATTTTAATTATCAATTTTATTAAAAGTTCATCAAAAATTCAATAGAGGAGAAGAGGGTGCAGGAAGAGGTGGAGGGAGGTGGGAGCACTGCATATACTACCAAGGAAATTCCTCATGAGGTAGATCACAATTTATCTTTTACCCTTTATTGCTCTTAAAAAGATCTTATATTGTTCTCAGGAAAATAGAGCAAAGGGAACATATGACATACTGAAAGGAGGGGAAAACCCTATATGGAAGAGGTGGCTAATCTTAATGCCTTTATTTGCAGCATAAGATAATCTACTAAGTTCAAGAGCTGCAAGCTAGGATCAATGACAACTGTAATCCAAAAGAGCTGTAGGATGGCCACTCCTGCATTATGAGCTGGTGGGAAATTCTCTCTAGTTGTGTGGGACTGCCCATTGAGTGAGGTGGAGTTACCCAATCAAGTATCTTGAGGGGAAGTCTTAATAGAATACTTAATTGTCTTAGGAATGTAATTTTGAATGCAGTAACAAGGGGCAGTTTTCTCTTCATTAAGATAAAAAATAGAAAAGGAGTGTTATGTGGCTGAAGAAAAGTGGAACATTTTTTATATCCTTGTGGAAGTGAATAAAAAATCAACTTGTTCAAACTATGCACCAGATTTATTTTGTCAAAGAATATAGTATTTGGTGGCACAATGAAACTAACCATGTTGAATAACAAGGTAAATACATTGAAATACTATGTGAAGACAAACTGTTCAAATTAAAGCAGTCATTAAAGAAGTAGTAATTAGTTTTTAGACATTATAATCAAGTAAGTGAGGCTACAGTAAGATCAAGCTGCATGAGTGCTTACATAATAGCTGTGTTATCAAATCCAATTACAGAAGAGGAATTTTTGAAAAAGTGCATGTGAAAATTTGTAAAAATTAATCTCCCCTGACAAGTTGCAAGTGTATGCAAACATTAGCAACTCAAGAAAGTCTCAGAGAGAATAGATGATTTATTTTACAACCTTAACACTTGACTCAGAGATAGAAGCATTCTCTCTTGTTATTGAAGATAGTACCAGTTTAACTGATTGGGACAGCTTGCGGTATTCAATCATGGTTTTAATGAAACTATGCAGATAGCACAAGAGTTATTAGAATTGGTACTGATGAAACACACATCAACATCTGATGAGGTTTTTACTTTCTCCATACATAGTAATGGGAAAGTATTGTGATCACAAAAAAAATCGACTTCGAGATTTCAACGGAAATACACTTTTTGAGGTCTCTAGAACACAGACTATTTTCGGAATGATGTCTGTGTGGATGTGATTGTGGGTGCTCTAACTCAAAAATTACTTACCATATCGTTACCAAACTTCATATATAGCACTTTAGCATGAGCACAAAGAACTGATTAGTTTTTGGACAATAACGGTTAACCGGAAGTCGTTTATTCAAAACCCAATTTGGTTTTTGCAATATTTTTCCGATAATATGTCATTATTGTATACATTGGCCAATACAAAAAATCTGATGTGGCCAACACATGACTTTCTCCATATTTGAGGTATAGATATTTAAATTATTATGAATAGCATTATAAGGCAAAATTATTATTTTGCATGCCGAAAACATTTTCTACATACTGGAATAAACCTAGTTGCTATATGTGAAGTAAAGAACTTGCAGCAGGGTTGATAGTATTACGCTTATGTTTACATAAGTATGCTATGTAATGGCATACTGAAAATTTGATTTCTGAGTGGATGGCAAGTAAAATAAAGCACAAAAACCAAAAATAACGAACAAAACAAAATAAATACACCAACAGATGTTCTGATAGACCTTGAACTTAGGCAGATTGCAATCGCATGTCCTATTTGGGAGTAGAGAGGTGCAAGGGCTAGAGACTGCTCACTATGGGCCCACAACCTGCAATACTCACAAAGGACGAGTTTCTTAAAATATTACCAGTAGATACGGAGGAATGAAATTTTCCTCAGAAATTCATCTTAATAAATGTCTTTGATTTAAGTCGTAGCTAGAAGTTTTTAATTCCACAATTGAGATACAATTGAAATTTCATTTGCTTTTCGCTGGTAAATTATGCAGTTTGATAATTATGCTCCTCGAGAGAGATGTCATTATTTATCTGAATACATTTTAATAAGTCAATAATATTAAACAAAGTAAAGCATAAGTTAATTTAATTAAATGTTCCTCGTATTTCGATTTCAAATGTACTTTATTTGCCTTGACATAAGTTTCATTTTACACAGATATACAGGTTTGCTATTGACACAAATTATTTAACATTTATATTTTGTCTCTGAACTAATAGGCAGTACATTTTTTCTTCCGGGGATGGCATTTGTCTGGCATTCGCCCTAGACCAGGGATGGCAAATGATAAATGAGTCACATGCAAAAAAGTAGTGTGAACCATCACAGAATTTTTTCGTGCTACTAGTTTACTCTGCCTCTACGAAACGTCATATATTTTATACAGAACATTACAATCTTATGCATGCCACCTATTTGCCATCCCTGCCCTAGACGGAAGGGAAACCCGGCGAAAACCATCCGTAGACAGCCTTAAGCCAATAAAATACAACAGTGACAACATAAATATAACATTTGAAACAAAATAACCAACATTATAACAACGAAACACAATACAAATTGTATAAAACATCAAGCAGATGATGGAAAAAATTAAAAGAATCACCTCACCGTTGTTCACAGTTTGACAAGTAGATATCCATCCACAACCACCAATCCAACAGTCCGAGAAATGAAAACTCCAAAGCGAGTTTTGGAAACCAACACAGACAAAAAACTCCAAAGCAAATTTTGGAAACAAACACAGACAACAACGAAATACCACAAGATACAAAGGATAACCAATTAGAACATTACCACTAATAAAGCGGTCTTGCCAACTTGATGACTATACAAGTAAACTACGTATTTACAGATGTGAAGTTAAGAGAAAAAGAAAGATCCTGAACTTCACTGGGAATCGAACCCGGGTCTCCCAATTGCCGGGGAGACCCGGATTCGACCCCCGATAAAGTTCAGAATTTTACTCCTCCTCTAACCTAACATTAATTACATATGTGAAGTTAGAGAAAAAGAAAGATCCTGAACTTCACTGGGAATCGAACCCGGGTCTCCCAATTGCCGGGGAGACCCGGATTCGACCCCCGATAAAGTTCAGAATTTTACTCCTCCTCTAACCTAACATTAATTACATATGTGAAGTTAGAGAAAAAGAAAGATCCTGAACTTCACTGGGAATCGAACCCGGGTCTCCCAATTGCCGGGGAGACCCGGATTCGACCCCCGATAAAGTTCAGAATTTTACTCCTCCTCTAACCTAACATTAATTACATATGTGAAGTTAGAGAAAAAGAAAGATCCTGAACTTCACTGGGAATCGAACCCGGGTCTCCCAATTGCCGGGGAGACCCGGATTCGACCCCCGATAAAGTTCAGAATTTTCCTCTTCTAACTTCACATTTGTATTCAATTATACGCACTCACGCATAAAAGTTACATTTCCATCCTTTCACATTTCTTATGTAATTACAGCATCAATGTAAGCAAGTCACAAAATATAATTAACCCTGGGGTATCGTTGAGAACAACAAATGGTGCAAAAACATTCACAGTATGACAAGTAGATCTCCATCCACAACCACCAGTCCGAGAAGAAAAAACTGCGAAGCGAGATTTGGAAACAGACAACAACGAAATACCACATGAGACCCTGTGACGTCGGAGCCGAAGTTTTCGAGGTTCATGGTAGGCCTTCACGGCTACCGTAGCGGTCCCGGGGCCCACGAAGTCCCCACCGTGCTTCACCCTACCAAGCAGTCAACTCTACTTCCTCCAGCTCCTTCGCCTCTATTAAAAAAAACATTTACATGCTTTCCAAATTGATTAACACATTTATTAATACATTTTCCCATGACTCTTTCTTATTGGTTGGTGTAAATCACACAGCATTCAAAATATAATTAGGCTCTCCATCCACAACCACCAATCCAAGAAGTCCAAGTAGCGAAAACTGCGAAGCGAGAGTTGGAAACAAACACAGACAACACCAAAATATCACATGAGATAGGTATATAACCAATCAGAACATTACCAGGAATAATCGATTACGACAACATAATATAACAGTACAAGTAAAAAAGTAATAACAGCAGTTATGTACATAAGTCACAAAATATAACTAATTAAATTTGTCAAATGCCCTGTGACGTAGGAGCCGAAGTTTTCGAGGTTCATGGTAGGCCTTCACGGCTACCGTAACGGTCCCGGGGCCCATGAAGTCCCCACCATACTTCATCTTACCAAGCAGTCAATTCTACTTCCTCCAGCTCCTTCGCCTCTTTTAAAAAAAACATTTACATGCTTTCCAAATTGATTAACACATTTATTAAAGGGCTTATAGATGTAGTTAGGTTTCTCCAATGAATACATTTTCCAATGACTCTTTCTTATCAGTTGGTTGAAATCACACAGCATTCAAAATATAATTAGTCTCCGGAGAGCATTCGAGAGTATCTCTCCTTTGTTGATTACAATACAACAGTATCAGTAGATGTGAGCAACTTAGTTTGATTTGAGCATATTATTGTAGTTTTTCTGAGAACACAAAACTACAATAAAAGTAAACCTTATGATAAAATGGTGATGAAGAGAAATTTCATCTTTTAAGCAGAAGATGCATCTTCGAAGCAGAAGACATATTCGAGGCAGGATATGAATATATGAGAAAATTAAGCAATGGATGATACAATGAGACATGCATTAATATGACTAACTACGTACGATTACATCTACATAATCACATGCATATGCTGCTACTCATTACATTCGCAAACCATTCACCCATGCACTATTAATTGCTCTACCATGCTAAGTCTAATAGTCATGCTCCACTATAACACTACTAGGCTACATTACTATGCCTACTCTCCTAGCAGTGGTCCTCCAGAGAAAAATATCTGCATGACATTTACAAGAATATTTAGAACACCTCATTTATACAAAATTCTTAAATTTTGCATTCGTGTGTTGTTGCTTTCATAATGATAAGTAAATCTTAACGTAATGTATTAGAGTTCAATGTACCATTAGAAAGTATTTACCTATTTTGATATTTAAATCCCAGATACATTAATTTTGATTCTGTGATATATCGGCAATTTATTATAGTTTTCAGCATTTAGACTGTGGTACTATTCCTTAAGTGGCGAATATATACTTAATCTGAAATGTTACAATGGAGTGATTACACTGAAATTGAACAACAGGTAAGTATTACAAACAGAGTGCGATATATTCTATTCAGCTTACTGGCTGCGGAATAAGTACAGGTGATGCATTTATTTGAAAATGAATGGGTCGAAATAACAGGCAAAACATTCTAAATATATATTAATAATAAATAATATCCAACACCTACGAGAAATTTTTCAACATGAAAACTAATGAAGTTGCCACACTCGGACGAAATATAATAAATTTCGTTATATTTACGAGATATTTGAGTACCTGCATACGTCTGGATATTAGAAACATCAAAATTGAATTTAACTAAAGATTAATGAAAAAAATACTTCCAACTCGAAAGGATGATGTAAATTCATATATGACACAGCTATTGATCATTCGATATTTGAGTACATGAAAACGTCAGGATGTTAGGATAACCAAAAAACCTACCCGTAATTGTTATCGATTAATTTGAGAAAATTCAGTAAAATTAATCAAGAGCGTGAAGATTTTATGGAAAACAAATATTCCAGTTCAAAGTCGTAGAGATGGCAACCCTACCAACAACAGTAAACACTACATCTGAAAATGTTACTGACTTATTTCAATTTGGTTCAAAAGTAATTATTGAATGATATTCTTGAAATATTACACGAAATGACGTGTGCATTATAAATAAGGAAAATGGAGCTTACTGTGGACGAGGAAGTCCTCCCGGGTGTCTCTTCTTCAGTGTGGCTTTGGTCATCTGCAATTAAGAGTGATCATTAATTAGATTAGCAATAAATATTTAACGATTGCCTAAAACGGTCTATTATTCGAATGCACGATTATATTATCCATCAGTGTTTGTCTTTATGTGGAGAACTAAGGTTTCATCCAAAAATATCACAAATAATTTTAAACTACCAATTCAATGTTAATACGAGTTATTACTCGTATTAACATTGGTTTATTAACCAATGAATTGTCCAAGTAAAATGACAGATATATACTTAAAAAATATTTCATTAAGAATTGATTTAAAATAAACATTACCATTGCATTTTGCAACTCAATGCAACACTGAATATGGTTGAATATGTCTACCACTTATTTATATCCTATGCATTCGAAACAAAATCTTTACTGCATGCATTGACATTAAAATATAATCACTATATTAAAAAAGCAAATAAATATAATAGATTAGTATATACTATTTAAAGAATTAATATATTTTAATTTCACTTTAATTCTGGCAATAATACAACAATTTCTTCTGCTTCAACTCATGATAACACAGCCGAATAAACCACAAAGAAATAAACTCATATAGGCTATAATCTGCACAAGGCTAGAAATTGTGTTATACACCATATATTAGATATATAGAAATTTATTGTTCTCCCATATCTAACTAATTTGGAACACGAAATCCTATATACGACAGCGGAAGTACAGTCACCTTCAGAGAAATAATAGAATTTAGAAAAATTGATAATTAATGATGATTATTTTTCTGAGGCATTTTATATGCCTGAGATCGAAATAAGACTACCATACAAGCTTTGTCATCCCTCCAGTGAAACTTCATTAATTACCTCCAGTAGGAGATAACCAGGCCACACTCGTACGCTCCACCCTGTCTTGGAGGATAGCTCTGTAAAAAAAATCTCTATTAAAAAGGAGAAATTAATAAAAGAGTACAATTACATCTAAACATACTTACTCGTGCATGAAGAATGGCGTGTCTGGGCGTCTTCGTTCTTCACTCTTCGTGCATTCAGAAAAGAAATGTACACATCTCCAGCATCACCTGTCGGTACTTTTCGTTCATGGGAAAAGATATTAGCTGTACATTTCGAAATTCGATTTAGCATTTATCATGGAAAATAAACAATAATATGACAATAGGATAACAGTACATGTGTCAATTGCATAAAACATCGATCGTTAGCATTTATCGTGGAAAATAAACAATAATATGACATAGGATAACAGTACATGTGTCAGTTGCATAAAACACATGTGGAAATCGTATCGTGGTTTGGGATTTTGTGTGCACACAGGGTGGGAACCTTGCGCAAGGTTGGGGCCCCGGGAGGGAGGGAAGAGGTCGACCCACCAGCCAGTTGTGTGTTAGATGGGGTAACAAAGACAGGCGTAGAATACAATTATGTATATATACAACCTTAAAATACTATTAATATAATATATAATGCAATATGTATAATATAGAAACGAAGTGTAGACAAAATAAAATTAAATACCGCACTGAAAATTATTCAAACCGTAATTAGTCAATACCGAGTTACCAAGTTCATTGCGGCATCTGCAATGCATTTCCCTCATATCCTCCATTACTTTTTACGGATCTCCACCTGGAACCAGGGTAGAATAAGGAACACCTGAAATTAACAGAAGTACGAGATTATATGATGGATTAGTTTCTGAACTATTTTAAAAACTTTTAACACAATCATTCCCGTTGAAAAATGTCATTGTATTAAAAAAGAAATTGGCCAAAGTTTAGTTTTATTCATTCATTCACAGGTAAATGCCTATTAAAAAGTAAATTAATATCTTGTAATAGTAGTAAAACACCAAATACGGTTCTCTTAGTAAAACCATCAAAAATACAATATATAAAAACATGGAAGAATATAGGTAAAACCATCAAAAATACAATATATAAAAACATGGAAGAATATAGGTACAATTCAACACAACGCGAAATTACAAAAATAACTCTAATATGAAAAATCACTCATCAATTACCAGCCATCAAAAATATTATGCATTTAAAGAAATATATATAAATTTCTAAATAAGCATATGTGCACTAAAAGCAGAAAATTACACAAACGTTGTTATCAATATTAATTCAAGATGGACATCTATTTATTAAAAGGCTTATGTATGTTTCCGTGAAAGAGATACTAGGTACGTGTGTCGGTTTAAGACACGAAAGTTTAGGTACTTCTATAAATTCTATAAACTTGAAATTTGAGGAGATGATCAGTCATGGGTCACAACCAATAGGAAAAATCGAAAATCGGAACATTTTCCATTTTGAGGGGGTCTTTTTGACCCCAAACATTCATTTCATAACCCCATAAGAAAAGCATTGAAATCGGTGCAAGCCATTTTTTAATTTATTTTAAAATTACATAAAATTATGATACAAACTCCGAACTTGAAGTATTAAACGGAAATAAGACAAAATTATTATTTTTGGAAAGAGAATATGAATTCATGCCGAATTAGCTTAAATATTTTATTTTAGCTGCATAAAAACGAGAAATTTTAAAATTTATAACAATGGGAAATTTTATCTACCATGGAAACGCTACTATGCTTTTACGTGGGATTCTTGCCTTTTAATAGTATGAACATCTATATAGCTTACGAGCGTAAAAATAACGTGTTTTATAAGCAGTTTAAATGGAGAGGGTAAGGGGAAAAGGAGAGGGGGGAGAGGGAGGGGAAAAGGAGAGGGGGAGGGGAAAAGGAGAGGGGGAGGGGAAAAGGAGAGGGGGAGGGGAAAAGGAGAGGGGGAGGGGAAAAGGAGAGGGGGAGGGGAAAAGGAGAGAGGGGAGGGAATGAAAGGAAAAGAGGTGAAAGGGAGATAGGGGAAAGCAGGAGAGAGGGTGATGGGGAGAGAGGGAGGGGAGAGAGAGGGAGGAGGGAAATAGGGGAGAAGGGCTATGCAGGAATGTAGTAATAAGAGGGTAATGGGAAAAGGAGACGGTGAGGAAGGGGGGAAGGAAAGAGGTGGAAGGGAGAGAAGGGAAAGTAGAGAGACAAAGAGGGGAGTGGGAGAGAGGGGAGATAGGAAGAGAGAGGAGGAGGGAGATGTACCAATAATGCAAGAATATAGTCAAATACGTCTTTAATAGAATAGTTTTCTATGGGGGTGTCATTTGCACCATTAAATGATTCACATTATTATTAATAAATTAATTGAAAGAAATCCGCGTAAACATTACGTGGGTACAGCCGGAATGCCTCATGAACTGAAGCCGTTATCATGCTCCTTAGAAACCTAATGCCAGTGAGAGGACTATGTAATTGTACAAGATTTACTGTTACTCGAATACAAACACACATAATCAAAGAAAAGTGATCGGTGTAGCAAACTCAGACACGGTACTTATTCCAAGAATCTCACTCATTCCATCGGATACAAATTTACCGTTCAGTTTCAAGCGAAAACAATTCCCATTCGATTGGCTTTTTCCATGACCATCAATAAGTCACAAGGTCAAACATATGATAAAATGCCCCTACCTACCTAAGCCTGTTTTTAGTCATGGACAATTATATGTTGCTCTATCAAAAGTCAGATCGTTTGATACACTTACTGTAATGTCAGGAAAGAACCCAGAAATTGACAGTTGTGTCTTTAGAGAAATCTTTGATTAAAAAAATATAGGTTAAAAAAAATCCTGAATGTTTAATTAAGAACCTTTAAGATCCGCTAGATCGGCGTATGCTACGCCGGGTATAGCTACTAGTACGTATATAATCCTTTATAATTTATAGAATTAGGACAGGTTATATTTGCTCTGCAATAATTATCAAAGCAATCATTATTTGGATGTCTAATAATGACAGTGCTTCTAATATTGCGCTTCACATACAAAATTCGGTAACGATTAAATAAAAAGCGAATTAAGAACGTAATAAATATCGAAATATCCACTTTTCATTTAAGACAAAAATATGATTCGATTGGGGGAATTTGCGGGCAAATTGAATCCACATTGAATGGACTTTCACTCTCGGCGATAAAGTCCGGAAACCACGTTTCCGTAACGGAATGGAATTTTTAACTCGCTACATGATACGATAGTAAATCTAATAGGGATTGCGGAAGTCCAGTTTTCTGCAGATATTCAATACCTCCTCGCCCTAGTTGAAAATTTCTCATGACCAGGAATATTCACTTTTTCTCCTTACTTGCACTCCTACAAACTAATTTGGAATAGAAACACCTGTCTAATCCAATTATGGCTTTAATGCTGTACGTAGAAATCCGTCCCATTCGCTTTTAGATAATCTCACCGCCAGGCCCGCGTCGGGAATATTTTGCCGCCCGGGGGAAACAGTTTATGACGCCCCTTACGGTCTTATAAAAGCATACTGGCCCAGATTGTTACATTAAAGTTGTATTTAATTTGCGTAAAAACACAAAATTAAGAGAGATTCCTGCCTCCGCCCGTGAATTGCCGCCCGGGTGGAATGCACCCCTTGCGCCCATAAGCAGCGCGGCCCTGCTTGTAGCAATTTACTGGACCGTTCTACTTCGAAGGCCATTTCTACCCTGCCTAAGACAAGCCCCGAAAATTTTCGAAAAAATTAACAACTTTAGGTGAATTTCGAAGTTAAGATGATTCTTTTCGAGGAAATAAACGCACAAGAATGAAAAATCTTTTACTCTCGGGATTTCGGGATATCAGAATATCCCGATGCTACGATCAAGTATGCCACTTAACACCTCGTCAAGGATAATACGTATAAGATATTAAAAAATCCTTTGAAACGAAAAGTAGGCAAATTTTTTGGGCAATTTGGGCCGTAAATAAATAAGAACAGAAAACTCACCTTGAGTGTTACGATTTCGGCAAACTCCGTCGTTTAGGACGGACTTCGATATGAACTAGTTGACCGCTGAATGCTGAATAAACTCCCAGAGCAACAGGCACGTCTGCAAAAGCAATATATCGACATCTATCGTTGTATGGTGGAAACTGTCGATATTCCTTTGGTATTCATTGCTTTGTCTATCACGACTATGAAAATGTTATAAGGCGAACATTTTTGAACCTCAAAAAAGTATTATATTATTTTACCAATTTAAAAATGGTTCGGTAGGGTATAGAGTGACGAAGAAATTAAGAGATTTTCTATTTACATAGATAAGTTTTGTACATAGATATAAACTACCAAAAGGGTTGCCATACATTTATTTTTATTATACTTGCCAAAATGCCTGCGCGCCACCACTTTCATGGCCTTTCCATAATTTAGCCAATTATCGTAATTAGGCTATTTCCAACAGATAGGAGAAAATGCAGTAATTATTTTATATCGCTGTCCCTTCTCGTCAGGAGAATCGTGCATGCCATTTATTTGGTTATTCGTAGTCTTAACGTCAACACATTCGATCCTGAAAGCATAATTGTGAGCTGAGGGTAGGAGAAATATTATATCATTTAACATTCGCTCGCACCTTTATGACTTTGAACGTACACCCGACCGAAAACGCTGATAATCGAAAGTGACTAACATAAAATTCCAAGCTCATAATATATAAAAATAATACATATAAAATCTGATGTGGCCAAACATGACTTTCTCCATATTTGGGGTATAGATATTTAAATTATTAAGAATAGCACTATAAGGCAAAATTATTATTTCGTATCGTAAAAGAATACAGTCGTCCTTATTGCCGTAAATTATATTTAGAATATGTTTACAGAATTCACCGCTACATGGAGGTGGCGCTGTATACTGGAAATTACGAAAAGGTTAAATATCTCCGAAATGGATGGTTCTACGAAAATTTGTTTCAAATAAAACTTGGAAGAAATATTATTCACTACAACTCTGGTTCTCACGAATATAGTCTAAACGTGTTCTAGGGATCAATATATCTAATAAACTATCAGTTTTTGAAAAATTTCTATCACATACACACAGACAATACCGAGAAAATGCTCACAACGTTTTCTAGGGGCCTTAAAACGTGTATTTCCGTTTAAATCTCGAATTCGATTGTTTTCATGAATACAATACTTTCTCTATACTACGTATATGGAGAAAGTAAAAATCTGATCTGGCCAACACGACTTTCTCCATATTTGGGGTATAGATATGTAAATTATTATGAATAGCATAATGAGGCAAAATTATTATTTCGTATTGTAAAAGAATACAGTCGTCCTTATTGCGTAAATTATATTTTGATTATGTTTCCAGAATTCACCGCTACCTGGTTTTGGCGCTGTAAACAGGATATTACGAAAAAAGTTGAATATCTCCGAAATCGATGGTCCTATGAAAATTTGTTTCAAACGAAAACTGGAAGAAATATTATTCTCTACAACTTTGGTCTTTACGAAGATTACCAATAACGATGTTTTTAAGGAGATATTTGACGAAAACCGAAAAACCGATTATTTATAAATAATTCCTAAACAATAAACTATAGAAAATTGTTTCAAATGAAAGTTGTAGGAAATTACATTCTACATAGTATTTGTATAGAATTGTATATACAATAATGATTTTTTAACGGAGAAATATCGCAAAAACCGAATCGGGTTTCGAATAAACCTCGACTTCCGGTTAACCATTATTGTCCAAAAACTAATAAGTTCTTTGTGTTCATGTTAAAGTGTTATATATGAAATTTGGTAACGATATGGCAAGTACTATTTGAGTTAGAGCGCCCACAATCACATACATCCACACAGACACACAGACATCATTCCGAAAATAGTCTAAACGTGTTCTAGGGACCTCAAAACGTGTATTTCCGTTGAAATCTCGAAGTCGATTTTTTTCGTGATCACAATACTTTCCCATTACTTAGTATGGAGAAAGTAAAAAATGTAGAAAATATAATTTCCTACATCTTTTATTTCAAGCAATTTTCCATAGCAGTTATTGTTTAGGAATTATTTATAAATAATCGGTTTTTCGGTTTCCGTCAAATATCTCCTTAAAATTGGAAATCACGAGAGCTTCGGCAGGCCGTATGGGCGTTTAAATCAGAAGTTATCTAGAGATTTTGCGGTCTCATACTAGTAAAAATAAATTTTAATGTGTTGACTAGTGTAAAAGCACCACCAGAAAAGTTTTTGAGACCATAATATCACTGAAAATCTTTGGAATTGACTTACATTATACCGATAACTTTTTCATCATGGCTTGGAGAGCCGCATAAAACGCTGTCGGGGGCCGCATGATGCCCGCGGGCCGTAGGCTGCCTACCCCTGTTCTAGGACATAGGCTTCCAAACTGGGGGGCGCCTGAAAAAATTCCAAGGGGGCGCGAGGCTGAGAAATTTTCATAACGAAAAAATTTTTTTATCAGCGTAAAAAAATTTTCATTTTCAAATTTCATACCACGAAATGCGAATATTTTTTATTTATTTTTTTGCCTTTCGACGCGTAGGGGTACCAGTTAGGTCAGTGGGGAGGCCGAAGAACGACGTAGAAGGCGATGGAACTCTTTTGTTTCACACGGAGGTACGATGGCTTTCCAAAGGGTATTACATGCTTTGAGATTATTCGAACTGAAAGACGAAGTGGAAAGAAAGAATAGTTATATCGTGCGTTTACGGAAAAATCGTTTCAACTTTAACAGGCATACCTCGTGGACATTTTTGAATCTTTGAACGACCTCAATTTGAAGCTGCAAGGAAACAATGCTGCAAACATTATAGCGCACCACGATGCCATCAAAGCGTTTACGGAAAAAATCCAGCTTTGGAAACGTCGAACGCAAGCTCAGACACCTAACTTTTCGTCTTTTCCGACATTTTCATCACTCGCTGAAAATGAAGGTGTAAAGAGGATGCGAAGAACAAAATTGTGTTTAATCTAGACTGCCTTGCTGACAAATTCATCTGCTATTTTCCAGACAACTTTTCTGACAACCCTGTTAATAAATTAGTACGCAATCCGTTCAAAGTTGATGTCGATTCATTTTCAGAAGTATTGCAAGAACAAGCACTCGAATTGAAATACGACTCAAGTTCGAAAGATAATTTCGAAAACTCAAGCTTGGAGGAATTTTGAATAAAAGATTTCCCAATTTACTCGAAAGTTGGAGAAGAAGCGCTTCGTATTATTCTTCCGTTTTCGTCGACGTATGTACCTCTGTGAAAAAAACTTTTCAAGTTTACTCACAATAAAAAGTAGTGTCGGATATGTAACATGCGGATAGAAGGACATGACCCCAAGGTGTTCGTTTTCTTACTTTAGTGAAGGACGCCTAAAAAAATCTTCCATTACGATCGTGACACTTACTTGCCTACCATATCTACGTTTCACGAAACGCGCTCTCTTGCTTTGAATTTTTTCTAACTCCTGAATAAGGCCTATCTCATACGCTACACGCATACTCAAATAGCGGTCTAACTAGGGAGAAGTAACAAACCTCACGGGTCTTTTTATCGCATACCCCTAATATTCTTCGGACAAATCCCAGCCTTTTACGAGCTGCTCCTATTATTCGTCTTAATATGCTTCTTCCAAGATTCATCGCTCGTTAAGACGATACCATGCTATTTATGTGTTTTCACGGTCTTTATGAGGCCCATGTCGAGAAAATACTCCCTACTGATAACTTGCTGCTGTCTACCCTGCCAAAAACTAAGGAACATTTATCACTGTTTAATTCTTAAACGTTTCTATCCATCATACTACTGACTCGTTTGTCCCGTACCATTTCAACTTTCAAAAAATCTTATGATGGCGAACTTTAAAATATATTGTGTGAACGGTGGTAATTGGGTCTTACAAGACTTGCCTTTTCTAAAACCATGCTGGTTGTTATCTAATAAACGATGCCACTCTCGATGACGCATCATTGAGCTAAATATAATAAGCTCTAATTCCTTACACGCTATATATGTCAGCGAGATAGGTCGGTAATTCTCTGCGTTGTCCCTATCGCCACCCTTGAAAACAGGTGTAACATATCCGACCTTCCAGTCTTTCTATAAAACTCCCCCTATAAGAGTTTTCTCGAAAATAACCTAAAATATGGGACCACTTCATTTGCCAATTGCTTCAGTACTCTGAAAGGTATGCCTTCAGGACCTGGAGACTTGTTCACTTTTAGACACTGGAGTTGCTTAGCGATGCCCTCCATCGTAACCGTGATGCTATCCATAATTTTGTCGGTACATGGTTGTAGATCTATTTCCAACCCTTCTCTTTCGATAGTGAATGCTCTTGCGAATACGGTACTCCGTAAATTAGCGTTTTTTTTTTCGGTTTCGTTATTGCGTCTCCATTTCTAGAACGCAGCGCTGGTATGGTGGAGCCTTCCCTCTTGCCTCCCTGACATAGGACTAAAAAGCCTTTGAGTTATCCTTCAAATTTTCTCCTAAAGTTTTTCTCTTGTACTCGCTTAATGCACTCTTCATTACAGATCGATCTGTAGATCTTTCTGCTATTTCCTGAGCGCTACTACTTCATTCAAGGTGAGCTGAGTTCACATGACCTAACCTTCCGAAAACCATGTTGGCTTCTGCTTAACGAAGAACGGCCATCTACATACCGCACAACGGAGCTAAAGATTATATGCTCAAGTATCTTACACGATAATGACGTCAAGGAAATCGGTCTGTAATTTTTGGGGTTCTCTTTATCGCCTCCTTAGTGTGTGGGGGTCACCTGTGATAATTTCCCATTTTTATGAACAATACCATGTGCAACGGGTTTTTCGTATATTATTTTCAAATAAGGTGCGATTACAGAGGCTCTTTCAACACTCGCGCCTGTATACCCTCAGACCTGGGAGACATTACTTTCTCCAAACATAGTTACAAATACAAATTTTCGTAGATTTTTACTTTCTCTATATAAGTAGTATAGAGAAAGTATTGTATTCATGAAAACAACCGAATTCGAGATTTCAACGGAAATACACGTTTTAAGACCCCTAGAAAACGTTGTGAACATTTTCTCGATGTTGTCTGTGTGTATGTGATAGAAATTTTTCAAAAACTGATAGTTTATTAGATATATTGATCCCTAGAACACGTTTAGACTATATTCGTGAGAACCAAAGTTGTAGTGAATAATATTTCTTCCAAGTTTTATTTGAAACAAATTTTCGTAGAACCATCCATTTCGGAGATATTTAACTTTTTCGTAATTTCCAGTATACAGCGCCACCACCATGTAGCGATGAATTCTGTAAACATATTCTAAATATAATTTACGGCAATAAGGACGACTGTATTTTTTTACGATATGAAATAATAATTTTGCCTTATAATGCTATTCATAATAATTTAAATATCTATACCCCAAATATGGAGAAAGTCATGTGTTGGCCACATCAGATTTTTTTTCTTAATGTACTCTTGTTGGTGCGCGATACCTTTTCCAGAGATTATCCTCCATCGAATTTGTTTTTTATTGCATTTGTTGCATTATCACCTTTTTATACTCATAAAGCCCAACATAACGCAAATTCACTTAATTTTGACCCATATTATCCTTTCAGAAAAATTTCAAATTACTTTTATAATCCAAAATTCTGTTTTTACGTGTTGTTTACAATGTTTGCTTGTCGAGTAACTGCTTTATTTGACATTTACGATGTCCATTTTTGAAATTATACGCCCAACTGTTACCTATTAAAATGCGCCAACCCAATACATAGACCAAAGCATAAGCACGGTTACAATCCACGACTAACTCACTCTTCCGTTTTTCGGTTACTCAGTCAACCTTTCTTTTCCTCCTCACCTCCCCCCCCCCTACCCCAACGGCCACTCCTTGTATAGTATATACTCCCTTTCCCCCATCTTATTCCAAACACTGCTGAAGATAAGAGATTAGCTGTCAAATCATCGGCGTCTAGTTTTCAGTTTGGTGAGATTATACTGCGTGAGTTCCTTCCGACAGAGTAGCAAGTTTCTATCTGCGCGTGTGTTCCCTTTTGAATTAGGTCCTGCGACGGTGTTATCAGTGGCATGCAACGTGAATGTGAGTATTCTCTTCCTTTTTACGACGAAAAAGTTTCTTGTTTATTCACTTTGAAACATATGGTTGCCATTTCAGTTTTTAAAGTGGTAACCGCTCTGTTAGACAGTCACATTATTGACACAGAAGAAGACATTACCGAAAGTGTGTGGTGCTGGGTGAGAGTTCGAGGAATTAAGAAAATTATCATTTGTTCGTTTTATAGACCGCCCAATTCGAATGCGAGTATAATGCAGAATTTCAGCGAAAGATTAAGAAAAATTTTCTGAAAATAATACGGATAGCATGATTATAATTGATGGAGACTTCAATCCTCCGTCAATTAATTTGGGTAATTTATGTCACGAGCCGGGCGATTATGATAGAGAAGCATTAAACGCCCTCATCGAAGCTTTCTCCGACAATTCCTTTTAGCAGCTAGTTAGACAGCCGACAAGAATTAATAATATGTTAGATCTATTTGCGGCGAACATTCCGGAACGTATCCTTAAGTTAACAACGAAAGAAGGTATTAGCGACCATAATTCGATATATGCTCAGATAAATACTACACTAGAAAATAATATAAAACAGCGAGGTCGATCTATTTGTTGAACAATGCAAATTGTGATGATTTTTGCAGTGAAATAAAGGAAAAATTTCCGTGTTTTGAGAGAAATACCATGGACGAAGGCGTTGAAAATACTTGGAAGATTTTGGTTGATTTGGTAATGAAAGGTATAGATAAATACATTCCTTGCAAGATACCTAATCAGCGAAAGGAAAACCAATGAGTCCGTAGAGTGCTGAAATTACATAGGAAATGCCATGCTAGATTGAAAACGATATTGGTCAATCAGGCGGATGAAGAAGTAGCGCTCAGAAAATACACGGCAGCGAGATCTAAAGCACGATCTGTAATGATATAATATTATTCTCTATAATAAAAACGTGGCTCTGTAAGGTACGCAAGATGGCCGACAGCGAAATGTAGTTCTCATTCTGGCCTATAGGTCGGCGCCACATGTACGTCAACAACTCCCCTTTCTTTCGGCGTAAACGACGGGAATATATAATAAACACTTGTTTGTTTATATAACGGTTTCTACGATAAACAATTAGTTTATTTTTTGTGAATAAGGATCTCCAATACAATGATCCATTCAATCGTCAAGAGAACAGTTTTGAATGTTGAAATAAATTGATTTGTTTTTGTTAAGATAGTATTCAAAGAAATTATTCCGCTGATTGATTAATTAGTTAGTTTTTAATTAAAATCTTTTAAAGAGTTTTATTTACATAAAGACGGAGAACATTGTTGAGGATTCGAGTAAGCTTTCTTTCTTCGTTAGTACAGAGTACAATTTTAAAACAATCATAAAGTTAAGTGCACGAAATTTAATTATTTTCCCTAAGTTATATATACATATCATTATTTCCCTGTGTTTGCACACCGACAATTACATGTAGCATTGATGAGAACAAGGTGGGAGAAGAATATCAGAATTTTATAGCTGAAAATAAAAACCAAACTTATTTACTAAATGACAACAGAATATTCACTAGAAATGTAATATATGACGAAATATTTCATATGTAATAGTGTGCTATTAATTATTTTAAATGCAAATATTAATAATCAATCTATCTATAATTCTTCCGTTGATATTTCAACGGGAATTACGCTAGTTTGAAAATAATATTCGAAAAATCCGTTGCACATGGCATCGTTCCGAAAGGCTGGAAATTAGCACATGTAACGCCCATACACAAAGGAGGCGATAAAGAGAACCCCGAAAATGACAGACCGATTTCCGTGACGTCATTATCGTGTAAGATACCTCAGCATATAATCTTTATCTCCGATATACGCTTTTTAGATGGTCATTCTTCGTTAAGCAGAAGGCAACACGGTTTTCGGAAGGTTAGGTCAGGTGAACTCAGTTCGCCCTGAATGAAGTAGTAGCGCTCAGGAAGTACACGGCAGTGAAATCTAAAGCACGATCCGTAATGAAGTATGCAATAAGCGCGTACAAGGGGAAAATTTGAAGAGAAAATTTGATGGATAATCCAAAGGCTTTTTGGTCGTATATCAGGGAGGCAAGGGGAGGGGGGAGTCCACCATATCAACTCTGCGTTCTAGAAATGGAGACGTAATAACGAAACCGAAAGAAAACGCTAAATTATGGATAGCATGGCGGTTACGATGGAGAGGGTCGCTAATCAACTCCAGTGTTTAAAAGTGAATTAGTCTCCAGGTCCTGAAGACGTACCTTCCAGAGTACTGAAGGAATTGGCAAATTAAGTGGCCCCATATTTTAGGATTATTTTTGAGAAAAATCTTATAGAGGGAGTTTTATCAAAAGATTGGAAGGTCGGATATGTCACACCTGTTTTCAAGGGTGGTGATAGGGATAACCCAGAGAATTACCGACCTATCTGGCTGACATCTATTGCGTGTAAGGTTTTAGAGCTTTTTATATTTACCTTAATGATGCGTCATCTAGATAGACATAGTTTATTAGATAATAATCAAAACAGTTTCAGAAAAGGCAAGCCGTGTAGGATCCAATTTGTGCTCTTCACAAAATATATTTTAAATGCCGGTGAAGCAAATACGCAGGCAGACGCCGTATTTTTCGATTGCAGAAAATCTTTTGACAAAGTTCCTCATCATAAGCTTTTTCGAAAGTTGAAATTGTACGGGATAAACGATGCAGTTGTATGATGGATAGAAGTGTTTCTCCGTGATCGAGAGCAGATGGTAATGGGAATGTTCTAAAACTATGTCCTTAGCATTGCTCATAATGTACGAACATACCTACTTTTCCGATATTGGGGGTTATTCACCAGCGAAGCAATAGTAGAGGAACGCCTTATGAGTAGGGTATTCATTTTTCGGGTTTAAAAAAAGTTCATTCGGAGGGTAAATATCGGGTTTTATTATTTTTATTTGTATTCGGGTAAAATAGGGTTTAACCCTTGAACGCTAGTGTATCTTAGAGTCCTGCACGGGCTTCTTCTTTAGAATTAATTACGGGCCCGGGCTTTAAAAATCACGCGAGTCACACTGGTCCACCGTAATGTCTCACGGGCCGGGCCTACAATTACATCGTACGGACCGGGCCTAGAAAATCAGGCCCGTGCAGAGCTCTAGTGTGTCTCTTACACACGTTATTACTAGAGATACGTGAGATTGACGTATATGAGAGGTAAAGAAGTATAAACACTTTTTTTTCTAATTCGATTGATTTAATTTAATCTTCAGAGTCTTCCTTTTCTATTTCTAAATCATCATCTTCATCTGTTTCTTCTTTATCGTCCATTTCTCTCATTATTCGAAGTATTTCGTCTGGGTCTGAGTACGTCTCTGCCATTATGCCTTACTAGCATAAAACAAAAAATGTTGCTTTACAAATATTTATTACTGTATCGATAGTAATACGTCAAAATTACGTACAGCGATTGTTGGGTAATACTAGAGATACGTACATTTTACGTGTGGTAATCGACTGCTATTGCTAGTGATACGTCAAACGTACGTATCTACTTTTCGTAGTTGGAAGACAGTGGGTTACTGAAGTTTGAGAAAAGCGTGTCCACGACAGGCGTTGACAGGCAAATCTGAGGAAGGCACTGCTAGAAGTATGAGTCATTTGGCCGAAGCAGGGAGTCACACCTCTTCGAACCTTATACGTAAAGACGACGTACACTAGCGTTATAGGGTTATATAGGTTATGGATTTTTCGAGTTTAAAAAAATGTTCAATCTGGGGTAATTATCGGGTTTTATTATTACACCTTTACACCTTTTTCTAGCGATTTCCATGGTAGTTCCATTTGCTTCTTTAACTGTATGTTGATAATGTTGTCAATTTGGCGTAGTATTGGAGATTTACTTTCAAGTTGTTTTTGTAAATTGATAATTAGTGTCAATATCATTGGTATCAAATTTGTGGAAGGTAGAGAAAACACTATGACTAGTTAACATAACGCTTGATATTCTGCATAATTTGCGATGCATACTTACCAAATGGAGGATTTCAGACTAAAGGCCCCATAAATAATTATTAATGACAAAGTAGGAAGATGTTTTTTCTTGAAACTGTAATTATGTTGCTTTTTCGCCTTTTTTTTTTTTAAATATTCGGGTTCTGTATCTTGCGCAAATTACTCACTTCAAGAACTAAAATTTATTACTTCGATCTTTTGTTATGTCAAAATTGGTAGCAAAAGTTAAAACGATATTTAAAAAACGTAAAGGTACCATGGACTATGTTAGCTACAAAGCGTTCGTCAACGTCAACTACAAATTTTAATTACGCATGTTATTTTAATTGTGGAAGCTTTTGTGTACTAGAAGAATCTATCTGATAAAGAGTAATACAAATACGAGTCCTTTGTGTGCCTAATCAATTTGAAACTCCGAAAGTTGAAAATTTCGAAGAGAAAACGTTTTTAAAAGTGTAGCCGACCCTCGACTCAAACACCCAGTGTTTTCTCCTCGCCGATATTGGTGAAAGGGGAAATGAATCGCACTAAGTGTCTCTGTTGTGCAGTTGACACACGGATGATTCGTTCACAGATTTTGATTGTCGCCAAGCTAAGGCGCTAAATATGGAGTAGATTGTACATTTTGGAGATCAAAGGCAAAATTATACTACAATGGGAACATAACCATAAAAATCATTTGTTGAAATAAAAAACAAAAGTAATGACATATAAAAGGCTAACGTATTATTAGAGCGATTTATTAAATTTACGGAAATATCAAAAAAAGATGTTTTAAATAAGAATATATAACATTTTTAGAAATAAAGATTTGAATAACATGCTTTATGTTTGTAGAAAAGTGATAGTTACGATTCGTCTAATGTAATATTTTGGAATTGAAACAGAAAATTAAAAAAAAATAGTGCTAAAAATCGACTCTAATTTAGATCCCATTTTAATGCTCAGTCAACACGTAAAAGCAGTTGGAATTTAATACAGATATGTTATAACCTTTCCCAAGTATTAATACCTAAGTATTATCTACCGGTTACAATAAATAAACGCATCTGATACATTTACGTTACTCCAAAAACAGCCATGCTAACGTGGGTGGGTGGGGGGCTTCGAATTAATAATATTAAATTAGTGACGATCGCTACTTTGACTGGAACAACTCCCATTTAATGATTAATAAGTACTTCGGAAATGAAACAATATAAGTTCGAGCTTTAAGCGATACAATTTCTTAGAAAACTATTTCGTCCTCACCTCTCTCTCTCTCTCGTTTCTTACCCTTATCACTCTCCCCCCTCTCTTCCGCCCTCCCCCCATCGATATCGCTCCCTCCCCGTTTCTCTCACTCTTCCCCTCGCCTCTCCCCTCTCCTCTCGTAGACCTCATACGCATTCTCCCTCATTGCCGTCTCATGTGAATCCTAACTGCTCCTTCCTCTTACTGCCAACCACTCCTTCCTGGACCGCCCTTCGCTTGGGGGAGTGGGGTGGGGTTTGGCGCCGAACAGACCAACTCATGCTTAGACCTCTGGCAGTCTGTCTCGGGCATCCTTAGCGTCATCGCGCCGTATCTGAAGCCGTCACTACCATTTCAGCGATGAAGCTCCATCTAAGAACGCTACTCTTGCTACTTTTGCACATTCCTCGCCGCTCACACGGTAAGAAATTCTCAACTGACTCACAAACCTCGCATCCTGATTTAACGTTATCCAAATGCTAGATTTTATATTTCCCTAAAATTTTATATTTTGAATATGATTTATCGGTTTTCGT
Organism: Uropetala carovei; assembly: GCA_036926305.1. Lineage (NCBI taxonomy): Eukaryota > Metazoa > Arthropoda > Insecta > Odonata > Petaluridae > Uropetala > Uropetala carovei. Next base: position 28,593,499 of record JAXCHB010000011.1, read on the forward strand.
TTTATTTTCTGATTAACAGTACATTTTATTTTGATGTTTCTTAAAGCGCATTCCTTATGCAGTTTTAGGCTGAACGTGAAAGTATCAGAGATTTTATATATACTTTTAGGCCTAATATGAATTTTATCTATTGACATATTGCCCTAATATCATACGATGTCATTGTTTCCTTCATCGGCCTCGGTTAAAATACTCAATAATGTAGGCACGGTCAATTTCGATCATCCACTATTTCCTATTTTTTGCTGGGACTTTATTTCATTCATTTAATTAAGAAAAGAAAGAAATTAAGAAAAGAAAAAATTTTACACGCCTAATTTGCAAATAACTGGTGTATTCCTTTTAGGAGCGACTCTATATTCCTAAAGCATCGGGGTGGTTTAACTCGGACCAGTTTTGATATAATATAACATCCTTTTTTACTCTTTTATTCCTTTGCTGAATGGCAAAAATGTGGTGTTTTCGGTCAAGAAAAAAAAACTTGCTGCATCGTAAAGCATAATAGAACGATGCTTAATTGATAGCAAAAGACTAAAAGTAGTTATTTTAACGTTGGAAAATCGATTTCCTTGGATTATGACCGGAAAGATTATCATAAATGGCATCGCTGCTCCTCAATTGGGGTTTCCCTACAATTGAGGACGAGGTTATTGCATTATATTCTCTTTTTATGAGATGTTTTACATAATTATTTCATGGAAATATCTAGGTCATTTACTTAGGAATGCTAAAGTTGGAAAGATATGCCAATAATGCATTTATAACTCCGTAAAGCACTTAGAGGACCGCGTATTTTGACGTATAATGTTATTTATATCTCTATAGTTAATTCTTTGGATTGCATGTTCTCTATATGTTCTTTCCCCTTGAGGGTTAACATGACCTTAATTTAAAATAAGAAAAAATAACTTAAAATTAATAGACGAGGCCGAGACTTGGTGGAATTCCATCATAAAAGGATGGGATGAATTATTAATACGAATAATTCGTATAACAAAACGACTTTAATGAAACTTCTACAGATTCCACACAATTCACCGACACTGGTCGTGTTTTTATAAATTGTCGGGAATCTGTAAAAGTTTCATTAAAATTGCTTTGTTATACGAATTATTCGTATTAATTATTCATCCCATTCTTTGAAAAATAACTTATTAGAACTGCTAAAGGAACTACATGTACTTATAAATTATTTTTACTTCCAGTATAAATAAGTTGTAGAGATGATATGTTTGCTCTTAATTCTGTTTTATGAGTTAATTTTATTAAAATTAAGTCGTAATTTCGAAATTTCTAGTGTTCATTTTTGCATGTATTTTTCACATATTCCTTATGAATTTTACTATTGCAATAAAAAATCAGTTTCAGCTCAGTTTTTTTTTGTCTGGCTGTCGTCTCTAATTTTGCGCAAACCTATGACTGCAACTTTCTTATTCAACCGTTTGCCGGTTTATCTGTGCTGAACTAATTACCTTGCCAACGGCTTTGTAAAGGTAATTTGCGCGATTTAAGCGATTTGACTTTCCTTGGGACAGAAATACCCGCCATATACTCTAATGTAAATAGTTTACCGCTGGAAAGCACTAATGCCGAAACCTTTCTTATTCAAAGCATTATCTCGTGTTATAGCTAAACGAAGAAATCTGTTATATTAATTAAAATCCCGCAGCATTGGGCATTTAAATGAAGTCTATGCAAATCTATAAAAAAGCATAATGAAATATTTCTAATGCTGGAGTTGGGGTCTGCAATAACGCGCGAAAACATACGAAACGCTTGTGGCGAATAATCACCTCTAATGTGCTGCACATTCGTTTTCTTTAAAAACTCAGTGTAATTATGAAAGAATTTTTCTCCCGAATTTCAAAAATCTTCCGCACGTGATGAAGGTATTGAAATAAGTGAAACAAATTGGAATATTTGGAGGCCATTCTAAGGAGTCCAAAAAATTATTTTTGAAATGCGAATTATGCGTATACAAAGAATACTTCGCCGTATATCTCAAGGCATAATTGTGTGAGTTTGAGCTTAATGTCGATTGGATGAATTGCTAACTTATCATTTATAACAAAAAGCAGCGTGACTCTGATAAATCGAACATGTATTACCTGAATTTTCAATAACTCGAAGATATTATTTATCCGGTGACGTAGCTACCGCCTAGGCTGCCCGGGCTAAGCCCTCGCGGCTGCGCTTTAGGGAGGCCCGCGAGATTTTTAATATTGACAGCTTGCGTTTGTTTAAACCTTACGATATGTAAGCGAACAATCATTCTTATTCTGGTGAGCCTGTATGATAGCGAAATTTAAAAATATCCAGTTTGCCAAAGACCATAAGACGTGAATAAATACACAAGAGACCCAAAGGAAACAGTATACGCATATTTGAATCCTACGACCTAATCCACACTTATGGAATAAGGAGCAAAAGAAAGAGAAAATATAATAGGTAAAGATAAGAAAATACGGCATACTTTTTCTTAGATAAGTTGCACATTTTAATGTTTCTGAACCCACTTTTAATCTGGGCGACTTTTCCCCCTGAAGCCATGGAATATTTTCATTTATAGTGGGACCCTGAGAAAATATAGCCCGGAGGCCCGTACGGTCCTAGCTCCGCCGCTGATTTTGTCCGATATGTGTCCATGCGCATTTAAGAAGATAGATTATTTTTAATTGCCATAATTTCAATTTTCGATAGCTTAAAATTTGTATGAGGTTCGAACTATGGGGGATCGACAGTAATTAAACCATTTGCCTTTCCTATTTTCGTCAAGCGGCTTAATTATTTACTGCAAAATTTTGTATAAATGCCGGTCATAGCAGACGTCCGCTTATCAGTTGCTTTCAAGGGCGTTTTTATGAGTTTTTGTTGCCATTCAGATGGCTGACTCCATCCAATTAACATATATGGTATTTCAAACATGCTTGTAGTAAAGCACGTATATTTCTGATAAGCGCTTTTTTTCAGTTCTTAGTCAATATGTATCATGTTAAAAGTGTGTTTGAGGAAATTCTGTATGCTTCGATTACGAAATCAGAAAATGAAAGTTCAAGCAAGGAGTGCGCTTAGGGTCACAAGATTATCGGGCGGATGGTGCGTATTTCCTAGATTGAAAAATAACGTAATTGCTTGCCGGACTTATAATGCATCTTCTAGCGGGCATATGGATGCTGTCTTTGGTCGTTCCGCAAGTGTTACTGCTCGATTTAAATGTCCTTTGACGAAGATGAGATGTACAATTATATGCTTTGTTCAAAGAGAATATTATCTAAAGTTACTGGAGTCTAAGCATTTTTAAATGTCTTCTCAAATTACTTTAAATTCGTGAATAAAATTGATAATAAAATGCAGTTGGTACTTCTCCACATTTATTTCAAAATCTTCCGCGAAGCCACGCCTGAGATAGTTATTTTGTGAATACATTTTTTTTCAATGATTTCGCGCTTAATTTCTCATTATTGTGTAAAAACCTTTCCGAAGGCCAGCTGGAACAGTCTATAACAGTGTCCTTCTATAAGAATCTTCTCCGATAGAAATGATTATCATGAATAACATTAATATTAACTACTTAGTTAAAGATCTGCACGGCACTTAGTCCTGATGAATATCACCACGCTCGTCACCTTCTGTATTTTGGTCACCTAACATAACTCAGTTTTTTATTTAAGCAGTTTAAATCAACTGTGAATATGAAACCATTCGACATGCCAATTATGGTAGCAGTAGTGTGTTTGGTGGATGTTTAATAACGAAAGCTGTATGCGTTGCAGTGATATATTTTTTCGCAAGGTTTTACGTCGGAACTAAAGTTTTCCCAAAAATATTTTCCGTTTCATCATAAGATTTTACCACTGATGAAAAGTAAATTATATTTAATGAGGTTTTATTAACAAGATAAAATATTTCGGACAAATGAGACTCCGAAGGACGCTATGCGTAGCAAAGGAGGACATAAATAAAGCGCTCTTATCTCAGATTATGAATTTATTGAAGGATATCCCGTGATTGTTTGCTTCCATTTCGTCCCTCGCCTACGACAACACTTTAGGAGAGATATATGAATGAAAGGGCTTGATTCAAAGGCTCGACTTACTTCCTATTTCCGGACTTATCTTTGTAAAACAGCCCATGAGCGGGGTATTAGCTCGCAGGTGCCCGGTCATCAGATAGATCATGTTTTATAACCAGCGAATTGTCAACCGTTGAATGGATGGCTTTTAGGACGTGATTTCAGGATGTATAGTTGACTGTAATTATAGTTTTGGGTTCCCGGCGATATTTTTTCCCCGGAAAACGGGAATGAGATTTACAAATATCCCAGGAAACGCGGGAACATGGGCATTATCACGAGTAACTATTTATATTGTTAAATATGCTGTTTTTCACTGAAACAGGATAGTTATTATCAATACAACATAAATACACAACATAAATGTAAATATTAATCCCATTACAAAATGTAATGCTGATACTTATGATTGAAATATATGAAGTAAGTTTTTTAAAAGTTGGCCGTCTTATTTAAAATAGAAAACGACGACAAAAACAAATAAAAATAAATAGAATTAAAAACTAAATCCCAAGCAATTGATAGTTATATACAGATTTGCTTATTTTCTTAACATACCTCTTATAAAAAGAATAACTTCGTATTCTCATCATGAATGGCAATTGTTTATTAATAACAGATTTTAAAAAGAATAAGGCATCGACTGTTTTGTTACTCAAATTAGCTCTTCTTCGGATCACAAAATTTCTTGCTGTGGAAAACACTTGTTCACTTTGGGTAGAAGTAGGTTTTATACTTTTTAACGCAACAACAATAAATTTGGTGTTATTTTTCTAGCTTTTTAAATATGAATTCAATTCATTGATTAATATCTTGCGTGATACATTCATGGATGGAGCACTTTTCAAAATCTCAGTAATTTCATATTCAAATTCATCAACTAGTGACATTTTGTCTTCTTCTGAAGACGGAAATATTTTCATTTCTACTTTCTTCGTTAATGTCAGTATATGTATCTTCAAATAGTTTTCATTGTATATCTGGCGTATTTTATAATTTATTTTTAAAAATATATCGTCTGGATTTGTTTCAATACATCAGTGGCTCTCAACCGTTCACCTCCACTGGGCAATTTTCACACCGTGAGCTATGGTTGCGGGCACCAGCATAAAAAACATATTTTTGCATATATCTATTTTATAAATCTCGATAACCGACACAATGAGTTATCTAACTTAATACATTTAGCAACTAATATGGTTAAAAAAAAAGAAATGGAAACGAAAATATTTTAATAATTGATCTTACTCTTTTACTTAGAATGATGAACATGTACATACCACATTAATGGGATACTTGACAGTCCATGTTGGAAGCTAGCTGCTCATAGTTGGGCGTATAGGATGACGTCCCTGCTCGTAGGCAATCTTCTAGATGGGAGTCAGTCAATATTGAACGGCTTTTATTTTTAATTATCTTCATTGATGAGAAGAGGGTTTCACATAGATAAGTAGATCCAAAGTAAGATCTTATTCTTAAAGCAATACTGCGCAAAAACGGGAATTTGGTGGAGTCGACAAGGTTCCAAAAATTTTCTTCTTTTGCATGTGACTTTAAAGTTAGATCACTTTGTAGTGCTATTATCTCTAGTTCGATATCTTCCACTTTACTGTTAGATACGTTTTAAATGGACTTGGCAACGTTATTCACGTCAATAGAGCAAAATGGATTTAAATAAAAGGAAATCGTGGGTTCAATTTCAGAAAATCGGAGAAACCGTTCATTGAATTGCTTTTTAAGAATTTCTAGTTGTTGAGTGAAGTGAGCAACATTGATATCACTTGTAACTAGTTGTTGATTCAAATAGGGAAAATGTTGAATGTTTTTATTTCGTAGATGAAATATCCATAGGTCCAACTTAGATTTGAATGAGTAAATAGAACTTATCATTTCAGCTAACTCTTTTCCTCTTCCTTGGAGTTCCACATTTAAATCGTTTAGTTTTTCCGTCAAATCGGTCAGAAATGCCAAGTCCAATATCCAGTTACTTTCATAAAGTTCCTTAACATGTTCATTTCTGGATTTTGTAAACTCTTTTATCTCTTCTATTAGGTTTATAAATCGAGCTAAAACTTTCCCTTTACTCAGCCATCTAACTTCTGTATGAAGGATGAGATCTTTAATTTCCGTATCACAATCTTGTAGAAGAGACTTAAAAAGTCTGTGTTGTAAAGATGCCGCTCGGATCGAATTGATGATTTTAACAACAACTTTCATAACATGATCAAACTGAATTACTTTAGCGCACAAAGCTTGGTGTATTATGCAGTGATATGATATACATTTTGGGAATATTGGATCCTTTTTACAAAGGGCAATAAATCCATTTTTGCTTCCTACCATTGCAGGAGCCCCGTCAGTTGTGGTTGACGTTAGCTTAGTAAACGGCAAATTAAACTCGAGTGCATAATTCTTAAAAGCATTAAAAATATCCTCACCTCTGGTCCTGCCTTTCATCGGTAATAATTTAAGGAACTCTTCTATGACCGTAAAATCGCCAAACACCATTCTCACCATGACAGCTAATTGTGCAGTATCTGATAAGTCTGTACTTTCGTCGAGTTGAAGAGAATACCAGTTACATTTTACCATATCTGCCTTCAATTTATCTTCTAGATCACAAGAAATAGTTTCCACTCTTCTAGTTATTGTCATTTGAGAGTTTCAAAGTCTTTATGGCTGAAATTATTTCCTTTTTATTTGAAAAACCTTCGAAAAGTTCCACACCACTCGCTACGAATGCTTCCTTAATAAGTTCCCCATCTTCAAAAGGCTTCTTCTTTATAGTTAATAAATGAGCATTTCTGAAGAAAGCTAATGTTGCATTTTTATATTTTGCAACAGATTTTGTAAATACTGACTGCTGTACCAATAATTTACGTTTCATATCACCCACTTTATTTTTCCTAAGTTCTGAATCCAATGGATATTCCCTTTCAAATAATGAGTGACGAGTCTTGAAATGCCTTTCAATGTTGTGCTTCTTTGGTAGTGCCACACTATCAGAGCACAGTAAACAAACGCACTTTCCCTTATTATAAAGAAAACAATACTCTTCCTCCCACTCCTTTTTAAAAGTGTACATTTTTGCTCTCTCTCTCTGTGTGACATTTTTATTAACGGTGATTTACTAACGTTATATAGCACCTTAATTAAAATTACAGTTTATTAGTGGAAGGGACTGAAGATGCGATTCTTTAATCTTGAAATTACATTTCCAAAGTTAGCGTCAATAGTAGAGGTTTCATTCGTTTACTGGAAAAAAGATTAATGAAACAATGACAGTACTGGCGATCTATTATGAACGGAAAGTAAATTATAACAAATATTGTTATCAATGTAATCCTTCGCAAGTATTGCACCAAAGGTTAATTAACAATGAATGTACAATTCACTTACTGAGTTCCTTTCAGAAATCTGCAGAAGGGCAAAACACTGCAGAAGGGCAAAACACTGCACAATCGTCACAACAAATTGAAGTGTTGCAACAAGGATTGTTCATGTTAACTAGAGAGAAAGGAGAGGAGTTAGGAAAAGGACAATATGCCCAAGCTACATTAATATTCACATCAAATTGGCTTCGCATATAATAACCATTGCCAAAGAGTGCGGTAAGAGGATCGCTGTCGAGAAATATGAAGCACTTGTTTGTGGCAAGTTTGTATATTTTTAAACAAAAATATTATAAAAATTTATAAATACATATATAATATTACATTTGTCCAACATACCTGATATTACTACAAAAATAAAGTTTCCTCGTAAGGCCGTTAATACAATATTGCGAAGCGTGGACAGGAACAGCAAGCCTTCACTAGCACTCCGTACGTTAACTGAATGCCTGCCTGCTGCGTAGCTAACAAATCCAGGAGAATCATAGGGGTATTTCCCTTACACCCCAGATCGTAAGGGTGCCCAACATGCGGATTTTGTAGAATAAAATTACAGATGATTTGGAGCCTAATACAGGAAGGTTAGCTACCACTGTCATAGAGATGTTTCCCCAGATCAAATATTCCACGTGGGGATTGACGTCAGCTGTTTGTTTGCAGAATATGTTTACAGAACTCAAGAGTATCCTCCGTTCCGAGGGTGGAAAAAGAAAATTCGCAAGAGAAAGATGTCTTATTTAATAGGAGCGATACTCCTCTTGGATACAGAACTTCACACGATCTCTCGTTTTATAAAAATCTCTAGTCTATATTCCTGGGACTCGGGACAAGAAATTTTCTGAAATATCCCGAGAATTTTTTACAGAGACCGAATTTCTCGAGCGCAATCCCAAATTATCAACATCATATCTGCAGAGGCAAGCGGGCACCGAGAATGCCTCGGCGGGCAACAGAGTGCCCGCGGGCACCAGGTTGAGAACCACTGCAATACATAGAGGATTTACTAAATATTTCATTAAAGATATCAACTAGCTCTGATATTTTAATGTTTTCATTAATTTTCTGCCAAATCTCATGTTTATTTAAGACGTTTAAATCATAAAATGACACAATATTCAAACAAAATCATTCCCAGGAATTATTAAAAATTCTACCGGGAATCGGGAATAGGAAATATTGAATGGATTATCGGGAACGGGAATTCCTGGTTCCTAAACTCTAGTTGTAATTGTTGCTGGCCTTTAAATCATATCTCTATTTCGCTTCATTTTCTTTGTATGGCAGTCGGTCGAAGAGTCAACGACATTAGGGACAGAATTACCAATGGATTAAGAATCGGTCTGGCACGAAATTCAGAAAGGTTTAAATATCTGTCATCACGGGTTTCCGACATCAAGCCATAATAAGAAAATTGGGTTTTGAGATATTTTGAGGTGCACGATTATGTCAATCATTTCCAAATTCAGTGTATAATGTAGAGTTGTTTATTTTTTCAAAAGAAAATATCCGGAATTCGAAAAGAACACAATGAAATATTATATCAAAGTAAAGGTAGGAACTGGGTGAGTTGTTATACGCAAGGCAAAAGAACAAAGTTTACTTTCATTAACCAATAAACCCGAATCCGTTCCTAATCAGCCCAAAAATTGTTTTAGAATTCTAGACACTCCAATTATTCATGAGCTTAACAATAAGAGGAATTTGTCTGCCATGACTAATTTCTGTTTTCCGCCGCATCAGAGTGATTGTTGTACATATTTCTGTTTCGATAATTTATCCAAATATATAAAGTTGTCAAAATAAATAATCATAATTTGTTAATTTTAAGAATTTTCTATTATTTTTTATCGTCGGCTAGTATCAAATGTTTGTTTGAATGGAAAAACAATATCAGCCCTAATCCTGGGCCCTTTAACCGCCATATTTGCTAATCGAGACTTCTTATGTTTGGCATCCGAAATTAACAGATGTTTTGGATAAATTAGAGAAATTATTGCAGAAAAGTAATTTGGACATTTTATTCAAACAAAGAGGCAAACATATACCTCTCGTTATATGCCAGTTCGAAAAATGCGATTTCATTTTAATGCACTCAACTAATTTTGACCAGTTTCACTCGCTTTAATGCGAATTTTCTGTTTACTCTTGGTGTGAGGTCTTCCCACCCACTAGTCTTTGGAATCCACCGTTTTCTTTCATTCCTTCCGAGTGAGAGAGAACGTATTCTCTCAGCTTCAACCGCAGACTTCGCTGGCGGTCAACACCATGTTTTACACAAAATTTCTTAGCTGTGTCTAGCGTTCTTTTTAAAACTAAATAATTATAAACACAATTTATTCATGCTAAAATGACATAAATATTATTAAAATGAGAAAATGGATGATGAATATGACCCACCGACTGGCACTCTTAACACCTTCACTCATCTATTTACGTCGCACACCTCGGTCTTATTTCTTACCTAGTCGTTTCTTTTGCGTTATGTTCGTGTCATCCATAGAAAAAAACCTCACTGTGCTATTCTGGGCTTTAGTAGGCACTGGACTATTTTAGTATTCATGTTCCATATTTTACACACCTTAGTCAGAATACGCTACTCAAGTAACCAACTCTTGACCAAAATTTGAAGATCCAGTAAAACCTCCACGCACCTAATCTCTCTATGTCATAAACCTCCGCATTTTGTAATATCGACTTGGTAACGACCTTGGTATAATTGTAGTATAGCCTATTTATTTCGTAAACTCCGTATCCTCCATACATCATATTGACAGTATGACTCCGAGGTAAAAAATTACATCCATACATCGAAAGTATCATCCTTACTTACCCTTAAAGCTATTTAAAATGAGTTTAAATAAGGCATTTATCTATGACAGAGAGCCCAAACTCGCGGCTCGCGGATTAATATACTTTATACCAGACGTGGCCAAACTGCGGCTCGCGAGCCGCGTGCAGTTCTTTAGAGCCTAATGTGCGGCTCGCGGAAGAACATCAACTATCATTTTTATGAATCGATTTAATCTTTATCTTACGTTCGTAAATTAAAATGTACACGAAATTTAGGCGCTCTTGACGATGCGTACGCTGGGGCTGCTTATGTTTATTCAGAGCAGAGGCGTACCTTGGCGATATGGCGCCTATGGCAAAATTTTAGGAAACACCTTGATCATGTAGGATATCATTTTACTGCGTTTTAATAAAGAATAATAGCGCTTTTATTATAAATGAATCAACGTCTGAGTATTAAAATAACACTTTTTTATGGGAAAATTAACTTTTCGCACATTTTGCGGGAACGTTTGGCGCCTTTCTGCAAGCGGCGCCTATGGAAAATGCCACCTTCGCCATACCCTAGTTACGGTACTGATTCAGAGTTCTATTCTACCCTCCTATATCAAAGGAATGACGTAGAGTGCATGGGAATTGAGGATACTTACCTCGCTTCACACGGAAGAGTAAACAATGAATGGATCGAATTAACGTAGAGATATGACTAAGCCTCTTTTGTCAAAATGCTTCTTTTTGATGATTCTCGATTACGTGTCATCTTCATCATATCCCGATGCTCTTCTTCGTCTTCTACTACGTGGTAGTTGGATGCACCTTGGTCGATCACAGTTGTCGGTCAACCACTGGCTTATTTGGGAGCGAGAGCATTTTTTTTCCTATTCGCACTGGATTCACAAATCAAAGTCATTGCGAAACGGGGAATCGTTTTTTAAGTGATTTGGAAGCTTATGAAGAGCTGAGTGTCAAGATTAAGAGCGAAGAAGAGGAGTAACAGGCGGAAGAAATTTCATGGAACTACGTAACAGAGTTAGTAAAACTGCGTCTATTCCTTCGTCTTCTTTCAGTAACATTTGAATTAAAATACATTTCTATTTACTTACTTATTTAGCTAATAAATATAACCAAGTTGCTTTGCAATGTTTTTCCAATGAAATGCTATTATATGAATGTTTTGCTATTCACAGTTCCCGTGGCACAAGAATATATTCAAACGTAAACATATGACACTTATATACTAATTTTGACCATTTGATCCTACTGCGTGTATTTAAATCGGTACGGCAAGTGTTAACATAAACAAAATTTCAAATCAATTCGAGTGTTAGTTAACCCTTATTGCTTGTCTGGCATATGTCATTAGTAATGCAGATGCTATGATATTACTTAGTTCTAGTATTAGTCTATTACGCTGGTGTGGAAACGTCTCTTAAGTGCAGACTCACTCTGTTCAGACGTACGAGGTGTGCAATAAAGTTACCGGGATGTCCGCACATATGTCTCGTCGAGTAACGAGCGAGAAATAGCCAGCCAGTGACATGTTGCCACATGTCTGTGATTGCGCCTGGTGTGGTGGTAAAGGATGTCAGGCATTAGTACTTTGCGTCTGGCCAGAAGAGGGATTCCTCCGTAGTATCAATTAAAAAAGAAGCGAAGACATGAAGAAGAAAACTTATGTTTTAAATCTGAATGGGAAGAAGAATTTGCATACACTGATAAGACGGCAAACCTTTGTGGCTTATCTGCGATGCATCGCTCACTCACTATAAAGCTAGTAACTTAAAACTTCACTACGAAAAAAATCATGAAAATTTTTCGTCTCAATATCCTCTTAAATCTGATTTACGGAAAAATAAGTTTACTTCGTTAAAATCTGCAATAAAAATTCAGCAGACAGTACTTCAGCAAGGAAGCTCATGCAGCGACAGAAGCTAGTTTTGTTATTTGCTCGAATTTTGCTCCTGCTAAACGCCCATATTCGGATGGAGAATTCGTTAAGAAGAATAGCGCTGAAGTCGTTTCTGTTTTAGATCCAAATAATGCAAAACTTCAGCGACTAATAGCATAAATTCTAATTTCACGTCGCACTACGGAAAGGCGTAGCTCTCAGATTAGTGCTGATGTTAAGGAAAAGATGCAGAATGATTTGAACTGTCTAGCATTAAGCTTAGCTCTTGATGACTCCACAGATATCCAAGGTAAGCCACAGCGGTATTTGTTATGTGTTTTTCCGCAGAAGTAATTGTGAAAGAGGAACTGTTGAACTCTGTAGCGCTAAAAGAAACGATTCGTGGCGTTGATACAAAGGACGCACTTGATACAGCATTGGCAAATGCCAATGTACCAATAAATAACTTGTAAGTGTGGAAACAAGGTGGAGCACATGCGATGCTAGGTAAAAGTGTCGGCCTTATTGCACTCTTGAAAATTGTTAAAAAATCCCGATTCATTCACCGGGAACATCATGCTGCCAAATATTTCAAGTACGAAAATGTTACGAAAACGGTTCTATAAATTGCCAATTTCATCTGTTCAAGTGCGAAAACTCACCGACAATTTAAAAAATTTCTTCAAGAGCTGGATCTTGAATAAACACCCAATGATATTGAAGTGTGTGACGTATGCCGTACGCTTCATCGTTGCCTGCCGTCACGTTGCGTGACGTATGTCTCGAGGGGTTCGCCTCCGAGACAGGCGGCGTCGGCAGTTGTTGCTTGCCCGAGCCAGTTGTAAGTCGACCGACGAAATAAAGGTCTCGCTTAAGTATGGTCTTGTCATTCAACCCTTATCGAATATAAAAGTGGCGACGAGGAGAAACTCGGTGATGTGTAGCGGCCTGGTGGCGTGAAAAGAAATTGACGTAAAGGTGATATGGCGAAAATCGGAAAGATAGACGATTTTGACGAAAAGGAGGAGGACTTCGATGTCTACATCGAAAGATTCGCGTCGTTTTGTGCAATTAATAAGATTGCGGACGAGAAAAAGTGCACGCGCTGATAGCATGTATAGGAAAAAAGTGCTACAAAGTTTTACGCACCAGTTACCGTCGCCATCGACGCATACTTATCAAGAATGTGTCGACGTTCTGATGGCGCATTACATGTCCAGGCCGTTAAAAGTGACCGAACGAATCAACCTGAGAAGTAGAAGGCAGGATCAGGAGTCGGTAGAGGACTTCGCACAAAGTCTGCGCGAAATTGCAGCGCGATGTAACATGTCAGGTGACCAAATAAATGTTACACTAAAAGATACGTTTGTGTCGAATCTGAGGGACGTTCGAGTTGTGCAATAGGTCATGCCTATGGAGGACGATTTTGAAGCAGTTGTTGAGAAAGCCAGGGCGCTAGAGGCTACGCTACGGGTTATCGAGGAGCGTAACAGACAGGTGCAACCCTCAACGAGTTGCGGCCGGGGCGTGCCATCGGAAGCGGAGGTGTATGCAATTCAGAAGGGAAAGCAGAGGAAAGAGAGGCGCTACGAGAGGAAGCAGTGCTGGAGATGCGGCCGTGATGACCACGAGTCGGACTCCTGCAGAGTAACAGAGTACTAATGTCGTTCCTGCCGCCGTATTGGTCACCTAGCAAGAATGTGCCGCTTCCCGAGGAGTTGGAGCTATGCAGAGAAAAGCGACGAGAGGAAAAGGTCAACGAGAATAAACTATCAGGAGTGCGACCCCGACTCCGATGATAGTATATTAGAGGGTGAGATTGATCTTATCTGTAAGGTATCAAAAGGTGGCAATGGGGGTCCTTGTGCGATTCCAATTACTGTTAATGGAGCGTTGATCAGTTTTCAGATTGACACATGCGCGGATGTTACTGTAATACCTAGTGGTATTTATGAGAAATTGTTGAGTCGGTTTGAGTTAAAACCGTGTCAAATTAGTCTCTCGACTTACGGAGGAGTCAAACTACCCATTCACGGGAAGATATTCGTTGATTTTTTGCTAAATAATTTTTCTTATCTGAATATGCCGATTGTGATCATTGAAGCAGGAGCTGAGCAGCCCTGTTTGCTGGGGCGGAATTGGTTAAAATGCCTCAGGGTTGATTGGGCACAAATTTTTAAAGATGAAAATGCGGAAGTCCACATGAGGAATGGCAAAAGACTTATCCTGAATGTAAAAAGGGAAAATTTACTGGCAGAATTAAAGGAAAAATATCCAGGTATTTTTAAGGTTGATGGTTGCATAAAGAGATTTGTTGCAAAATTATTATTAAAAGATAAGGCTCGGCCCGTTTTTTTCAAGCCTTGTAAAGTGCCTTTTGCGATGAGGGAGATGGTATTATTAAAAGATAAGGCTCGGCCCGTTTTTTTCAAGCCTTGTAAAGTGCCTTTTGCGATGAGGGAGATGGTAAACGAGGAATTAGAGAGACAAATGGCGGAGGGAATATTGAATCCGGTGAAACGTAGCGATTGGGCGACTCCGGTGTTACCAATTGTCAAAACCGGTAATAAATCGGTAAGATTAGTAGGAGATTTAGGATTACCGTAAATCCGCAGCTAAGAGTTGAGCACTATCCCTTGCCTACTTTTGAGGAGATGTCGGTGAATTGGAAAAATTGTAAATATTTCACGAAAATAGACCTTTCGAAAGCTTATTTACAATTGGAATTAGACGAGGAGTCTAAAGAATTGCTGACGATTAATACCCACAGAGGGTTGTTTCGGTACAATCGCCTGTTATATGGTGTGTCCTCTGCTCCCGCCATCTTCCAGGAAGTAATGGACAATATTTTGAAAGGAATTCCGAAGACATGTAGTTTTATTGACGATGTAATGATTGCATCAGAAACTGTGGAGGAAGGAAAGGATCTTTTATTTCGTGTAATGAAGCGTTTGCAAAAATATAATGTCAAAATTAATTTTGCAAAAAGTGAATTTTTGTGTACGGAAATTAATTATGTGGGCCACAGAATATCTGAAAGGGGAATTGAACCGCAGTTGACAAAGCTAGAAGCGATTAAAAATGCCCCCGATCCGACTAATATTGAACAGGTGAAGAAATTTTTGGGATTGTTAAATTATTATCATGATCATATACCCATGCTATCTGCGCTTGCCAAGCCATTATACACACTAAAGGAATTTAAATGGAGCGAAACCGAAGCCAAGGCTTTCGAGTCATGTAAAAGTGCGTTTTTGAATAGTGTGGCCCTCAAGCCATTCGACCCTGAATTGCCGTTGTCCATAGCGGCGGACGCTAGTCCTTATGGCATAGGTGCTGTCATAAGCCAAAATGATGTGGAGTTGAAAGGCTTTTGCGTCGCGAACTTTTACTAAAGCGGAAGAAAATTATTGTCAACTCGATAAGGAAGCCTTGAGTGTTATATTTGCGATGCAAAAATTTCATAAATACCTCTGGGGTAGGAAGTTTTTATTGTACTCTGACAATAAACCGTTAACTGAATTGTTTAAAGAAACACGGGGATTGCCCCAAAAAGCGTCCGCACGCCGACAGCGTTGGGCAGCTATCTTGTCAAATTATAATTATGAAATTCGGTACCGAAAGGGAAATGAGAACGTTCCCGCCGATTTCTTATCACGTCTGCCATTGCCATGTCCTGCTAAGCTGTGTGAAGAAATTGATTAAAAAATTATCAATTTTATTACTGAAAATGTCAAAAATGTGTTACCACTGAATGTTAATCATATTGCTGGTGAAACAAAAAAAAGACAATATTCTGTCAAAAGTGTACAATGTAACCTTGCATGGCTGGCCAACATATGTAGATGACCCTGATTTAAAGCCTTTCATAAAAGAAAAAGATACTATTTCAATTGAAGGTGGTTGCCTATTGATTGGCAACCGAGTTGTTGCACCGCTCAAATTGAGAAGCGCTGTGCTAATGCTATTGCATGATCAGCATCCGGGAGAAGTTAGAATGAAAGGTTTAGCAAGGTCGTATGTATGGTGACCAAACATCGACGAGGATATCAGTCAAACGATAAAATTGTGTGAAGTGTGTCAATCATGTCAAACTACGCATCAAAATTCAATCGAGCAGTGGTCGTCAGCCACGAGAAACTGGCAGCGAGTGCACTTAGACTATGGAACCTTCGAATCTCAGTCTTTCCTTATTTTAATAGACGCACAATCTAAATGGCTGGACGTTACCCCAATAAGGCAGAATGATGCTGACTCCCTTATTTCCATTTTGGAAAAACATATCGCTATCTTTGGATATCCGGAATCGATTGTAACTGACAATGGACCGCCTTTTTCATCGACTAAATTCGCTAATTGGTGTCAAACGTTCGATATTAAACTCATCCACTCGCCACCTTATCATCCGTGTTCGAATGGATTAGCAGAAAGATCCATACAAACTGTGAAAAACTACCTTAAAAAGCATTTATTTGAGGCTCGGACCAATAATATGAAATTTGACAGAAAAAGCCAACTTCTTTCCTTCCTACTTGCATACAGAAACACGCCAACAGCGGCAAACATCATACCAGCACAACAGATATTTAAACAAAAACCACGAACACCACTCACTAACATACATCCTATGCTTAACCAGAAGAAAGATTATGTCATTGAAAATAAAAGTGTTAAAATGTATTCAATTGGGGAAAATGTTTATTGTAAAACTCAAGAAAAATTTTGGGAAAAGGGTTGTGCTGTTGAAAAAATTTCTGCTCTTGTTTATCTTGTTCGTCTTAAATCGGGAATTGTGAAAACATTCCATGTAGACCAACTTCGAAAAAGGTATAAAATAAATAAATAGTCTTTTGAAAATGATGTACGACATGTTCCGACTGAAAAAAATATAACTAGCACACAGAATTTAGCGCAATGGCAGCCGCTGTTAGGCGAAAATACCGCTCGGGACATGTCTGGCAGGGAGGAGAGTGAGTCCGTGAGAATCGCGGAGCCCCTTTCAACGGGTGATCCAATGGTTACGGTCGAAGAAGGTCGGAGTTTCGACCGTTCTACCTCATTAGAACCTGGATCGGTCCCAATACCTGCTCGACCTTTGAGACGTTCAGAGCGGGTTCGTCGCCCTCCTCAAAGATATGGGTATTAAAAAGGATTGTATGTATTTTTTTGTTTGTTTGAAAGTGGATGTAATGTTTTGGTTTCCCATCGTAAGCGGGGAAGGATGAAGTGTATGACGTATGCCGTACGCTTCATCGTTGCCTGCCGTCACGTTGCGTGACGTATGTCTCCAGCGAGACAGGCGGCGTCGGCAGTTGTTGCTTGCCCGAGCCAGTTGTAAGTCGACCGACGAAATCAAGGTCTCACTTAAGTATGGTCTTGTCATTCAACCCAAATCGAATATAAAAGATATCTTTTTCAATTGTTTTGTGAGGTGGTTATTAACCAGTCTTAAATAGATTTGCCGAATTACTGGAGCCTATCATCACATTTCTTAAAGAAAAGGAAAAGTTCTGTCTACAACTGGAAAATGACGAATGGATACAGTATCTGATGTTTCATTTATATTATGCAACATCTTCAAACTCTCAACTTAGCACTGCTTGGAAAGGATAAGATATCTTATCCGACCTTACTCAAACTATATTCAGCTTTCAGAAAAAAAATAATTCTGCAAAGGCTTATAAATCTAGCAACAATTAAATAAAATATAACTATAATCATATATAATAATTTACAATGTCTGCTTGTGTGTCTGTCAGCAAAGACTGAGAGCTTAATATCTCGCAAATTAATGAACCGAATTTGATGTGATATTCAGGATAGCATTATGATATAATAAAATTACGTTTTAACGTATTAAACTTGAGATCAAATACCCGGGTTCGATTCCTGGAGACATTTTCTATTTCCCATAAGGTAATACGTAAAAAGGGACATTTCGACGTTCAGGCTTTCATTCTTTTTTAGATTAAAATTAGAAAGAATTGACCTACGAACGTCGGATGTGAACTATTTTGAAAAAAACATAAAGGTTCTTATTCTGTTCGTCTTTTACAGCTTACAGTTCGAAATCGCTCAACTTAAACCTTTAATTCACATAGTTTGAGGAAATATAGCCATTTTAAGGGCTTTGCCTACCAATTCCATTGTTAGACCTCTATATCATATTGATAATTCAATCCTTATGGGTATAAACGTGCTTTGAATGCTTTTAATACGAGAGAGAGGGGGGAGCGAGAAGGAGGGGAGAGAGGGAAGTAGAGGGTGGAGGGGGGAGGGAGAGAGAGGGTGTGAGAGGGAGAGAGGGTGTGAGAGAGGGTAAGGGGGAGGGAAAGAGAGGCAACTATTGTAAGTTTAACTAAAGATATCCCGTCAACAACAGAATATTCACTAGAAATGTTGTGTATGGCAAAATATTCATATGTAAATGTGTGATATTAATTATTTTAAATGAAAATAATAATAATCTATCTATCTATCTATAATTCTTCCGTTGATATTTCAACGGGCATTGCATTAGTTATTATATAATTCTTGCGTCATTTTCATTATTTTGTATTATTAAGGGAACGTATTTTTTATATGAAAATGACTTTTTGTAATTCACTTTTCTAAATTAGTACCTTAGTAATAAAAACAAAATTAAATTACGTAGATTAGTAGCAATGTGTGCGCGAAAGTGTATGGCTCCATTTGACGGGTAGCAGTGAACGTAAAGAGACGTACTTGTATTTAGAAGGCAGCAAGACATCAGTCACTATCAGCTCACAAACGAACAATAAACAACTCACGGGTACGGCGCAAACGCATGCAAGTTTTGCAGGCGATCGCATGATCGAGTTCGAAATCTTGCCGCCAAGTTTGAATGGTAAAATTTTTGAATCGACTGTAGCGCCGCAGGTTGGCTTCGGCGGACATGGGTTACTATTCAAAAGTTGTTGCATTTAGGCCCCTCTATACGCTCACGAAGTTTGGGACAAACCTTTTCAATCACCCTGTATATTGACTATCATAGCCTCAATTGCATTTTTATGCATACCAGTAATTTAAAAGACTGTTATTATATTATTGTCATTATAAAATATTATTTTTTACGTTCTTGCAGGTGAAAATATTGAACCAGTTTTTTCGCGATGCTGTGATTTGGGCACTAATTGGGGTTTAGAAGACTTGAATTGTCACAGTTTCCCTGCGCCTGTAGCGGGAATCCAAGCTGAGCAGCAAAGCGTATGTCTTTCTGCTGTCGAGATATGCTGCCTTCGCTCTCATAGGTGAGTAGTATTATCCTGAAAAGAGTCCCTTTGCGGAAAGTGCTTTAAAAGTGAAATTATAGGGATGTGAAATTGCGAACTTTTAAATGATTTTTACGATCAGACAAGGCTGATAATATATGGCGAAATGAAATTATTTACTTGAAAAGATTAGCAGAATATGAATAACATGTTTCCGATTTTTTACTCTTTCACAATTAATGCATATTTTACCTATTACGAAACTGTTAGAGCGACTTGGATCTAACTTTGTATTCCAGACTGCAATATTAGAATTTTACTCAGATTTAACTGCTCCTGCCATAACTTTACTCCCTTTTCACATTTTTTGACAAAGCTCGTTGTTTCCATCGCATTCCCATCAGTTCAGGCTCCTAAAAGACATCCATAACGATATTAACAATTTGAAATCATAAAATCAGGATTACTAACCATTCCTTTTCTTTAATATCTCATTACCATTGTGACAACAACCTTTGCCAACAATTTAGGACGATAGTATTTTAAATTAAAATCGATATTAAAATGATATTATAATTGGATTACAGCTTTTGTGTTTTTTTAATCAGGCATTCTATTTTTCTATGTGAGCCTGTATGCGAATGCGTGCGCGTGTGTGCAAGGGTGCGTGACGTGCGTGATCGTGCGAATGGGTGCGAATGGGTGCGAGTGCGCGTCTGCGTTCGTGCTTCCGTATGAATGGGCGAGCGATTTTGCGTACATTGCTGCCTTATGTACGTGTGCGCCCGTGTGAGAGTGCACAACGTGTTTACGCGCGCATGCCAGTTTGTGTTTGCTCGCGTGTGAGCGTACACACTAGTACGCGTGCATGCGTGCGCGTACGTTCCTGTGTGTGAACAGGTCACCCCATGTGCGTTCTTGTGTCTTCCCTGTAATGGGAAACTGATTTATGTTAGAAATACGAAAGTATGTATTTGTCATTTTAGGTGGCAATATCGAATTCATGTCATAATTTCATGTTTGACGGGAGTGCATTATTAGTTGCTCAAAATCCTCTGAAAACTTCAATTCTGCTTCTTAGAGAAATCTCGTCGAAAAATCTGACGTCTGGAATTCCGATGCCTGTGACGATGGCTCCTATAAACAAAATTCATGAAAAGCCAACGCCCGAAATTCGCGTCTTTTTGTTTTGAACGGCAAATTCCCAAATATTTGAAGAAATTATTTCCTCCAAACCATTAGCAAGTGTCCCTCATGGTCTGTGCTGTCAGATTGACTCTAGCTGCGTCTCACAGAATGCCCTTTGAAGACTTATTGCTTGAATTGAACCTACGATCATGACCGTTAGGCCTTTTATTTATTTCTCATATAAAATTGCTGGTAAATTATTCTGTGCTAGCCATAGAGACGAGGAAAATCGCTATCGTTTTTGCAATGATCGCCAAATCCAGGAATGATAAAAGTGATAACTGGTGGTTGATCGGGAGCAAAAGGCACTGTTTCGTTCCTTTAGAAAGATGTGCGATTCGAAATAGTTATTCGCTAAACATTAACATCTCGAAACCACCAGTATATACCGAAAAACATCTCGAAAAACAAAATGTAATTAAAAGCATGCTTAAAAAATATTCTGCACACGAAATCGGCAAAATGAAAAGGTTATGGATATAAGGTGACAGAAAAAAATAACCATTCATTGTCAGAAATTTGCAAGTGCCATAACCCGCGTATAAATTTATTGGAGAACCCAATAATATTTGAAAATCAAACGCGAGTTACGAACGGCAGTCCAGTCACCATCCAACAGTTTTATATATTCTTACCTGCATAAATAAACACCTATCTTATAGGAACTATTGACAAGATATAAGTCACATACAGATCTTTAAAAAACTGCGGAACCCGTGGATTCCGACACAGTCATCACTCACCATATACGAGGAATCGGCCTCACACATTTGGTGAATTAATTCTCTCTATCATTTATATTCTTCTTCTAATTTCTCTGCCCAATTTCAGCACAAAGATGAAAGTAAATACAGCCAATTGTCACAGTGATGCATTAAATTTGAAATGTTAAATAAAGTTTAAATATAAAGACCTAATATTTTATATATAATGGTTATAAGGATAACATGTTCTATTCATGTTCATTTCTATTCTTTGTTTAGATTATGTCGAATATTTTTATTTCTGAGAGTTTTCTTTAATTTACAAATAACATTTCTCGTGATATAACAGTATTCCGTGGCCATTAGCCATTTAATTTGTGGAAAATTGTATTGAACTATGTAAAAAGGCTAGTAAACTATGATAACCAACTATCCCACATTTTCAGGGACAGTCTCTCCGTTTCGTCACTTGTCTCTTTTTGTTATATGTCCCAGTTTTTCTCCCGATTTTTGAAAAATACGAGTGCAAAGGGTTACATTTATTTCAATGAAAAACATGGTGGGGCACGACGAATTACTGAAAACCAAAAGGGAGGCGTCCTGTCCAAAAGTTTGGGAACATCTACATCATAGCAATATTAAGGTAAATTTATTTAATATAAGGTACTGAACTTTGGCACCAATCCAAAATTAACATTATTCGAATATTTGTTTAGGGGTGAGGGCCCTAATAAATAGGCTTCAAGCTCGAATTTAGTCTGTTCGTTCACATCATCATATATGCAAAACATTTGACTTGATTATCAGCATATGCGTAGATTTATTATTTCTCCAGAAAGCTTAACTGTCGCATGAAGATTTCCATAAACTGTCGCTTTCCATTTTAACCCATTAACGACACACTTGATTTACAGTTATACGAATGGCACACTGAGGTTCTTGGTATTCCATGTATATAAAATGTCCTAATAAATATTTATTATCAGTATATTAACTTTTTTAATTTAATTTATTTTTTGTATATAATGCGTTAAGCGTAAACTGCTTTTTAACATTTTATAAAGTTTATTTATGAAATAGGGCTGTGTTTATCACGACAGTGCTATTTAGGTTTTAAAAAATTCACCTTTTTTAAAAATTAATTCTTTATTAAATTATTATTCAAATTCTTATATAAAAACAACAAAAACCTCACAATTAAACATGGTAGATGACTGACAACAAATTTGGTAAACAATAATAGTAGAACATCTCTAATTTTTGTCCAAATCACCCAATTTTACTTGCTACACTCATTACAAATCATCGCTGCCCTGTGCTCATAGCTTGTAAACAGCTGCTGCACAACAGTTTGGTTTCCCTGTCTTTCTCCCTTGAGTAAATAGTGCTCTTTCGATCTGTTCTTCAGTACTTAGCCGCGATGACGCATTTACGCGGTAATTACCTAATATAAATCAAAACTTAAGTAAATACAATGAACAAATACACAATATAGGTGGAAATATGATACTTAAAACAAAAAATGTAAGCCTATAAAAAATATTTGTATTATAGAAATGAGTAACACGAATGGCACGCCGGGGTCCAATGGACTCCAACACTATTTTGAACATTTATTGTGGACGGTCAGATTGCCACTGGTGCTCAGGCGCGCGTGATAAGACAGACAGGGATACCAACTGAATTTACAAAAAGTTCCAAAAACAACGGATACAAACTTAGCCTTCCACGAACTCCGGAACAAAACACTGGGGTCCCTGGAACCCCAGTGTGTGGTTGGAGGGTTAAAGAATGAACTTCCGACAACTCTTTTATATCCAGAGTGATTGCAGTTGTACTAGGTAGTGTTTTCATAACAGCTTTATACACACCTGTTTCTAGGTAATTCCAGGAAGTTACATTTGCTTCTTTAAGCGTATGTTGACAATATGGCCAATTCGTGTTATTATTGAAGCTTTACATTCAAGTTGTTCTTATAAATGCATAATCGGTGCCAATCGTTCTTCTAAATATAATAATAAGTGTATGACTGTGGCGTACGCAGGGAAAGGTGGGATCCATGTGGTCTTGATCTCCCACTTTAGAAGTGAGACAAACGTCAATAAATTAATTAACCGTTCGACATTAATTCTGCCACTTTAAAATTCACTTCTATAATCCCCATTTATAATCCCTCGGTTTTTAGTTACTAATTATTAATAATGATATAAAAATTAGTTCAGCTTTATAACATTTTTGTTCCTTAAGAATAGAATTTGGATCCCCCACTTAGGAAAATTCTGCATACGCCACTGATGTATAATTATTCATCTTGACTAAAATATTTAATTTTGTCATTGATTTATACTATTTTTTATTACCATCTACCTCAGAGTCTTTCAAAAATTCAGATTATAAATTCCTGCTCTACAACGACTTCAATTGATTTTTACAGGGAAGGAGTTAAAAAATTAATGTTTTTTTGTTTTTTTTGGTATAATCCATATTATAAACAAATCATCTGAGTGTTATAATTATGGTGAAAATCTGGTAAAACCTGAACATTATCTTAAACTCATAGTTTTGAAATAACTCCTCCACACAGATAAAAAACAGAGCTACGAAACTTTTCTTAAATAAGAATCTGATGGAATCTTTTATGAACTAAAATGTATACAGATTTATAAATTAAGATTCTTATAAATATTTTTCAATACAGTGGCATTTAGACACCAAAATAATGGGTGGTATATGACTATTATTAGCATTCTTTTTCGTTTTCTTGAAAGAAAACTTCCTTTAAAATAAATACTTTAGTCCTTCGTATCCCGCTGCTATTTATCTACAAATTTCCCAACGCGGTGCCCGGCTGTCATAGAGTGGCGAAAGTTTCCCCTCTTAGAAAACATTTCTACTGTTCGATTTGCGAGGCCCCTACATGGTGGTATTTTGCGGGACCCACGGTACGCTAATTCTGAAAACGTGGTTAATTTTATGGAGGTAAACGGGCTATCAACTTAATAATAATTTATTTGCATGTATATATACTATATAGTGGGTTGGATTCTGAGGTCGATGTCGTTCGAAGCTCAATCTTAAATTGGCCGTGATCGTTTAAGATATTCGATCACTTCTTTGTCTTGGGAATTTCACACACTCAGTTTATTCATCTTTTTCCACTCTCGCGCTAATCTCCTGACTCTGTTAACCCTACTCTCTCGCGGCTCTAGACGCGAGACCCTAGGCCAGGGGTGCACATAATACGGCCCGCGGGCCAAATGCGATCCTCCGACACATTTGTGTGCCCGATCGAAGCAGCTAATGAAAAGTTACAACTAAATTATATTTCTTTGTCACTTCATTTTTGTAACATAAAAATTTCATGTCAAATTTGTTATGGTAATTAATAAATACACAATAGTGTAGTTAAATTTTTATGACGAACAAAATTTTCAAAGTGCGGCCCTCTTAGGTACAATCAAGATTGATTTTGGCCCGTAACAACTTTTGAGTTGTGCACCCCTACCATAAGCGGTCGCCTAGGCCTAGATCGTCTGCTCCTTTATCCGCCTCTTTGTCGAGCCATAGTCATCCTTCGAAAAGTGATCTTTTACATCTGCGTGGTAAAAGGCAGAGAACCAAGCTCAAATCACCTAGCCGACAATTTTCTCGTCGAAGCGAAGATCAATTTAAAAAACATCTACTTCGTTTGGTGACACTGAAGAGCTCACCCTTCTACCATGGAGAGGAAAACGCTTTACTCTGTTTAGCCAAGGTCGCTCGGGCGAGAAAAACGTCGCAGATGCGCAGTAAGTTCTCAATACCTTATGGCTTTGAGTACTCGGTGGTCGTGCGTTTGGTGTGTTTCTTTTTCTTTGTATTAGGTTTAATTGTTTTTTGTGCAGTCTAATATAAATTACTTAATTATTCCTTTTTCAAATTTGTTCCGTGTATCCACATCCTTGTAGCGCTCACATTAATGCAGTCTTGTATAAAGCCAAAAAATCTCACAATTTTATTTTGATTTTATAATTCGAGATTATTTTTTTATTGTTGTGAAACTTTGCATACTTTCAAGTTTCGCGAATGTTTTCTGTGCGAATAAAACAAATGGCTTGGCTATCGCTCTTAAAAACATTTTGTGAGCAGCCGCCAACCGCCTTTTCCTTTTCAACTGAACGCGCCCTTGGGCAGATAAACGTTGGGAAGCCCTTGCCTAATCACACCTCGTCACGCATCCTCCGATTCTCTGCTTCACTTGCTCCGCATTCGAATACCTACTTCGTAAGAGGAAATTTTCGCCGTTGTATGAGAACCTACTCTGAACTATGCTACCAAAATTTCCTGTGGCGAGTTACGTGACGAATTCCACTTTGCTGGTCAGTGGCGGAGAATTCTTTCCCGACTACTTATTTTAATCTTGTTACAATTGAACGTTTTCTCCGAAAACCTACATAGAGCGCGGGCATTTTGTATCATGGACACGAAATTCTCATATGTAAAAATAAAAGGATACTATCGAGTTAGTGCATATACTTTAAATACAAATTAGAGTTATGGATGAACAACGACAGGAAATATTGTTTCAATACTATACCGTTGAATGGGCGATAAAAACAAAGATATCAGCCTTTTTAAAAGACATCACCTTTAATAAGTATTTATATTTCAAATTAAAATTGTCACTAATGCAGTAGCTTTTAGGAAGAGCCAACAGAATTTAATTTGCTGGCGCATTGGTACAGGTAAAATGTTTAGTGTAGTCGCTAGCGGCTCGTGGAAATTATTATAGGGTAGCAATATAGACAAATAAAATAATTATATACGTATTATCGTAATTTTGTTGGTCCGTCCGTCCGTCCGTCGGAACACTCTATGGAGTTATATGGGAGAATAAGGAAAGCCGCACATAACTCAAAAGCTTTTCAATCTTTTTCGATCAAACTTTCAGGAATCACTTGGCTTTTCAACTTTTCAGTTTGTAACTGCTCGCTGTGAACATAGTAGTCCTGGATTTTACTCAAAGAGCACATCTTTTCTCCATTTGAATAACATGGACAGAGCTGAAACGAAGCGAGCAAGCCTTTCTCCTTTAACATTTTAAAATATCTTAAAAATGAGATATCGACGCGGGGTTTTCACAGTTATGCCGAGAAAACTACGGGAATGAATTTCGATATCATAGAAATTCAAAACTTCGAAAAAGGCAAAAAATTAAGTTTTATGACTATTCTCCGTTATTGTTACGCATTTATTCAATTCATAGCCACGGCAACTTCAATTGTTAACGTCTATTGTTGGACCGATCCTAATGCCTAAGAAATGAATAAAAATTTTGAAAAATTGCATTAAACCATAATTTTTGGAGATTTTCGGATGATATTTGAGTTTCTACGATATGGAAATTAATATTTATAATTTTCTCCGCATGACTGCGCAAGTATCGCGTCAAAACCATATTTTTGAGATATTTTAACGAAATAATGTCTGCAAGTCAAAAAAAGACGATTTATACGTGCTATCTTACGGGAAAAAGAAACTATCTCCTAGAGTCGAAAGGAAATCCCCATCAGAATTCACAATTTCTCGAGAAATGTACAATTCCAAAAGCATATTTCCATTAGTGATGCCAATATATGGGCTTAACAATTTTAAATCCTTAGCATGTAAAATCACAGATATTCTATATTATAAAACCAATTCTGAACAACAATAGCCATAAATAACGTACTTTTACCGTTATCCTTTAATTAATACAGTTCATAATCATGGAAAGTAATGAAACTCAGGGTGAAAGTAAAATGAAACTTAACAGACGAGCACAGACTCGCGGGAGATCTCGCCAAATGGAAATATTGCTGAAGCTAGTGGAAGAGAAACGGAACAGGATAGAAAGAAAAGATTGAAGAAACAGAACAAACGAAAAGCGAGGCATAGATCTAATGAGTCACCAGAAGCAACAGTAAATCTATTGACAAGCGACAGATTTATAGATCCAAGAAAACGAGCACGTGCAAGTTCATTACAATCTGAATTGTGACAATTGTAGATTAGGTTATTTATATTTATGCAACAAAATTTTTATAGAATTATTTAGTAAGCGTAATGAATAAATCTACATAACATATATCTTTGCCAAACAACTTTTATATGCCCATGACAATTATTACTTTATGGAACATTCGATTATGTGGATTTTATATTCATTTTTTGTTTTATTGCACATAAAAGTTGGTGTCATTAATTTCTATTTTATTTTAACGCAATACTCAATTCATGCGCACCCATCATATTTGTCGGAAAATTACGCTAGTGTAATTATAAAGATTGTAACTTTCAGAGAAGCTCGCCCAAAAATGTTGTCACTTTGTGGTACATGGAAGAGAAGAAGGCAAATATGAAAAGTATTCGTAATGTGGTAGTGATACAAGTTTTAAAAAATCGTGTGCAGTTGGCCAGAGCCTGAATTTAAATCGTAATTACAATGTACGATAAAAATGTTTTTACTTTACAAATCATGCAAATTAATCTCATAGAATCGCCTGCCAGTGGTGCCATTGCATGTTATTATGTAGAATAATAATCGAGCCTCACCTTCAATGATTGACGATGTGAACTTCTGGTATTGAGTCAAGAAAATGAATTAAGGCAGTGAGGATACTAGGAACCAACCACGCTTAAATGCGGACACTACAGTCAACTAAAATGTGTGAGAATCGTTTGAAATAACTTCTGTTTATTCTAGACTGCACGGTTATATTTTTCTCCACAAGAATTAAACGAGAATTATCAATTTAGCGGGGAATGTTAAACCAAATTCCCTCGGTTCTTTGAGCAGATATTTTTGCACATATAAGTATAAGTATATAGTAAGTATATAGTAGTAAGTATATAGTATAAGTATTGCCTTTCCTGGATAAATTATATGTTTACAGTAAATTATCGATGCACAGCTATGAGGTTTTAAGTTTCATCCAGTTAAAAAGTTGCGAAACCGCCTTTCGCAATACACTCGGAAGAAAGACCTTTTATGAGTTCTTTTCGATGAAATACGTGTTCTTTATAAAGAAAAATAATCTCAAAATTATGGCACCTAAAGGGACTTCATACTAAATAAATACTAAATATTAAACTTCAATTTTACGATTAGTCTTCATCAAAAATAGTTAGATCATTTAATTAGGTAAGGGCCGAATTTTATCCTGGTCAGATTTCTAATACTTGATACCATCTTTGGAAAGTAAAAGCTCTATGATTTTACTGATTGTGAGATGGCTTACGAAGTGGGAGGAGAAAAGGGTGGTTAGGCAGATGGCCGGGGCCACCCTATTGAGTACGCTACAGAGGACAACTGAGATAAACACGAGTTTTTCCGATTTGTTTTGAAATATATGCGGAGGAAATGGGATCAAAGGATTACATTAGTATTAAATTTTTCTAATTTAATTTTCTGATGGTAATGGGTGAATTATTCCATTAAAGGCTGTATCAATCCACTCTATGCGGTCTTTACGGACGCCGATAAAGTATCTGCAACCGCAGGCATTCCAGAAGATGAATAAACTTTACAAACAACCCGGCCAGACGTAGAAGACGATACTGATTACGGAATTGAGAAGGAAGCTTTTAATATATATTCTTCGTCGGGTGTGGAATATGCTTTAAATATACTTCTGTACTTATTTTATCGAATAATGGGAAAACGATATACTTAAACCACTAAATATAGTTGAATGATGCAATAGAAATATAAATGAAAAATGTTGAAACAAAAAATGTTGAAAAGTTAATGAAAAGGCAATATTAAATGTATTACAAATTTGAACATCTATCGTTAACACAGTTAATTTTGCTTTATGAATTTAAATTTGGTGTTACCTTTTCCTGAATATCACTCGCTATCAAACAATAAAATTTTCTATTTCTCGAATCGTTATAAATGATTTAAATTTTTTATAGTATTTATAGTAAATTTTTCTAATGTTCTATTGTTTACGTATTTAGCGCGAAAGTTTTCATTTCCATGCGTAGTGGACTTCCAAACAAAATTTCAGGACACTTTTTACTTTCTCCATACGTAGTAATGGGAAAGTATTGTATTCACGAAAAAAATCGACTTCAAGATTTTAACGGAAATGCACGTATTGAGGTCCCTAGAACACGTTTAGACCTTTTTCGGAATGATGTCCGTGTGTGTGTGCGTGTGTATGTGATTGTGGGCGCTCTAACTCAAAACGTACGTGCCATATCGTTACCAAACTTCATATATAACACTTTAGCATGAGCACAAAGAACTGGTTAGTTTTTGGAGAATAATGGGTACCCGGAAGTCGAGGTTTATTCGAAACCCGATTCGGTTTTTGCGATATTTCGTCGTTAAAACATCATTATTGTATTTACAATTCTATACAAAAGTTATAGAGAATGTAAATTTCTACAACTTTTATTTGAAACAATTTTCTATAGCGGTTATTGTTTAGAAGTTATTTATTAATAACCAGTTTTTCGGTTTTCTCCTCAAAAACATCGTTATAGGTAATCTTCGTGAGGACCAGAGTTGTAGAGAATAATATTTCTTTCAAGTTTTATTTGAAACAATTTTTCGTAGAAGCATCCATTTCGGAGGTATTTTGCTTATTCGTAAATATCCAGTATACAGCGCCTCCACCATGTAGCCATGAATTCTGTAAACATATTCAAAATAAAATTTACGGCAATAAGGGCTGTATTCGTTTACGATACGAAATAATATTTTTGCCTTATAATGCTATTCATAATAATTTAAATATCTATACCCAGGGGCGGATTGGGAGCAAAAATCGGCCCTGGCAAATATTCGGATATCGGTCCACCTAACAACTAAAGTAATGTTGCGGCCCTGTAGCAGGCCGCGGCCCATATTTTGCGAAACACTACTTTAGAATACGGAAAAGCAACAGCTCTTGGCCGAAGTATCAACCTCAAAGGCAACCCCGGCACAGGAGCAGCATCGGCCCACCGGGACTTTGCCCGGTGTCCCGGCGGCCCAGTCCGCCCCTATCTATACCCAAGTATGGAGAAAGTCATGTGTTGGCCACATCAGATTTTTTTCTTCGCGGTTTGAAATTTTCTTTCATCGTTTGATCCGGTTGACAGAAAATGAACAGCTATTGTAACTGCCATAATCCCAGCTAAAAATTCTTCTTTTTGATTCATCGGACGACGGTTTCCAGGAGTTGATGACTTATGTTAGCAGTGCCAAAGACATTAAGGAAAATATATTATTTCGGTTAGCCTTTCTTAATTTAACCCTTTATAAGGCAGGAAGTCAAGGAATGAAAATCACTTTATTTTCATTTATAACTGCTAAATATCATATTATATTACTAATCAAAGAAAGTTACAATTTAAAAAAAGTGGTACACTCTTGTACCAGTAACCTATAAAGTGTTAATACTGAAAAGTGAAAATTCTTTCAAATATTTTTTTATTAATACAAACTTCAATTTAAAGGATGGTGAAAGAATCGCCTCATGTTTACCAAGCACTGGCCGTTTAACTACTAAAAATGACTCAGAAAGGGAATCATTAATATGAGAAACTAGGTTATCGACGACTCGCACTCTTTGGTTCTGGATTTATAATTGAAACTGTCTTCAAAGGTCGATCAGCATGGAGAAATAGAAGAAAAAAGCACCGGTGACGTAGAAGGGGGAGCGTGAAGACTTTTCCTGGAAATAATATGCTGATTGATTACGCAACTGAAGGAAAGGAACACTTCGTTACGTGTCATGGGGTCAGAGGAAGATGATAGGGAGCAATTTGAGCATCACGTGGCTTAAAGATGATTTTGCGCGTGTTAAAGAGAATGGAGATTTATTTAAAACGCTATTGACTTAGTTGTAACTAAAATAATAATTCACTTAATCAGGTTTTATTTATGAATGCAGAATGCGCTATACATAAAGGAAGTTAAATGTTAACTCACACATCGTAGCCAATGATAATTGGTGAGAAATTATAAAAGTAGTTCTTAAATCTTACGTGCTAAGGTAGTGCTTGTTAAAAAGTGGAGTTTGTCCCAAATGCGAGGTGCGATATGCCCATATTTGAGTTTCGAAGTTTGCATTGACATCTTCTGTAGGCTATAAGTTAGGAGCTCGCTTGATCGCTTGCGTTAGGTCGGACATCAGCCTTACACAATTTGAATAATCCCTATAGTGATGGCCATGTACCAGTTAACTGTCAGCTTAAATCACAGAGAGGGCAGCATACATTGAAGACGAGGTTGAACCAGTGAAGCGAGAAGATGCTATTCCCTCTGTTGACTGATAGGAACAATTTTTTGTTGCAGTACAGTATTTTGTTGTTCCAGTGTGATTTTTTCTTTAAAAACAACTTTGAGGCAAAGCATCAGAAAATTTTCAAGCATTCAAAAAGAAACCTGGCAGAGCGTAAGTTAAACTTCATCGAATAAGATGGACAATATTAATATGCTAGTGTAAAGCCCGTTGAAATATCAACGGGAGTAAAGATTCGATTGTTCAAGCTATTTATGGAGATCAAATTGGCATCAGAAACATAAATTGTATTGAAAGTCATTTCCCTCTCCTTCATTCCCTCTCTCCCACTCTCTTCCTCTCTCTCCTTTCCCGCTCCCTTCCTCTACATCCCTCTCCTTTCCTCTCTCACCCTCCCTCCTCCCTTTGTCCCCTCTCTCCCTCTGTCTCGCATTAAAAGCACGTTTATACCCATAAGGATTGAAATAACAATATGATATCAAGATCTAACAATGGAATTGGTAGGCAAAGCAACATCCCCTTAAAATGGCTAGATTTCCTCAAACTATGTGAATAAAACGTTTAAGTTGAGCGATTTCGAACTGTATGCTGTAAAAGACGTACAGAATAAGAACCTTTATAATGTTTTTTTCAAAATAGTTCACATCCGAAGTTCGTAGGTCAATTCTTTCTAATTTTAATCTAAAAAAGAATGAAAGCCTGAACGTCGAAATGTCCATTTTTACGTGTTACCTTGTAGAAATGGAAATTATCCCCTGGAGTCGAACCTCGAGTTCGATACAATAAAACGTTTTGTTATTATATCATAATTTTTAAAAAGAAATTGTGTTTAAAACCCTCAAGAACACAATGATCAACAGAAAATGAATGAACAAAAGAAATTAATTAATTTAACGAAAGACAAAAAAGTAAATACATAACGCTTAAGAAATGAATTAATGAAACGATTTATTCAATCACAATTTGTGGACAATCTAATTCTAATTATTTGAGTTATTTACGTCGTTTTAAAAACGGTTTGCTTTGTAGAACACTACGCCATGCAAAAATATCACTAAAACGTAGTAATATAAATAGAGTAAAAGCCCATCAATAATACAGACTATCTTTAACTGTTTATATTATTGCCTTCCTCCATCTCTCTGCCACTCACTCTCTCCTCTCCCCCATCTCTTTCTCCTTCCTCCCTCTCTCTCTCGTATTAAAGCATTCAAAGCGCACTTATATTCCCATAAGGATTGATATAACAATCGGATTTTGAGGTTTAACAATATAATTAGTCACCATGGCAACATTACGTTAAAATGGCAAGTTTTCCATAAAATATGTAAATTAATCGTTTCGAACTGTAATCGAAAAAAGATGAACAGAATGAGAAACTCTATAATTTTTTCTTCAAAATGGTTCAAATCCGAAGGTCGTAGGTTAACTCCTTCTAACTTTAATTTCCAAATGAATAAAAGTCTGCACGTCGAAAAATCGCGTTTTACATGTTAAGTAATGAGAAATGGAAATGCCTCCATTGGAGTCGAACCAAGGAATTATTTCGCGATTTAAATTCGTCATCACCTGAAAAAGTGTTAATCAAGCATCACTGCCAAATTTCGAGTTTCTATCTTCAATACTTCTCGAGTTATTAGCGTTTAAGTTAGCGTTATAGACAGAGAATTGCTTTTTACTATCTCCATACGAAGTAATGGGAAAGTATTGTGATCACGAAAAAAACTGAATTCGAGATTTCAACGGAAATACACGTTTTGAGGTCCCTAGAACACGTTTAGACTATTTTCGGAATGATGTCTCTGTGTGTGTGTGTGCGCGTATGTGTGTGTATGTGATTGTGGGCGCTCTAACTCAAATGTACTTGCCATATCTTTACCAAATTTCATATATAACACTTTAGCATGAGCACAAAGAACTGATTAGCTTTTGGACAATATCAGTTAATCGGAAGTCGAGGTTTATTCGAAACCCGATTCGGTTTTTACGATATTTCTCCGTTAAAACATCATTATTGTACAAACAATTTTATGCTAAAGTTATAGAGAATCTAATTTCCTACAACTTTCATTTGAAACGATTTTCCATAGCAGTTATTGTTTAGGAATTATTTATAAACAATCGGTTTTTTCGGTTTCCGTCAAATATCTCCTTAAAAACGTCATGAGGACCAAAGTTGTAGAGAATAATATTTCTTCCAACTTTTGTTTGACACAAATTTTCGTAGAGCCATCCACTTCGGAGATATTAAACTTTTTTCGTAATTTTCAGTATACAGCGCCAACACCGTGTAGTGGTGAATTCTGTAAACATATTCAAAATATGCTTTACGGCAGTAAGAATGACTGTATTCTTTTACAATACGAAATAATAATTTTGCCTCATAATGCTATTCATAATAATTTAAATATCTATACCCCAACTATTGAGAAAGTCGTGTGTCGGCTACATCAGATTTTAAGGACATGTAATGCCCGTTGAAATATCAACGGAAGAATTATAGATAGATAGAGAGATAGATTATTATTATTTTCATTAAAAATAATTAATATCACACTTTTAAATATGAAATATTTTGCCATATACAACATTTGTAGTGAATATTCTGTTGTTGACGGGCTATCTTTAGTTAAACTTAAAATAGTTGCCTCTCTTTCCCTCCCTCTCCTCCCCTCGCCCCATCTTACACACTCTCAAACCCTCTCACACTCTCTCACACCCTCTCTCCATTGAAATCTCAAAGTCGATTTTTTCCTGATCACAATACTTTCCCCATACTATGTATGGAGAAAGTAAAAAATTTCATAGAGCCATCCACTTCGGAGATATTTTGCTTATTCGTAAATTTCCAGTATACAGCGCCACCAAAATGTAGCGGTGAATTCTGTAAATATATTCAAAATATAATTTACGGCAATGAGGACGACTGTATTCTTTTACAATACGAAATAATATTTTTGCCTTATAATGCTATTCATAATAATTTAAATATCTATACCCCAAATGTGGAACAAGTCATGTGTTGGCCACATCAGATTTTTACTTTCTCCATACGTAGTAATGGGAAAGTAATGTGATCACGAAAAAATCGACTTCGAGATTTCAACGGAAATACACTTTTTGAGGTCATTGATCATGTTTAGACTATTTTCAGAATGTCTGTGTGTGCATATGCGTGTGTTTTTGTGTGTATGTATGTGATTGTGGGCACTCTAACTCAAAAAGTACTTACCATATCCTTACCAAACTTCATATATATCACTTTTGCATGAGCACAAAGAACTGATTAGTTTTTGGACATTAACGGTTAAACGGAAGTCGAGGTTTATTCGAAACCCGATTCGGTTTTTGCGATATTTCTCCGTTAAAACGTCATTATGATATATAGAATTCTATGCATATGTTATAGATAATGTAATTTCTTAACTGAGATCTCATCAGGCCGCACATAGTTTTGCACGTTGCATAATTCACATTTATCGGAATTGAAGTAATATTAGGAAAATGCAATTTAACGACTTTTTTATTTATTGAGAACTGGTTTTTATATTTCAGTTATTCTAATATATTTAAAAAATTTGAAAGATTTAACACAATGACTTTTTAATACAAAAGAAAAATTTTCACTAATTTTCAAAGACGTAGGTAAACTTTAAAGAAGTTAAAAAAAATTAAAAATAGTCATTTAAATGTTACATTCAATCATATATATATATATATATATCAAAAGAAGGCAAATATAATTTAATGACTTTTTTGTAACTGTTTCCTGTGAGCTAAAGACAATATTTGGTTCAAGCTTCGTCGTTTTTGGCCTTAACTGATCTTCCATGTGAGTGTCTGTTATCTGTGATCTCAGACACGTCTTGATTAAACTTAAATGCAAAAATGTAGATTCACAACAATAAGTTGTGCCAAAACATGAGAGTAAACGACGAGCATATTGACGCAGTCGTGGATATTCAATACCATTCTTCCATATTTCAATTGGATCCTTCTTACTGTCGAATTGAGATTTCAAAATGTTGTCTTCTGAGAGCTCAGTCAACTCCATCTGCAAATCTTCAGGCATATTTAAGACATTAACGAGATGTGGTTGAAAAGCCAACTTCAGTGTGGCATCATGTTTTTCAAAATCTTTAAATCTGTCACTGTATTCCTCAATCAATGAGTCTAAAACAGCTATATATTCATTCATTTCCCAACTTTCCAAGTTTTCGTGTATACTTTGTTCATCAATTACCTTTGCCAGTTCAGGAAAATGCTCAGCTGAAACAACTGATCTTGAAAGGCCAATTTTGAAAAAATCCAATTTCTTCCTAAATGACTGAATTTGCTGCCACATTTCACATATTGATTTGGTTTTACCTTGTAGAGAAGTATTCAAATGATTTTGCTTTGACATTATATCACACAAAAATGCAATGTTTCTGCAGAAGTCATCTTTCAATAATTCGCAAGGTTCATTGGCATCTTTGAAAAAGGTCGTGATTTATTTTCGCAAAGCTAAAACTTTTTCCAGTACCTGACCTTGTGACAACCAGCGCACTTTAGAATGATCTACAGGAAATGTTTCATCGTCAAATTGGAGCATGGTTCAAAACTGACGATGCCGTAAAGCATTTGCACGAATGTAGTTCACAATACCAATAACTTCATGTAATGTGTCATTTAAAATGGTAGATTTAGCACAAAGATTCTGTTGGTGCAAAATACAGTGAAAAGAAATTAAGCTATCTGGATTTGATATTTCCTTCTGTAACAACGTAATAAAACCTTCACGTTTTCCTCTCATGGACGGTGCACCGTCTGTGCAAACACGAGATTACACAAGTTCAGTTTTGCTTTCATACATTTCTCTTTTAAGACAGTAAAAATGTCAATCCCACGCGTTTTCCCCTTTAATGTTGCCAATGCCAATAACTCCTCATGGAAATAAAAATCTTCAGTTATAGCATGAATAAAAATTAACACTTGTGCCAAGTCAGTAATATCAGT
Organism: Uropetala carovei; assembly: GCA_036926305.1. Lineage (NCBI taxonomy): Eukaryota > Metazoa > Arthropoda > Insecta > Odonata > Petaluridae > Uropetala > Uropetala carovei. Next base: position 28,630,022 of record JAXCHB010000011.1, read on the forward strand.
GGACTCATCTAGTGCTATGGAGTAATAAATACCTTCACTTTGGCAGATTTTTTGAAGTTATTCAGCAACACACTCAGCAAATTCATGCTGTCGCTCGGTTATTGTTCTTCGTGAAAGAGGTAGTTGCCTGTAATTATTAGCCTTATCTGGATCCAGACATGCTACAACTTCTACAAGGCACTCCGTTATGATTTCCACATCACTATATGGCTTACACTTCTTCCCAAGTATATATGCTGCTTTATGTTGCTTCAGTAGCTTGATCACTTTGTCTGGTAACCATTTAAAAAAATCTGATTTGGCCAACACATGACTTTCTCCATGTTTGGGATATAGATATTTAAATTCTTTTTATGAATAGCATTATAAGGCAAAATTATTATTTTGTATCGTAAAAGTATACCGAAAAACCGGTTATTTATAAATAACTCCTAAACAATAACTACAATAGAAAATTGTTTCAAATGAAAGTTGTAGGAAATTACATTCTCTATAACTTTTATATAGAATTGTAAATACAATAATGATGTTTTAACAAAGAAATATCGCAAAAACCGAATCGAGTTTCGAATAAACCTTGACTTCCGGTTACCCGTTATTGTCAAAAAACTAATCAGTTCTTTGTGCTCATGTTAAAGTGTTATATATGAAGTTTGGTAACGATATGGCACGTACTTTTTGAGTTAGAGCACCCACAATAACACACACGCACACACACACACAGACCATTCCGAAAATAGTCTAAACGTGTTCTAGGAACCTCAAAACATGTATTTCCGTTGAAATCTCGAAGTCGATTTTTTTCATGAATACAATACTTTCCCATGACTACGTATGGAGAAAGTAAAAAATGCTGCTGCTGTCTTTTCTGGCATTTCAGTTTCAAAAGTGCAGATTTCCATTCTTCTTCGTCCAATGATGCGTATTTGTGGTTCCTGTGAGTCTCATAATGCTGGTTTGCATTATATCTCTTCACTGTTGCAATTATAGCATCACAAAGTAAACACATCATTTTGTCTTCCACAGAAACTACATAATACTGCAACTCCCATTGTTTGTTATATGTACATCCTGTTTTCTTCCTTAATAGTTCTGGGTCTTTTCTTTGTTTGACTTTTTGAAATTTTATGGGTCGCCAAATTAAATTTCTATAAAATTAAATACAAGATTTAAATAAAGTTTTGTACAAATAATTTTGAAAGTCAGTTTAAAAGAATTTAATTAATTAATTGGTGACTTACTTACTCAAATAATACTGTTTCCCCTTGCAGGTTTAAAAGGGTTTTAAATTGCCTTTAAATCTGTAATTGTAATACATCCAATTAAGTAATTATCAAAGTAGAAATATTTGGGCGATTTCATACCATTAAAAATACTAGAAGTAGAAACTAATCTTTCATTTAAAATTCTCCACCAGTTTTGGTTTGTTCGTAAGTCTCTCAATAACATTTACGTTCATTCACAGAAAAAAGTTGATATTCACATGAATAGCGGGAAAAAATGTATAAAACAACGATTCACTCACAGTTTACTAAAATGACTGCGAGATGTTGCAGGAGGAGTAATATATATCCTCAGCCTCAGGTTGAAAGTAAACCTAAGATTGCGTACTGAAAGAATATGTATGTACTCCTATTAAAACTGTACTCCTTTGTGGACGCACTACATTGTCGCACAATGTGTAATCCGCACTAAGCCATGACCATATCGCTCAAGAACCTAAGTCCCTGTTTACGTATGTACATGTATAAACAAAATCAGAGTAAATTGAAGGATACAGTCTTTGGCATGGCAGTTTTTCAACTATTTTTTATTGAATTCCTCACAATTAATTTTTCAAAATTACATAATCGAGTTTTTGGTGCCCGGGTATTTCATTAATATTTCAATTTCTATCTTTGTCAGTTGAATATTTAAAAAATAAAACGAAATTAAAATAACTAAGAATACAAAGAGCATTTTGTTAATTTTTACTGGTATATGAGACAAAAAAATGTATTTCAAATTAATCTGAAACCTACACAAATCGTACTTTTTGAATTAAAACTTTCATAGACGCACGCAGACATATTTTTATTCATGACCTAGATTAATTTCACATGCATGCAATTAGGCACAGTAAAAAATTATTAAATTATTATAAATAAAAACATTCCAACTTCCTCAAATGATAGCAACTGATGATCCCTTCGAGTGAGAGAGGGCTGGCACTTCAATAGTGTTTTCTGTTGCTTTTGTAAGTAGTCCACTCAAGCATTTTTTTCAATTTTCAGCTCTGAGTATTAACGTATTCCTAAAAAACTAAGGTTCTGTGAGTTTTCAATTTATTTAAAATAATATATTCCTTTACTGTTCTTTCTTTAACTTTCCTACTAAAACCACATATGAATTTGAAGATGCATGCAGAAGGCCGTACTCAGTATCACAAAAGGCCGCCGGTTCCCCACCCCTGGTTTAGGCATATATTTTCACTCCTAGTAACCATTTTGATCTCAACACACTTAACGGTTTTTATCCTAGATATTTATAAAAATTTTATGACATATACCAGAATTATGATGTTCCGTTGAATTAATCGCATACTCAGTTAATAACTAAAACACACGACTAACATCACAAATGCATGGATATTGCAATACCTTTAAGCGGGCATGTAATAAAACGCAATAATGAAAATATGCCGTCGGAATTTATGTTGTATCAGGTTTTAATGTATATGTTAAAATATCTTTCACTATTAAATATTAGTAACGTATATTTTAATGTTTTTGCGACTAATGACTCCCAATAATTCCATTTTGGGAATGAATGGGTTCATGAGTGGTAGTACTGTATATCGTACAGTAATAATCTTACCTTCAGTTTATAAGACGCAAGTTGATTTTGGGAGTAATTTTTCTGGAGAAAAAGTATGTCTTGTAACCCGAAAAATACGATAATTATAATGTTGAAGAGATGTTTTATGAATTAATTGAAGTATTAATACATGTATGATGCAAGCATAGGTGAACCAGGTGGTCGCCCAGGGCCCAGCATGAAGGGAGGCCCGGGAGTGAAGTACTGGTCTATGATATTTCTCATACTCACTTGCCATCCTTTTCCTCCACTATAAAAAATGTCAGTATCCAAACGGCATTTAACGATATATAACATGTCGTAGCTTTACTTTACTCAGAGAATAAATCCACTTATAAAAGAAGGGACCTCCAGACTATTACTTTTCCTTTGAACAATGAGAGATCGATAAATAAAACTTCCACTCAAAATGGTCCCCTGCACTGCCCGGCAGCCTTTTTCTTATAAACTCGAATACCTTACTGGGAATCCTTAATTTAGTGAGGACCAGAGGTGTACCAGAAAATCTGTGGCCCCCGGAACAAATAATGCGCTCCCCACACCTTTGAATATCTTAGGCATTTTTCAGGTTGAATTCCTTACCATTTCCGTTACATTAATAAACAGTGCCCCTTGAGCAAACACTACTGATATATTAAAAAGTAAAATCAGGGATCAGGCCATGATGGGGCCTGATAATCACGGTGCACCTTTCTCAACCCACATTGTGAGGCCCATCAAGATACTACTGTGGAGGAACAACGTCACGAAGTCCTTTTCAAGTTACAAATTCTATATCTAAATTATCTGTCTATTCATCCTGAAGATTTTAAAACAGAAAATAAAATGTATGAGCCAACGAAATATGCTTCCGTAGGAGCATTTATTACAGAGAGAAAGAGAAGGATAGTTCAAGTACATATGAACAAAATATTTTCAAGGGTTCAGGGGCCCCTGTGGCATGGACGTCTAAAGCATGGGTCCAGTTGTTTTAACTGGTTCAACCACTTACTCCAAATATTTTTGTTTGATTATCTCTTGTACGCACCCCGATTTTAAATCAGAAATTTCAGAAAAAATTCCCATTGTTTTTATCTTACCAAATTGACAAGAACAAAAACAGGTTTGACCTACATTAAATAATCAAGTTTATTCATTGTAAAAGCCAATAAAATCATCATCATTGCTGCTACAGTCATCACAACAAGCACTTGCATATGAATCTTTACTATCTTCGTATAGCTGATCATATTCAGATGCATACTAATTAACATTTATAGCTGGCAAGCCAACACCAAAATCATTTTCCTAATACTGATGCGTAATTCAATCACAGAGTGATCATCTTATTTTGTGTGTATAATAAACGATTTCGTATATCAGCTTAGAAAATCTTGCTTTTCTACATTTGAAGAACTCTACAGAATATTAGGAAATCTATACCAGAGCATCTTGGCCAGTGTGCCATGAAGAAGCCACTAGCGTGTTGCAAATTCTGCAGATTTTTAATTGACACAAAGAAAATTGTTATAAATTTCATCATCCAAGGAACTTATCCTTAAACTCAGAGAAGAATTAATAGATTTTTAATATTTAATTAATTTAAAAATATAATAATATTTTATCCTACTCCCTTAAAAACACATTAAAGCAGTAAAATTACATAGAGTTGGTTTGATGTGCTGCGATCTTTATTAAGCATTCATGAATATGTGCTGTGGATCAAAATCCTTGATAAGCACTGATCTATACGACCAAGCAAATGTTTACTCTCAGCGCATAAGACACAGGTGGATTTTAGGTAACGTTATCTGCTGTGAAATATGGTAAATTACTGCAGATACTCAAATTTCTTAAAATACAATAAAATATTAATTCTCAAGCTTTGTGATATAAGGAAAAATTAACTATTCAATGATTAATATGTGCTTTATATCTTTCCTTCATGTCACCAACAGTTTTTATAATTGTTTGGTATGCGTTGCTTGCATTCAACAATGGTATTGTTTGTCACATATGAAATAAATTTAATCTTTTTAACTTAGTAGTGTATTCATGTACTTACCATTTTATTATTCTTTAGGTGCATTGTTAATAATAAACTATTTATTTCTTACCAATTAACAAATATATCACCAACTGATTTATGAGTACAAATAATATGTAATAATAACATAAATCTTTTGCTTCAATGGCAGGAACAAGATTTGTGAATTAGGAAAAGATGCTGCAAAGGCTGGAGTGGAATGTAAATCTGCTCCTGGTTTTGGTGGAGAATATCAAAAGGTAATAATATACTTTAATGTGATGAAAAAATATTTTGGTTTACTGTTTACCCAATCTTTTATCCGTATTTTTTTTAGTATTGTTGTGAAGCCTGCAAATTGGGCCTCATATCTGGAGCAATGGCAATGGATTGTAGGTTTAAAGCATTTTCCTTTGGCCCACCTTGGGATTTACCATATGCTAGTTGTTGTCTGGAAACTCTCCCTACTACTTCAGCACATAAAAATTCTACTCTAATCAAACCACCTCCCATAAGTATTAACCCATTGCCGTCTCTTCAGAATCAATCAAAATATGAAGAAGACTTCCCAAATTCAAATGGTGAGTATTAGCATTTAATAATTTAATTTATTTTCCATATATAAGGATTAATCTGCCTATTATCTAAATGTGCACATTTTCACATGAAATCCTTAGGATGAATAACTTAGTTGATGCATTTTCATTATTTACTTCATGGATTAAGAACTTAAGGATAAAAAACCAATTTCTCAGTACATGCTATGCATATCAAAAGCCTGGAATAGCATATTTTTATGGTTATTAATCTTAAAAATGATTTAAAGTGCTGTAATTCTTAGTTAGCTATTCTACCCTAGAAATAGATGTTAAAATATCTATGCATGTATTCAAAAGTATTACCCACATTTTCCATATGTATCATTCAGTTTATAAAATTTCAAATGAAAGATTTGGTGTTTTAAGCTTCAAACTTTGTCATCACTGGAAGTAATCAATTTGTGGCAAAGGAATGTAAAACTATGCTAGAGAAGTATACTGAGATATGGTGAATGTGATGAAAAATAACACATTTGTGTTTAATTAATGTTTAAAACAAACTGAATATTACTGGCACAAGAAGTGAAGAAATGATTAAAGTAAGTAGGAAAAAGGATGAGGCTAGAATATTACATCTTCGCCAATAGATATTTTTTTTTATGGTTGTGAATTGTGGTCTCCAGGAGGATAAAAGAAGACCTTAGTTTAGCTCATGGGGCTTGAGGCATAGGTTAAGATGATATTTACTTAATGTAACACAAAAGTGCAGTGCATCCTCTATACTAGGAGTTTTCAAACTTTCTGAAGTTATAGGACCCTTATATTTGAAATAATTTTCCCAGAAATCAACAGGATAGCATATATCCAGGCTTTCTTTCTCATTCTTTCATGAAACTTTATCTTATAGGGAAAATTCTCAAGCTTAATATATATTCAGTTTAACACTTTCAGCCCGAATAGTATTTTCCGAGAATTTCTGAAATCCAAGGATTTTTTTTCTGTGATATTCCTTCTTAATAGTCTACTTATCCTATTCAAATGCAAATTATTATTTTTTGTTAAAAAGTAACCATTTTTTGTCGAAATTTGCACTTTTTCTTTTGTTTTTTGAACATTGCCTACACCTCTTTCGGACCCTCCTATCATTTCTTTTTTCACAGTATTTTGGAAAATCTAAATCTATTGATATTATAGAGGGTCTCCATAATACGGACTAATTCTGCTGAGTAGTTTCCTTTGCAAGGGCATCTATGTTGGACAATCTGTATTCGTACAAGGTCATTTTATTATAACTGAATTTTTTGTACAGGAGACTTTATTAACATCACCGAAATCAAAAATTAAAGAAAATATTAAAAGCTTTTAACAACAAAAAAGGGAATATTAAAACAACATAGTAAAAGTTAGGATAATACGGAGAAATAAAACGCCTATTAAAAAAATGTCACTGTTACAAAAAAATAAAAACTCGGACCGAGAACTGACGCATAGCACATGAAAGGCAGGCCTCAAATGTGACTGCTGTGAAGGTTCGAGAGTTATACCTGCAGAAATGGGAGGGAACGAGAGTTTGAGTTTGAACTGCGTAGTTGCCCGTCATCTATTGATAGCGCTCGGATCTTGGCAAAGTCCGAGCGTCATCTATTGATGACGCTCGGCTTGAATGTGTTAAGTCATGTTTTTCAAGAATGCAACTACTACATTGAGGGATACTTACTTTATTATTTGTATATTTATTTTATAACTTTAAGAGTGGCATGCAGAGTGCTGAAATGCATAGTTTGAATGAGCAGACCACACTCCCTTTCTCTACACACTTTTTATTAATTAGAGAAATGAAAGAGAGGTGAGAAATCAAAGCAAATTCCAAACCGAAAGAAGTAACACAGAAATGTCTTCCCAGAATGATTGGAATATGAATACAAACTGATGGTTCCTAGATATCCAATAGAGCAGTGGTTCCTAAACCTGGTGCCTCAGCTGATTTTTAGGTGTGCTGCAAAAAACTTTGTTTAGTAAATACATCAACAATTTGGATGTGTTGATAGAGAATTAGGGCAATAATTTTTCTTGTAATAAATTGATTATCGTGTTGTGCCAACAAATGTATTCAGCCAAAGGTTGCAATACACGTATGTAAAAATGTTAAAACCTTATTTCAAGACTGGGGTGCCACAAAATTCTGTTTGTCTTTGAAAGGGTGGCTAATATAAAAAGAATTTGGAACTGAGATAGACCCAAGCATTTTTGTCCCAATTTCCTAGTAACTCCCATTGTGGTATCTGGCAAAAACTGAATTGCTTACTCATCCACCATCAATAATAATATTTCTTTCCAGTTTTTTGTTTAAAATATTATATAATTTTTTAAGACATCAATTGCTGTATGTTGAATCACAAAGGCCATTTTCTGTTGAAATTTTGGCATCATCTCACATTTTAGATTTTTCCAATTTTATTCCTTGCATATGAGCCACATCTTCATTTTTTAAATCTTAAATCTAATATAAAAATATTGTTGTATGCAAGCAAATTTGGTATTTCCAATAATAATCCAAACATGACACAATGAAATAACTAAATTAAAACAAACCTCTGTAAATAATCACTTATTCCATATCAACCAGCATCGCGACTTATGACCTTCTCATAACACAATCAAGCTACAATTTGCAGAATATGTAGAGAGAGTTGAGTTGAAAGCTACACTGGGTGTGTTAAGGCCCCCAAATTTGATACATCATTGTCATTAAAAGGCACTTCCATTCCAGTGCTTTTTTATATTACTGCAGCATACTTGGTATAACTGCTGAAGAATTTTCTTAAAGCTTTTAGAGTTTTCTGTTGGCCGTTAATGCTATTGCCATCAATTGATTTACTTTGTCTTCTTCATTTCATTTTAGCACGAGGAAACCTATGTGATAGTTTTCCTGGACAACTGTGTGCTCATACTTGTATTCCAATTCCTGGTTCATACCGCTGTGAATGCAGAGAAGGTTTTTCACTGATGGCAGATGGCAAATCATGCCAGCAAGATAATTTTCTAGACAGGTGAAAAATGGTGAAATTTCCTGCATTTTATGGTTCTCTGATGGATAATTTCACATTATCTTCAGTTAGGCCCAGTGCACTTTTTCACAGACCTTAACCCTCAGTTAATCACATTAAGCATTGTCACACAATTGGTCACGGGTGAGCACCGCACTCACTCGTATATTTAATTTTTTTTGCAGTTTAAAAAAGGTGTCTTTTATTTAATGATAGGATTAGATCCAAGAAAGTTTTTTTTGAGGAGATGCATAATTAGTTACATACAAATTTTAATATTAATTTCAAATAACAAAGAGGAATGTGTGAAAAAAAGCATGTTAAAAAGTAGTGCACCTTGTAATTTATTCAATTATATAATACCTATTATCATTGATATTGCTTCTATTAACATTTGTTATATCAGAAAGGAATACATATATTTTATTAGATATTCACTATCTGTTCCTCCAATGTCTTGAAGACATTGGCAATAAGAACATGTCAATGTTGAGTGTTCTTTGTGCATAGAGGCAAAACAGTCATGCCATTTGGCACTTGTTTTTCTGTTACTCTTTCAAGGAAAGAAAGAGCACTAGGGATGGTCACCATTTGATTCACCACAATGTTGCTTTTCGATAACATCAGTTGATATTCCGACTTACCTCTTGATTTTTAGGCATAGTGAAATTGGAAGACTCTCAAAAGAAGCTCTTTTAATCAAATAAGGTTTCGTCAATAATTATGTTAAAAAAATGTTACCACAGTAGTAAACTGAAAATCCAAGTCAATGAGAAAGTCACTGTGCAAAGAAGATGTAGCATACTGGTTGCAGGTGAGTGAGCACTGAGCTCACTATTCAAATGGAGCCTAAATTAGCGATCAGTAAACTAAAAAATCCATGCGTCAACACTGTTGCCATTTTAACAGAACTTATATAAGAAGGTAGATGGCAGCCCAAGATCAGAATTCATGCAGAAAACATAGTAGTAATGTTTTCATTTGCATGGTGAGTGCTATGCTCACCATGCAACCATCGGCATGTTAATTGTATATCATAGAAATGTTTTGATGTTCGAGCATACATACACACATTGTACTGTGGTTAAAATTATGCATGACATACTTTAATTATTTAAATTGAATTATATTTTCATGTAGCTTTTCTGTTTACAATTTTTTTTTAAGCATTACATCTTCATATGCTGACCAACAAGAATTATTCTCATAATGTAAGGAATTACACTTAAGATTTTTGACCATAAAAAACAAACAGCTCGTTTATGTGAGGAACTTAAACATATTGTAGTGCAGTATGAAGAACTATTATGCATAAGGAGCCATTTAGAAGCTTGATATAAATATATTTCAATTTAGATTTTATTTATTTGAATAGTAGCATCCAAGAAAAATGGCCACTTGCCAGTTGTATTACTGTGAAAAGCAGTGAAGAAATTTATGCAGGTTTTCTGAAATATTGGCATACTACTGGGGGAATGTGCACTGCTTGAGGAACATCAAGTATTACCCATGGATATGCCAAACCAATGAGATCTCTCCTCATTCTACCATCGATGCACAACTTTGGAAGTTAACATCAGGAAGATACCATTCTGAATGGCATTATTCAAGAGCTCTATAATGATAAATGTTTAATAAAAGTTCTCTTTAATACTTTTGCATACCTATCAAAACAATAAAATAGTCTAACCCTTAAAAGGTTATGCATGATCATTGCAGCTGTCTTAGAAATCTAGACAGAAATAGTCAATTTTTAATGATTTATAAAAACAAGTTATTTATTCTAATACAAGTATTTCCAACCTAATTTTGTATCTGTGCAACTTCAAAATATACTAGGGGTATGCAATAATGCTCAAACAACTATAAAGATTGAATATAACTACAGTAAACATTATTGAGGTGGAGTTCTTGTTAGGAGTATTGACTGCGTGTTTTAATCTGTATGTGGTTTGAGTGAAACATTTCCATTGATGAACCATAAAATGCTTATATGAGGCATTAGATCTTCAAGACAGACAATACCAACATTTTTTATGCAATAATTCAATTAATAGAATTTGCAGCATAGATTACGGGTTTTAAAACCTAGGTTTGCATACTCCTAGAGGTTTTTTCCAGAGTTTTAGAGGAGTACAGAAAAGTAATAAAGTTTATAATTATTTTTCTTACTTTATGTTTCGACTACAGAATCAAAAGTTGTGATTTTGTGACTATGAATAACCTTATAAAGCCAGAATATGCTATGAACTGTGAATTATAACATTATGAAATGCTGTAGGTATAGTTTTACTAACCAATGGGATTTGGGGTTAAAAAATTATATCAGTATTTTCATATATCTCTTCAAATAAAACTTATTAGGAGTAAATAAATTATTAAGAGGTTAGGAGGCCTGTTTTCAGAAAAAAATGTCACCATAGTCATTTTGGCTTTATGTAAAGTATGCTAAAAACAAACAACACTATTTTTATCTGTTTTTGTTTATCAACATGAGTTATCAATTTTAAAACTAATTTTGTCAATTTTATTATCACTTTAAAATATACAAATAGGTACACAACCATTTGAAAAACTCTCAAAGCAAAGCATTGGGAAATTGAAAACTTGATGTTACATTTCACTTATAAATAATGTGTGATTACTAACTCTTTAAAGGCAATTTAAGATGGCTAATTTACCTTTGCAATTTTAGTAAACTTTTCAATCTATAAAAGTAACCTTTGAAGTTGTTAAAGTGAATTTTATACTTTTATTAAAGGGACAGCTCTCTTATTTTTCTGGTACAAGTTGATATATATGAAGTATTTAAAATGTTAAACAAAAATTTCTGAAATAATATGCATTAGAAATAATTAAAGCCTGTAGTTTAATGAACCTTATCACTTTTCTTTAGGTGTAAAATCAACAATCCTTGTGCCCATAAGTGTTTTGACACTGGGATTGCAATAGAGTGCTCCTGTAATCCTGGCTACCAATTGGGTATTGATGAGCGCAGTTGTGTTGGTGAGTGGATAGCAGGGCTAGGACAGCATATTTTTGTGTGCTAGGCAAGGTTTGAAATCATACACCCTTCCTAATCAAAGTATACAGTACACAGTTTGACCTCTGAAAACCGTAATTTATTAACAATGTTGAAGTAAAATAAAATATATTTTATAATTTAAAAAATCCTATTAAAATTCGAAATTGTCAATTGTTGCACCCCTAGGTGTGTTGCTCTCTGCTTGGGAGCTTTGCTTGCCTAGCCCTTGCCCTGGCTCTGGTGGTTAGTATGCCTAAATTATTGATTTTAAGGTGAAACTTAGGGATACTACACTTGGACCTTATTTATGTATACATATTTATGTTGTTACATTAACATATTACACCATATAATTATTTAGCTTAAATGTGTTAATTAAGACATTTATACAGATTATTTCTTTTAATTTTACTCTAGATACATATTCTGTGGTGTATGTGCGTTTGAAGCTTGAGCTGATATTTTGTTACTTAGGTATACTACACTTGGACCTTATTTATGTATACATATTTATGTTGTTACATTAACATTACACCATATAATTATTTAGCTTAAATCTATTAATTAAGACATTTATACAGATTATTTCTTTTAATTTTACTCTAGATACATATTCTGTGGTGTATGTGCGTTTGAAGCTTGAGCTGATATTTTGTTACGAAATATGTCCTTGTGCTAATTTTTTAATTATGATATGTTAGCCATATTTTCAGATCTCCCTTTCTGGCTGTTGCATGAAAATAACTAATTTCCTATCTTAATTTCTTAATGCTTTAATGTAGGAATTTTTAGAGACACATATATAAACTGGTTTTTTTTGCTGAAATCATTGTTATGAACAGAGATATAGTTATTGAAATAGTTTTCCGGTGTTTTTCAATGACATTTGCACAAGTTAGCTTCTTGCATGATTTAAACAGGTATTATCTATGATGATAGAGATGGAAATTCAAATATATTTCTATTTCCAATGTGGTTTAACCCATTGTGGTCACTTACACTTTTCTAAATAAACATTTTTCTCAGATTCATCTAAAAACTTCAGTTTTGTCATTAGAAAGCACTTTTGTTTGTACAACTGTCACTAGTAGATCTGATTTTTCTCAGAACCAGGGCACATGATGTTGCAATGGTTTCCCAGGCCCTGCTTTCTCTAAAAATTATTTATTGTACATATGAATCACATCTCCAAAAATCAGAAAAAATATCAAACACTCTTATAATGAGAGAAAAAGTTGCTTTGTTTATTGAAATTTACTATTAAAAATTTTTATTTGTCAGATATCCTAAGCTGAGCCAGCTCAGAACAGATATTCAATCAGCCAACACCATTTACTGATATTTCAGTACATTAACTAGTAATTGTATAATCCTGGTTACTTTACTCAATCGCTATGGATTACAATCATTTTTCAAACTTCTTACAATTAAAAACACTAACACCATAGTAATGTTATACATTATGATATAACTTAGAACCAATTATCACAGAGTGCATTCATAAGCTGTAGGACAGAGGTGTTGCTGGGAAGCAAAAATACAACCCGAATATTATCAGCATAGTCTTCAACATCGACAGGGTGGTCAGGGACATTATCAATATTAGAAGTGCCTTGTTGCCAAAGTTGTGTTTGGAACAATATGATGTGATGAAGGGTGAAAAGTAGCCTGTCACGTAGTCAACAAACACTGCCATTGCCTCTCATGTCTTCTTATTTGATAGCCAAATCACGGATAATGATACTTTATTCAATCCTTGATGTCACAAGCCCATGAGTCCTGCCAATGAGTGCCGAGAAGATATCAGAACATGCAAGTACTGGAATAAGGATTATGAGTGCCAGCCTTGTAAGATCGAAAATTGAGCTCAATTAGTGAAAAATGAGTATGTAAATTCACACCTCATATGAGCAAAAACTCGTAAAATGGTTGCTTGTTTAGTGAGGGATGAGTGTATATCTTGTAATTAAGTATCTGTTCACATGAAAAATATATATGAATCGTATTGACATATGTTCTATTAAAATTAGTTAGTTTAATTATTAGGATGGCCCTGCTTATCTCAATAGCTTATCACATGTTGACTATTATCAATTTCATTATAATATTCTAATAAATTCCTAGTTTTTGTTTTTCTCTTGTTATGAGTTGAGAAATCAATGTATGATTACATAAAATCAAATACATACATATTTCTAATTTTGGTCTCCTAAAATAAATATATAACCTCTATCTAAGAAAGGTGATACAAAAGGGTAAACATTCTTTTCATCACTGATTTTTGCAGAATGTAATGAAGTGCTTTTTAAGAGTGATAAGATTTTTCTTAGATTCAGTAACTACCACTGCCTAAAATTGCCTTTAATGTGAAATGGGCATTTTGATTAAATCAATGGTTTGATTGTTATAGAAATGATGTATATATTTTGATATGGTTCATCTTATGACCTTACCAATTTTGTAATGGCTAACTTTCTAAAACTCTGATTTTATTTACAGAGGTAAAACAAGATTTTGCATCAAGGGATGATGATTTAAATTCAAAAAAGTGCCCTGAGGGATTTAGATTCAACTCTGACTCTCAAGTTTGCAATGGTGAATATACTTAAATTTTCTTAGTTTTATAATCTTTTATGACTAGCTATTTATTTATTATGGTAAAATAACTTAAATGCGTATATAGGTATATGATCTCCATGGCACTCATGTTCATTTCTTGCCCAATAGACATGTAGGCTATAACCAGCCAACCTGTCTAATTGTAAGACAAATAATTGGAGCAAGTGTCATATAGGAAAACTGAGGATTATCATTATATTGCTGGTACCCTACAATTAGATTTCATGAATTGAAATATATATATACCTTATGAATGCAGATAGCATTCTTAAAACAGTATTGAAGCCCTTGGAGATCAACTTCACAATCTTTATAACACCAATTTACTTCTGTTATGAAATTCGAAAAATCAGTCTTAATTACTGAGAAACTGTTAACTGATTGGTAAATTCAGAAATCACATTCAGATATTTTAAATTAATGTTCTTTCTTTTTTATTAAATTTGGAGTTTTTTGTCTTTCTGAAAATCTTTTTAATTTTAATGCTTTATTGTCCTTGTTTAATTATGACATTATTTATTTTAGTGTTATTTATTAAATTAAGCTGGATATTGGTGGGGCAGCATTATTGGCTCTTTGAAAAATCTGTGTGCATTTATTGAGGCATCCGACAGAAAGGTTGGCCACCTCTGGTATAGAGTGTAGCTGCAACGTAAGAATTAACATCACATTTGAAATATAAGCATTTGTATGAATTTTTAAATATAATATTTTAAAATAAGTATTAAAATATGCAGGATGATTAGAAAGTAAGGTTACAAAGCTTATATATTATACTAATATATTTATTGCAGGTAAACAAATACACAATACATTGATACATTATTTTTCAACATAGTCACCAATCAGATTCAGACATTTTTTACAATGTTTAATGAGCTTGTCCATGCGCTGTGAATAGAAATCTGTCCCCTGGGCATACAGTGATGAAATATGTCATATGTGTCATATCTGAGGTAAACTGAAGTCCTCCTAGAAGATTTTTCAACAGTAGGAAGAGGTGAAAGTCACTGAGGGTAAAGTCTGGACTGTATGATTGATGCTCAAGTAAGTCTCACCCAGACTATGCCACCAACTCTCGAGTTTGTCATTTCTTGACATTGTCATGGAGGAGAATGATGCCTTGACTACAGAGAGTAGGTTTTTCCTCCAAATCACCATGTATAAGTGTTTCACAGTATCTTTCAGCATTAATAATGTGCCCAGAGTCCAGAAAGTCCACCAAAGGCACATACCATATATCTTCGAGTATAAGGCTATTCGTGTATAAGTCGGAGCGTATTTTTTAGCCTAAAATAGCATCTAAAATCCAAGTCTCGAATATAAGTCAAAGCAAAGAAAATGAAACAAAGATAATTTTGAAATTTACAAAAAAATTAATATACTTATATACAGGGCTCCAGAAATACAACTTAAATCTACTCACAACAAAAAATATTTACTCGCTCATAGTATTGCGGCCTGTTTTATATAAGTATTTTTATAGGTGATGTTTAAAAAACTTCAGTATTAAATGTTATAATGATGAAACAAAAACAATGTATTCTTTAATTCTTACAACACCTTACAGTAACACTCTTTGCATTAGATGGATTTAGAATGTACACATAACATTGAGTTTAGTTACATGAGGGCTTCTAATGCCCTCCAGTGTGTCTTTTCTTGGCTGCATAATGTTGTGTGAATTATGTACAGAAATAACGTAATACATTTAAAATGCATCTTGAAAGAGGCTGAAAATTTACTCGCGACCAGTCCCCGTTAACTCGCCTGTGGCGAGTGGGCGAGCAGATTTCTGGAGCCCTGCCTATACAGGGTGTCCCAAAATTTGTGCCTAATGGCTACACCATGCGATTCCTGGATAAAAATTGAGACGAAAATACTCTTGGATAAAATTTCTGCAGATGCATATTTTTCCAGAAAAATGAGTTTAAATTGCAAAATGAGGCAACATTGTACGGGGAATAGAGGAGTTTCTTTTTCATGAACGTCATTTAAAATTGTGGGGACATGGAGTACAGTTGGAATGAGTACGCTGACATATACTTAATTTATAGGGAGTGTCACGGCGTGGCATACGCTGCAGCAGAAATGTACGCTGAACGTTACCTGCAAAGGCGACATCTGGACTACAAGGTGTTATTACAGCTGGACCGTCGTCTCCACGAGATAGGTCAGTTAGCACCACCTCCACGTGCTAATGCAGGGCGTATTCGACGCGTAGTTACTCGTGTGCTGGATGCAGTCTGGGTAACTCCAACGACATCGGTACGCTGTATATCCCATCAAATCAGACTGACTCGAACAACTGTACACAGGATTCTTCATCGGAAACATCTCCACCCCTTCCATTACACCAGAGTCCAACATTTCACACCAGAGAACCATCGCCACAGAATGGCCTTTTGTGGTTGGATTCTAGAACAAAGCATGGAGGAGCCAAACTTCATTGCGAACGTGCTTTGGAGTGATGAGGCCACGTTTACGAGAGAAGCTCACAACAAACATCACTGGGCTCGTGAAAATCCTCACGTCACACGCAACAGATCTTTTCAAGTGCGTTGGGCAGTGAACGTGTGGGCCGGAATTATTAATGACCAGGTCATTGGCCCTTATTTCCTTCCTGAGCGATTGTGTTCACGATCATATCATGTGTTTGTCAGGGAAGTCCTTCCACAACTGTTAGAAGATGTGCCATTAAACATACGCAGGATTATGTGGTATCAGCACGACGGAGCACCGGCTCATCTTGGGAAGAATGTACAAACATACATGAATGCCACATATCCAAACCGTTGGAGTCGCGATGGCCCTATTCGATGGCCAGCTAGGTCTCCTGACCTCACCTCAACGCCCTCAATTTCTTTCTGTGGGGTCACCTAAAGTCGGTGATCTACAATTCGGAGCAGATAATCTCCCGGAATAACCCCATCATAAGGTGGCAACCCTAGTCATGCTACAATTCTAGATAAACCTATTGAAGAATTTAAAATAAGTTGCTTATGACTGAGTTTTATTCACTTACAAATGCATTTTTGTGACAAGTAGTCCTCTGCAATTATCAAGATGTAAGCTCTTATAATAAAAGCATGGGATAGGAATTGTTTCATCATACCTACTGATTCATTAGATTTTTGTAGTCATGCAGCATACTTATTTTAACCCTAACTGAATAAATCAACATATGAACATATGTACTTGGTTAGAGAAAGAAAATTTACAAAGTTAAATTAGAGAGTAAAAAAGTAAATATTTACTGTTCAGGACTGCTATCTTTATGCTTTTATTGCTATTGTCTATTTTTGTTTTCTTTAAGATTTTCAACAAAAAACTATAAATGCTTGGATTTCAGATATTGATGAATGCCAGTGGAAAACAGATAACTGTTATGGAAACAATATTTGTCAAAATACAATTGGTTCATTTAAATGTATAAGAATACCTCTTGAAAGTTGCCCTCCTGGATATAGATATGATGAAGGAGGTGGATCATGCCTTGGTAAGATTATTTTTCCTTATTTTATGATTTAGTAGTTTAAATAATGACTCTCAACATTCAGTTTAGTGTTATGAATTTGTTACATAGGGGATGTTGATGATCCATCACAAGGACTATAAATTTTTTGCTGTGATCCACAGGTCAGAAATCATTGACAGTGCGAGCACAAATATATGAAATATGTGTGTTGGTTTTCAAGAGGCATAACAAACAAGTGGCTATGAGCTAACAACCAGAGCCAGTTAGGGAAATCATGGGGCCTAGTGCAAAGTGTGCACACGGGGCCTCTTACAAGTCAAAAGTTTTATTAAGGAATTTTAATCAATAAAGCAATCTCTCTCACTATGAAACTTTGATATTTTTTTCAGATTAAAAAAAATTGCATGTTTATTTATTAAAATTTACTATTAAAAATGTTTGACCTGTAAGAGGTCCTGCACACACACTTTGCACCGTGCCCCGCGATTTTCCTAGCTGGCTCATGTTATCGGGTACTTTGCAATATAAATTCATTGTTCTCTTCCAAATTTGGTGTTGAATTGTTCACCGGAATGCACCGAAAGTATTAGCGAAGCTTCAAATTTTTATTTCTTTCTCCTAGCAAATTTTGGAAAAATGCATTATTTTTTTAAATAGACAGTTAGCTAGATTTTCGGATAACTGGAATCTGGATAAAAAGTTCTATACTGTAGTTGTTTTATTAAAACTAGAACTCTTGCATGCCCTGGTTAGTTTTGAAAATTGACCTGAATAAATGTTTTGAAAAGAGCATTGTCCTGTTTAAAACAGTATAGATCAGCATTTCTCAACTTGTGCTCTGTAACCATTAGGTAGGTGCTCCACAAGGTTTTCATCCTTCATCATTTTGTATGGATTTATTTTTTAATTAAATAACCAATATATAATATGTGTGAGATTCTTTAATTTCATTTCGATTTTTGAGTACATTCATTCATCTTCTTTCTAGGTCATTTTTGTACTGGCAAGTGTACTATGATGTACATTCCAGCTGGTTGGTAACAAATGTTTTTCTGAAAAGTTTGTCCTAGTGCTCCTCCTAAGTTAATAAATTCTTCTAGGTGCTCCCCAGTCTACAAAAGGTTGAGAAACATTCGTATAGATTTTCACCATCTTGAAAAAATCTGATGTGGCCAACACGACTTTCTCCATATTTGGGGTATAGATATTTAAATTATTATGAATAGCATTATAAGGCTAAATTATTATTTCGTATCGTAAAAGAATGCAGTCGTCCTTATTACCGTAAATTATATTTTGAATATGTTTACAGAATTCACCGCTACAAGGTGCTGGCGCTGTATACTGGAAATTACGAAAAAGTTAAATATCTCTGAAATGGATGGTTCTACAAAAAATTGTTTCAAACAAAAGTTGGAAGGAATGTTATTTTCTATAACTTTGTTTCTTATAAAGATTGTAAAAGACAGCGTTTTAACAAACATATTCGATGAAAATCGAAAATACAGATTATTTATAAATAATTCCTAAACAATAACTGCTATGGAAAATTGTTTTAAATGAAAGTTGTAGGAAATTACATTCTCTATAACCGTTGTATAGAATTGTATATGCAATAATGATGTTTTAATGGAGAAATATTGCAAAAACCAAAACAGGTTTCGAATAAACCTAGACTTCCGGTTAACCGGTATCATCCAAAAACTAATCAGTTCTTTGTGCTCATGCTAGAGTGTTACATATGAAATTTGGTATTAATATGACAAGTACTTTTTGAGGTAGAGCACCCACAATCACATACATCCATACAATTACACACACAGACACACACATCATTCCCAAAATAGTCTTAACGTATTCTAGGGACCTCAAAACGTGTATTTCTGTTGAAATCTCGAAGTCGATTTTTTTCTTGTTCACAATACTTTCCTTATACTACATATGGAGAAAGTAAAAAGACCATTTTCTGGAGGATCTGGTTTTTGGGATGCTTGATTTATTTATTAACTGAAATAAAAAAAATTCTTTGAAATATAATATGGTGACATCTTAAGTTTTTCTTCAATTAAATCTACCTTCTCACATATATATGTTCTAATTTTTTGATAAAGCATGATATTGAATATAATTAATTTGTATTAGTTTTAATTAGTGCTTCTTTGTTTAGTATTATACCTACATTTACTATATTTAATTATTGCTTATCATTATTTGGTACAAAAAATCATTCCATGTGAGAATAATTAAATGAGGATTTCACTGTATTTGAGTAATTTTGATTTATAAATTCAATATTTTTAACTGGTTAATACATTGATTCTTAATGAATAAAAAATTAATCAATTGATTTCAACAGATATAGATGAATGTGCTGAGCACACTGATAATTGTAAGAAAGATCAGCAATTCTGTCTGAATAATAAAGGATCATTTACTTGCCAAGATTTGAACAAGCCAACTCAATGTGTGGCTGGATATAAATACAACACCAATACAAGGAGTTGTGAAGGTAAAAGATTTTCTCTTTTTTTATGTACATAAATATAAATGTTATATATTAAATATGCCATGTCTTATATAGAGCAAGTTATTTTACTTATTTTTAGGATGTTTTATTTTATTAATGCACTCCTGTTTTTGCTCTGTTTGTCCATCTGTCAGCCTGTGCAATAGATTAAATTTGAATAGTAAATGAACGGTAAGAGATGAAAGATTGAAATTTGCAGGATGTATGTGATCTATGATGCCATTTATATGTTGTAGATACGTCCCTCGAAAGTGCAACATATCTTGAAACTTGTTTTTCCATAAGCCACCATTCTATAACAGGAGATACGTTCACCTCCACAATTTGAAACACATAATTTGCTAAGTACAGTAACTCCCCATTATCCGGCACTCATGCAACCAGAATTTTCAAGCAACCGGCATCTCTTGCATCTTGATTTTTTTTGTTACATCTAGTTCAGAATGTTCCCTCTTAAATTGGTGCTTTTGGCAATTTTTTGTTTACATCTAACTCGGAATGTTACCACTAAAATTTGAGTTTTCAGCAATTGCAATATGCAATTGTGGGTGTTTCTTGTACTCAGTGTTTATGTTAAATAAAATATTTCGCACACCCTTTTTAAATGCCTCCTAAAACTCCAATATGTGCTAAAGGTAATAAAAGGAATTGGGTTGTGCTAACCTTAACCCAGAAACTTGATATAATAAAATGTTTAGAGAAAGTTGAGAACTGCAATGTTTTAACAAAAGAGTTCAATGTCGATTCTTTCACAATTTATGACATTAAGGCACAGAAATCAGAGTTAATGAAATTCGTTACGTCTTCTGAGACAACTAGAGGAATTGAATATTGGCGCACTCTTCGTAAGCTGAAACTTAAGTAATTGGATATTGGTATTTATGAATGGTTTTCTATAAAGTGTTCCGAGAAAGAACATATTTCTGAACCAATGTTGATTGAAAAAACCCAAGATTTTTATCAACAGATGGAGATTAGCGAACCGTGTTTCATTTTCAGATGGATGGCTAACATGTTTTAAGATTAGGCATAGGATCAGACGTCTAGATGTTTCGGGTGATAAATAATCGGCCGACCAAGGAGCCGCCAACAAATTTTGTGACTTTCTTTAAACATTAGTTAAGGAACATGGCCTAATCCCTGATCAAATTTATAATGCCTACAAGACTGGTTTATTTTGGCGATGTTTACCACATTCAACTCTGGCTAGCTTAAGTGAGTCTCGCTCTGAAGATTTTAAAGAAAATAAAGACTGCTTTACTGTTTACCTGTGTATCAATTTGCCTCAAGAATTTGGGCTAATACATTGTGTTGGGTGTCGATAATTTCTCTCCTTTTCTCAGACAATGTAACAATATTTTTTGTCATCAAATCCTAAAGGTTGGACGAAGTTAACCCTTACCTCATGTTGTTATTAGAATAAAAGAGAAGTTAGCAGCGATAGTCATATGATTAACTCTGTTGGATGTAATGTAGTCAGTAAACAATAAATATTCCAATTAAACGTGTTGAATACTTGTATATTTGAGTTTCATTAGGTACTTCCTTGAATGTCAAGGATTTATTTAAGAACAATTGTGAGTAGAATACCTAGTCTATAGGTTAGGAATTCCAAGGTGAATGTACAATTCTGCATCTGTTCCTTATTTTGATATCCAAATGCTTTGGCCTATCCAATAAAACTCTCAAGCAACCAGAATATTCACTTAACCGGAAAACCCAATTCCCTGAGCATTCCGGGTAACTGGGAGTTTACTGTATATTGTATATAGCAGTATAGTATAGTATATACTATACCAGTGATGGCAAATCTTGTAATTCCCACGTGCCAATATTACTGAAATTGTCGAATCTTTTCCACCTTGGGTGCCACAAAAAAGCTCTTGATATTTTTTGCGTGCCAACTAAATTAAATTCATGATCAAGACATAAGAGATTGAAATTTGTGAACATAAAACTAATGTTTATAATAGTTAAATAAATAACACAAATGTTTTTGAGGCACTAAATCAGTACGATAAATGCTTTGATTGATTTTAGCCTTCCATTGGCGTGCCAACCAAAATCGTCTTGCGTGCCACTTATGGCACGTGTGCCATAGGTTCGCCATCACTGTACTATACAGTATAGTATATACTATACAGTATAGTATATTGTATATAGCATTAGAAATTATTTTATTTTACTGTTAAGTTTCATGTCTTCATGTAAGCAGTTCTAGGGAACAACTGAGACAAAACTTCTGGGGAGTTACATTGAATAAGCAGTGGTCACCAGAGCTGGTCTTATGGGTGGGCAAGCCAGGCGGTCACCTGGGGCTGCCGAAAACAAACACAGTATGAACAATGGGGAAAATCACATGATTTTTGGCTTCATACTGCTCCGGCTGCTATTGGAAGATTCAGCAGAAAAACAATTATACCAGTTAATGATAGTTGCACGCATGCGTAAATAAATAATTATTTTTCACAATACTTAGGATTATAATGTTAAAGGGGCCACTGAAATAAACTTGCCTGGGGCTGCCAATTGTTTAAGACCGGCCCTGGTGTTCACCATGTGTTATTGACTGTTTCAGGTTTTTATTTTCTCAGGCTTCTAGAAAGTGACTACATGTGCCTACGTTGCTAGAGGAATGGAGAAGGAAATCCCAGTTGGTATTTGACTTGAAACAAGATATTTGTGATTATGAAAGTTAAAAAAAGTTACAAAAAGAATGACAGCAGTGACTATGTTCTTGAATGGAGAAATTACAGTTGGTATTTGATTTGAAGCAATATATTTGTGACTATGAAATAAAAAAAGAAGTGTAAAAGTGCCAACTTTGTCCTCGATTGAATTTCAATGATTGCAGAAAACAGCATATAAGTCATACTTCAGTGACGTATATATGAAACCCATCCTTAATTTCTTGAAGATGCATAAATGAAATGACGTATCTCGAGATGACGTATCTCAAGAACGACCTGTTTTTGGTATTAATATACATTTGAACTTGTTAAAGATAGGGTTAATCTTTTAGGTTTGATTAATGTAAACAGAATGCTTCCGTTGGCCAATTTTCAACTGTTTCAACAGAACTGTGAAATGCTTAATTATAGGATTTGCTAAAGAACAACAAAAGTGCATGTTCAAATTTATCATGATAGCCCTTATGAGCCCCAATGAGGAATTTATGATAATTTTATAGAGTATTAATAGACTGTCTATAACTCCCATTTAATTATGGTATCTAAAATTATTAATTCAGTACCTTTATTAAAGATAAATTTAATCTGTTTTTCTTATAGATGTAAATGAATGCGAAGAAAACATTCATGGATGTCTGCCTGAGAATGAAGTCTGTAGAAATACTGCAGGTGCCTATGAATGTGATGCCAAATGTGAAGAGGGCTTTCATTTTAGTGAGGCCTTACAAAGGTGTATTGGTATGTTCCCATTTTTTGGCATTATTAAAACTTTTTAGTATATTATATGGCAGGATTTATATTGATGACTTTTTTGTTTTATTGCAAATTATTATTAAAGCCAGGGTCAGCTCATCCACATAGGTGAGATAGACAGATATCTAGGGTGGCAAACTTATAGAGGTGCCCAATTAGATGGAAGTAAATTTTATTCTTTTTACTTAAAAAAAACTTTAATTCTAGGTAAATAAAAATTTCAGATGGAACATTATGTAGATCACTGTAAATAGGGCTGGCTCCATAGCCCATGCAAGTGTGCAACTGCACAGGGCTGCCAAAATTAGGGACAGCAGAGTGGCCAAAAAATATTAGTAATAATTTGAAAATGTAGTTGTAAAACAAAGCTAGACTACTTTTTAAATATGATTATTCATTAAAATTACCATGTACTGTTTTATGCCATGTTGTATCTATGTTATAAACATTTTTATCTCTTACGTCTCTTAGCAGAACAGGCACTTTAGGTGGTGTGCAGTACTTTGTTCACAAACTTTTATCATTGCATTCAGTTCCAGCCCTAGCATCATCACAGAAGTTGTGTTGCTTATGCACTCCTGCTGATGAGTCTTTATATCCAGATGAATATGAACCCTTTTTATGATTTTTACAGCAAATGCAGATGTTTTATTTTAGCCACTTGCAGTCCCACGTGTTGAAATTGGTGTGAGCATGAACATATGCATAATTTGAATACCTTAAGTTGCCTATATTAGTCCAAGAGGCTAATTAGCCAGATAAATGAACAAACATTCCTTTAGTTGTCTCATTGTGTTAGGGGTATGTGTTTATCGTAACCATTGAATATTCTTGGAAAATTTGCTTATATGTACTGATTGCTGTCTGTATTGATAATGTATTTGAAACAGTTTAAAACTTTTTCAGAAGATTCAGGTAGAAGGAAAATGTGGAGCTCTATATTATAAATGAAAAGCTGAGCAGGCAAAAAGACAAGCAAAGCAAAACAGTTCCTTCCTGAAATATCTTTTGTTTCATCCATATCAAGATGTAAGCAGCTTGCAATATCAAGGTGAAGGTACCTCATATTGAGATGAGTTTACTTCAAGATGAGGCCAGCTCACAGCAAGTAAATGGCATTGGCGTCAAGAAAATGTATTTACCTGCACCCAGGGGCTGAAGTTGAAGTAACTAAAGATAATAAGGGAACAGGAGGTAGATGTGTGAAAGATGAGGAAGTTACCAACAAGCTACAGTACAGTGATATTGCTATATGGCCTTGATGTAATGATTCTGTGGTGAAGCATTGACAACTTGCAATGCTGTACATGAAAAATTTCCACCCTCCAATACAGCCCACAACATAGAAAAGGTTACCTATCACTGCTCTAGACAAAAGTCTTCCTTATCTACACCATCCTGGGTCTCATGTCACTACTCCAATGCCAACTTGTCAACTATTGTATCACATCTTACTCACCCATTGCATTATATACATAAAGTTGAGAAATTTGAAATTAAGCTAGAATGATCATATGTACTCAGTTTTGCATTATGTATTTCAGTCATATAATTATGATCATTTTTCTGAAAGATAAAGATTAAAATCAACACTGAGTAATAATAAAATCAAAAGTAATAGTGATGAAATGTGGCAAAAAAAAGCAGCAGAGTTATTGATATTTGGAAACAGAGATATTATATAATTGTGATATGGGAGATAAATAAACATAGACCTAAGTAGGTACAGGTTGTTGAATTAGAATTAAAGCTTTAATTCATAAATATCTCTCATTATGATTGTATATGACATCACCTAACCCTGTTTAATTGGTTTTGTGAGTAAACAGAAAATAGAAATACATCGGGGATGCGTTCCTGGAAAGTGCAACGTTAATCGAATTGACATAAATCGAAGCAGTTTTTCTTATAAGAATCAATTATATTAAGGGGGATGCATGCAGGAATTAAGGATAGTTTGGAACAACTGATTGCTGTAACCCATCAAGGCTGGAACTAGATACTCATCAAATTAAGTCTGATGCAAACAGTATTAGGTGACCACACAGATGAGAATTCCTTATCCAAATAAAGAGAAGTGCTGCATATCAGAGTCATCCACACTGCTGCATTTCTAATACTAATTTTGGATGTAGCTGCCTGGCTGCACGAGACGATTCTCCTCGCAAAGGTAACATGTGTCCTGTTCGCTGAGAAATATTAATCAATGAAGTAGAAAAAGTGCTAATCGGTGTGAATTTTTTCATGATTCAACATATTTAGCCGGAATAAATTCACCCAAAGGTTGCCAATTTATTGTAATTGTTACTAAACAAACAATTTTTTTTAGCGCAAATCTGTTGCAATCAGATACATTGCAGAAGAAACCCTCTCACATTCAGCTTTGCTGCAATAAAATGTTTTGGCTAATTTAAATAAAAACAGTAAATCATCTGAAGCAGTGTTTTTGTCAACATATTCTCGCATTCCGTTGATGGCTTGTTTGGAATCTATTTATTATATTTTAATGATACCTCTCTCTCCGTATCTAATAGATGGATTCTCTGGCCAAGACTCTATTCAGTACTTCCAAGTTGGTCAACAAGTAACTCTGCTTATCAGCAAGAACTCATCTAAAGAAACAGCTTCTAGGTCTTAAACCAGTTTTCCTTTTGGGTCGTTTTAAAGGATTGTAGTACTCTTATGGTTATTATTT
Organism: Uropetala carovei; assembly: GCA_036926305.1. Taxonomy (NCBI): domain Eukaryota; kingdom Metazoa; phylum Arthropoda; class Insecta; order Odonata; family Petaluridae; genus Uropetala; species Uropetala carovei. The sequence goes on from JAXCHB010000011.1 coordinate 28,656,256, forward strand.
CGTCACCTTAAGAGAAACATAACTTCTGCCACTGTATGAGGAATAATTGGCAACTTTAAGAGAACCATATTTAATGCTGCTGGATGACGAGGTAACTAGCAACCCTAAGAGAATCATAGAAGCAAATGAGTGCATAAAGGTTTGCTTATAGTTCTCTTAAAGTTGCCAATTACTCCTCATACAGTGGCAGAAGTTATGTTTCTCTTAAGGTGACGGAATAACTCGTCATTCAGCTGAACCAACTACAATTCTATTTCATTCATTCATGGTTTTCAACTCTAAGATTTGTTTGAAATGACTAGGGAATATAAACATGGCGTTGTGGTTTCCTGTTGCCTTCCATACCAGACACACATAGGAGGGAGAAGAGAAACCCAGTGCTGACATTAGCATACTCTTACGAAGAGCCCCGAGGGGACCAACTGCCTAACATTGATTCTGAACAATGGAGCATTTATTTGTGGGTTCTCCTCTTGGCCACACAAATAGGGGGCTGGGCAAACAATCTTACTTTCGTAGGATTCATACCGGGTATGGTCAGCATAACGGGCCAGTGCCCTCACCACTACGACACGGTCCACCTGATTCTATTAAGGTTGTCAGTGAACTCATCATCTGGCTGCAGCAGCCATAATTCTCTTAAGGCTACCAGTTAACTTGTCATCTGACTGCAGCACTTATAGTTCTCTTAAGGTTGTCAATTAACTTGTACTCCGGCTGCAGCATCTATGTTTCTCTTAAGGTTGCCAATTAACTTGTCATCAGGATAATTGACCCTGTTGTTCCAAGGCGGTTAACCTTCCAAGTTCTGTCCCGACCCTATGATGCTTAACCTCGTCGATCAGAGAAGAACTGATGTAAATCAATACATGGGTATCAATTGATCGGCAAGGTAACTGAATCGATGTAAATTGGGATGACGTAAATGGGGATATAGGTACTTGTATGGTAAAATTCCATGACAACAAAATTTTTGGTTGTACTGAAATTTTGTTCTAACATATATATGTCAAACTATTTCACAAGGTCCATTATTTATTCAAATAAATTCCACTTCACTTTTGCAACCTACTAAACTAAACAAATGCCTTTGCTTAAAATATTTGCTTAGCCTTTTTAGCAAGGTCTTAATATGAAGTGAATAGTAAAATAAGGGATTCACTAAATGTTTAAAACGTGCAAAGTGAAAATAGTAAAGAAAGATACGGACACTACGGATACAGCATGGCCGAAGTATGGAAATTGTAAAGACTCGGGTCGGGAAGCAGGGATGGCAATGGTTCGGTACGTTGAGGTGTAAATCGACCTTTAACCTTTGGAGTGTGGGGGGGGAGGAGAGGCGGAGATCCTTGGCGGGGTGGCCCAGAATGATTCCGCTACACCACTGGGTAGGACCTTTCCTTTTTGCGGAAAGAACCATTACGGGAGCCATTTATCTAGATGTGTTAGAACAGTTTGTTTTACCCCAAGTTGAAGACATTAAAGGGGAAAATGCAACTGTTGTCATTTTCCAACAAGACGCCACCCTGCCTCATTTCAGTCTACAATGGATTTTTTCATGTGGGGTATGTGAAAAACATTGTCTTTGCTGAAAAAATTCGTGACTTGGATCATCGGTGACAGAGAATCTCTGCAGCTGTGGCAACAATCACTCCAGACGTGCTTCACTGTACCTGGTTGGAAATGGTCTACCACTTAGATGTTTGTAGAGCTACAAATGGTGCTCACATTGAGACCTATTAAAGTATTGCATTAAATTTTTAGGGTATTTACGCATTTTCTAAAAATGATAAGCAAGTTTTGTTCTGTATTTAAAGAGATATTAAATTTTGAAATTCCGGAATTCTTTTTCGATGACCCTCTATAGTTTAATCAGCCATTTAATTAATTTGAGAATCTTCCACACTCGGGGGGGGATTTCTGAGCATAAACACAAATAAACATTCCCAATATTAAATTGATATTAATATTTCAATCAAAAACAAAATAATGAAAATAGAGGACCAGTATAGAAAGCATACTCCTTTCTGAGGCTTGAGGGACAAAGTTGGTAGGAGGTGAGTTAAAAATGCTTGCAGTTTTTCACTCTCATGAACAGTGTGGCTGGTAGAAGGAGCTCATGATGCATCTTTGGCCTTTAAAAATGTATGAAGAATAAGTTAGGTAGCTTGACATCCTGTGTTGTTTTATGATTAACATGACCCATTCAACATCTGCTTTGTGACGGCAATGGTATCCATATCTATGAGAGTGAATAAGGGTTTTCAACAGTGGCCAAAATTGGGGGCCCACAAGCAAATAAGTTTTGGGACCCCCCTCAGTTTATAAAAAAAATCATTAACACTTTGGGTGCCATGAGTAGCACTGGTGCACTCATACTTTTGTTCTAGGAAAGCCGTGAGAAGCACATGTATTATTCAGTCATAGTTGGTCATAGTATATTTCAATACATTCAATTGTTATTGTCTTTAAAAGTTGTTTTAAAACCAATGAAGTGTTTTTACTGCCTGGTGCCTGAATTTTTTGTTAGGTTAATTATATATACTATTGAAATAACGGAAAGGAAAATAATATTTTTTGTACTATTTGGGGGCCCCTAAGTATTGCTTTGCCTACTTATACCAACTTACACAGCTGGTTTTAAACTACGAATTTTGGTGCCAAAATGATACATAACAGATAATTTGAATTCCTTTTATTCAAAGCTATGAACTTTTGGTCCCTAGAGTTTAAAATTAACAAGGTTTTCCTCTAGTTTGAATGTAGTGTAACATTGAGAATGCAATCTAATAAAAATATAATCGCACATAGTCTGAGATGAAGATATGGAATTTATTTTTAATATTTTAGGATTTATTTATGAATTAAAAGAGGTTTCTAATAAAGGAAAATATCCATGCCCATCTGGATTCATATACAGCAATGATAGAAAGATATGTTTAGGTAAGTTTTAGTCACTAAACACATTTTAAGAAATTGATTAAATTTTAAGTTATTGGTTTAATAATGGGCTGAAATTTTACTCATTTCATTATTTCTATATATCTTACTATTAACATTACTTTCAGATGTTAATGAATGTGCAACTGGTTATTATAAATGTGGAGCACAAGAGCATTGTATCAACATTCCTGGAAGTTACTTTTGTAAGAAGGAGAGTGACTGTTTATCTGGCTTTCATTTAAATAGAAACACTGGAGAATGTGAAGGTATGGAAAAACACTTCAAATACTCAGTAATCATCTGAGAAATTATGACTAGTAAAATAATTGTGATTCCCATTCAATAATTTGGAATGGTCTGGAAAATGTAGATCAAGAAAATAATTTTGTGGGTATCAATGTAACACATTTACAGTACAGGCGACCCCTGCACTTACGAACTAATTGGTTCCTGGATGACGGTTGCAAAGCGGGCCGTCGTAAGTCGAACCCTTATTTCCCATAGGCGTAATGTTATAAATTGGGGTTTCGTTCCTGGAAACTCATATTATGCCATAAAAATACCAAAATTGATCATGAAAATAAATGAAAATAAAATAAAACAAATATATTTGTTGCTTCTGGTCATTTATCTATATATTCAAAAGTTTTTCCACCTCAGGAATCAGGAATCAGTCCATCACGTTTTCTTATCACTTCAAATATTTTTCCTTATCCTTCAAAATTGTGCTCACGGTTGAATTTGACAATTTTAACTTGGATGCGAGCTCATGCACTTTCATTCCCGACTCATGTTGTCTCAAAATTTCATGCTTCATTTCCAAAGTGATGGATTTTCTTGACTTTTTTGTTGATTTAGCATTCTGTGCGTCACATTTCCTCTTCTCAGACATAGCGAAAGGGGAAAAATTTCAAAATTTGAAGAAAATTGACAAAAAAGAGAAGAGCGTTGCAAAAGAGATGCATTCGCTCTAGGCGCAGCTGCAGAATGAGTCAGCTGATGCGCTGCCGATTGACGTGTTTGCTCAGTGTTGCCAATCGACTCGCTGTCGGTCACAGTGTGTATGCGGCTTTAAGCCGCATACACACTTGAGCAGACCCTCGTCGCGAACCTCAACGCGAACAGAGTGTGGATGGCGTGGCGAACGCCGCCCCGAACATTAAGGCGAACATTTTGTGTTCGACACGAGGTTCGCGGCGTCCCACCAGTTGTTGATATTTTGGCATCACATCGAAGGGATGTTCGCGATGAGGTTCTTCGAGTTTGGACATTTCCACGAACATTGTTTTGACCAAGCATTCGCTTGGAATTGTTTGTCTCTCACTTCAGAGAAACACTTCCATAATTCACTCAACTCCTCAGTCTGGTTGTTCTCACCACAGAGTGGACACAGGATAAAACTTTACATTTAATAGAAGCTGATAGGTGTAAAAAGTTGTTGTGTGATCCGCAGCATGCTTTGCATTTCAATAAAATAAAAAAGTTTGGTGCGTGGATGGAGATAGGTGGAAATAAGTGTTGACGAGTGCAAAAAGAAGATGACTTCTTTACTTGCAGCCTTACGAAGGGAGAACAGCAAACGAACATCACCTTGTTCGCGACGTTGTTCAGCAGAGTGGGCCCCTACAAACTTTCAATGAACATCAACCCGAACATGGACTTGTTCACAACGAGGTTCGCGTTGAGGTTCTGCTCAAGTGTGTGCATGGCTTTAGGCGGTCGTAAATACGAGTTTTGGTCATTACTGTGGGGGTCTTATTTACTATTAGAAAGGTCGCAAAAGTGGAGGGTCGTAAGTCGAGCGGTCGTAAGTCGGGGGTCTGCTGTATACCTATAATTTTACTTTGCAATTTTTTCATATTGCTTGGGTAAATCCAATACATATATTTCAAGTATGATAAATTGTTATATGATCTGTGAAGCACTGATAAGAAACTTTAATCAGAGACAGTACAACATATGCTACAAAAATGTCAGCGAGAGCATACAATTATGGCTTATAGATTCAGGGATAAAAATTTGAGAAAGCACAAATGTGCCATTAAGCACTTAGTCTACACTGATTGATACAAATATATTTTTGTAAGTGCAATAAAACATTTTCCTCTCTCTGGGTCCTACATGATCTGTGAATTAGCCGTTAAAAATTTATTTAGAGATGAAAATTTGAGAATTTCCCAAGACTGCCTCACATGCATATCATGTAAATAAAGGAAAATTGTACCTTGACTTGAACCCTGATACTTCTGAGAAAAGGTAATGCCTTGTTGCTCTTCATCTCAAAAGGAAAAACAAAACGGTACAAAATTTTGGTGCATTTGGTGGCTGCTGTGAGCACCAAAGTGTATAGTGGAACTAATGGTTGTTCAACTCATCAATGGTGATGGTGGCCATATAAGATATGGTTGTTTCTGCCAGTAACTATAAGAAATATATTGAGGACTCATGAATAAAAACATTTAAGTGCAGAAGATGCAATGGCTACACAGAAAACATATCACTTCTGGATGCACTAAACTCACACACAGTGACTTCCCTAAATGTAAAAATCTAGTTTCTGGGATAATTCATTAGGAAACAGTAAAGACAGAGCCAGCACTAGTTATTTTGGCACCCGGGACAAAGAACGTGAATCGCATCCCTAGTCCAAGCCCTGTATTTTATGACATGTAAAAAATAATAATTATAATTACTCTCAGCCCATTGCTACCAGTTTCACTTTATCATGTCATTCCAATAAATTTTATGGTTATAAATAAAGAAGGCCCCGCTCACCCCACCCTCGTTCCAGCCCTTGGTAAAGGACTTTAATATTTTTCAAGAAAGAACTCCATAATGTAAATATATACTGGAACCACTAATACAAAGTTAAACTCTATTTCGGCAGAACAGTCCTCACTAGCAAATAATAGACCAGGTATTACTTATTAATAATAATAATAATATCAATATCATATGTACATGTTATTTCATTATCATTTTTCATTTCTATTCATTTTAGATATTAATGAATGTCAAGAAAGCAATCATAACTGTAGAATTGGAGAGGTGTGTGTGAACACAAATGGAAGCTTCTCATGTCTTACTCATATTCCTACACCTCCATCAATTACTAAAGATCCTAGTAATCGCTGTGCAGCTGGATTTCGATACAACACTGTCAGACAGTTATGTATAGGTAAGAAATCACTTTTAGTATCACAAATTTAAGATGAAAGATTGAATGTTGTTATTCATTGAAATGTAATGTTTAAATATTATTGATAATACCATAACTTCAAACAGAAAAAAATGTTTAATAGTGAATAAATGATACTTCTCAGTTTAAGGCATTAGAACAAAGTTCAGCATCCAAGTTTTCATAATACAGTAGAAGATCGTTTTTCAGAAATGGTCGGTGTCTGACCCAATTCGGATAAATGATATTTCCGGATGTTGGATGTCTTAACCCTTACACAGCACATCAACAAAAAAAACGTTTTTAAAAAGGTATGGTAGAAATAAATGATGTTACAAATAAAATAAACTTAGAAAACATTTTATATAATACAAAAAATTATATGAATCATCTTGTGATGGGAATACAGTGAATATATTGAATAATACAGAAAGATGTCTCTGCATTAATCCCTGGATGAGAAATCAACAACCTGGATATAGGAAAAATAAACAATTTTAAAATTATAACACCATAATTTTCTGATTATAATACGCATTTTTTTCACAAAAAATTGACAAAAAGTTATTTTCGGACATTTTTTACCAATAAATTATACATTTCAATGCATTTTGATAACATTCCTTTAAATATAATTTTTCAAAAGAAAAATAATAATTATTTATGTACTTCTAGCTGTCCGAATCACTAAAGCCTCTGAATTCATTATTACTGCCCTCACTGTCCTCAAATAGTTCATCGGCGATTTTGTATTCTCTCTCATCGACTACGTATGTAAATGGCATTGCAGAGAATGTCATCTTCATCCTCATAATTAAGGTGACCACATATGTTTGGCAATTTTACGGGACATCCTTAAAAAAAATGGGACTGTTAAAAATTTTACGGGACTTTTTTAACCATACGGTGTTGGTTCCTCAGAAGATGTTAGTGCCCGACTGTCGGACTAACGAATGTAACTCGATTTCTCAGGATACGATAATCTACAATGTTACATTTGCCTCAAATATTATATAATATTTTCCTTATAATAAAAGAAATCGATTGGATCGCCAACGGCTATAGTTTTTTCAGAAAAACATTTCCACTTGTTGCCCTTTCCCTCTCTCAGGATGTTATAATGCTCAGGTGACAATGTATGAATCTTCAATGACATTACAACAATGTATGACATTGCATTGATGGCTTATAAAATACAACGTGGAGTCTGAGGTGATCTTATTGTCTTCAAGGTATGCATACAAAAAGATTCATTGTAATGACTTATAGAGGAAAGAAATTTAGAAAAAAATCATAAAGTGAAAACAAAATCAGACTTATTTTTCATGCCACATATTTGTTTTCTTAAATAGATATTGATTGAGTACCAATGGAATGTTCCACTGAACGTATTTGAACTCAATATATTTCTTATAATAAAAAATATGGGACATAGTGCATCCCGTATTGATTTCACAAGGGATATGGGACATTTAAAGAAAAATTTGCCGAAAATAGGGACGTCCTGCAAAATACAAGACATGTGGTCACCCTACTCACGATCCTCACTATCCACTTCAGCGAAATCATCATCCCATATGATGTCATCTTCAGAACCTTCCATGGCGTTGCGAGCAACAAATTTCATTTTCATACCTCGACTGGCTTGTGTGAAAGCAGAGTCAGAACTAGTAGATATGATATTCAAGAAAAAAGTGTAATATTTAAAATGCGTGCCAAGTAATTTGTATTTGTTGGTGGCACCACTGATGTGTTTTATAACCAGTCGATGGTGAAGGCTTGTATTCTCGTGATTTTTGCTCATATTTTTACTGAAGAACAGGTGTATAATGCTGACGAGACTTCTTTATATTGGAGGTATATTCCTAGAAGAACTGTTGTTGCACCAGAGGAAGCAGCACCCAGTGGGTTTAAAGACTCAAAAGAAAGGATAACAGTGCTAGGTTGTGCATTTGTTTGTACATTTTAGACCTGGCTACCCGAATTCTGGAAAAGCCCCCTATCCGGCAACCCTCAGGTCCCAAGCATGCCGGATACAGGGTCCCACACTGTATATACTTTTGGAAGAGGTAAGGTAAATAAGGATATTTTGGGCAACTAAGTGTTGAAGGAAACCCAGTGAGCACTTACCAGAAGGAAAGACACATTTGTAAACGTTGTTGGAGCTTTCAGGATGATCCCTTTATCAGCACAAGAGAGACACAACTAGTTGCCCTAAATATATATATATATATATATATATATATATATATATATATATATATATATATATATATATATATATATATACACATACACACACACAGTAAACTCCCTGTTATCCAGCACTCATGCAACTGGAATTCTCAAGCAACCGGCATCTCCTGCCTCTCAATTTTTTTTACATCTAGTTCGAAATGTTTCCGAAAAAATTGGCCTTTTCGGCAATTTTTTGTTTATATCTAATTCGAAATGTTACCGCTAAAATTGGCACTTTCGACAATTATTGTGTACATCTAATTTGGAATGTTACCGCTAAAATTTGCGTTTTCAGCAGTCACAATACACAATTGTGGTTGCTTCTTGAAGTCGGTGTTTGTGTTAAGTAAAATATTTTGCACACCCTTTTTAAATGCTAAAGGCCCCAAACGGACTCTATTTATATTGACTATGATAAAGCGTTTGATAAGGTAGATCATGGTTATTTGATTCAGAAACTCAACTGTTTCGGAATATGTGGGAACTTATTAGAACTATTTCGTTCGTATTTGAGTGATAGATCTCAAAGGGTGGCCATTGATGGATCTCTTTCCTCTTCCTCTAGTGCAACATCTGGTGTGCCACAGGGATCCATTATTGGTCCGCTTCTTTTTAATGTTTTTATTAATGACTTGCTCGACTTTCTTAATTGTGACTGCCTTCTCTATGTGGATGATTGTAAAATTTCGACTGTGATAACCACAAGGGATGACTGTATAAAATTACCAAATGACCTTGATAGATTTTCTATCAGGGGTAGCACCTGGAACCTATTTCCAAACCTGTCTAAATGTAAGGTAATCTCTTTCACTTTAACGAAGAATTGTGTTGTATATGATTATTGTTTAAATGGTGTCCACCTTTATCGTGTTAGCACCATTACTGATCTTGGTGTTACAGTTAATACTCAATTAAATTTTGGACCTCATATTAGGTCTCTTTGTTCCCGAGCTTTTCGCCTTATTGGCTTTTTAAAGCGTAATTCCCTTCCCAATTTTTCTGTTGAAACACTCGTTCGGTCCTATTGTACTATTGTACGACCAATTCTTGAATACAGTAGTGTGATTTGGAATCCGCATCACGCTATGTTTATACACATGATTGAGAAAGTTCAGATGCGCTTTATTAAATGGTTGTGTTTAAAAAATAATGGTCCTGTATTTAATAAAGGTGACTATATGAATTTATGTAAGCATTTCAAATTGCCTCCTCTTGAGTTAAGGCAAAAAGTAGCTGATGTGATTTTTCTTAAACATATTGTGACTGGAGCTCTTTACTCTAAAGACCTCCTAAGTGGTGTTAATATTCATGCTCCTTCCCGATGTACAAGACGTACCTCACTCTTCTGCGATTTGTGTGGGAGAGTCGATGTTGGTAAATTTGAAATTTTATCTCGAATTATGAGGTCGGCAAACGATGTCCTGAATAGGACTAATGATATAGACTTATTTTTTGACTCCTTGCCTTCTCTTCGGAGAAAAGTATGGAAAATTTTGTTTCCTTAGTGTTTCTTCTTGTGTGTTTTCTTTTATGTTGGTTTTATTATATCGCATGTAATTAGGGTATCCTGTTTGCGATTAATAAATTATTATTATTATGAAAGGAAAGGGGTTGTGCTAACCTTAACCCAGAAACTTGATATAATAAAACAATTAGAGAAAAGTGAGAGCCGTAATATTCTAATGAAAGAGTTTAATGTCCGTTCTTCCACTATTTATGACACACCCTTTTTAAATGCTAAAGGTAATGAAAGGAAATGGTTTGTGCTAACCTTAACCCAGAAACTTGATATAATAAAACAATTAGAGAAAAGTGAGAACCGTAATATTTTAATGAAAGAGTTTAATGTCAGTTCTTCCACTATTTATGACATTAAGGCATGGAAATCACAGTTAATGAAATTTGTTACATCTTCTGAGACAACTAGAAGAAATGAATATCGGCGCACTCTTCATAAGCCGAAACTGGAGCAATTGGATATTGGTATTTATGAATGGTTTTCTATAAAGCGTTCTGAGGAAGCCCCTATTTCTGGACCAATGATGATTGAAAAAGCCAAAAATTTTTATGAACAAATGGAGATTAGTGAACTGTGTGAATTTCAGATGGATGGTTAACACATTTTAAGATCAGACGTCTAGATATTTCGAGAGATAAAAAATTGGCCGACCAAGAAGCTGTCGATAAATTTTGTAAATTTTTTGAAACATTAGTTAATGTATATATGTATAACTATCCAACATGTTTAATTGCATTATTTTATTATTTACTAACTGCACTGTATGTAATGGTGTCATGATTGTGTCACTAGTCGCTTCTCTTTTGTTTAATATCAATTTGCCTCAAGAATTTCTGCTAATACATTGTGTTGTGTGAGGATAATTTCTCTCCTTTTCTCAGACAAGGAAACAATTTTTTTGTTGGAAAATTCTAAAAGTTGGACTAAGTCCAGTGAGCACTTACCAATAGTAGAGTTGCTGAGGTGTCGAAGAGACACACATAAATTGAAGATTTTGGGATGATTCTCTCATTCAATATATAAAATTGATGATATAACACTTTGAATCTCCTATACTTATGTAATTTACAAACTAAAGGAGGGTAACTAGGCTACTTGAGGCTTTCGTAACTAAAACTGATATCGGTTATAAATTTTCTTGTTGATTGGATGTTTTCGTTGTTTGGAGTTTCAGATAAACGATCTTCTACTGTAATAGTTTTCTAGTATTCTTAAAATACATATGCTACTTCTAGTTTTCTAAAGCTGATTTCAATGTATAAACTAATTATCAATATCTCTAAGTTTTTCTAAGGATAACTAATAGAATTCTTAGCAGTTCATTAGTCTTTCAAGACCCTTTGAAAATACAGTTATTAAATTATTTAATTTCAAGTGACTTGTTCTATTGACTATGAATTTATATTTCTTCTGTATTGTTTTCACAAATTTTATAGACATTGATGAGTGTAGTGAACAGATTCATGTTTGCAGCAAAGATACTGAACTGTGCATAAATGAACCGGGTGGTTATAGATGCACCTCAAACAATCTAGATGAGGCAGAGAGTGAATGTTCTGTAGGATATGAGAAAACTCTAGATAAAGAAGAATGCTCAGGTATGTTTGATTAACACATTACATTTTCTTCTGAAAGCATGAGTTTTTCAAATTTATTTAAAAAATTGTTTACCTTAATAGAGGCTATGTGGCAACCTCTTTCTAGTCTAATTATATATTGGGAAACATTTCAAATGTCAGTTTAAATTTAAATATCAAATAGGATCAAGTGACAATAATTCTGGTTTTGCAGAGCAATCCCTTGATATTCAAAAGTAACTTTCTCTGAAAATTCTCTATAAGACGCAAAATCTAAAATGGCTAGTCATAAGAGAAAGGAGGGAATTGAGGTATATTTAAGAGTTTTTTCACTACAGATTTTACGGCCATTTCAGTGAACTTCTATTGCCACATGGCCTCCCTTTTTATGTGCATTAGCTTTGGTTACAAAAAGGTTATTCTAAAAATGGGACAACAGAGTAATAATATAATAGTATATTCTATTTTATTGTTCCATCATTATAGTTTTATGGAAAATATTGCTACCATATCCTATTTCCACTTGGATAAATGCCTAAAATTTACTTTTCAGACATTGATGAATGTCTAATGGACAGTGAAAATGTATGTGACAGCAATCAAGACTGTGAAAACACCCCTGGTAGCTATATTTGTATATGCAAACCAGGATTCGAAACTGATCCAATTACTCGAGCTTGTACTGGTAGGAGTAGTTTTTATTGGTAAGCTCTCTTTTAGAAGTGGAATTTTAAAAATTTAAACACATTTTACACTTTCAGATGTTAATGAATGCCAAACGGGTTTGCATGATTGTAGCCCTAGTCAAAGATGTGACAATACTATTGGATCCTTTCAGTGCATTAGATTCACTAGTTGTGGAACAGGCTATACTTTAAATGCTCATACAGGGCTATGTGAAGGTATTTTAACAAAAACTCCAATTTTTACTTATAACTGATATAAGTCACTCACTGTGTAGCCTTCTTTTCTTTTACCTTTTATTCTTTCTATGTAACGTTTATCTAATATAAATAACAATGTTTTTAAGATGATGATGAGTGCGCACTAAAAACAGACAATTGCAATGCTCTTGGTCCACTATATGAGTGCAGAAATACACTTGGCTCTTTTAGATGTGAACGGAAGAAATGTAGCGCAAATCAAGTATTATTGAGCTCTGGACAATGTGTGAATGTGCAATGCTCCAAAGGATACCAAGCCAACAATGAAGGACAATGTGCTGGTATGTTAATATGTTCACATTCAAACTTTTATGGGAATTTGAGTTTTAGTATAAAATTGGTATATATGTTTATGTATATGTGTGTGTGTGTGTGTATATACACACACACACACTGCTATATATTTTCTTGCAGATATTGATGAATGTACACATGGAAATCCTTGCAAGCGTAATCAAAAGTGTCTGAACACAGTTGGTTCCTTCAAATGCATCAATTTCTTGAGCTGTGGTGGAGGACACGAACTACATGAATCTGGAACATACTGTGTTGGTAGGACATTTCTATTACTTATTTAAAATAATTTAAAAAATATTTTTGTGCAATTCATGCAGGACACCAAGACCTATTCAAAAACTTTGAACCATGTTGATGTTGCCTTGAAATATGTAAATAAAATTCTATAAGCAGGCTGAAGATGAGAGCATAGCTCTCGAAATGAGTTTATAGCAGTATTTTTTCAGAGAAATTGGTGCATTTAGTCCTGATTGTGCATGTGTGTGTTTTTCCTTTAGACATAGATACTATTGACAACAGGTCCCCGCAAGGCCACCGTCCTGCAAACTTGTATTTTATTATTCATTTTTTATATCTTTTTCTTGTCTATTTGCTGAGTGAGTGCTTCTCTGGTTGATATTACAGTTCAGGCGTTCTCTTTGTATTATTCCATCCACCATAGTTTCCTCATTCTATCTTCAACCATGTTCTCTTTACTATATCTTTAAACAAGTTGGGCATTTTCACATATTTATGCTTGCAGTGTTTTAAGAAAGCTGCCTCACTAGGCAGGTGACTTTTGACACGTATCCTTGTTAAATGTGCATGACTTTTTAATACCTATGCAGAAATAAGTGTTTTCTACCAACTGGAATAATATCTAATATCATGCATGTATGTATGCTTTTTTTTTAAAAAGTGTAAAGTCCATAGGGATAGTGTTCCATCCCACATGCAGATAGTCTTCTAATGAAGATAAGTTTAGTGGTCATATTTGGTTACTTCTAAAAATATACTGCTGAGCTTATAAAATGCACTTTGACTTGAAAAGTTTTTTTATAATGCATTTTAAAAGTACAGTCAGTCCCCAGTTTTATGACAGATTAGGTTCCAGGCCATCATCATAATGTGGATTCTGACTTAAAAAGGAGCCTATGGTTTTTGGGGCCTGTGACCTTTTTCTTATCAGAAACAACACTAGCATTATCACTTGCACCGTTATCAGCCATTGTTTCTGGGCAAAATATTTTTAACTTAGTCTAAAAAACAGAAAATCACTGAATAGTTTAATGAGATTCAGCAACGATGCCGATGTATACAGACTGACTGGTGCACTATGACATACTAAATTGGTAGGTGGGTCATGTCATAAGCAATGTTCCCTCCAAACTGCATACATTTATGGTCGACATAAAACTAGATTTGGTGATTTAAAACTGAACTGGGGTAACCGACCTAAAAGCAGATCATCATAAAGTGGACCATCGTAAAGCAGACCAAGGTAAAGAGGGGGCTGACTGTTTTGGTGTGTGGCTCCTCCTTAAACATTTTATTCTATGCTGGTGCCCATAAATGTGAATTACAGATGCTGTATGAATCACAATATCTTTCTGAAATAGTATTACAAATGATCTTTTGAAATGTCATTAATAGATATTGATGAATGTGCACGTGGAACACATGATTGCTTGTCTGATCAAACTTGTCAAAATCGCCCTGGTGGTTATATCTGTCAGTGCCCATCTGGTTATTACAAAAGCCAAGAGAAGAAGTGCATTGATATAGATGAATGCATAAGATATGCTGATAAGGTAAACTATATTTTTGTAAAAATTGTATAAAATCATATGATTTTACACTATTTCTTAGAAATACAATGTTTTTTCTTTTAGGTTTGCTCTATAAATTCTGTTTGTCAAAATACTCCAGGTTCCTACAAATGTCTATGCAAATCAGGATTCAGAGAGGGACGTGATGGACAAACCTGTGAAGGTATGAGAAAAGTCAGTTTTTTAAAAGTGACTTAATAATTTTGACATATAATTTTTTTTTCAGATAATGATGAATGTGCTGAAAACCAAGGACTTTGTCAGCATAACTGTATAAATGTCTGGGGATCATACAGATGTACCTGCAATACAGGATTCACGTTACACCGTGACAATAGGTAAATAAGTTTAGCTTATTGTTTGTATTATAAAAATCAGTGAATGGCCTAGTTCTACATTGATGTGATCATTATTGTTCTTAATGTAAATACCCACATACAGGCTGCACATTTTTCTCAAAACTTTGGGGTTCATATTATGCATGATTTTCATCATTTTTTTCTCAGTAATGTTTAGGTGTGATCGGGGTTCTCGGAATGAAAGGTGGGAAAAAGTTCACACAAGTGGCGTTCGTGTTCCTCCTCATCCCCTGATGTGACTAAAATGTCGTCCAAATACGCATAGCAAAAATCTAATCCTCTTAATATGTCGTCCATAAAACGCTGAAACGTTTGTGCAGCGTTTCTCAGTCCGAATTACAAAAGTTCGCCCTTCTACCATATGCCAAAAATATAAAACTGCCCTGTATATTGCTAAGAGTTCTCGGTCATACGCACTATAGTTCCTCTCGGGTGCCTTAAGCTTCTTCGTAAAGAACGCTAGAGGCTGCCAGCCATCATCCGTCAGTTGTTGCAGAGATGCTCCTATGGTGCTGTCGGAAGCATCAGAAAATAGGGCGAGTGGGAGGTTGGGGTTAGGGTAGGCTAAGAGGGTTGCCCGCGATAACGCACTTTTGCAGCATTCCTCAGTCCGAACGACATGTAAGGGAACTCGAAAAGTCCAAAGGGAGTTATTATGGCAGTCTTGAGGACATCTTCCGGATTAACCGGTATCTGGTTATATGCTCTTACTAAATCAATCGTGGAGAAGATAGTCTTGCCATGCAGAGCTGAGGCGAAATCCTCCATATGGGGAACAGGATAGCGGTCGGGGCCACCACTTCTGGTGTGATCGGGGTTCTCGGAATGAAAGGTGGGAAAATAGTTCACACGAGTGGCGTTCGTGTTCCTCCTGGTGCGTCGGCCGGGAATCGAACCCGGATCAACTGCTTGGAAGGCAACTATGCTGACCATTACACAGTAAATAACTACAGGTCGATTGCTTGGTAGCGGCGTGAGGTTAAAGGTGCATCCGCGAGCGACCTCACACTTTCACTCTCTCCGGAAGACTGCTCTGGCTACCAGGCTGCGCGCCGTCTCCTGTAGTGGCCTCAGACGGATGGCGCCGCAGTTGCCGCGAACAACCGACGTACAAATGGCATACAATGTTCTATTCTGCCACTACAAATGTCTCCAGTGAGAAATAAATATCAAGGAAAAAATTTAGATATAAAAGTTACAAAAATATTACAGTTAATGTCATAAAAACAAATAAAATTACATGTAGGAATTATCATGCAAATAAATGTTAAGATGCACCTATATTTTAAAAGAGATTTTCATAATTAATTTTTAATAGCTGCATTTATTCTTAAGATATCTTAAACAGCAATGCATCACTCACTAAAATAGCAATATAAAATGAGGTTTGTTCATTTTAGAACTCCACATAGTTCTTAAGATTTTAAACAATGAATTTCTGTACAATGTACGGGCGCGCATCAATAAAACATACATGAATATCATATTACAATGTTAGAATGAGGAACCACCTATTCAGAAATTTAGTCCGTAAACCAGAGCTGCAATCAGTGCTCGGAATGAGCCGGAATGCCGCTCCGGCTCGTCACACGCACCAATGATACCGTTCCGTTTCGTCAGACATTTAGAAATACCGTCCATTATAAAAAGCATTCTGTTTCGTAAAAAATTTCCGTTCCACTACCAATTCAAGTGTTCCATTTCATAACATTTTACATTTCAAGCACTGGCCTCAATTATTACATTTATGATATATTCCCAAAAATTTTTATATTACCCTTAAAACTCATATTCCGATACCAAAATCGCTCTTTAAAACTTTTGTTATGCATTTCATTAACAAACTGACAATATTGCCATTGCATTTTTTGTAACTGAAACAATTTTAGTATTGGCTCAGTTATCATTTCTTCCTCCTATTCATTGAAATCTGCAAATTACTGGCATAATATCTTATTTCTATATGCACTTTGAAAAAAAAACAAGCTGAATCATTTGTACCAAGAAGGTGACTTTGTGTTAAGCAATCTACCAAGAACTAAGGGTACCATTTCTCCTACTGGTGGCTCTGCGAGTTAGATCTAACCTATTCTTATTTGGAATTTATGACTGAGATACCTTGGTATTTTTGGTGGCCATGATATACTGTACATGTGGACCACATTAGAGAGAATTATGAAAATAGTATATAATTTGGAAAGCATATACTGTACATGGAAATAGGAAGCACACTCAATAATTATAAATTTAAAGTATACTAGAATACTGGGATTAAATCAGAAAAATGCATGTACATTGAGCTTTCCTAGAATTTGAGGAAAAAATCTCTCTCTGTGCAATACAGGCACGGCCAGCTCAAGACATTTTGTTGCCCCAAGCATATTTCATTTATGGCACCCCATCGATACATAAATTTTGCATTAAAATTTGGTAGTAGTTTAATAGGATATAATTATTTTGATGTTTTGTGTATTTTTATGGCTAAACAGTTTAATAAAAAACAATGCTTTATTCACAGAAAAATAAATTTGAAATGTCACAAAGAAATTATAAATTGTGCGATACATATCTCAATGAAAATGAGATTGATTGGAACTATTGCATCGATGTATGCACAGATGGGGCTCAATCGATGGTTGCCAAACTTGTTTGTGCAGTAAGTTTCATAAAGAAGACATCAAAAAATGCAACATCCACACATTGCCTTATTCATAGACAAGGATGTGTTGCCAAATGCATGAATAAAGCCAGTGATGCACTTATCTAAACTAATGGTACAAATTGCTCTTGGAATGAAATAGAAAGGATGAAATTGATTCTTGATTGCAAAATGCACTTGGGAGTCTGTGAATACTGCAAAGGAAGGATGCAAGGAAAAAAGAAGCGATGAAATGAATAGAATTAAAACCTTGTATTGGAAGTGATTTTGAAAGATGTTCCAAGAAATTATTAAGAAAATAAGGGTTGGAATACGGTGACTATTTTATGGGACGTCCTGTTTTTCAGCCAATTTTTCTCTAAATGTCCCATATCCCATGTGAAATCAATATTATATGACATTTGCGGCAAATGTAACATTGTAGATTATCGTATCCTGAGAAATCGAGTTACATTCGTTAGTTTGACAGTCGGGCGCTAACATCTTCTGAGGAACCAGCACCGCAAAGTTAAAAAAGTCCTGTAAAATTTTTAACAGTCCCGTTCTTTTGAAGGGTCTGTCCCGTAAAATGACCAAACATATGCGGTCATCCTAGTTTGGAATGAAAAGTCGGCTTTATTGTGAATAAATGTGACTCCAATTTTATGACTGATTACAAACTTCTAAAGCAAGATGAACATTGTCATTTACTTGGAATCATTACAAGTCAAGAGCAATTTTCGTTAACAGGAGCAGCTTACGAATTTGTTACCAATTTATAATTGAAAATTTAAAACGACCTTTGGGATGAATTTCTTAAGGAAATAAAATTGCCCAATAATAGAGTTAATTACCTCAAATTTTAAACTATTTAGTAAAGGTATATGTACCCCATCCTCAATGCGACCTAGCACAGCATAGCAATTACTAAGAAGCAGTTAAAGAAACCCAAAAGATATATATATTTTGTCCTCAAACAAGAACCACAACCAATAAACCAAAAATTTTGAACGTGCCTGAATGAATGCATGTGGAAACAAAGAGAAACCATGGGAGGAAAGGTCTTGGGATATCCCATATCCTCCTCAGACTTTCAAAGATTTCCTAGCTCTTGGGAACCCTTGCAAATGTCTCCCGCTGTAACACAGCAATAAAATGTTGGAAAAACTACATCCAGCCATCTGTATTCAGTAGTATTCTTGGAAGACGCTTTTGGATATACCATTTTACCATTCGGAGTAGAGCCCGTTTATTGCCCCTGAACATTCATTTGAAGTCACATTTTCACATATATTTGCCAGCTGCAAACACTAAACATATCAATGGAAAACCAAATGGAAAACTAAATTAAGGTATTTTCCAAAAATTTTTACCAGGAAAATTTGGCACCCCTAAAAATGTGGTGCACCAAGCAGTCGCTTGGTCTGCTTGTATTGTTGAGCCAGCCCTGTATACAGGGGTACTTCCAATATGGGATTTTACATAAATTTTCTTGTCATTTTAGTGGAATATCAATCATCTCATAATTATTTATTTATAAAAGTTTCAAATGTCCATGTCTCATTTTTGTGTTATCATGAATTGAAATTTAACATTGTTATTTCTACTTTTCTGTCCTGAAATAGGTCCTGCCATGACATTGATGAATGTCAGGTTTTCAAAGATGGAAGACTTTGTATTGGACAATGTATAAATGAGCCAGGAAGTTATCGTTGTACATGTCCAGATGGGTACAGAATTGGAAGTGATGGAAGATCATGTCAAGGTAATAAAATTTGAGGGAAATTCATTTGTCATATTTCATGTTATTCATATTTTTCTCTTCTTTTTTCAGACATTGATGAATGTGCAGTGGGGAATCCATGTAAGCCAGCAGAAATATGCATAAATACAAGAGGAGGTTATAGATGTAACTCCATAGACTGCCCATCAGGTTATACAAAAGATAAAGATCATAAGAAGTGAGTACAATAGAAATATGTTGGTTAGCAATATATTTCACTAAAAATGCATAATATCAATAGAATTTCTTTAATTTGTTTCACATTTAAAGTTAGCTAAATTTATTATTGTGAAAATAGCAAAGCTACAGTGAAAAACAAGCTATAACAAAAAAGAAAAACCTCAAAAATCTATTTTCCTGGCTACTGAAGTTAAATGTGCTTTATTCTGCGGATATCAAAATGGTATTCTGTTACCTGGCATACATTTCTGTACATATTATGCTGAACTTTTCCAACAGTCTCATGCATCCTTTCCTTCAAATTATCCAAAGTTGTTGGCAATGATGGAACGTAAACTAAGAAAGTGCAAAAACAACTTAAAGTTTATTTTGGAACAGTATAGGTAAAAAAATAGCTGTTACTAGAAAATCCCTGTTATTAAATAATGGTGGCCCTCAAAGGGAAGGCAGCCAATCACATGGCTTTCCCAGTTCCTACATTGGGAGTGTGAGATGGGGTTCTCACTTAATCTGACTTGACAGGTGCAGTGTGTTCCATTCTGCCATTACTCTCTGGGCTGTTATTCTTCTCATAATTTCTATTCAGTTGGATAATTTTAGTTATTCTCATAGCTGCTGTTCCAATGGATAGCTTGGTTATTCTCATAACTGCTGTTCTATTGGATAGCTGCAGTTATTTTCACAAGTGCTGTTCTTCTTGGAACTGTTTCCCCACTCAATCATTTGTACATATAGCAGTTAACATACCTTTCCTACCATTTATGACTTCCTCTGTTTGTTTGGAGTTTTGTTTTGGTTTATGTGATTTAAGCATATTTTTCACATCTAAAATCTGGGGCCCAGGAATTATATCCAGGAGAGGATTATAGTAATAAATACGGCATTTGTCTGGCTTTTTCACCTTCCTTGTCCAGTAATTTAACCTCTGTTATCTGCTATCCATAACCATGTGGTAGACTTGCTGGATAGTGCTGCAGTCAACCATTCTTCTGATGAATTTTCTCTGCTGGGATTGTGCAGAACTTTTATTTCAGGTTTATTATATAACTTGTAGAGATATTAGCCTATAGTGGTGATAAATAACAGCACTTTAAGAAGTAAATGTGTTCTTTTTTGTTTACAGTCGCTGCAAAAGAACAATACCTTATTGTCAGGAAGGAGACATGGACTGCCTCCGCCAACCAAATACATATGCATTTAATTTCATCAGTTTTGTGTCTAACATACCAATTCCACCTTCTGGGCAACTGGATTTATTTACTATGACGGGGTCATTGTGGAGCACAAAAAGTGTTCAATTTCGCTATGAAATGCTCAATGCAATGGCAATGCCTGGAATTGCCGCAGCATCTAAAGATCATTTCAGACTTCGACGAACAGCACTAAACCAAGCAGTTATTTCATTAGTAAGACCAATATTTGGACCTCAAGATATAGAGCTCCAACTTTCTATGGAGTTTTATCACAATGGCAACCTTTTAGGCTCCTTTGTATCAAAGATCTTTATTTATGTATCAAGATATGAATTTTGAGTTTCCAAGATATGTACAAAATTTCAAGTTTAACATTAAGTATATGAATGAAACTAACAATAATATAAATTTGTAAACTATTTTTATCAAATATATTTTTAAACAAAATATGCCAATTCTCAATTAGTAAATTTTTTCCAATTCCAGTATAATATACAGGTATGCCTCGCTTAACAAAGCCTCTGGGAACGAAGCTCCTTTATAACGAAGACAGAAATTCCCCAGTGAAAATTTGAATAAGTAGGAAATTTTGTAAAGTAGTATACGCATGTTATACAGCTCAGGTGGCTGAGACAGGAATTCATACTAGCACTACTTACATTTCGAAGCTTCGCAAATATAGTATCATATGTTTGCAACATTGCAGCTACTAAATTAGAATGTTACTATGCTCTCGATCCCAATCTATTCTATAAATACATGAAGTACCATGAGAATGTGTTAGTTTGACTCTTTAATTCGAAGTAGCCAGTTCCAAGTGTGATAGCTTAAGAAACCTCTCATTTTCATATTGAAGGGATGTATGCTCATTTAACATTTTTACTATTTTTTATTGGTATCAAGTCAATTATTACCCCAGTATGTCCTCCAAACTTTCTTCAAGTGAAAATGGGTTTAATAAGCAAATAGTGCAACATAAATCTACTTTTTCAGAAACAAAGATTCAAGTCATACGACCAGGCCATCTTCGAAACAAGTACAAAGGCTTCATCCCTCCATTTTGCCCCTGTCATCTACACTAGCACCAATGCAAAATTGGGGGAAATGAAACCCAGAAAAACCCTGCCGTTTTGTTTTAATACTCATTGTAGCTTTCGAAATTTTTAAATACTCATTGCATGTTTACCAGCAGTTTTGTCCATTCCTTTTATTATATGCTGAAGTTTTGGTACTAATACCCTCTTATCTGAAGCCTTAGAAAGCATCCCTACCTTTCTTATGTAATTTATACCTCTGGTAATGAAGTTTCTGTTAAGAAAGTGCTGCCATGGCATGCACCTACTTAGTTCACTGAGGTATACCTGTATTAAGAAGTGATTATCAGAAACTGATTGTGATAAAGAATTTCATAAATTTCATAAATTAGATTTATTTATGAGGGATTTTGACTCTCAAAAGTGGTAATGATGTGAAGAAGCAATACATTTAGACATTAATCTGACCAACAACTTCCCTTCATGTGTTTTTATTAGCAATTGCATTAGTAAGATGAATAATTTTCTTAAATATCATCTAGCTAAGCATTCCGCATTATCCGGAGGATAGCAATGCATCATGGTCTGATAATGGGATGCCAAAAGTTTAAGGGTTCTTTCTAGATCGTGTTATGCAGCAATTTATTTTCTGAAAGACACCAAACAATTTTACATGGAATATGCTTATTCGAAGCCACCACCCTTGATATATTAGTCATTAATGACATTTAAACATTTAAAATAAACATTTAATTTTTATTTACAATATTATCTTGTTTTTTTATTGGAATCTCTTCTAATTCCTGCAAAGATCAGATAACTCAATCTCAGGGCAGCAAAAAGGTCATGAATTCAATGCTGGATGGAATGCCTAAATGCTAGGTGCGGCGATAATAGTGACCCTGTTGTTATATATTTGGCAGCACACCCCTGAGTCTGACCAATTATGAATTACTCATTTCTCGTGCATTTGCAGCACTACTATGTATTATTCTGCCTATGTAGACCAATCCAACGAATACACATTTCCTGCTAGAGATCATGACAAATACTGACTCCTTGATATTTAACAGATTTGGCTACTGGTATATTAACTCGTTAATGCCTTCCATCTGTATGCCTCTTAGTCCCATTGCTGAATTTGCATTTTATTTTGAAATTACTCAGACTTAATTAGATAAGTAGGTAGTAGACTCTCCAAAGGCTGAACTCCTAAAACATTTCCATTCATTGACGTGTTCTCAGGAAATGTTTTCTCCATCATTCCTTTAGTACATATATTCTAATTAGTTCACAGTATTACTTTCACTTTCAAGTAAGATACTAATAAAATAAATAGATACTTTAAGACTCCTGACAATGCGATGCGAATGAGATGCTTTTTTAACAGCGGAGAGCTATCTACTTACTTTACAGATGTTCCAATGACAATTGCGACAGGCGAATCTATTTTGAATAGCAGAGGAAGTAGGTTTTATCGGTGGAGAGCTAAATTTACTAATAAAAATTGTTATTGCGAATAGATTGTTGCCAGCTTGTAATATAAACTCGCCACTGGCAAGCAGGCGACTGTATTTTTCGAGCCCTGTCCATAACTACTAGTAGCAATTTGTAAATTAAATAAATAAAATCCACAAATATACATTAGGCTAATGCATCCTACAAAGAAAAAGTTCATCAGCCCAAAGAGATGACACAGATCAGGTCAAAGTGTAGTGGCCAGTTTCGGCCGACTTGGTACGGAGAGGGATAACCATATATTTAAAAGTCAGTATGGAAAAGATTAAGCTCAATTACTCTTTTTTTACACATACAGAAGTCGAAATAACTTTTATATTAAGTGGTTTGGGATTGGGAATGAATGATATTAATTAATAATTTCATAAATTTTCAATTAAATATTTGTGGGCCTGATGAGGGGGGGGGGGGGCACGTGTTCTGGTGGATCTGCCACCAGGCCCTATGAGATGGGGGGCCAGAAGGGCCATTTGGCCCAGGCCTCAAGCTTGAGGGTACCTCAAATTTTGGCTCATGTTCAGATGCAGATTTATGCACAGGCGCAACGTGGGGCCTCATCACAAATGTTGATCTCGGCCTTAAACCATATCCTTCAAATATTTTCCTGAGAACCCTATTGCCGCCAGTTACAGAGGCTACTGCTAATATTTGGGTTAGATCAGGGGTACCCATTATGTCACCCAAGGGCAACCGGTTGCCCATCAGGAGGGTCTGTGTTGCCCACGCATATATCCAGGCATTAAGCTTATATGCCTGAGTAAAGAGTTTTGGGGATAATATCTGCCGGTGGGTTGTTCCAAGGGAAACTCAATACAGACAGAGAGGCTCATTCCTAGGAGGTTGGCTGCCGTTGTTAAAGTAGAAAATGGCCGCCCCCATTAAACTTTTATATGCTAAATGCTTGCTTTATATAATATAAAATAAAAATGTGATATGGCCAACACATGACTTTCTCCATATTTGGGGTATAGAAATTTAAATTATTATGAATAGCATTATAAGGCAAAATTATTATTTCATATCGTAAAAGAATACAGCTGTCCTTATTGTCGTAAATTATATTTTGAATATGTTTAGAGAATTCACCGCTACATGGTGGCAGCGCTGTATACTGGAAATTTACGAATAAGCAAAATATCTCCGAAATGGATGGTTCTATGAAAGTTTGTTTCAGACAGAACTTGGAAGAAATATTATTCTGTACAACTTTGGTTCTTACAAAGATTACCAATAACGACGTTTTTAAGGAGATAATTGATGGAAAGCGAAAACCGATTTTTTATAAATAATTCCTAAACAATAACTGATATGGAAAATTGTTTGAAATAAAAGATGTAGGAAATTATATTATCTACATTTTTTGTAGTGGTCAATGTATAAAATAATGAAGTATTATTGGAGAAATATCGCAAAAACCAATTCGGGTTTCGAATAAACCTCTACTTCCGGTTAACCGTTATTGTCCAAAAACTAATCAGTTCTTGGTACTCATGCTAAAGTGTTATATATGAAATTTTGTATTAATATGACAGGTACTTTTTGAGTCAGAGCGCCCAAAATCCATTACATCCATCCACACAGACACACATATCATTCTGAAAATAGTCTAAATACGTTACATTTGTGCATCATCTTACTGCAGTTTCTCTCATGTGCACAGTGGTGTTGTGATTTTTGTGAAAGGTGATATTTCTTATGATAATATCTCCTTTGATATTAATCATATTTATACTGATAAGAATCTTCAAATGTGCTGCCTTGAGTTTTCCATGACAGGATGAATTGTTTAGGTAATCTTTTTCTCATGTATCGCTCTCCTTCAGCACGCTTTGCAGCATTTATTGATAAATTTGAATATCTTCTTGTCTGCAGTACCTCACATTCCCTGCTATCTCACAGCATTGTGGCTGGAGATCTTAACTGCAACCTCCTTAGTAAGGGACCTAAGCAAAGTCAACTTAAGTCTCTCTTTGATACTTACGGTTTTCAAGGTCTGGTCAAATGTCCAATTAGAATTACACCTCACTCTTCTTCATTGCTAGGTGTTATATTTTTACCTTCTCTATACGTAGTAATGGGAAAGTATTGTGGTCACGAAAAAAATCGACTTCGAGATTTCAACGGAAATACACGTTTTGAGGTCCCTAGAACACGTTTAGACTGTTTTCGGAATGATGTCTGTGTGTGTGTGTCTGTGTGTGGATGCATGTGATTGTGGGCGCTCTAACTCAAAAAGTACTTGTCATATTAACACCAAATTTAATATGTAACACATTAGCATGAGTACAAAGAACTGATTAGTTTTTGGACAATAACGGTTAACCGGAAGTCGAGGTTTATTCGAAACCCGATTCGGTTCTTGCGATATGTCTTCGTTAAAACATCATTATTGTATATACAATTCTATACAAAGTTTATAGAGAATGTAATTTCCTACAACTTTCATTTAAAACAATTTTCCGTAGCAGTTATTGTTTAGGAATTATTTATAAATAATCCGTATTTTCGGTTTTCATCGAATATGTTTGTTAAAACGCTGTTTTTTACAATCTTTATAAGAAACAAAGTTATAGAAAATAACATTCCTTCCAACTTTTGTTTGAAACAAATTTTCGTAGAACCATCCATTTCGGATATATTTCGCTTTATCTTAATACTAAAGCTCTAGATCAGTGGTCTTCAAGGTGGGCGATAGCGCCCACCAGTGGGCGTTTTGGGATTTTTTTGTGGGCGTTAAAGAACTCACCAAATGCTATTCTAATTTTTACACTGAAAAATAAAATTCTATAAAAAAGCTTAACGATACGCACACATTCTGTACACCTATTTTATGTTACAGTTCGTTTGTCGTTAACTATAGTATCATATCATACTACACTAGCGAAAATGTATCCATGCTGCTGTAAAATCGAAAGGTCCATGAAGGTGGTCGGAGTCTCTCGCAGAAGCAGCGAAGCGTTTTAGTTTAATTTTATCAAATATATAAAATCATAAATTTTTTAACACTGTTATTACCACTGAGACCGTATTCGGTAATCTCCAGCCCCTGGCAACTCAACGGTTTTCAGAGTTTCAAGTTACGCTCATCTTTGTTGATAGGTGTCACTGGGTGCGCTTCAAAATGAAAGTGGGGGAGGGGGTGGGTCTGGGGGGTCTGGGTGTAATTCTACGTCCAGGAAGAGTAGGGTCGTGAACGGGTAAGTAACTTTCCGTTCGTAATTCGCAAGAGATTTACGTCGACCTCGTGTTACTGTGATTGATTGTCGGTTTTAAATGCTTTAGTTAGAATTAAGCGAAAATTTAATTGTCGGAACGCCGCATCGGGGTAGCATCATCGCATTAATATTACCGTTCAATTTTGTCTCAAGGTCATTATTTCTTCTGATCCTTAGTTCATAGCTTTTGTGAAATTATTTCTTAATTAAACGAAATGGTTGATCTCTTCACTGAATTTTATGTCGGCATAATCTTTACATTAATTAGGAGAGACCTTTACATAAGATATATGTGGATCTATGCAATTATTTTCCTTGGTGAAAGTTAATCACGTGTATTTTGGGTGAACTGAGTCAAGTTGAGACATGAATATGGTTATTAATTTGTCGAGTGGTTGTGTAAGCGTATAGTTTGAAGGTAAAGGTTCGTTTTCTATCAACTTTGATTTTTAGAAATGATATATGTATACGGTGTTAGCCTATGATCAGATTGGCCAACGGTGGGAGTTTGATATGAGTTTCTGAGGTAATCCATCTCATTTTCGTGTATTTTAATCTCGTTAAAGCGTATGTTTGATAAAATAATAATATTTTAATGCGCAACTGGAAATATATTGATAAGGTTTTCTCCTAATTATTCAGTTTTCAGACAGAATTCTCCGTGTGCAGCTGTATTTGATTTTGGCAACCATTATCGAGAAATTCATTCAAAGCAATGCTGTATTTCGTTTATTAAATTGATATTAATTACGTAATCAATACATACTAGTGTCATGGTTTTGAAATAAGTATTAAGCTTAACTTAGCAACTTAAGGAATATAAGTCTTATATTTTACAAATCTTGGAATTTGAGTTACAATACAATATTTTCGAATATTATCGGAGTGATTTAGCACGAGAGACACTACATAATGTAATCAGGTTATCAGAAATAATATTCAGAATTAAAATACAGTAGGTACATATTTTAAGATTTCATTCTCTTGTTTCAGAGGAATGTTTGCAGAAGACGTCACAGAACAGCTGTCATGTTCCCTTGTGTGATATCAAGAAATACATATTAACGGTGAGTACAATCTTTTAAGTAGTTTGCCAATTGCATTTGTATTGGTTGTTACTTGAAGTTTCCAGTGAGAATTATCGACGTATTTTACTGAATAGATAGGATAAATTTAGTCGTGTAACCACGCATGTGTTTTAATTGCGTCTATATATGTGCAGTACTTATTGTACTAATTTTTCCATCTATTAATGGTGAAAGTGTAGTAACTTAAGCTTACATTGGAAAGTGATAAATCTCAATTTATTTTAAGTGAATATTTCATTGAGAGAATAAAATTGATTTTATAATTTCGACTTTGAAAGGTTTGTTAATTATCGTTAACATAAGTGTTATCAATGCTTCAATTTTTGGCATATTTTATGAAATACTTTGTACCTGGTAAATTTTACTTTTCAATCTACTGATATCCATTTCAGCATAAATCAATTAAGTATGCTCTATAAACACGAGATGATTTCATAGAAACAAAATTATTACTTTGTAGTGACAGTGTAACGTGAAATGTTCATTGACTTTTAACTCTTTGGTGAGGTGTAAACTAATGTTGAAATTATGGAGACATTTTGAGGAAAGTAATTAAAATATTTTGCTTGGAAAAGGCTATCTATATGGAAATTGCTAAAGCAATCAATGAAATATTTTGAGGAAAGGGATTTCTTAGTCAAAGTTAGTCGAATTCTTGGAATACATGCAAATTTTTGAAAAGTTTGCTGTGCTAATGAAAGTTTATTGTGACAATTGGTTTTTATTCTGTTTATTTCCACCGGTGGTTGGCTAATCATCAGTTGATCATGCAAAAATTGTACAGGATTTATTCAGATACTATTTTAGTGCATTTTATTTTATAAATATTCAGTCAATCAAATCAAAATAGCAATTAAACTGTAAGAGATAGAAGGCTGAAATGTGGTTATGCCATTTATTACTATGACGAAGGATTTTATTTTAATGAATAATTGAAAGTATATTGACAAGGTTTCTTCCCAAGTATGTATTCAATTTTCGGGCAAACTCCTGTCTAGACTTATTAAATGTTGGAAACCCTTTACTGAAAAATTCATTCAAATCAATGAATTATTTAGTTGATATTCATTTCCGTAATCAATATATGGTAGTCAGGTGGTTTTGAAATAAGTATTGAGCTTAACCAAGCCACTTAAGTAATATAAGTCTTTAATTTCATTACAAATCTTTGAATTTGAGTTACAATAGAAAAGATTCCAATGTTACCTCAGTGATTTAGCACGAGAGACATTACATAATGTAATCTGGAATATTATTCAGCATGAAATTACAGTATATATTTTAAGATTTTATTCTCGTTTCATAGGAATGTTTGCAGCAGACATCACAGGACTGAGCTGTTATATTCTCCTGTGTGTGATAACAAGAAATAATAACAGTGAGTATATTCCGTGTGTTTCTTTTAAGTAGTTTGCCTATTGCATTTGACATATTGGTTGTTTTGTGATACTTTTGTTGGCTGTTACCTCAAGAAGTTCCCAGTGAGAATTATCGACCTATTTGAATGAATAGCTAGGAGGAATTTAGTCGTGTAACCATGCATTTGTTTTTTTACTATATGTTCAATACTTATTGTGCTAGTTATTCATCTATTAACGGTGAAAATGTAGTAACTTCAGCGTATATCGGAAAGTGATAAATCTCAACATCTTTTAAGTGGATATTTTGTTGATAGAATAAAATTGATTTTATAATTTAGACCTTCAAAGATTTGCTAATTATCGTTAACATAAGTGTTATCAACGCTTCAATTTTTGGCATATTTTATGAAATACTTTGAGCTGGAGAACTTTTACTTTTCAGTCTACTGACTTCCAATTCAACGCAAATCAATTAAAAATATGAGATAATTTCATAGAAACAAAAATATTAGTTTTGTAGCGACAGTGTAATGTGAAATGTTTATTGGATTTACTCTTTGGTGATGTGTAAACTATTTAATGTTGAAATTATGGAGACATTTTCAGACAGTTGAAAGTGATTAAAATACTTTGGAAAAGGTGTCTGAACGGAAATTGTTGACACAATCAAGGAAATATTTTAAGGAAAAAGATTTATTAGTCAAAGTTAGTCGAATTCTTGGAGTACATGCAAATTTTTGGAAAGTTGCTATGCTAATGGAAGTTTATCGTGACAGTTGGTTTTTATTATGCTTATTTCCATCGGTGGTTGGCTAATCATCAGTTGAGCATCAAAAAATTGTAGAAAATTTATTCAAATACTATTTTAGTGCATTTTATTTTATAAATGTTCAGTCAATCAAATCAAAACAGAAATTTAACTGTAAGAGATAGAAGGCTGATGTTTGCGGGGTGTATGTCATGTGTTATGCCATTTATTACTATGACAGAGGATTTTATTTTTGGTGGAACTGGTGTGCGACAAGAGGTCCAATGCTTTTTAAAATGTGAAACATATTTCATAGCATTAACATAACGATTTTTATCTTATTAGCCTGTTATTTACAAAGTATTAAAGACAATGAATAAAGAAGTGAGATCAAGTCAGAAGCGATAATGTCAGTTTTTACCTCTTTAAGTGGTCTTGTCACAATGCAAGCTTTAGGAAGATTAGAAATATTTTCTTACTATTCTTTGGCTTAAAATTGAATTCTGAATTCATGTTCTTTGATCGTTTTTAAAGGTAAAAACAAACTGTAATTTTATCCAATATGACAATGGTTTTAGGTTGTATTATAGATATAGACATTATAATAAATGCTGTGATTTGTCGATAATTTCCAATTAAGAGTACATGGAATGATTTTTATAAAGTTAATTGATCAATTTAGTTGATTTTATAGCATAAATTAAAATGAATATTGCTGTTACTACTTGAAATTATTAACAGATAATATTTAATACTTGTCAGTAGTTAAACCTCTGTATTAACTGTTATCACTAGTCTATTTATCATTTTCTGGAGTACTTGATCGTCCTCGTATTTCACTGTTCTTATAATCCTTCCTCTGATTTAGAAATCTCCCATGCCTTCTAACGGTTCCTGCATTAGCCTCTCTCCATATATATTGAATAGAATCGGCGATAGACAGCAGCCCTGTCTTACTTCTTTACCGATATGTACTCCGCTGGTATCCGCATTCTCCAACCTGACTTTTACCAGTTGATTTACGTATAGATTACCGATCAGTCTCCTGTCTTTCCAGTCTACACCTATATCCTTTAATATCCTCATCAGCAGTACCCAATTTACTCTTATCAAAGGCCTTCTGCCAGTCGAGGAAACATACACAGCAATCTTGACTGTATTCTATTGCCCTTTCTGATATGATTCTCACTACACCGATAGCATCTCTGGTTCCTCGTCCTTTTCTGAAGCCGAATTGATCTTCCCCTAGCATTTCTTCGACATTTTTCTCTAGTCTTTTATTAAGAATCCTCGTGATGATCTTCGAAGTGTGTGACAGTAGGGATATCGTTCTGTAGTCCTTACACTGCATTGCCTTTGGCTTCTTCTTTAGAGGGATCATTGTCACATCTAAGAAATCCTGAGGCCTCTTTCCCGAGTTGTAAAGCTTGTTAATTAGTTTCGTAATCACTTTTAGTCCTTCCGATCCCATGACTTTAAGTACCTCTGCCTGTATTCCATCGCTGCCTGTAGCTTTCCCTTTATCCAGTTCCAGAATTGCCTTTTGTACTTCGCTTTCCATATTACTTGTTCCCAAGTTTGTCTTCTTCAATGTTATCCTCTTCTTCCGTTCTATTTGTGCTGATCCTGCCTGCTTGCTGTATAGTTCCTTAATGTATACTTCTCATACCTGTGCTACATCCTTTGGTTCTGCGATTATTTTTCCATCTGCGTTCATAATTGCTTTACCACAAATCCCATTAGACTTCTAATCTTCTAACTCCAGTGCCCTAGCATACATCATATCATACCGTCCTAACTTCTCAGTTGTATTTCCTCACATTTTCCTTTTATTCAAATTTCCCTAGCTTTATCTGTTACCCTTCTCGACTCATTGTTTGTGCATCTATAGTTGGCTCTACCTTCTTCACTGTTAACATTTTTTTCCATTTTTTTCTCTCATCCATTATCTCCAGCATTTCCTTAGTGATCCATGGGTTTCTGATTTTCTTCTCTTGTTTCCCAATCTCTTTATTCAAGGTGTCTTTGATGCTGGCTTTAATTTCTTCCCATTCTGTATTCACGGTCTCTGGTTTGTTTTCCAAATTTCTAAGGCGACCTTCCGACTTCATGCTGAAAGCATTCTGCCTTTCTTTCAGTTTTTTTAGGTCCCAAGTCTGTCTTTCTCTTCTCGTTTTCCTTATTTGTTTCAGCTTTGTGGTTACATCGAGTATTAGAAGGATGTGATCTGAATCAATGTTTGCTCCTGGTAATGTCTTAGTATTTTTTATGCTGTTCCTGAATTGTGCAGTTCTACTTCATAAATGTCATTCTTTTGCTCATACATCTCCCTGATTTATTCTTCTTCAATAGCGGTTGTTGGCATATATACCTGGATTATCAACATGTTAACTGGGACAACTTTTAGCTTTATTGCCATCAACCTATCGTTCGTTGCTGTTATTTTTGTCACGCTATTCATCATATCTTTTAAGTACCAGAGCTACTCCCCTTGCCTCACTATTTCCTCCGGTGTAAACTACCGTGAATTCTTCCCAGCGGATCTGCCCTTCTCCTTCCCATCTGACTTCGCTCAGCCCTATGACGTCAATCCTATTTCATTTTTCAGGTTCTCTAGCTTTTCTGCCTTCCTCGTGGTTTTTAAATTCCAAGTATCTTTGCATAAGTTACCTTCGACAGTTGCTTTCCTCAAGGCAGTCCATGCCCGGAGATCTGATTGGGGGACTATTTTACCTCCGGAATATTATATAATATAATCATTATTAGGGAAATGTAATGTGGTAGTTTCCCTCTTGCTTTCCACATCGCAGTACTGTAGCCGATCAAATCATGCCTACTGTTCTATTGAATATATACCCAACCAACATCATTTGTTTTCATCTCTATACCGCACCGACAGTACTGCTGCCTACTGCCAGACACCAATGATAGTTTTTTATTATTAATTAAGTAATTAATTTTTTTGTGAAAAAAACCTCCATTTGCGGGGATCGCACCCCGCAGCTTTGTAATGGGAAGCTGACACGCTAAGCACTACACCTTATGGAAGGTTAAAATTTTAAAACTAATTGTCAAACGAATCTTTCACATAATAATTTGAATAAACTCGTAAAGAATTTAAAATTTTAAGATTCTAAATAGACCTTGATAAGTGAATGTGCTCTTTCATGTTGTTTAAGCAAATTAATCTTTTATATTTTTAGTTAATATTTCTTTATTAAATTCACCACAACCATTTTTCCTCTTCATTGTAGGCATTCACAGTTGATGCTGAGTGAAAATGCGATGGTTTGAGGCGTCGAGGAACCATGAATCGAAGAGTACTGCTTTGCTGAGACGACAATTGATACACCTGGGTGCGAGAGTATAGAGGAATCTGAGCTGGAGGCTATACATATGGGATGAGAGAAGGTTTTTATACCTATATGTTGCTATATTCTGGTTTGTTCAATATGTCAGGCGATAAATATCTTGTATAATATGTAGCTGCATCTTACGGAGGATGTAGGAGATATTGTAAATTATAAGTCCCTTTCAGATGAGCTAAACGCTTCAAATTTGGCATTATTATAGCTTTATGCTCACAACCAATGAAAATAAATACAATACAATAAGAATTCCAATTTTTAGGAGGTTTTTCTCCTGTCATTCAGAATGAGCAGAAATTTACCATAGGATTAAACGATTCCCCAAGAATTTGATTTCTTTTAAAAATATTGTTTAATCAACTTACACTAAAAGTAAGTAAATGGAAAATATAGTGCTACGTCTGAAAAAAAAGTTTTATCTGATATCGTCCGTAAGAGTATTTTATTTCTGAGAATGTAGTGCATCAATTTTCTGTTTGAACTTAAAAACTTTCTGATAACTCAACTTTTTTATAAAATGCATTTAATTTTTTATTATAAATTTACAAGAATATAAGGTGTTGGTTTTCAGTTTGAACTCTGAAAACTTTCTTTAATTTGATTTTATAAAGAATATTCCATTTTGTTTGTAAAGGTTTATTAGCGTACTTCTATAAATTTTAAATTTTTGTTAAATTCACTTCCGTTAATAAGAATCAAATGTAGTAACA
This sequence comes from Uropetala carovei, assembly GCA_036926305.1. Taxonomy (NCBI): domain Eukaryota; kingdom Metazoa; phylum Arthropoda; class Insecta; order Odonata; family Petaluridae; genus Uropetala; species Uropetala carovei. The sequence continues at coordinate 28,689,955 of JAXCHB010000011.1, forward strand.
AGTTATTTACGAATTTCCGAAGATGTTGAATTTAAAAACTTTAGAAAACTTATAAAATGCCAAGTTTTTGTATTGACTTCTGAGACAGCACTGTATTTGCTCATGTTTGCAGACTTGTCATGTGAATATCGTTCCGCAAATTGGATGTTGGAAAGTAATTAATTAAATTTAATCTTAAAATAGGAGCAGCCATTAAAAAAGATTATTTGTATCGGGATTTTTGGTGTTCTACATTTAATATTTTACCAAGAGGGTTTGTCGTGGTTAAATAATTCCAGATTTAATTTAATAATTTACAGAAATTTGGAGATGTAGGATCTGCTTGAATTAATTCAGAAAATATTCTTTGGGGTTTTTATTGTTGTTTATTCAAGGCAGAAAAAATTCTGAGGCAATACAAATTCAGTTCATTATTCAAGTTATCAAAATCAGATAAAGAGATAAAATGCAAATGAAATTTCAGTTAGTTTTGATTGAAAATCCAGACTATGTAAAGTATTTTCATTGTGAAAAGTTTATATTCTCCAATTATTAAGCCATGCATCGGAAATGGTAGTTTAATTGTTCTTGATTCTAGACGATATTTAGAAAAAGATTTAACTTTGTGGAGAGTTAAATTTCTTAATTAAGAAAAATTGTGCAGGTTATTTTATTCTTAATTAAAGTCAATGTCCAGAAAAAAGTTCTTTTAATAATTCCATCAATATCCAATTTGCTAGATGTTATTTATTTGTAAATACGTTTCCAAAGTGTTGTGTTATTTATATATTATTCAGAACAATTGCAAATTCTTTTGTCTAAATGTATATAAGCTATTGCTTTTCCATTCTGTATAATTATTGCCATTTTTTTAAATCTGAACAAACCAGAATTAGCAGCGCTTTTGGGTATATATTTATCGTCTCTCATTTCATATTTTTTTCTAAGCCATGCTATTTTTCCTCTCTACTTTCTCACCAATAGAAATGATTAAAGAAATATTATCCTTGACAAAGTACTTTGTAAAAATGTCCAACTTTTATTCTAGTGCTTGTTATATTTAAAAAATTTTCTGCAGTTCATGAATATTTTTAAATGGCAATTTTGATTTGTGCTAATATTCAGATCTTTTTAAGTCCAGAAATTTTTTTAAGTCAGATATTATTCTAAGTCCAAAATGTAAACAAATTAATTTTTTTCAAGTTCTAATTTCAGAAATCTTTCAAGTCTAGCGTTAAAAATTATTGTCCAGATTGTAAACAAATTACTTTACAAATTGGACAATAGTTTTTAACTCTTAGACTTGAAAGATTTCTGGAATTGGGACTTTTTCAAAAGTTTTTCTAAGTACAAATTGTAAACAAATCAATTTTTTTTTCTCAAGTCAAAAATTTTTTATTTTCAGGTGCAGGATAAATAAGTAGACAAAATGTATTATTTCAGATTGTAAAATTTTTATTGAACTTGTATGTATACATTGTACATTATTTTCATTGCAATAAAGACATTTTATTATGATCCAAACCTGTTGACTCCTTTTAGTTGGAAATAATTTCTTTTTCTCGGAGCCTCTTTTAGGTATCGTTGGACTTAAGGGGTTTTTTTAGGTATATTTTTGCTAAATTTAGCACATTTTTAACCTAAAAATGACATTTTTAGCCTAAAAATGACATTTTTGACCACCAATTCAGCCAAATTTTGCTGATTATTGAACAAATTATTCAGCATTATGACAATTTATCTGCATTGCAACTATTCAACAACTGACATATTACATATAACACAATATTTTCAACTGTATTTCAACAGCTGACATAAATACATATAACATGAAAAAATAAACCATCAAACACATTTTGCAGCTGAAATAAATTATTGAACAAGCACTTGAAGAAGTTACTTGCCTCTGATAAAAATAACTGCGACTGAGCTGTGGAAAAATTAATACAAGCATTTAGACTACAGAACAGCCGTCATCAGTGGCGAAATGCCACTGACGACAACTGCTCTGAAGTCGAAATGCATGTATTAATTTTTTCACTACTCTGTCGCAGCTATTTTTATCTGAGGCAAGCAATCTTTCAAAGTACTTGTTCTGGAAACACTTAAAAAAGAAATATTTCACATTATCAATGACCTTAATTACAATTAACAATGTCTCTTATTGGTCAAGAAATACGTAAAATTGAATGCACGCAACTGATTCCAAATGGGAGCAATATTTGCATAAATGACGAAAAAATAATGAATCTCGCAAAGCAATGCTTAATTGGAATTACTTAAATGCCAGGATAACATTTTTATAAACTATTCCAAGTCAGAAATAAACTTCAAAAATGCAATATTAAAATTTCATGTCATACCTATTTCAAATGTTAATAAAATTAAACCTTTATATTTGCCAAATTAATTATTGTATAAATGCACAAATTATATTACCTCAATTAGACGTATTACTGTTTTTTGAAAAAGATTAATAGCATAATATAAACAAAGATTTACTTCTGATAGCAATTTAATTTTTATAACAGCAAAGATTGAACTAAATACATTTTGTCTTTAAAAATTATCTTGCATTTAAAAATATAACTGATTAATCAAGGTGAGATTATATTTACAACATCAAAAACATATTTGTTCTAATGTAAAGTTCAGATTCAAAGCTATTATGCAAAATATAACTGATTTAATCAAAGCAAACACCCTATTTATGAAAAAATATAGCATATTCTCAAAGTTTGTCTTATATTTCCAGGTAATGTACAGTAAGTGCGTAAAATTTAACGACTTGCGGTTAATTTACTTTAAATTTAAGTAGTAATTGCATTGCGTGACTCAACTCACTATCGTTAACAAATCACAGTGCTCCTTATCGATAGCTTAACACTTTCATGGCCAATTTGTCAAATTTAAAAGGAAAATCAGCAAATCAAATCATTAAAAATTTATCAATAATTATATTTTTTAACATTATAAATGTGCAAATTGTAAGTAGCAATACATTATCATTACAAAACATTTATTTAAAAACTTATATTTGAAGAATTTTCAGATTGTAATTTATGAAAGTATTGAGTGCACGAAAAACTAAAGTATTTCATTAAATATTTGTATACAATTGAGTTATTTATGTTAATAAATTTAAAGAATTCCTTTTCAGTAACGCTTATGTTAGAATAAGTCAAAATCTCATATGGAGTTTACCAAAATTATCGTTACGATAACTTAATGAAGATATTTTAAACAACAGCCATGAAATTGTTAAGTAATCTAAAATATAACTCAACCAACAAGAGACAACGTTAATATTTACATAGAGACCAACCTGAGAATCAAAAGAATAACTACAAAATTGAGAAACAAAATAAATATCCTATAATTATTATACCAAATAGAACTGAATGAGCTTCCCACAATCTATATATATTTGCAAAAGTTTGTTTGCGTGTCTCATTATGCATGCCATAAACTATAAGACACGAATAACTAAAATTTGGTACAATTATTATTAACATCTTAACTTGATGAATGTATAAAAGGTTTGGTCAATTGGTTAATTATAGTCAGTGCTATAATAATAATAATATAGGGGAATATAACATTTTACAATTCCACTAGAGATGCCTGCATTTCAAATTTGAAATGTTGACAGAATTTTTTACAATAAACAAAGAAGCTTCAAAGTTTATTGTATATTAGGATTAGCTATGATGCTGGTCAACACAGACATCCATGACATTTGACGGTGCGATGAGACACTATTACAACGCCAACCTTCATAACAGCCTACTTAGTTAGACAACAAACCCATACAGCGGCCGGGTTACGCAATCTTACTTTCGATACTACACAATTTATACAACTGAAAACATTTACCACTTACTTTATTTGCTCACATTACACTGTGTTGGATGTGGTTTGGTTAATACAACACGACAAACAACAGATGAACAAACAAAAAGAATTAATGCAACGAAAAACAAAAACAGTAGAAAAGAGAATTAAAATCACACAGGAATTCAATGCTCTGACTCTTAGAACGATTCTCTAAGCAAAGAGTTTTGTTAAAATAAATTTATGTCAAGTGAATAATACTTTGTTACAATAAGTGGGCAATACCTTTGTTAACACGTTACAAATTGTACTCGACAATGCCTTATCCCCCTCCCTCCCTCTGCTGTTCCCCCCCTTATCTCTCGCGAGGCAATAATATGAATCTCGAGCCTCAAAAATGACATTCATTGTCCAGGAAACTTATCGATAAAAGTCAAAATCTGTCACATATTCGTTAAATATGCGTAATTTCAAAACATGTGGTGCATTACTTTCTGGGAAACCCTCGTACAATGTTGTGTGAGACAGACGCTCCTTTCTAGGAACCTGGTATTATCTGAATTTTTAAAGAATGTTTATTTTGAACTCCTGAGCATCCCGCATATAACTTTCCATGCGTAAAGCAAAGCTACCGTATGGTAACTGACTTAAGAAGTCACCTCTCTACTCTGCGTGCAAGGGGATTTCCCTTCTAGGAAGCGCGCTCACCTTCAATGCCCCTCTATTCTAATGGAATTCGTTCCCCTCCACTCTACATATTACCTCCGATCACTGAGGCGTAAGGTAACTTCTAGTAATTTTCAATTGCTACATTAGGCGGAACTACCTGTACTCTACATGCACGTTCTCTACCGGAAGCTTAGAGAACGAACTCCACCTGGCAAAAAGCATCACCTCACAAAATGAATCGACTGCGTTGATTGTCAATTTTAATTACGAATCCTCAAAATATTTTCCAACTCTTTCATTTATATCAATTAAAATATGAAAAAATTTCCCAAATAAAACTTAATTCAAGCATAGATATAATTTTTTGTTCATAATTATTGCCATAATTTGAAGTCACGATGATTTAAAACATAACCTGAGCAACGCTGGGTAAATTTGCTAGTTATTTATAAGCAAAGAACTTTGCAATACCATTTTAATTTAATTTATTCACCAGAGAACTATTAAAAGATGTTTGTGTAGCATTGTAAAATAAATTCCAATAATTACTCCAAGATTTGATGCACAAAAACGATTACAGTGTAATTTTCCTAATAAACGTTTAATGTGACTAAATCTTAGAAGGATATTTTGTAGTTTAATTTACATTCTTCGTTAGAAATAATTTTATGAACTCTGTATTTATCTCAGAATCACTACAAATATGCTGTCAACAATTTGTTGTTAACATACATTAAAGTTATGGTAATTTAATGTTGTGCTTACGCAAACTGTATAATTATAAAATATCAGTTGATTACTTCGTTTAAAAATTAGTACAAGAGTTTAAAATAACACTAATATTTATAATGAGATTTTAAGATATAAACAAGTTAGGAAAGTGTACAACGTAACACAAATGGGTGCGTTTTGTGCATTGGAGTATTTGAAAGAAATTATTTACGTGTTTGGAAGGGAAATAGCATTATAAAGTTCTTTTCTTCATCATAAATAATCCATTTTCTTCCCATTTAAAAATATTACATGCATATGTAAGGAAATTAAACATATTTCCGTGAGATTGTTTACGTTAGCAACAATGAAGAAGTAACCATGCTAGAAAATTTCAAAGTTCAACTCAAATTACGACTCTTGTTCGATTTTCTCGCAAACGGCGACTCCTACGATAAAAATGTAGAGGAAAAGAAATACCCTGCTTTATTAGTTGCACAAGTTTTACTTGATAAATATTTTGATATGACCGATACTTTACGAGATATGAGGGAAAGTTCATATTTTATCACCAGTAAAGTGGTACCCCTGATTGGCTTACGTGACTCATTTATGTGATTTTCTTATTATCTTTGACCGTAAGTCCTTAATATCAAATTTCATGAAAATCTGCTTGGTAGAAGCAGATAACGAACATGTGGACAGACCAGATGGAGACTAATACTAATAGGCGCTTATGCTGGAAGCGAAACGCACCTGACAAATAACCTTGCATGTAATTACATTTACAGATACACATACATTACTAAAAATTGTCTTTAATGACAAGAATGATATGTTACTTATTTGTTCAATATACAAGTAGAAGGTACTTGCATTCTGTAAGCGTTTCAAGTCATTATTTATGGCTTTTGCAAAGTAAAAATTATAAACTAGTTAAATAAATAAAACAACTTCAAGTACTCATTAGAATAAACTTCATTAGACCACTGATTCCCAATGAAAAGACAAAACTGATAATGGTTTGATTCCGATGCAAATGAATTGGAATATTTCGAGGCGGTGCTTACTGTAAAAGAGAGACTGACTGATATTATTCACTTCTTTCGGTAAATTGTGATGAGATTAGCCATGAGGAAGTGTATCATCCGAAACAAAAGTACCACGAAGCCAATGAAAAGGAAGAAATCCACAGTACATTGAACCCTCTGCATACTGGACCTTGATGGAACGTACTTAGGATATAATGGACAGAATGTCCGGCGATGCAAAACAGTTAAATGACGCCACTACTACATTGTGTCTCATGCGGACCTATCACATGTGCGTTATTTGGAAGGCCTAATGAATACATCGCAACATTATAACTAACGTATATCACGGCGTATCGACCTTTGAAGCTTAAAAAAATTTTCCTAAAACTTAAAGTCGACTTATACGACAAATATAAAATTGTGAACCTTAAATTACAGATGAATAACATCGATATTTACCAACAAGGGGAGGCCATAACATTAATATTGAAATTCGTAATACCCTTTTAGGAGGTGAAACTAGAACCAAAACATCACCTATATCTCTCTGCGTTTTTGCCAATGGGCCCTTGTTTAAAAGATCTTAACAATTTAAATTCAGGTGTAAGCACGGATGCAACATATACCATTAACCTTAAGGTTACAAACAGAAGCAGCGATAGCTGAATGGGTAGAATGAATGTCTAGTATCGGATGGGCTGGGGTTCGCTCCCAGCAGCCAGCATTTTTTTCTTTCAGAAGTGGTCTGTACATATATTTTAACTAGTAAAATTGTATTATTATTATGTCTTTTTTGTATTTTTGTTTTTTTCCTCAATTTTTTGTGATTATTTTTTTTGTCTTTTTCACGTACCTTTTTGTACTTAATTTATTTGCACCTTCCACATATAATTATGATATTATAATTATAAATAAATAATAAAATTTAGAATGTTATAATCATTACTTGATTGTTTATTAAAATATCAATTCTTTAATACGACATTTATGAAATGTTTATTACGGACAATTACCTTGTTTTTTTAATTGTATCATCCAAAGTATTGTAATGCTGTAGAAGTAAGTGAGATAGAAGAGGTACACTTCGATCGGAATTAACCATACTAATTGCAAGTTATAATTATATGTGGAATATGCAAATAAATCAAGTACAAAAAAGTACATGAAAGAAGACAAAAAAAAATAATCAAAAAATATGCGGAAAAAACATTTCCTTTTTTGAAAAGGGGAATAATGTAATTATCAGAACCATCCTCACGCCTGCCAACATGCGATACTTTATTGAATTTCACCACCGTAGATATTGATTGCGATAACTAGGTGCAGTTAATTTTGATAGCATCATTAACAGCCGACATCAATCAAATCATAGGAACCATTATTTAGTTGGTCAAGCTCTCTGAGAATAGCAGTTTCTTATTGGTTGAAATTAAAACACCTGTCAAATGGAAGGCTCAAGAAGAATAGCACGGACTCGAAAAAATATTCCTATATTTTTTTATTACTATGTTTATTTCTGTATCTTGTTAAAACTTGGATCGTACATGACCTTGATTTTGCCTGGCAACGATTTCATGAGAAGTATTTTTAAGTGAAACAAAGGGGGTCGACTTATACTGCGAACATATACCTGATCTAGTATTTTCAAGTTGAAAATTCAAGGTCGACTTATACATCGCAATATATGGATATATATATATATATATTATAATGTATATAATTACTGTATATACTCGTGTATGATGCATCCCAGTGTATAATGCGCACTCGTACTTTATTCCAAAAAATACCGACTTTTTCTGATACCACGTGTATGACACACATCCTTGATTTTTGGGAGGTATATGAATTTTAAAACGTTTGGACTTGTCCATAAGTGTATTACGTTCAATAAGCTCCATATTATGTCTAAGAGAGACATCGTCAATAATTAAAGCGACTGAGTTGAGATGGCAGCAACCTCACATGGTAAGTTGGGCAAAGTGATGCCGTGTAGAAAACTGCAGCGCCACTGTTGCCAATCCTTTTAAATCAGACAAAAAGGGATCTATAAATTAGTTTCGATTTAAAGTGGACGTTGGTTCTCTCTTTCCTATCTCATTCTAAAACTGTTTAAGAGAAGGAATAACGTAAAAATTTAACAAACAAATCTGGAAACAGGAAACGCGACAGGTATGATTAAGTTCACACACGAGATTCTATGGGTTTTAAATTACTTACGTTGTCAATCGTAGACACTAGAATCATTTACTAAATAAAATTATTTCAATTTGCTTATTCTATGTTTTTTTTGTTTTTGATGTGTGTTTTGCGGGAAGACTATCTTGTGATTTTGCAAAAATTACAGCAATCAGCTGATGAGCTAGTGAAATGCGGAATAATTAGAGAGGATGGAATTATAAATGTATAGAAGTAATTAGGTGTTCTATACATATAATTATGTATGTATAACCTGGAGTATCAATAATTATTGTGCTTTTCCCATTAATTAACCCAAAAAGCGTGAATCTGGTGCGAGGTAGGTTCCCATTTTAAGTGCAGAGAAGTGTTACCTGTGTATAACGTGCACCCTACTTTATGACCTGAAAATTTGGTCTTCAAACAGCGCGTTATACACGAGTATATATGGTAGATACAATGTATAATTTATTGGTGTAGCAAATCCGCAAAAATTAATTGTTCCTCCGTTTGACCTTTGTGACTGGTTGAAATTGACTGACTTGCATTACTTGTGGGGTTTGTTTGTCTTAAAACATTCTTTGTATTCATTGTTACTTTCTGCCAATTTCCACCAGGGTCCGGAAAAATCTAAAATCTCGAAAAAGTATCCCAAGTTCCATTCCTAAGAATAATTCCGTTTCAAATAAGAACGCAAGGGAAAATCAATTTTTCTTATGGTCACTATAATTTATTTCATTCTTAATTATGTTCTTATAAAAGTATGCTCCTGCTAGCACACTGCAAGCACCTTTTACTAGTAAAATATAAAAATTAATACGATTCCTATTTTCCTAAATTAATTAGAAAACTCTGTGCTATTATTTCATGCGCTCTTAACAATTTGTATAAATATATAGCAGAGTAAAACACTGTCTTTCATAACATGCGCATTTTAACAATTTAAGGCAACACATACGTTTCCTTCGGATATAACAGACAGGCCTTCCCCTCCTTTTAGTCCAATATATCGAGGCTTCACTGTACGTATGTAAAGAATGCGATGTCGGACTGTGTACAATACCACGTTTTGGAATATACCATACACGAAAACGTATCGAGTACATAATCGCAAGCTCTGGAATAATAAAAATTAAAATAGTTATAACGAATCCAACGTATATTTTCAATCCTTTCAAACTTTTACAAACCTATGCCAACAGGTGCTTATAATGGAATCTTAACTTAGTACTTAAAAAGAGTTAAAAATGAAACAATCTTTTGTTATTCTAAAAGCTCCCAATTGCAAGCGCTATCTGAGTTTATATAAACATTTGAAATACAGTTGGACCTCTATAAACATCACCATTGATAATCGTTGTTTTGAACAACCCTCATTTATCGCCAAATGGTACAAAAAAATTAAAAAGTTCCGATGCCAGTTTTGAATGAAGCAGACAAATGAATGATGATTGCACTGTGACCGAGAGAGAAAGATTCCTGGCATTGCCTCCAATTCAATTAGTGCCAATTAAACCTTCAAATAAGTGAAAGAATAGTGTTATTCGCTTCACACTTTAAGCATCGAAATTAATGCTGTAGCAATGTCAAACTTTATAGATAGCAACACAAATATTTACGGATAATTATCCAGTTAATAACTGTGTATGGGAAGCATTTCTAGCAATTTAATCAAAGCAATTGATCTTATTTAAAATCATTCGGATGCTGGGATCTTACTTTTTCAGTAAGTAAAACTATTAAACATCTATAATGCTTATTAAGGCAAATTGTCTCATGCGTAAATTTAAAATCAGATGAGAATAGGGACGTACATTATTTTTTAACAAATTGAAAGTTATATGGTTATGTCACCTTCGTAGATAATCTAAATGACAAAGAATGTTAGGCGACGGGCTACGTTTATTCAGGAGCAGCATGAAAACATTTCTTTTAGATTGATAACCTAGAACTCGCCGAAACTTATCTTCTCTTCATTGTTAATCTAAATAAATGGTTGCATTGATTGATATATGAAAAAAAGGACGTATACTTCAATAAAAAGAAACAAAGAAAATTAAAAACATAAAAGTTTGCAATCAATTACTGTGTAGCATTAATTTCCTCTCTAATTTGACTTTTAAAATACAGATTTCTTACTGACTTTGCATAATTAATTGTCAATATGCACACACAGCCTCGCCCTCAGCGAGATTTCTACCCGCTAACCTTACCTATACTGGGGAAATGCATTATCAGAGTTAAATGCGAATTATTGAGTTAAACGTGAAATATTGAGATCAACTTATTCTACACAATTCTTAATTTTTTATAAATTAATTGAAAAAACAGTGAAAACACTGTGTGGGTACAGCTAGTACTCCGTTAATTCATCAAATAGAACTTATAATTTTGTTTGTTTAGTTTACATAACAACGCTTTTACTCATTATTACCTCTGACGGTAAAGCACTATCAATTGCAATTTCCCAGGTTGTTGTTACTATCAGCATTTTAATTACTACAAATATAACTTTTAATTAAAGTTTAAGGCAATAATAGCCCATTAATTCATCAAATGGAAGAAAGAAGAATATAACGAGGTCTTTGAAACTGTGTAATTTTTACTTATGTACCAATGACGTGAATCTAAATTGATTCTTTTGAAAATTTTAATGTCAATCTGATTCAAACGTACTTCATTGCGTCATTTTATGTTACTTGTCGCCACCTGGCAGATCCAGCCACCTTGTGACTAAATGAATAAATAAATAAATATTATAGAGACAGAAGAAGATAAAGAAGAACGACGTAGAAGAGAAAGAGTGAGAAGATAAAATACGGACAGATGAGCAAAGGCAAACAGCGAGAGAGACCATAAACGAAATCAGGTAACAAAGAAGAAACGAACAAACTGAAGAAGGGAGTAATATAAGAAGAAGCCAAAACAGAATCGATGCAGCCAACGGCGGAAGACGAAGAAACGACACAAATTTAAACTCAGCAATAGGAAACGGATTAGCTACTCGACGAGATGATTCACATTTAGGAAAAATTAATAAAGAATGTCAATATCGTAGAGCTTTGTTTTTTAATAACTGAGAAAAGCATAACAGATGCTGGTACGAGAAGAGCACTTCCGCAGCTTCCAGATATATTAAAACTGCCGTAGAGAGAAAATACCCCTATGTGTAAAAATACGTAAGACTAATGTAGTTTCTGCACATGCCAGGACATGAAATATATATTTAAAGCGGGAAGCTCATTAGTTCTAATTTGAAATGCAAAATCAATCACACTCACCCATCTTCTTTCTCGACATCGCAAAGCAGAGCTGGCCTGTGGAAGATCTACCATGCTGGCTGCGTTTTCAGACTTCATTCTTCGGAGGCTCGCATCTGAAACAACGACAGAACCAACTCAGAAATCTCGCACCCAAAGGATAAAAATTCTACAAAACCTTAACAATAACTTTTGATTTGAAGTTTATAAAGTAATGGAAACCGGCTAATAATGTATTATTCATACGTTTTTAAAAACACATTCTCATTTTATGAGGTAAACTATAATTTTTACGTTCAAAACACAATATATATTGATAACAAACCCTTAATTAATCCTACGTTAAGAGTGTAACGCCATATCTTGGCTATATTTGCCCATAAACAAATCCGTCCTTGCAAAAAATTTTACCAACTCTTCACAGAAAATGATACTTTACAACGATAAAATCACTCATTAAACATGTTATGCAGTAACAAAATGTTATACATAAGGACTAATTTATAAAAATAATTACTCCATTATACATAAATATGATAAATATAACATTTCCTATATACATATATATACGGTAAAGATATTTCAACTATAAATCAAAGATGAACAGAGAAGTTATTTAAGATTTCCTTACCTTTGTAGATATAAATCCTCGAGGAGATTGACCAGGACAGCTGTATCACACAATAATAACAGTACATTTATTTTCCAGAAGATCAAAGTTACATGGCAAATCAATAAGACAAACTCAATCACAAAAGAAAATACAAAGTAAAACAATATAACAGCACGAGTGGACTAACGAAAAACAATAATACATCAAAACATCACCATAAATTACAATTAAGTGGCAAAGCAGGGCATACTGAATAATTACATATACAAATTCACATATCATTGTATTATAAAATAAGAAATAGTACTATTAAGAGAAGTTAATTAATGTCCAGTAAGCAATGTGAAGATTACACACATTGAAACTATAAAAAACTTTAGATAATACTTCACTTCGCTTAAAGTGTCTTAAAACGTACACAAATCAAACTAAAAGTATATAATTAAAAACTGCTGTCAAAATGCGTCACATGCACCACTGTTTTCGAAGAATAAACGGCCAAAATTTTGTCAAGATCAAAACTATCGACATTAAATTTCGAATACAATAAAAAGGATTAGTTTTTTACTTGTAAAAAGTTCTGGTGTAAACACATAAAATAACCAAAAGTATTAAAACTCTGCTGTCAAAATGATTATCACGTGGACCAGTTTTCGAAGAACACACGGCCAAACATATATCACGATCATAACTATCAACATTAAATTTCGAATACAATAAAAAGGTCTAGTTTTTTCCTTCTAAAAAGGTCTGATGGAAACAAAATAAATTTCGAACTGTATTACGCACATAACAGACAACCCCGTCAGCCATTTTAAGATTTCTACGAAGTAACCAGAAGTAACGCGCAGGCGCGCAGGCTAACCAACATTTCCCCTCATAAACCTGGATATTTACAATTTCGACAAAAAAACCACAAAAAATAAACAATTCCTTTTTATATCTTGATTTCTCATTTTAGTAGGAACACAATTATAACTTATTGTAGCATCGATAAAATTTGCTTAAATGTTAAAATTACTTGCAGTAAATCAAATTTATTGGCATTAAACTTTTGCTTTGCAAACCTAAATTTGGATTCGTCATGGAGAGGGGTAAAAATAAGGCATTAAAATATATTTTCAGATTGCTTAATAACCGACAATGTAATTAATTAATTAATAACGAATTTTTGGTCCAAATACGTATGCGTTTTTTTGTAACATTTATTTTTCTGTAGGACGTCTTCATAAACAATTACATGGGTAGTTTCGGCGGCATTTACAAATTATGCGGAAACAATTATTAGTTATTAAAAACTATTCACGAGTGTAATTATAAGAATAGCAATTATACTCCGGAAAATACTTTCAGGTTTTTATCTTATCCATGTACTTTGGAAACCTGTGGTATATTCAATTGATACCGATAAAATATTCGTATAAATTTGAAATGTAGGTACCTACCGTAGGAACCTACTGATTTACAAACACAGATGTCCGGAACAGGTAGAAAAATACACTTGTAATTGTCCTAACTAAGATACTCTATTTAGTAAGTGAATTAGCCTTCATAAGAACTTAAGAACCATAAGAAACTCGGGTGATTCCTTCTTCACGGTAAACTTCCACCTCATTTCCTATTTGAAATCCAAAAACTCACGTAATATATTTTCAAAAAAAGCATTCGTGCGTCAATTTCCAACAAATCCTTTATCTAATTTTACAATTGTCCGACCCTCTTTCTCCATTTGTATCTCCCATTATTACAGCTAATGCCTGTCACATAAGTATATTCGAATCATCCTTTGCATCAATTTATAGAAATTTATAAAATTTTATTATTGTAATATTATCGTATATTTTATAAAGGTAAACTCCTCTCTATTATGAATTTTACACTGATAATAATAATACTCTATTTACGGGACAAGGCCTTTTCCTAAAAATACAATCAGAAATGTATTAAAAATAAGCCAAAATATTTAAACGTGCGTTCTAATACAATATAAACCATTAAAGCACAACAGTAAGAAAAATTATACTATCGCACATAAAAATCACAAATCCTATAAAAATTATACTCAAAATCCATCTGACAATATAACAATATCGTACAAACCTTTGTATGAACTCAACATTAACGAGGATATGTGCTAGTTATAATAAGTACTTCTCTAATCTAGACATTTTTATCAGAAAGTCTGAGTATATAACATAATTATCGGCTTTATTGGGGTACTCAATAAAAGATATGTATGAATTTATAATTTCACCATCGTTTGAAATTATGTACATATCTTGAAAATGAAGGAATATATGATTGTTATCTGCCTCACTTCTTTTATAAATATATTTCATTCGTTGTTATTGGTAATACATAACTACAATTGTATAACTACCATTGTTACTTGCCTTATTTATAAATAGTTCATAGGTCGTGTATGGTAATATATATATATCATTGTATTGAATAATGAATATTTTATGCTTGTCAATGTATATGCTTCTGTATTGCTTTTTCGTTACATATATAATTTGCCATCTTGATATCAAGATAATTAGAATCAAGTGTATTTATTAAAATGTAAACCAGTTTATCCTGTAATTATTTTGTTGGGTAAACTTTAAAAATGATAAATAAATAAATATTCTAAGGCATAAAGTAAAATTATATCAGATTCATGGTACTTAATAAAAATTTACCTGAATTAAAATAGACATAAGTTGGCATAAATTTCTACCACATTTAAGTTAGGCATTGCAGCTTAGTTTTAAATGATTGCAGTGATTCATTGAATATATCAACTTTATGACTTATAAGGTTGTAGTCTCTCATCATAGTATACAAAGGTAAAATGCACATATAATTTGTCCATATATGGTATATGAAAAGTCATATCTAACCTTGTATACATTAAAGGCACTCTGAGGTTTATTAAATTAAGTAATTCTGGGCTTTTAATATGGTTATTTAACAATTTATATAAAAACATAAGGCCACTATTCCTCCTTTGAATGTAAAGGAGTAGCATATCAAGTAGTATTGTCACTCCTAACATAGTAAAAAAGCAAAAAGTGTCAAAAGACTTATGTCCTTAACAACGCTTTCAATCTATTATCAGAACGTAAGGGGATTAAGGACAAAATTAGAGCAACTTAAACTAGCTATTTCTACCGCTGACTATGACGTTATCGTACTCACTGAGACTAGGCTCAGTGAAGACATAACTCTGAATTGGACTTACCTCATTTAGACATTTATAGACATGATCGCAGTGTAATTACTTCTAATAAAGTTCGTAGTGGTGGGGTTTTAATTGCTATTAAAACAAAATTGCAATCTGTAAAGGTTATAAGCCAAATTATTAATGTAGAACATTTTTGTAAACATTTGTAGTCAAGAGGCAAAGGTTTTAATTGGGGCAGTGTATATCCCCCCAGCCTCTGCCATTGATAAGTACTTATCTCATTGTGAAGTGGTTGAAGATATTGTGAATAATAACAATTTTTTGATATTATTGTACTGGGGACTACAATTTACTTGATCCCTGTTGGAACACTGACTGTGATAGCATGTCTTTCACCACTCAAGCAAGAATTATAAATGAAAGTTTTACATTACTGGGTCTTAAGCAGATGAGTACTATTTGTACAATTTACTATTAGATCTAGCTTTTTCTAATTCAGGGCAAGTAACTTCCGAAAAGGATCCATATCCTATTTAAAAATGTGTTAATCATCACCTTGATATTCATTACAGTGTAAAGTTGGCCAAAGAACTAGATTATAACAATTATCAATTTACTATTTATGATTATAGAAACTGTCATTATACTACATTGACTAACTACTTAGATACTTTAAACTGGCTAGGAATATTGTGCAATTTGGAGATTAATAATGCTCTATCAATTTTCTACTCTATTCTTTATGAAGCTATAGAACTGTGTACTCCTACCTTAACAATCAAAACATCATCTTATCCTAAATGGTTTAGTGTTGAATTAAAGGAATGTATCAAACTCAAGAAACATTACCATAAAATTTTCAAAATTACTGGGAGTAATGATGATTATCATAATTTTTCTAAAATCCGAGGTGAATGCAAAAAACATTCTGGTTCATGTTGCAAAAACAATATAAATAACATGGAAACAAATATTCCCTATAACTTAAAGTATTTCTGGAGACATGTTAAAAATCATCAAAAATTGGATAGAATACCAAGCATAATGTATTATTATGAAGAACATGTTGCAAATAATGACCACGATATTTCAAACCTCTTTGTAAGGAACTTTTCTAAGGTCCACAGTACTGTGATACCTGACACAAAGCCTGCCTTTGACATAAATTACACGTTTTCCTTTGGCAAAATGACAGTTTCAACTGAGGATGTACTATGGAAATTATTGTCTACAAATGTTACAAAGTGTACTGACCCAGATGAACTCTCTCCCTTTTTTATTTAAAAAGTGCAGTCAATCACTGGTTTACCCACTGTTTATACTATTTAAAAATCTTTTAGCAGTGGTGTTTTTTCTGACCTCTTTAAAATTGCTTACATTACACCGATTCACAAAGATGGTGACAAAAGCAATACTTGTAAAATCAATATATGTAGTGGAAAAGGGAAAATTAGGTTTGGAGTAGCATTTAAATTCAGCCAAGCATATGAGAAACAGTAATTCTGGCACTACATGAGGAAAAATTACAAATGATGCTATTACTAAAAATAGAAAGTAGGCTGAAATTGTTTCTGCTTGTAACTTTAGGCTTTCATTCAGTTTGACATCACTTTGAGTTATCGATCAGTGATTTGCACAAATAAGATTATTTGCGGATTCAAAGATGGCTACTAAAATTTCACCAGCCACAGCTAAGACATAAGCAATAGTTGACAAGGTATTAGCTCCACATTCTCTACCTTTAATAAAAATTAAACTTGAATATGTACATCAGGATCTCCACTGATGGTAGCAATAATTTATCACGAAAAATTTTTCGAATACTCGTTCAGTATTTTGATCGTCATGTTTAAGGACTCACACAAGCTAGTTGAATTGAAATGTTTAAAATGAATCAGAGGGGACTATAAGTCACCTTGTTTTAAAAACATATGATTGGCCAGAAGAGTGTATCGCATTTGGAGGGGATAACTGCAACTCCAATTTTGGTTATGTTGATGGAAATGGACAGAGCAATGTTTATGTACTCTTGTCTGCGGAAGTTGGGGAATTACTTGGAATAAAATGCCCTGCCCGTATATCTTACATAATTGTGTTCAGCATGCAAGGGATTCCTGGCTAATTGATATTGAATCAAATTTGGTTACAATTTATAATCGTTTTTCTGTATTCACGGCCAGAACAGAAACCTTGAAAGAACTGTGACTTTGTATCTGTAGGTTATAATCGTAAAAACAAAGCAGGTCTGAGTGTGGCCATTATGTCAGAGAGTGGCAACAAAGATAAAATGTCAAAAGATTTTAAAGTGAGAAGGAAGGTGTGTTCCGTGAGTGGGTGTGAGGGACGCAGCGATGGGACAAGAAAATTTTTTAATTTCCCGAGGACGGAAAAAGTGTAAGTTAATTTATATTAATGAATATTTTTCTTGTGAATGCTGAAGTGTTTCTGCAAGTTATAAGTGTAGTTTATAAATAGATACAACGGTTGTTTTCAGTGCGAAGATTGTCATTTATAAGCGAAATTTAGAATTTTATTTATTCACTCCGCTTTGAGGAAGTACGTTTAACTAAATGAAGGGATTTGTAAGGCGAACATATATGTGTCATTGGTCTCTCCATTTGTTAAATATGTATAGGTGGTTTGTTTGAAATATACATGAGTTTCGTCAATTAAATCTAGTGGAAAAGTTGCTGCCTAAATTATTACGTTTTGTAAATTATAAATTACATGATTTCAGCTTCAATGTGAATTATTGTATGCTTTTGGAGATTCGTTCCTTACATACTCTTTAGGACGTAGGAATTAAATCATTCTTTCCGTATTTGTTTTTAAAAAACTATGTCGATTCTTCTAGTCTTTTTGCACTTACTATTAACCTCTCAAACTGTGAGAAACTATCTTTAATTTAATAGAAACTTTTACAGCATATGATAGAATACAAAGGGCAGGTAATGTGTATATTGACATTTGCAACATTCTTATATGAGATAAAAGGAAACTGAAAATTTCATGTACAAACAAATGTGGTATGTTTCAAAGCATTAATTTAACTCCAAATATGACAGCAATTCCTAAAATTCATTTATTCCTGCTAATTGTCGTAATGTGATTAATTTGCATTTATAATTTCCAGTGTGAAATATTTTTGTATTATTATTCCTTGACCTTTTATAAAGAAATTAATAAAATGTTCGTGATTACCTTTTATATAAAACCGAGTGCACCTTTGCAATTATGTTAAGAATAACTAACTTAATGTGGGGGTATAATGGCACTATTTGTTCGATGGTACAATTTCCAATGCTTCTTAAATGAGACGGTTTTCCAATTCTTTAAGAAATTTTGTGAACCTTGCAGGTTTTTTTATCTTTCTGGTAATCTATGATTATTCATACCGATTAATGTCTTTATGTGCAGGTGCTTGGATTGGCTTTCATTTTGCCAAAACTGGCAGGTTCGTGACATGTATGAGCGTGGGGGTGTGCGAGCGGTGGTCCACAAGATGGTTTAAAATTTTGTAATTTTTTTATTTTAGGGTATAATTTTCACGTCTTAGTAAATATATTTTATTTTAGTGTATAGGTTTCACATTTCTTTGTCACTGTTTTATTTTAGGGTATAGGTTTTACATTTCTTTGTCAATGTTTTATTTTAGGGTATAGGTTTTACATTTCTTTGTTAATATATGTTATTGTAGGGTATAGGCTTTAAATTTTGTAAATATATATATATGTACATATTCATTATTCAATCTTTTAATTTCTATATGCTTTTTGTTGGGGAAATTAACATAATTCAGATATTGTGCGACCTTTTATGTTGCAGTATGTACACATTTTCACTTCTTATGATTTAAAATTATCTGCCTAATATCATTGCCCTCATTAGGTTTGGGAACAGGTATTACATCATGCCTCTTAATGTTAGAGTACATATTTGGATGGTTTCTGTGTGTTGTATGCACTGCTTAGTGTATATATGTTCATTTTTATACTGTTTATTTGGTTACCTTGATATGATATTATGAACTTGTATATATGTCATGTGAAGGGTGTCACTGTTTATATGCTTGCATGAATTAACACATTTGAGATGTTGCAGTATGTACATACTTTTACCTTCCTGTGATTTCAAATTATCTAATATCAATGCTCTCATTAGCTTTGAGAGAAAGTATGATTTTATATGCATTTTGTGGCATGAACTAGCGCAATGCAGATAATTTGCAACCTTTTATTATTTAGTATGTACCTGCATACATCTTTTTTGTTAATTCATTGTTCATTATGTTCATATTACATTTTTTGTCTATGTTCAATTGCATATTTTCATGGTTTACAGTATTGTCTATAGTACTTCGTGTATGTTAAGATTTTCTTATACTTAGTCTCACTTTTTTCTGTTTGTGTAATACCAGTTGAGGATACATTTCCACATATTTTGTACTTTTCCATGTGTGATCTCTGTTGAATTGCTAATGTTTGAATTGAGATTTGGCAACTGTTTGTTTTATCTGGTACTACTTTGTAATGTAACTGTGCCATCTTTCTGAGTGTTTATCGCAAATAATTTGTGATGTTTGCAAAAACCTTTTTGCAATCTCAGCTGAAATGCTACAGAATTGTTTCTCACTTAAAATACGGCATTTACTTGTTATGTGTACATCTAACGAAGCTTAAATAAAGCAATATCAATAACGTACAATAATTTTGTTGTTTTTTCAATTTTATATTTCTATTTAAAATTTTGCGATCATATATATTAAGCATTTTACGAGGAATAAATAACCTGATATTTTAAACGCGCGCGCTTGGTGCGACGGTGGTGCCATCTATGAACAAATGTAGTCGTAATTTGAACCTATTTCCCACAAGAGTAAGATGCACAGGGCTGGTAATCTCATCTAACGTCAATCCCACTAGTATTAGGGTTACAATACCTCCGTAAATCGCTTTGCTACTGGGGGCGCAAAATTCTTCATTGCCCTGGGCGCCAGAAACCCTCACTACGCCACTGGGTGGGCGGTGAACTTATTTCAAAGGACAACATATGGTAAAAGTGGGCGGTGACTCAAAAAAGGTTGAAGACCACTGCTCTAGATAGAGGAAGTAGCGACACCGTCTTCCGTGTCACATACCGCCAATACGTGTCTGTGATTGGCTGAGGTCGTGAAAGTTCCTATTGTCCGCCATTTTGGTCTATGAGGAATCAGATTAGCATATGCGCTAGCGTGAGTTGTATCATTGTTTATCACCAGCATCCGTATTTACAACGAAAATTTTAGTCATGCCTGGGTGTTGTGCTTATGGTTGCAACGTGAAAGGTGCCAAAGGGGATAAACTATTTAGAATACCCCAAGGAGAACGAAATAAGTGGAGACGGAAGATTTGGCTGCGGAGAATTTCTCGACTGAACTGGAATCCAACGTCCGATGCACGCCTATGCTCGGTTTTTAACCTCCTCGTGCATAATTAATTTTTAAATTAAACAAATGAATTCAAAATTTAATTTTATTATTTATTGGACTAAAGAAATTAACTAGTAGATTTAAAAATCAATGTCCTCACTTGAATCGTGTGACACCTTTAACTTCAATTTCGATCGTATTTATAGCAGCAAGCATTTTTAAATATATTAAAAATTGTTTTTAACATTAGACATTTTTTATTGCTATTAAAAAAGCTTGCAATGATTTCAATGACTTTCATATGGGATAATGAACATGTGCTTAACATGCCTAATTATACTGTTTAAAATCAACGCAATTCGTGTTATTTTATAGTTTTTATTAAAAATAAATAATATTTAATTTTAAATTTATTGAAAATTATTGTACTTCTATAAATACGATCAATGCTTAAGTTAAAAGTGTAACACGATACAAGCGAGGACACTGATTTTTAAATCTAGCAGTTTTAAATAATATTAATATGCAATTAAAAAAAGATTAGTAAATATTTCACTAATTTTTTATAGAGTAATGGATGAACTTAAGTATAATATACCAAATTCTGCATTTTAATATCAACGCAATTCATGTTAAATTACTGTTTTAATTTAAAAATAATATTTTAGGTTTACATTCATTAAAAGATATTTACTTCAATAAATACGATCAAAAATAAGAATTTTCACTATTTTCTTAGTTCAGTTTTAGTTAATAATTTTAGTTAAGTACAAAGAGAAAGTTAATTTTAGCTCATCAGCTAGGTACAAGATTATATGTGATATTGTACAATGGAATATATGTACCTATATACAATTCTTTAAAATAGGCTTTACTCAAGAGTAATATTGATTTTCTCTCTTCATATAATTTCATTCATAAAGGTCTTAAATCGTAAATTTCTATTCCTGTTAAAACGCTAAGGAGCCATATATATAATCGCAATGCTTTGCGTATCTTAGGTATAATAAACATTGATGATCGTTTGCCAAAAAAATACGAAATCCTCACGTTATAATTAATATTTTCAAACTATAGGCTTATTCACAATGAACTACTAATGGACATTTTTGCAAAGAACCATTTGCAATTATCTGATGTGGAGGTAATTCTTTCCTTAGACACTTCGAGCCTTTTCAATTGAAAACCCGGGGATCGGGTATCTGGATAGACCAAAATGGCGGAAGCGGAGTGGATGGCGCTACTTTCTCTATCTAGAGCTTTACTTAATACCAGTATACAGCGCCACCACCATGTAGCGGTAGATTCTGTAAACATATTCAAAATATACCTAATTTACGGCAATAAGGACGACTGTATTCTTTTACGATACGAAATAATAATGTTGCCTATTCATTATAATTTAAATATTTATACCCCATATATGGAGAAAGTCTGTGTTGGCCATATTAGATTTTTATTCATTTCACATCTCTTGAAGGCCTACTTCATTATCTTAGAAAACCGCAACAAAACCGTTTAGCAGACCCTGCTCATATTTAATTACTAGAAATCCATATTTAGAAAATTTAATATTTATTGTATAAACTTGCACATATTGAAAAATAAAACAAAAAATTAATTATAACTGTGAGATTTGTTTTCGAATGACGCAATGGATGTTACATTGTAACAAACCTAAGTAAAAACACGAGATTCGTACGTAAGTAGTAAATTATCCTGATTGTGAAATATTTGACTAATTGAAACATTGGAAAAAATCGAGTTTTGAATGTTTTAGAGACCCCCATGAGTGTCGAGGCCCCAGGCGAGCGCTTAATACGCCTGTGCAGTAATCCGCCACTGCTCCTGTTGCCCTTATCTTCAACACTTATCCCCTGCCATATTTTTTCATCCTCTGACCTCTTCCCTTTCTTTTAATTCGCTCTTCTTTCCCTTGCTCTTTCCCTATCACACTTCCACATTTGACAATTGATATACTAATAAATTAAAAATCCTATTTATTAGTACCCAGCACTGCCTTTTATTAACGATTAGCACAATAGTTTAGGTAAACATAGGACTTAGAATAAAATCGAGAAATTTGCAATTTTCGCAATGTATATTCTGCGAGTTCCTGTTCTTCCCAGCGCTCTATTGCGGGACCATGATTTACGTAGTTGACTTAGACTTGCAGAAAAGGTGAGTACTTGTACTTCTGTTATCGCATCATTCAGGTGTGTATCATGGAAGTCATCGAAGCAAATTATTTTTTCCAAACGTCTCATAGACGAAACAATAGAATTCATGCTCTATTCTCTATTAGATTACCGATGTAGTTCTTGCCTGATAGCAAGCGCCATTATTTCAACTGTGCTTCATCAGTGCATTTGAAAAATAAGATGAAGTTTTTTTGAGGAGAAAAGTAGTGATTCTTCAAGAGGAAAGTGAATTCTTCTTCCCTCCTCTTTTTCTTCCATCCTCTCTTTCCTGCCTCCTTCCGTTTACACATCCCCCTCCTTCACTTCTTCCATTCATCCAAATCTTTCTCCTCCCCCCTCTCCTTTTATTTCCACATCTTCTCCTTCTCTCTCCTCCCTCGCCTCTCACCCATCCACCCCTTACTGCATTCCTCCTTCCTTTCTCTTCCATCCCTTTCTTCTTTCTTACTCCCTTACTTTCCCTCTCCCTCCTTGTCTCTGTTCAAGCCATGTCAAATTCGAAGAGGCATCAGGAAAGCAATGGATGTTATAGAAGGGCCGAATTAGGGATAAAGTTGTTTAAAGAATGTCTGCGTTGCTAAAATAGACTTTATGTAGAACAGTGGTGCCCAAAATTTTCCACATGGCGGGTCACATAAGTGTTTGCCAGTTCTTTTACGGGCCGGATAAGAGTTTAAATCGGAAGTTACCTACAAATTCTGTTGTCTCATATAAGGAAAAATTAAGTCTAAATGAGGTTTTCGTGTTAAACGTTTCAATAAAAGTTTTATTATAAATTTTTTTATAAATATGTATGAATTATTTTTTAATTTTCGGATTGATTTTTCATTGTGGCTTCTCGGGCCGTAGGTTGGGCATCACTGATCTAGAAGAAGAATGTGAGACCTGTGCCTGTGCCTCGTTGCAAAGTCGATCAAAGTTTGACATTGTGGTGGAAAGCACGCAGCGCATTTCTGAGGACAGGTCCAAGGAAGAACGGCATCGGAACTTAGTTGTCACTAATGCACTAAATCCCGCTTCACATGAATATGTGGTAGCAGAAGGTACAAGCCACTTAATGGCTCGACAGGAAAGTTCTTTGTATTCTGATCGGACACTGAACCAGAATCTATCGATTGGCAGCTGGGGAAATGTAGCCAAATGACTTCTGTCTGTGGAGAGTTCTATAAGCTGTTTTTCTTTTCCTGGCAAATCTCTCTCTTCAGGATGACAATCAAATGGATTTCGAATCCATTCAAGCTTGTACGAATGGAGGTCTGAGAAGAAGGAACCGAAGCCATCCTCCAGACGACAGAGATGTGCAACCATAACTCCTGTCACAGACATTATGTCGCTATCATCTGTAATTATTGATGTAAGGTTTGGAAAAACTTCTAACTTCTTTGTGTTGAGGCTCGTCTTCCAAAATCCTATTTTTTAATAAAACCATTTATGCGGTACTTAGGAAAAGAATGTGTGCATCCTTGCCCTGCAAACTAGCATTTAGCTCATTCAGCTTCAGAAATATATACAGAGGTAGGCAAGAAGATACATCTGGCAACTGTCACTCAGAAAATCCACAAATTCTCTTTTTTACATTTTTCGAAATAGGTAAGTGCCGCTTTACGGAGCTTGAAGAAGCGCTCTAGTGCCTCGCCCCTCGATAGCTATCGTGCCTCTGTGTGGTACAGCAAAACATTGTACTCTAACCCTTCTTCCTGACAAAGTTGAGTGAATAGGCGAGAGCGCAAAGGCTGCTTCTTGATGAAGTTCACTGCTGAGACAACGGTTTGTAACACCTCATTTAACTGGAGGTTAAGTTATTTGGTTGCCAGCTGTTCGCGGTGGATCAAACAGTGTGTCCACACTGCGGACGGAGCCACATTCTTCACTAAGGCTTCCCTGAGATACCTCAACCAAGTTCCCCAACGAGATTCCCTTCCCCTTCAAGAATTCTTGAAGAATATCGAATGTTGTTTGGGCTGACTCGTGATTTTTGAGAGGCAAACAAAACAAGATATCTTAAAAAATTGTCATATCCTATACATATCGCACGAAAGCTAAGAAATGAGCAGTATGTCCTTCGGTGCCGATATCAAGTTGAAAAGCAAATGCCTCTGACTGTCGCAGGCGCCCGACGAGAGTATTCTCCTGATCTCAGGCAATCGCTTCAATCCTTCACTTAACCGTTTTGCTTGAAAGAGGAATATTTTTCAGTTTTTTGGCCTCATCACATTGAAGTAGCTCTGGTCTTCGACGCCCGGGGTCAAGGGATCTTCTTGGCGCCGCTAAGGGGGGGATTATATCACCAGGCCGGGCCATATGATCTTTTTTCCTTGCCACCAAGTTCCAGGGTGGAGGTGTTTACGGGGTGTTCTGTACACAATTTAGCGTGTTGGCGTCTTTAGGCAATTCCCTGTTTTTGCTACCCCATTAGGGTAGCTCTGGGAAAGCATGCAACAAAGATATTTGAATGGGAAATTGGTTCGAGAAAGGCTAGATGGCGGGAGATACCTCAACTCAAATTCAAACCTCCCTGCAGAGCAGGCCTGAAAGATCGCGGGGCCAAGTGCAAAATGTGCGGGCGGGGCCTCTTACACGTGAAAGATTTTAAATAGTAAATTTCAATAACTAAAACAATCTCTTTCACTATGACTCTTCGCTATATTTTCAGATAAAAAAAATTATAAGTCCGTCAAATATTTTTTTAGAGAGCGCGTGTCACAGACTGGACAGGATACAATATTGCACTTAGTAAAAAACACTGATTCTAAAAAAAAAATTACTTTCGTAATTATACCTCAAAATCATCATAATGAGTACACATTCTGTTACACTGAAACTGATACAAGTATTTTTAAAGAGGTAATAAATATGTTTGTATATCAATTTCAATTGTAAATTTATTCTGGTTAAATTATGTGAGCTAAAGTATTTTCATGGTCTTTTCTAATTTAAATTTCGACTTTATAGTCGTCTTTTATTAGTTTATAGTCGATATTGTTTGCAATTGTATTTCCTTTTAAACCATCAAATAAACAATATTTCAGCTATTGCCAATAAGGTGACAAGATTTTTCTAACCAAAAGGAAGGGCAAATTCAATTTTCTTTAATGAAAAGGGAGGACAAATTTCATAATAAAAAACATATAAATGTATAACTTCTCTCATATTTATTCCAATAAAATTATGGTTGCAAACTAGTTTATGTACCACAACAGGTTTATGACAATTAACATTATTAATTTTCAGAAAAAATCACTGCATGCTTACATGATAAAGTGTCTCCTTACCACAAATATGGTTAATTTGTGTAGTTTCTCGTATGTATGAATATTGAAGTTCATAGGAAGTTAAACATACGATAATTTCAAGGAATTCCCCCTCTATAGCATGGAATTGGTCTAAAGAGAATTTATCATAAGAAGAATCGAAATAGTAAATCGTAATGAAACAGACTGCTGTCACTGCGATTCCTGAATCAAAAGAACGAAGGCGGTGAATCGGAATTACGCTAACGACTCAAGAATCACAAGTCATCATAAGAACCAAAATGATTCGTTCTTTTGAGACTTTCGATTCTCGAGATCTGATTCTTACGTTCATCAATCACAGTGAATCGAAGTGAACGAATCATAAGAACGAATCTTTTTGGTGAATCGAATCAAATCAATCGATTCACTGAAATGAATCGTTTTCCCCATCACTACCAAGCAACATCCTAATGCCACGTGACAAGACAAAAATAAAAGAAAAAATATGCCTAATAAAAAGAAAAATGTGCTAAATAAACAGAAAAGAAAAAAAACACGAATGAGACACGGAGCCGAGAGGATGAATCATGTAATCGAGATGCACGGCGAGAAGCATTCTCATGGGCCTTAGTCACCCTTTCGAGTAAGCAAATTCTCCCTACGATAATTGTATCCTTAGGTTGTTTAGTCTTCCGTCCGGAGAGATTTGTCACATTCTGTAAACATCACGTCTCTCCAGAGAGTCTGGATGATATCGTAAGCCAGTGAATTAAATACGGAATATTAACTTTTTACTTATGGTTTTACATTTACGATTGATGAGTACATATCTTGAAGAGGAAAGTAAAAGTATTTCAGACGAGTTCGCGGCCCCAAGAATAATCTTCGTGACCCCAAATTACCTTACAGGTAATAGGTTCCTAAACTTCTGCATCAGCGACTCCCATTTAAGGCAGCTAACCTTATCGCGACCTTCTCGCCCCATTCCTCTACCTATAAATACAAAATTTAATGTTAATTTAAAAATATTATAAAAATCAATTTTTATCCTAGAAAAGATATTTACTATATGCATACAAATAAAATAAAAAATAAAGAGATTTCGTCATCCATCTGAAAATATTTTATGAGCCCCAGGTAGCCCTCTCTCCACCGAATTTAAATGTCCAGTATCAGTATCCCTTTTATCCAAGTTTTGAACTTTTAATTCGCAAGAATCGCACTCCATGGGCAGTAGTTCACACAAACGATAGTAACTCAATAAGTTATTGCCGTATCTTATTGAAAGTTTCAGTAATTATTTACTTACTTAAATCACCATGCATTTCAGAAAACTTCGTATCTTTCCAGTCATTGAGATTCGCGCGGGACGATGCATGCCATTGGAGATCGCTGTCGGCAAGAAATTGCGTAACATTATCCATGTAATCACTTCCAGTCGAAACTTCGCACAGCTCCGAATCAATGGAGTTATCAGAATCACAAATTTCTTTATTCACTTTTTGTGTAATAGCATCCACACTCAACTCGGCCATGGTCACAGCTGAGGGCTGTGGCCGAAAAAGAAATTTTCCAGCACTCGGAATATTGGTGCGTGAGGAGAAGGTTTGCGTACAAGCAGCATACCGCATAAATCACGGAACAAACCTCATATTCCTGAGAAGATGACTGCCTTTTAGCTAGCTCATGTATATCTTTTCGTTTCTTCGTTCATCGGTTGCAATAACAGGCCTTTTCGCGATAGCATTATCACTCATCTCAGTCGTGTTCCCAGCCGAGTGCAGTCGTCGGAAAAAAAGATATTTTTTACAGGACTCGGCATATTGGTGCGTGATGAGAAGGTTTACTTACAAACGGCATACCACATAAATCACAGAAGAAACCTCATATGTCCGAGATGGTGACAGCCTTTTAGCTTCGTTAGTCGGTTGGAATAACAGGCAGTGAGTAGAAAATTAGTTTTTCGGAGTGCTTATAGGAGAATGAAATGAATAGGTGAGTCAAAAGAAGTATAAAAAGTGAGAAGAAACAGCCCCAACCAAATAAGCCATTAATATCACCCCAGAAGATAAAGAATAAATCTTGTTATCTGTGGGCGCCGTAAGGTCCTTGAAGTCTCGGGCGCTATCGGACGCTTCGTGCCGAAAAGGTTTAGTGAACCATTACTAGAGGTTATTCATATACATTTCAATTGCTATTCCAACGAGTTTTCGCTCTTTTCTTATGGTTCTTCAAAACATACATCGGGCTGTACTGTGCGATGTTATTAATGTGGCTATGCCATATAGAGCTCTATTTACTCCGAAATTTTCATAAGCACTTAGTTTTCTCTCGATAATTGCGTTTACCTCCACTTGAATGGTGCGTGGATCTTTTATTTGTCTTTTCAAAGAATGTGAAAATAATCACAGCACTAGTTGGAAAGTATAACTCATTTCTATTCTGCACTGGTAGATCTTGTTTAAAATGTTTTCATTAAAATTCAGTTTTCAGTGTACTGTGAGAGTAGAATTTAGTGAGATATTTAGTCTTTTGTTGGAAATTAAAGTAATAAATTTGATCTCATTGCGCTTACCTTAATAATTAATGCGTCTATATTTTCACCAAAGGAAAGGATGAGTCATAGATATTTTCCATTTTCTTATTACGGTAAAGTTTGATTATGCGATATTTTAAAGTATTATTAAAATATTAATGAATTCTACAAGCGAAGGAGAAAATAATCCTTGACTTTTCATATTCCGAATAACTCGCTTCAGCTCCGGCTTTGGGAAATCTTATTGTTGTGTATCGAAGAGTATCATCAGAGAAGACACCCAGTTAAACCAATGAAAATGCTTTTCCAATAGGAGACTTGCTTGATTTTAAATCGTAGATTTATATTTAAGACTTGTTACGGCTATTAATACACGTCTCATTTTAAAAGTTGCATTCATTCGTTGCGATGACGCACTAGATGAGTATTTGAATCCGCTGTACAATATTTCTTCTATTCACTTTCAAAATACTTATACGTCCTTAATCTATTATAATTTATTCAGTTTGGTATTTATAAACGTACAATTACATTAATGAGACTATTTTCATTAGAAGTTTAATTAATTATTATTTTCATGTTTATTTTCTTACATAATATACCCTTCGTGTTAATTTATTTTTTAATATTTAAAGACATTATTCACTAAAATCTTAATTTTGTTTATAACTGTGTATTCATTCGGTCGATGGATCGCTAATTTAAGTACCGTGAAAACAATGGCATAATCGTAAATTTCTGAATATTCACTATTTAAATACAATTTAAACCACATTTCAAGAATAAATTGGCTGAAAATTGCATTTGTGAGTCAACTACGAATATTTTGCTCCGGAATGTGCAGTAAAAATACGATATCTGTATTAAAAAACTTCGTCGTTTAATGAAATTTGAATTTAGCACGTTTATCTGAAGTCATTAACGCTCGACACGAATTCCATGCAGGGCTCCTTCACCTAATTATGATCTTCAAGAGAGGTTTTTTATACTTAATAAATATTCACTGGGATTATGTTTCATTTATCATGAAATTACAGATAACTACGAATTATAGGAAACTACAAAAAGGAATAAGAAGTAATAAAACGTGAAGCTATTTCGTCGCAATTCCAGCGTCACAAAGTTGGTTTTGAGCCCAAATTGTCAAAGTATCAGATGAGGACGAGTTTGCAGGAATGCGTAGCATGAGGTAATTAGGCGAAAGAGCATCGGTAGCACAATACTCATTTATATTCCACTTTTTATCATTTATCATTCGTAAGCAATAAAAAATGGCGAGAGGAAAGGGTGAAGTCCTTTATTGACCATTTTTTCGGGAGAACAATGCATAGCATCCCCTGTATAACCTATCACAGTTGCCCTACTAAACATATTCAGGGTGGTGTTTTCTCCAAAAAATTACTCTAGAATATTACAGCATCTTGAAATCAGTGCTATGCTTTCAGCAAAAACTAATCATCAGAAAACACTGCTAGATTTATCAATTTGACGCAAAAAGAAACTGAGTTGATTGCTCTTCACGTATTAAACTGGATAGAAGTTTCCAGAATATCGAATCGATATAACACTTTTTGAGAAAGCAGAGTCAATATGCCCCTATTTGCTAAAAGCACAGATGTACGGAGGATGTACGGAATAAAGTAGCCATTGCACACGTCGCATCATATGGATTTATGAAGTAAAATTACGATGAAATGACACCTTTCGTTAACCTCGAATGACTATGAAACGCATCAGTGAAAAGGTGAAGAGGAAGTCAAAGATCAAAGATTAGCTGCCAGATACGAACACTAGCGCAAACAATTTTGGAAAAATATAGCCTAGTGCATTTAGAATAGGTCTGCTCATCTATAGTGCTTTTTCAAACGTCGCAAAAACCGATAGCTATCGATGCGATTCGGTGGCGATACGGCTAGCGCGAATAATTCTGAATTTGGCATTCAGTTGGTCCGCCGCAGCGGAGAGCGCATGACACAAGAGGCCCCGGGCAGGTGGGTCGTGGCGAGGTGTGGGAGAGGGTGGCGTGGCGGAGGGGGTGGGGCCGGAGGCCTAGGGAGGTTACGGTCGGGGAAGGTCGCCAAGGGAAGGATGGATGAGATAAGAGAGGGAGGGGGGGGCAGGACGAGGGGTTCGAGACCCCCGAACAACAAGGGAGCGGTAAGTCAGGGCAGGGCGAAGGGGCGAGCAGGGGGATTTCCAGCGAAATGGCTCCGACGTCTCGCGGGGGAGCGGGCCGAGAGGAAGAGAGGGGAGGCGTGCGGGGGGAGGGAGCGGCTAGAAGGGAGGCGAGGCGGGGGCGGGGAGGCGGGGCGTCGGCGTGCGGCACGGGAGAGGAGCAGAGGGCGGCGCATGCGGCGGGAGTCGGTAGGTGGTCGGCGTTCAGAGGCAGAGGGAGGGAGTGGATCCCCGGACGAAGGCTCGAAGAGACAGGCACGGTGCCGCACCTCCCGGAGCCGTGGCGGCCGCGGGGCATGCGCCCGCCGTCCGCGGAGAAGGGTCGCCCGCCGAGGTCTCGCGGTCTGACACCGTGGGCATCGGGGGCGTCGAACGCTCTTGGCGACTCGAAGTCGCGGAAGAGAGCGAGGTGGCGGGAGGATCGAGGCAGCAGTCCCCCCGCGGGGGGCGCGGATCGAAGCGAGTCACGGTTTGGGGAAGGGTCGTGGGGTGCTGCATGGTGCCCTGCCGCCGGAGGCAACCGCGCCCCGAGGAGGCCATGGTGCAGGTATTCTACGAAGAGAACCGCGGGAAGTGCTGCAAGAAGCTGCTGAGACGTAGCGGCTCTCCTAGTAAGGTAAGAATGGCGTTTTGAATCCAATGTACGATCGGATGTTAACGACATGTATTCGTGTTTTATTCGTTAACGTACCCCTTTAACCGTTAAAAGTTGAGGTGAGATGAATTGATAAAAATTATTTACATTAATATAAATTGGTCATGTTTACGAATGCAAATTATTAAAAAATGACAGTCTACGCTATTAAGTAACAAAAAGTTTTAAAGTGAAAAGTTAAAGCTAATAAATTAAGTGAACATTTTCGCGTATTGCATAGAAATTCTTCTCGTACTCCATCGGGTACGCATGGCATAGGTTGAATACTCCAGAACCATATGACTCACGGCGTGCTGCTCATGTTTTGGAATATCCTTTCCATTAGGCGACTCCTTTATCTGAAGAATTAAAAAAAATCAGTTTTAGCAATATTTTGCTTTGTTATTGTTCTAAACAGTGAGACTTTCATTTCTTTTAATATTTACATTTCTGCTTTACCCTTTAAAAAGAATATATCTGATACGAGTGATTTTTGTTATTATTTTTTATTTAAGGTAATGCGATTTGTATTTTTATGCGTCAGTAATTGGGATAAATTGATTCTTCTTGGTGCTATTGATATTATTGTTTAAACATGGACATTTTCATCAGTATTCAATACAGAGATTATATCAAAATAGTACCAAAGTCACTTATAATTTTATGAAAAGCGACGATTGGTTCAAGAATGAATTACCGAACTGATTATATGGCCCGTATATCTTTCATTCTGTAGTTACCTGCAACGACTTTTATTGAGAGCTAAAAATTGAACAATATATTTTATGAAACTAAATTGCGGATTAAAGATGCATGCTAATTTATAAATTATTACTCATGGAATTCAATTTTTAAATTAGAATTTTTATATGGACATAATTAAAGTAAGTTCCAAATATTCAGCACCTTATAAAAGCTGTTTTTCCTCGAATTAATTATTTTTCTTATTTATACATTTTGTAAATTTATTGAGTTTGATTGAAAATTTTTATAGTTTTATGATTATGTCAAACGATTAATTCATCAAATTTCATATGTTCTCTTTACTTTGCAAAGTACACAAAAATATAATCTCTTTACTTTGCAAAGTACACAAAAATGTAATCTTTCGTTGTATTTTGCTTCAGTTAATATTTTACTAAATTTGAAAATAATTCTGTAAAGCTAATATCAACAATTCATCACTTTCATTGAATAATATTACGTATTCATCTTCTTTTGATATTGTTATATAGTTAGCAGGTAAACTTTCTCTACTGTTGCCTATTTTCTTTTTATCTCATGAAATCGATGTAATAGATGAGTATGTAGGCAGAGCAGTCTCAGTTCTCGGAGAATTCTGTAAAATAAATATTGGGACATCTATCCATAGGTATGTATAGTAAATGCATAATAATTATATTTATTGGCGAGGTATCTTTGGAAATTTACGCCAATGGAGTTAAGAACGACTATACCCTGATGTAAAACCTATCATCAGTTTAGAAGTTTATCTATAGAAATGGTTTATCGGGTTTGTGTCCTTTGCTATAATTGATATAAAAAAATCATGTAATATTGTATCTGAGCAGTTGTCATTTTTGTAAAAATCGTGAGTTTCATTATATACCCAAAACATTATGACTTTGTATTCATTGTTTCGCCCAGAACTCTTTGTGGTAATACTGTGATAGAGATTTCTATGAAAGACGAAACCTTAACTTGGTGCTGTCGAAATTTTGAAATACTCCAAATGTGAAGAAAATCATGTGGGCATCAGAAAGAGTAAAGCAATTACAGAAAGAGCTTTCTGTAATTACTTTTTGTTTAGATTGGCAATGTAAAAATTTCATGGAGGCAGACATCTTTGAGCTACTAACCAGAAAAATTGCAATGTTTACTCTTATCTGGACGTAACAAGAAACTTGAGAATTTGAGTAAGACTCCAGTCAGCCATTTCAGGGGCAAATTAATGTTGCGTTTGAAATGGCCACAATTGCGATCACAAGGACTTTTGGTTAACCGTAATATTTCAATACATATTATGGAACGAATAGAACATTGGTGCCTATACGATAGGCATAATATAGAATAGATATGTCTATATTTTTTTATTTACTAGCATTTTTAGCCGGAATTCCACTTTAGTTTTAATTTTGAGGATATTATAATCTGAGTTACATTCCACAATTAGGAGGGGTTGTAAAAGAAAACTGTCCCACAGCCCTCTCCTCAACATATTTTTTATTTTATTCAAGCAAATGTTATGTTGTTAGGGGCCTAGCAAGTACAATAATTATATCACGAGCTGGCTCCACCATTGGAAAAATTGCCATTACATGTGATTTGACTGCTATGGATATAATAGATCCATCGCAAATTTTGCATTTACTTGTGGGATCTTACAATTAGTGCATTTATTCCCATTTATCCTATCTAACGCTTCCATTCATCATCTCATATTTATTCTCCTCTCTTAAAATATTCGCAATCCCCATTCCCCTCTAATCTCTTTGCCTCTTTCTTACCATCCTCAGTTCTACGCAGTAACAAGGCGCTTTCACATAATAGACCGTACGTTATCCGAATCATCATTTTGTCTTTTTTAAAATATTCGCTTCGAGATTTCTCAGCAATCTTTCCAAACTTGCAGCCGTTAATTCTCGTATTCCCATAAACCCACCGTCTAGGTGGGACCATAGCCAGCTGAAGACATTTTGACACCCCAATCGGTTAGACTTTCTGGCACCTTCTCTTCTATGTACTTAACATTCTCAGGCGTAACTTGTTGGCATTTTTTCATATTGTCGAAATAAAAAAGATTTACTTGGTAATTCCACAAACATTATTTTTTAATAAATAAATTTTTGTGGATTTACCAAATAAATCTTCTTTATTTCGACCTTCTCCTTTGTGTCTGCCAATTAATAACGTACTACTTATATGCTTATAGACGTAGAAATACATTTATTAGAAAAAGTGAGGTTTTTCTTTATACGATGGTGGGACAACGGTTTCTTGAAAATGTGGAAAAGTTGGAGTACCACTGCTCTAAGGCAGCGGTGCGCAAACTTTTCATGTCGCGCCTCCTTTTCATCCACGAGAACGGTGGCGCCCCCCACACATTTTAATCGGAATTTGTTTTATTGTAATTTTGACTTTACATACAAAAATACATTCACAGAGACTACTGGCGTTTAAATATATGCAAAAGAAGAAAACTTAACGGTCAACTATATTTCAATAAATATATTATATATTTGAAACTTAATAGATGAGTAACAAAGTACTTAATGAGACTGATGAGCCTGTTTACCAGCTGCAAGTACATCCATCATGGGTGCAACTTCAGACACAGCTACTTGGAGTTCTGGCTCCACATTCAAGCGTGAACGTTGTTTGTTCTTCAATAACGTTAATTTTGAGAATGTTGCTTCACAAAGATATGTTGACACAAATGATAAAAGCACATCTATATCCTTTTCAGAAATATCTTGATATTATTCCCTTCTTGATATCCAGAACTAATTCCGCAAGAGTTTTATTTTCAAATTCAATTTTTGAAAGAGAATCATTTGCTAAATCTATTAACTTCTCTTGATCGGCAATTGCGACTCGGGAAGTTTTAAAATTCACATCAAAAGGTTTTCTGATCCAATTAAGATCTTCTGTTTGAATATCGATGAACTTTTCTGAAATATTATTATGTAAAATTTCAAGATGTGTTAATATGACAGTATCAATCTCTCTTCTATTAATCTTGGGATTTTCAATTAATTCGCTGAGACAAGGAAACATCTCACAAGACCCTTCTTCGTATTTGTTTCCACATAGTAAGCTTTGATAAAAATGCAGATATCCTATCACTCATTAGTAAAATATTAGTATTCCTTCCTTGTAATGACGAATTCAAGTCATTTATTTTTCGAAAATATCGGAAAGATAGCGCAGAAATAAGAGCCATTTCTTACTGTGGAATTTTTCAGCCCAAGTTTTCTTATGCTCCAAAAGGAAAAGTTGAAGTTCGTCCTTAACCTCAAAAACACGACCAAGAATCTTTCCTCAGGAAAGCCATCTCACTTCGGTATGCAAAAGAAGGTTATCATATTGCGAGCCCATTTCATTACAAAAAATGCTAAATAATCTGCACTGTAAGGGTCTAGTTTTCACATTATTAACTATTTTTATCACATCTTGAAGAACTTCATCCAATTCGGTCGGTAGTTTCTTTGCAATGAGAACTTGACGGTGAATAATACAGTGCGTGAACTTCACATGAGGAGCGATATTGAATACTTTAGCTCTTAAACCCTTTCTATTACCCCACATTGCTGCTGCACCATCTGTGCACACACCTACACATTTAGACCAGAACAGATTATTTTCATTAAAAAAATCATCTAAGAGTTGAAATATGTTTTCTCCTGTGGCATTTTCATCAAGTGATTTGCAGAACAACATATCTTCAAAGATTTTACCCTCGTGGAAGTATCTGACAAAAACTAGCATTCGTGCCATGTTTGCGATATCGGTACTTTCATCCAACTGGATTGCAAATTTTGCGCTTTGTTGAATTCGCACCAAAAGTTGCAGCCGGAAGTATGAATGTTTCTCCAATATTATAAGCCTTCATTGTCTTTGCTATAATATGAGAAACTTCGAAAGATGCCCTCTGAGCCTTTGATGACGGTGTTATATACTGGCTAATTGCATTTACACTTGTTTTCATTGATTGTTCATGGCGTTCAAAGAAGGCAATATCTTTATTCATATGCTCTTTATGCCTACTGATTAAATGACGAGATAGTTTCTGTGGTTTCATGCTATCGTTAGCCAAAACCTCAGAACAAATGACGCACTGGTGTCTCTGCTCATCCTTAACCTCAATACAAGAAAATCCAAATTTAATAAATACTTCTCTGTATTTTCTTATTTTACGATTTGAGTATCCTCTTACTTTCCTTGTCTCGTCAAGTACTTGTTTTTCACATACCTTTTGTATTTTATTTTCGGTGGCGTAGTCCTCAGATGAGCCTTCAGCAGCAGCACCACGTTTTGCACCACACTTCACAATCCATTTATCCATATTCAGGGCAAAAATAATGATACTTATTCTAGTAAATATACCAAATGGTTGAAGAATACGTACGCGGGAAAACGCACTCGCGTATATAGAATGTTTGAAGCATTCCCAGCAGGAAAATACACTCGCCTCGATAAAATAGACCCATAATTATGTGCGCGAGAAGCTAGGTTCTACAATGTATATAGTTCTTTGAAAAGCGCGAGAAGCTAGGTTCTACAATGTAGTTCCTTTTAATCTCTTGAGTAGAGAACGCATTCAAAACAATGTTTATACTTTTTAGCCACTGTATGTAGCGATTCGCGCCCCCCGGCAAATTGTTCGCGCCCCCCAGTTTGCGCACCTCTGCTCTAAGGCACTCCGAACATCTAGAGTCAAAATATTACCTAAGTAAGGTATTCCATCTGCTATTACCGTAAATTTCATATTTAAAAAAATATCACTAATGTTTTAACATAAGCTTTTATTAACATTATAGTATGACACACAAAAGCAACGGATAGAAAAGGAAAGAAATAAAGGAGGTGCGATGATAGCATTTTGAAATGGAACGAATAGTACATACTTTCTCCGAATCGGCCAAGCGGAGGATGATTTTTAAAAAATGCACCTGCCAATAAAAATTATACCAGTTAAATAAATCTAAAACTGTTGATTACAGTTCTATAAGTATTCACATTATACACAAAAAATATAAAGGGAAAAACTGAAAGAGATTTGCTTGTTCTGGCAGCTTAATTGCTACTGAATATTTTATGTAGGCAAAATATTCACTTAAAAGAAATGAAGATATAATTTTTATTACAGCGAAAAGGTGAACACTACAAAATTTAATAAAAGATCAGTTGATATTTCCACATATATACATAATTAATGTACAATTATTTATTTTCATATTACACTCACACCAAAGGCAGCTCGTTGCGTTATTTTTAAACTAGAAAATTAATATTTGAAATTTGAATTTTATGTTACTCATGAGTACCGAAGCACGCTTTTTTACAGTTAAAAGCATATTTATGAACCCATATATTGGCATCTAATGATAAGGAAATGACGCCGCAATTCACCGACGTCATCCGGGTTGTAAATTCGCTGTTACAGAAAATTCCTCCCTTCTTTGAAGCTACCTTCGAGAATTGTTTAAAATTTATTTCCGCTGTGTCTGATGTATTGTCGCTGTCCCTTATTCCGGAAAGTTACTTGCTCATTTTGTTGTTGTCCAAGCTCCCATCTAATAGCCGTCAGTTTTACTTGTCTGTAGTTAACCAGAAGCTGCCCTGGGACAAAATGATAAATAAAATATGGAAAACCTTCGTGTCCAACAGGGAATATGAACGACTGTTAACCATTAAAGTGAAACGTTTCCAAACTCCGCACGAATTCCCTCGTGATTTTTACTATTCCGTGCAAGGCGCCACTAAGGCCTTGGGAAAAACGTACTCTGACAAGGAGTTTATCTAATTGATTTTTGGAAGGTATCAGTCCCATTACTCAGTCGAACGTTTGCAACCAGACCTCAAACACTCTCTCAGTTAGAAGCTCTGATGACTCACGCGGTCAAGGAACTAATGAATCGCCTATAGTGCGTTTCCCGAAGTCGTACGCGTCAGATTCGCAGTATTCCGTCCGCATTCGGGTTATTTCGCTTAGGCTACGACCCAATGTTGCCACATTTCGAATTTCGGTCATTTCAACAGCAGCTGTGGACGAGTGAAGTTCTGAGAGCAATCGTGCCAACAGCGCTCGTCAAGAATTTTTGAAAGGCGTGGGAAATTTAAGACCTCTTATTGGCTGACACTTTCTCTCCCTCACCCTACAAGTCTAACCGTAGACACGCCTCACCCGTACGATCTCTGGAAACGCAGTATAAAATATGATAGCGCCCATGCGCCGCCCTCGCCACCAAATTCGTTCCCTCCTTCCGCATCGCTTGTTGTATCTCCACCTCCAATTATCTGTTCCTTTGGTAATAAGCGCGGACATTCCTCCCGCAATTGCCGGCGAAGATCAAGAGGAGATCGTTCGGCAAGGCCACGACAAAATCCTTCTGCGATTTCCTTTGTCAACCTCAATCAACAGAATTGCCTTTCGCTACCTGTGAAGTTCACTCACAATCAGTTAACATTAAATCATTGCTGGACACGAACGTTAGAGCTCGAAGCATAAAACCATAACTGACATGCTATTTTGTTACGGTTAATTTTCACTACCTGCTCACCGGAAATCTCTGATTTTAGTGGCGATATTATGGGATCCTGTAGTGGAATATCAAATACCCTCCGCTTAGAAAGTTACTTATCGAAACTATAATAGATAGCAATCATAAACACAAAACTATTAATCACTTTATATTTCAGTTTTAATGTAGTTGTAATTTATAAAGTAAAGAACTTGTGAAATGCTCTCATGTACAAATAACTGGATGAGAAATTTAAAATAGCCAAGCTTCAGCATTTAACATAGGCAAAAACCTACAAAGTAATTATAGGGTCTCGATCACTTTCCACCATCATTTAAGGTATTCAGTAGTGATAATTTTAATGAATACCCTATGTCTGAGGTATTAAACTCAAACTGATTTTTTCCTTGTTCAGATATTCATTGGCTAAAAAACATTATTCTTCAAAATATTATTTTAAATTTATTATCATTTTCCATTTCATAGAAATTGTTTGTAACGTTACAGACTCATGTTTCGAAAATGATTACGACTGGTTATTGGAGTGACAAGTGGATGGAAGTAGAAAATTGCTATTGACCGTTGTGTTCTATTATTATTTGTTTGTGATCGGTACACCCTTTTTACTTTCTCATACGAAGTATCGAGAAAGTATTGTTATCGCGAAAAAATTCGACCTCGAGATTTTTACGGAAATATACGTTTTAGGTGTCGCTGAATCCGAAAAAGTTGTTTTCGCAACGCCGTCCGTCTGTCTGCTCTGGAGCCTAAACGGTAGAGTGAAAATGAATGAAATCTCGTACTTAGGCATTTTATTATACTGAACAGAGTATGGTTGATATTGCTCAATAATTAAGAGTAGTTTATTCTGTGCATTTTTAACAATCATTCGATTTTCTCAGAAACGGCTCTAACGATTTTAATCAAATTTCGCACACTAACTTGAGTTTACGTCTTCAATAGTACTGTATAGTTCATATTTCTCAAGAAATGAATATAAGGCTAGTTTATTCTAGGCAACTTTAGCAATAATTTCATTTTCTCAGAAACGGCTGGAACGATTTTGATCAAATTTCGTACAGTTACTTGAGTATACATCTACAATAATACTACGTCTTTCATTTTACTCAAAGGATGAATATAAGGCTAATTTATTGTTGGGCAACTTGAACAAAAATTGGATTTTCTAAAAACAGGCTCATACGATTTTCATTTTCTAAAGATAACTAAACGACGCATTAGTATATGAGAAAGTTTGTATAATGTATGTTATGCCGATTTTTTTATACATGGGATGATTTTTGGTAGCAGAATGTATATATTCATATTCTTCGTAAAGTAAAAGTGAATATTTTTGAGAACGAGAAATTTTTTTATGAACGTATAGAAATTTTTTGTTCGAGAATTTTATCGTCCAATTAAGGAAAAATAACAAATCAATAACAAATCCAGGATTTTGATTGAAATGCAGAAGTTAAACTTATTCCAGAAAATGCTCCGTGATATAAACTTTATTTATTAAATAAATTGATAAACCTTTTATGCTCCAGATATTTTGCTGACTTGGGTGGGTACGAAAGAAATTCAATAATAAAAAATCGGTACAACATACATTGTACAAACTTTCTCATATACGTACTAATGCGTCGTTTAGTTATCTTTGAAAATGAAACTCGTATCAGCCGGTATTTAGAAAATCCAATTTTTGTTCAAGTTGCTCAAGAATAAACTAGCCTTATATTCATTCATTGAGTAAAATGAAATACGTAGCATTATTGGAGATGTATACTCAAGTAACTGTACGAAATTTGATCAAAATCGCTCAAGCAATTTTTGAGAAAATCGAATTGTCGTTAAAGTTGCCTAGAATAAACTAACCTTATATTCATTTTTTAAGAAATATGAACTATACAGTATTATTTAAGACGTATACTCAAGTAACTGTACGAAATTTTATCAAAATCGTTAGAGCCGTTTCTGAGAAAATCGAATTATTGCTAAAGTTGCCTAGAATAAACTAGCCTTATATTCATTTCTTGAGAAATATGAACTATACAGTACTATTGAAGACGTAAACTCAAGTTAGTGTGCGAAATTTGATTAAAATCGTTAGAGCCGTTTCTGAGAAAATCGAATGATTGTTAAAAATGCACAGAATAAATTACTCTTAATTATTGAGCAATATCAACCATACTCTGTTCAGTATAATAAAATGCCTAAGTACGAGATTTCATTCATTTTCACTCTACCGTTTAGGCTCCAGAGCAGACAGACGGACGGCGTTGCGAAAACAACTTTTTCGGATTCAGCGACA
The DNA here is from genome assembly GCA_036926305.1 of Uropetala carovei. NCBI lineage: Eukaryota > Metazoa > Arthropoda > Insecta > Odonata > Petaluridae > Uropetala > Uropetala carovei. The sequence continues at coordinate 28,731,146 of JAXCHB010000011.1, forward strand.
CCTAAAACGTATACCTATTTCCGTAAAAATCTCGAGGTCGAATTTTTTCGCGATAACAATACTTTCTCGATACTTCGTATGAGAAAGTAAAAATTCAAAAATTCAAAATAAATCAGCAAATAATTCTCTGTCGTTTTTGAGAAAATATCAAAAGACCGTGTCATCGCAAAATAATTGGTGAATAAAATAATATTCTTTTTGATTCACCCGGCTGAAAGTATTATCACTGTTGTTGCAGATGGTCTTACTGTTGTATGGCGTAGTATTTGCTTTATAATTCGAAGTTTTTTTTGTCGCTTTTTTTTAAATTGAATTCAGCGTTAAGACGGGCTCGACAAATATCTATTAAAATGGTTGAAGTTGTAACGAAAGTGTTTGAAAGCAGGGACATATTAGAAAATAAAATACCTAGTCGTATAATTCGGAACGATTTTTCAAAAAATTCTTATGCAGCGTTATAGACGGTATTAAAGGTCACACAAATTGCGAAATTTTTAACTATCTATAACAAGTTGCTAAGAATCTTAATTTGAAATTTTGAAGTTACCCCCTGCCACCCACCGAGTTCTCCAAAACAGTTCTTTGGAAGATTAATAAATAGCATCATAGATAACATACACCCTGCATATTTTAGTCTTAGTTTAAATTTAATTGATTACATAGACAGAGCGAAAACATAACCGCGTTCATAAAATACTATGTCACACTAAAAATAACGCCAGCATAGGAAATATTTTGAAATTATTTAACATAGGTCCTCGAATCTGCTTACGAATAAAAGCATAGTGGAATCGTCTTCCTTTCCCTGTAGTCTTTCTTGTGGAGACTATTGTTTTCTATCCACAATTTCTCCATAGTTTTTGGGTCAGTTCCATCAGGTTTCACCCAAAGCCCTTAAACCACAATCTGTTTCGCCCAAATACATTTCTCCCACGACTTTTCATCTGCAGTTCTTCTCCGAAAGTCATTCCACACTCACCTTTCTTAGGGCATTATATTTCATCTTTAATATTACAGTAGGACCTCGCCGTATGCGGGGGTTATGTTCAGGAAAATCTCCGCGAATGGAGGTTGACGGAAAATAATGAGTTAGGTTCCAGGTTCGCGAGATATTTTGGAATAAGATGTTTTGGAGGTGAGATATGAATACAATGTATCCAAGTTAGAACGAGTACGGCCTATAATGAGAAAATCAATATAATGGGCGAAAACACCGTCACCGTCAATATCTTGGCGTTAAATATACGGAAATATAAGGGTAGTTTATTCTACGCATTTTTATCAACAATTCGATTTTCTCAGAAACGGCTCTAACGATTTTGATCAAATTTCATATAGTTACTTAAGTTTACATCCTCAATAATACTGTATAGTTCATATTTCTCGAAAAATGAATATAAAGTTAGTTTATTCTAGGCAACTTTAACAATAATTTCATTTTCTCAGAAACGGCTTGAGCGATTTTGATCAAATTTCGTACAGCTACTTGAGTATACATCTCCAATAATGCTACGTATTTCATTTTACTCAATGAATGAATATAAGGCTAGTTTATTCTTGGGCAACTTGAACAAAAATTGGATTTTCTAAATACCGGCTGATACGAGTTTCATTTTCTAAAGATAACTAAACGACGCATTAGTACGTATATGAGAAAGTTTGTACAATGTATGTTGTACAGATTTTTTCTTATACTAAGAAAACAGATTTTACTGTGGTTACGTCCCATATAAGATTGTTTAGTGATTTACTAAATACAAGCTATGGCATTTACATTTATTTTAATATTTGTATGGAGCCAATATATTCGATTTCTGCTTATTAGAGGTATCTTCCCTCTCATGCTTTTCTAACTACGTGATAAACGCTCTGCGGATGAAGGTTTCAATTTAATTTGACCGTATTTCTATTTTCGAAATTAATTTTTACATTCCCAAATTAGTTTACGTGGAATGGCCGCCCTTGTAGCCAGCTATATCAGTGATTAGCTACTTTTTATGTACGCGAGATCCTTTCAAAGTCTAACAGAATTTCGCGTTATCCTCACATTGAAACGAGGTTTTTATATTTTTACAGGCAGGTATTACAACATTTTACAGCATTCCATTTTTGGTACTAGACCAAAATAAATTTATTAGAGGAAAAAGTACTGTCCCAATTACCTATATAAACATACAACTCGTAGAGTTATTTACTAAATTAAGCTTTGGCGCAATACCTAAGAATTAGATGCGGCACCTAGTTTCATAAACACTGATTTATAATATTTCGGTATTTTCTGCTCACAATGTTACTCTGTCTGTCTGCATCTGCCGTCTTGTGAATGGTATCTTTTTTTTTACAAATTAAACCAAGATCTCGGTAAAATTGTCCGATCTCCGCGGCCGTTTCATATAAACGGTATTTCGCTAGTCATCAATTCCGGACCGCTTATGACCAACAGGTGCGATTAATCGAAAGTCTTCTGGGCACACTGACCAAAAAACACACAATATTAAGACGAATCTCGGTCCCTTCGATCTACAAACGCGCTTATTCCACCGATCGGCCACTGCACTTATTCCACCGCCCAACATACGCGCTTATTACACTAACCTACAAAACTTCTAATTCCACTAACCATAATACACGCATATTCAACCAACGAACATACTCGCTTATTTAACCGACCAGTAAACGCATTTATTCCTCTGACCAACAAACCCACTTACTCTTCCGGGGGAATAAGCGCGTTTATTGGTTTGAAGAATATGTGCATTTGTTCAGTCGGATAAAGAAAATTAGCGGTAAGAAACCGAGTCTTGCAATAATAAACTCGTTTATTTGGAAGAGAATACAAGAATCACTGAAATTAATGTATTGGTCTGCAGATAATAGGAGAATTTCGGGAATAAATACTTTTCCTAGGAAGGGAAAGCAAAATTTTTGGGAATAAAAGCGTTTTTCGATAGGGAAAACGGTAATATGAGGGAATGAACGGGCGTGATTATATATATATATATATATATAAACCGAGATTTTCTCGATCAACCGCGTTTGTCTGTCGTATGAATAAGTTTCTTAGAGCCACTCGCGGCCACTAGGAGAGAAATTCGCCCGACGCTCGGTTCTCCCATAAAACAAACACGTTCATTTTGACTACACTCTGCTCCTCCGATAAAAAAAATGCACTTATAACCGCTACTCTAAACCCCTCCGACCGAAAATACGTGTATATTACTGCTAATAACCTCCATCCAGAGCAACAGACGCAGATGTACCCGCGTCGCCATTCGTTTCGCTATCGTCGGAACCTCTGACCAAAAATCCCCCTTAATTCAGCGAATTCCAGACACTTCGACAAGCATACGCGCTTATTAGAGTGATTCTCTGCACTTACGTCCAACACATGACCTTATTACAAAGACTAGCGAGGAACTAGCGAGCCAGAAATGTGGTCCACAAAGACGAATAGTATTTAGAATTTTGCCTTCAAATATACTAATCAAACAGCAAAATATCCCTCCTCGGATTGCAGCAGTACAACTGTAAAGTCATTTGTCAACAGTTAATATATTTCTTAAATATTTTTTAGCTTGTTAAACCTCAAGTGATAAAAATGGTCCGAAAACGCAGTGTTAGTGACAATGCTGTTAAAAGGTCAAGAAATACGACATCCCTTCAATTAAAAATATAATGCAGTGTCTACAATTTCTAGCAAACTGAGGCCTATAAATTCAGTTTTATATGATGTGTGAAAGGTCTTTGCGAACGAATTAATGACCTATGACATTGTTCCTATGGGAAAATCGGTCTCGACTATCGTCGTTTCGCTAATCGTCGGGGATTCTAGGAACCAATTAACGACGGTTATCGGGGTCCTACTGTATTTGTTTTCCCTAATGAATGAACGTTCGGCTATATCGGGTAAAATATCAGTAATGCCAAAAAATCTTCAAATAAAACTTGTAGAACTACTTAAATAGAATATTTCTGACCGATACAATTCCATTAAAATAATTGCCGTTTTCAAGAAAACCAACGAAAATATCCATATTCATTTTGAACTTAGAAATTTTCTTGCGTGTTTTTTATTTTTGTCGACGAAAACAATCGTCGCTGTAACTGAAGTGAACACGATCTTCTGTAACAACCTAAACACGTTTGATTTCCTACCGTGCACATATAGAAATCAGTAAGTTGAAAGAAATGGATTATCTACCGCAAATATTTTCGTTACGCATGCAAACAGCGTTTGCAGGTGAAAAGGGATGTTACGATGAAGGAATTTACCCTACCGTAAAGACTATATTACATCTACTTAAATGAGGTGTCTTTCAAATAATATTCGATTGTTTGATTAGTTAATAAAATTCGAAAATAAACTGGTAAATCAAGAATTCAACATTTCCTTCTGATATACCTATAGTTTTACAATGTTTAAACATTATACTAGGCCACTAATATTTTTCGTTCTTGATTATTGTCCCCTCCTCTTTTCCTTATTTAAATAATAGAAATATTTCGCATTCTTATTTCTGTATAAAATTCACTCTGTTGCATTCGAGTCGATAGTATACACCGTCATATAGCACCCATTTTGATTCAATAAAACAGGATTTAATCCTTTGAATGCTAAGGTACCATTTGGGAATCATACGTGCTTACTATAATACAAAAAATACATTTTCGAAAATAGCCTTAGATTTTATCATGTCCACAATGTCTATTAGAAAGTACAAGCATAAGTGATTGTATTTAATAGATATTCATGATATAAATATATAATGTATGATATACAATATATTTTTTGGATAATTTTAGCATAAAAAAGAAAAATAAATAAAAAAATAAAGACCCTTAGATTTTTTATGAAACGAAAATTTGTGTTGAACTTTTACAATTTAGCATTGCGTCACGCATAGTTATGTTATCACTTGTAGCAGTTCTTCCACCTATCGAGGTATACATTTACCTTAGAATTTCTTTGCTGATTACATGCGTTTTACAGGAAAAGGTAAGACTGATGTATCTTACATTCTCATATACGAAGTTCATAACGTATTGTGATCGATAAAAAATTTGAATTGGAATATATAACTGCTACAACTTCATGTTCCCAATGCATTTTCCAGGCATCCATTTTCTTGGATTTCGCAAAATGCTCTCAGATCCATTTTCCAAATACGTATTTAAAGCCTCGCCCCTCATTTTCGCTCAGAATATAGAAGTTCCACGCATTCGTTTGTGTTTGCGTCCGCTGAATTCCATGCCTCAAGCGTGTGCGACGCACCGTTTGCGTCCGATATTTTCATTATGAGTTCTTATCGCCATGGCTCTGATTTATGAGCTTTTAAGCAGAGGGTATAATAGCTGATGCTTTCGTTCTGCGGTTCCTTATTGTGTGTGTTTATTTGTTAGGATTTTTTTATATTTTTTTCTAACTTGGGTCTGGCCATAGCGGAGCTTACTCAGGCTTCTATCTTTCATGCGCTGTATCATTTGCGTCCACAACTTTCATTCAGAACTCTTATCTCTCTGTCTCTTATTTACGAGCTTTCAAGCTGATGGTAGAGGTTTCTTATGCCTGTGTTTGCATCTTAGGCTCTTTTATATATTTTCCTTGGGTCCGTCCTTCATCCATGGCTTTTAGCTCTCGTATGTTAGCGGACAGCGAAGTGCTTGATGTTTTGGATGAAAACAGTGAAAGTAGATTTGACAAACTCTTAGAAGTCGAAAGGATATTCTATTGATTCCAGTAGTGAAGAAGAATTGGAGGAATTGGAAGAAATAAGTCACGTCACTGTGAATATTCGCGAGAAAGAAAGTGTTGCCGATATTTTGGAAAGATGTCGACAGTTCCAACCCTCCTCGGCCTTTGGCGTGCGACTTAGTTGGGAATCAAATAGTGCCGGTTTTTATGTACAACAGATCCATTAGGTTACTTTGAGTTATTCTTTGATGAGGATCTCATTGCTGTCATAGTAGTTGAAACAAATCGTTACGCGGAACAATTCAACTCCCGAGAGAAAAATAGGATCACGGCGCTAAAAAAAATCGCGCTATCAAAAGTGGGTTCCAACTACTGCTAATGAAATTAAGGTATTCCTAGATTTGCTAATGTTTATGGGAATCATTCAAAAACCAACTCTTAGAATGTATTTTAGTAGAAAACATAATTTAGAAACGCCTTTTATTCCCAATGTAATGAGTGAAGAAAGATTTTCATTGTTGAGCAAATGCTTGCATTTTGTAGATAATACTGATAAAGATATTGTAGAGAGAGATCCTAAATTGTTTAAAATTCATCCCATCAGTGAGTATTTAAAAAATAAATTCCAGAAAATTTATATACAAGGTAAAGAAGTAAGTGTTAATGAGTCTTTACTGCGTGGAAAGGTAGACTTTCATGGAAGCAGTATATTCCCATGAAAGCTTCGCGATTTAGGATAAAAATGTTTTAATTATGTGACTCCTCACATATATTTGTAGGATTTTATAATTTATAATGGCTCAGGGACCAAAGTAGGTTGTGAAATAACTAAGGAAACAGACCTTTTATCAACAAAAGTTGTTCTGAGTTAGTGTGAGAGACTATGACTCGGGTAGATGTGTCTATATGGATAATTTTTGCAATAGTCCCGATCTTTTTCGAAGATTGGTTCAGAGGGCAACAGATGCTGATGGAACTGTAAAAATCAATCGCGAAGGTATGCCTAAAAATCTGACTAAGAAGTTGAAAAAAGGGGAAGTAGTTACTGCACAGTGTAGGAAATTAGTGGCGTTGAAGTGGAAGGATAAACTCGATGTGTCAATGCTGATTACTAATCATTCAGATACAATGCAAACTGTAAGCCGAAAGAATGGATCAGAATTTGTAAATAAACCAACCTGTATATTAGACTATAATAAATATATGGGAGGTGTAGATCTAAAGGAACAGCTTTTAGAAAAATTCTTACCGGAAAGGAAAAGAACAAAGGTGTGGTACAAAAAGCTGTTCAACCATTTTGTAAATACGGCAATTTTGAATGCCTGTATTCTGTACTTCAGAGATGGTAACAAAAAAAACACATCTTTTAAAGTAAGTCTTGTTGATAGGATTATATCTATTTACTGCGGGCAAAATATAGAACAGCGTAAAGGACGGCCCTCAGATACCGACACTGATAGTACGCGGCTGATAGGACAGCATTTTATTCAATAAAACCCTAAAACCGTGACTAATAAGATAGAGAGAAGAAAGTGTGTGCTGTGTACAAAAAGCGGGAAAAGGAAAGACACGAAATGCAGCTGGTGTAAAAACTTCCCCGGAACCCCATCGCTCTGTTTAGACCATGTTTTCAGCGCTACCACACGCAGATCAAATATTAACATCGGAGAAACATCTCTAAAAAAGCTCGGATTGAAATAAATGTACGCATTTATTTTTTATTATATAATATGAACAATGATAAGTATGGTGTAATTTTCTTTAGAAATATTTGAATTAGTAATTAAATTACTAAAAATATTTAAGTGAATGTATGCATATAAGAATTGACACTAGCGAAGAAAAGTCACGCTGAGCGATTTAAATACCGTAGACGAAAGTCACGCTCGAGGGGTTAAGTGAAACTCAATCGATGTCAAAGAACCGTAATGTTACTCTCGGAAAGCCACCAAGTGCACTTCCCTTAGAATTTTTGTCATCTTCTCAATTGCTCCGCACGCATCTCAGGGTAACATGGTTTGCTCAACTCGATCTTCATTTTATTTTCTAAGTTTTCTACATTAATCAATTAGATCCTAAGTGAGGCAACTGGGAACGATTTGACCGCCGCTTCTCATTACTTTCTCATATGCGTGGCGTATGAAAAAGTATTGTGATCACAAAATATAGAATTCTAGGTTTTGAAAGAAATACACGTTTTAGAGGACTCTGATTCCAATGAAGTGGTTTTCGCCATGCCATATGATTGTGCGAGTAAAAGTAAATCTCCTGGAATCGAACTTGAGACTTTAGAATCGGATGTAAATAAGCCCTCGATCTTCCCCTGGGTTAGTTTTCATTGTAAATTTGATTGCTTTAACTCTTCGAATAATCAGTATTGTAATGTATCTCATTACAATAGAGCAGAAGGTCCGAAACTTTATGAAGCCAAGGAACCCTTATATTCAAACATTTTTTTCCCGGAATGCTAACTAATATGTGATAAGCCAAATCGAATTAAAATTAATTTTATATTATTTAAAAATTTTATTTAAATAGTTAATTTGTTGTCTTACGGTATGCAGTTTACAAGAGCTAATGTTTCCTACTGTAAATAAGAGAAGGAAGAACGTATCGGCTCTCTTCCTCCGCCTATCACGGAACCATATTTAACTTCTGCGGAACCCTTGGGTTCCGCGGAACACAGCTTGGGAAACTCTGCAATAGAGGATCATTTATCCAGTATCCAATAACAGGAATATTAAGTGAACCTACAATTTTCTTCAGATTAGCTCTCGGCCAATAAATTCCTTCATTCATTATATTACACACTTTATTTCAACTTCATTGTACAGATTTAAATTCCCACCGTTGATTTCGACGGCCAGAATGAATTTGGGGCATTTAAACATTGCCATGTTTACATAAGAGTAATTTCGCTTATCTCTAGAGCTAATATTAGAAAAAATCAAATAATTTTGTCATATATATGTAAATGTATTTCTAGAAAATATGATATAAATATTGCATCGTATATTATGTGTCGCGCCGAAGACATTTGGAAACAAATCCCACGCAAAATAAAAAATACATTTTTCCCGAATAAATGTATCCACCTTAATGGAGATGAGTCCCTCAATACTATGCCGATACGTAAAGGTAAATCTCAAGATTTATAAGAACGAAAGTAAGGTTAAGATTCCCGTTTCTTGGATGAAATCTCTGTATCTACCCATCACTTGCCATCTCTTCCCACATTCGTCATCCGTAATTTCACGCTCTACGCTTAAGTCTTGTGCTTGCACTTATCATGCAGCGTCCTTTGAATTTATACAAACGGTACCCATATGAAAAGTTGTATTGGTGATAGTGACGTTAACGTGAGACATCAGGTTGAGTAAATCTTCGACACCGATCTTCGGTAGATGTGAACCAATCAGACGCATGCAAACTGAGCCACGATACTTCATCTGCGGGTAAGTAGAAGTTGTTGAAATAGCAGGAACCATTTACAGCTGTCGCAGTTTATGTCGTGTCCTTGGCTATTTGGCTATAACGCGAAGAATATCTTATATAAATCCACATCAACTCGTTTACCGAGAATGACGCAACATCGCAAGTAGAAAATAATTCGCTGAACGCGGCCAACTAGTTACGATAGTTAGCGGGGTGTAATAAAGAATGTCTTCTACGCGAACACCAATTAATGGGTCCCTTAATTTCAGTGCGACAAAAGTGAAAAAAGGAGTACGAAGTACCACGAATAAAATCAAATTCTGGGCTCCTAATACCTCGATCCCAAGTATTTTCATAGTTTCCTATGCAATAAAACGGTCCTTAAAGATGAATGAGTGTTTAATTCATTCTAATCATTTTCTTACTTTACATTCCCCGTTAGTATAAGTTTCTTCCTTATGAAAGCGGATTTTACTTTCGATATTCAAGTCCTTATTTCACTGATGCTTTTGCACATCTTGTAATGATGCTTCCTAGGTCTTTACAGTCTGAAAGTTACACTAATAGCTTTCTTCCAATTACAGATGTTCAACTTTTCTTCTTTTCCCGACGTTGATATTATCTAGGATTGTTCAGTACTTTTTCCATCCCGTATTTCCCACGTTATAATCTATTTTCTTTTTTCTGGAGTTCCTTTTAATTTTTTGCCAGAAGCAGTTGTTCATCAGCATATTTTACTGTTCTTATAGGTATTACCTTCCTCCAATCTTGAAATTTCCTATGCATTACTTATGTATATTAAATAGGAATGGTGATAGGCAGCAGCCTTGTCTTACTCTGCTAGTATCAGCTCCCTTTAATCAGAACTTTACAACTCGAGTCACATACAGATTCCCGATCAGTCTTCTATATTTCCAATCTACGCCTATATCTAGGGTTGTCAAATTTTAGATCTTCATTAACTAGAGATGTTGTCATGGATTGCCTATTTTAAGATATTCATGAACCGGGCCCCACAAAAATACTTAGAACTTTTCCCGTAATCTGCTGTAAGGCATTTGAAGTATTAATATCCTTATGGGAATGAAAGATTTCATCGCTCGAAATGAAGACGAAAATACCCATTTCAAGTGTTTGGAGTTGTTTTATCCTATCCTTATAGTGTTAGAATTATAGAAGTCTCAATGTAGGTATTTTTGGAATTTAAACGTAAAAAATATCGATAAAAAGCAAAACGGTATAATAATTTCATATATTTTATATAAATGGGGGGTCCAAAAACTTGACTTGCGTGGGGGCCCCAAAACCTTAGTTACGCTCCTGCTTGAAACCTGAATACTTTAGCAGAAACCCAAGAGGAATTAAATGTAATGATAAATATATTCAATATTTTGAAAGGCACTCATGATTTTCGGACATATGATTAAAAATCGTTGTTTATTTTTCAAATACCACTAATTAACGAAATCGTAAGAGGATTATCAATTTAGGTTTTTTTGTATAAAACAAAATACAATCGAAATTAAAGCGGTATACTATCTTAATTCAAATCATTTATAAAAAAAAACGCAAAAAAGGGCTTTCCGCTGCAAACGAAATTGAACCTGAGATTTGAGCTACTCACACGGAGACCGGAGTTAATGGCGATGACCCGGAGATCTCCGGCCCAAAAGCCGGAGGTTGGCAACCCTACCTATATCCTTTAATATATTCATCAGCGTAACTCAGTTTACTGTATCGAAAGACTTCTGCTAGCCGACGAAATATACAGAGCAATCTTTGATACACTCTATTGCCTTTTCTGGTATGAATCTCGTTCTTACGATATCATTTCTAGTTCTCGGTCCCTTTCTGAAGCCGAATTCATTCTAATGAATAGTAATCTTGTATTAAGAACAAAAACGTACAAAACATTATTCATTTATTTAAAAATAATATAATAAAAAGCGGGGCGTGAGGACTATTAATAGGAAGGTAGAGGTATTAATTCTAATTATCCTTTGAGGAGACTTTAATCTTCCATCCATCGACTGGGAATCTGTAGCGTTATTTAGTGGTGAAAATAAATGGATCAGATTGGTGGGAATTCACTCTAAACTCTCTGGAACTAATCGCACAAGTACTGACGTGATCCGACACCTTAGATTTGTTATCCACGACTCACCCGCAAATGATTAGTTATTGGCGACTACAAAATAGTAATTACTGATATCAGATCTGACCCTGCTAAAATTAATAGGGCAACCCGTGTAGTCTACATCTTCTGTTTTGCGGAGCATTCAGGTTTTAAAACCTACATCCTAGACCAAATGAAAACTTTAGCTATTTCTCGAGTACTAACAGTATCACTGATTGTTGTATCGAGAGCATCTCATTCATTATTTTCACTAAAGTGCTTCGTGATGGTAAGCCACCATTATTTAAGAAATAATAAACACATTCAGGAAAGTGGTAATTTTATTGCGAGTAAACATAAGAATAGATAAATAGTCGAAAGTATGAAAGATAATAGACGCCTTCAGAGTCACTTAAAAATGACTCCAAGGAATGTTTGTGTTATCTGCGCGAATTTCGAAGTTTCTCCTCAGTTGCGTAACCAACCGCAGATAACGGAGTACGTCTCTTTAATCAGGTCTAATCTGTTAATTATTTACTTCGAAAAGTATTTACCCGTCGGCAATAGGCACGAGATTGACTTTACAACGCGTATTGATTTTAAAATGACCGAAATAGAAATTACCTGAGTATGATTTCCTCTGAAAAACGAAACAATTTCACTCATCATGTGACTTTCTTTAAGAGGCTTAATGGAACAAATAAAAAGAAGAAAAAATAAATATTTCTTGCGAGAAATAGGATCTCTTGCATTAGTTACCTTGGAGTAGTTGCTCGCTCATTAGACTTTCTATAGATCCATATTACTAATGGTTATAATCATTTCCTCGCGAGTGACATCCAAAACGGAGGTCCTTCCACCTTTCACACTTATAAAGAAAAGTAATACAGCATTTACATTGCAATTTTACTGAAAATCTACTCAGATAGCCCCATTGTAGTACTGAATATATGCGTTGTTTAAACGCTTCTTTAAGATAAATATTAACAAAAAAATATCAGCCAACCCAACCCATTTTTGATTACTTCAGCGCAATAACACTTTCGTTTCCAAGAAAATTTTATGAGAAATAATGGTAGTTCAGTATGACTGGGTTCGGTTAATATATTTATTAACATTATCTGTAGAAGATATTTTAAACGTATGTATCCTGTTAGTTAATGCAAAGGTATTCCCGAGTTGTATTTTAGTAAATTATCAATAAACAGAAATGTTGCAATTTTATTTTTATAGGGCGGACGCAAATCATCAAGGTAGAGCTATTTGGTGGTGACTCGCGAAAAAGGGATTTTAATCAGTAGAAACGAGGGTCTAAAGAGGGAGTACTCGCGGAAAATGTGGCCCCAGGTTACGTGGACGAGCGGAGAAACGTACACAAAAAATGGGGAAATTTCGTTTGGAACCAGGAGGGCAAATTGCATACTCCCTGTCCTTCTCAAACCTCCATTCCCTAACTCTACCTCAGGCCCTTCTAATCTCACGTGGTTTCTTATTCAAAGAAGTATACTCTGATAACTTTTCTTTGCTGCGCTTTTCCCACCAAATGTCATTCACTGGGATCGAAGGGAGAATACAAGTGTTAATAAAATCCTCCTCTACCCCTCGCACACTTTCCACCGCTGGAAATAAATTTCCGACCTGCGTCCTTAGAACGCCTTGCATTTGACGGCGAACATCGTTCTGAGCCCCGCCCAGCGGCGCGAGAGGGATTTTTAGGGTTGAACGGGAGGTTAGTGGAGGGAGTGAAAGGGAAAGAGAAGGAATGGCGAGGGGAGGGCATAAAGGGGAGAGGGAGTTTTAAGAGGTGGTGGAGGAAGGAAGGCGAATGATAGGGTTTGGTTCAGCCGTGTGACTGAGTGGCCAAATGACGCACGGCAAAAACTTTTTTCTGTGGAATCGTTGCGATCCGAGTGCAGCGCCTAGAAATGCATGCCAAAATGGATACACAACGTTTGAACTTGAAAGATCGGATCGGATCGGATTCCTTATGCTTTCGGGAATTTTAATCGTTCAACTTAACACGATATCCACCCATCTCGTACCTTCTTGAACACAGCACGCGGCCACATTTTTTTTGGATTCTATAATTAATTAATTATTTCTCCTTTTACGAGAGTTTTGTCTTGAGTGAGACAGGAAACGCGCGGTATAAGCGATACGAATCATGAAGAAGAGGGAGAAGAAATATATTTCGGAGGATGACTGTAACTCCTCCGATGAAAGTGTTCTTTGTGGACGAGTGTGAAAACGTCGTTCGCTCTCTGCTTGAATCAGCCTTATTTAGGTGGCGTAATTTTCCGATTATAATAAGAAATCGAATATTATAATACGCACTCACATTCTCACGAGTGTGAAGTCAAAATTTTGTTATCACCTTGTCTAACACGCACCGATAATTTAGTAGAATTAAAATCAATAGAACTTTCGCTCATGACCTTGGGATTGGGAGCAGTTATTAGGGTGGGTGCACCTAATACGAGATAGTCCCTAATATGAGACACTTTAATATCTCGTCAAGTAGGTGCTGAACTATAACGACAACTAGTGGCACTAGTGTCGGGAAGCCAGAAGGCAGTCATATGTACTGCTGAGCGTAGTCCGATCAACACGCGGTGAGCCATCTCGATTTTTCTGAAATTGATTTTCGCGAAAATTGTGCATACGAAGAAATACATTAGTATCACTGAGTCATGGTAAGTCCAGTAATGTTTTTATTGCATATGTTAGCTTCGTAAGCATGCTATTGTTGTTGCTGTATGGTAATATTGGCATTCCCAGTCATGCTGCCGGCACAAAAAAAATTTTTTTGTAATGGCGTATTGGCACCTAATATGAGATATGTATCTTATAATGGGTGACTATCTCATATTAGGAACCGTATGGTCTCACATTTGGTACCTCGCTCTAGCGAGGACGACCAGGATGACAATGCGGATTGCCTATTCTGTGGGTGTTCCTTCAAAGAGGATAATAATGGACAGAAATGGGTTCAGTGCACAGTGTGTCACCGCTGGGCACAAGAAGATTGTGGTGCTCGTGACCCATGTTTTATTTACCCAACATGTCGACGGAGTAGAATGTCATAAAAATTAATCATATAATTAATTTTTTTATATTTTTGACATAATGTAAAATTTACATATTTTTAATAAAATGTAACACTTTGGACCATATAAGTAAAGTTATTTTGGTTCCGTAAGTTTATAAGGTATCTCATATTAGGTGCACTTTTTTTGAAATCGCGATTTTCACTTTTTTTACTTTTCGCATTATAATTCGTAATTTATTTAATTTTCTTTACTTTAAGCTATGACACCTTATTTTTAAATGATTTTTTAATCATTCTAAGCGAAGAGAAAGTTAAAATTTGCATTCCTCTTTTTTTAATCTCAATTTAAAAAAAGCTATCTCATATTCGGGCCACTTATCCTACCAGTTGGAATTGCGAGAGAATGACCCGATCCAAAAGAGCAATTTTAAATACAACAAAATGTATATTGGTTACATTGTATAACAACATCGTTAACGATATATGCGGGACCCGCGCGAACTTTTAGGAGGCCAGATGAGAATCCTTCAGCGATGCATGTATTGAATATTGACATTCTAAAATAAATCTCGATCATTCCCTCTAAAAACCTCCTATATAAAGCCTGAAAGGAATAAGTAATTGAAATTTTTTACATTGAAAGTAACGTACAATTTAAACACAACAATTAACTTTTAACGGTAAAAACATTCTCAAATCTAGCTCTTTGAAATATACTTGTCAGTCATTTGTAAAGTCGTATTTAGTCAGTGTTGTAGTCGTAAAAAAAAGCAGAGGGTATACCTACTGTATACTAAAGTAAAACTTTGAGGGCACTTAACCAGTTTTTCTTAGAGAAAATTACACTACTGTAATGTTACGATGCCAGGAGAAAACGTACGAGCTGTTTTATTTCAATCGACCTCTATAATTTTTCATAAGGCGTGGGTATACGATATATGTTCGAAAAAGCAGATGGTATGCCCTATTCATTCGAAAAAAGCAGAGTATACCACCACCGTATACCCTCCACTACAACGCTGTATGTTGCCCGCACAGTGTATATGAACCCTTATATGGCTCTTTAAGCAAAAACTTTGGTGACCTCTGGTGTAAGGAATGGCAGATGGAAATCAACATCAAAAAGTGCTACAATATGAATTTCTGGAAAGTCAGAAATAAATCGATAGATTTCCGGTATAAAAACGACGTGCTATAAAAGGTATAGCCGACTCTGTAAAATACACCATCTGTCGTGGGATATATATATATATATATATATATATATATATTCGCCGAGTATTCGGTGCAACAAACGAGAAATTTTCTTGCACATTAATAATGGTCTGAAAGAGTTCCGTAAAAGTTCGAGAAACATATTACCTAACTATGGCTGTGCCGCAGGTAGAATATGCTTCTAATTTATAGGATGCACATCAGAAATGCCACATATTTGCGTTGAGAAAATTACAGCGTAGAACAGGAGGATTCGTAGAGCAAATTTATAACCTAAGCATATCGTCACTTAATTATTGGGGTTCGAATTTGGTATCGCTAGAGGAGTCCCAAATTTAAATTTCTAGAGAAAAATGCATCAGAATATTTAGTGGAGGAAGTAATAGGAAAAAATGAAGCCGCCACTTATATCGGAAGGCACGTTCACATCGAAAAAAATCTATTGATAGACGATTCGATATCCGAGTGTCTTTTTCTCTTAGCGATCACAGCAGGATATTTACGGCTTAATTAGATATTTTTTTTAGGAATTTTGGCGCATCGCACCGCCAGCCACATACATATCCGGTAAATTTCAAGGTATTATGTAGATATATGTACTCGTTGATAAATTAGCGCCTTATGGGGTATATGTTTCATATGACCTTAATTCATTTTTAAAAACTTATATATGAGTTAGTAGAATAAGAAGCTATTAACTCTTGTATTGGTGCAAAATAAACCGCTTCGGCGAAAACTAGAGGGCAATAGAGTTGACTTATTTAATCGTTACGATCCGAGGATTCATTCGAATGTTCACTTGTCCTCTTCGTTACGGAGTTTGGATCAGAATAGTCGAGTAAAATATTTTTATATTTGTGTTCGCATGTTATTTTTTTAATCTAAAATGTTTTCACGATAAAATTCGTGTAAAAAAATTACAGATCGGGGTATTGGATCAAATCCCACATTTTCGTGTTGCTACTAAACTTTCTGATCAGGGTATTGTAATTCATTGTGATTTTATCGGTAATAATACCACGAACGGTGAATAATTGTCGTACTTTGTTCTGCGTTGTGTCAAAGTATATACTGCATCAAATTACTTTTCTGTGATGAGAATATAATAATTCTTCGTGCACTTAGATCCTGAGTATCCGATTGGAAACCATTTGTCAGTTTCGATTAAATGAGTTGTAACAACATCTTATAAGGCATTTTTCGTTCGATAAGTTGAATTTAGTTAGGATCGATGCATTTTTTGGAGTTCGAATTGTTCTTACCCGCATAAATCGATATAAATATTTTGGATCCTGTTAGTAAACATTTTCAAATTTACATACATTAATTTTTAACGTAAAAATTAAACAATATGTAAGATAGAATAGATATTCTGAAAAACATGGAAATATGACTTTATTAAAGTGACTCCTGCTTATCCATCAGGTACTACTATTTCCTGAGGAAGGGTGGGCTCGCAGTGCCTCCTCTTCATATTGGACGCTATACCCTGCATGGTGGAGCCACAGCCGTTGCAAAGTTGTCGAGGTTGTAGGTACCAGAAGGTATGTATAAGCGCAGTATATGTAACTAAAAAATGGGAGGCAGGTGATAGGGATAACTACACACACGCGCGCACACACACACGGGTGTGCTGCAGCCGGCTCCTCCTGCTCGCGCGAGCCGGTTGTTAAATTTTTTTATGCTCGGCGAGCCGGTTGTAGCATGCCTCATTATCCGAAGGATAGCAACGCATCACGGTCTGATAACAATGGGACGCCAAAAGTTTAAGGGCCTTTCTAGATCGTGTTACGCAGCAATTTATTATCTGAAAGACACCAAAACATTGTACATGGAATATGCTTATTCGAAGCCACCACCCTTAATATATCAGTCATTAATGATATTTAATATTATCTTGTTTTTTTATTGCAATCCCTTCTAATTCCCCAAAAATCATATAACGCGATCTCAGAGCAGCAAAAGAAGGTCATGAATTCGATGCTGGATGGGATGCCTAAATGCCAGGGGCGCCGATAATAGCGACCCGGTTGTTATACACCCCTGGTCGTAGATAATTCATTTCCTTTCGCTTACAAAGTGCTACAGACACACTCAATGATATTAAATGTATTTTTGTAATTGTGGCAGATTTTATTTGCTTAACCTACTGCGAAGATTGTTTTCGGTGACAACAATTAAGTATCCATGCATGACTTTTTAAGTCCAAAGCGAATTTCGACATTCTCGTTGGATATTCTTGATAACGTCTACTCTTATGATAAAAATTTACTGAACAATAAATTATCTAATTGACGTGTTCTGCAAATTTTATTTGAAAAGGTTTTCGATACCTATGTCTAATGTTTTACGAGATACATATTAAGAAAATTCGTTTTTTGTTTCCAGTAAAGTGTCACCTCTGATTAGGTTATGCCATTTCCTTATTGTCATTCTTAATATGATTTTCATGACGCTATCCGGTTTTGCCGATTTTCCGCACAAAACCTGTTGATATATTGCACCGTGGTATGACTAAAACTTCGGAAAATTAGGTTATCTTTTGGAGGAAGCAATGAACCTGTTAATGCGAGGTTTCTTTCTCTGTTAGTTCCAACAGTTTTATTCATCGGAAAGTTTTCTTCATCAACGAATGCCTTAAAAGTGAAATTAATATATTGTCCTCTCGTTCTACTGTTTAGTGAAATGTTTTTGTAGGAATTCCTCTTTAGTAGTGTAATCGCTGATATTTGTGCAGTGCCAGTAATATTCGTCAATTTGCAGACAAAAACCTCACAAATGGATATATCTTCCTGAATTTCTCTTTTTACATCTTTTGACGTAAGTTTTCTTCTTTCGAGGTTCACCTCTAATGTTATTCGTAATTATGACTACTCTGGGGGAAAACTAAACATTATATATAACACAATAGTAAATACATTAAAAAAATCCTAACTGTCGTAGTAAATGTACTTTTAACGCAATCAAATGGTCTTCCTCTATATTCGAAATTTTCTGTGTTTTTATTTTAGTTTCTATGTTAAATCACTGACAGTGTTACACCTAAATGCCGTTTTTACGTCGTACCGTTTTACCTGAAATGTCAGTTTTACGGAAGGAAAGACTAGGTAATGGAATTTCAATTTGGCTATCTATATTTTCGAGAAGGGTCATATGATGAAGTTCTTTAGAGAAAAAGGGATTGAAAGCAAGCGATGGATCCAGTTTTGGACAATGCAGTGTTTGAGTGGTAACGTCACGTTAAGTAAACGTAACTTGCATACCATCAAGCACTTGAAGATAAAAATAAAGGAACGTTATGTTTTTTATGCACTGTATTCCTAAAAAAATATATCTTTGTAATTAAACAATCGTTACTTTCCAGGGTTATTCATATTTTTGCGTATTTACTATAATTCTATGGGTACCTTACACAATGTCCTTTATAAGGATCATCCTTTTGTACAGAATTAACTCGATCCCACGCCACTCTCCAAAATCGGTATTTTGCTTTATTTAATTGGTGTTCTAGCAGCTACTTGTCACCTTTAAAGGACCGGAAAGTGCCACTGGCACTGCCCTTATGCGCATTCTGTTCTCCCACCCATATACACACAGGCACACGTCTTTGTCGAACTCTTCCACACATGCCTCGGTTCGGCGACTCCGTGATCCCGTGTCCCCTCGAGGTTGTACATACGCTGTACTTTTCAATTACCACCGAAGCACGTGTATGAATAATATACAGAAAACACAAGTTAAAGATAATGTTCACTCGAGATAGTTGTTTCTGGGTAATACTGAAAAAAATTGTTAAAGGAATGAGAATTGTTTTTCTTACCCTTTTTAATGTCTGCGTTACTTAGCTTAATATATAACACGGAGAATAAGATTATATAACAAGGTTAACTGCGTCCACAACGCCAGATCTCGCAATGATGTACTAACTTAGGCATCATAGAAACCTACTCGTATATATACAATTTTAATAATTAATCTGAAATAAAATCGTATCCCTATAATATTAGTGCCGAGAGTGGGATTAAACTGACGGCGCTGTTCTAGATTTGGTTTTATGTTTGAAAATTCGTAGATGCATTTAATTTTTTACTTTCGGATGTTATTCATTCCCAGATGTCAATCGTATAGATATTCAATTGAACAGACCGTATCTTTCCACTATTTCCTGCACTGTACAATGATTTCCACATATAGTATTGGCCGATAATAAACATGGGAACAAAAACCTATATGTAACATAGAGTGTAGTTAGGAAATATGCTTCCATTTATTTTCGAGTAATAAGTAATTTGCAGGAAGTGCATCTATAACGAAAATGGGATGCGACTACACTGATTATTTATTCTTTAATTAATTAATTTAGTTTCAACCGGAAACGGCATCCAAGACTAAAAACGAAGTATTTGAGAGGAAAAAATCGATAGCGATAATTTTTATGCTCACGTCCAGATTTGAATGGTTGACCTTAATCTTTTCTGTTCACATAAATGAGGAATTAATTATGATATAACGGGTAACGCAGGAGTTCCAAAGTGTTATGCATCTGCGACCCCCTCTTAATACGGGGGTTCTTATCCATATACTAATGACTATAAAATGTAATATTAATTT
Source organism: Uropetala carovei (assembly GCA_036926305.1). Lineage (NCBI taxonomy): Eukaryota > Metazoa > Arthropoda > Insecta > Odonata > Petaluridae > Uropetala > Uropetala carovei. The sequence goes on from JAXCHB010000011.1 coordinate 28,751,264, forward strand.
CAAAATATTATGAATAACATTTCTATTTGGGCAACAATTAATTTATTCTAAATATATCCACGCATAAAATTAAAAATATAAAGAAAACATTCCGTCTCCTCGATCCCCTGAAAATATTGCGCGAGCCTCAGCTAAGGGAACATTGAGGTAGCGTTATGATGATGCTGAACGAAAACCAAACAACATAAGGGCGTAAAACCTACGGCCCGCGATATCATTTTATGCGGCCTGCGAAGCTATGGAGAAGATATTATCTGTGATATTTACCACAGATAATTCTGTACGTCCATCTACACTTGTTGCCATAACTCTGGTGAAATTTTAACGCTAAAAAATCGTTAAAAATAATTTTCAGTTTTAAAATCGCGTATGATATCTTGAGTAAGTACCGATTTAAGCTCTCATTCGGCCCGTCGAGGCACTCATGATCTCTAATAAAACACTCAGATGTATGATTGCGGCCCGCCACGTAATTAACCCATTCTATTGCTTCAATTTCTAATATATTAAGAGAGAAATGGGCGTTCTTGCCAAAGTAGATATATCGGTAAATGGAATTGAAAGAGAAAGGTGAATATCGTTTCGTGTTTTCATCGGAGGCTGTGAATTACGGAAGATATATGAGGAGATGAAGAAAGGATTTCGATGGGGAAGGAGAGAGACGAATCGCTTCTGGCGTTTGAAAATGGTGTCGCAAGGGTATGGATTAAACCCGTAGTGAGGTAACTGTGTCAGCCGTGATTTATATCACATTCGTTATTTTTATCATTACTCTACTATGTTTTTAATGCAGTCGAACATCTATAAGTCGAATGTCTATAACTGGAATTTTTCATAACTCTAAGTGAATTTATTTTACAGGTCAAAATCTTTTTCGTATTATTTTCTTCTATAACTCGAATTTTCTATGATTCGACTAGTTTTTTGTTTCCCTTGAGGTTCGACTTATAGACGTCCCACTGTATTTTTTATTCCTGTAGTTGGACCAATAAATAATGTTTACAGAAAAATTTGAGTATACATTTGGGGGCCGGTTGAGAAGAGGATGCCTCCCAAAAGGAACATGTTATACGGCTAAAATTGCAAATCTATTATTTGCTGGGATCGGATGCTGTGAGTCAAGCTGAATAGATTGCAGTAGGTGGTGCTCGTTCGCCATTGTACATCGTGTGATGCGAGTATTTTCAGGCCTTAACGGATGGACATCGCCCGAATCAATCAATCTCAAGACAGATTCTCCTTCGCTGCTCTGATTCCTCGCGTCCGTCGCCAGCCGATCAATCAATCTTGTGATTCTTATATAACGCTTCACCAGTCCTGCAGCGTAAGTGGGCGATGAATTTTTCATCTTATCGCTGGAAAATACCTATGTATCGTATTTTTAGATTTGAAATGTTAGACTTGCAGGATTTTGTCCCTTTCATTCTTTTGTTTGTATCGTTGCAATATCTGAATGACATTCAGTGGAAATAGTAAGCCATTTAGGTGCATTTGATCTGAAAACGCGGCATTTTTACGCTTTATTCGCAATTCGTTAGGGATCGAACTACGGCACAAAGTACCCCATTCGCTAACCAACGGATGAGCATATTTTGAACATGGATAAAAGGGACGTAAAAAGATCGGTTGATTTAACCTGCGTGTCACGCAGACTATGGAAACCGTATTAGCGGGAGTAACTACAATGAAAATGCGTGCTCCAAGTCGGAGGAGGCTTAGTTTACGTATGCCATATTCCCCGTATCTCTCACGATGTCTCGCCATACGGCTCATTCTTCTACCGCAAGCAACGCTTTTCCGTCTCACCTTCCTTCCCCCCTCCCTCCCTCCCAACCTCCTCCCCGCTCATCTACCTTCAAATCCTCCTCCCTCCCTTTCCCTCCTTTTCTGCCCGGATTCACCCTTCATCCCAATCTACCGTATTTCCGTTTTCCCGGACTGATCCTGATCAATAAATGCGACAAGTAGCTCCATTCCACGCCCTCTTTCCCGCTTACCCGGTCTACTGCCCCTCCGCTGCCCCCTTCTTCGCCCTGACTCCTTCTTTCCCCACCCGAGGACCACTCGGCCCTTCTCTCTCACCCTCCCCAGCACATCACACCGCACGCACGCACGGACGGACGGACGCACGCACGCACGCACGCACACACACACACACACACACACACACCGATTCATCGACTTCCTCGGCCGCCTCGGGCGGCTGGCTGCGCGATTCCCCCTCCTCTAATTCCCCTTTCCATTTCCTCTCTGCCTCCTCCATTCCTTCTTCGCCGGAGCTGAACTTTCCCCTTTTTGCCACGTCTCTTACATCTCTAGCCAAAAAGCATAACGCTCTCGATACGGTGCACCGCCTCATCGTTCGTTTCTCTGCCAAGATGCGTCTCCATCTCAGATGCGAGCATCTCGCTCCATCGCCCGCCTCCCCGTCTCATCGCTTTCCTTAGCAGATCTTCGCTGCCTAAGCATAGCTCCGCAGTTGGTTTATTATTATTATGTATAATTCACGCATCTCTAGAACTACAGTGATTCGAGATAGGAGGCTTTTTTTTTGCAGATAATGGCATTTTCGAACATTTATTGTATTCCTAGAATTGTAAATAAATGATATACTCCATATTAAAACATACTATCCTACGTCGAAAAGACTACTTTTTCAATTGTATATCTTGAACATGAGCAAAAGTTCATTTTAAAATCGTTCCATTGAATGAAGGAACATCTTTTTATATACTTATATTTTAGAGACGATCAGATAAGTGTTGATTATAAATAAATTTGTACGTTGGGATACTAACATTTATGTATATACGCGCTTGTTTTTATTAAAACTCTGGTTTTAAGTTCGGTGTAAGTAGGATTTCGCAGGGACTTGGGCTAGGTATTTTCAGGGACACATTATAATCCAATATACCCGGTTGGTTATGGGGAAGAGTACATATTTCAGAATGAAAGTGGGTTCGAGAATAACGTTAACCTTGTCCACTGAAGGATCATTGTTATAAGTCTTAATTGTTGTGGTTTCCATAGTCCCAGCTATTTCATGAATCGTTACATTTGTAAAAATGATTAGGTGTAAGACATACGACTTATGTTTCGTGCATAAATTCAGAATGGCCCCAGCTACAATGATATTGAAGAAAGGAAAGAAGTTCATTGTTAATAGCAACTTCTGCAATCACTTCCATTCCCATATTGGAAGTGGATCGAAAAAATACTGGTGGTGTGAAAAACTTATGTAAACACTAACTGAAACGCCCGGCTTCGCTCGGGGCAAACGTTGCCCATTCCTTAATTACGCAAGCGATGCTTACATTAACATTTACTATTTTATGCATTGTATTGTACGCATTAACGTCCTACTTAATATTCACATGGATAGGTGCAACGAAGCCTTTAAAGCGGCAATAAAATTATGTGGATTATGTCAATACTATTAGCCAAAACGTAAACAATAAACATCTTGGTTACCGAACAAATTTAAATAGATGTATCGATTTATGTTGCGATAAATCTTTCAATGTTAATGGTAAAAGATAACAATGTTCTAATATTCCTTAAAAATCATTTGACTCACTTTAAAAGTATCCATAGACTATATTTAGGCACATCTTGGCGTTAGCTATTCTTCCTCTACGGCGTGCCACGGCGTGGATTTTTCTTGCATTAATCTTTACGTGTATATCTCCCTTTGAAGAGGACAACAATTAAGAAATTTAGCTTTGTTGCCGCCTGGAAAATGGACATCTAAACCAATAAATTTTGCGCTTAAAGGAAAATTTCGAGCGATTTAGCAAGTAATATTATGAAACATGAACAGAATTAAAATACTCAATCTTTCCTGTGTAAAATAATCCATTTCCCGTGATCGTAAGTTAATATTTAGGTATATTTATATCCACATCAGTGAAGGGCTGCATGGGGGTTTCTCCACACCATTTCCCATGAATTCTTATGGAAATAGTATTTTGTTGACCCCATGGGATATAAGAGACCCCACGGTCTGCAAACCTAGACCAAGTTCTTCCTTTGGTCCATAGGATGGCCCATGAAACTTTTGAATTCGATAGCTTCAACGGTGTAAAAATGTATAAAGAACATACATACACACACATACACTCTAAATATTAATAAGATATGTAATGCGGTATTAGTAACAAATGCAGACATTGAACCCACATAATTATCCACAAAAAAGGGACACGCTTTCATTATGAAAATTATGCAAAAGTCAAGGTTAAGCAACTATTTTCAGCTATTCAGAGAACCCCAAATGTGCCACCCACAGGTGTTTGTTAGAGAGGAAATGTCATATCGAAGAGGAGGAAGCCCTGACGATTTTACCATAAAGAAAAAATCTTATAAAAATGGTAAATAGTAACCGAAATAAGTGAGGGAAGAATTGCAGAGAAAATTACATAAGGTGCTTTTTTCGCCGATTACTTCACAGCAGCCGATATCAGATCCGCCATATTTTTCCATTACCTGAGGTTTTGGCTTCTCCGCGTTGCAGAATTCCATAGATATTGCCCACACAGACGGACGGACAGACAAAAAGAACGCATAAGCGATTTCTTTTAGGAAAAAATCTCTAATAAGACGTGGCCTCCACTATCACGAACATTTATGACAATGTTTCTTTTGCGAACATAATAAAAATGGAAATAAAAATATGGACATAAGTTCTAGTAGACATGTATGCAGGGGCGGCCCGAGGAATTTTGGTGCCCCGGGCGAGATAACATTCCGGCGCCCCTTCCGTAAATGCTTGTTGAGATATTTTCGAAGTACATGTTAATTTATTCATCACTATGTAAACATTATCGATGACGAATAAATATAAGGGATAACATCAATATTACAATCTGTTCTTCGATATAAATTGGCATCCAGTATTTATTCACTTGCAAGTAATGCATAGACTTTGGCGTCCCGGGCGCATATAAGCATTCTTTACATTCGTACGGAACCTGTGGGAAAATGGACCTCCGTGATTGGTCAGAGCGCCCAGTGACGTACGAGTTGGGTAGTCTTCCGCGGCTTTCTGCTCGAGGAAATTCAAATGCATATTGAATTTCCAGTAACAAAAACCACTATTCTATTCTTGAAAAAATTCCGCCTTATTAATATAATACTTCATACAGGTAAGAAGCATTTCTAGGGCTTGTCGCGGTCATCCATATCGAAAAAGGTTTTTGGAAAATGACTTGTCCCCAAAAAAATTAAGATAATTTCTGCTATTGTTACAGGAGATGCAACTCATTTCGCCGATAAAAGATCAGAAAAATGATATTTGGCTCACCCGAAACAGAGGAGGCTCCACATTTCTGTATTTAAAACATCGTCTATCCCAACGATCCCAACCAAACAATTTTCAGAACCTTATAACACATCTTTATAACTATATAACACATCCCTTATAAACCACCTCTTTCTTTCCTAAAATTTTAAACACATTTAGAGCAAAATGTTGAGCTTATTCTCCTCACTAACTCGCCATTCCATTATTTCGAAAACTAAACAAAGGTAATTTCGCCATTTTCAAACCTCATTCCTGGACCCATGTACATTTTAGGTCGAATGAGAGATTATACGCCTAATAAACACCGTTTCGGTATAGGTTGGAAGTTTCGGGGTTTTATTAGTTTTCACGTGGGTGTTATTCTAACAGATCTCTTGCCTTACTCTTTAAATAGAGAAAAATTGTTTCTTATATTACCTGTAGTTGATCAGGATGAGGTTTAGTACTTTACTACGGGGAGGTGAAATTGCTCTTTGTTACTGCTAGTATATTTCTTTGAATTATTAGTGGACAATTTACAAATGTTTTACACTATTATTCAAGAAATATCTAAGGATAGACTTTGATTCTTTCGACTGCTGTTTTTTCTCTCCGACTAAAAATGGCGTAATGGGTTAGTGCTTATTGTTCGTTTTGGTGTCTACGCTGATTAATATCTTTCGGGCGAGGGGCATATGCAAGGTACTCGAAGTTGTCAGAATTATTATAGCGTCAGTCTTTTAAACCCTTCACTTTTGATTATAGTTGTGGCTGTAAGGCTACGTTTAAGTCACAAATACCCGCTATGTGGTGATAATTAATAATATTGAGAAGTTGGACCAAATTTAGATGCTCTATTGGGACAATCATGCGTCTTTCTCGCTCTTATTCCTGCGTTTAGGTCAAGAGTTAGTTTTTACGTGATTTTTGAAATGGTTTTGTTATTGACACTCGGGCATAAAAAGTAAATAGATAAGGAAATGTTTCCAGAAAACGGCTACGTATCGTATAATTCATAATAAAATAAAATATTTCGATAATGAATCAAAGGGGAACGTAAAAAGAGGACTTAAATAAGAGACTATAATATTTTAGAAGATATCGTCAATATATTTTGTAATATGAATGTTTTAAATACTGATAGAATTGGTCTGCAGGATAGGAATAAATTTCAAACGATTTGGTCGACCCCAGAGTTAATCTTAGGTTAGACGGTGAAATTACTCTACATAATGGATTTATGATTGTAACAGTGGAATTTGAATTTATAATACCTGTCACAGTAAGTGCGGTAATGTAAAGAAGTACTATAGTCGATCCCACTTCGGAAGTCTCTTGGCCTACTTAGAGCAAGTAGCCAATCACGAACGTTTCCCCTTCCATCGCCCCTCTCAACTTTCTTGCGGGAGAGCAGATATCGGTGCGCGCTGCCAGCTCTTGCTCAGCTGATATACTACGCAGTTTCTAAATAAAATACTTCCCATCCTTCTTTTTGATCCACAGCAAGGAAACGGCGGTAGAAACGGCAACGCAGTCCGATGCGATCTCTTCGAGAGCAGGAGTGAGACTGGTTTCCTCCCCACTACCTTCCCAAACAAACAGTCTCCTATTGGCTGCTGCAAACTCGTGTACGCCCAGTTTTCGAGGCCATAAGACTTCCGAAGTGGGATCGACTATAGTATCAGCATCATTTTGGTATGAGATAAACGCTAACACATCCCTACTGAGGCAGTCTTAAGAAGATTGTATCAACTTCTATCGGGATATTGTGATCTAGCAGGAGTTCTCAGGAGATATTTTCTTGTGGCCGCACATGCGGCCACAAGCAAGCCCTCGTGACCGCATCAAGGAAAGATTACAGAAAATGTAACGACAATCATGTAAAAACTTCCATATACCTTCCTTTTTAATGACAACGGCTACTTATTTATCATTAGCATTTGTTTTTCTTTAAATAATTCGAATTGTTGAAATTTTCTTGTGGCCGCACCGAAATTGTATGGTGGCCGCACTTGAGAACCCCCTAGATTCTAGAATGCATATCCCAGCTGTGTCGGTTGCTGTTGCAGTAACAGCAGTTTTTCCTTTAGGAGATATTCGTTTTATCTCGCGGCTATAATTTATTTTGGGAAACATATTCATCTCCGGAGTTATTTTGTTTATAAAATAATTAGAATATCAATCAAATGTTTCCTTTGAAAACAAAAATACTGTTATGAAGACAGTCTTCTTTATCATTATTTTTGTTTTAAGAACTAAATCTTTGGCTGTATTAACTAGCATTACGTCACAGAAATCTATGCTGAAAACACTGCAGCCGCGGATCAATTTACTATTCAGCGCATACCCGTGGTTAAGTACTTATTTTTATTAGGAAAAACTATTACACTCACAAAAATAATGTTCAACATTTAATATACTTGATTTACTCCTCTAAACCTAACACGGAAAATGTTTTTCTTTTGCAGAACTTGTTTTTCATGTCTCAATTGATAATTTTACTAATGTCATTATTTCCCACATTTTTTCAGATACAGTACTCAAGCTAAAATGGTCGATAATGGCACGGGAACTCTATATATAGTGGGCTCCTTTAAACGCATGGTCACCGATCCAGATTTCAAGGTACGAAGAATATGAACGAAGTGTCTTCTGAAAAGTTATTATAACTGCCGTTCGATCTAACGTGATGTGTATAGTTGCGGATATGCTGAAGGATAAGTTTTTATTCTAATTGGCGTCGCAAATCGACTGTCGTACGATGGTGAAATGTTTCCACATTTTGTCTATGTCAGAAATTCATTAGTCACTCTCAACAACAATATTAAAAACTATTCTCGTCCAGTATATGAAAATATTTACGTTTTTTCGATATCTCTTTCCTTTTTTACTGGGAAGAATAAACGCTTCATAATGGTCCTTCTCTTTAATCAATAACATATACGAGTGTATATATATATATATATATATATATATATATATATATATATCATCAGCCTTTTTCAGTCCACTGACGGATGAAGGCCTCCCCCAGACTCTTCCAGTTTTCCCTGTCAACTGCCTCCCTCCTCCAAGTTTTCCCCAAGAACTTAACAAGCTCTCTGTCCCACCTGTCTTTCGGTCTTCTTTTCGGGCTCTTGATGTTTCTTGGGATCCATTCGATGGCACTGGACGTCCAACGCTGGTCATTTCTTCTAGCAATGTGGCCCGCCCACTGCCATTTTAACACCTTCACTCTTCTAATCACGTCACAGACTCCCGTCTTCTTTCTTACCAGTCGTTCCTCTTGCGGTCTCTTCGGGTGATCCCTAACATGCATCTCTCCTTGCCCCTCTGTGTTGTTTGCAGGCGCTGTATCTTTCTGGCATTCATGGTCCATGTTTTACAGGCATATGTCAGAACAGGCAGAACACATTGGTCATACAGTCTCCTTTTTAGGAAGACTGGAATATTTGATTTAATGATGTTCGCATTCTTGCCAAAAGCACTCCATGCCATCTTCACTCTCCGGTTGATTTCTCCAAGAAGCGAACCATCAGTAGTGATGAGTTGACCTAAGTAAACATAGTTGGTTACTTCTCCGAGTTCTGCTCCGTTGATATGTATCTTCTCAGAATTTGTGAGGGAGTTGTACATAACCTTTGTTTTATTAAGATTCATCTTAAGTCCAGCTTCTCGGCTTGCTTGCTCAAGCTCTTCAGTTCTTCTACTGAGCACCTCTGGGCTCCCTGCGAACAGTATGATATCATCTGAAAAGCGCAGGTGGCTCAGATGTTCTCCATTTACCTTTATGCTTTTTTCCTCCCAGTCTAGCGTTTTGAATACTTCCTCTAGAGCTGCTGTAAATAACTTAGGGGACATAGTATCTCCTTGTCTCACTCCCTTTTCGGCCTTAAAGGCACTCGTCTCTTCATGCAGCTGGAAGGTGTTGTCGCATTTTCGTAGATATTCTTAATCAAGGTTATGTACGTTTCTTCTACTCCTTGTTTCTTTAGTGCACGTAACACCGACGAACTTCGGACAGAGTCGAATGCATTCTCGTAATCGATAAAGCACATACATAGAGGTAATTCATACTCGTTAGTCCGACTGATTACCTCTCTCACGACTTGGATGTGGTCCATCGTGCTATACCCACTGCGAAATCCAGCTTCCTCTCTGGGTTGTGCAGAATCAAGATGGTTTTGGAGGCTCATAGTGAGTATTTTGGTGAATATTTTGTAGACTGTTGGGAGTAGGCTGATCGGTCTGTAGGTATTCAAGTCTTCTTTGGAACCTTTCTTGTGCAGAAGGATAATACATGCGTGGTTCCATGTTTCTGGTATCTTTTTCTTCCTCAGACAGGAATTAAAAATCTTAGCGAGAATTGTTTCCGTGTGATTACCCATTGCTTTGAATACTTCCGCTGTGATACCATCCATTCCAGATGCTTTTCCATTCTTCATACTTCTGATTGCGTGTCTCACCTCTTCCAGAAGGATATCTGGGACCTCTTCGGTGGGCATGTTTCCATCATCATTTACTTCATCATTTCCTAGAGGATCCTCATACAGCTTGGTGTAAAATTCTTCTACCCGTTTCCTACTGTGGGTTATGGAGCCGTCTTCTAACATCAAGGCCACCAGCTGTCTCTTTCCGATCGAGAGATGTTGCTTCATTTTCTTGTAACTTCTATTGTTTTCTATGGTTTTCTCGATTAGGTCATAATTATCTTTTTTCACATCTTCCTTGATGTACTTCCTTATAGTTTTGTTAATTCTGCAAAATGGATCATTTCTTTAGGATCATTAGTAATTATCATTTTCCTTCTTTTTTCCATCAGCAGTCTTGTTTTTTCGGTCAACTTTTTCTCTGGTTTTGTTTTAACTGTTCCGCCTATTTCTTCAGCGGTTTCCTTGAGTATCTCTATAAATTGTGATTCAACTTCTTGGTGTTCCATCACACTGAATCGATTTTTCAGTTGGAGCTGAAATTCTTCTTTTCGTTCTTTTAGTACCTGCGTGTTGATAATAGACTTAGACTTCTTTATAAGCTTCTGTCTTTCTAACTTTGAGTTGAATTTTATTCTGCATCTTACCAAGTGATGGTTGCTTCCAGTTTTAAACTGGTTGAGGACGGAATAGTCTTCAGCCAATTGCTTCTTATTGACTAGTATGTAGTCAATTTCGTTTTTGGTACCATTGGGTCCTTTCCAGGTCCATTTTCTATTGGGACTCTTTTTGAAGAAAGTGTTCATTATATATAGACTAGTACATTCAGCAAAGTCTACAAGTCGGTCCCCTCGTTCATTTCTGTCTCCATAGCCCCATTTTCCAACTGCGCTGTCGTCTTCCTTTTGTTCTCCTACCTTGGCATTGAAATCACCCATGACCACTTTCAGATGGCAGCTTCCTTTGTCATGCAGTTCTCCAACTTCTTGGTAGAAATCTTCCACTTCCTCATCCGAGTATGATGACGTTGGTGCATAAACTTGGACTATTTGAAGTTGATATCTTTTATTTATTTGAAGCACTAGTCTAGCTGCCCGCTCGGATGAACTTTCCATTTCCACGATATTATTCTTCAATTTTTTGTTGATGATGAATCCAACTCCCCCTGTTCTTCCTGTGGCAGTTCCCCTGTAATAAAAAATATGTCCACTCTTCAACTCCAATAGGCCTTCACCTTTTCTTCTCACCTCACTAAGCCCTAAAATGTCCCACTTGATCTTCTCCAGTTGTTCTTGGAGCTCTTGAAGTTTATCTTCACTGGACAAAGTCCGGCAGTTAAAGGTAGTTAGGTTGAGGTTAAAGGAATTGGGTAAGGATGAGAAAGAGTGGCAGTGGGCGTTAACCTCCGGGGATTCTTAGCACCCTCTGCCTTCATGCCTTGTTCCTGACCACTGCCACGGTCAGATGCAATCCAGCCTCCGGAGAATGAGGGCCGATTTTTATGGGTGTACATGTCATGGGGGGATTTTGGGCCTTAAAACACCACGCTGGCCCATAGCGGGTTGGTGAGTACCTCTTTCACTTTGGCCGGAGATATTGCAGAAAGACTTCACAGCATGGTTGAACCTACCGGTGTCCGAGGACACCACTGTTCTTCGCCCTTTAGCCTCCATTTACACCCTTCCGCCGACTTTGAGGCAATGAACTGAGGCAGTTGGAAGAGTCATATATATATATATGTTATTGATGTTATCCTGTGTAGTTTACCAGTAAAAAATATTAAAACATAGATATAACATATGTAAATAAAAAATTTTTAACGTAGGACAATAAGATTTTGAACTCGTTTTTGTTGTATTTCATTTTACAGCTACTGATAACTATCCCTTATCTTTTTCATGAACGCCGTTGTCAAAACATCTCCTACAGCTGTACCTAACTTCCAACGTCACCAACTCTGACTTCAATATGGGATACAGCATGACAGGGACTCTTGAGCGAGGGAACAAGAAGAGTAACAACTCCTTTCAGATGACACACTTCGCGGTTGTCCGAAGAAGGGACTATGAGAAACCTTGATAGGAGGAAGATCGGCACAGAATCTGAACGGTTTTGCGACTTTCTAAAGAAAATGGAAATAGTTGAAGTCCACGGATATCTCTTGTATGGGACGTGAAACTGTTTGTGTTCTTTGTTCGTTGTGAGAATGTTTTTAGAAAACCCAGTGATGGAATTTTTTCTTCGATCTTTAAGCGGAATGTAATTACTAGGAATTCTACCATAGATCGATCTGGAAATCTGATCCGATATTTCTACATAGAAAGTATGTGTAAGGAGCTATGATAATGGTGGGTTAGAGAGGGAATTTTGATTTATATATATATATATATATATATATATATATATATATATATATATATATATATATATATATATATATATATATATAAATAATTGAATAAAATTACATAAATGCGCGAAGAGAATTTACCATGTCTGCAATTTATATATGGGCATGTAATCTATTCTCAAACTAAAATGGGAATGAGTCATACTTTGAAACAACCTAAGATGTGTTAGTAATTGTCGACGGCTACAGGGGAAGGAAAATGATGATTATTCCAATACTTGATGCAATTCTTAATTAGTGTTTCCTAACGAAATAACTATCACTTACCTACTTCTCCACTTAAGAAATTCTCGCGGATCCAATAAACTGTCCAGTATAATGTCGAATAATATGCCAATGTTTTATTTTTATATATCGGGATAATAATTTGAAATTGGGCCATACTCAACCATTCCACGGAAAACATTTATGTAAATGAAATATATTTTATTTGTCACAAGTATAATCGCGATTCTTAGAATGTAAGTTTCAGCAATAGCGAATGTAGCCAAAACGTTTAGAGATGAATTTGCGGCCCTACGGTTTATACAGTTATTATTCAATTATATATCCTTTCAGAAGGGTCAATCCAAGAGGTCGATTAGCCGTCTTTCCATGATTAATCGTCTCAAGTGGTGGTGATGCTAGAGCCGCGATCAAAGCGGGCCTATCTTACTCACTCAAGGTTGTGGAGGTGCGAATTTTATTTGACGCTAGCGTCTAAATTTGTCCACATGAATAATGATTAGATCTTTCCAAATGCGCTTGTTGCATAGTTTTTTATGCCTTGATATTCATATTATGTATGTAAGTATATATGGTACAAGTTTTCGTTGTAGAAAAACAGAAATTGACCAGAAAAGTTCTTGCATTATCAAGATTCATACCCTGACCTTTCGCTTGACAAATTTATAATCTCTGATTAGACTACCATTTCGTCATGGATTTCAAATCGCGTACCTCGCTCTATTGACCATGCTCACTTATTCGTAGCTTTTTTCTGGATAAGAGCAACGTCATTTGACCATTTGCACATTAGCGACCGTTTTCCTATCATTACCATGCTTTTGACAGTATTTTACTACTTTTTATCCTTAGTCTTAGTTCACGCAGGTAGGTTTTGCGACTCGTAGATGTGATGAATAGAGCATCATTCAAAAGAACTTAAAATGAAATCTCGAAAAGAAATTAAATATTTTTAAGAAGTTATACATCGTATATTTAACAATTTTTGTCATTAGTGCGTGTATTTTCCGAGCTCATTTTCGAAGCTTTAATTATTACATATCTCTTGAACTAAAAAACAACCATTGTCTCTTGCATTATGGAGATTTAAAAAATAGAATCATGGATCGTATGTTTTACCGTTAATTGTAAAAATCAACCTTTCCGAATATTGTTCAATTAACAAAATATATTCTTATCGCTGTTCCATATCTCGATCGAGTCTCGTATTTGAGGTCACTCATATTCGCGCTGGAAAAATTAAATTCCCTCTTTTTCGTGCATAAACTTCCCACATTTTTTAGCACGCAGAAGACAGATACTACGCTCAAAAAGCGAGGCGAGATGTAGTTCGCTCTCATAGACACAATGTGAACCACATGAGCTTTACTTCGAGTCCTAATACTCCGGCCATTGAAATACGTCCGTGGTAAGTTCGTCCACCTATAGGCAGCTAGCTATATAGGCGTGTCTCGTATCGGCACACATATGTATAATCATGTAATTTTGAACCGGATTCCAAGATAGTTTTCCATAAACGCTATAATGCGAAAATAAATTTAGTCTTTTAAATTTTTAAATCCTTATTCTTTATGCTAAAATTCATTGGCAGGTAAGTTATGTATGCATTTATACGGTAAATATTTTGCAGGAAACATTTAAGACAAATGAAACAACTCAAAGCATTCAGGCTGTGATAGAAGGAGAACCGATACATCTTGGATTTTGAGGCCAACCACAATTCATGTTTTTGTTTATATCACACTTCAGTAAATTAATATTCTCCTTCAAATTGCATTTATGGGGTCAATGAAGTTATAATTTAATTAATTATTTTAGAGAGTAAGTTAAAGCGTTACAAACTCCTTGGTTAAATAAATTGGTTTATTCATTCGTTAAAATGGCAGCTTGAATGCGAGTTTTATGGCGAACGTAGTTGGTATACTAGAGTATGGTATGAAGTGATTGTAACTCCTTGAGAACAGTGGTTAATTAATTGGTTTATTTATCATAGAACGGAATGCTTCAATGGAAAATGAAAAGGCAAGAATTTATAAATGAATGTGGCCTGAAACTCAAATTATATTTGTTGCAGAATAAATATTCTTAAACTTATTGGCTTGAAGCAATGTTATATGGGTAGTAATAATGACAGTGATTCACAGAGAAGCGTAAAACAAATTAATTTTCAACAATGAATGATTTATTTAAAACCCGAACATGGCCAAAATGTATAATTATTCGTCACTGATTATGAGGAAGTACTCTTTATGTCCGAGGGACACTGTCCATAATGTACGTTTGCCGCTCTTGCTGTGTGTGTCCCAAGTTTTAGAGATTTAGCCCCTTCACCTGTGAGTGGTAGAAAACGACATTCAAAACATACGTCCAATCCTTATCTGTTTAAATATGTAGAAAATGAGGTGTTGTTTCTCTATAAAGATTTCAAATGATGTAATGAATGTTTGCTACTTATTATTTGATTCTCTGATAGTTTTACGCAGGGTAAAATTTTTCAATGTATTATAATTTAAAAATAAAATTTGCTTTGTATGGGAAATTTGTAATAACCAGTGCGTCACAAAATGTTTTTTTTCAAAGAAGCTGTTAAATCACCGTATATTGTATAAATAAGAAGATTTTTCATAACAAGAAGAAGAAGCAAATAGCGTAAGTATTATCAATCAAAGGAAAGTACTTCTCACTATCAAAGGGCATCCTCTGATTTTTACGAGTTTTGCCTTCGTTGTGTAATTTATACTCTTTTTACGAGTTTTGCCTTCGTTGTGTAATTTATACTCTTATGTCCAAATAATTTACAATTCATTTCCCGAAGACCTTTTGTGCATTTTTCACAATGTGATTGATGTGGTACCCGTTACGAAAAATATATTTGGATCGCAACGGTGCCATCTTGCAAATAATATTGTTGAGTACGCGTTGTCATACGGTGTAAAAATATTATTTCGAGAATTCGCAATTCTGCGGTAGATTTAATTGCTTGTAGATATGATTATTAATTGGTTAATTTGGTATTAAATACTCAGCAGTGTGGTAAGTATGTGGTGAATACATAAATTTAGGGTCGTTTTATCTAATTTATGGGTCGTAGGCCACAGCAATAATGTGAGCCCCTTAATGTATTGTTAAAAAATACACTAATAGATATCATTTCATTTCCTATTTTATTTAATGTACTGTTAAGAAAAATAATGTAGTAAATAAACTAGCTTTTTGAAGATTAACATTAGAACATAAATCACAATTGTAAACTATAATGAAACAAAGGCATAATGAATAAATTCTTATTACAAAATGACAATTTATAATTATATAGAAAAGAACGTTTATAGATTTTTTGCCGTAAAATTATCTAATTATATCCTTACAGCATAAAGTTTGAAATTATTCGCTTTCAGTGTATAGTTATCATTTTGACTGTAGTCTTCAATTTAATACGCGCGCGCGCGCACACACACACACACACACACACACACTTACTTGGTAGTTGTATATATAGTATTCGAGAAAAATCTGAGCAAATTTCGATCCCTTTATATCTATTATCTGTCACCCCAATTACGTAGGATATTTACTAAGCGTTCACGTCCATAGGACCTAATTCGACGCCTCCTTGCTTCCCCATTATACCATAACTTTCCATTTCCAAATGAAACTATATGGGTGGCAACTAGGTGTTGTGGGCTCAGTTGACACCGCATGAACAGCCATCGCAACAGCGTAAGCCTTAAAAGCCCGCTACCCGTTCATTCTAATCAACACAAACCAATTTCAATGATTGCTTCAGGGCGAGGGCCAGCCGCGCTCTTCCCTATTACGACAGCGGGAACTGACTCACATCCATCTTTTAAACTCTTTTTCCCTTCCCAGCCTTAACCCCCGCTAACATTTCATTCCTCTTCCTCTTTTCCCTCACTCCTACACCTTCTCCAATTCCAGGCCTTCTCGCCCTTCCTTTTCAAACCTCCACTTCTGTGAGTCACCGCCATTAGTGCTCCCTCTGTTGCTGAGAAAGGGTAACTCCCGAAATCTCCCGTTGTACGCGTGTCCTTGTGTCTGTCTCCGACTCCCCGGTGGTCCTCTTATACCGGTAAGTGTCAACTGGGCTACATCCGTTCAGACTCTAGAGCCATCTATGTATCCATTTACCTTTCCTCTTTCTTACCTTATCCTTTCCTAATCTGTCGTTTCTCCTCCTTTCAGTAACTTTCCTATTGAAGCATTAGAATTTTTTTCGCGTGCCACTAGTTTACTCCTTATCTAAGAAACGTCATATTTTATACAGAAAATACAAGCTTACGCGTGCCAAGTAAAATCGCTTGCGTGCCATTTCTGGAACGCGTGCAACATATTTGCCATCCCAGGTTTACGTATTCCCTTCATATCTTCCGGTGAGTTCAAGAACCCCCCTCCGCCCTTCCTCGCCAAAAGTCCTTGCCTGGCGGCCCTTTGGGTAATCCCAACTCCACCCCCACTACACAATCTCAAGAGGCCCTCCCCTATTTTAACCCGTGAACAAAGGAAGCACTCCATTTCCTCGCAAACCCACACCAACCCAACCCGCGCCCACAAACCCTTCCCAACCAGACGACGTCCTGAGCCTTTCTTGGCAAGCTCTCACCCTCACCGAGAATGCAGTCCTCTCCAGTGGCCTTTCCACCAAATTTGACCATTTTCTTCTGTTTGACGACTTACAAACCTTTGCCCGCTCACTCCACCTCAAATCTATTCTCCCTAAGGACGACCGCTCATTCCCCCGACACACTCCCAAAATCCCCTTCCACCTTCACATCTCCTTTTCAATAAACCCCACTCTCCCTCCTCCCACCATCCAGTCGAATAAAATGCTGGCTGCATCAGTCGCCCAGCTTTCCCCAACTTTTCCAGCTTTATCGACAATAGGGACAATCTGACAAAACCAGAAAGACTCGTCATTTTTACTCTGAAGCGCGACCATTATATAATAATTCTCCCTACGAGATAAAGTACCACCAAGGTACAGGTGACGCTCGATTTACGCGCTTTCATTTTAACGCCATTTATAATGAACGCACAAATAACATCCTATTTGCGCCACCGTGCTCTTTTATACGCCTTTGCTACCTTAGAATGTTACGTTGTGAAGTTTCCCAAGTACACTGCACAGCCATAATATTTCAAGCTTTATTTATATGTTGCATAAATATGAAAATTTGTAATATCTGCACGCATTTTAATAAAATAATGCCTAGATTTACTTTTTTGTTTAATTCAGCACTCTTTCTTTATTTTGACTGCGCATTTGATAAACTCGAAGTTTATATGATCAGTGGCGACTCCTATGTCTTGTAACTAGTGGGGATAGCCACAGAATTTTGTCGTAATTTTGTGTACGCGCGCGAGCGTAATTTTGGAACCCCCAGATTACTATTTCGAATTTTTTCACAGGACAGTGCAACCTAAAGAAAAGTTTTAAAAGATCGCTTGCATGAGTAATTTATGACGCGTTATTTGCATTAAACATATAACTACAAGGAATAATATTAAATACAGGAATAAATTAATTACTGACATTACATCACAATAAAGAAAGATTTTACGGAGGTTTAAAAAGTCCTGTGAGTGATGAATCCCACTATCCCCATGGTAGGAGCCGCCACTGTACATGATCAAATACTGCTGGAAAATTACTTTCGATTTACGCCATAATCCTCAGAACGTATCTATGGCTTAAATCGAGCGTCGCCTGTAGTAAAGGACCGTCCCAATGTAACTAAAAAGCTTTCAGTCAACTATCCGACCAAATATCGTTTGTCCCTCTCTCCTCCAAACCTACCGACCCCCAGCAACTCCTCCGAAATATCCTCATATCTACGATCAATGGGAAAACTAGAATACCTCATGGTTCCATCATTTCTCTTATCATCCTCAACCAACCCACGCAACCCAACCTCCTACCCTCTCTCAAATGCCTGCAAACGCAATTTCCCCAACCGTCCCATTCTTCCTAGTTGCTACTCTTCCACAGACCGCATCTCTGTCTTTGTTGACTCCCACTTACAAACCCTTGTCCATCAAATCTCGTCTTTTATTCAAGAACCTAATCACTTTCTTCAACGCCTCAAATCTCTCTTATTTCCTCTTCCACACAAAACAATCATGACCACAATCTATCTATATATATATATATCTCCTCTTGTTTCCTTATCGTTTTATCTATATATATATATATATATATATATATATATATATATATATATATATATATATATACTACGGAAGAGGAAAGGTAAATGAGGATATTTAGGACAACTAGGTGTTGAAGGAAACCCAGTGAACACTTACCGGAAGTAGAGTCGCTGGGGTGTTGGAGAGACACATTTGTAGACGCTGTTGGAGCTTTCGGGATAATCCCTTCGTCAGCACAAGAGAGACACAACCGATTAGGCAGTGACCTTCCTTCAACACCTAGTTGTCCGAAATACACACACACACACAAACACACACACAAACACACACACAAACACACACACACGCACACGCACACACACGCGCACGCACACACGCGCGCACGCAGGCACGCACGCACGCACACACACACACACATACATATATATATGTGCTGACGAAGGGTTCATCCCGAAAGCTCTAACCTCTACAAATGTGTCTCTCCAACACCCCAGCGGCTCTACTTCCGATAAGTGTTCACTGGGTTTCCTTCAACACCTAGTTGCCCAATATATATATATATATATATATAAGTCTTAGGTATGTTTCCAACATTTGAAAACTTCTTACAATAGGACTAACATTCAATTCGTCCTCCCCGTGCTCAAATGTCCTCCCCCATCCTCCTCTTCCCCTTCTTTCCAATCCTCTTCCCCTCTCCGCGGCTGTGATCCTTCCCTTCTTCTCGGCTTAAACCTATTGACTGCCTCCTTGCAAAACGTTCCCATTAAAACACTCGCACTAAATCTACTTCCAATACGAATACCTGTATTCATTCACCGGCAATTGTATGTAGCTCTCTCAAGAGCTCGATAATTGAACTCATTAAGTTTTGTATCTGAATAGAACGAGATTGTTAATTGCGTTCACAGTAAAATATATGAATAAACGTGTTCAAAAACACTAGGTCGCCTATGTTACGCGGGCGTATAGCTAGTAGGCATCAAATCCATTTACATCAACATTATCCCCCACCAAGGACCCCCAAATAAAATGTACTACGATGGGCACTCGCATGGCGCCATTCCACGCTAACTTCTTCCTAGGTGATTGGTACACTTTATTCGCGTCTACCCCAGGTCACTCCTATGGCTGAGATATATCGATGATATATTTCTTCCCTGGGCGCATGAACCTGATTCCCTCCAATCCTTTCTGATACTCCTCTTCTCACCTCACGCTCTCATTCGCTCACCACTCCTCTGCCTTCTACATAATATTTCTGGATGTGAACTTCTCCATCCGGGACAATGGAATACACACCAGTGTGCATATTAATCCTCAGACTACCAAGGTAGTTTGAACCTCAATCCTACCGAGTGGGGTAACTGAATTACCCCATTACATTTCTATTGTGAAAACATTTTCATATAAATTGGTCATTAATTTAATTCATTAGTCTTTTTAAGTCATTTTGACATATTATAATTCGAAAACTTTTTTATTAAAACAACAAAATATCAAATATTGTTAATTGGTAGAAAAAATTGTGTAAATATTTTTTATTTTCTGCAGTTCACTTTCTAATTCATATAAAAAATAGCAAGATAAGATACATTAACATTATTAAAGTCTTTATCAGTTCATTTTTATGAAGAATATTGTACCGATTAATGCCAAGAGGGGTAAATCTGTAAGATATTTTTCGATATATCTCCGAATATTTTGGATATGGTCTGAATTTTTTTCGTAATTATATTTAAAATACATTACACAACAAAAACAAGGAAGGGCAAAAATCAGAAAAAAAATTAAGGGAGATATCTAAAAAATTAGTGTCTCGGGTAATCTCGTTACCCCCTTGGTAGTCTGAGGTTTAAACACAACTCAACCACCTTCGGTATATTTTTTGGGAAAGCTGCCTTCCCTTACACGCCATAACCTCAATTCCCAATGTCCTAACTCACCGAGGGTGGAGAAACTACTCGGAAAAAGATGCTCATCTCCTCCCCTCACCAGGTCTCATTTCCCACACCCCGATCCTCTCCTTCCGCCGACCTCCTAACCTAGGTAATATTTTATGGAGGAAGGGACCTCCAACACCCACTCCTCTACATCTTACCGGATCTCGCTCCTGTAGCAGACCTCGCTGCCTCACGTGCCCTATCCACGCACCCACCAACTCTTTCTGCAGCCCCACCACTAAAATAGCTTACCCCATAACCTCTCCAATTAATTGCAATACTTGCAGTATTATGTTTCTCTTCGAATGCACCCAATGATTTCTTGGTAGACGGATGGTTGAGTCGGCCTTGGTAGACGGATGGTTGAAGTTTCTGCCGACGGCTACTAAGGTCGCGGGTTCGAATCCCGCCTAGGACATGGATGTTTGTGTTCGTGAGGCTTATATGTAAGAATGGACATTAATGTCTAAATTTCGACCTAAATGAAGACGGCTTGTTGTTGTTGTTATATTGGACTCACTTGAACATTTACATGAACGATCAACGTAATAGCGTTATTCTTAATCGCCCGCTGCCCGAGGCTGCTCATGCTAACCAGCACAGAACAAAGCTCAACGACTGCATTATGGTGATGGCCATTTGCGCTCTCACAGCTGATGCCTTGCCTCCAAACTCTGAGAGTCAGTTACATAGGAATTTCAAAATTCAGTTTAAAATATTTAACATTCGTTTTCGTTTAAAAAATGTGAGGAAAGAAGTTTTGCCAGCAGGATCCGCTCTACTAAAATTGATAAAAATCGATCGGACCGTGGATGACTTATTTTCATTACGTTCATAATTAAACAGATTTCACCTATTTCTATACACATTGAATTTTGTTGCATATATACAAATATGAGGTGCCGAATAACAGTTTCTTAGTTGGTCTATAGATGGAGGGAAAGAGCAATATTTCGTCGAGCTCAAACGCGGAAATAACGCAAGAGGTAATTGTCATGGCAACAAAATTTTTATCACAAAAGAGTTGAAATTTCTCCGATTTTCGGAAATCACATTTTAAATTACGTAATTCGGAAATTATTCTAATTCTGTTGAATGGGAACGTATTTCGTTTATTTTTACGTCAACACGTTCAAGTCTCGATAATTTAGCAATTCGCCAGAGGATGCGCGAAGTTTCTGATATTATTCATAAAATCTTACACACAAAATGACAATGAGAATGGACTTTTTTGTTGACAAATATAATAGTAATACACAAACGCACACACACACACTTGTAACAGTATATAATTTTATTTTTCTATAAAAATTGTTGAAATGATTCAGTAATTCCATAGAAATATTTTACTTGCCTCCAAATTCTTTTAAAAAATTCATTAATGCATCACTATTTTCTGACATCGATATTTCTTTCCCGTGCTGTCCATATACTAGTTGAATATGAAGGATTTGTACTTCTATGAGATGGACCGAGAAATGAAGAGAATCAGTAAATTCGGCGTCAGTGTGAATTTTTCTTCTGTCTACACAAGGAAATTTATAAGGATTACAAGGCAGGATGGCAAGTGTTAACCACCAACATATCTAAGACCTCCATAGGTTATCCTTACTCTGTTTATTATACCCATGGATAGTCATCATAATTCTAACCTCCCTCCAGCAAAATTATTATTCTCATTACCATTATTATCTTCATCGTCATTATCGCTATCATTCTCCCACTGCTGAGTGAGCTTTATTCCTTTGCGTAATTATCTACTTTTATCTCGCTCTATCATAATTTGATGTCTTTTTTATGCTTTTCAAGCGTATTTTTAAGTGTAACTAAAAGTTAGGTTAAAGTTTGATTTTTTATTAAAAATTATCAGCGTTTTGTAATGTAGGTAATTTAAGTCAACGAAATGCTCGCGAAGGAATTATAATGAGTTAAATAATGTGTATGTACTGTGAAATATAGTAAATGTTAATGAAACGGTTGTTTCTAAGATGACACTCATTCCTAATGAGTGTAAGAAAAGAGTCAATGAAGCAGTAAGCAGAGAGGACCTTCGAAATACGCCCTTTTCCTTATTTTTTTAAAGGAATAATATTCTTTATAAATGATCCAAAGAATGTATGTTAATTTTAAACCACTCTTTGTGCAATAATATTATATTTTTAATATTCGCAGTGATTTCCGAGAAGGGAACTTCCAAGAAGGTTGAAGAACTGCCGTATAAGCAATTTTCATTAAAAAGTAGGATAATTGTGACAGTGTGAGTCGTAACTTAGTGGATATCCGTATCAACAGGATTATGAAAGTTTTTTATTTTTATTATATTTTCCTGATATTATCTGTCTCTCGTGAGAAACATTAATACAAATGAGCTAATAGGAAATGTATCAATGAGACTTTTTTATCGAATCATGGCACATACAGAGCAATCAACTGTATGCGAGGAACTCGCAGAGAAGGACGGTAAGTTCGAAAGTAAGTGTTATTATAAGAATGAGGAGATACAAAAGCAACCTAGCACTAACATAAGATATACGGAAACTTTGTACGTCCTGTTTCCCAAGAAAATTGCAGTCATTTTGCTCATCTTAAGTAGGTATATATCTAACGAGTCTTCTCAGTATTTGAGAACCTACCGCCTCATATGGTTTGGATCAAACTGAGGAATAAGCTATTTATAGAATCGCATTAAGCATATTCGTCATCAATGATAAGTAACCGTTTTTTCAAAGAAGTGCATTTATACCGCGTATTATTTCTTTTTTTTTGGAGTCGGTGGGTAATTTTTATTTGTTGGTATGGGGCACGCAAAGAATAAGCGTAGAGGAAAAAGGATTAAAACTTACGACTTGAATCCATTTGATCGTTAATATATTGTAATTTCCTTAACTGAGTTTCATTTATTTATAACCGATCATCGGTGAATTACCACTGCGGACGGTTACTTCATCTCAATAATTACCTGACTTGCTCGGCCAAGATATATTTTCATAAGGTACATACTTCGAATTTGTTTTCTCTTTTTGTGAAAGAAAATGAATTTATTTCAAATTAATATAACCGTTAGTTTGTAATCAACAAAACGCAAGGTTTATTAGGTCATTAATAATTACAAATTTAATTGCCTCGACTACTTACCGAATATAGGCCGCATCTGAGCCTAAATACGTATATTTCCCCATAATTTCCTTTTCGTTCTTCTTAAATAATGACAATTCTGTTGATTTTTTCACATTAACGAGAGTAATTTCTGTATCTCAATAATTTATAGAAGTATATATGGTAGAAAATATTTAATTTCAAATAATTAAATCTAAATCAATGTTTCTCGTAATTTTGATGCGCAAGTATACTACTATTAAATAATAAACCTTTTGAGATAATTGTCCGGAAATAATATCGAATAAATTTCATATTATGCTATTATTATTATTAATATATGTTCTATAAGAAATAGCGTAATAAAATATTACAAGGAATATTTATGCTGCAATAAAATAAAAACTGTGTATTAATCTACTAACTTAACAGCATTCGATTAACGATTACAAAACTCCATTTAATCGTTTTCCTCAAATTCAGAAAATCCATGTCGAACCATAATTTACAATCAAAAAGAGTAAAAATGATTTTTAGGTGCTATTAATTTAAATATAATAATTGAATATTTTCTTGACTCCATTTTTAGGTTTAAAATTTGTTTATGTCAAGTAGCCATTATACCATTAAATGAATGTAAAAGAAAATCGCTACCGATTTAAAAACTAAATCTCAGGATACAATATTTTCGCAAATTGAGGGATAACTATACTTAATTTCCTCAAGAGATTTTTATTACGATTTTCAGAAAATTCGTGCAATTTTTATGGCTATACAATGGGAGTGATATTTAATTAGTTTTTTCTGGAAACCATACCTTACCATCGGACCTTATTTAGTAAAGCTACTTCCTACCGTAGTAGACTCATTTTTACGCGAATCGGTAAGTCCAGGGTAAGTCTGTTTTGTAGCGATGGCTTCACTACGGTCAAATAACGTACTATATCAACTGGAGCCAGTCATCGATCGTTCCAGAGACAGAACCAGCCTCTTTTAGTGTGCCTGACAACCATTCGTGGCGTCACTATGCAATGGGGACTAAAATATTATGGACATTAAAGAGATGGTTATCGAAAGTAATGTATAAAGGGAAGTATTTTGTCGTTTACTTTTTATGATATAACGAAAGTACTGCAAAACTTTTACGAACGATTTTAGATATACATTTGCGATAAATATATTTCCTTTAACTTTCTGTTTTCAATTTATCTATTTAAAATATAAAGAATTTTATTTTTGTGAATATAAAAACTAATTATGAGATCATGAAACTCTCAAGAGAGAAGAACAAATGTTTTAATGTTGTAACTTTATTTTAAACAATAATGAATATTTTAAATTGTTATTGTTTATTAAAAGGAGTTCATAAATTATTCTGGAGGTGGTGTCATATGTGATAATTTTGGAAAATGAGGAGGAATAGACTAAAAATCTGCACAGCATGAACTGTAAAAAACAAACTTTCTCATAACGCATACAATCCATGCAATTTTAATACTTACATTAATACAAATTTACAGGAGCAGTTGGTCCTGTAACGATAACGCTGCTTCTATGGGGTAACTAAATGAGACGATGGGACCCATGGGTGGACATGGGAGTAGGAAACAGTGAGTTTGAGAGACGATCGCCTTAGGCAGCACTTCTCTAGGGGCGGCAATATACGTATGTGTCGCTGCACATGTGCATCCTGAACTGTAGCGGATCTTTCTTTTTTTTTGCCTCAGGTGGCAGATTTCCACGCAATGGAAGTGGGAGGAAATAATACGGTTTCTGAAAAAACATATTTAGTGCGTGCCCACCAGTCATTTTGACACAATCATTTCCTAATAAATTATCCCCCAAAATATATCACAAATCATATCTGTAGAAATATGAGAAGGTAAAAATAGGTACAGCATACATTGTACAAACTTTCTCATACACTAGTGCGTCGCTTAGTTATCTTTAGAAAATGAAAATCGTATGAGCCGATTTTTAAAAAATCCAATTTTTGTTAAAGTTGTCCGAGAATAAACTAGCCTTATATTAATTTTTTCAGAAATATGAAATATGTAGTATTATTGCAGACGTACGTATACGCAAGTAACGGTACGAAATTTAATCAAAATCGTTCGAGCCGTTTTTGAGAAAATAAAATTATTGTTAAAGTTGCCTAGAATAAACTAGCCCTATATTCATTTTTTGAGAAATATAAACTATGTATTTGGTATTATTGAAGACGTAAATTCAAGTAGCTGTACGAAATTTGGTCAAAATCGTTAGAGCCGTTTTTGAGAAAATCGACTTGTTTTTAAAAATGCGTAGAATAAACTTCCCTTAATTATTGAGCAATGTCAACCATTTCTTGATAGCTTCTTTCTGTATGATAAAATGCCTAAGTACGACATGTCATTCATTTTCGCTCTACCGTTTAGGCTGTAGAGACAATAACATATAGACAGACAGACGGCATTGCGAAAACCATTTTCCGGGCTCAGGTACACCTAAAAAGTAAATTTCCGTAAAAATCTCGAGGTCGATTTTTTTCGCGATAACAATACTTTCTCAATATACTTCGTATATGAGAAAGTAAAAATGATTCGATGACAGATGCAGTTTTACGCAGCCAAACAAACTGTCTCTATTCCTTTAGATATGGGTAATCAGGTTGAATTGAATTTATATAAGGTGATCTTATGTGTAAAAAGGTGACAAAATAGTGCGTGTGAAAATTTATAACGCTATAAGCAATTTTACACATCCTTTATTGTATTTAAATCATGTTATCCTCGTGTTATCAATTTCTCAGAACATTGATACATGTTGCCAAATTACTCAGTCTCTGATTTGAAAATTGAGAATCTCAGAGTTCACAGTTTGAACTCAGTCAGTTCTTTGAATTATATTTTAGAATAAAATATTTAACACGATTGTCAAGGAAACAAATTGATACAACTCTCAGAAAAATTTATACATGGAAATTACAAATCACGAATTGATGGAACGCTGCATTTAGTTGGCTGTTTCTTATCCCAGAGGAGAATACATTGGGAAATTGCTAGTGATACACGTTATGATTTTACATGTAATTAGAAGAAAATCCATCAACTGCAATTTTCAATATCTCCTAAATCGATTACCACCACTCCCTTTTTGGGTAGCTAATGATTTGTAACCAGAGAACCTAGTAGATTTTCTTTACCACTTTCTGTAACAGCCAGAATACTTTTCACATTTCAGATTAAATTTCATCGTTGCTCGATATATTGATTTTAATTTGATTGGTTAAAAACAATCAGAAAAATATCAGACTTTTGCTTTGTATTTAGTGAAATGAAAAAATTATTTTTCTCCAATGGCTGTAAATAGATCAGGGAACTAGACTCCTAGTTTGCCTATAAATCAGCTCTGTCAAATGACACTGCAGTAGTAGATTCTAAGAAGTAGCTTCAAATCCTAATATCGATGAATCATCAATGACGATGACGGCTGCCTTATGACTAAAGTTCGCATCTAGCTTTTTAACTTTTACAGCAGTTGGAGAAACATGGACCTTAATTTATTTTCAGACATAATGTAAGCTCGATAATTATATCTCGAATTAATATTCTGTGAAAAATGTAGTGTTAAATCAGTGATCGATAAACACAGCCTGCAAGCGAAGTTCCTATATCGATAGGTTTTCATTGACTTCAGAGTGTCCGAAGTAGAACTAAAGAATATGCCATCAAAGAAAATGGGAAATCTCGCTCAAATGATATGAACCATATCTTGGAGTGAAGTCTTCAATTGCGGTTAGGAAAAATATTCTTGCGCCATACAAGAAAATGTATACGCAAAAACAACGTTTAACGAGGTAGTGTACCATGCTCAAATTCTTAAAGCCACGTTATGAAACTCATACTGCCACCACTGGTGGCCTTTCAACCTCCACCATCGATCCTTAAGATCCTACCATTTAAATTGGTGTGTTTTACAGTTTTAATTGGATATATTACATTCACGGAAACAGCGTTAGTTGTTTAAAGTTTGTGTTAAATCAAATATAAAATCATTATTAAATGAATAAAGTGAGTCTTGGATGGGGATTTAACAGTGTTTGTGGGATGCCTCCCTATCTTTTACATATACGGGTAAATATGAGTTCTCTTTATGCAAATTCGTTTTATGCGTTCCTTTCTTGGAACTCAACCCCCGCATAAAGCGAGGGAAACCTGTATTTTCAAAATATTTCCAATGATTTCTTAAGTTGATTCTGCTGTGTAGTCAGCGTTCAAATTGTCAATAGTAACTAAAGAAAAGCATTGACACTGCAGGACTCTATCTGCGTCAATATTTAAGATATTTTTCGTGGTAAATGTTATTTTGTTGTTTCCCAACCATATGATTGTGACCTCCTAGGGGTTCGCCGCGTATCTTAACCCTACATATAACAGAGAACCGATGTATCGGCATCTAGTTCTACTTCCAAAAGTGACTGGGTATATTTCGCGTTGCCAACCATTTTATTTACCATAATTTGTCCAATTTTCACTATAGGCCTCTATCACGCAAATAATTCCTCTGCTCAGGTTTTAATGATTTATTATGATAAATACCATGATCCTATTTTGAAAGATTTTTGATGATATTTTTTCCGAGTGAGCCATCATCGTCTCGATATGATTCCCGAATTATCAGGGAGGTTGGATCTCGTCCTCAGTCGAACGACCCTCAGTGATGATTCCTTAAGTCGCTTCCCCGACTGGCTGCGTCCCCAATCTGAAAGCATTGCTCATACTCGAATCATTACCGAAGTTTTAAGCCGAATAATTGAGCGTTTTAAGTTTTTATGCGAAAAAGGCCTGCCATGTAGGGGAGATAGTGTGAATAATGGAGATTTCGAGAACGGCAACATTATCGGTGTACAAAAGTTCTGAGCTAAACATGATTTATTTTCGGCCAAGCGCATGAAGTTTCAAGGAAATAAAGGTCGTGGACGTATATCTTACATATCATCATCTAACTACGAAGAGGTCTTAGTTGTGATGGGAGAAAGAGTCGTGAAGGGTATTTTTTTCCTAAGCAAAATATTTTTCTTTTTCCGTAACTTCGTCTCCAGATGTTTCACACTGCGATCACGTTGCGTAATGTGAGTGAAGATGCTGCGGTCGAAGAGCGCTTCCTTGGCTTCGAATAGTTCAGTGAACACACGGGCAAATCTGTGGATGAAGTAAAGTATATATGTAGTGCGTGGACTTCGGCCGCCAACTCCCCGCCCCCTCTCGCTTCCCTCTGGCTTCCCTCGATCCAACTCTGCCTTTCCCGCCTCGCTTTTCCCCTGCAGCAACTCTTTCATGAAAATGTTCGGTTTAACAATGACCCTTGATTAGGGCTTTGCAGTAGTATGGGCCTCTAAACGTTTTTAAAACGTATTTAATCTTCAGGAATTAGTACGCATTGCTAGACGTCGCAGCAGAATCGCATATCTGCCGCGAAAAATAGATGCGTTGCGTTGGCGTCATTTGGCTACTCGGTCACCCAAACATTATTATTCGCCCCATCCCTTCAAACCTCCCTTCGCCATTCCCTCTTTTCCCATTTACTCCCTTCCATATTACTCCCTCCCATATACTCCCTCCATTACCCTCCTGTGCACTCCTAAAAATCCCTCTCGCGCCGCTGGGCGGGGTTCAGAACGATGTTCGCCGTCAAATGCAAGGCGTTCTAAGGACGCAGGTCGGAAATTTATTTCCAGCGGTGGAAAGTGTGCGAGGGGTAGAGGAGGATTTTATTAACACTTATATTCTCCCTTCGATCCCAGTGAATGACATTTGGTGGGAAAAGCGCAGCAAAGAAAAGTTATCAGAGTATACTTCTTTGAATAAGAAACCACGTGGGTTTTGAAGGGCCTGAGGTAGATATAGCGAATGAGGGTTTGAGATGGATAGGGAATATACAAGTTAAGGAAGTTGGTAAATAAGCAAGGTGTGTGCGAGTCGTATCCATAAATCACTCTAGCTTTAGTCCTCGAGCAGGTTGTTTATCTTTTGGGCTCTCTGGGAATCCTTAATAGCTTTGTTGTTTTCGGATGTTGGTGCTGCTACAGTGCACCAAGCTCTCTCTAATCAATAGTAAGGAGCATATGAATGTCTATATTTTAATTATTGAACGATTTAATGAACATCAGCAAAAGAATGAGGACCGGGTATGCCATCGGATTTTTGAAGGATTTCCGCGTTCCATCAATGGAAATCACCAGATCTGTCATAGAATCTTATTTTAAATAATCATCTGCACTATAGAATGAAAGACGTTCCGAGATATTAATATATATGGTTTACCTTTACAATCGCTGTAGATTTTACCATTATACGTGACTTTATAGAACATATAGAGAGACATGTGAAACTCAAAAATATCGGGAGCACCTTGTAAAGATTGACAACATAAAAATGCTTTCTGTCTCGTATACAGCTGCGTTACGTGATGCAGCGCCAGTACAGATATTACTGATTCAAAGGCTAAGTTTTAAGATTGTGCAGTGAGAAAATGTGCAACTCGTTGTTTTATTGAACAAATAGTAGTTAATTGACATGAAACAGTAAAATTAAACGAAAAAAATGTTCATAGAATCAAAATGTTCTTAATGTTTTCATCCTTCATGAACTACAAATTCATCAATTACGTCTACGGAATTAAATCATTTTATAGTTTTATATCAAAGAAAAAATTACATAAAAATGTTGAACCATAGATGACTTTAATAATTCTAATTTTTAGTTTACCAAAGCTCCATCCTCTAGTTGCGACAGTTAATATTTGGATAGCACCCTGAAAGTAATGAGACCTGTATTAGATGTGAAAAATTTGAGGAATAAGTAGTATGATTTCTAGAAGCAATGCTTGCGCTTGATACTGGAAGCTCTCCATTTCTGAAGATGTCTTGAAAATTTTTTTCTCTATGGCCGATATTTTTCTATAATAATTTACCTGTTTTTTTTGTTATTTTAACTTAAAGATCAATTTTTTATTCATATACGATCAAACTAACAAAATTACTTGCCTTCCCATTCTCTCGCTACTGACCCCAAGCTGTACGTTTTTATTTGTCTTCCTCAAAATTCCACTACATACTTCCATTTACTTTTGCATGGGCGCACGCGAAAGAAGTGACTTGTAATGTCTCACTAACTGACCTTTCCTTGAGTCTTTCTATTTTCGACAGCACCTGTTCATTTTGGGACCTCCTATCCCTTTTAGCCGCATCCATTCCTTTTGGGTACCGCTTTTCGTTTGGTCCCTGCCATTCTTTCAGGACCCAACTGCCAAATTATCAGATCATCGAATAGCACTTCGTAGAATAACCGAACGTGACTGCATTACAAACCCATTCTATGTTGCTTTTACTTAGACCTAGAGACGATTATAGGCGAAGCTGATTGCCGCTTGGGTTCAAATATCAGGAGGGTGGTCAGGATTCAGGTCGGCATATACGAATTTCTTTTCCAAGAAGTTCGAATACATATAGTTGCAATCCTGTATCTCACCGCGTCATAAACCTTGGAGAAACAATTTATTCTCTTCTCGAAACTTTACTGATATATTAATATGGTTTATTTTACATTACCGTGTGGCAGATACACACAACCACCTTCCAAATGATATTCAGATAATTATTAGCCATCACTTCCGCTTTCGTTTGTTTCACTAAAATATTATGATTTGTCACTTTATTATTTATTTTCAAATGACCTTCAATTTATATTTCATTAACAAATTGATTCGTTCGATTTTCAGTGCACAAAATCCAAAAGGTCAGGCGAATCAGTGTGTTGATGAATTATAAATTGAAGGTCATTTGAAAATAAATTAATAAATTGGCAAATGATACTGAATTTAAAATATTATGACTTCGATGTAAAAGATAATTTCATAAAAATTCTAGATGTATAATAAAGAACTGAACTTATTTACAAAAACTCCAAGAGAATATAACTATTAATATTATACGGTGGATATATAGAGAAAATTTCCCAAATAACAATTAATAAAAGACATTATGTAACTCTGTTTAAATCCTAAACTTGTTGCATGATGAGGTACTTATGTCATTATTGTCTTTATCAAAGTAATGCACAGTGAAGCTACAAGTTATTAAAATTTAATTTTGTAGCAATGTTCTAATTTTAATATGCCATTCCAACAAAGCAATGGGTCTGAATACATATACTAAACATTTAATTAAATTATTTCATCTCTATGTAAATAATGAAGTTTCTAATTAAGGTTTTGAATCAAGCACGCTCAATTGCATGCACTACGGGCGGCATAAGATCCAGGGGCGTATTAAATCTTTTACCGGTATCACTGAGAGAGAGACATTTTTCAGGGGAGAATAAGAAGTTTTTAAATTTTGATTACTTTGTTCATGCACATTCGTAATTTTTGATCAATTACATTAGTATTTAATAATTAACTATAAAATCCATTTTCAATACAAACCTCTGTTATTCCTAATGTGCAAGCTGGTAAACAAGTAAGTATTATAACTCACACAGTCACTATTTATACAACGACTATTTAATACTCAGAAAATGTATCAATTAATTAATTAATTAGAACTTAGTAGAACACTAAAAATATTCTCATAGGAAGTATTCGCTCATTTATGTACTTGTATTTTATTATATATAAATTAATGAAATTTATATGCAATGTAGCATGTCACTACAATCCTTTCAATATTTTATACCTGGAATCAGAATTTAAATTCTTTTCATACCTCAGAGCAAGTTTTAAGAAAAAATTAATAAATACATCTTTATCAATTACAGTAATTTGTATTTTATATCAAATTCAGTTTATTCAATTAACATGGATTAATTTCTTATAATTTTGAAGATGTTAGTTTGTCAAAATTTTAAATCTGTTATAAAATAATCCTATTAAAAATGGTTAAAAGTATTGAATTGTACAATACTTATAAACATTTAACAAGGACTTAACCTGCTTGAAGTCAAATCATTAGAAAAAGACAAGAAAACAGGTCTGGATAGGAAATATAAACACATAAAACTCAAAATTTATTACTTAGATATGATGGATGGTATTTTCTGCCTCCATGCAGCTCATTTTCTCTCTAATGCTACACACAGTTTTTAGCAACACCAAACAACTGAGCATAAGCTCAAAACATCATAAGATTATGGAAGGTGTTAATCAGTTGAACCTTTGATTAAAATAATGCTACAATACAATAGTGATTACATTAGAGCCTAAATTTTTTGTCCAATGATACACATAATTGGTCATGATCTTAATTAATGATAGAAAGTAGTTTAATACAGAAGATACTGATGTGAAAATGTTATATTTGAAAGATAGCAAGGAGATTAAGATCAACTTAAGGAAAAGAAAATGGGTTAGGATAAAATTTGAGAAAGGTAGTCAAAAAATACTATGAATATGAATATGAATGCTAGGTTAGAGATAACAAAGGGGAATGAGAAAGAATCAAATTGATGTATGGGGAAACAAAAAAAGGACTTGAAAGCGGTAATCAAGTTCCTACCAGGAGTTAAATTTTACTGGTTTATGTTATCATGATAAAATAAATAATAACTAGAGTTTTGATTTTATCACACTGAAAGACAAATCAATTTTTGAGCTTATTTACCTTAATTTTATAAAATTAGATACTATAATTTAGTGATGGCACTGCTATGAAGCACTCCATTCTTCAATGACCATAATCAAAAAGTAAAAGAGGAATTACCTAAATGATGTGGTGTTTACTTTGAATTGACAAACTATTTCTTATATTACAAACTAAGGTGAAAAGATCACTGGCAAATTTATACGAGTTCATGTTTTGATGTGGAATTCACTTGAAGGCCTTATGATGAAAAATTTTCTCCCAATGAAAACTGCCCAGCACACAAATGAGGTAGAAAAGGTCTATATAAGTTATCTTCCTCATAATATGCCCATTAATTCAGATAAGAGTTTAAATAAGACTTATGCTCATAATTACACTACTCACTAAAATGCATTCTACTTGTTCGCATGATCTCTGTGGAATTTTAAGGAAGTAATGATTGTATTTATTCATTTTGGATCAACTAAATAGGAAATTGACAGTTAATGATTTCATTTCAGTTTTATTAGACCTTCAAAAACACCCCTTTCAGACAGTTGTCCATTTTATCCTGATGCAATTACAGCCTGCTATTTTAGCAATCTGATCTAATCTAAATATAATTCCAGATATGAATCATCTGTTTACCTCTGTCTTGTGCTGATAATGCACTGAATTCATAAAACAAAGGTTACCATTAAGTATGAGATTTGACTTATTAATTATTCATTTTATTGGCTGTACATAAAATGAATAAAAGGAAAAATTACAAGTCCTTATCTAACTACTATCTAATTGCTACTGACCTTCAAATCAAATCAAATGCATAACTTGATTGTCTTTTTTCAACATATTAGCATTTAAATTAAAAGAAAAGAAAGATAGTAGGTAGGTATTTAGATTAAATTATTTCTGCAAAACTAAGTGATATCTTTAAAATACCTTAAAATGTAGAAAAATGTATAAGCTTGGATTGTAGGTTTCCATAGCTAACAGCATTGTTGGAAGGCACATTTGGGAGAGACTTAATTACAAGCATTTTATCTTGGCATTTTGCCCACATTGCAATGAGCATTTTCAGGAATGAAGACACTCATTGCAACATGTTCAAAGTGTCAAATTAAAATGCTTACAATGCTAAAATGCATGCTCTCCCAAAAATGCTTCAATATATATGCTCCTTAGGATTATTGAAATACTCTAATCTGTTGTTTTTTACATGAGTAAAGTTTAGCATGATAGCAAGTTTCAATAAATTTTTGAACTTACTGATAAAAAATACTAAGTTATATGCTGGGCCAATTTAATCCATTGGTTAATAAGACCTTTGGGCCTCAAATTTTAGTCCCTCAGCATTTTGGGTAAGTAACAGTTGAGCAATGGTAATAGCTCCCATCATAAAGCCACTTTCGTTTCCTTATAAATTTAGAATAGCCCTGGGTATATGAATACTCTAACACCAAAATTCATTTGAACACTTATTTAAGGTCATAGGAAAAGCCAAGTAGATTGGTTTTATTGAAACATCAAATCAGTGTTAATACATAACATTATTTAACAAATCTCTTGTCTACATGTGACTATTAGAACACATTATTTAATACCATGCATCCTACTGATATAATTAATAAATTTTATCTACATTATTTCAGAACAAGTTCCATAACATCTTACCACGTGATATTTGATTCTGATTTGATTATAAACTTTTGAATCAAGCCTCAATGATTATATACTACAGTATTAGCTATATTTAATTATTAATTATATAATATTTGGAGTAATTAAAACTCTCTTTAGTTCATTTTTGAAAGAAAAAAGTCATATATGGATTTCCGAAATAAATATGAGTAGACCATTTCACTTTTGATATATATTTATGTGTACAAGACTATGAAAAGATGAATTACAATATATAGTATATAAAATAATAAAGAGTTGAAAATCTTACTGGCTGCATTGATTACACAAATGATTGAGATTCAAATTAAAACGTTTATACCTCCAACCAAGCTTGAATAATAATAATAAAAGTCTGAGGGTAAAATTTTGTGAGATGAATAGAAAAATTCATTCTGTTATAAAATTACTATTGGAATATGAAAGATTTCATGACTTAAATCAGGTAATATTAAGCGTAGGTAATTGTTTTGTGTCATTTAAGGTTTTTATCCACCTGGCTATTATGCTGCATTTATTGAAATTCTTTTAAAAAATGTATTTTAGATAGTGACCAAATGTATTAAACACACTCATGTCTTTTGAACATTTTCAAATACTAATACGCACGTGATCACACGTGTACACCCGCACACACACACACAATCAAACAAAGATGCACAATATACTCCCCATTAACCATGCTGATAGAGGATGGAAACATGTTTAATTGAGAAATTTAAATCATTAAAAACATCATTTAATGAACTAAATATGACAAATAACTACAAGTTACTTCTGACAATATGCTAGTTGCAGTAACCTCATTAAAAAAATGTCGACAATTTTTTCCATTTCTTCTGTGTATCTCATTTGGCCAGTGAGATCACTTACCCACATTGCTAAACCATTCCCCAAAAACTTTCTTTAATTCATTACCTACACATTTATAATTATATAAATTACAAAATATTTTTGATTGTTTTTATTACCAAAAGCGATCTAATTGAAATAAATTTACGCATTAACAAAATGCCCTAAATTCCAATAACCTCCCATGTAGGCTGTCATCTGAGATGTTTCAGCTAATGACTATAAAAAACATTTGTTCGCCTCTTTTTTTCAGTACATTTTTATATTTCTTGAACTGTAGATGATAAAATGTGTATCTCAAACAGGAAACATTTGTTCGCCTCTTTTTTTCAGTACATTTTTATATTTCTTGAACTGTAGATGATAAAATGTGTATCTCAAACAGGTGACTATGTCCCCATTACCATGCCTTAGGAAGCGATTGACCTCCTGCATCAGCTCATTGCCGGACCATAGTATCTTTTGCATCCGAAATTCCCATTTTCATACTGTCATTATATTTTTCTGAAAAACTCTGCCTAAATGATAGCCTAAATTGTCAAGATTTTCAAAGACCTACACACTCAAAGCTGGAATTTTGCTTCAAAATTTTCTAATAAATATTTTGGTATTTTGTGCAAACATCAACATAATAAAGGATAGGTTGCGGCGCACCCTATCATTAATCTTACATGCACTTTTCCAATGGTACGCCGTTTTTATACATATTTTTAAAATAATTATCGTTAAAAAGGTAAAACTGCAAAGTAGTCCTATGTATTGCACTAAATACGCGACTATTTTATTGATACAATACTTACTGTACTTATTGTAAGCGTACCTGTCCCAAAAAAACTTTCAAAATGCATTTCCAAATATAATTGACGAAAAATTCTTTGAAAACCCTTCGAGATAGGATTGTCTCATTAATTCGAGCATGTGTACTCTAGCTCATTGTGGAGCATTGTTGCAGTCGTTTTGGAAGAGTCAGGATCTTATTTTTCCCATTAATGTAAACTACTTCAAAAGTATTTTCTCTGATATTTAAATCATCTACTATTAATATCCTATCATTATCACACACGTCAAATAAATATAAAACACACATATCAAATAATTTAATATTCAAACCCTTCGCTTAGTGTTTAATTAGAGTAAAATTACATACACATCGACATATTTGATGCATTTACTCGTAGAATCGAACACTCACGGGCGAACCAACCAATACAGATTGTAGGGTATGGCCAGTTTCCGCATCAGCCGCAGGCAGCCATTAAGTATTCCTTTCCATTTTCCACGTTTACATTCTCACACCGAAAGTCACTTGAGTTTTTCCTCGTTTCCCCGGCTTTGGGTCAGACGCCGTCTGCATCACGTGCTCCTTCGCATCCCTTAGCCGCAGCATATATTCCGTACGGCTTCGCCGCGAAGCATCCATTTCCATTCTTATGCGGTGAGACAAGCGCAACTGAATGCATTAATGCGCGTGAAGCTTTTTAGAACGACATCTTCGTTTTCGTCTATATAGAGAAGTGAGATCGGAGCGAAGAGCTTTGGACCGCAGCATGGATTAATGGTTGTGTTGTCCTTGGAGAGTGATCTCGAATTGTTTGGGAAAGATGACCGAGAATTCCAATTTTTAAGATACCGTTCACCTTTTAATCTTCCTTCGTTGTCAGCCCTCAATGCGTTGGAGAGATTTATAATCGTTGTTTGATTTTTATGGTGGAAATCCTGGTCGGATGAAAGAAAAAATTTTCAGTAAAGATTCTCAAAAGCAAGGAAGTAGGAAGGGGTGTAAGGAGAATCAAACAGAGTTTTACATCCCATTTTTTATGATTAATTTAATGGATCTGAAATGTGAGTACCTATTGTCTAATGCCAAACATTAGCTTTCGTGATAAATTTCCAACTCTAATGAATGAAGCCAATATACCGTATAGTATCATTAATTTTAAAAAAATATGAAACGTTTTCTTCTATGGTAATTTTATAAGATTTCACCTTTTAATTTTGCATTTTAAATTGTGTCTTTGCACCTCTCAACTATACTAAACGGGAGAAGTGACTAGAAAAGTCGGATAATTGCTTTGGATAATGCTTATATATGTATAGTCATATTTGGTGAAATTTTGGAGTTGCCATATATACGTATATTGGAAATATCATTTTGATAGTGACAGCTCCAAATTTTCAACACATAAAGAGTTAAAAAAAGCATATAACACTCACACATTGCTCCTGATGCGTTGTGCTTCCATTCATATCCTCATGCGGCTGTTAATTTAAGACAAAGATAGTATCATAGTTATGCGGAAGATAACGTAAAGCATGTAAGACATTTAATTAATTAAAATTATAATTAGATAATAAGGTTTTGTATATTTTATGGATTTAAAGGTAGGATATTGTCATATTAATCACGTTATTTTATTTGTTTATTAACTTTTCATTTAATGGCAGAATTGAACATTTATTAGCTGTGAAGAACGTACTTCGAAATGGGTGTCAAATGGCATTAAATCATTTGGATGATATTACATACCTTCAAAGACGAGTTATTATGTAAATTTATTTCTCTACACACCAACGTATCATCCATAAACATCCTCAACTTTATATTCAATTAATCCAAAATCGTAAAACCAGTCGTATGATCACGAGTAAGAGATAACTCAGTATTCCCTCGCCAACCGCGTGTGTTACGTCCCTGGAAAACACCGCGGTAGGTACAACCCAGGCCTTATGGGAAATAGGAGGTTAAGGGAACCCAATTCCAAGTATAGTATAGAGGAAAGTCTAGAAAGTTACAAAGATTAAAAATGAACATCTGTACCTACAATAAATAAATAAATAAATATATATAGATATATTAATATTATTGATAAAATTAAAATAAAACATTGGCAATTAGGTCTTACAAACTGCTTCAATGTTAGAAGTGCGTAGGGAATGGACAGGGAAATACGGACCGTGGGTCACATTACGCCCGTGAGAGCATTTTGTACGGCCCGCGATGCCATCATGAAAGCGAGCCGTGAAATGAAATACGGATTAATCTCATATTTTTTGTTAAACTTAGTGCCAGGATACCTTTTATTGTGAAGTTTTTACGGTAAAATGTTATTTATTATCTATTTTCACTGATATAATCCTTCGCATTCTCTCAACTAACTTCCGATGTCTACCTTTTAATGTGGCTCGCCTAAAAAACTGCAATTGCTAATGCGGCCCGTCTCGTCAAAGGTTCTCCCACCACCGTGAAAGGAGAAAAGACAAAATGCGTTCTGTGTAAATGAAAATGGAGTGGATCACTGTGTAACTACGTAGCAGTCTAAGATCTTTCACAATATGTTGCTTTCAAGCAATGCTGGAGAAGGAGAAAATCGCATGCCCTGAGGGGGATACACCCGTGGCCATGGGTCTTTTCTGTTTAGTCACTGTGTAAGCAGGAGTGAATTCGAAAAATTCACGTACTGTTCATTTCGCATGTGAATTTTTCCGTGCCGAAATAAAGTTTGTTCGGTTTTTATGAACTCACCGCGTCTATATAAAAAATTCCTTCATGAAAAAAACAACGCAATATATATATATATATAATGAATAAGAAAATAAGATTTCTGAATTAAATATAAATAGTAAGCATAGATGTTTTTGTGTTAAAATACGTCAGGGGTATTCAGATTTAAGAAAAATAATTAGTAGGCGTCTGAAACCGCGGATATTGAAAACCTCATACTGCGGTTGGCAAACTCGTGGTTCGCGAGGGACTACTGTACACTTCTTTAAGGAGCACTAAATGCTATTTTATCTCACACTACTTCAAGAAATGTTCATATAATAAATAATCGTATTATTTAGCATTATATTATGAGCTGATACTTTTCTCTTGACTCACTTCTCTTTTTTATATAACAAGGTACTAAATGAATTATTCCATCTGATATCTGTATTATAAATGTGAATGCAGGTTTAGCTTCTAGCTCATGTGACTTACGATTATGAGCGTTCTTTATCAGCTTTACCTTTCACTCTTCAGATATTTTTAATACCGCTCATTTTCTTTTAATCTTTAAATCACATCTTATTCCGGTACTCTTTAAATAATTTCTTGAGAAGATCCATTTCTATATATAAAACCAAACCAATCGATTCGGAATTTTCTAACGAGTAAAAAACGAATATAGACATGGTAGAAGTTTTTCTTTTAATTTGTTTAGTTTAAAGAAGATATATCTAAGCTTTATCTGCCGTCTCTTTTGTTATGGCAGCTCATCGTTTGTCAGCTTTTGATTTTCGTCTCTTCGTTTTTGTTCCTTACATAGGCAAACAACGGAAAATATTATAACAAGCATTAAGAAAATTATATCGACGATTTTGCATGTTTTATAAAACTTATAATTGCTATTAATACCGAAAAAGTGGATATAATGAATGCAATACTTAAATCAGGGGTTTGCAACCTTTTTGGGTGACCGGCCACATACTTCCTTATTAATGCATTTTTTCGGCCTTTTTTGTCGTTATAAGTGCTGTTTCAAGTTGGGAGTTTACATCTTAGTTTACTCAAGATATAAGCATTATTATGTATGTGGAACATAATTCTAACAGATTTTTTGGCGTCAAAATATCACTATAATTATATTTTTAATATAAAAAATAATTATAGCGGACCTCTTTTCCATCAAAGCTTCTCGGGCCTCATAAAATGCTCTCGTATGACCCTGACTTAAGCAGTCGTCCTTTAGTGCATGCCATCTTTTAATAACAGCCCTCCGTGAATCCACTTATATCAACGTTACATAGAATTCTCCTTTCCCTCGCAATCCCATTGATTATATTCTTTCGACCTTCTCACGCACCCAGAGCGCACAATGATTTCATTCATCTGTTTACTCCGGTCCATGAAAATTATTTCATCATTTCCAATCCCACTTCTTTCGCCTTCACCGTTTGCATTAAGAAGCTATAAGTTATAATCTGCCAGAATTCTGTGATACAACTCTTTCACGAATCGAACTTGAGCCATTTTTAGGTATTACCTCTGATAACTTTCGAACTGGCAGTTATTTAGGTGACTATCGATTGATTATTTGACTCAAATCCAAGTAAATCGCAATTTTAAATTTCGATTGATTTCCTTTTTTTACGTTTGAATGGTTTAAGATTTCCCATGGTAACAGAAAAGAGAATAGTATGGTAATATCTATATTCATGTAATTTATCATAGAAATTTTTTCCAATTTTCCTTATAGTAAGATTATAATGCGGATGAAAACAATGCGATCAGAAGTTTAAAAGTAGTATTAACTCAAATCGAAGTGATAAGGTAGAATTTTACCTTAATGGAGGGGCTTTGGCAGCTACCGCTGCAATAAGAAGAGCGAAACATCCTCGGTCCAAATAGCCAATTGGTCCAACCGAGTTCTTGTGAATCAATCGTGAAGGTGTGAATGGCACAGTCGTAAAATCCTTCGTCTTCAGCCGCTTCGCCGACCGCTCTCGGTTCGTTTCCTCTTATTGTCGCCTTCTGTATCCTATACCGCTTCTTAAGGGGCCTTCGCAGCCTGCTACCTTCACTGGACTTTTGGAATACGTAGGAAATACAAAGTCATTTATATTATATTGCATATATACATCTAATATCTTTTTGAAATTTATAACAATTAAGTAGACCTGGTCCTGAAAATTTAATGAAAATAGGATGACACTTTGATAATAAGAAATCATTTTGAGAACGATGCTTGATAAGAAGTTAAATAAAGGAATGCCTGAATTTTAAGGGATAATTTTTTGGTCTCAAAATAATTTCGCCCGCTTTTTTATAACAAGTTTCTACACATCTTCTTCAACCCTCGCGCTACCAAGAAGATTGTCGCAGGACGGTTTTCTCTCTACATTTCATTTGGCCATTTTTTCCATCTATTTATGTTTCCTTGGTCTCGTGACTAAAGTCTTATTAAATGACTTTCTCAAGTTTAAGAAGAAAAGTCATTTTTTAAATGTTGTGGTAACTTATGTTCTTTCACGCCAGAGAGAGATTTGCAAATTTAGATATTTTACAATTTTTACCAATTGCTGCGTGATAGACAAAAACAGAGAAATACATCTGTTGCGGGCCAATCACGTATGTGGGCAGATCGAAATTGTAGATCCCAGATTTATCCGAGCGTATCGCAATATGTCTACAAGCGATTGAGAAAATGAGGGTATAAGAAGACAAAAATTAAAGAGACTTAAAAAAAGCCGATTATTCTTTAGAACATTTTTTTCTAGTGGGAGATCGTAAATTTACGCAAACATTTCAATACATTCACCCATTTTATGTATTGAAAACAGACATAAGAAGTCGCCAGTTTTTGTTCCCACATTGTAATAACCATCTTCGGTTAAATCGTGAACAACACAACATCAGTGGCTTAACCAGCCCCAGTAGGCCTGTGTGCAAATTCGGTAAGTGGACCCCTAATGATTTGAAAAATATTAATCATTTGTCACCCAATTAACTGTAATAACTCTAAGAAACACCCACAACATTTATTGCAAGCTTCTGGCGCTTATTAAAACTTGTTTACATAGATAAGCTGTGTTTAAGAGAGATGAATACAGGGATGACTTGGCCGTGTCATACACCTCTTCTAATTTTCCCCAATTCATAACAAAAACACCATATTTTTAGATAAAGTGATCGCTTTACAGGCGCTGATAGCATTCCTGTTGTGCCTCTATAAACTCCACCC
Source organism: Uropetala carovei (assembly GCA_036926305.1). Classification (NCBI taxonomy): domain Eukaryota; kingdom Metazoa; phylum Arthropoda; class Insecta; order Odonata; family Petaluridae; genus Uropetala; species Uropetala carovei. The sequence goes on from JAXCHB010000011.1 coordinate 28,793,672, forward strand.
ACGCGCGTACACGCGAGTTATTTTACCAGATAAATATATGGTACATTTATTATTTTTATCCAAATTATAAAAATATAAAAATACGACAAAATTTTAGTTAAATCAATTCGGGCTAATGCTGATGGCCCCCTTGGTAATAGAGAGCAGTCAAAAACCATGGTAATAGATATGATAATCTTTCGGACAAATCCAAAATGGCATTCTTATTTCTAATATGGATTACGTATTGTTTGGAACCAAATTTTCAGGAGTGTGATTAACATTTATGAAAATGTAATCACAACATATAGAATTATTTCCTTTCAAATCTTTAAGCTAGAGATTATATCCAGGAATTCAAGGAATATATGTATTATCAGACTTACCTTTCCAAAAGTTTCCCACGGATCCGGGATTTTTTCGGCTCTGTCCCCCTCCCACTTCTTCACTCCCTCCATCGTCTTTCTGTGTCGCCTCACTCCCCAACCCACCGCCCCTTTTAAGTTTGTTCTCGAACCCGACGCGGTGAGCGTCCGTCCTCTGCGGCAACCCTCTTCCCTCTTTCCGCTCGTCCCTCCTCGGATGCGACCCTCCTTCCCCCGTCCGCCTTTTTGCCCCACCCGCATGTACCTCTCTTCCTCGAGTGGTGCCCCTCCTTCCCTCCCTCCCTCCCTCCCCCCTTCCCTCCCTCGTTCCCGCCTCGCCCCGCTTCTGCTTCCGAATGCCTTCCCTGTTTTCTTAGTCGTTTTTTTCTTCTCTTCCTCGCGCTGCGAATCTCTCTCACGATTTTTGCTCTTTCGAGGTAAATGCAGAAGAACGCCGCCCTCGTGATATAAACCACCATCCGGGACGGCGTCACGTTTTCCTCCCCCTCCCGCGCCTTTCCCTTTCGACTCAGGACGCGCCACTTGTGCATCCGAACCCGCCCCCGTCCAAACAACTTCCTCTCCCGGAAGTTCGTTGTCGCTCAGGGACCTGCCGTGTCTTTGCCTCTCGGCGAATGCGCCCCTAAAAACAACTTCAGACAATCTCGGAGAGATATTGTTCGTCAGCCGACTATTCATTTCGTACCCTGTGTACTGGGAAGGCTGAAACGGATCAGGTTTGCGTGCAGAATCGGAAAACGTCGTCTTAACGTCGTTATTCTGTACGTGCGAATCCACCGCTTCGACGTCGTCGATGATTGAAGAATAGCGGTAATCCTCGTTCTCGACCTCTTCTGGTTGCTTTGCGAAAATCACCAGATATGCCGAGCTCTCTAGATCGCATTTTGTGAGGAGAAACTCTTCGATAGGCACGCACACGAAGTTTTTAGACTTCTTTTTTTCACCGTCGGATGGAGCCTCGAAGCGCACGCCGAGATAGCGACGCCGCCTCGAAGATCCCGTGGCCGAGGCCTCACGCACAGCTGCTGTCACGTCTAGCACGCGCCATCCGCCATCGGCGGATGACACCGGGTAAGAGGCGATGCTGACCATGCGCCTCCCGGAGGAGGGCCAAACCCTGAGCACTCGCACGTGCATGGGCGGGTCCAGCGTCTTCCCCATTCTCTTGTGGTGGCGTCTGGGCAGGCGACGGCGTCGAAGATGCAGCTGTGCCGTCAGCACCTCCTCGTTGAATCTTAAACCACTTATGTTAAATGCGAGGACGTTCTTCCGGTAAAATTCTGTGCAAAATAAGTATAGCATTATTAGGTAATCGTTTACGCAAGGCGATTTTTCGAAGCTTATTTTATGCTGAACTACCTGGGAACAGTAACCATTTCCTTAACTGATTATTTATTAAGAAAGTATCTTGAATTCCCAATGGTAAAAAGCATACATAAAGTAATATTTAATTATATATAGCATACAATTACGTGTGTATATACATATATAGAGTGGAAACCGGTTAAGATGAAATGCTGAGGATTGGCACAATCATTTCGTGTTATCCGAATTTCGTGTTATCCGAATTTCGTGTTAACCAAATTTCGTGTTAACCGAATTTCACGTCAACAGTTTGGGTGGTAAAATGTTCATTTTTCAAATATGGAAGAAATCTCGCAGGTAAATCCTTGATACTTATCAATAATGGGATGTAATTAGCAAAATAATTGATTACATCAATTAAATGCACCCAATTAATATATTTCCCATAAAATTTTAGTTACATTTCCTTTCTATAGCAATGAGGTTGTTATGACAGTTCTCGTCTCGATTTTTGGTAATAATATCTAATTCATTTCTGAACGACATTATCAATAATTTTCTGTACCACAAATTGTTCCAAATGGTCCACATATTCATACATCTTTTCTCCACAAGATTGAACTTCCAAAAAAACGACGGATTCTTCTTATTATTCCAAAGGTATCCGCAGCGCTTGGTGTGGACAACATTACGTAGCTACCATCATTAACACTATTGTCGCTGTCACTTTCTCCTAATACGCTAGGCCTAACTATATCCACAATGTCACTATATGTTAAAATTGGTGCGGTGGCAATACGGTCACCCACTGCAATATAATCAGTGTGATTTCCGTCGACAAACTCAAAATGAAGGACACGCGGTCCAAGATGTTACACAGTTATGGAGAAGTCCTATCTCAAATGCCATTTCGTGTTATCCGAACAATTTTGCATGTACGTATTTTTCTTCGTAGGACCGTAAATATTTTCGTGTTAAGCGGTATTTCGTATAAGCCGTTTCGAGTTAAGCGTATAAATATACATTGAAAGGTATAGGCGCAAGAACGGACCGAGCATGCGTTTCGTGTTAAGCTTTTTCTTGTTATTTATATGGAAGAGGAAAGGTCAATACGGATATCGAGGGCAACTAGTTGTTCAGTAAAGGAAGCGTAGTGAACACTTACGAATAGTAGAACCGCTGGGGTGTCGGAGGGACACATTTACACATGGGATGATCCCTTCGTCAGCACAAGAGAGAGACAATTAATAGCAGTGACACTGGGCTGAAGGTATGGGGTGAAAGGGTAGCGTGGAAAGGTTCTTTTCATCCTTGTCTTCCACCCTCCCCTCCCCCTTTGTATCCTCCAATCTCCAACCTTTGGCTTTTTGATACAGATAGTTGATTGGCAGATGGACGGAGGTTACGTGTATGAAATTTGGAGATAGATGATTCCAGAACGGATTAACGAATATAAATAGCGAGCTATACGGATGAATTTTGTTGTCCCTTTTCAACCATAATTTTTTGACCCTATTCTCCCAAAAAGTATGTAGTAGTTATTCATGAGTTGGCTACTCTGTAACGACAATGAAGAAGGCAGAAACTTGTATGAGGTCATGGAACTAATTTGTGTTATTTATGATGGTAGACTCGTCCAAAATTTACAAAATCAAAACATGCCATAGAAAATTATCAGTATTTTTCGTCAAATTACCTTATTTCCTTTACTTTACTTTATTTCCTTTGTTATACGCAGAAATAAAACAAAAGTTAATAACCTTGTCTCCACAATAGCTAATGCTGTATGTATTAATAATTGATACTAGATGATAAAACCTACTTTAAATAGTCTAGAACGCCTTATTTATAAGACTGATCCGATTCATCCACTCATCAGATTCACCCTAAGTTATCTTATATAAAAAACAATATCTGTCGGTCCTCTATGCATTCGGTCATCCAAAAATTGATTCCAGTAGCTTTTCTTTTTTCCATTACAGTAGCATGAGAGTGCAGCGCATTTCCACTGGCAACGGAAAAAACAGTGCAAATTTTTTTTCATGGAATCCACTTTCATCCAGCAGAAGGTCAGTGGCTGTGTTTACAGGCGATTCCAAGATCCCAGGTTTAATTCCAAAAGTTTTTCTTTTACCCATTATCAGGGCATGGCATGGAAAGGCATGACGTGCGTGTAACGAGAGTAAATCGCTCTAAATGTGTGTTATTAGCAAGAGTATAATTGGATGACCGTAGAAGTACATTGTTGTTTTAGTCTTCAAAAGAAGAACAAACAAAAATCCTGTAAATGAGAATACTTATCTTTCTATGCTCTGCACTTTAATTCTCTCACTAACAATGCAAACATACAGGCCCGCGCCGGGCATATTTGCCGCCCGGGTGCAAGCGGTTTATGCCGCCCCTTACAGACTTATATAAGCACCCTGGCCCAGATTTTTTTCGATTTTTAGATTAAAAGATGTACTTAATTTAAGAAATAAATTGTGCAAAACACATTGGGCAAACTTTCTCGTATACGAATCATCTCGATATATTAAGTAAAAGTACTTTATTATAGAAGGCGATCTATCACATGAGTTTACAAACAGAACGGAATGTAGAGAACGTTTGTACCTTTCTAAAAACACAAAATTAAGATATATTCTTGCTTACGCCCGTGAATTGCCGCCTCTAATATGTTTCCGCTCGGGTGCGATGCACCCCTTGCACCCATAGGCCGGCGCGGCCCTGCAAACATACACAAATGACTTTCATTAGTTTTCTGCCATTTAGGCATCTGCGTTTTAGTTCAGAACTCCCTTTGGATGAGCTAATTCAGTCAATGGTAAAGCATTCACTTATACGGCTGCAGACCACAGCGAGTTCATGATCTGTGGTTTTATTGTTAAATTACTTTTATTTGAAAAATTTCTATTGCATAAATGAGTATTTCTCAAACTGTGAGCCGCGGTCCCCCAGAGGGCCAAAAATTATTTTAGATGTTAGGTGAAATGCCAAATATAAAATATTCACGAATAATAAAATTTCATCGGGAAATTTTTAGGAAATACGATGTGATAAAAAGTATGAACATTTATATAAAATAAAGGAATTCTTATCAAAGTTTATTATTTTTTACTATTTTTCAATTCAAAGGGGACCGCGTAATATTGAAATCCGGTCGCTGGACCAGAGTAAGGCATTTAAACTGTGCCATAAAGGATATATTACATGGCTAATAAAGTGGCTAAGAAAGGGATTCGAAAACTACTCGGCATCAGTAAAAACACTTTCAAATTTTTGGAGTAATTACAATTATCTGCAAAGATTAGTGCATCGACCATATAATACAATCAAAGAACTCTATTATTTGTTAACATAGACATTGTGGCATATTATTGACATATAATATTTAAAAAATACGGAAAACTCATTTAAATGTTTACGAGAATGAAGATAAGGTCACGAAATAATGCTTTTACATAAAATAATACATACCTTAAATTATCGAAACTGTTCTTAAAATGTTTCCTTAATAGTCTAAAATTCTCTTAAATGGAGTGGCATGGTTATCCTTTGTAGGTTACGATATGTTTTAATGTATAAGTAAACAATCGATATTAAAATTATAAAAATAAAATTTTTGAAATTTAGTGTCATACTAGCAGAACTTCCCGTTGAATTTCAACGGATTTAGTGAATCTAAAACTTCGACTGCGTAACATGTAAGCATCGCAAGAATAAGATAGTACACAGTTGTAACCGTCGAATAAAGCAAAAATGAAGAAAACCAGTTCGCAATTACCTATTTAGAGAGTGAAAGAAGAAAATCTTTCACTCTGAAAAATCTAAAATTACGTGTAAACTTATGGGAAAATAATTATTGACCACCAAATTTTTTAACGCCATATAACCTGTGTTATCCGCAGGATAAAATTATTTACCTATGTGATGTTTTGTGACGATATCTTCAAAGGTTTAAAAATCACAATTTGTGGAAAATCTACGTCTAATTATTTGTTACTTATGTACGTAGTTTTAAAAACAGTTTGCTTTGGAGAACTCTATGCCACACTTTGTGTTTTTTCTTCGCTACTTAAGTTTATATTAGGTATATATTATTTCTTTTAGTTTATACTAGCAGAATTTTCCGTTGAATTTCAACGAATTTAGTGAAGCTACTACAGCACAAGATACAAACTCTTTAAAATATATAGTAGATACTTTTTAAATTACAATTAGCTTTTCTTAACAATTAATCATATTTGCTTGTAACAATCCGTTTCCGAGCCTATTGCATTCAAATATAACGATAATTTTATTTCCTATCATATTATTTTCGCCAAATCCAGCTTCATTTCTTGTGTAATTGTGCCTCGCTGAAATATTTACTTTTATGTCTCGTAAGCAAGAAACCCGTGAAAAAGCAACGTACAGTTGTCCATCATTGAAAACTGACTGGTAAATATACATCAGATAAGTGAGCCTATTTACGTTAATAAACATTATAATGCAGAATATAATTATTTTACTTACAAAAAATGTAAGATTCCAGTATTCAATAGACGAAAGAAGGTTCAATTACTTTCATCAATCGTTATAGACACTTCCTGAATAATAATCAGTATCTATTTACGTTGCTATCCAGAAATATCGATCGTTTCGTTGCTTAAACAAAAGTGCGAATCGAATAACGCTAAACTTTCGTCCATTTGTAAGCTTCATTGTAGCTAACTGAATCGGAGGTAACAATGACGGCCGCCTTGGTTACGCTCGGAAAGAGTACGAAAAATCCACAAAATTTCGAAACAAAAAGCGTATTTCTGAAAACTTCGACCATGTAACATGTAAACCTCGCAGGAATAAGATAGTATAGAGTTTTATTCGTCGAATAAAGCAGAAACTAAAAAAGTCGGTCCATATTTACGTGCTTTAATGCTTGAAGGAAGAATACCTTGCAAGTCAAGAAATGGATTCATACGTGTTATCTTATGGAAAAAAGTTAATTCCCTATATTGGCAGCACTGATTAATCCCGGTTGACCAAAGCTTGACCATTCACTAAGTTAGGATGTAAGGAAGAATCATACGAAATTTGGTTATTCTATCTTTTATCGTTTAGGAGGTGTTCCATGAACAAACACACAAACACACCCTTCAAAATATATTATAGTAGATTATATTATTTTATGGATTTCCAACTCAACTGCATTTCATGCTGTTTTTTTCAAACACATTTTATTGCTGTATTTTTAGAAAATAAAAATGCAATCATTATAAATAAATAAAAGTAATCACAATATAATTAAATTGTGCTATATAATTTTTCAGTGTGTGGGGTAAAGTGGGCCCTGCGGATCCTAGAGACGTATTTTTGCTTTATATTTTAAAATTACTTTTAAACATTGTATAAATTCGGTAACTAAGCAAAATATGCGTAAAAGGATAGATTTTATTTAGATACCGTTCGAAAATCAAAAATTCGACTTTTTTCAGCTGAAGTTTTTGGCGCTCACGGCGGCCACTGAATAAGATAAAATTTGGTACTGCTTTGTTATTCCTTTGGAGCTGTAGGGCAACGACGTATTACTTTTTCTCTGTGCTCGAATCTAGGCTCAATTTTTCCTTCGTTTACGAGATTTGCATGTGAAACAATCTTGGGAAATTCTCGAATATTCATTTCTGAATAAATTCTTTAGGTGCTATCCCATAGAGCATAAGACCTAGATAGAGGAAATTTTTTACTGCGCTCACCAGAAAAATATTCATGTCAACCGATATAGACAAAAATACTTAATGGCATGTTTGGCACTTTCCCGAATTTCTCCGAAACTTTAAGTCGTAAATTTGCACTTTCTCCAAAATTATTTCTAACTGGTGCTTCACAGATCATGTAAGAGCTAGGAAGTTTGTCAAACATGAAGTACGTATACTGGATATACCCTGGCAACGACTGGCATTTCTGGTAGTGTAATAACAGATAAGCGTAAACAAATCCAAATTATGAAAAGACCAGTTTTCGTTTAAAATCAGCTACAACACTAGTTTTCATGGCAGTTAAAATATTTCTAACTAAAAACCTTGAAAATGAACGTTTTCCAGATTTCAAATGAGTTTCTGGGCCAACTTATGGAATCCTAGCAAAAAAGTTACAATTCTTTCTATCATATGCACGTATATCTCGCGGTTTTTTACCTCGATTTCAAACAAAGCTAAAATACAAATCAAAAATCTGCTGTGCTTATTCCGATTAACCTTTATTCCATTTAGCGTTTTGGATTACATCAGACTGTAGTTGATGATAGATAATCAGCTATTTAAGGTAGAAGGATACATCCAAAATGATAGTTTGATTGCAGAGAACAGAGGTGGTTAACCTTATCTGCATGGTAAGCCGCATTGGGAGCAATGAATCCTTCGGTGGGTCGTATTGGAAATTCCAATCTTTCGACGGACTGGATTAAACTAAAATCGAATGTTGCCTTTAGATTCTTAAGCACCACATGAGTGAAAATCAAGTTAAAAATAGGTTTTTATGGTCAACATTTCAGTATTAAAAATGGACCGAGTTATGCAGAAACCTACCAACCCACATGGACAAGAAGCTGAGATATTAAGACTGTTAAATTTAAAAATCACAGATTGTGGGTTAGTTTGAAGGCAGCTGTAGCACAACATGGTACTAGAGTGGGTTGGATGTTTTTTGCAGGAGGCAGAATAGGGTTTTCCCTATGCAGTGCACAGGTTACTGGAAAATTTTCAATTTTGAGGGTTGCTTGTTTTCTGCATAACTCGGCTCAAATCATGATGAGTTTCATTCCTTGAAATATCTTTGAGAAAAAATGAAAAACAACATTAAAAAGAACTTATTTGAACTGAGAAATTATTACTAAGAGGTTCCAATTTAACGCTAGAAATTTTAATAGAATTTTCTAAATAAAAAATAAAATTTAAAAAACTATGAAACACTGGCAATGGACCGTAAAAAATTGTTTTAGCAGACCGCAGGTTGGGCACTTTAGGCGTAGACAAGCGGAAAAGCGGATTTGCCCCTGAATATTATGCCGCCGGTGGTGCATTTGGCTTTGTGATTTCGTTAGCGTTAATTTTACAAGGAATAGTGTCTAGCCTCAATCTTGTCCTAACAAAGGCCTTCGCAGAAGTTACGTTCCTGTAATGTCGAAGCTGTGAATGACGAATCCAGGAATGTCGAATCTACGAACGTTGTATTTTAAACTTATGGGAAAAGGGGGGTTAGTTGGATACTGATACAAAAAACAAGGAAGAACAAATGTATATAAAGGGCAATAAACTTGTTAGCTTAAAAATGAATGAAAATAGAATATAACCGAGTTATTTAAGAAAGAATAAATAAATTAAAAAATAAAGAAAAGCAATTTCACTCACCGAAAATTGTTTGTGATGGTGAATTTGAAATGACGATGAGAATGACAGTGATGTTGGAGGGTGGATTACAAGAATGTGGGGTCCTCCTGAGGTACCCACAAAATGCCACAGAGGAGGAAGATGAAAATGGGATGGTCTACTTGAAAAAACCTCATTATCGGTGCTTGATTCATATTTCGCTGCAAATCCTTGTATGCTTCCTTGTAAGGGACAATAAGAGCACCAAACCGTCTTTCCAATTTTATATTCTGTTCTATAACTTCAGACACTTAATATACCAGAGCCATATCTTAAATATCTCTGTCAGGTCCTTGAGCGATAGTTTGGCTTTGAAATCGCATCCTCCTATTTCACTCCTATCACTGTTCTCACTCGATCGTATGAGCTCCTGTATTTCCTCCTCAGTCAACTCCTCTTTGGTGGGAGTCGAGGAGTTCCTCCACCTCTCTTTCTTGGAGGTCGTTGAAACCCTTGCCGTCCCGCCGTCGACACCAAACTCACAATCCTTCTTCTACCGTGCGGTAATTAGCCGAGTCGTTCACTTTCCACAACACACATTCTAAGTGGTTTGTTTGATTTATTCAAGAAAATACATATATATTTTCACCGTTAGTTTCTCTCAACAGATCTTAAAATTTCGAAGGAATCACTGTATTTGGCCAGGAGTTGCGGTGGCTGAGTGGCTTGAACGTTGGCCTTCAACGCAGTGGCACCGGTTTTTCCTCCTCTATTCTGTGTAGTCGTGTAAGTAATGCTATGACCGATTTTCTTAAAACACACACGCTGTATTCGGCCATATTCTAAGTTATTTTTAAATTTTGGAAGGAAACACGGGTTTGCGATTGCCTTATACCTGAATTTGTGATTTTAGATAGCGATTATTCATGATCAGTGCCGATCAAATGTGCGGTAACAAAATATCCATATGGACAGAAGGTATATGTTCTAAGATATCACCTTACGTATAATTAAATTTAACATCTTGCCTTGATGAAAGGTAACTATATGCGAAAATTGGAGCTTTAATAATCGAAAATTGTTAATCTATAGGTATATGTATTGGATACGTTAAAAAATTTAGACAAAATATTGAAGTGACACACTAGAGAATGGGTCGCCAACCGTATGCCCGCGGGCACCTTGGCGCCCTCGAAAGGATTTTCAGGTGTCCGCGTAAATATTCTCATACATTAAAATAATAGTAGCGAAGTTTTTTGCATGAGATGAACATTGTATTACTATGTATAATAAAACATTGTCTGAGGTTATAACATATACAGTCGTTGTAAGTGATACTGATTCCATGAGTCAAACTGATGAGCTATAGTCATGTAAGCAACTAAAATGTAAACAAAAGTCGCTGACATTGTTTCGAAAAGAAGGTATAAAATTTACGATCCATAAGTCTAACTGGTGAAAAAGAATCACTTAAACAAAGAGAATGCATCTTTTGCAAGCCGCTGACATTGTGTCAATGCATGAATGAGAAGCTATCAAAAGGAGAATAAGATTGACAAGCATTGTGACTGTGTAACAAGTGTGTTCCTCATGGCATCTTAGTAAAGCGAGAATCCTCATGGCAGCCGAAGAGTTAAGATTAAAACTATATCGTCATATATCTAATAGTGATGAATTATGTGCTTCCGAAAAACTTGAGGTGAAAAATAACATAAAGTGAGCCTCCACTACTCAATCTTACGCCATCCGTTATAGATGATATTTGGATATAATAATATGTATATATAATCATAAAACATATATAAAAGACTGTCAATTTGTCCCTTTGTCATGTAATGCTTTTTGAAGCTTAATATCTCACAAACGACTAAACCGAATTCGATGAAATTTTCAGGATAGTATTATGATTTTATAACCCACCGTTTTAATGTATCGGTAACATATAAAAGCCTTATTCTGTCCATTTGTCCTTTTGTCACTCCCTCTATCACGCTCTAAAAAACAGAAATATACATCCAAGAGGGGACTAAGGTAAGATTTTGAAGCACAATAGATACTCGCTCGGATCGAAGGCAACCCTCTCAGCAGGAGGTATGATTTCAAGTCAAAGAAGACTGCCTCAATTATATTTCAGAATAATCGATCACACCCGTCATTTTTGACGGGCACCTATACTACTATATATAATAATATGTATGCATGTATGATGCAGGATATATTACATTTTCAAATTTATATCTTTAAATGTGAAAACCTTAATAAATGCATATTTCTTTGGTGCCCGCGACCCTTTAATTATTGCCAAAAGTAGCTCGCCACCATGAAAAGGTTGGCGACTGCTGCACTAGAGTATTCATTATATTCACATTATCGATCAATGATTTTTATGATAAAGTGCCCTATGATTTTACCATGCTTAATAAAAATAAGACGGTTAAGGAGATGTTTGTTTCACAGAAAAGGTAAAGCTGGTAGCGATGGAACGTTTTTGAGCATTATATAAGCAAAGTGATTCGAAATTATTAAGGAATTCTTCGTATAAATCCATTGTTTCAAAACAACTTTCCGCCTACAACCTGTGTATTTTATATAATGTTAAATAAATAAGTCGTATCGACCACTCTTCTTACTCCAAAAAAATTTGCACTTTTGAAAGTGAGAGAAGATTTTGGTTACCGTCTTTTCAGTTATTCAACTTTACCTATTTAACAATATTGAAAATGGACTACAAGAGTTTCTTAAAAGTAGGAGAATAATTCTGCTTTTCTTATAGTCCCGGCATATGTCGGCAGGTATAATATTTACGATCAAATTTTTCTATAGAATTTGAAAGGGACTCGAGAAAATCGGACCCATCCAGTTATCCTTTTTGTATATTTAATAAAGATTTATTTAGGTAATATTTAAATGAATTTATTTCAATTAAGGAGATGAGCTACGGGGAATATTTAGCGCAGTCGCACCTAAGTTTGAGAGGTTCCTTCATTAGCTACGCCCTCCTTTCTGAACCCTTTTCTCCTCCCCTACTCCACACTCTCTTCATGCCTTGCGCTTAATTTGGCTTATTCCAACTACCACGGCACTCACCGCTACCACCCCTAATGATCCCGCATCCCCACTTACCTCCCGCCCCTCCCCTACTTCCCTTCATCCCTCAATTGTCTTTCCCCCATTTCAATCCTCCCTCTCACGGTCCGAGATGATTGAACTACTAAGAACGTTTGGAGAACTTCTCCTCGATCAGATTTCTACTTAATCCCTTCTTTGTGTCGACCTGGTGTGTATAATTTATCATCGATCAGTTTAAATGTTGAAAAATTCTTTCTCGTTTAAGTACCGTAAGTTTTTATAAAGTTGTCATAAGCTAAGCTCGTTGCATAATTCTTGTGTAAGTTAAATGTATCAAAGCTTATTATGATCCGCTATTGCAGTGAAATGTATCAACGTTATTCGTGTATAGGTTCCAACAATGTTTATTTCTTTAAAATATTTGGATACTTGAAGATATAATAACGCAGGCAATAGACACGAAAACATTTGCTTTTTTTTACTCATAGTATTCTTAACTTAATAACGTGAACATTTTTGCCATTTTAACATCTGAATATTTTATAAGTCTTTGAGTAAATGAAGTTCTTAAGACTTCTCATTCAAACGAACCTTATATTTTCCAAAGAAATTGATAATATTTGCTTTCAAATTCGACAAATATGGAAATCGTCCACCAGATGCACTAGGCATAAAATTCTGAACCATGTACAAGATCACATCTTCTATTCTGAAAATGATTATATATATCACTTGTGCTGACGAAGGGATCATCCCGAAAGCTCCAACAACGTCTACAAATGTCTCTCCGACACCACAGCGGCTCTCCTTCCGGTAAGTGCTCACTGGGTTTCCGTCAACACCTAGTTGCCCTATATATATATATATACATAGAATAAATTGGGGTCCATAAGTTCCTTAGAATGCGCGAAATGAAGTGGAAAGGGAATGAACAAAAATGAGTTTGAGATGTGGAAGGATTGATTTTCCGATGCATCACTTGAGGAGATTTGGAACGTTTAAAAATGGTTAAAGGGAATAAGTATGACTGAGTTCATAGCCATGAAAATAATTAAAACAAAGAAAGGTAACCGTATAATTGATGATGATAGTGGGATTCTGAGTCTCCATGAATGAGTTAGAATGGAGATTAATTTGTGATTGAAGAATGGATTTATCAGAGATCTCAGTTTTCGAGCTCACTCAGCGAAAGAATTGGAGGCAATTTATAAAATTGTTCAAGTGCCTGTATAAAGGCTCGATGAAAGTATCCATTAACTTATATTTCACGAACGAAAAGAATCAATTGAAAAAATCCAATAAATAATTTGACATCCACGTCATATTCCACAGATTACTACAACATTCTGATCAATATTTTATTCGTTGTTACAAAGTTAGAGGAGGTCTCAAATGGTTAATAAATGTTATTTCAAGAGAGATTAACTGAACTATTTTTATAAGTAAAAATCAAGTTAGCAAAATATTTTTCTCCAAACAAATAAACATTTCGTCTACATATCAGCTGTTATCAGTGGTAATTCACCGATAGTAGATTCTAAAAAAATATCTGCTATCTATAATCTCTGATGATGGCTGCTGGTTTGTAGACGAAATTTTCATATGAATTTTCTTACATTAATTGCTATTTGGGGAAATATTTCGTCAATCAGGGATTACGCTAAATGAAGTTTCCCTCAATGAATTTATTAACCACTAAAATGACGAAAACTACATAAGTTGCCGAAGCGATTATTCCATCAGCAAACAGTCACATAACTGCGTAGTTGATCATCATTAATTTCCATCTGGATATAACCGCAGTAGAAAAGGAAAGTTTAAAGATTTAAAATCAAAACTATCCATCATTTTGGCATAATTCAACCTCCTGTACTCGATGTGTCACGTAATTGTAAAATGACGACCAATTATGTACTAATTGCGTCAGTAGGCTGATTTTCGAAAACGTGAGGTATATAAGTATGTTAAATAAATATTCTTAAATACAGAAAAAGAATCGTTTTTCTGGCATATAGCCAATTTACAGAACGTAGGCTATAAAAATTTAATTTTGGTCATTGATACGTATGTATTGAATTCATTTCTCAATACCAAATCATTTAAAAATGCCAGTTCACGCTGTACACTTCCTCTGGTTTTTCGTCTTTAATTGAAATATTCACGAAAAGAACAAATCTGAAATTGAGTGATTAATGACTGTTTAAATCTTGATTTCTGTATCTTTACATTTCTCTCTCCTTCTCCGTCATTTTGTCTTCTCATCATCTCTTTCTCACTTCCGTAATTTTCACTCACTCTCATAAGTGACACCTTCTCCATCCCTTCGCACGCTGTTCTTTCTCTATCTGCCCCTCTATTTCCCTCGCCTATCTTTCTCCTACTTCCCACAAACTTCAACTTGTTTAGCCCAGCTTCTTCTCCCTGCATTGTCAACGTGATTGTTAACTAGGGGGTCCCTAAGTCCATCTCCTAGATCTTCTCCAGGGTATATAATAAAAATGTTATAATTTTATAGAATAGGGCGGATTAAATGATTGGTTCGCAAAAAAATAAAGCAAAGAAGGAAATTTTTCACTTCCGCGTTCCAAGCGACCATTATATCTCCTTCCTTTCTCTCTCCTTTCCTGTAGACGATTTCGCATACTGAGTGAATCACGAATTCTTCCATATTTCATTAACAAAAGATACGGACTCTCTTTCTCTCTCATTGGGAATACTGATACTTTATAGGAATAAGTTAGGAAATCCTTCATTGTTCCGAGATTAAAACTTCGATAACAAAAAAAGAAAAGGGAGATGACGGCTGGTGACGGCAGAAGCGGTAAAGAAGATTGAAAGAGAAAGAGGGAGAAAGAGAAAGAGGATAAAGCGGAGAGGAAATCAGAAGTGAAGGGAGTATGAGGGAAAGAATAGAGAGGAAATATCCCACGTGCGAGGAAAGGAAGTTTCAGGGGGATGGGATGGCGGTGGTTTATTCATATGTTCGATGGATATACATAGAACGTAAGCTTTAGGAATAAGGGCAAAGAAGTGTAAGTAATGAGCGAGTGTGGTGAGAGAGAGAGAGAGAGAGAGAATGTGCGTAGGGGAGCAGGTGCGGTGACGCGATCATTTGGGCGATGCAATCCGCTTACTGCAGGAGGAGAAGATGTGGGAGAGGAGAAGGGAGAGAGATTGAGGGAGAAAAGTAATGGTGGAGGAGAATGTGTAAGAGAGAGAGGCGGAAGGGGGGCGGTGGGGGAGGAGGGGGTGGGGAGGAGGAGGGAACGGGGACGACGAAAGAAGCAGTGAGGCGAGGAGGAATATTTTGAGATGGCGGATAAGGTAAAAAAAATAAACGGTATAACAAGAGGGAAAGAAAGTTTGTTTGTTAAAAGATGGAGCGCGAACATATGAAGCAAATATTTTGCGAGGAATTCGCCAAAGTGTTTATAATCGAAGAGGAATGCGGAGATCTCGAGTAATCTGAAAGTGTTACGAAAAATTAACGCAAATCATAAGAGGCTGGGAACCCTCAGTTTGGTTTTATTTATTTAATTGAATCCTGGAATTTTATCAAAACCAAAGAAAAAGCGATTCAAGGCGATTTCATGGAAATTTTCCTTGATAAAAACGTCATTTTTTGATTTACTGAAATAAAGCTATAATGATTCTGAGTGAAACTGGATAAAAAGATACATTATAGGAAATATTACGGACTTTTTTGAAATAAAACGGTATCATAACAATCTCATACAAAGGATTTCGTGTGCTACTGTAGTAAGTTTCACTTTGAAATGGTAAAATAAGGATTTAGCAAATTAAGGAGATCAAAAGTGTTCTTATTGTTAAGTTCAACGGTACATGTTCTTATCATCTCCTCTATATCCTGTATTCTTCGCCCTCGCAAAGCGATAAATACGAATAATTTTAGGAGAAAGCTTCAAGATTCGTCTTCAACATTTATGTAGTCTTAATATGAACTGTCGAGTCTACCTTAAATCTTGAATACAATAATTGATCTCGGTATTTCGTGAATTAATTAACGCTTAGGTGAGCTTAACACGCATTTAAAATGCTATGATCATCTGCTAAACACTGTTTTTTATCTTCTTCAACATTTTTCATTTCATGTTAGGTCACCAACGAGTCCACGATTCAATAAAGATCTTCTCCGTAAATTAGACCAACTTAACACAATACCTTACAACAGTGTTTCTCAATCGGGATACAGCGGCATGCTGGAATGTCACAGTTGATTGTTAAGGCTGCTGAGAAAAACGTTGCTATATAAATAAATCAACAAAATAATCATTTTGATAGGCCATTAGGACAACAATTTTTACCAAAAAGTAAATTTGTCCAAAGTTGTTATAACCGTACGTATAAACACAACGTTATTTTGAAGATTGGGTTGCCGCAAAATTCTCTTCATTTTTGAAAGCGTGCCGCTACTATAAAGATGCTGGTAACCACTGCCTTACACCAATACAGCATCCGCCCCAGTTTCCTATTACAAGCTTTCGTCATTGATTGTGCTCGGAGAAGATGTAACCTGCGCTGCTTCTATCAGAGAAAACACCTTCTTAACACCCCTGTTGTGTAGCGTGCCTTTGTCATCAGTACGAACGAGAGAATGCCACTATTCCTCGAAAAATCACCCTCCCACTATTCTGTCAACGGCCTAATCCCGGCCTCGCCAGCGACGCCAACCTGACTCGAAAGCTCCACAAATTTCCATCGTCCTCACCTCCATCCCCTTCCTACCCAATTCCTCCTCTTCTCCCGGTCGCACCGTCTTCTCCTCTACCGTGTCTCTCGTCCACCAATCCCTCTTCCAAAACCACTCCCTCCTTCAACATCCCTCCCTCCTCCTCCAACACCCTCCATCTCCCTCCAAACACCCCCTCCTTTTCCAACACCCCTCCCCCCTTCTCCAGCACCCTCCATCCTCCTCCAACACCCCTCCGATTTCCTCCAAGCCCCTCCCTTCTCCCTCAACACCCTCAATTTTCCTCCAACATCCCACCCTCCTCCTTCTATCCCCTCCCACCTCCTCCAACACCCCCCTATCTTCCTCCACCCCCCCCATCCTCTTCACCACACGCCCTCCCTCTACGCACTTCCATAACCATATAGATTAACTGGCACGCCCCCATCGTCCACAGCCTTTCCATCCATTCCTCCACTCCACCTACTTTCCCGTTCTTTTGTCTTGCACTCAGCCTCACTTCGTCTACCACCCATATAACGTGCAACGCCATCGTCCACCGCTGTTCACCTCTCACACGACCTCGCGGCTCCTTCCGTTCTCTCCTCGTCCCAATCCGCCGCTTCCCCTTAATCGTGTCTCCGAACCCTTTCCCGTACCCTACTCCATCCTCTTCTTCCTCATCTTTTCCTCCCCCTCCTCGTCTCCCTCCCTCCCCATCATCGCCCGATGGTCACTCCCGTCCCGTCCTCGTCATCCCCCTGCATCCAGTAGTAACCCCTCCTCGTCTGTTCCCCTTCTCACCTCGCCCACCACCACCCCACACTCGTCCACTCCCCTCCTGTCGACTCGATCCTTTCCACTTCTTACAAATCCCCCCACCCTCCCCTAACCTCTCCCCTCCTAGCCAACTCCGTCTATCCTCTTGTCGCCTCCCCTCCCCCCCTCTCTCTCTCCGATGCCCCTCCCCACTTCCCACCTCGCACTCCATCTTCGATAAATCCTATTCCTTCCTCGTCACCCGCTCGTTCATCCACGTCGAATCCCGATCGCTCTCGGTCCACTCATCCTCTCCTCCTCCCCATCGTACTCTCCACCTGCGTCCTCTTCCCCCATCCACAATCCACTCCCTCTCTCTCTCTCCCTCCCTCTATCTCTCCCTCCCTCTCTCTCCCCGTTTTCATCGGCTCCCCTACTCTCACGATCAAATCCCACCCCTTTCTTCGCCCCCCCCCCCCCTTCGCCCCCCCCTTCGCCCCCCCCTTCGCCCCCCCCCCCTTCGCCCCCCCCCCCTTCGCCCCCCCCTTCGCCCCCCCCTTCGCCCCCCCTCCCCCCCTTCGCTCTCCCGGCCTCTACTCCTGCTATATCCTCCACTTCCCTCCTCCGACTCACTCTCCGCCACTCTTTCACCTCCACCCTCTCTCGCCTACTCCTCCCTCCTCTTCCACTCTCCCGCTCTCTTTCTCATCCAAATCCGCTCTATCAATCCACATCTCCCTCTCTACTCTCATTCTTCCCCTTTCCTTTCTTTCTCGGCACCTCTCCCGTCGTGCACCCTCTTCTCTCCTTTTCCGATTCTCCCGCTGCTTTGACACTCTATCACGTGTAAAAATATGCCTATATTTGTGCGAAAGTGAATGAGATAATAACGCAATTTTTGTTTTAATTGTATATAAGAAAATGGTCGTGATACTTGAGAGATGAATAAAGCTAAGGGAAAACGAAGAGTAGAAGATCGACGTATTTGATAAGCATTGAGTCAAATAATTAGAAGTTTTGAGAGAGGAGAATTGAATACCGAAGAATTTGAGGATTATGTGGCCGAATGCCTTATTTTTTCTTAAGTTTGAAAATATTATTATAATAATGGCCTAAATCGAGGGTTTGCAGCCTATGGCACGCGTGCCAAAAGTGGCACGCGGGATGATTTTGAATGGCACGAGAAATAAGAAATTATAAGGAAAATAATTCATATTTTATATATTTATCGCAATTATATACCACAATCTGAGTATTTTCGGAAATGTAGTAAACTCGTGTCATATTTTATATTAAAAGTCTGCTTATTCTAACTCTGTAATACCGTTCTCACATAATTCATGTGCCTGCCGTCTTGTGTTCTCTCTCGCCGTCTTTTTGAATAACGAACATAAAATACGGAAATTCATATCCATACGTACAAATACATATCATTCACAATGTAATCTTTCGATAAGTAAAGCGGGGATGGTCAAATAATACAAATCATCATCGAAACAAATTTAAATTCATTAGTGGCACGCGAGGCCCTACATTGACGTGAATTTGGCACGGCACTTGTGAAAGAATGCTGACCCTTTGCCTAAATAGCAGCATGAATCAATTACTCAGTGGAGATAATGAGAAATTTGTACATTTTTAACCTAGTCTTAATGCCCTCATCAAAAATCCCATTTTATACTCCAGGTGAAGCTAGTTGATTTTCATCATTTAAATCCGTCTTTCAACTTTTCATGAAAAGTTTTCTTTAAATGATGTAAAATTCCTTCTGAAAAGTACTCTCCTTCAATAGAAAAATACTCTACATAAAGAATAAACAAAGATAATGATATGGAATTTATGAGAGATTTATATCATTCCATTATCTTTTCTAGAGAAAATATTAAGAAATTTTAACAACGTACTTTGGCATCGTAATGGAAAATTTAGAATCCTTCATAAAGATTTGAACAAAATTATCAAAGAAAACGTTTTATAAATTATATAATTGGTAAAAACTATAAATAAGTTCTCTGTCAATGAATTAAAGAACAACAATTTACTGCACATTTCCACTAATGTCTATTTTTATTCGAATTGAGTAGAAAATGCGCTGTTTAAAAAGAAAGTTTGGTTTTTAAACATTTAACTGTGATATTTAGACAATTTTTTCTATATTTTCTAAATAAATCTGTTGCAAAAAGGAAAATTTTCTGAAGCCGGCTGTAGGAAAAATAAATTAATAAACCTTAGCAGTAATTACAGATAAGTTTAACAGACATACATTTTAGTATATTTTCAATAATAAATCAACATAAGTTATGTTACATAACAAATAAATAATAATGCAGTAGATCTAGTAATAGTTTTATGTGACTTGAAATATTTCATGTTATATCTCAAAATTAGCCGCGTATTTCCAATCATCAAATCCGTTATAAATTGCTGAGTTTGACTAACTATGGCTGTGGATTATCCATGAAATGGACGACAAAACATATTGCGCATTTAGGCTACAAAGCAGTCGTCATCAGTGTTATCCGCCGATGAAAATGTCTAAGAAAGGTGTATTCGTAGCTGAAATGCTTATATGGTTTTATCAACTTTTTTGTGGCAATTTGAGAGACATAATTCATCAGTCTGATTTTAGTCACAATGCGAACTCAACAATTATCCTTTGAATGTAAAAATATAATAAAGTTAGATATCTGAAATAGAATGTGAGAAACGCTTAAATGCCCAGTATAAGTAATCTTGTTTCTCGCGATTTGTCCTTTTCTTGTTTCTGTTCATCGTTCAAATTCGCCGATTGATTCACACAGCGTTTTCCTTCCAACTCAATGACGTAACGCTGAACACCTTTCGGAATGCACGTAGCATCTGGTCCGTGCCTTTATTGGCCCCCTTTGAAAGAGAGAATCAAACCGGGACCGAACCGAAATAAAAACGAACGTACCGAAAAATAATTCTGAAGCCGAACTAAAACTGAATACCGTATATATATCTTCCTCTTTGTCGGTTCGCATAAAAAAAGTCATTAACTTCCTTCGCCATATGAATTGTGCTCGCCTTTCGCCAGTATTTCCTTATTAGTTGTGGAGTAAGAATCGTTTTATTTTTGTGCTACGGGCGTATTCACAGAAGATTTTTACAGGTTAACACATTTTTGAGGTTATTATATAGGCATGAAAAAATAATTGTTTATTTTATACTTAGTGAAAATGAAGAATAACCAAATATTGCTGCATAGTTTTCTTATTCCCAAATATTTAGCCGGTCGACCTTTACTTCGTATGATATTTTTAATTCGTATTAATTGTGCTTTGCTGTGCGTAAAGTTCCACTTTTAAAATTATCTGCGACGAACGTGTGATTAAAAGCGTTAAGTTTTATTTACTGTATATAATAATTTTAGCTACATACATTTCCACTTGTATCCCTTCCACTGGAAACTAAGGCTAATAACTTTCATGTCAACTTCGTTTCAAAATTTATATTTACTTTTGAGACAATTTCTCTAACTCAAAAATGTGCTCATTTATCAGGAGTGGCCAAACTTTTGGAGCCGCATACTACCATCTTTAGAAGTTCGAGAGCCGAAACTGTTCACATAAATTTATGAACAGTAAACAACTTATACTCGCAGCAACAGAGAGAGGAGTGTCCCTTAGACATCCAAAAATTCACACTGCGTTATGGTCATCTTAAGTGGAAAGCGTTGAAACACCCTTGAATAGAAATGTAAAAGAGACACATGCAGCTCAAGACACATGGTTTAGCTACCCCTGCCATATATCGCACTTTCAAAATCTAAATTGCAGAAAAATAGTATATTTTTAGATCATCCTAGGTCAATCAGGAACGTTTGGAAAACGTTCAATTAAAGCCTAAAATGAAATGCCATCTACATAAAGGTATTATTAATTTTATATACTGATAGGATAAACAGTTGATTTATAAAATCAAATCATTGTTCATTTTTGAATGAATAACAATAATTTTAAAACAAATTCAAGTCTAGAAAATACATAAATAAAAATGTTCATAACTTTTGTCAGCTCTGTCATAGTCTCTGGTTAGAAATAACTGACCCTGCCGTCGATATGTTATGTAACAATTACGATCCAGATGTTAAACTCACGTCTTGTGTTGCATAGCCTGTTATTTCGCTTGTCTCAATGTTGGCTAAGTCTGTCTTTGTCATAATCGAGTTATTAATTTTACTTTTACACTTCCGTCCATTCTATTTTATTCTTATGTTTAAAATAGTGGAGAGTTTTATGAAAATTGGGAGGATTAAAATGTTACTATTTGGTGTAGTGGCTACTAGATCTGATTCCTAGTTTTCCCATCGCTCCAAACGTTTTCGATATTTTTACGGACTTCCGCCGTGAAAAGCGAGAGATATCAATTAATTTTCTAGCTGATAACTAACTTTATTTTAATTAGATGAAGGAGAGGGGTGTTGCGTAATTAAATTACGATAGGGCGTCGCAATACCTGGAAGTTTAGCGATTTCTAATGGAATGGTTTCACAAATTCAAGTGAGCTCCGTTATTATTTGTATGATTTTTTTCATATTTAAATGTCTTTTAGTTGCAGAGATATTTAATATGTTGATATTATATCTTTACAGCATTTCACCACATTTTTTTGATTTGCATATGACATATATGGCTACTTTATTGTGATATTAGATCGTAGATATTAACTTACAGGCCTTACCATAAAGTCTCCATTAAATCTGTAAATCGATTCATCTCTTTTCCTTTTCCTTTTCTCTCCTCCCCCTCTTAATCTATTTTCTTCACACACCCCCTATCCTCTTTCCAGATATTTTCATTTTTATGAAAATTACACTATTTCCCAGCATTCCAATTCCCGATTTACATTCACCCGTACAAGATTTCCAGCTATTTTTCATCCTCTAATCCGATAGCGCATTTCCTACTCCCCGCTTTTCCTTAATTTCTTTACGAAATCTGTCATTTTATTTCATTTTATTATTTTTATTATCATTATTTTCGTTTTATTTGCTAATAATATACTAATTTTATCCTTAATAGTATCTATCCACTTTATTTGGCTTTCTACGTGATACCATTAATTATATAATTTATTATCATTTTACATTGGGAAAGATATTGAAGCCTAGTCAGTTATACGCTTGAATGTTTGTTATTTGTCTTACCATCATATATCTAACAA
Source organism: Uropetala carovei (assembly GCA_036926305.1). NCBI lineage: Eukaryota > Metazoa > Arthropoda > Insecta > Odonata > Petaluridae > Uropetala > Uropetala carovei. Next base: position 28,816,390 of record JAXCHB010000011.1, read on the forward strand.
ACTAATAATTAAGTTCATTTATTTTGAGTTATTGTTAATAATAGGTTTAGATTTGAATGCAATTATTTATTTCAATTTCTATTGTATTAAATAAATTGATACATCTTCGTCTCTCTCAATGAACATATTTTGCCATTACTTTATAGTTCCAAAATGTTTTATTGCTAGAAGGCATGTTCCTTTTTCTTTTCCAAATTTTTCGAAAATTTTTATGAAATTTTAACGTTTGGTTTTACGCTTCATGGTCTGCCTGAACCAGATCCATCTTTCCGCACAATTTGTTCCGAGGAGTTTCTCTCCCCCTCCCCATTTCCCCATCAACCATTCCCCTTCTTCCTACCAGTCTACCGAGACAATAACGGCTTAATATTTCAGGACTCGCAGATGAAAAGACGACAGTATATTGCTGGGAGGTAGATTCCTCTAGCCGGAGATTTAGCTCAGTTGTGTAGAGAAGCGGGCTGGAAGCGGAAGGGGAATGAATTTGGGTGGTAAATGGAAGGAGCGAGAAGCAAGGGAAGAAACTCAAATTGAATAATGTATTCTTGCGGGGTATTGTGTTTAACCTGGGTAGAGGGCGTCTGATTAAGGAGGCATTCACCCTTACCCCTCGATCCCTTGGCCCGCAATCTTTCAGCCGATTGCTCCTCCTTCCATCTACTCCCAGCGATCCATTCGAATATCCAAAAGATGTAGAAAAAGTCTTCAATTATTTCTCAGGCTTCCAAGAACAACTCTAAAGGAACGATTTTAGATCCCTTATACTAGATAAACTTCTCTCCGCTCAATTCTAATTTATATTTTTAAGAAGTTTGAATTAGTAATCCTATCATTCGGCCATTCTTCCTAGCCGTAAATTTCATACTTTTATCAGTTATTTATCATAATATCTGTAGCAACGATAAAATTTATGGGAATTAATGACAACGATATAATACAGATTATACGATTCAAAATCATGAATTCAGTACTTACTAGGAGCTATTAAATTTCCCGTAAATTTTGCCCCTCTGATTTTATTGGGTTAGTGCGATGCTATATATAAGCAACACTAAATTAATGTATCGTACATCGGTGCAACATCTAATTAATCTCTGCTAATTAATTATCTTAAATTCGATACATGCACTACAAACAAAAGACTGAATTTTACGATGATAACGCAAAATAATTCCATTACTATGTTATTAATACTACCAAGAAATGAGACAAAATGAAAAATCCGGCACTCATTTTCTATATCCCTGACAAGTGCTGAACTTTCTGTTACGTGTTTCAATTTTGATTGATATTATAATGTAATATTTTACAGATTTTAATTTAGTATCTGACCTTTTTATGATGATACAGAAAAATTAGGTTAATTCGAACAATCTGAATTGCACCTGTAAATAGAGATTAAAAATCGATTTCTGATAAGAAATTCATAACAATTTATGGAGTCACATTCTATGAAATAACTCATTTTTAATTATATTATGCAGGCTAAATAAGGTTCCTTATTGAGAGAGCGATCAGTTCGTCATTTTAGTTCCTCTTTTCCTAGCTCCTTCCATTCGATTTGAGAACTCATTTTAGATCATCAATTTCTCTTCGTTATATTTGATTATATCGAATATCTCATTCAATTATGTAAAAGCGTTATATTGAAGTGAAAACATGCCAGTATAGATGACAATTTTTTATTGTTGTTTCTGCACGTTTATACCTAAATTTTGAATGGAATAATGTACCGATTATTTAATATAATTGAAAATGAAGAATGTCAGGATTTTTTATCATCGTTTCCGTTTTTTTTTTCAAAACAAAATGAAATAAAAATGAAAACTTACGATACACCAATGAAACGCTCGCTCAATTTAAACTCATCCTTTTAAAAATATTCTTATTTCTTGACGCAACTCAAGCAAGTGATTGAAAATGACTGAAAGATGTGGAAATTTGTTGTGGCTTAATAACTGTGGTCAATTTAGTTAACTCATTTAACGTTTTCCTCAAATTTTCTAAAATTTCGGGATTCCACTGATTCTGTTTACAGAGCAACAGAAGTTACGACCGCTTTCGCACGTATGAGCACTTTCCTGGAATAACACAATGCCAACTAGTATTTATTATTGCATGAATCTACAATCCGCATTAACTGTTAATTGACAAATATTCAGACTACTTCGCACATACTTATTACAAAAAAAAATCCAAAAATGTTACCATTGAACTCGTATTGGATAAATACGGGCAAATTTAAGTTATTAAAGATATTATTATTTTCATCCGATCATGGCGAATGTTATTTGCTTCCATAAATATTTTTAATTGAAGACTTTCATTAAGGTAGTTTCCTCTATTATAATATTGTCCGGGTTATTCGATTATGTAATCGAAATCCGCTTTTTTATGGCTTCATTTATCTCTCTTGAGGAAATGTTTGCTATGCTTCAACATATTTACAACTTCAGCCATTAATATTTTTATTTTATATGATTTAGCCACAACTTTTTCGATTTTGCATGTATTTGAAAAATTTCGGCCGGCTAATGACTTGCATGCAGTTCTCGTTCTTTCTTTGTTGCGTTGTTTATAAATATGAAATTATTTTTATAGGTTTCATATATTTCTTTTACGGGATTTCATAAAAGAATAATATTAACTTTTGGTGTGCTCTTTAATGGCAATGCATATTATGATCATGTTTGAGCAAATCCAATTATAGATACATCACTCGCCGCAATATTTGTCTTTTGCTGTTTATTAATACATTTGAACCGCTCTCGAGCCTAAAACATCTTCATCTGAATTTTAATTAATACGTTAACATTTTAATTGTAAATAAGATATAAAAAATGGCATTAGGTATATATGGGGTATTTATAATAAAAATGTTCGCAGCATAGCACAGTTAAAAATATCAGCTGCTATATATGATAATAAATGCAATTCTCGACGCTATTAATTAAATAAGGCCACGATGTAACTGTACTAAAACGTTTTTAAACGGTGTATTTAAACATTTACAGTTTCAATTCATATAAAACGAATTCAGAAAAATATTCCTTGTGTTATATTTTCATATTAGTTACACATATTTCGGGCATTCGTCGCGATCACAGAATAATACCTCCGTAGATTGTTATAAAATCTAAGGGTCTCTAAAATTCAAAAAATAAGGTTAGATTGATCGAAAAAGAAAAAAATATACAGGAAAGTAATGACATTTAACACAAACAAATTACATACAATTATACTTCATATGTATGCAAGTAGAATAAAATAAAATTTCTATTAATCTTGACAAAGTAAAAGTATTTTATACGGAATAACAATTAGACAAGGATTTGAATTTATATTTTTATCGTTGAAGATATATATATATATATATATTTTTTTTTCCTCAGTGGCAAGAAGTTTAAACGATATTAGAATTAACATTTTTCATTATGTGAGTGGGATTTCATTATGTTGCCTCCAGCGCCGTGAAAGAAGCGTTGAAGAATTCAGGTGAGGAAGAATGAGGTGAAAGAGGAGAGATGACATAGGGAGAAAGAGAGGAAGTAGAGATAGAAGGAAAAGATGGATAAAGAAAGATGTAGGAAGGGGGGGATTATGAATGAGAGTGAGAGAATGCCTCAAGTGAGAAGAGGGTGGAAGAGGGTGGACGATCACCTCCGTGTCCTACTGTAAGACACCCTCAAACTCGATATGTTGTTCATCGATTTTCGGAGCCGCATAAGAGTCGTTCGTTTCACGTGAAGTCTGGCACGCGGGGGATGTGGAGATTATTCAGAAAAGGCTGCGCGTTCGTGGTGAGGCGATGAGTCAAGGAAGCCATCCCTATAGCCACTTCCCATTCCTTGATGTCACCATACACGCTCTATCCTGTTTTTGCCCACCCTTGGCACGAAAAATTCACTTGCACAGTTTTCTGTAAAATAGGTGCCCATCTTCTCGCACGTCAAGTATTTTTACTCCCCGCTCTTCTCAAACTTCCTGGAATTGTGATTTTTGAGTCTGTGGAATGCGAGTCTCCTCCCTCCACTCTACTTAAATATTTACGAATAGTTTTTGCGATATTGTAACGAAAAATCTCTCTTTGATCGCCAGCACATAGACATTGAGTTACTATCTCCCAAATTTTGAATCATTATTCAAATTTGGCGCGAACGCTGTGATTTGTTATGATAATAAATGAATAAGTTTAATTATTTCTTCTAGAACTCAAGAGAAGATTAATTTTTAGTATATAAAAAATTTCGACGAATTCAAACTCTCTTCACTATGTTTTTAAAGTTTTTAAAAGGATTTTCTATTACTAAAAGCTTTCTTTGCATTATTCTCCCGAAAAATTTACTTGTATGTAATTTATATTTAGGCTATTTTCAACGGCTCCAAGCAAGACCAGTTAAAAGTTTCTTCTTAAGCATGCGCACAACGTACACCGGAAAAAATTACACTATCGTTAAAAAATAATGCAATATTAATAATTCTAGGCAAAAGTTCCATGCAAATTCTAAATTACGCGGGCGAAATAATTAAATTTTACGAGAAAAAAATCATTGAAACCTATGTTTAGGCTCAAAAGTGAGTGAAAGAATATCAGGAAATCGAGATCTGAGGAAATAAATGCGGAAGCTTTGTGATTTTATGAATGGCTGTAAAAGGTGACGGAGGTCTCTCGAGGTGAGTATAAAGGAGAAAGGATGATGAGGGTGAGGAGGAAAGTAGGGCCTGCCTAGGGGAGAGACCGAAGATTAGGGACAGTTTTGAGGGCGAGGGTGTTAGTTGGTCGGTGGCGAGGTCGTCATGGGTCGGGGGATATGTCCGAGATTCTCGTGTCATCAGGAAACATGGTTTATCGGTACCGCTCAACCTTAGCTATTCTATCTCATTTTACAATCTCTGGTCTTATTTTTGAACTGCCGCCGCATTTATTAGGCGTCGCTCATCATATTATTCTCCCTGCTATATATACCCTTCACTTTCACATTTCACTTCTACCTCTACGCTTCCTCTTTTTCTTTTCCTCCACAATACCCCTCTCTCTCTCTCCTTCCGCTGCCATTTCCCTCCTCACTCCTTTTCCTTCACGCCTTTGTTGTGTTCCATGAATAAAAAAATGCATAGAAAAATGACCCCATCAGCAAAACTGCTTTTATTCAATGCGTAACCTTGAGAAAAAGCAACAAGAAATATTTATTCCCCCAATAAGATACAACTCCATCGCATAATTTTTGGAATAATGACAAAATATTTCCTCGACTTTTGTATCTAACTTGTAGATTAGGGATGATGCTGCATCATTGAATGTTTTTGCCCAAAAATTTAGCTTTGATAAGAGTTATCGATCTTGCTATATTACTGTAATCAAATTGATGACTAAGATGGGAAAATTAGAAGTGCAGTTTAACTGTAACTAAACCTTTCGTCCCCGGTGGTGATTCGCCGCTAGTAGATAAAAAACGTTTAAACTTGGATGGCTGTTTTACATAAAGTTTTCCCAACTATTTTATGGCTACAGAGTTCAACTTGATTAGCATAATTATAGTCATAATTTGGACTTGATAATTCAGTTTTTGGTAGTTTAACTTTAATAAAGTGAGGCAATAACAAAACTTATTTGACACAATTTTTATCTTAGAATTGCCATAGAGTACAAATTCCAGCTGCCCAAAAACCGGAACCTGACATTCAAAAAAATTTTCCAACAAAAAAGTCTTTGAGTGTTGCGGAAAATAAATTCCCTTCTAAGTTGTCTAAGCGGTTCGGTTGTGATTAGACGTGGGTTATACGTTGTATTTTTATATCTTTTGCAGTTTTTGTCAGTGTACGAGCGCTTAACATGTCAAAAAGGCCAGCAGATATCAAAGAGAAAGGGGCTGAGTTATAGCGAAAATTTGATAGAGGCACCTCTATTTGAAATAAATTCGAAGAGTATGGCTTTGGTAGCTCAACCGTTTATGATCTCAAGAAACAGGAGAAAGAAATATTGGCGGGTTTTGATGACAGTGATGCGAAAATAGAAAACCCTGCATGTACGATATGTGGGAGAGACACACGAGGAAACTTATGTTTGGAAGCTTTCCAGACAAGACACTTCTTGAACCTCAGAGATAAAACAACTAACAATACCTAGTTGTTACATCTATATTCAATAAGCTTTTGAATTTTGTACTGCTCTAACTACGTGGAAATTTTTAGAGTGGTGCTTACTCCCGAGACAATTCTATATAAACTACATCAAATAAGAATTTTGCTATATTCTTTCACGTTAATGACTTTGAAATTAAAAAATGAAAGACTTGGTTCGATGATTTCATAAACGTGTTCTACGGTAGCATTGAGAAAACTTTTCAATCCTAATGGAACCACCCTTTAGTTTAAATTTCAGATGTTTCGTTATTAATCCGGTAAAGTTAAAATATTCTTTATGTATTGCTGATCTCATTATAACGCTTTTAATTTCACTAATGTAATCGATATTTTTCTTAGATAATGGATCTTCAGTTGTATTTTCCTGGATTATTATGGACATCGGACCTATCTAAATTATCAAATGAATCCAGAAATAAAAATGTTTGGTCTATGAAGAAATTTTCTCGGGTTTCTAGCCGGGTTACAGCGCACCTAATGGCCGACGTTTCGGCGACTAACTCTGTCAGTTCCCTGATGATGGCGATAGAGTTAATCGCCGAAACGTCGGCCATTAGGTGCGCTGTAACCCGGCTAGAAACCCGAGAAAATTTCTTCATGATTATCCGCCGGGAAAGTTTGGTCTAATTGAAAGCTAGAAATAATTTAATATCAGAAAAGGTCACATTAAATCCAGCAAAGTCTGATGATTTAAACTGACAGGGCATTTTAATGCTTCGCAATATTGTCTAAACTAGTGTATACAATGGAAAGTTTAGATCTCGATTTTTATATATGAAGGCACATGTCTTTACGGAAAGCAGGAGAAAAACACTGCCCCTGCCTGGGAATCCAATCTGGGTCTTCCAATTGCCGGGTGGATATTAAAAACAAGTATATGTAGATTGGAAGTCAACAACCAAATAAGAGCAGGATATAATATTATTACTTCCATAAAATTTTTGATCATATCTCACTCATCTTAAATTTATGTAAACGCTTACGTGGATGTAAGAGTGAAATTAAAAATATATTGCCATTTAAATATATAACAGCAGATTACAACGAAACATCAATAAACCAAAAATCAATCATAGTTATTTCTTTTATCTCCTATACCTTTACATATTAAAAATTTTATGACAGAAAATGAAAATTGAATAACTTTCTAAATTATAGACATTATCATGGGCCGAAAATATATTGTTTCGATATCAGAAGGTCAAAGGTATTAAAAAGAGACCCACATTTGTAAGAAAAATTAGGAACTCTATTACAACGACAAAAATATTTATCCCCTTAATGCCTTAATTTTTTTACACCGAAACAATTTTTAATTCATATTGTTTTCTTTTTCATACAGAAAAATATTAGCAAAGCTAAGAAATTCACAATATAATTTTTTTTTAATTATTGGTTGATATAATGCATTTTTTGGCAACAGACATATTCTCGTCAAATCAGTATGAATATCCTCTTTGGATTTTGAGATGTTAATGGCTTATATTCATTGAACTCGCGAAATTAGTTCCTCTTTTTAGTCAGACAAAGATGAAAATTTCATTTTGAACATCGATAAGCTGTCTGGTCTTTAAAATTTGACTTTTCAGTACATTGTATTTACTACTAAACCACGAGTCATCGAGCAACTCCGTCAGTACTTGTCCTGCGTCAGTACGGGCTGTACGGAACCACCAATTTTTGTGTTTGAAAGTCTCTCTCGATTGATAATAATGATGGATGACCTCTCTTTCTATTTTAAACACCTTTTCCGACATTATTAAATGAGGCAGAAATTGAGATCCTGATTGATAGCATCACTATTTACTTTTTTCTTGGAATTCCAGGTTATTCCCAATCGCGGCCATTGAACAGCCGGTTATTGCCGACAGCAAGGTCGACAGAATGATAGAAAATCTTATGACAACACTTCCTAGACCTTATATATATATATAAATAAAATGAAATGCAATATTTTTTTAAAAGTGAAGATACAAAATATATGCTATAAAGCATTAGATATTTTGAGGCTTATACAAAACTATGAACATTTTTGTAAATAATAAATTTACCTTTTATGCAGTTTTTCTAAAATTTTTAAACCAACACCTACGTCCTTCATAGAAAACAGTATTATTACAACAATTATTTGCCTGTGTAATAAGAAATTAAGGCCCTAAATTAGGAAAAGCCCTTTATTTTTATTTTGGCTATAATATCATGCCGGTCGTCATCCTAAAAAATTCCTACACAGCTGATAATATTATATCGAAGAAAAATAAGAAGATGGAGCTTAGAATAGAAGCACAGAATGTCAAGAGCCTGCTTATAAATGTAAAATTAGAAGATATAAATGTATAAATTGAGAGATGCGAGATACTTATACTCCACATGCGCGAAATTCACTGTGCAGAAGAGAGAAATTTTTCGTTTGAAGATATCAGACGCGGTGAAGGAGTGACCACAGCCAAGAGGAAGAAGATGAATTCTAAGATCAATTGGATGAAGTTATGATAGAATTGAAAGATAAAAAGTGTGGGTAATCATGGAAGACAGTGGGGAAAGGCAAATACGGGAGCGAGGTTGAGGAATCTGGCCGCGGAAAGAGAAATGAATGAGCGCAGAAAAGATATATTTTTTTTTAAAGCGAGCAATATATTTGCTATACCATGTCCAGGCAAACATATAAGAATTATTTTTCAAATTCTCGTAGTTTACCGGGCACAAGTGCAGAATCTATTCACAATCTGATGGTATATCCTTGAAAAAGAAATAAAATACCGAAATATAATTTATAAGTTCATAAGAAAGCAAAGAGAAAATATAATCAAAAGACTGTTAGGCAAGAATTCGAAGATACTGTTGAATGAACGAATGCAGAGAAGGGACGATTTAAAAAAATGAAGAGATAAGAAAATGGATTAAGTTCAATATATAAAAATGGTATTAAAATTTGTCCATGTTAAACATCGTGTTAACATTTAACTTACATTTCAAAATTAATTTATAATAACCCCCTGTTGTTACATATACAAACATGCATATTTAAAGAAACTGATGAAGTAAGTTGGGTTAGACAAAGCTATTGCGCAGGCCATACTTTGGTACCTCTAATGTAGAGAGTGGCTGTAAGATTAAATACAAACTTAGAAATGCGAAGTTTGAAAAAGCGATAGAAATACATTACATCCCAGTAGAAGAATGAAAACGAATTAGGAAAAGTGTATTTGTAAACTGTCTTGTAATTTACGGAGAGGAATTTCATCGAAATACGTTCATCAGCGATACGGATGACATGTTTACAGATAGATAGAAATGATAGAATAATAGAAAAATAAAATAGCCTTAAAAGCGCTAAAAAATTAATACTCGAGCAATGTTTTATATCGGTTGATTAAATATTTACCAAGGTTGAAAATTTTCCATTCATATTATTAGTCAAATAATCCGATTACATTTTTCGTTTAAACATAGACAAATATAATACATTATTATTGAATAACTAAATAAACTCAATAATTAGCATCCTTAAATAACAAAACATTTTATATAGCTTTACAAAATCACAATAAAATTTTTAATGTCCATTTTTCAATTTTACTATTCTTTATTATGAAGTATGCACTGAAATGCTTTAATGAACTTGAAAGTGAGGAGAACGAGAAAAAAACAAAGCAAGTGAATAAGAGAACACGAAGCGCGATCATTGAAATGAGCGGAAGTAAAGGAAAAAGTGAAAGAAAAGTATATAAACACATAAAATCACTGGCCATTGACACATTTCATTACAAATAGTTTTTATTTTTCTTTAAAACTTTTAAAATTGAATATTTATTTTTATCTCGAATTTTATATGTTGTCTATCCTAGAAAAATAATCTTTGAAACGGCCTCTGCACAATAATCTTTTGTTCATTAGATGAAAATATTACTTTCTATCCGACGCATTCATCATATCATAAAATATCAGTGTTTTAAATTTAATACCATCAAACATTTTGAGCTCTGATGTCATTTATTCGAATTTTAAGATAGGTATATAAAATATGTTTATCGGATAAAAATAAATCTTCTTGATTGTCGTCCCTAAATGATCCATGAAAAATATAAAGTTACTTAAAGAGATGGTCCGCATTTCAGCTATGAAGTATTCGTGCTCAGTATTTCTAATTGGAATTGACATTTGTTGAAATACCAAAAAGTCAGATTCTAGATTTTAATACCGATAGGAAATATTTAAAAAAGTCATAAAATCTTAAAAACGTCCAAGCTTTATTCTTCATAACAAATCTGACTGCCATTTATAAATAACTAGCTGAAAGTACCCGGCGATGCCCGGGTTATGCCAGACCCTTTGGCGAATAAAATTATGTATTATATGGTAATACAATCATTTCTCTCTTTGCGCACCACAAAAAGTGTATTTCCGTTGAAATCTCGATTTCGAATTTTTTCATGAAAAAAAAATTTCTCTATACTACGTATATTGGAGAAAGTAAAAACTAATTCTGAGATATCTCTGATACCTATGAATTGGGCGAACTTGTATATTTTTCTTTTTATTCAAATATATGTCCTTTCTTTTTTATGTAACAATTAATGCAACCGTTTATGTAGAATATAAATGAAGAGAAGATAATCATGTAATGTGTTTAAAATAATAAAGTGTGTCCCTATTCTCATTTAATTAAAAATTTATGCTTGGGTCTATTTACGTTAATAAACATTATGGATATATAATATAATGGTTCTACTTACTAAGAGATAAGATTCCGGCATTAAAACGATGATAGGAAGATTCAACTGCTTTGAGTGAATCGTTAGCAACGCTTCCCATACGCAGTTAACTGAATAATTATCCGTAAATATTTATGTTGCTATGTATAAATGTTGACATTGCTACAGCAATAATTTCGATGCTTAAACAAAGTGCGAAGCGAATAACGCTATTCTTTCACCTATTTGAAGGTTTAATTGGCATTAATTGATTCGGAGGCAACAATTACGGTCGCCTTGACAACGTCCGGAAAGAGTACGAAATATCCGCAAAATTCCGAAAACAATTGCCTATTTCTGAATGATTCGACCGTGCAACATGTAAACATCGCAAAAATAAGATAGTATAGAGTTTTAGCCGTCGAATAAAGCAATAACGAAGAAAATCTCTCCATATTTACGTGTTTTAATGAATTAAGGAAAAAAACCTTGCATTCTGAAAAATCGAAAATCCCGTGTAAACTTATGGGAAAATAAAATTGCCTCCTGGATTCGAACCCGGGTCGATTTTGGAAATCCCGGGTACCCTATGTTACTCGTAGAGTCATATGAAGTCAATTTGCAAATTTTGGTCCCGAAAGATCAAAGGGCGCGGGAATGTATAAGGAACAGACAGATGGACAGACATTCAATTTTAGTATATAAGATTGGCCTTAGTGTATTTTCTAAGGTTAAATATAATTACCTAAGCCGAATATCCAAGCGAATTGTTCTAGATGTCAACAAATACGAAGAAAATAATCGGTAACGCGATTTACGTGATTTCCATTGGTGGTCGGTTAAAATGTCAACAAATGTGAAATCCTCACAAAAAATAGGATTGATTTCGAAGGGTACGCTTAACGGCAATCTTGAACCAGAAACAGCCGAAGCCGACATGGAAACTATGGAAATCAGTTGCTGTTGCCACATGTGTTCCAAACGAGGTGAAATTTGAAGATTACGCGCCTGCGGATAACGGTTTGCTTATTGCTCACGAACTAACAAATTGCGAAATGATGAGGGATGTACAAAACCCTCTGAAACTGAATTTTAATTTGATGACGAAGAGATTTTTTCTGAATTAACGAAACAGCCAAATGTGACCACCATTGAAGCAGTAGCCAGCATCAAATGTACATCACTTCCTTTTCAGTCGTAAATGTTGTGAGTGCTGTTATTGCTCTACCAAATTCTAATTATGAATGGCTGTTTTAAAATAAACAATAATATGAAAACGCATATTTTCTCAAAAAATATATTGATAACAACCTTCATTTTAAATGATTGACATTAAATAAAAATTTATGAATTAAAGAAAAATTTCATTCGCAACTGAAGTTCAAACACGCTAAACTTCCTATGAAAATGCGCCAATTACATTACGTTTATTCATCAACTTCTAAGAGGTATCGCATTGTGTATTATGTACTAAAACTACTATTTTTCTTATGTTCTCAATCCATGCCTGAAAATGTTTAATTAATAAAATAAGTATAATAAAAACCAATGCCGTCAAATTCGTCGAGTTCAGTCCCCTAACTAATCTTCAACTCATTGACCTCATGAAGCTATGAATCCGGGAAATATTTCTTTAAAAGAATGATCTTCCATTCGTCATAAGAAGAATTATGCGGTGGTCATCTAAGATTTATAAATAAAATTTTAATTTTGTTTAAAGTTCGTGTTTCACTTAACAGTGACTTATTCTCAACCTGTAACTGACCATTTCTACACATACGCTGCACCGTACCGATATTAATGTTTACACATGGGTTTAAAGTAGTAATAATTGTTTTAAATCAGAGAAAGATGAGTTACTAATAGATGTACTTTTGCTCATGAACTAATCACTTGCAAAATCCATGTTGATGAGAGGCGAACGCATTAAATTGAGGGCAGGAGCCTTCTGTATATAAAACTTCATTGTTCGTCGGACTTCGAGAAATAAGGCTCCTAATTTGTTGGAACTACATATTTTCAACCAACTCAATAAATAGCTATCATGAGAATTGACATTATCACTAACTTAAAATTATCATATGTCCTAGAAAATAAAATTATAATAATTTCAAAATAAATATCTAGATTTCATACAGCCATGAGCCATAGATAAAGGACTATGCGTTAAAAATCTTTGGATTCAGGCTGCAGATATTATTAAGTTATAGAAATTTTCTATAAATTAGGATTTTGTTTTTATTCCAGTTAAAAGTAGGCAGAGCTTCCATAAAAATCAGGGATGATTTTCAGCGAAGTGAGTTGACCAACCAAACGCAATACTCTCGCCATCATATTGAATCCTACTCTCCCAATATGGAGCATTATCCCGTCAAATAAAGCATTTTAGACAATTGTTTTTACAAGAGAATTAAGCGCGTAGCTTTTTAATACTCTTCGAGTGAAAGAGTTTCTTGTGTGTTTATGTGCGCTCTAAATACGAAAGACTACGTTCAATCACAAATCTTTCAATTTACGTGGAAATTGTCTCCAAACCAGATCCTGCTAAGTATCACTCAACCTTAAAATGATTTATGTTTCGAGAAATTAACTCCTACAAATTATTCCATATTGGCCAGGTGTATGAAACAAACTATTTACTTCAAAGCGTTCCAAAGAGCAATTAATTTTCCCTGATACTGGTCATAAAAATATGTTTAACAATTAAAAATACCTGTTAGGTAGTCCTTTATAATTCAAGTCACTTTTATATCCCATGTCATCTATTGCCAGAGAAAAATGAATAATCTTGGTAAAGTATGATAAACTAGCTTTTTAGGAAAACCCGCTATATAGTGATTTTTCATATACATATATCCTTTCTTTGTGAGCTATATTTTATATGCTTATGGGGTTCCTTCATTTGATTTAGGTATAAATTTTCATCATTCTCCTTAATGTAAAATATGGAATGACAAATAAATTTAAAATAACATTATACTTATAAAAAAAGATTAAATTAATATAGACGTTAATACATGTAGATTACATATGTACAAAGTTAAAATAATGGCATATGGAATTACGATTTCGACGTGTAAATGCGTAGACTACTAAGTTAACGGTAGTTCAATTTCCATGACAGATATATAATTCGTAAATCACTTCATAATTTTCTGCATTTACTTTAACGTAATTTATGGCCGTTTCCATCACGACAGTAAATCTTATAAAACGATATTAAGCAAAATACACTAGAGAGCGAAACTTAAATCTTAAATACCAGGAAATCGAATGAATTTGGCATTCCTTAGAAATCGTGATACACCATATTCATTCCACCGTTTTCATTCGTGCAAACCGCGACCTTTCGATCGCGTCAAAATACACGACCGTCTCTACGCACGTAAATCTTCCAAAGCGTGCGAAAACGTATAAGCGTACCTGTCATCGGAGTTATGCTCCTGACCACGGTGTCTCCGTCGCCCGCTCCAGGCCGCCGAGATCCCGCCTCCACGTCCTCCTCCCTGGACACAAAATACTCGTACAATTCGATCATGTGCGCGGGCGGTGGCGCCGTGCGGTTCTTGCTGCTCGGGCTAATTTTTAGCAAATCGAATAGAATTTTCTGTATGATCCTATTGTCAGCGGCGGGATGACTCGAGCGGTGAAATTTGTCGGCGATTTCCGTTAATACTCCAGGTTCCCCTTCGATAGCACACCACCAAGTCGCCAATATAGATAAAATTGCGACGGCACTCGGGCAAAGTTTTCCCATGGTCGACACGACGGAATAAGGTGGGCCTGCGGAGGGTAAGAAGATTCCTCTCGTAGTGGCAACCTAGAGCAGCTGGTGTCGGAGGAACGGCGAGAGAAAGAGAAGGAGCATGCGCGCGCCTCGCCTCGTGCGAGAGAAGCGTCGCTTCGCGGCGTCGCCACTCCTTCCGACTCCTTCGGTGTCTCGTACTCTTTTCCCGCGCTCGAGGGGAGGGCGCGAACGAGCTGTGGGAGGAGCAAAAGAGGACGATGTCGCTCACCATTGGCGACTGCCCTGTGATCCCCGTGGTACACGATTTTGCCCTGCCGTTAATTAGTCACTCTCGATTCAGGAAGAATTTTTTTTACCGGTAACCGTGACCGCGTCGCGGTTCTTCCGTTAAAGAGAGATAATCTCAGCTATGGTTTTCAACAGTTTGTAGTAGTCGTTTCGGCCTTGATGAATGAGGTACTGATAGGCGGATATCACTCTGGAGAAGAATTTAAAACTTATAGATTCATAATTGTTCGCGGCGGTTGGATTGTATTCGCTAGAGAACATTAAACCTATGACAGGTTTATTACCATTTCCGACGGCTACTTTGCAGATTACGTCACTCTTATGATAATAGCCGACGTAGTGACCAAGTTCATTCACTAGATATCGTCGTTTCTATGGCAAAACCTTATATCAGAATATTATACAAAATGGCCGATACTTTTTTGCACTCGAAAAAAGATACAAACTGATAAGAGATTTTGAAAAATAGAAAATTACGATTCCTTATTGCTCAATATAATACGTGGTGTTGTTAGCAAAGTAAGACTCCGGTTCCAAGTCCTCTGTTATCGGAGGAAATTAAAAGACGATCAGTTCCTCGATCGATTCTTGGAGGTTTGAGATTTGTGGGAACTTAATAATTATGAAGTGTTTTTTTTACGAATAGAGTTATTTCCTTTCTCTATTGAGCATATAGATCCTTTGCTCAGCCGGAGGACTTTTGTAGCTATTCGAAGGCAACGGAAATGACAGGCGTCGTGGGATCAGCTACTTAAGGGGCAACGACCAGAAAGTGACAGCGCAGTCGCAATTCTAAGCTGTATTTGGTTGGGGTCCGTCAACTTACCAGCTCACTTGGCTCACAAAATTCTGTTTCCAGCTTAACTAATTGATAAGCTAGGATTTTAAGTGGTTTAACCTGGGGTGGATTAACTAATTTGCCGCCCTTAGCCATTATAAACTTAGTTGCCCCTGTACCAATATGAAATTTTTTAATCTTTTTAAATAAGCATTTTAAAGTCCATTCACCTTCTATAATTCATTTTTACTTGCTATTCAATATAGTTTAGTATAATAAATAAGAATTATTATTAAGTAATAAGTTTTATTTTTTTAAATGCCGCCCCTAGAAATTTGCCACCATAGGCAAGTGCCTAAAGTGCCTATCGTAAATACGGCCTTGATATTATTAAAATGGTCTAATCCTAATGCAGACATAAAATAGATAAAAACTTAAAAATCATAATTCATGATAAAAATGCACTGCCTCGTATGATTTGTCCCTTATTTTGCAAAATATCCTTCCCCCTAAGTGAAATTATTATTAATATAATAGCAGCTGTAGATTTTTTTGCTGTTTTAGTTTTTCTCTTTTTAAAATCATTTTCCCCAGCAGTATCTTGCGTGTTCTGTCTTTTCTCTTCGAGAAAAAACGATTGTGATTTTTTAGAGATTTAACTGAATTTTTCATCTTACGGTCCAGTTTTATAGTTTTTTTAATATGGCTATTGATCCAGACAACCCTTGTCTCAAGTGCTCTGGATTGATTTATTGTTGCTGTACCATCAGCATAAAGTAAAACTGAGTTCTTCGGGAGGAGAAGATTTGACGTAAATATTAAATAACATGGGAACACGGCGCTGATTCTTTTGATAGATGACACGTAGTTTTGCTCGACTATATGAAAGACACATTCACTTCGAAAACTGACGGTAAACTTAGCTAAGTACACTGGGAATTTGTAATTATGAAGTTTAAGGTTCAGCTCGCGCTGTCAGATCCCGTCAAAAGCCTTAAGAACGTTTATAAATATTGAATTTGTGAATAGCTTTCTTCGGGGCGCTTAAGTTATACATTCAGCTAACCAAAGGGCCTTATGGGGGGTGGTAGTATTCTGTATAAAGCCCATTTGCTCTACTCATAGTATTTCATTATGTTGCAGTGGTCTTCAAGTTTTTTTTCAAATGATCACATCGAATGTCTTGCCGATAGAAGATAATAAGTATAGATATATACCTTTCATTACCAACTATTGTTAGCTAAATGATAGGCGAAATGTTTTACTTTCCAGTCTCTGACATACAGAGCTTGACCTGGATATGAGAAAATGTCGTCTGCAAGCAGTCCTTTCGATTCCGACTGAAAGACTGAATGGAGGTTTAGGGGTCAAATTTATTCTGAAGCACTCGAGGGAGTTTAAGACTGGAGCATACAGGATTTGGTATGAAATCCTGTTTTGAACTAGAGTTGCCACACCATCATCCAGCGGCGTAGCTAAGAATTATGCTCCCCCTCCCCCGCGAAGTTAACCTCCGGACCCCCATAATAGACGTTTGTAAAAAAAACACCAAAAAATACAATAATATAATAAGTACTTATAATCTTCAAACTGAACAAAAATATATATTATTACAAATTTAATAACACTGAAGATAGGAGATTGTGAAACATAGGAACAAAAAAATTAGTCACAAAAATTTCTTCTTCCTTGACTTAGCCTCGGCAATGTCTCTTATTAATAATTCCTTAGGTATAGCAGCCGATTCTTAGGCTTCTATTGAAAGAATTGAAAAATTATCGAGACGTTGCTGAGAGGAGCTATTCCGTAGGTAGTTCTTTATCTTCAGTTTTGAAAATGACCTTTTTGCCGAAGCAGCCGTCACAGGAAATGTCAAAAACAATAAAAGGCCTGTAACGATTTCGCCAAAACTAGATGTTAGACTATTCGGTAAATTCTCTGATATCTTTCAATAGAGCGATTTCATTTCGGAGAGGTTTCAATAAGGAATCAATTTGTAAAGGATAATCTGGTGATATATCATTTTCATAATATCTCGGTAATGTCTGCGCCTATTGGAAAAGTTCTTCTTCATATAAATTGATGAGAATTTGCGGATTCAAAAAATTAAATTTTTATATTACCCTTTGCATTGCCTCAAACCTGGAATCTATTTGTGCGGTGATGATGTCGAAGATTCTGTAGTACACATTAATTTTAAAATTTTGTTGTACATTAGAAAATCATCACAACATTCATCGTGCTCTTTTTTTCGTTTAGGCTGTCTTTTTTCTTGAAACATTGGGTTAACGTTCCACATATTTGCGATATTTATTGCTTGGATTTTTAAGGCCTCGTATTCAGTATGGTACTGTTTAATATTTTCACTGGCTAAGAGAGAGTACAAAGAGTTGGTCGCTTTCATAAAATATAATTCATTTGACTGCAGAAGTTCAGGCACAATATTTATTTCGGGCCGCGGGCCATCTGACCGTTCGGGCTCCCCGCGGCCGCATGGATGGGCTGTATAGTGGCTACGCCACAGCCACAGTCATAGGTTTGTCTAAACACTTTTTACAATATGGTTGGTTAGGTTTTAAATCCAGTTTGGCTGAGCGTATGCTATACGGTTGGAATTTACGACTTTAATGGGTGAGGAGATGTATTGATTATTGGAGCTAAAATGAACATTAGAGTTACTATTAATCACGTTAATGTTGTGTTTAAAATTTCCAAATAGGGGTGAGAAGATTTGCTTAGGAGAGTTGAAAAACTGCTGTTATTTTTGCGATACCTACGTAAGACCGGCTCCTATCATAAGTATTGGATTGGCCCTTTCGGGCACGCAATGGGCCAATTAATTCAAAAATTTCGACTTCTTCATCATCCTTAACGGTTTTTAAATTACTTAATATATGGTCCAAGGAATATTGAGATAAATAATGTTGTCCGGTAAGTGGTGAATTTCGTTGCCTCAAAGAGGCCAATGCCTGATTCTTCTATGCTACTTTTGTTGAAATACGTACTAATGGCATTAGGAAGTCCTCGCACTTAGTACTATAGTTTGAGATTAGTTGGTATGCGAAGTGTTCGGTATTATAATCTTTTGAAATATTTGGGGTATTTCTATAATCTCATAATGACGAATTTAATAAAAATATCATTACCGCAGGTAGTCGAAATAGGCTTGAACTTGATTCTTTCTATCATTTTTTGAACGGTTTTTCGCAGTTTGAGGAAAAAATCCTAATCGATGTGATTTTTATTTTGTTGTGAGGCTAGCTTTCCATGCATATTCTTCGGTAAGGATGTTAAACTGATTTTTTATCGAGATAGTTATGAGCAGCTGCATTGGTGTTACAATTCTGTGTTTTCTTAACTACTAATGGTAGTGAATTCGTATTTATTTTCTGATTCGTTCAGTTTTTCTTTTTGATTGAGGCACTTCCATCCTGCAAGGGTGCTGGTGGGCGCAGATTGCCACTTATCTCTGCTGATCGGATGAATTACACGATTGTAGATGTATTGGCTGCGTTTTGGCTGGTTACTTTAGCTGTGATGACTTGAATCCTCTCCCACCCTATCCCTCTCCCCCTCCCTCCCTTCCTCTCCCCCCTCTCTCCCTCTCCACCCCTCCCTCCTTCCCACCCTCTCTCTTGAAATATGGGTACAATTTTAGAATTTAGAATGTCTTGTGCTTGAAGCACTTTTAAATTTTTACTCGAAAATTATTTTTCTTTCAAGATAATTTTAGATTCATCGTGAAACCATAGAGTTAGTTAAAGTTACGTAGCATAAACTAAAACAAAAGCAGACAAAAAGGATAGGAGGCCTCGTGAAACAATTTTATAAATGGTCGATAAATAATTTTATATAATAACAGAGATATACTTTCGAGAGATGGTCACTTTGGGATGACATGGACAAGTACATATTTGGGAGAAAATCCCAAATAATCACAGAGTTTAAATAATAAAAGAAGAAATTTCATTAGCACTTGTAGAGTAAAACTCTAATGCAAAATTGAATTAAATATGAGCATTTGGATTAAAAATAAAAGGAATAATAGACGAAGATTTTTATTTGAATGCAAACTCTTCGAGCTTTAATATATTTTAAAAATTCATCGATAGTATTGGAGTGTGGGTTAAGGGTTCCCCAAATCGGAAAGGGTAGCGTAGAGACCGTATTGAATGTGAAAAGGGAGGAGCAGGAAAAAGGCTTCCGCCTATATGACACGTAAAGAACCCCGCCGATCGTCGCTACGGTGAAGGGACCAGGTTCCCCACTGCCATGTGGCCTGCAGGCTGCAGCAGATGTGTCGCGGACGGATTGAATCGTCGAAGAGCTTTTTGATGGCACGAGACGGAGGGACGATTCCTTTTTCCTTAATTATACGGAATGGGGAATCATCAGCGCCTAAGCTAAGCGTGTCACGAGTGCCATCTTAAGCACGGCATCATTTTCATCTTCCTAACTTCTTACTTCTCTTCCCCTTCTCCTGCTAATGTGCTAATGTTCTTTTCCAACTCCCGAAAACGTACGTAATGAGAGCCAAGCTGTTCCACGATCGGCAGCTATAAATGGACGAAGAAAACTAGGAAGAAGAAGAATGTTTGAAACGAGATGATTTTCCAAAAAGAGAAGGAAGGCAGAAAAGGCGAAGGAGGGGGAATACAAAACGAAGGGAAGAGGGGGCCAAAAATCGAAAATTATATAGGGGAGCATAAAACAATTAGACAAGATTACGCTGAAAAAGAGTTACTCTAAAAACACAGGAAATGATTAAAAAGAGATCAGTTGTACTTCGTGTGAATATGGCAATAAAATTTTAACTATCCACAATAATATATTTTCATATACGTATAGTAATCTAAATATAAATAATTTTTTCTTAAAACTAAATATAAAACAATACTTTCTCGATACTTCGTATGAGAAAGTAAAAACATGCACTTCAATCAAGCGCGAAAATTTGTATTTTGGGAGTTTCGGCCAACATTAAAAAGAAGAATGTGAATGACATTTAACAGGACGAAATATTGCAGAAAGTTTACTCCATTTTCTTTGTAGTTTATCCTGTGTTCATATAAGGAAAATCATACCTTAATCCAAGGTTTATTCCAGCAGCATGGAACGGCAACCGCACTTTAAAAAAAGAAAAAATCTTTATTAAAAATAATCTAATTTGGCGCGTTCCGAAAAACATCTTCTTGAAAAATATTTTAAAATGGAAAGTTTTTAACGTTTTCTTCCCCCCGTAAGAGTTCATCAAATTTGAGAACAGAAACCTTTTTTCTATAAAAAAAAAGTATTGCCTACATGCATATGTAGACGCATGCAACTGCATGAGTTTCGTGCGGTTAGTTTGATTCTATGTTTCCTTTTGGAAGACTTCCCTTACTATATGTATATTATAATTCTTCAAAACATGGCACGAAAAATATTTGTTCAAATTAGACTTCAGTGCTGACCAACTAGCTATTTCAAAATTTAAGGTGCAAACATCGTCTCACGCTGCTAAAATCGTAAAACATATAGTTGAAACTATAGTTGCATTACTTGAGTACGCTAGATACGCATTGCATCCAAAATAAATAACCAAAGCTTTATAAATATTACATGTATAAGTTTAGAACAGCATTTCCATTAAAAACATAGAGAAATTGGATTTACGCAGTAATCGTTAGTGAAAGGTAAGAATACGGCGGCGGGAGAAGAGGTATTCTGTAGGATACTTGATGGTAACCAGTGAAAATGGGAAAGTGGGACGGTGGAAAGAGAAATTTGGCTGAGACATACTGAAATTCTCATCTTTCCAAGCTAGCGAGTGAAAACGAGAAAGAGGGAAAGGCGACTAGAATTACCCCGACCCGCTCCACTAATATGATTCAAAGTTATGCTAATTGATAATGAAGATAATTTCAATTTCCACGAAATGGTTGGGAAAGTCAACTGCGCTTATCAGATGTAACGCAACCATCCTTAGTTTGATCCTTCGATCGTTGATTTATTTAGAAATAACTAACGGTGAACCATATTCATTTTGTTTACTCAACCGTTTCTGGATTGGAGCTATCCTCATCATGAATTGATTACCAATCATAAGATGAGGTCGATATTTTATTTTAGAAACAATGATATTCCGCTTGATTGCTTACCGGTAAGTATACTCAGAATCGTATCTGATTGGGGATTAAATTCAATCACTTTACATCAGGGTTTCCCAACGCGGTGCCCGCGGGCGCCATGGCGCCCGCCAAGGTTCGCTGTGGCGCCCGCCGAGGTTTGTTCTGGTGTCCCTCCTTAAAACTTGCAACTCTTGCGACTATTAGTGTTGAGCTGTCACACAATACTGGAAAATTCCAAACTAAAAGGTCTTTATGACTTTGTCTTGTAGATTTTACATATAATGTCATTTAAAGTAGTATTTTATGATTTTTCTCGCAGTCTTTTCATCAATTCGCCAACTCTCGGAGGTGGTTCATTGTATCATTTTACCTTTAATCTTTATTGTAATGTATTTCATCCCTTTTGTGAACATTCGTCATTCTTTTCTTCCTTGTTGACGAAGGAGTGTCACTTCATGTTTGCATTCTAGTCACATTTCTCTGTTCATGGATTCATAGAAAACGCCGGTGAGTACTTTTCTTATAAAATATTCGAAAGGGTATATGCTCGTATTATACAGGGTGACTTTTTATTCGTGTCAGACAATATGATGAGGAGAGCACGTACATGTATTCAGCAAGGTGTTGCTCATTTTCAAGATTTGATGTGAGATTTTTTTAAATAACATCAAACTGTGTTCATAGAAATTTTGGCAATTTGCTCCGGTTAATATTCTAAGATATAGCGATTTTTTGGGGTCCTCGAATAAAAAAATTACCCTGCATAATGTCGTTACTAAGTATTTTTCATGTTTAATAAAAAATGGTTTTTTAGAATAAAATTTAATTACAGCTACGAGCTTTACGTGTTGAGTGGACACAGGCGCCGGCCGCCTTCGCTGTTATTAAACCGAAGGCACCCTTGCCAACGTAAAGGTTGGGAACCCCTTCTTTACATCAATTGAAAAATAAATACTACTGATATTAAAAAGCCAGATAATTTCCTTTGTGAACTGTTTAAAGATTTCTTGAATGAGAAGGAAGAATGAAATCGATATCTAAATTATGCTTTCAAATAAAATTTTCAGAAATATCAGAAGATTTGTTCTTTAAGTTATACTTAAGAATTTTTTATTCCAAAATATAACTGCACGCCACTAAATGAACGTTTTTTCTTCAAAAGGTCATTGAACTTCCCGTACTACGGTTGGAACTTCATTTACTCTTGGGACTTCATTTCGACCTCATTTAATTTGGTCCCAACTTCGAAGAAGTGAGCATTTTGATCAGGTTTTTATTTCGGCCACATCATGAATTTGGCTCGACCTGCAAAAACCAGTGCCGCGTCATGCATCACAGCACTTCGTGCGCAAGTCCCCTTTCGGCTGTCCGTGTTCAAATCACTTTTTCCCGACATTTTTCAAAGAGAAGTAAAAAGTGTTTTATGCATTTTGACAAGTAAGACAGCCTCAAGAAAAAATGTGTGTGTGTGTGGATAGCTATCAGGCTTTGTGCTTTGAATATCCTGATCACCGTCTCGGCGATACCCTTTATGGAAGAAGGCATATGTATATATTTTTCCAATCTTATTCTCACCGGTTGAAGTGAGAAAATACATCATCAATTTCACAAATTTTTCCTTCGATAGCATTTTCGAAGTTAATTCCATATTTGCTATCAGAACATAGATAATACATTGGTGGTACAATCTTCTCTTTTAACTGAATCCTAAAGCAATAATGCCATATTCACGCTCCTTTTGATTATTGCTGAGGTGATACTAGGAAAATAGCTTGGGACATCTTCGAGCTCTACACCGCTGATAAATACATTCTTAGGTTTTGAGGAGGAGTTTTAAATGACTGGTTCATTAAGATGCAATTAAAGTCCGGCATTTCGGCTTGCTCGCTCTAGTTTCTCTTTTCCT
This sequence comes from Uropetala carovei, assembly GCA_036926305.1. Taxonomy (NCBI): domain Eukaryota; kingdom Metazoa; phylum Arthropoda; class Insecta; order Odonata; family Petaluridae; genus Uropetala; species Uropetala carovei. Next base: position 28,840,058 of record JAXCHB010000011.1, read on the forward strand.
CTACAAAGCAATTTTGGACTTTTTTCTTCGGCAAACTTCAAGTGCCTCAGAAGTTCTCCATTGACATATGTACCTTGTTATCTCCAGTTTAGCTTTTTGGACATTTCCTCTAGTGATGCTGTGAATAATTACATCACTCTCTTATCAGTCTTAAAGGTCTTCATACACTAATGTTTCTTTTTTGTGTATATTCTTTATGAAAGTTTTGTATATTTCATTTTCTTCTTGTTACTTCAGTGCATTTAATAGAGACGAAGTTCGGATGATACCGAATGATTAATCGTAGTCGATGAAGCCCATAACCATAGCAGATAACAGAAGAGATACGACAAGAGGTTGCCCTTTACTTAGAAGCTCGAACCCCCTTGCACTGAGCACAACATTTGGAGAACGGAAAGCATTAACGGAGCTAATCTTAACTCTTTATCTTTTACCTTTGCCATATAACTTTTATATGCAATTTTTTATTAATTCTTTGTAAAATCCGATGCTTTAATTAAAACTGTGATATAATTTATGGATTGATAATCGTTTTAATTTCCATGTACTTTGAAAAATTTCGAACTTTCTTCTTGTTTTTTTAACTTTTAGTGCATATAAAAGTATATTTTTTTAAATTTTATTTTATTTATTTATCTTTCACTTTGTCTTAATTATCTGGTTAGATATCAGGTTATGATTTACGTTTTATCACAAGACAATATCTCCAGAACCGTTGGCCTTAGGGACATGGTTCAAATGCCATTTTCTTTCTACTGATTGGAAGATTCCAGAAAAACTAAAAGTTTGAGCATAACATTTTCTAACGTCCTAATTATATATGCTATTCTACTCTATTAGAGCCATCTTTGAGAAAAAGAGGAGCCCCTACTACCCTTGCGTTTATACCATATGCACGACCTCAGTGTATGACAGGTTGCCTGAATACACGGAGCCCATACCCTATTGCGAAATAATTTTTATTAAATTTCATTTTTTAATGTTAATACCATAGAGATGGCGCTTCGATCAATTTTCCAAACGAAAGAGGACATCGTTCGTATCAACTTGCCGAAAGCCTAAAAGCTCTATCTTAAACAGGAATCGAATTATAAGAAGTGGAAAGTTGACCACAGATATACAAACAAATAAATTTCTAGTGAAGTGCATATAAAAGTATATAAACATGTAACTCACACATGCTGGCCGCCCCGGGGCTGCCACTAGTAAGCATTTGCCTATTCTGCTTATTGGTAAATCAGTCTCTGGGGGGACGTGACTCTTCTGTCGTATAACCGAGAGGAGAAGTACAGTTTAACCTGTTTGGTGAAAACAAGAAATTAAACATCGTAGTATTGAATTGCCGGAGTACTCGCAAGAAAATTGCCGAATTCGGGCATGTTATTCGCAGTCTATATACCGATATAGCGACATACGGAAAGTTAGCTCATCGAATAAATTGCGAGTCAGGAGATGTTTCGTAGATATACTGAGTAATAGCATCCAAAAATTGAAATAATCATTGTATTTATCTATGGTCAGGTCGCAGGTAGAATAAGTAACATCTCTATGGGATCTATGCGGGAATAGTCTCAAAAAGAAGATAGTAAAAATGCAGCGAGGGACAACTAGAATCGTAAAAAGAAATTATGATAATAAACAGAGCGTTGCATCACTAATTGAAGAGTTTGACTGGGCATCGTTAGGAGGACGCAGATTACAAGCTAAACTTATGCTGTAAGCAGGGCCGGCTCAACAATACAAGCGGCCCAAGCAACCGCTTGGGGCGCCGAATTTTTAGGGCTCCAAATTCCTAGGAACGCCAAATTTTCTTTGGAAAATTTTTTGGAAAATATCTTAATTTAGTTTTTCCATTTGGTTTTCTGTTGATAAGTTTAGTGTTTGCAGCTGGCGAATATGTGTGAAAATGTGACTTCAAATGAATGTTCAGGGGCAATAACCGAGCTCCGAATGGTATAATGGTATTTCCGAATGCGACTTCCGAGAATACTACCGACTACAAATAACTGGACGTGGTTTTCCCAACATTTTATTGCTGTGTTACATGCCGGGGGTCTTTTCAAAGTTATTTTTCTGTGAATAAAGCCTTGTTTTTTTTATTAAACTGTTTAATCATAAAAATACACAAAACATAAAAATAATTATATCCTATAAAACTACTAAACTATCGAATTTTAATGTAAAATTTATGTATCGATGGGGCGCCATAATTGAAATCTGCTTGGGGCGCCAAAATGTCTTGAGCCGGTTCTGGCTGTAAGTAAAGTAAATGTTGGGGAAACAAGCGAATGAGGTCTTAGGTCCTTTCAAGAATGCACCATAATGAGGAAGGCACGACAATCAGGATAAGATTTGCGAGGTCTATTGTAGAACGGAGAGGTAATAAAAAGGATAGTTTTCCCCAGGACACAATAGGAGAAAGCTGTATGAGAATTGCTAAGGATTTGTTTGGTGCTTTGAACCTCCTGCCATCCACAATAAGGTGACTTGAATGGTATAATGTAGAGGTATGGTATGGAACCACCTAACGCATCGCGAAGGTTATGAAAATATATGGATTCATTCCGAGATATAATTCACTGTTCAAGATTCGGATCATAAGACTCGCTACAGACAGAATATCAGAAGGTGTGTACGCTGCAGCTGTGAAAACGTTACATCGGACGAGGGCCGCCGAGAGCGGGCCCTGGGGAAAATACCATTGCCGGGTCCCTTTTCTCTGTTTTAAGTTCAAAAAGGGAATGTGTCCCCTCGGCAGGTCCAGGACAGCAGACTGCCCCTCCCCTCTTCTCTACAGTATAAGCTCGCGGTATCGAAAACAGAATTTGTCAAATTCAATCCAATTAAAATTTTTTATCAAAATTACATGTAAAATATATGTTTGTGCAATTAGACTTGGTATAATTCGATTAATTTCGATAAACAGCGAATTTGTAAAAATCAAATATTCGACGAAATTTAATTTCCGTCGATAATTGTAAGTTTTTCATCACTAAATTTTTTGCAAAATTACGTCATGGTTTTTAAATTTGGGTTTACAAATTAACACCTAAAATATATTTTAGTACCAAAAAAGCAACTTGTAAAAACGTCATAACAGACGACCACATTTGTATCGGAGTTTCCTACACTATGCATTGTGAGGTCCCCCGTGACATTTTGCGTATCTTGCGATGAAACAGGGTCCAAAAGTACGAATTACGTTAGAGTAGACCTTAGTATGAATGAATACCAATCGTCAAATGTCCCTTTAGTACTTTAACTTATAAATTCTAATAAAATTTAAATTTCTAGGGGCCATACGTATAATCCATCCTCCGAAGGGAAGTTTCCCAACATCATCGTTCTGTGTTTGCGTTTTAGGCATTTTTCTAGATTCCTCCTGATTTTTTACCAACATCGCAACTTTTTCCTTCATAATATTTACGTATAAATTTGGTTGTATATTTTAATAGCGTAACATTAAGTTTCTTATCGAATGGTCGCGATTTCGGAGTTGTACGATTCAACGAATAAAATTTAGTTTCTCATCTCTAAAAAATTGGGAGTAAACAGTATTGTTCTTTAGAACTGACCGTACGACGACACTCCGAGTGCCTGTGGTCCGGACCCCGGGCACAAAGACGGAATTTCCCGAAGGGGAGAAAAATAAGAGTAGTGGGGAGGAGTTTCAGGGTTGAGTTGGGAAAATCCAAATCCAAATCTGAGAAATGGAAATGGGAAATGGAGAAAACGCCGGCCGTTGGTATTGGTTTTACCAGCGTATTGCAATAGGAAAACCTTATGACAGATCCTAATACCGGGCCCCTGGGATTTTGCCCCGGTATCCCCACCCTCTCGGTGGCCCTGCATCGGACATACCAGACTTTCCATCTCGTGTCGAATAAAAGAACATGCTCGACCCATCCAAAAACGTCAGTGGCATTTATCAGCAATTGCGGAGCATGCCTTCTTATCTTAGCTTCGCTAATCAATCTTGAGGGCATAAGGATCCTACTCAAATATTATTTCCAGTAGATAATAAGAGAGGCGACAGAAGTAGCCAAGATACCGGAAAATGTAAACAGATAATACGATTACACGCTATCTATGAGATGAAAGATCCGAGGATAACACGAACGACGTTCGGAGAGGGATAGGAAGCTACAACGGACAGAAAGTTAAAAGGCGCGGGACGTTGTGAATATAGGGGAAAGATAATAAACGACCTTTCATCTGAAGAAGCCAAGCGGTACTGTCGGCTAAACGAAAGGCGTATGAAGCATCAGCGCTGTGATCCACCCGAAAAAACCAACCGCGTGCCTATTAAATTACCGATTCTAATAATTACATTATAATTTCAATTATCATATGATAATATTTGATTCCATTGTGTTTCCCATAATTCGTTAAAAAATTAACTTTTTGACCCTATAAATTGCCGTTGTTGGAATCATCGGTTATCAATGCAGGCAGTCCTCGCACTTACGACACTAGATTCCTAAGTCGAATCATCGTAAGTCGAGTCACATTTTCCCAAATCTACAATGTTATAAAGTGGGGTTACGTTCCTGACTCATCAGATCATTGATTTAGCCCAGCAATTCTCAACCAAAAATCTGTCTCGAAAGACGGTTGAAATTTTGAATTTTGCTTTTATTATCATATTTAAATTTAATATTCAAGTCTCTGAAACAACATTTCTTTCTCCTGTACATTTAGAAACATGGCCGATCTTAAGGGCTTAGCGACCCAAGGCAAAAGTGGTTTTGGCTGCTCTAGGGCATAACATTTTTTGGAGGACGCTTAAATGTAATAAATTTCGATATTTTATATGTAGGTATATCATAATTAATACAGATTACTTACATATTTATTAACTTTTTTATTTTATACAAACAAATTGACAAATAGCCGGCCGGGTTAGACTGGTAAACAGTGCGCCTGCCTTCTAAACCAAAGGTCGCGGGTTCGAATCCCGATTGAATTTTGGACTTTTTCTCTCTCGACCATCTGGGAACCGATCCAATAGATAGCCTATCATAGTTCGTGGCTACAGTTACGATGTTGTTATCCTTCCACCTCACCAGAAGTGCGTTGCCACAGTTTCCATTGTCATATTCCCCCCTCTCATCCTTTTTCATGGCGGATTTGTTTTTGAGCGGGCAGTTCTCCATTCTATTCTCTTGAATAGTCCCGCTAGCACAGATACCAATAGAAGCAATATGTCTTATTAGTTTTACTGATGTGAAGTAATTATCAAAAAAAACTTTGTCCTCCATTCTTAGGAATCTCCGCAGCGTTTATTAGTGAAAGAACAACGTCTCCACCCAGTACAAATTGCTGCATTTTATCTGTTTCTTTGCCTGTATACACTTGGAAGGTGACCATGTACCCAGAACTGAAACAAAGGGCCCAATTCTTGAAGCCGAAGCGAATTGGCTTTCCCCTAATAAATTGCTTTGCATAATGCTTTCCGTAATATGGAATCATACTTTTATCGACGGATAAATTTTCATCTAGCCCGCCATGCTTTCTGAATGCAGCTTCAAGCATACTCAGTAATGGTCTAAGTTTGAATAACCTATCACTATCATTATGAAGTGTGTTATCATTCAAATGAAAATGTCGTAGGATTGCCTCAAATCGATTACATCGGATACTCTCCGACAGTAAAATTGGAACATCCCTCTCCTTGGACCAAAACAAACGTTTGTTAGGATATGTGGCATACCCAGACATCAATATACCACCAATAAATACCCATAGTTCATCCCTTGTCATCTCAAGTGTAACATTTTTCTGCCCCACATAGAGGTTAGTTTGTTTACAAATGTGACCCAAGAGATAATTTGTGAAGAACAAACTGAAAAATTCCAACGAACTTTCGCATGCAAGTGCGCCTGTAGATGAAGGAATTACATTACAGTTCACATTGATATCAAAATAAGGTTTTTCCCTTTTCCATTTTGCCACTTTGTGTGGTACAGCACTGGATAAAGTATCACAAACTAATATTTTCTTGGGAGGAGGAACACTGAATAAGGCATCTGGTGGAACACTACAAGAGGGATCCGATGGGACACTGCTTGAGGCATCGGTCAAAGTCTCCTGTGAAACAATCTGATTTTCCTCTTGATCAGACTTCGCTGTTAGTACCTCACAAAAACTAAGCAACATTTTCCGTCCGAGGTGGATGAGATCAGCATCATGCTCGTCATCAGATTTGTCGCTGCCCTCGTCCGTGTCCATTCCTTCATTTGGAGGTTCAACATATATAAGTCGCTCTTTCTCTTCTTCATTCTCCAAAACACCTAATATTTCATTCTCACTCAGCCTAAAACAGTAACGTAATTCACGGTAAATAATACGTCTTCAAAACTTTCGGGGAATTTACACCGAATTGTTCAATAATAAATATTTACGTAAACATCACTCGTATTATTGCTGTATTTAGGGAAACAGTAAAGTCGGATTTGAAATGCAATTTCAGCTGCATCTCCAGTTGAAAATTGCTCAAAAAACGCGAAAACCGTGAATAAGACAAATAGAGCATATCCCTACATTAGAGATGTAATGACTGTCCGCGGTGCATAGCGTCTGATTTATCGGACGCCAAAATAAAAAGGATGATTTAGCAAAATTAAAACAGCATGTCATAAATTGCCATGTATTAAATCAAATATTAATACGTTAGGGAAACAATAAAAGTATTTCTCCAAATCATAGCATGTAAAAATGAAAAAATATTTACGAACCCAGTGTGACTCAGTGCATATTTCTCAGACGACATCTCGGAGTAAAAAGCGTGTTGCACACTTGAGATCACAAGAGAAAATAAGGGATAATGATAAAAGTGTCGAGGCACATTCAAGGAGTCGTGGTAAAGTATTACAAAATATTTAATAAAGTTCCGCACGGCAGAAAAAATACTTTTTAAGCGTCCGATTAATCGGATGCTATGCACTAATGGGTTATAGCTTTTAAATTCTCTTTTTTATACATCATCACCATCATTACTTGAGTTTTTTTACTTCTTATTTTCTGACTCATGTTAATAGTTTAGGGAAAAGGGTTTATAAAAATTTGGCACAAGTGAAAAATTTATCATTTTGGTGACCAAGTAATCTCCACCTGAAAAAATATTCTTCTAAATATGCGATATATGAAAGTAAACATGGATAATATAATAGAAAATTGGAGTATTATGTAACGTTCAAATAAGATATATACCAGTGCATTAAGTTTACTATATCCAAATTATTCAGATTTGAAAACAATTATAAACCGAACAATAAAAAATAACAATGCTAAAACAATCAAATTATTAAAAAGACGAAATGCTACTTCCTAACTAGTTTTTAATTATTTGCTGAAATTTGTAAGACAAATAATGTTTGCAGGAGTTCGTTTATTAAAGTGTAAAGCTACATAATCCTTCATTCTATTTCAATCTCAGGCCAAAGCAGTTATCAAATATCCACATCCAAGAAATAGTAAAATTGAAGAAAAGACAGAGTAAAAATAAAGTACACTATTCCATAATTCCTCTAGTGATTTTCACATATTTTGCAGTGCCTCACAGTCGGTTGTGTTATGTTGCCGATCCAGAAATAAAGCAGTTTGTAGTATGGACGAGCAACAAATACGCAAGAAGTTCAAGTTTTTTGTAGAAAGTAAATATAGATAAAACATTTATGAAAATATCGGGAGAGGACGAGAACTTGAATATACGAGTTATGGGAAAACCTCAGAGCAGGTTGAGCAATATAAAACAAAATACAACAAAATTAAAGCGAAAAATATTTTAATTCAAATAATTTTTAAAACGCAGAAAAGTAAAAACAAAGGGCTTCCAACTGCAAACGAAAGTGAACCGGAGATTTGAGCTACTCGACCGGAGATTATGGTCCCTTAGCCGGAGGTTGGCTTCCGTAGTTGTGACGTATGTTGATTTTCTCTAACAGAATTTGACGGTGCAAAATGACCTTAACTGTCGACGCACCTAAAAACCTTATTACAACTATTAATTGATAAATAGATTATTACACTAACAAAGTTTACATATCGCAGTCTGATATCAATTCAGTTTAGTCTAAAGATAGAGAAATGTCCTTTTCGATTGAAATACAGCCAGTCCTCGCATTTACGACGCTATTGGTGTCGTAAGTCCAAGCGTCGCACTTCGAAACGTCGTTAGTCGAAACACATTTTCCGAACTATACAATGTTATAAAGTTTGGTTACGTCCCTGACTCATCGACCAGATAATATATTTTCACAAACATTATCCTTAGTATTCTGTTAAGACAAACGTGTCAGTATAACTTGTTTAAGATATGACTATTCACAAGCAAAAGAACTGTTATCTGCAACAAAAATAGCGTCGCAATATAGATTAAATGACCGAGACAAAGCGACTGTGATGATGGATAGCAGCGGACTCCGTTTCGTGACTAGCCGTAGGAGAGGTACACACGGAAGAAAAAATATGAAAAATATAAAAAATAGTAGTGTTCGTTTGCTCTAAGGCTTTCTAAAAAAGGTTCTATTTACACTTACCAGCATGTCATTAATCAGTTGTGCCCATCATCTAACATTTTATGAGAAAAATGGAATGTCGCGGACTGGCAAATAATTGTCCGCGGACCGGCACGGCGGTTGAGAAACCCTATTTTATAGATTAAACTAGGAGTATTGGTTTGGGAGATATTTCCAGGCGATCGTGGACGGAAAATTAAAACCTGCACCTCAAGAAAGAGAGGAAAGCGAAAGATCTTTTTGTAATCTCACCCTGCAGTGGAGTGGGAGAGAGCAAGGGAAAAGACCGTATCGGAAATCTTCAGATTATTTTCATTTACTTACAATGTGTATCAATTTGAAGTCGCGTCCAATTACATAGCATGTTTGCGTGAGACATATTTCTTTATAAGTGTCTTTTCCTTCCTATTTTTTCATACAATACTAATATTATTTTCTTACCTTCATCATATTGAATATAAATTAAGTTGGTAAGAACTGACTAAAGAATCTAATTCAGGATATATAAATGTAATAACTTTTACTTTAGAATGTATGTAATTTCTATTATTTTTTCTACAGTAAAAAAATAGAAGAAAATTCTTCGTAATTAAATAAGATTGGTTGTCCATTGCTTTCCCAATTGCCCAATGGAATCTACTTTAAATGGAAAATGAAGTCCATTTTCGTACGATAAATGTTAATTAAAGTTAGTAATTTAAAAATATTTCAGAACCATAACCTCCCAAAACTACTCTATAAGGAAAAGATTTTAAATCAAAATTCTCACATGGCAATGTTTTTTTATATTCGAGATTTCTGGAGAAGAGCAAAAGAAATTCTCAAATTCTCGAGAAAAAAATCTGATGTGGCCAACACATGACTTTCTCCATACTTGGGGTATAGATATTTAAATTCTTTTTATGAATAGCATTATAAGGCAAAATTATTATTTCGTATCGTTAAAGTATACAGTCATCCTTATTGCCGTAAATTACGTAAATTTTGAATATGTTTACAGATTTCACCGCTACATGGTGCTGGCGCTGTTTAATGGTATTAAGAAAACGCGAAATATCTCCGAAATGGATGGTTCTACGAAAATTAGTTTCAAACAAAACTTGGAAGAAATATTATTCACTACAACTTTGGTCCTCACGAAGATTACCAATAACGATGTTTTTAAGGAGAAAACCTAAAAACCGGTTATTTATAAATAACTCCTAAACAATAACTACAATAGAAAATTGTTTCAAATGAAAGTTGTAGGAAATTACATTCTCTATAACTTTTGTATAGAATTGTAGACACAATAATGATATTTTAACGAAGAAATATCGCAAAAACCGAATCGGGTTTCGAATAAACCTCGACTTCCGGTTACCCGTTATTGTCGAAAAACTAATTACTTCTTTATACTCATGTCAAAGTGTTATATATGAAGTTTGGTAACGATGTGGCATGTACTTTTTGAGTTAGAGCGCCCACACTAACACACACACACAGGCATCATTCCGAAAATAGTCTAAACGTGTTCTAGGGACCTCAAAACGTGTATTTCCGTTGAAATCTCGAAGTCGATTTTTTTCATGAACACAATACTTTCCCATTACTACGTATGGAGAAAGTAAAAATACTGTGAATAATGAGAAATCTCGAGAACAGAAAAAGGTCGAGAATTCACATTCTCTAATAGTACCATATGCATAGTATCGCGAGAAATTTCTTTCTTTCTTCTTATGCGGTGTGGGGTGCCTATCATATTTGTCAATTTAGCGACATTTTACTTACTTTAGCGACTTTTTTAGTGTTTAGTGACATGTCACTAACTTTATGATTTTCTACTAATCTAGCGACAAATATAGCTATTGCTTTATGTAAACATAATTACATGCAATATACAACATAAATCAAACAAATTAATTTTACGATAGCTTTATTAAAATCTATATGTTTTAATATATACCTTAAAATATTTCTACAGCTACTTCCCTAGTTCTGATATTTTAAAGACCTTTTATACTAATTTTGAACGTTCTCATTCTAATTTACGTAGAAGAATACATTATAAAACGAAGTGAAATTACAGAAAAAATTATTTCCATTAATATTTAAAGAAGGTAATTCTTCTCGATGTAGAATATAAACATCGATTTTTATTATAATTATTGAACGTCATAAATGAAGCTTACCTTGTTGTTTCGAATTATTTAAATATAGATTTAGCAAGATTAGTCACAAATTGTGACTCACAATGTGCTACAAAGTATGAAGAATGTTGTCATAAGTGGATGAGCGCTTCTTATGCGTGTATATCAGAACATTTGAAGGTGATACATTGATCCTCAATCATTTGCGTTTTTAAGTTATTCCAAAAATCCAAATGTTTTATTCCCCTTATTAAAAATTCAAGGATATATTTAAAAAAGTCACTGAATATGAGTCGGGAAACCTCCTTGCATGTTATCGCGGGTATTAACGATATTTATTTTTCTACTTATAAAATAATATCTATTCCATTTTTATTAATAAAAGGCTTGCAAAAACTCTCCCTTCTTTAATACTAATAATTAAATATTATCTTAATTGATATTCATTTATAAAATAGATAATAAGTTTATTAATTAGATTAATACGAATTATTTGAAATATTTATGCACTATTTTATTTTTAACGACTTTTAGCGACATTTTCTTTGAATATAGCGACTTTTTATCTACTTTTTAGGATGGACTTAGAGACATTTTCCATTTTATTTTGACAACTATGGGTGCTTTCTGGTCACCATTTCGTCAGAATATGGGACGAGAGCAGTGAAGTGAGAATGAGGGGAGGATGAGTGAAAGAGAGAGGAAAAGGCTGCCGTACTAAGCCAATTTGTAAAGTGAAACAAAAAATATCGATCATTACACTGAACTTGATGTGCAGTGACTTTTCGCACGCGCTCGCAGCGGCCCTTTCTATAATAAGCGAACACTTGGAATCGGCGATCCAATGCGGCTGACTAGTTTACCTAAGCCTAACACCGACCCTGTTTAGACAGAACAAGAGTGTCAGTATTTGCTGCCAAATTCGATTAAATTTTGCGACAATACAGGTTAAGTTTCCTTCTTCGCTCTTCAATTGCCTGTGTACTTATATTGAGCGGGAAGGACGGGAGTATAGTTTGAGTTGGGAACATCTGTCTAAGAAATCTTTGGATTACACTGGATGATTTGACACAGTTTAAGGGCATTGTTGTTTTTATTTTACTTATTAATGAGCAATCGTTCCGAAAATGCCTCTTTAGACACCTTTAATTTTCATTATTTCCGGAACTATTTGTCTACTGTTGGACTTAAGTAAATTTAATACTGTATAATAAACATAAAATGAAATGTTTAAATAAATATACTCATTAATAATAAAAGAAATCTTTTGCTTTACACAAAATTAATTTTTAAAAAGTCACTTTTGAAACGTATAAAATCTATGAAAGGCTGAAAAAAATATTTGTTCCTCGGGTTTCCGCTTTTTATGAGGTTTAGCGTGTACCATGGCGTGTACAAATCACTAAATATTTTTTTTACTTCTCCGAAAGATTTGAAAACAATTTCGTTGCCTCTTTTTCTATCTCGATATCGTACGCGGTTCGATCGCATCATCGTATCGCATTCGTATTCCCAGACATCGAGATACGGTCGTCGTCGGGGGGGAAATAATTGTAGATAAGGACCGGGCACGATATACTTCTCAGCTGAATTAACCATTTACGTTTCTAATTGAACCTAGTGGTGGTAAAATTTTATTCGACCTTTCATGTCATATTGTTTTCGTAGGAATATGATCGCGTGGTTTCCTATCCTCAAAAGAGGATTTTCTTCAACGAAATCAATGTCTTCTGGAATCAGTCAAGTTACTGTGATAGGAGGAGGATTGATGGGTTCTGGAATTGCACAGGTATGGAAATCCGTTAATCAACATATAAAACTTGTTAAATTTAGGGATTATCTTGAAATATTTTAGTGTTATGCTAGCTAATGATAACGTTAGTGCCCGGCTAAGACTTGTATAGATTATCTCCGCGTTCTGAAAGATTTGTATGTTTTGACAATATAATGGAACTTCGGTTTTTATTCTATCCTTTTTTAGTTAATCAACGTTCTACTCTTGGTTTAGATCGAAAACCTGAATACTATATATAGCTGACCTTTTATGATGTGTCCATTTTAGTTGAACGTGCTCAAAGGCCATAGGATGAGTAATTTCGTTGGAGACGAATAGTGCAAAATCACTTTGATATATTAAATGTATTCTGGAAATAGCTTGCATATTTTTCCATTTTTATCCGTTCCTCCACTTTCATCATACATATATTTTTGTAATATTCCGAGTGCGTTTTATATTTAAATATATTGTGAAAAGTGGTTTCTATGGACGATGATAACGTAAAAAGTGCATGGGCATTTCCTACCATATGTGTTTGCTGTTGAAAAAAATTGAAAAGATGTATTTTTCGTAGGATTTAAAACGGTAACACTCGCCAGGATTTTGCAATCGTTAGACGTTTCGGTCCCCATCCCATACACGGATTGAAAGTCAATACTTTGTTTTTGAACTATTCTCGAATTTTTGTTATAACTATTTTTAAGAATAAATGTATCATATATTACACTATAGCTAAAGAGAGACTATTATCAACTTGTGCAATATGATTCTATTTGTCTTATTGTTTTATCTTTTGTAACTGGAATGTTTTTTTCTCTGGTTTTCATTAAGTTTTGCTGCTTTATGAAATTGTTTTATGATGGACGAAAGTCGATACAGGTTAATATGTATTTTTTTAAACATGCTCATTCTTTTCATTCAAGTAACACTTATATTTAGTAGAAACAACTTCGTCAAATGTGAACTTATTGCTTAAGTTCTTAATAACAAAGCTTCCTTTTATTTGCTTAATAGGTAGCAGCTCAAGCAGGTAATACTGTCACTATATGTGAAGTAAATGACAGTGCTCTTCAAACGGCCCAGAAAAGAATCCAGACAAGTTTAGATCGTGTTTCAAAAAAGCTTTTTAAGGTAATGTATTAATTGATATTTGTTCTTTAATCGCAATTGTCGCTTAAGCATTGATCGCTATCAATCGTTAACATTTTTGTAGTAATTTCCTAGATTTCTTTAGTTCAGTATTTTTGTAAAGTCTGAGAAAATTCTTAATCTACCATTATGATTCTAGGTGATTTCTAAAAAGAAGAATTGAATTTTGATCAGTTGTTGGATAAAATTAATTCCATTGTTTAACAGAGATAAGAGGATTAATTTTGAATGATTTATTTTTGTAAATACAGCATTATTTTCTGATAGTTCTTGTAAATGGTTTGTACTATATTATGTTCACAAAAAGAATATTTTACATAATACTCAAAGAACGTGCAGATAATACTAAACCACACATTAGTCACAATACTTCATGCAACCTAAATGGTCCAAATTCATTTTACAGTTGCTTGTTACCTGATGTTGGTGATTATTCACCAAAACCAGTCATGTTTATATAGTGATATGTGGAATTCTACATATCATTAAAGCTGTCTTCTTCTTCTGGTTATCAATCCTGAGATTGGTTTGCAGCTTCCACAAACTGCGTTCTTCACCAACTCTAGTGAATACCTCCTCATTCGTAATTCGATCTGTCCAACTTATCTTTAGCATCCATCTGTAACACCATACCTCAAAAGCCTGCAATCTTTTTTTTTTCTGTGGCCCGTATAGTCCATGTTTCACTCCCATACAGAGCTACACTCCAGATTAAAGCTGTATGTTGTTTGAATTTTGTCTTAATTTTAACAGTGCTGTATATACTCAGTATTGTAGTTGTATGTTTGAATAACATTCCGCTACAGTTCACTTGTTTATTTTCACATCTACTACGACGAATTTCCTAACCTAGTCTTTTTGCTGTAGGATAAACCTGTAGATGGCAGAAAGTTTGTTGCTGACACCATGCAAAGACTGAAAATGTCTACAGAAGTGGGTGAGTCCGTTAAGGATGCTGATCTAGTAGTAGAGGCAATAATAGAGAAAATGGACTTAAAACACAAGCTATTTAAAGAGATCGATTTGGTGAGCACATTATTTTTTGACAATTTTATTTAGATCAGTTGAGTTTCTTTGTCAAAAGTATTCTTTTGTTTTGATATTCATAAGTGAAGGACTTTTATTAGCATATATTTTACTAACTATAAATAAAAATGCTAATGGGAGAGGCTGTTTGTCTGATATTTGTAGTATGTTATGCTCTGCCTTAAGGATGCACACACATTTACTCCTCCCCCTGGACATCCCTGTCCATATTCTTATAAAATTCAGTTTTGTTAGTCCTGTGAAGCATGCAAAGCTGATCAAAGCCAAAATGTATTTGATGTTCTTATATACTATATTTATATTTTCTTACATTTTCTGACAATTTCTTATTTGCAGTTCGATTTCCCTGTCATAATCGTGGGCTCATTTTCTACTATTTTTAAAAGTTTTATCGAACACACTAGTCGATAAAAGTGCAATGCTTTTCCAAATATAGCTCCATTTATGTTTACAGATGAATGACCAACAGTGGATGAAAAATGCAGAATTGAGAGCCACTTTTGTACTGTATTCCCTATTCAATCATAATTGGCAAAATCTCAACTTTAACACTTACATGACTCCCGTAATCATACACCTGTGCATTTACCACTACTCTTAACTGATGCAATTCCCTCTATCAGATCATTGAGGAAGAAAAATTTTAGTATGATATCACCAGTCACAGTGGGCATCAGTTATCCATAATGCGATAGCAATTCTAGTCAAGATTTACAGTTGTCAAATTCGCAGACCTTACCGCACATCTGCACCGTTTACCCACTTGTGCCACCATGGCTGTGCAGAGAGGGTAACTAAAATTATTCTGGTGGACTTTTAAGTATCATTACATGAAATCGATATTTTTTAGTTGGCATTCAGCCCACCAAGAAAAATCACTGGACAGGCAATTTTTTAGTTGTCTTTTCTGTAACTTCCCACGCCTCTGAAAGAACATATTTGGAAGGGCAACTATTGCTTAACAAATAGGATTGCTTCCTTAAGGTGGAAGAGGGAGCATCATATACATACACACTTATACACACATATACAGTATATTTAAGACACGAAGTGTCTAGACAGGTCAGCTAGTGGTTTAGTGATTTTAAAGTAGGTTAAGAATATAACATGTTATGATCCTCTCAGAAAAAAGCACTAAAAGTATGTTATCCCTTCTAATTATCATAAACAGTGTAAATGCACCCTGGCCATAGGCTTTAAATGCTAATATTATAAACATGAATCGTTAGAACAGCAAAAAATGAATATCATCATAATCACTAATTGGATTATATCAGCCTTTTCATTCATGTTCAAGATTTAACTTGGAGTTTTGTAGAACACCATTAATCACTCGTTAAACTACATTCTAAATTTATCAATTAACAAATTTGGGCATGTATTTCATTTTATATTTTTGGTCATTATTATACTTTTTAAATGCAGAAATGTTATAAATAATTTCAGAATGTGCTTTTAACCTTAATTGAAAGTCTATTGGTCACATTTATGATTTTGAATTGATGAGGCATTTGAACTATTATTCACTAATTGTGCTCAGATGGATGTTAAATGCTTATTGCTGTGCATTTACAAATAATGTTGTTTATAGTGATTATTATTATTTTAATGGTATAGGTATCCTTATGCTTCATTGTATTTATCACATTTACTTTTCCTAACTTATTCAGGCTGCTCCAGCACATACAATATTTGCTTCAAACACGTCATCTCTTTCCATCAACGAGATTGCCTCTGTGACAAAGAGGAAGGATAAGTTTGGGGGGCTGCATTTTTTCAATCCAGTTCCAGTCATGAAACTATTGGAGGTATGTATAATAATCCTTTTCCCATAAGAAATTAAAGTAATCATTTTCTGATTCTTTCTTCTTTTTTCATATAGGTAATCAAAGCTGAAGAAACCTCTGAAGATACTTACCAGAAACTAATGGAATGGGGAAAATCGATTGGGAAAACCACGATTACATGCAAGGATACACCTGGTTTTGTGGTCAACAGACTTTTAATTCCATACATGGCTGAAGCTGTAAGACTATATGAAAGAGGTGATTTCATTTTGTCATAACAATAATAATGCTCCCTCAAAGAGCAGTAAACTTGTTGTCTGGAAAAATTGCAATAGAGCCATTCCCCATGCAGGGATAACTTGATACACCTTTAGCCATTTAGTTGATAGCTTGTTCTACATCTTGTAAAGAAATATGCCATTTGAGAATTGACATTTGGTACATAAATTTATGTTTGAAGTGTGACTACTAGATTACTTATAGTTGAACTTAGTGGATTTTTATTGAAACTCATTCCATGTGTTCTTTGTTTTTTTATTGAAGGTGATGCATCAGCACGAGACATAGACACAGCTATGAAATTAGGTGCTGGACATCCAATGGGGCCCTTGGAGTTATTGGATTATGTAGGCCATGACACAACAAAGTATATTCTTGATGGTAGGTTTTTGTTTAAATTTTAAAATGTTTTTCTTCCATGTAGATCTTAATGATTACCAGTAATCATGAATTAATTTAGGCCCTAACTTATTGCTATCACCTTGACAGATATTTAACTTCACTCATTGTAACATCAAAGAGCAATAAACCCATGGTAATAGTGAACAGTCAACATATTCATATTAGTTTTGAGGCAGCTTTCTGGGGTATTGGCAGAACAGCCAAGACTATTTAAATCTTTTGCATCAGGCCAAAAAATGTAGACTATATCTGCACTATGATTTTAAAGCAGTATAATTTGACGAAATATTTCAGTGCATGTATTTCTACTTACATAGTTTGCAGAAATGAAAGCTGTAATGAAGCACACTGGACTAGATAAGTAAAGCAAAGTCAATTCATTGTAGTAGAACCTCATGTTAGTCCTACTAACAAGTTGCAACCTTCCCAAGAGATTTGCTTCCCCATCAAGTTGGATCTGTTGCAAATGATTCTTAACATCCGTCATACACACAAGGTCTAATCATGGTTCTATTTACTCAAATTTATATGTAATTAAAAGAACAACTTTTGCTTTTATTGCAAAGATTACTTGATTCAATTTTGTAGTAGCCCATACATTAGTTTAAAACTGTAAAAAAAACTATTTTTGCTAAAAGTGAGAAATACAATTTCCATTCTTCTATCTACATTATTACCATATTTTTGACTAAAAGTTGAAGAATATCATTGAATATTACGTTTGTTGGATAATCATAGAAGATGTGATTTTTCTTAAACATCAATAGATGTAATATTGTTGTTCTTTGAGTGAAAGTTTTTTTTACTGTTTATAATCTAAAAGTTTGTTCATACCGATGGTATTAGGTGATTGTTGGCTTATTTAATATATTGCTTAAAAGGTAAATTGAAGTACATTGCATTGAAGTACTTATGCATTTTTATATAGAATATTTTTTGGAGATTAATATGAAGAATGTAAAGCTGAAAAAGTATGTTATTAGTTTTTTGTATTTATTCAATATACAGTATAGAACCTTTTATCCATATTCCACTTATGTGGAAATCCAGTTAACTGGCTATTTTAAAAAATAATGCATTTTTCTAAAATTTGTTAGGAGAAAGAAATTTAAATTTAAAGCCTCGCTAGTAATTACCCAGCTCACCACTGTGCGTTGGGTGCACCCCGGTGAACAAGTGGGCATGTAATTTGGAAGAGAACAAGTAATTTATTTTGGAAAGTTTCTGATTAAGGAAAGTAGTATTAAGGAAAATCACGGGGCCTGATGCCAAGTGTTTACTTATCAAAAGTTTTTAATAGAAAATTTTAATAAATAAAGCAGTCTCACTTGCTATTACACTTCGATATTTTTCAGATTTTCTTTAAAAATGCATATACTTAATAAGTATGACATGTTTTTAGAGACAGCGGGGGTTCTTAACAATCAAACCTGCCCTGCCGATTACTGTAGTATTTCTATTACTGTACAGTACAGTATAGTGTTCAAAATGGAAAATATTACGAGACAGAACACACATTCTGGTAGTGGGATTGAAAGCAGTGGACACAAAATAACTGATAGAACATTTACAGTCGAGTTAAATTTTGATTATTCCTTATCTATTATGATCAAAAAGTAAAGAAAATTTTTATATTACTTTTATTAAATGACGTTAACAAAACAGTATTACTAAATGTTTGACGAGAGGGAACAATATTATCAACACATGCGATGGACCTGAACACTGTTCCGGTAGGTTCTAGCTCTTTCCGAGCATTGTTTATGAGTATATTCCGGATATCCCCGTATCCCAAGCTTGCCGGATAAAAGGTTCTATACTGTAATTTGATTGGGCAGCAAAAACTATTTGAGAGAAGTGCTGTATTTTCTTTGAAGTTTATACAAATCAATTTTTTTTCAGGTTGGCATAGGGAGTTTCCTGATAATCCTTTATTCAAGCCTATTAAAACAGTGGATAAAATGGTGGCAGAAGGGAAATTAGGAGTTAAATCAGGAGAAGGATTTTATTCTTACAAGAAATAAAGGAGCATGATGAGCAGAAATGTTTAGCGGGTCTATATTTTCGTTATTCCTTGAGAGCTAATTGTTACATATATAAAGGAAAATGATGTATTTTTATATATAAATGAGTTTTTAACCTCAAATGTGTAGGGAAAGAAAGATGATTTTTACAATTTTTCATTTGTCTACCTTTTCTCTTTATTTACTTAATATAAAAATAGATTTTCTTGTTTTATAACTTCTTTCATACTTTTCAATTTTACCTTTTCCTTTGTTTTGTAATGAAGAATTGCTGCCAAATCTTTGGCTAGATTGCCTGATAGACTGACTGAATTTCCTTATTTGTATAGGTATTGTCAGAATAAATCAAATTAATTTGTGTATTCATTTATCATTTTCTCATGACACTAGATCACTAGGTAATTAATGATGGTAACCATATACATACCTGTTGATTTTACCCGTGGCCTTAATACTAGGAAGCCTGCGTACCTCCTAACCATTGATGGTAATTTATGGGCAACTTTGATGCTTTCTCTTAAAGTATAGATAAACCCTGATATTGCAATTTACTTGTTGCACTTGCAGGGCTTCAGTGAGTGACAAGATCCCACTAAAGTATGCTTTTGATATGCTTCTCATAATGATCCTTTGTTCTCTCTCAATGGGAGCCAAACTAGGGTTAAATCTTTGGCAGCTCATTAATAATGCACGTCTTTTCCTAGCCTGCATTGAGAACATGGGATTGTACACCCAGATTTATCATTTTGCCAGACAGGCACGAAAATTATTGCCACCTGTTAAGTGTTTTAATTATAAAATTTTTATATATGTACCATAAAAATAAAGACATCATGTTTATTATATAATGAACTAACTTTGAAATTTACGAACCAAACGCTTCATTCCTTTCAACAATTCTATTTCGATTGAAAGAAGTGCCAAAGATTTTAATCTGTGTTCTGACATTTTTTGTCGTAAATGATACTTAATTCACCTAAGGCATGAGAAAACCGTTCTGCAGTACAGTGTCTGGCTGATGTGCTTATGAGCATACTCTGTGCAATGAAAAGCGAAGATGCTTTGTAGTTGAAGTGTGCCTTTGATTTCTAGACAATTTGTATCTAAGTAGCAGAGGTAGATCCTGACCAACTGGCGTGGTTTATCACAATTATTCTCCCATGCCCCACGAGCACCTTTGAACATAGTTGCATACTTTTGCATATTTTTGTCCATTTACAAACTAAATTAGATTCAATATTTATTCTGACAATAAGAAAACAAAAAATATAGGAATTTTTGATTGGTAATTAAGGTAACGGAACAGAGTACTGAATTATAATCACATGTGCAGCGAGTTTTATAATTTTCCTTCAAGCAGATATTAAATGATATGTTTATATTGATAAGTATGCAACTAATTTTTTCAATGAATTCGTTATGGGATACATCAACAGAAATACATCAGCTTGTGTCCACTCTCTATCTATGAAACAGAGGTATACCACAAAATTTCGCTAGTAGGGGGGTGCCACAGAGATATCTTACACCCAGGCGTGAAACACCCTAGGTGCGGCCTTGGGGCACAGGGCCCAAAAAAATTGAAATTTTTAGAATTTCAGAGTTTTTTCTCAGTTGTGACGAAAACCTACAATGTTGCCGAATTTCAAGTCTCCAGCTCATCTGGTAATGCCTTATAATTTTAACCTCGTATGGGACAAAAGAGCCCCTAAAAGTTGTAATTTTTATAATATCGTATTTTTTCCATCGTTTGTGACCAAACATACAGTATCGCAAAATTTCAAATCTCTAGCTCATCTGGAAACGCCTTGTATTTTTTTCCCATCGATTTTGTCCAAAATCAAATAACCGTGCCAAATTTCAAGTCTATAGCTCCTAGAAGATCATCATTTTGATCCTCATATGGGACAATAATGGGGCAAACCAGTCCCTAAAAATTGGAGTTTTTAAAATTTCGGATTTTTTCCTTCGGTTGTGACCAAAAACTATAATCGTGCCAAATTTCAAGTCTCTAGCTCATCTGAATGTTCCTAATAATTTCTATCCTCGTATAGTGCAAAAACTGGGCAAAACACCCCATAAAATTTTGAATTTTTACATCGTATTTCTTCCATTGTTCGTAGTTTAATATTAATGGCAATATAATATAAGTCTCTGATTCCCTTTAAAAGCTTACCCGTAAAAAGCATTGAGCTCGTTGCCATGACAGTCAATTGTTGGGACCAAGAAAAATTCCTATTTTTTCCAATAAAAATTATAAATTAATGCTAATTCTATTCAGATTTGAATTCAGTCTTCAAAAATAAGAAATTAGAATTATTAAGGTTAACGGTATTTCAAGTCCCGAGTTCAAATCGTGACGGGAAATAATTTTTAAATGCAAGTATAAAAACTCTACACTGATTTACATGATTTCTCATGGTGCAAAATAGCCCCTCAAAATTGGAATTTCAACAGTTTTGGATTTATTCCTTTGGTTGTTACCAAAACCTATAATCTTGCCAAATTTTAAGTTTCTAGCTCATCTGGAAGTGCCTCATAATTTGTATCCTCCTCCTCATATATCCTATGTCAGAAACATATATCTTATAGAGATTTGGCCGTTAAAATTTCATAAAAGTTAAACAAATAGACAAATGTTTATGTACTTTCGGTCGAGCTACGGACCTGAAATTTTTCAGAAAGTTAGAACTTGGTGTTCCAGCAGTAAATAATATTGAAAATTACGATGAAGTTCATTACTGTAGCCGGTAAAAATTCAACAAGTTCAAACAATTAAATCAACATGAATGCATTCCTAGATATGCTACATCATTAAAATTTGGCAGAAATGTGTGGTGGCATTTGCAAACAAACATTAAACAAATGTTAAAACGCCCGTTAATAATAACAATAATTTAACAAAATTTCTCGTGGTTTTTGCCCACAAGAAGAAGGTGAAAGACACAAAAATATGTGCACACTCACATGGATACACAAAACACCACCAAGGTTTAGGCTCGGTTGTTTTGTAAATAAAAATCACAGAATCTCCCCTCGAGTGAAATGTGGTAAATAACTGGCAAGCGAAAGAATGAACTCCTGGTAAGAGTGATAGTTTATGTCATTCTCAGTTTCGGCCAAACAAACTGAAAAACGTGGCCCTATTTCCAAAAGATAATATTGTGCCATCCTCTTAAAAACACCTAATGAAGTTGGTTAAAAGCAAATTTTAAGCTTGTGGTTAAATTTTTCATAGCATATCACACTTTTTATTTTGACTTTTATTTGTTGCCTTCCAGTATTAATTTCATCTTGAATAATAACATTTAATTTCCCATGCTCCTTGTGGGCTAGGCAAAAGGCAATTGAGGTCGCCCCTAAGAGTATGCAACCATGTTCAAAGGTGCTCGTGGGGCATGGGGGAATAATTGTGATAAACCAAGCCAGTTGGTCAGGGTCCACCCCTGCTACTTAGATACAAATTGTCTAGAAATCAAAGGAACATTTCAACTACAAAGCAACTTCACTTTTCATTGCACAGAGTATGCTCATAAGCACATCAGCCAGACACTGTACTGCAGAACGGTCTTCTCATGCCTTAGGTGAATTAAGAATCATTTACGACAAAAAATGTCAGAACACAGATTAAAATCTTTGGCACTTCTTTCAATCGAAATAGAATTGTTGAAAGGAATGAAGCGTTTGGTTCGTAAATTTCAAAGTTAGTTCATTATATAATAAACGTGATGTCTTTATTTTTATGGTACATATATAAAAATTCTATAATTAAAACACTTAACAGGTGGCAATAATTTTCGTGTCTGTCTGGCAAAATGATAAATCTGCCCCTGGGTGTACAATCCCATGTTCTCAATGCAGGCTAGGAAAAGACGTGCATTATTAATGAGCTGCCAAAGATTTAACCCTAGTTTGGCTCCCATTGAGAGAGAACAAAGGATCATTATGAGAAGCATATCAAAAGCGTACTTTAGTGGGTTCTTGTCACTCACTGAAGCCCTGCAAGTGCAACAAGTAAATTGCAATATCAGGGTTTATCTATACTTAAAGAGAAAGCATCAAAGTTGCCCATAAATTACCATCAATGGTTAGGAGGTACGCAGGCTTCCTAGTATTAAGGCCACGGGTAAAATCAACAAGTATGTATATGGTTACCATCATTAATTACCTAGTGATCTAGTGTCATGAGAAAATGATAAATGAATACACAAATTAATTTGATTTATTCTGACAATACCTATACAAATAAGGAAATTCAGTCAGTCTATCAGGCAATCTAGCCAAAGATTTGGCAGCAATTCTTCATTACAAAACAAAGGAAAAGGTAAAATTGAAAAGTATGAAAGAAGTTATAAAACAAGAAAATCTATTTTTATATTAAGTAAATAAAGAGAAAAGGTAGACAAATGAAAAATTGTAAAAATCATCTTTCTTTCCCTACACATTTGAGGTTAAAAACTCATTTATATATAAAAATACATCATTTTCCTTTATATATGTAACAATTAGCTCTCAAGGAATAACGAAAATATAGACCCGCTAAACATTTCTGCTCATCATGCTCCTTTATTTCTTGTAAGAATAAAATCCTTCTCCTGATTTAACTTCTCATTTCCCTGTTCGTAAATGAAGTGCGAGGCGCAATTCATTGGTATGTGGAATGTTCGTAAAGACGAATTGTTCATTTCTTGAATGTTCGTAGAGGCTCATTAATTTTTTTGTAAATTTCAAAATTATCTTTGTTTCATTTTCTTTGCTTCGACATATGCTCAAGACTTGGATTTTAGATGCTGTTTTAGGCTAAAAAGTACACTTCTACTTATACTCGAATCATCTTATGTGCGAAGATATATGGTAAATTAATATAATGCAGATTGCATTCTGGAGCATTTAAATACCCGAGGGAGCCATTTTTTAATCACGCTTGATGGGTTAAAAGGATTGGCAGCAGTGGCACTGCTGATTTCTACATGGCATTAGTTTGCCCAATTCACTGTATAACGTTGCTGCCATCTCAACTCAATCACTTTCATTATTGATGTCTCTCTGTGACAATGTGGAGTTTATTGAACGTAATACCTATGGGCAAGTCCAAGCTTTTTAAATTTGTTAACTGGCAATAATTTAATACTTTAATGTCTATATTTACAGTACTCTAGTTAATACTTAACATGACAATATAATTTTGTTCTTATGCCCCACAAAAATCAAGGGTGCATGTTATACATGGGGTATAAGAAAAAGTAAAGATTTTTTGGAAAAACATATGGGTCTGCGTTATACACAAAAGCGCATTATACTTGAGTGTATACTGTAAAGCATTTTGCTTCTTCTTCTGAATTCCCTTTTTTAAAGCATTTAGACTGATTCAGCATTTATATAGTTAATTTGCATTTTCTCTTTTCCATTTCTTCTCATAGGGTATTTAAAAGTAAAGTTAAATAAATATAAAGAAATGAAACATGAGCAAATGAGAAATTACAACCAAATATGTCAATTGTTTTCGCTATCTTTGTAGAGATGGTACAATAAATGCAGGATAAAAAGTATCACCAATGATTATATAACCGAATATAAACCATCTCTTGCACTTTCAGAGTAAATACTGACATTTCAATAATAAAACAGGACAGCAGCACAAAGTCTCAAAATCAGGACAAGCCCTGCTAAACAACGACATCTGGTAACCCTTTGTCTCAATATTACCTGATTTGTTTTAAATGTCTTCCTCTATCATTGCAAGAGAAACAAAAAGATGAAATTCTATTTTTTTCATTTTACATTACATGCCCTACAATTGCTAAACACATGGCAGACCAGATGTAAACACACTGTGAGCTGCACATTGCCATTGGGCCGTAGTTTGGGCACCACTATTCAGGCCAATAAACTCCACTGTATAGTTGCACCTACCTGTCTTTACAAATTGTGTACACCATCAGCAAGGCTTGGTACAGGGCAGCTCAGCTTCACTCAGCCCAATTCTATGTACATATCCATCCACTCTGCTCAATCTGGTTACACTTGATTCATTCACGCACAGTATCAAAGGTGAACTTGTCCAAGTTGACATAAATGTAAGAAATTCAATAAAGAAAGAGAAAAGCAAATGATTAAAAAAAGATCATAGATTATAACAATTATAACCAATGCAATGTATTACCTGCTGCTTTGCAGAGGTTGTTTTAATGAATGTTAAAATAAAATAATAATAATTTATTTACGGGATATACCCAACAAAAAATAAAAATTATTATTCCAAAGTAATTAATAACATATTAATAAAACAATGTTAGTCCACATCATATAAGATACAAGGTTTAAGTCATACAAATAATATAAATGCATTAATACAAAACAATGAAAAATGTAATGTACATATAACTAATCCATCAGTTAAGATTAAAAATATAAAAAATACAAATGGAAATAAAGACATCCAATAAAAATATATACATGAAGAATATTTCAAATCAGTCAGCAATTTCAATAAAATGAATCATACCAATTATTTATAATTGTGAGAAAAACAGACAAATGAAAAGTTTGTAAACTTATAACTAATCAGTCTTTTTATCTTATATTTAAAAGACAATAATGAGTTATTGAATATATCTATGTCAGTACATGTAGTATTATAGTCCCTCATCATTCTGGATATTGGTAAATAATAAGAGTAATTAGTAGAAGAGTAGGGTATGTTGAAAATCATACTATCTTGTGATTCTATTTGGAATTTTAAATGATACTTGTCCTAACAAATAAGAGCAATTTATATAATTATTTAATAAATGGTATATAAATAATAATCCTGTAGATTTTCTATGAAAATATAATGTTCGTAAATCCAGAACATCCATGATTATATCATATTTAATTACTTCCATATTACCCACAAGTTTAAACCAAACCATTTTAAGGAATTTACGTTGTACTCTTCCAAGAATGATAATATCAGTGTTGTAATATGGAGCCCATAATCCGGAACAATATTCAAGTATTGGTCTTACCAGTGAACAGCTTAAAATATTAAATGCTTGAATACCATCAAAATCCTTTGTGACATGATATATAAAACCTAGCATTTTATATGCCTTCAATGTTATCGAGTCAATATGTAAATTGAAACAGAAGTTAGAATCAAATCATATGCCTAGGTAAGAAATATTGCTAACCCTAGATATATTACTTTGCTCAAATTTGTACTGATAGTGCTTAAAGTTATTTGTTCTAGTGTACGTCATTACATAACACTTTTTCTCAGTCAATTCCATGTAGTTTATTTTATACCACTTTCTCATATTTTGTCCAAACAACACTGTAGGTCACAACAATCACTTGTCTCTATTTTGTGAAAAAGTTTTATATCATCCGCATATAGTAGATAATTAATTGGATCAATCTCACAGCCAATGTCATTTAGGAACATTATAAACAATAAAGGGCCAAGGTGAGAACCCTGGGGGACCCCTGATATAGCGATAAAGGTATATGATTTTGCATTATTAACCTTAACCATCATTTTTCTATTGATTAAATAGCTTTGAATCCAATCAAGCATCTTACCAAAAGTGCCTAATGCCTCAAGTTTTAACAATAACAAAATGTGATTTACTTTATCAAAAGCTTTAGAAAAAAGAAGCATATGAGATATGGGAAGCAATAGCAATAAGTCATAATAAAACCTCTTACTTCATGGTTTTATTTACAATTTAAAAAATTAACTAAATGGGCATTAGCTGCCAATGAAAGCATGAGAAACCCAAATTATTGTACATACTGTTTCTTCATATCCACAACAAACAAGCTAGTAATGGCAAGAAAATTTTACTCAAGAATTTTAAAAACACATTTGATTTTGATGGTTCACGACCAAACAGTGCAGACTTGGTTTGCAAATCACCATCTAATTTGGAAATTCCCCTATAAGAACCACCCAAAAGTTGTTTCATTAATTCAATGGCATCTTTCAGGTGTACTTCCATAAAATCTCATTGTTATGAACATCTTTGACATAGAAGAAAAGGAATGTAAGTCGTAGCAAGTATCCAATATGGATGTGACTGGGTTATTTTGGAAAAGGATGCCATCCAGAACTTACGCACACCTGACCCATTTTGTGTTCCCATCTCAAGCCTAAATATTGTTAAAAATGCTACTTTTAGGATTTGATTTTGTTTCAATGTGATTCTTGTTGAATATTTTCAGATATTAATTGCTTCTTAACTATGATAGTTTTTAATTCTTGGAATAACAATCTGTTTACCACCCTAAGTTTCAGCTTTGACTTCCAGTTGAAGCAATACAGAAAGAAACAAGTAAGATATCCTTGCTAAAGTAAGAGATGGAAGCAGGTTTCTTAAAATTTTCAGGGTTCTGGTTTGGCTCCCCCTTTGGAGGACAATCCTCACTGTTGGTACATACATCCTCACTAGTCCTTCCCATCAATGAAAACTTCACTCCTCTATCTTCAATGGTTTGCCTACAATAAAGTTTTGAATTTTCCGACTTTGAAGTGACCTAGCAGAAAATCTATGAACTACCGGAAGAATCCATTTGGTGAAAAATTCATAAATAAGAGTTATCTAATTCAAAAAGAATTTTCCAAATATATCTTTTTAAAAAATCTGATTGTCCACAGATAGACGGACATTAGTATGTATTTTCATTGAAGACAATGTGCTAAAAAGGAGTCTAAATCATGGATGTCCAAACTGCGGCCACTTTCATGGTTTCGTGCGGCCCGCTGAATGATTTTAATTTTTTATGTACAGTCAAGCCTCGTTTAGCGCAAAGGATACGTTCCGAACGGTTTTTGCGCTAACCAAATTTGCGCTAAACAAGCCGATTATAACGTACTTAGTAGTGACCAGTTCGCGAAATTGCAAGGTTCGCTAATGTTACTTTTTATTTATTTAATATTAATTATCATTAAAAATAAATATTAATACAATTTTTAATCTATCGCAGCGGTGCTCGCATTTATGCATAGATCGGTAATTTCTGCGAGTTATCATTTTCGTCACAG
Source organism: Uropetala carovei (assembly GCA_036926305.1). Taxonomy (NCBI): domain Eukaryota; kingdom Metazoa; phylum Arthropoda; class Insecta; order Odonata; family Petaluridae; genus Uropetala; species Uropetala carovei. Next base: position 28,868,199 of record JAXCHB010000011.1, read on the forward strand.
AAGCGCTCAAACCTACGCGTAAATTACTTATTGTATGTGTGTGTGGGGGGGGGGGGTATTCGCCATTTCCAATAATTGCTTGAAATTCGTCAGAAAACTTTATAGCTGCATCTTTATCAGCGCTTGCTGATTCACCTGTAAAACGAACGCTATGTATATTTGCGCGGCGTTTAAAATTTTGAAATCAACCGGAACTGGCATGAAATGTTTCTGAAGAATCTCCACCCTCTTCTTGCTTTACACATTCAAATAGGGAAAGTACTTTACTGCAAATGATTGCTTGACTAAGGGGCATGTGTTCATTAGAATGCTTAGAATCAATTCACAACACTAGCAGTTTCTCCATTTTGTCAAGCATATTACTAACAATAAGTGATCGTGTGAGTTTCTTCGCAGTTACTGCACTGGCTGCTTCAATGGAACTTTTCATTTTGTCTGTATTTAACAAAATTGTATGAATTGTGGAAGTTGTGATGTTAAACTTACGTGCAATATCGCTCTGACGCTCACCTTGTTCAAAACACTGAATCACTTTTAGTTTTTCCTCAAGATTTATGTTTTTCTTGATAATTTAGGATTATTTTCTACACTTTGATTTCCTTTACTCATTTTTCTCCTTTCTGCCATGATTTACTGAAATTATTTCCCCCTATTTACTGTTAAAATGTTATTTTGCCATAGATACCGTATTTACTCGTGTACCCAGCGCACATTTTTTCCCGAAACGCCGGGGAAAAAAGGGGGTGCGCGTCTTACACGAGGATTTCTGAACAGGTTGTATAAGTTGTATCGATAGTAAATTCTTTGCAATATGCTTGCGTCTACGTCTATATTCGTAAAAGACGTCGAATAAGTACTACGAAGTATATGCGTATTGATGCGACCAAGCAAACGTGTTACGCCCGCGCTGCAGGCAAAAACTCGCAAAAGTAGGCAGAAAGAATACGCCGACTAACTGATAACTATAGTTCAATGACTACTGAAGGTTTGCTGGTCGGTTCGGAGTGGTGAAATTTTTTTGTGAATGAATGATTTCATCGTTCGAAAGGAAGACGGAAATCCACATCTCAAGTGTTTGCACTCGTTTGTTCGTAACCTTCCAATATTTACTCACGAGACGATACGCGAAAAAACTTCCCACACATCTAAAGAAGTTCCCGTTCATAGAAGAACAAATAGTTCGTGAAGCTCAATATCGTAATATTACGTCAAAAACAGAAGTGGAGGCGAAGTTGCGTAATAATACAACAAAAACAGTTAAGGGATTAACAAAAGAGGACTATCGGTGAGGAGATTTCTGCTGGTATCGTCATAAAGAGATCATCCAATAAATTGCGTCAGGTAGAAGGGAGAAGATGCTGAACTTGAGCGGAACTTGTTTCAGGGAGTGGAAATCGGTGACTTAAAAAAAAACTTATTCTGGCTCAAATTAATTTTTTCCCTCCGAACCGGCCCAAAAATAGGAGTTCGCGGGTTACATGAGTAAATATGGTATTAAACAAAACACCGCAAATATGTCATTGGAACTGCTTACGTGAAAACAGCTTTCCTTTATTTTTTTAAGCAAACAAAAGTCAGCCATACATAACAGTATTTATTTTATTAAAAAATAAATAAAGATGTATACCACGGCTTTCCAATTGCGCTATGTCGAAATTGCGCTAAACGAGGCATGACTGTACTTGCGGCCATTTTCGAGAGAAGAAATTCCAAAATATTTTCAATTGTCGTAATTATATTTGTTGTTTAAATATATATTCATATTGTTTTAGCAATAAGGCCAATTAAAATTTCTTAATACCGGTATAATTTGACCGATGAAAATCTGACCCATCAGCTCAGATTATCATCCACAAAATTAAAGGATTTACAAATTGATGATCTTTTGAATTAAATAAATTTAAAATACTTTGTAAAAAATTAAACTTAATTAAAGAAATATGTATTATAAAAATCAGTACAACATACATTGTACAAACTTTTTCATATATTAATGCGTCGTTTAGTTATCTTTAGAAAATGAAAATCGTATCAGCTGGTTTTTAGAAAATCCAATTTTTGTTCAAGTTGCCCAAGAATAAACTATCCTTATACTCATTCATTGAGAAAAATGAAATACGTAGTAATAATGCAGACGTATACTCAAGTAACTGTACGAAATTTGATCAAAATCGTTCCAGCCGTTTTTGAGAAAAATCAAATTATTGCTAAATGTGCCTAGAATAAACTAGCCTTATATTCATTTTTTGAGAAATATGAACTATTTGGTATTTTTGAAGACGTAAACTCAAGTAACTGTACAGAATTTGATCAATATCGTTAGAGCCGTTTTTGAGAAAATCAAATTGTTGTTAAAAATGTGTAGAATAAACTACCCTTAATTATTGAGCAATGACCATTTCTACATATACTCTGCTCAGTATGATAAAATGCCTAAGTACGAGATTTAATTCACTTTCGTTCTACCGTTTAGGCTCCAGAGCCAGTAACAGACAGACAGACGGCATTGCAAAAACCACTTTTTCGGATTCAACGACACCCAAAACATACATTTCCATAAAAATCTCGTGGTCGAATTTTTCTGCAATAACAATACTTTGTATGAGAAAGTAAAAATTTGTAATTTGAAATGAATTAAAAAGACTTTGAAAAAAAAACTTTTAAAGAAATATGCAATATAAAAAAATAACAGAAAAATTAATAATTGTTTTAGCAAACAAATCCTACAGCCCCCCCCCCTCTATAGTGCTGCCATTCAAAAACTTTTTCTGGCCACTTTAAGGCTACATGAGCTTCTATATCTGGACACTCATGGTCTAAATTGTACTACATTGAGAACATTAATTAACTGTACCTGTTTCTAAGATTAAACACTTATCACAAAGGGTGATTTCCAAACAAAATATATGCTTTGTTCTACTAACCCCAGGTCCCTAACTCCCTATTTCTCATTTAAACAAGGTATAGCTGTCTGCAATGTTTCCAAGGACCACAGTTCTTGTGAATGGCAAGGGTTTACTGTACAGCACTTGTGAAGTTATAATTTACAAGGGAGAGTAGAAATTTCTGACCATGCCAGGAAATCAAACAGATCTTCCAGTTGCAAGGTAGATACTTTAATCGACTAAGCAAACATGCCAGTAAGTTAGGGTACTTAGGGTGAGGGAGCAGTAATTAAGCAGTAAACCTTACCCCACTAAATGCCCTCACTGAGCAGAACTGAAAATTTCATTAATCTTAAATCATTAAAATAAATAATAATCCTTAGGAAGATTATCATTGCCTACATTAAACTTCACACAAATTATCCTTTAGGTTTTATCTATCATGCATGCAACGCTTACCTTGAGTATAGATTCAGTTTCTTCCTCTCTACCACCAAGTAGGTGTTACAAAATAAATTAATCCTTGAGAAATACTGAGTCAGAAATGTGTTAATACGCTTACTGTATGAAGGATTTGAAAGTGTTACTTTTTCATTCCAACATGACATGCAAATAATATAATAAATACTTATAAGTTTCCCTTATTTAATATATAGTAATAAGCAAGAGCATATGTAACACAAATTTATGAGGTATTCACTCTATTTTCTTAACCCTCTAGCACTCTTGTCAAAAATACGTTAGTACTCATGTTGGGTCGAATCGACCCAATGTATTTTGAAGGTTAAAAAGAATGACTAGATTTCCAGAACATTTTAAAAAATTCTTAGAAATGCTAAAACTATTTCAATAAAAAAAGAAAAAAATTATTTTAAATAATTTAGTGAAAAATGTTTATGCAAATATTTATTTCAAACCAAAAATTTTATTCAATCTTCATCCGAACTTTCAACCTCCTGAAATATTGTCCTTCAAAAACAATTTAAACAAATGGTAGAAAAATGCTCTTGGCAAATATATGTAGTACAATTTTGACAAATTGTTTTGGTTTTGCTGTCCTTTTCCATCTCACACAGTTGGCACACTTATCCTGATAGTGTGGGAGAGAAATTGCTTGAGACCACCGATTACTCCCCCTCTTTCTTCAGATCACCTTACCAGTCTGTATACCCTCAGTCACAATATAACAAACATTCCCCTTCCATTCCCATTTACCTCCGAATTCCTTTGTTGCTGACACTACAGCAAAATTTTACCCTTGAACAAATGGTACCATAAAATTTTATGATAGGTTATGACTACATTGGGAAGCAGTTGGGAAAATAAGGCAAAAACAGAAAACAAAGTGGGTAAAAGATCCTTTGCTACCTGGTACTTTTGGTCGAAATTTTCTTGCTGCCATCTCACGTGGATTGCTGCAGGGTGCAATGCACCTCAAGCTAGCGCACCCTCATGCACAGACTACATACTTATAGATACCACTCCAATATAAAGTGATTTAGTGAGTTTGCTACTTTTGGAGATTATAACTAATCATCAGTAAAAATTTTATGGTAAAAATGACATTTACTCTTCAAAACTGAAGAAATGGTTCATATATGAGAAATGTTACAAATAATAAATATATCACAATAGCAATTAATCAGTAGTATTGCAAAATAGAACATGAATATATTTTCTTAAATTTTTCAATCGAGTAAAGCGTAAAATAAATAAATAATGAGAGCTTCTAGTGCCACCTATCAGTTATTTGCTCTTATTCATCATTAAATTTTCAGTGCTGTGCCCATGGACATGTCTAAACATTGTAAAACTCATCTACTAGGTGAATGAATTAGTTGCATTTTAAAATAAAAAGATATGGACATTTAAAGTTGATCTGGGTTGATTCGACGCAGATGCGAGTACTTGAGGGTTAATATTTGACAATATTTATGTATTTCAAATATGTGAAGATCCATTACTACTTACATAAAACTGCATAGACTTCAGTCAACAATAGGAATGTTTCATCCAATTGAAAACAATGCACAACATACTTTTTAAAAGTTTCAAAATGCAAAAATATAATAATTTGGCCAGATGATGATAATGTGTGCATGGCCCTTATAGTAAAATGTTTGGCTAACTCAGAAAACTGTGTAGAAGATGCTACATTTGAAAATATCTGTTCAAATTCTTATCCAAATAAGTAAACTTCAGTCCCAAAATGAAATAGTGAACTCAACTTCTGGCTGAAATGCAATTAATGGTGAAGATAACTCCTGAAGAGGTGAGAAATCCAGATGAACATATCTGCAGTCATGCATCAAACCTCAAGGGTGATGCACCTAATTTTTATACAATAACCCAAAGAAATTCACAATTATATTTATTTGGAAGACTCAAGACAATTTCTATTCCACGGTAGTCTTCATAACAGTACACAATTTGAGGAATGAATTTAAATATAATTGTAGGTCATTGATAAATAAAGTTATTAAACAAAGCCATATTTCTATACTGTTCTGCAGAACTTGTTCATGACGTGCATAGATATAATCTTTAACAAATGTAACATGCATTTTCAGGAAATGAAATTGAAGAAACATCAATTCAAATTGACACAGATATAACATCTTTTCTCTTTGTTATGATTATTAAGTAAATATTAACAACCACAACAATGATTTATTCAGAAAGAAAAGCACCTTGCTGCTTACTATCTCCAAATTTCCTTTTCCATTCTAGGGTGACTAGCCATCCCAAATTTGGAGGGACAGTCCTTCCTTTTCACACTTTGCTCGATGTCCTAATTTTTGTCCCACTTATGATATTACAAGCAGTTGGAAACACTTCTCTAAAATGTTGTAGATAACACGTATGAGTCAAGTGACAAAAAAATATTGAGCAAAAATCAATCCAGGCAATTCTTCACTCATTACATGCAAAAATTGAAAAAATAAAATCTGGATAAACCAAAATCCAACAAATTTCCTGTGCCAACACTTGAAAAACTAAATTAACAATTTGGATATTGTATTAAGTTTATACAATTAAAATTTCATAAATCAATGAAGATTTTACACCAATTTTTGGATGTACTTAAATGTTTTGGAATTTTTGGAAAACAGAATTATTTAAGTTTTAGGAACTTCTTAAAATCCTGAAATTTTAGGTGTATTTTTGAAATATTTTAAATTTTTAGAATTTAAGAAATTCCAAAATTTCAAATTTTTTAAAAATCACATTTTTTTGAATTCTAAGAATCCCGAATTTGTGATACAGGAGTCGCTTCTAAAACTGGGAGAATGAATGAATAACAGTAATCTTCGGGATTAATTTGTATGGACGCCAAAATCTTTTACATTATCTTATCAAAGTGATCTGGAGAATTAAAAAGTATCTAATGCCTTATTTTACTGAAGGTTTGAATTTCTGCAACACATTATACCTATATTTTCAATACGATCACGACCACGTGTCGAATACTATGGCACCACAATCATAGAAACAGAACGCTTGTAGTTGTAATAGAAATATTCTCAATTTAATTTATATAAACCGATATTAAATTCGGCTGTTTGGGATATTGACTGCATCAAATTCGAATAACAGTTAAATTTATAACTGAGATACTTAGATAAAATATAGTGAATGTTACTAGATAATGGTTGAGTCTATTTCTTCAAAAACATGTCAAGGCTTACATTCCCATATTAAATTATGCCGACAAATAAATAGATCACAGTAGCATTACAACTGACAAGGTAAATCTGTTACAAAACAATAATACTTACAAAACCAGAAAAATTTCCGAAGACTGTGACATGACTCCTATCAAATATTCCATTTCCACGACTTTCTACTGACCCTACTGACTGAAGATAACCTCCAAATTCCAGTGCTTTCTGAAAAGTTGAAGTTCCAATTGCGCTCTAAAAAAGACTCGAGATAGTTTATATTTATTTCTGAAGAGAGCAGTATAGTCGTAAAGCGCCTAGTTTGCATTATGTTATAATATTGCTGGATGATGAAGTACCTAAAGGCCCTAAAGTCTAGTTCAGACCTTGAGCGAACGACTTTCATTTTCGGAGGGGAATTACTAGCCCATTGTGGTGGTTGCATGTTTTTTTTATTGCTTAAAATAAAAGTAAGCCTTGATTGCTGAAGAAGCGTTTCCGTTTCTATTTTTTGTGACTTGTAATAAACGAGAAATCGAAGATTGAATCCTGTTTTTTCAAGCCACTTTCAAACGGTGAAAATCGCGCGCCATTTTCGTGTGACGTCACAACCCAGGAAAGTTTACCCAGTTCATCCTGTTTGCATTGTGCCGTTCGCGAGATATATCAGAACGAAGTTTTGTGCCTTTTCTTCGTGTTGTGGACTTCGGTGAAATATGTCCGAGACGAAGAAAATGAATTATAAGTATTGCTTCTTGCCTCACTGCCGAAGAACTATAGTAAAATATCTGATGTGGCCAACACAACTTTCTCCATATTTGGGGTATAGATATTTAAATTCTTTTTATGAATAGCATTATAAGGCAAAATTATTATTTCGTATCGTAAAAGTATACAGTCGTCCTTATTGCCGTAAATTATGTATATTTTGAATGTTTACAGAATTCAACGCTACATGGTGTTGGCGCTGTATACTGGTATTAAGATAAAGCGAAATATATCCGAAATGGATGGTTCTACGAAAATTAGTTTCAAACAAAACTTGGAAGAAATATTATTCACTACAACTTTGGTCCTTACGAAGATTACCAATAACGATGTTTTTAAGGAGATATTTAACGGAAACCGAAAAACCGGTTATTTATAAATAACTCCTAAACAATAACTCCTATCGAAAATAGTTTCAAATGAAAACTGTAGGCAATTACATTCTCTATAAACTTTGTATAGAATAGTATATACAATAATGATGTTTTAACAAAGAAATATCGCAAAAACCGAATCGGGTTTCGAATAAACCTCGACTTCCGGTTATCCGTTATTGTCCAAAAACTAATCAGTTCTTTGTGCTCATGCTAAAGTGTTATATATGAAGTTTGGTAACGATATAGCATGTACTTTTTGAGTTAGAGCGCCCACAATAACATACACACACAGACATCATTCCGAAAATAGTCTAAACGTGTTCTAGGGACCTCAAAACATGTATTTCCGTTGAAATCTCGAAGTCGATTTTTTTCATGAATACAATACTTTCCCATTACTACGTATGGAGAAAGTAAAAACCCAAATAAACTATTTTTCAACGGACCAAAAGATCCCGAACTACGGAATAAATTGTATATGGCTGCGAGACGCGATACGGAAACTTGCTTCCAAGTCGTATTTCACTTGCTGCGAGGATCACTTCATTGTAAGCTTAATTTTGTCAATGTATGCCTATGCATTAGATTAAGATGCGTTATTTATAATTCAATCAGTAACTCCTAAACTAACCGACTGATCGTTTTTACTTTCTCCATACATAGTAATGGGAAAGTATTGTGATCATGAAAAAATCGACTTCGAGATTTCAACAGAAATACACGTTTTGAGGTCCCTAGAACACGTTTAGACTATTTTCGGAATGATGTCTGTGTGTGTGATTGTGGGCGCTCTAAGTCAAAAGGTACTTGCCATATCGTTACCAAACTTCATATATAAGACTTTAGCATGAGCACAAAGAACTGATTAGTTTTTGGACAATATCGGTTAACCGGAAGTCGAGGTTTATACGAAACCCGATTCGGTTTTTGCGATATTTCTCCGTTAAAACATCATTATTGTATATACAATTCTATACAAATGTTATAGAGAATGTAATTTCCTACAACTTTCATTTGAAATACATTTTCCATAGCAGTGATTTTTTAGGAATTATTTATAAAAAAATTATCGGTTTTTTCCGTTTCCGTCAAATATCTCCTTAAAAACGTCGTTATTGGTAATCTTCGTGAGGACCAAAGTTGTAGAGAATAATATTTCTTCCAAGTTTTGTTTGAAACAAATTTTCGTAGAACCATTCATTTCAGAGATATTTTGCTTATTCGTAAATTTCCAGTTTACAGCGCCGCCACCATGTAGCGGTGAAGTCTTTAAACATATTCAAAATATACGTAATTTACGGCAATAAGGACGACTGTATTCCTTTACGATACGAAATAATAATTTATAATGATATTCATAATAATTTAAATATCTATACCCCAAATATGGAGAAAGTCGTGTTGGCCACATCAGATTTTTTCACAATATCTTCGTTTTCCCTCTAACAAATTTCAGTCCCCTCTAGAGGGAGTAAAAAAATCGTTTAATGAAAAAAATGAATGAAGTTGGTCGGTTGGTTTAAAAGAAATAGCGGCCGGTATTTCGGTAAACAATTACCATCCATTTGCTATTATTTCGAAAAAATAATATATGCTCCTAAAAATTCTGAAGGCTGATTTTACTATGCACTATTACGTTGCATATGAGTTACTGAAAATATATTTCCAACTACATACTGAACTAAATTGCATACGCTTTGGTCATCGATTATGTTTTTTGTTTTTGGTAAAGCACCAGTTTTGACTTTAACATACTTAAGACATCGGGATTATTAAAATATTTATATAACTAATGTGACTATTCAGATGGAAGAAGACGGTCAAAATAAAATGGAATACAAGATGGGGAAAGCCTCAGGATTATTTCTAAAAAAGGGAGCTATTCCTCACATTTTCTCGTGTCAGGAAAACAGGAAACTAATGCATGAGAAGTCTCCTTTGTTTTTTACTTTGTGCTCTGGTGTGATCTTTCCTTTTACTCCCTCTCTTTTTAGTTGCACATAGCCCACTGATTTGTCCCCGTATCCTTCACGACTAGCTCTAATAAAAACATATCAGTGTAAGAGAATGACGACAAAAATATAAACATCAAACAAATAATAAATTCGTTTTTATTAATATGTTGCAAATAATATTTTATCTATCCTTTTTGGAAAGTTACGTGATAATCCTTTATTGTTAAGAGAATACAATCTTTTAAACCTATTTGTACTTACTTGGCTGTTATGATTCCTCGAATTTCAGCACTGACAAAATCGGAATTTCCTTTCAGAAAACCAGTCACCATAATAGCATCGACAGCTGGAAGATTATCCGACTGTCCCTTAGAGTATCCTTCAATCGTGTTTTTCTCACGGTATTAGGCAATTACAACACAAACCATAGTTAAAAGTTGTCTTCAAAAGTTAATGGTGTACACCACGCACGATACCGCCCTCTTCGTTTCCTGGGTTGTGACGTCACACACTCTCAGCCAATCAAAAACATTTCTCCCGAATTCATTTTTTAATTACAAAATAATAATATATAGAGTCATTTTTTAGCACTTAAACCTTAATTTTTGAATTCTACGATTAAAAATGCATAAACGTACATATATTTCTGAGATATTTAAAATTTATGCAATCACCCCATTGTAAACAATATGGTAATACAGCAAAGTACAAGGTAAAATTTATGAGAAGTAACATTAAATACATTTACAACATATTTATTAGCTTCTTAAAGCTAAATAGCAGCAAAACAAACTATTTCGTTGGGAGGTTTATTAGCATTGCGCAACAATCTTGCAATGGGAGAGTTGTACAAATAATTATTCTTGTAAGTCTTTATTAAATAACTCCCTTGATCTGGTGTGAGCATAGGGCACGTGAAATTGAATTCATTCAGGAAGTTGTGAGTTGTTTAGTTTCAACGATAAAAAATAATTTGTTAAATATTGTGATCGCGGATAAGAGTTTTACGGAAGAGTGTATATCTCAAAAACTAGAGGTGACAAAAGACAGGAACATACACCAACAAATCTGTATTTAACGCTGTATGTATCGCAGGTATTCATCTTAGTTTTTTAGCAATCGGTCCTTTTACGTTTCCCATTATACTATAATAATAATAGTTGATAGAAAAAACTTTTTGAAACTTCGTGGTTGGTGTCGCATTCTATCGATATATCGTACGTAACTTCACGCACATATCACATAGCGCTCCATCCGAAGGATGTAGTATGATATTTTGGGGTGTAAAATATTTAAAAGTGAATTTGTTTTGGTGCAAGAGAGCCGTAGTTAGGTTGTGATACGTTCTTTGTTATGGTTTAGAGAATTGTGAGTAGAGATACGTGTTTATTCATTTTTAATATGTATATTGCTTTACATGTTTATAGTTTTCAGGAAAAGTTGGTTAACCTCATCAGTGTTTCCTTGTAAATTATGACATTGAGCGAATGACAGTTTGCTCATACAGTTAATAAATTGCTGAGTAAATCATGTGCTCGTCACAACAGCAAAGTAGCAATATTAAGGATCAATTCACCTTTCGTGAATTATGCTAAGATTTGTAGTATTTACTAATTATTGTATATAACATACAAACTGAACTCGTAAATTCATTATTTAGCGCAGCCTTAAAGCGAAATATCTGCATCGCTGATACGAATAAAGGGTTTTTATTTCGTTATTGCATATAAAACTAACAGCGGGCATGGATCACGTATCTGGAGTTTCGGATAACGCGGATAATGTACACTCTCCTGAGATTCCCACTGAAATGAATGGGCACCTTACACCTTTGCAAACTCAAGTTGCTGGACATGGTTCTTCCAATGGGAAATCTTCCGGTAAGTTACATGAAACGAAAATGTAGGCTTAGTTGGGCGCCAATTCATTCATTCAGTTAACACAATCGCAAACAAGTCTTAGTCTTCGTTTGAAAACTGTTTACTACAAGTAAATTGTGTAATAATGGATATTTTGGCATATAGGCTAAGGTGGTTACTTTTGCACCATCTTAACATCTAATTCAGTGATACCTGTTGTGTAATGCTTGCGATTTGAGGAAAAATAGCACTTGTACATATTTGAGTTAAAATAATTGGTAACTATACTTTTAGGCCTGTAAAATCCATTTTATTGTATAATATTTTGAGTTCGTCACTTTTGTTTACCAAAACATGAGTTTTTAATATTTGTTTTGGATGGATGTTATACCATTAGATTGAATGATCTGGCATTACATAGGGAAATTATTGTTATGAAAAAATTTTCGTTTTCAAATCAAGTTGTTAATGTTATTATTATTTCTATTAAAGATTTTCAAGCATTTTGCCATACTACACATCATTATTTATTCCTTTTTATATCTAATTAGGACTAGGCGATATTGCTTAATTTGCTTCTCATCACTGAAAAAACCAAAGGTTTCTCTTACTATAGGGTATGTTTGTCTCCTTACAGGGCCCAAGCCTATCTGATGGCATGATTCACTTATCTATTATTTTCATGCTAATTTCATGTGAACATAATAAATACAGTAAAATCTTGTTACAACATATTTTCATAACAAAATTTTCATTATAACAAAAATATTTCCAAGCCCCTGCCAGCTTCCCTAAGCAGTACTACTTATTAAATCTCATTGGAACAAAATTACTTATTGTGGATAATTCAGTATAACGAATTCTATTTAAATTCAACCTATGCATAAAATATGTTAGTTTGCTAAGAAATGATTTCCTGAGAGTCTTATTAACCTTTGCATATCTTTCCATGTTCTCCTCATCAAGCTCAAATAAACTAGCAATATTTATCAGAGTGTTTACTTTAAAGTGAACAGAAAATTCATTGTTCACTCTAGAAACATTCCTGTAGGTGGGTTCACTCTTTCAGCAAAAAGCATTAGAATCAGCAAACTTGCTTGGACACGGCATGCTTCAAGCTAGTGTTGCATGGTTTAACAGATTGCATGAATGATATGGAATTATATCTAAATTAATCTGTGTGATTGTTGTAGAGGAGACAGGAAATCCAAGCAACAATTGACTGCTCTTTTTTGCTGCAATTCATGAGGAACTGAAAATAATCATCTAAAAAATTAGCCAAGCCTCATTGCTTCAAAAATGCTCCCTCGCTTCCTTGCGATTATTGTGATAACCAGGGGGCATAGAAGACAAAATACATCTTTAAAAACTACGAGCAGCTTCATCGTCATTCAAAAGCCAGGAAAATGACCATGCCAACTGTTGAACCCAGTCTTTTACAAAGGTTTACAATTGGCTGTGGTTATGCCAAGCAGCACCGAACTATTTTATAAGTCTCCCTTGCCAATTGTGACTTTTAAAAACAATTCTGAGTATCTGTATATTCTGTATGCCATTTTGGCTACGACAGCATACATTGTTTTCCCTGCTTGCACCTCAACCTGCCATTTGAAATTACCTGTGGCATTACCATCCACACACTGTATGTTCCGTTATTACTCCTATTTATGATGTTTTAGTGAAGGCTTAGAATTATTATCTTTGACTATTATAGACCTCAAACTCGATGCAGTGTGACCAAAGCTACAGACTCAACTCAATTTGTCCCATAAACCTCTTGTCCCTTGCCACCTTTGTGTTTGGCAAGGAAAACCTGCATTTACCTTTACAAGAGACTCTGTTACATTTGGTTTTCATATATTTTTAATTTATGATCCAGATTGTCATTCTTTAGCATTTAGAGGAAGGCATATTTGGGTACCACAAGTGCCCTGGAATATTAAAGACAGCATGTTTAGTCTATGAAGTCCCTGGTGACCCTCTCAGATAGCCTAGCAACCCAATTTTCAATTGAAATCCAGGGACTAAGAAACACTGCATTAGATGTTTAAAGTTTTCACTTGCTTTCACTGATATATTTTCTTGGAGAAAAACGTGAAATTTCCAAGTTCAACCAGCAAATATCTGTTTTTTATGTGTGAAAGGAGTAATGCATTGTAATTTATGCTACCTTTATTTATTGATAGGTATGCTCCACCATCCAGATGGGTATGTTTTAAAACCTGCTGAAAAAATACCTCAAAGAGAGAATGAAATAAAATTCTATCAGTATATTAGTTCAGCCTCTGATCCATTTGGATTGGAACTTAAAGAACATGTGCCCAAATTTTATGGGACCAGATGGATAAGGATGAATGACAAAGGTGAACATTTTAGTCTATTCCATTTCAGAGATGTATTTTTAATTTATTTGCTTTTCCATTTGTAATGACTCCGCCGTAGTAAAAAACTCAGAATTTTTCGTTATGGCCTATGAAGTTAATGAAATTATGACTAATATATGATTTACTATAAAAAATTCATATTTTGTCCTTTTGTGTACTATTTGTATTTTAGTCATGAAGATGTGATGTTGTAACTTTCCTTTCAGCTTCAGAAAATGTTAGTATTTTTAATCATATGTACATATAATTTGAGTTGTGTTTGTTATGTAAAATAGGCTATTCTTAACAACATCATAAAGAGAGCTAAAAATATGCTGGAGTATTCATTTATTGACAAGTGAAAAATCAAGGATGGCTAGGGGTAAAGATAATAATTTCACATTTCTGTGTAAATTATTTTCATAAATACTTGTTACTTCAGAGTCTAGAAAGTGTTTAGATTTTAGCTGCTCCATTATTACTTTCAATTATGTTGATTTTCATATGCCTATCACTAAACCTGTAACATAATTTATCTGTTAACAACAGTTATACTATAACTTCAAATTATTACAATTGATTTAGAATTTATAATTAATTGAAATTTAGTCACAGAAGATTGATTTATAGAAAGTAATTCATTTTAGGATGTAAGCCATTTTGAAAAAGTCTGCCCTTTACTTGGTTTTACATGTTTATGTGTAACTTTCTTATGAAAAGACTTGAAGACTCAAAGTCAGTAAAGATATCATATAAAGTGTTGTAAACAATTTGGCAGTTCAATCTGTAATATAATTTAAGAAGCAGATACATAGCAACCATCTGGCTTTATGCCTCAGAGAATTTTAGATTAATCTTTTGAGGTTATGTTTTTATGGTATAGTTTATTTTGCATTATCTTGAACCTTAGCACATCTGAAAAACTTATCTTCAATGATATTTGCTTTTATATTCAGTTTTCATTGAGGAAACTTTTCAGGGATTAAGATTATTTATATTAATGTTTTAAAAAATTTAATTTTAAAATTCCAGATGTATTGTTTATTGTTCTCCAAAATGTTACTGATGGGATGTGTGAACCCTGTGTTATGGATGTTAAAATTGGAAAGCAGACATGGGAACCTAGTGCATCGGAGGAAAAGAGAATGGTTGAGAAAGTAAGATACCTATATTAATTTTAATATAGTATTGTATTGTGCTTTTTTGGTTAAACAACAAAATCAGACCTTGCCTAATCCTTGTTTATGACTCATATTCTGAAGTGATGCTAACATATAGTAAAATGAGGAATATTTCAGTACTTATACACCTAATTAAGAGTCTGGTGACCCATTATTTAAATGAAAGGAAAATAAATACTATATATTCCAGCATATAAGTCAACCCCTACTTTTTTGATTGAAAATACACAATTAGGCATATGTTCGTTGTATAAGTCGACCTCCACTTTTTCACTTAAAAATACTTCTCATGAAATCGTTTTCAGACAAAATCAAAGTCATGTACAATCCAAGTTTTAACAAAAACAGAAATATTACATAATAATAAAAATATATAACTACTGTTTAGAGTCCGTGCTATTTTTCTTTAGCATTCCATGTTACAGGTGTTTTAATTTCAACCAGTAAGAAACTGTTATTCTCGGAGAGCTTAACCCACTAAATAAAGTTACCTATAATTCGATTGATGTTAGCTGATAATGATACTATCGAAATGAACTATACCTTGTTATCACGATCGATCTCTACGATGGTGAAATTCAATAAAATATCGCATATGTACCTTGCGCACCTTTTTTCCCAAAGTGTCGGTAAAAAAAGAGATTGCGCATCATACGTGAAGATTTCTGATGAAGTTTTAAAAATTGCGAGTTTCAATAGTAAATTTACTGCAACATGCTTGCGTTTACTTTTATACTCACAAAAGACAGAGAATTCTACAAAGTAGATGCATATCTACATGACGTTTAAGGTTTAAATGCATGGTTTAACTGCCATTGGTGCATCTTCAAGATTGAGATAACGTAATATTTTTATAATATTAAAGCTGTACCTTTTAATTGAGTTTTAAGTTTATTATTTTTACTCAAAATAAGCAGGTCTGTCATTAAAAATTTGTTATCAGTTTCTACCTATACTTTTGCTGGAATAATTTGGTATCTGTGTTCGCCGAATAAATCGTGAGCTGCTGACGCTCCTTTAACCCAGGAGAGAACACACCTATGGGGAATCCCCGTACTTTTTTGATTTTTTTCTAATTTTCTGCCATCGTAGACATCAACTTATTAAAGCACGAATGTATTTTTTCTCCTCAAACTGTCCCAAAAGTAGGGGTGGACATGGTACATGAGAATGCGGATTATGTGAGTAAACAGTATTAAAATTAATTATTATAAATCTTATAAAATAAATGTCATAAAATGTAAACACTGGAACAGCTGATTCATAATGGCGATTACCTCCACCGAAAGATCAGCAGTCTTTGTAAATATCGATGTAATTCATCTGTAATTTAAGGTTCACATTTTATGTTCGGCATATAAGTCGACTCTGAGGTTTAGGAAAATTTTTTTAAGCTTCAAAGGTCGACTTATATGCCGGAATATATGGTAGATATCTCTCAATTTATGCTTTTGCTGGGTTCTTTTACTTCAGAACATTGCTTAGAATGTGAAGTCTGTAAATGCAACTAGAGTGATGAAAAATTGATTAAAGTTGATGGAGAATTGAAAAAGAAGACTGAGAATTTGGGTAAAATGTAAAAATCAACTATATTTAACAGTAAAAACATGAAAGCTTGTAACTTACACAAATAATTTTATTTCACAATAGTCATATCATTGCCAGTTGTAACAAAGGTTTGAGGTAGTTCAGTATATTATGTTCTGAAATAAAATTATTTATAATTGCAAAGTTTACTTTTTTCATTGTTAAGCATGTTTATTACTCAGTGCTAAACAAATACCAACAACTTGTGCTGAAATTTAAATTAGTTTTTTATGGTGTTGTTGAGTCCCTCTATTTGTAATAACTTACCATGAAGTTGAGTTGAATTCCTTAGATTATATTATTAACAGAATATGCCACTTTCTTGGTTAGGATCTTAAGCAAGAATTCAGACAAACTTCTGATCAGGGCTACGCCAACCCAGGTGCCAACTAGTCGGAGTTGCCTTCCCATCAAGATATTTC
The DNA here is from genome assembly GCA_036926305.1 of Uropetala carovei. NCBI lineage: Eukaryota > Metazoa > Arthropoda > Insecta > Odonata > Petaluridae > Uropetala > Uropetala carovei. The sequence continues at coordinate 28,885,258 of JAXCHB010000011.1, forward strand.
AATCTATATATTATTGGAGCACGATGAATGTGATAATTTTTACTCTTTCACTCTGGATCTTTTTCCCTTCAAGCAGGAAGGGAAAAGCAGAAATAGCAGAGCGATACAAAATTTCTCAGTCAAAATTTACCTCCGAACCCTCGCAGTATGCATTCACATTTTTCTATTCTTGGGAAGGACATATTATTAGAGGCGACCAAAAATCGGAGCTCAGAATCAACAGGGAAGATGGGACACTGCCCTAATTGCACTCTCCATCCTAGCAATGGTCTGTGGCAGTATTTCATTCGTACATTTCCCACGACCTTTAGAGGCGATCGTAAATTGGTTCTTGGATGGAGCCAATGGGTTAGGGGCGTTGCCCTTCTAATTGGTCTCTCCAACCTAGCAAGGTCCTTTTCACTGTGGCGGTATTTCTTTCATCTAGTACCACTATTCCTTTCATTGGAAGGTCTGCTATAGTTTCATATCAGTTCATCTATCTCAATTCTTATTTTAAATTGTTTTGGATGATCGTTGCAAAAACAGCTTTCATTTCTCCTTTGTGACCCCTTTCCTGCCTCATATTCCTATGGAAATACACCGCTCCCCAGTTATAATGCAGATTTGGATATACTGCGAGTTTTCTGTCAACCCATTCCTCTTGGAAAGAAAGTCCTGTCATTTTTTAAGTACTAAAGTAAAAACAAAACTGGCTTTTTAAAGAATTGATAAAATAAATTTATTGTGCTGACTTTTGTATTGCTTTTTGTCTCTAATAATTAAATAAATAAAAATAAACAAAAAGTAGTTTGCACATGCTGTACTGGACAATACGTTCATGTCCTCGGTTATACCGTGGTTGTTTTATAATGCGGGTTGCAGCTCCTCCCCCAAAACCCCATGTTATAACCTGGGAGCAGTGTAGTACAGAACTGGCCTTAAATCAGCTTGCTTTGTGTTTTTGTTGGAGAAGGGTTGCTTCTCATGTAAATAGTCACTTCTGTAAGCTTTCCCTTTCTCCACTTGATCAGTGAATTTCTATTTTTCAAAGCTTTCAAACATGCAGATTAAATTAAAATAACATGGTATTTTATGACATTTCATTAAATCATCTTTTTTGTCGTTCATTTAAAAGGTTGCTCCTTCTTCGAAATACTTTTAAGAGGAGATAAAGCTGAGCAATCGATTGGCAATTGAAAGCTAATATTAAATAAATGTAGCAAAGTATAACTGTAAACATTATCGATAAATTATTTTTAAATTAGAGGCTGTCCATAATATGAATAAGAACAGATGTCTTCACCAACATTTATGTGGGGCGCAGAGGCGGTCTTTTTTTAGGATTGACTAGTAGTCACTTTGGGGGAGGGAAAGGGGGCGCTGCAGAATTATTTTGCACCCTGGCACCAAACACCCTTGGTGCAGCCCTGCTTCTGATACTGCAGCATTCAAAGCAAGTCATGGATGGTTTGAATAACTTAAGAAAAGAAGCAACTTACATAACATCAAGCTTACAGGTAAGGCCACTGCTGCAGATATAGAGGTTAATGAAAACTTCCCAGAAATCTTGACGGAGAATATTGAAGATAGCAGATGTGATGGATGAGATTGTTCTTTATTGGAAACATATTCCTTCGAAACCATACATGTTTGACTCAACCAATGGACCAAGGCATCATTTCAATGTTCAAATCAACCTATTTGTTGATGAAGGAAAACCAACAATTAGAGAAGTCAGACCAAACTCCAATATCAAAAACATGACAGATAGCATTGGTGAGTCATGGTCCTAAATTTCACTATCACGCTTGACTGAAGTTTGGAAGATCTGGCCAGAGATTGTGATTGCTTTCCATTGTTTTGACAGACATGTAGTGAGATCGTCTTCCTTTCAAATTGGATTTTTAGAAATTGAAGAAGATGTGGAGGAATTGTTTGATTCGCATGAGGAGGAACTGTCCATTGATGACTAGAAGTAATTGGATGAACAAGGGTTGAGTAAAAAAGTGACTTTATAAGTGGAACCTATATAAAAAATTTCGGAATACAAATCAGCTTTCTGAGATTTTTCATTTAATACAAATAAGGCTGGAAATTTGTATGATGAAGACGACCCTATTAAGTAAAGAAGATAGAAGGTGCCAAGGGGTGTCGATGAACAGACTGCTATCAATAATTCTACAAGGAGAAGATGCATGCCAAGACTTAGCTGTCATTTAAAATGTTCTTGAAGAAAGTACAGAAAAAGAAAGAAGTAGGAAAAATGTACTACCTCATAGGCAGACCAATTTGCAGAGGAAGCCACTGTTGATGACCCCATAACTTCCTCCAATTAACCTCATAACAAATCCACGCCCTTTATCTAGTAAGTGAAATTCAAGATTTGGTGAGTACAGGTATTACTTTTTGCATGTAAAATTATTATTTATTAAACTAAAGGCTCAACCTATGATAATTTTATTCTTGTTTTAAACTAATTTTTGGTCTATTTGGGAATGAACTTAAATTTTCTCAGCCAGAAAGATAAACTTAATTTTTTTTAATGCAATGCAATGTCAAAGTTTCATGTCTGTAGGCAGGGCCGCGCCTAGGGTGTTTCACACCCAGGTGCAAGATATCTCTGTGGCACCCCCCTACTAGCGAAATTTTGTGGTAAACGTCTTTTTTCATAGATAGAGAGTGGACACAAGCTGATGTATTTCTGTTGATGTATCCCATAACGAATTAATTGAAAACTTTAGTTGTATAGTTATCAATATAAACATATCATTTAAGATCTGCTTGAAGGAAAATTATAAAACTCGCCACATGTGATTATAATTCAGTACTCTGCCCCATTACCTTATTTATCAATCAGAAATTCCTATATTTTTGTCCATTTACAAACCAAATTAGATTTGATATTTATTCTGACAATAAGAAAACAAAACCAATTATTTACGCATTCCTACATCAAAGTCCCGACTTCATATTTTCATTTTAAGATATTTTAAAATCCAACGAAGAAGTAGATGTCAATAATTCTCTCATTATTTGGAGAAATTTTTTCGGTATTTGAATTTGGAACTATTTGGAATTGAATGTGAACGTTAACGTAGGTGGGAGATCATGAAGGAGTAAGGAAAGTTAGTTTTCGGAAAAGCTATATCAAACCGATTTAAAACAGATTTGGGATTTCCAAGACTCGGTAAGTGGGAGAAAAAGGGTAGGCACCTAGTATTCTTCCAGCGAAAGGATTTGTGGTAAAGGTTGATGGGACTTGACAAAAGGATTGCTGCCTCATCTGGAGCTCCTCGCTAGGGTCAGGATAGCAATTAGCACAGTAGTGCCCTCCTCTCTTGGCGACTCCTACGGTGAACCCATTTTAAGTAGCCACTGATGTGTGTTCTAGCAACCCTGAGTCATGCGACTGCGTATTGCAAAGGATTGGAAAAATTTTGCCTGGAAGATTTAATGTCATTTTAGTATCTCCAACTCTCCCTTTTCACTCGAACAAAGGAGGAATCATTCCCAAGTCAAATTCCAATAATATATAGATACAAATACCTTGATGGGAAGGTGCTCAGGTGCACTGCACCTCGAGTAGGCGTACCCCGGTCTGTAGGTCAATTCTATCCTATATTAACATTACAATAAAAGGTGGTATGTGTATAATTCTCAGTATTTCCTCTGGTGTACAAAGATTTGAAGTTGGAGTTAAACTAGAAACATGTAAAAGAAATGTTTTAGTTTAGTGTTTGTGTTAGTTTTCTCCCACACTAGCATACCAAATTTGAAAGATAGTTTAGGATCTTCATCCTCTCATGTGTGAATATTAATGACTTCATCATAGCTTTAGGAAGGGGAAAAGATTTTTTAGTGGATAAAGAGAGGAAATGTGTATTTATTTAGGGATATTCTATGTAATCTTAATCTACTTTTGAAATGCCAATAAAATACCAATTGAAATTTGTTTATTAGTGGAATATACCTGCTTAAGAACATAACTAATCCTTATTCCATTGTTTTCAATGGGAAAATTATTTTTGGCATATGTGTTCTCGCACAGAGCAGCAATTTCCGTGAATGCAACTTGCATAATTGTGGATAACCTGTAATTCAAATAGTGAAAATACTAATTTTAATTGAAATGTTACATTTGCTCTAGTGGGTTTTAATTAAAATTGTTTTGAAAACTTTGGTTAACCACTGTTTACATTTTACTCTAAGCTTTAAGCATTATGTTGTATTTAATATAATCCTTTTTTACAAAATGAAAATTTTTTAGTGAATCTATATTCTAGGCAAAATATGTGGTGTCTAAGAGAGAATGTGGATTTTGTATCCCAGGCTTGCAGTTTTATAGTATAACTGATTGCCAACTAATAAAGCATGGAAAAGAGTTTGGAAAAACGCTGGACAGAAATGGTATTAAAGATGGTAATTGTTAATTTATAGAGTTAACTTTTCAACGTTTTCTCAGAATAAAACAACTTTTTGTTGAACAGGCATTATGGTGAAATGTCCTTATTTGGCTTTTCTTTTCAGCTTTGAAATCCTTCTTAAACTGGAACTTGTCTAAAAGTCGTCCTATTATCCTGCAGTTTTTGTGTAAACTTTGGAAAATTCAGAAGTTGTTTCAATGCCAAAGACAGTTTTGTTTCTATTCGAGTTCATTACTTTTTGTTTACGATGCGCACTTTTTGCGACATTTTATCTTTGTACAACCTTTGCACCATAAAGTATCTGAAGACATTGGTGAAAGTTCTACTTCTCAAAAACCCTCATTACCAGGTCAAGAGTTTAAAAAACATTCATTTATAAGTAATTTTGAAAAAGAATTGGATGTATATAATGAGAGATATCTTCAGACGTTGGGTGACTTAAAGGAAACTACCTCATGTAAGAAAAGTGTATCTTCAAAAAGATTTGCTGATGTAAAAATGATTGATTTTGCTCATACACTCATTTCACCTGAAAATGAAATGGATTTTAATTATTCAGAAGGACTTAATAATTTGATAGAGATATTTGAAGATCTTCTAGAGGAAACCTTTTAACATAATTTATTGTATTTTACGTTATTTATTTTATTAAAGTTTACAAAATCTTCCCTAGACCAACTTCAAACTCAACTCAGCTTCTTGGAAAGACTGAGAAAAGGTAGGCTTCTGCATGTATATTCAAAAAGACATTATTGTAATTTGGTCATCATGAGCCAATGTAAATTCCTTGTATTTAATCAGTTTATCTAATTTAAACCTGCTTTTAATTACTCATACTAAAAATCTTGCAATGTTTGAGCTACATATGTTTAACTGTTATATTTACATGATTTTCTGTTTGATAAAATTGTTAAGTCAAATTTTAACATTTTCAAATATCTTGTCTGGATTGTCACTAATTTTTTTGTTTATTTTAAACGATTTATAACAGTTTAAAAATATTTCATTTTATCAATTATTACAGTCAATTAATTCATTAGCATGATTTTTGTATGACTGCTAAAATGATGTTAAAGTGTCGTATGACTGATTTGGAACTGTGAATTCATGTTGAAATGCTGATAAGCCAAATAAAATATTCTTTCTTCTGATTTAAACAAGCAATATATCAAAATGCATCCTCTAAGCATACTCCTCATTGTTTTTATCATTAATCATTAAAATGTTTTTATTACAAGCTTTTGTTGTTTCAATGTAAATGCATTATGGAGTGATGGTAGCTCTTATAAATGCCTGTAGGTCAAGAGTGACTACAATTTTAACCACACTTTTAACAGTGATCCCTTTGAAAGTTTCAGGTGGGTAATTATCTTTTATCAGAGTACAGGTTTCACTCCAAAAGTTTTTTCTTTTCTTCCTTGTTCAAAAAGAAAATGACCATTTTTTAATTTGTATCTAAAATGGTCAAGAATCTAAATATGAACTCATTACCGGAACATAAGCATAGCCAAAGGAAGTTTACTTCTACTGCAAAGAGAAATCAAATCAATTAGCATAGTAAATTTGTGTAGGGTATTCAAAAAGAAATGCAACCCACTGGAGAATACTTTTATTAGTAAATTACAAAAATTGTTAAATATGTTGGCCATTATGGTTTGCATATACGTGTACATGACGACTCATATTATCAAACATTTGTTTTAATGTCTTTTTTGATATGCCATCTACTGTACGCTGAACGTTGACCTGTAGCTCTTCCAATGTTTGAGGGTGATTTGAATACAAGGGTTGCATTTATTTTTGAACACCCATTATAACTGCAGTTAAGTAATTATGTAATTGTACCATAAGGTTTCAAAACTATTAGCTTCTGTTTACTTCATTACTTTTTGTATAAAAATCTTGATATAAACAATATGCTAGCAATGGATGAGAGATTGATAAAATACGAGAAATAATTTCATGCTTTCTGAATACATGGCAAAATTTTTGTTTTAGTTATTTCAGTTTTTGCTCATGTCAGTTTTCAGGATACCTAATTATATGAAAAATTTGAGTTCTTAATTTATGAGGAAATGGTAAAGTATAAAAATGATGTGTGAATTTTGTTAGTGTGATTTTAAAAAACACCAGACTATGAAATTTAGTTTTTATTTATTTGATAACATACTGTATTTGCTGGCCTATAAGTTGCACCAAAATTTTATGACAAATACTTCAGAGAAAATTGAATGGATGTTTTTACACTTACATAATTTAACCTTTATCTGCTGAACAGGCCATACATTTACTCCTTAGTTCTAAGACCACTTACAGAGGTTGTATTTGACAGGGAGTGAGGAGATTGGGATGAGAACACCCCAGAAGAATTAGGTTATGGCAGACAGAGGCAAGAGTGCCATAGATCAAAGGCTTAGTGAAGGGTAGACCTTGGACAAACAGCAGAGAGATGATTATCAAGATCTAGGCCCAAGCACTCCTATCCACTTTCACACTTGAAAGCCTAAACATAACCCCAAGAGGGAGCTCCAAACATGTAATATTCTTCTGATACTTTCTTCTTCCATTTGCATCTGTATTTTTGGAGCCATCTTATAGTCATCCTACTAGAGCAGTAGTAATCTAAGGTGAGTGAAATTTTCATAATACACTGCTCCCCGGTTATAACAGATTCAGATATACCACAGATCTTCCTTCCCCCTTGTTTCTTGGAAAGAAAGAGTGGCCAAGCATGGCCCTTGACCTTGCCTTGAAAATGAACCAGCAATGGCAAACAAAAGAGAAAGCTGGGCTTTCTGAAGGCTTAATTCTGTTTTGAATTTCCCATACTACTCATTTTATGAACCCTGAACCCATGTATCTATGATATGCTGCATGTGGGAGTAATTCACACCTTGGGCCATTTTCATATGATAAAATCAACCAATGGGAGCAGTGACTTAGTGAAATGTAAGCATATATTGGTGAGTCCAGTTAGTATTGAGCATTAAATGCTTGTGTAAGGTTCATCACTTGTCTTTTTCAGTGACTGTAATTGTGTATTGGTGAATTATCCGATTTTTGAACGATTTTTACAGACAGAACTGTCCACTGTAATTAATTCAGATTTAATTTATGGGTAATGGCAAATGTAAATAAGAGAAAGTGATATACCATTAAGGAAAATCTAACAATTATTAAAAGAGTAAAAAGTGATGTTTAAAAAATGCAAATAAAAAATTTCTTGTAAAAAACAACCAAAAATTACTGACTTTTTAAAGAATTGATTAAATAAATTTATTGTACCGCTTTTATGTTGGTGTTTTGTATTATCTTGTTCGTGGCAATTAAAGAAATTTTAGAAAAAGCTATATGTACATGTGTATTAAGCAATACAGTCGTATCCTCAGTTATACCGCAGTTGTCTTATAACACGGGTCAGAGCTCCTCCCTCTAAACCCTGTGTTACAACCAGGTTGCAGTGTAATAATATTTTTCAAAATAGTTTTTGAAATTTTTATATCCTCTAAAACGTAGAACCATGCAATTCTGTATTATTTTTGCCATAAAATGATTTTTATTTAAACATTTTATCACCAATAGTTCTTGAGATAGGCAATTTTTCCAGAAAAAAACAAAAATAATTTAAATACTCTAAAATAGATCCAGTGTTTAAAAGTCAAAGGAACAAAAATAAGGGTACTATAAACAAAAATAATCAAGCAAAATTAAGTTTTTTCATCATAGAATCCTAGATAATCCTTCTCACTGCTGCCACAGTCATTACCACTGATGTTTTCACATGACGTCGTATTCTTCTTATTGTTGAACATCATCACTATCATCTAGTGCATTGACATTCTGAAAAAGCAGGAGAAAAATTCTGCCTTGACTGGGAATTGAACTTCCACTTACTGGGCAGGTATTCTACCACTGAATACCACACCAGACTAATCATCCCACTTCAGATTAGGCATTTCTCGTGTGTTGAGATCTAACTAGCGAAGCTGGTATCAACTTCCTCCAATAAGTATTGCTCATTAGGGAAGCCCAAAGAAAACCCATTTGCATTCCAAATAAGATATGGCCAGGTAAACACAAGGTCCCCTGCAAAGTTGATTTATTTTGTTGCATCTAGGAGATTGAAACAAGCAGTTTAGATTTGTCTTACTAGATTTCTCAAAAACCAAGCATAATTTAACTGTTGGGTCACTGACTTGGTTAACATAATAATAGTAATAATTTATTTAATAGAAACTGGTTTCCTCTTAATTATAAGTTTTATAATAGTTTTAATCACAAGTCTAGATGACCATGCCCTCGACAGGATTTGAATCCACAACCCACGTATCTGGAACCAGACATGCTAACCACCCCTTTACCACGCTGTACAGAAAATTAGTCTTTTCATTAGCAGCTTCCAAATGTTCTGCATTTGCAATCCCCTCTTAGGGCAGTCGATCTTGCCTCGACCACTTATTATGCCAGCTGATCTTGTCGCAAATCCCTAGTATGGCAGCTAACCTTGTCATAAGACCCATAGCTCCGTTCATCTGACAAAGAATATGAAATGTGAATGGGGTATTTAGAGAAAATATGGATTTTTTTATTGTTAATAGTGAAATAAAACCAATGAAAATTGACTAAATTAAATCTTGAAACTATTACACTGGTTACCATTTACATGCTTGATTATGTAACTAAAAGTTAATTCATACTTCAGAATGTATGATCTTGTAAATGCAAGCCACCAAAGATAAAATACAAATACAGGTGACTCCCGAGATTTGACAAATTCAAGAATTCGACCGGTTGAATAGACCCAGCCGATTGATCGGTCAAATTAGAAACTAGTTTATGCGAAGTAATTTTTGGCCCGCGCAAGCATGAGAGGTTTAGTTTCAGTCTAGACATTGTTATTTCTGCTTTAATTGTTTGAATTTGTGCTGATTCTACCACGTTTTCAGGAATGCATCTATGTCGAATCCCGGGAGTCGCTTGCACATTTGTATGTCTTCCCTAACTAAATTTGAAATGGTGTGACTTGCAATGACATGATAGCATTTTATAATTTCATGACTATGCTCAAAATGATGTATTCTGCAGTAATTACAATAATATATCCTAATTAAGTTAATAATCTTGTTGGATTCAATTTATTCATAACTGTGGGAATGGGTTAAAATAACTCTTAACAGGGATTGGTTACTTATGCTTAAAGTTTACAACTCACTTCTTTATTTTCAAGCAATTCAAAAATTTACATTGATACATCTTCATCAGATAATCACGATTATAAAAATTATTTTACATATTGATTTTGACCTAAAAATTCTTCCATTAATAAAAACAAGGCTATTTTTATTCATTTAAACCATCAGCAAAGTGCTGTGCCAGAGCCTTTATTCCTTCCCAAGTTTCGTGACCTGTTGATTCAATTAGAGATGCTGGTAAAATAAATCCATGTGCGCCTGTATCTGGCAGCTCTATTGTGTAAGCATATTTGATCCCAGCAACACCTTTGGCCCAATCATCTGAGGCTCCTACATAAATAGATAAAATGAGGATTTAAAAAAAATATTTTAAAATTATGAGCTTAAATTGTTGAAATGATTTACAATTTAGGTGATGGGCTTTATGAACCATGAAATACATTAATAGGGCTATAGAATGCAGAAAAATGTTCAAAAAAGTCAGTATTGTACAATAAAAGTACTAATTTATTATGAAATAAATTTACCAGAAGAGGTGTATATTAGTTCAGCAGATGTTCCAAGAAGATAATCTGTGCCTTTAACTGTCTTCAAAGCCTCTACTCCCTTTTCTGCCAGCACATACATATCATAATAATCTGTTGGTTTCTCATTTTCTGTCCATCCCCATGGAATGAGCCACATTTGAGAATATGAGTGCAGAGATAGGAATAGCTTGATGTCTTCTTTGTGTGTCATAATAAAATGTGCCATTGCTTGTGTTTCTGGTTCTGAGAATGGCTTTTGTCCAGCAAAGTTGTCATCACAGGGATTTGAAGAGGCACCTATCTCTTGCCAATGGAAGTCCCAGTTTCGATTGGCATCTACACCTGCACATTGATCTTGTGAGCTGTAACCTGTTGCTTTGTCCCACAACCCAAAATTAGGATTTGGACGTCTTTTGTTTGATCGAATTGTTAGAGAGCGAGTTTTTCGCCATAGACGATCATGGATATGAGAGTACTCATAACCATCAGGATTTGCCACTGGAAGTATATACCAATCCACTTTTTCTAGCAAGTGAGTGTGCTTCTCTCGAAATTCAACCAATTGCAGCAAAATGTATGTCACAGTTGCTGGTGAAATCCATTCACGACCATGGAGACCTTAAAAATGTTCAGAATACATTTCAGATTTAACCATCTTTTTGTATCATAATTATTTAAATTTCTCTTAGCTTTATATTGGGTTTTCAGTTGTTCAAATTTAAGGTATATGTACTCTTAAGTATAAACTATTTTTTTTATCAATTAGTGTAATTTTTTTTATATTGCACTTGGCATGTAATTCACCATTTATTTCTGCTTATTATTCAATTAAATACATCCTATAGCTAGATTTTAATGAGGTGGTTGTTCTGCAATTTATCAATTGACTCCCTTTAAATTTTCAGTAGTATCAATTTTTGAAATTCTAAATGGGATAAATTATTTTTTAAGCTGTTGAGGTTTTCCTCTCAAGTTGCAGTGAACTTTAATTGATGAGATTTCTATTTAGGTATCAGCCTATGTATGATTTGGTACAATTTGGAAAACAATCCAGTTTTAACAAATCTATACGAAAAGCCTTGGATGACCAAAGCCATGGTGGGCGGCAGAGGTCAAAACTGGTTGGCCCATCATTAGACGACTTACGCGAGTGGAAGTTAGGCACGTGGAATGTTAGAGGAGTGTATGGCAAAGAACATGAGTTGGTGAATGAAATGAATGTATGAGGATTGGATGTGCTGTGTGTATGTGAGACAAAAAGGAAGGGGAGTGATGCTGTGGTAATGAATGATGGTAGTTTGGTGTGGATGTATGTACATATGGGAGTCAAGGAGTTGGTTTGATTCTGAATGAAAGAGCTAAAATGAATGTGAGAAAGTATGAATTTGTGTCACCCAGATTATTGTGGGTTCGTATGAAAGTAGGAATTCGTAGAATTCTGTTGGTTGCATGTTATGCTCTTGTGGATAGTGAGAGTAAAACAGTTAGAGATGAGTTGTGGGAGAAATTGCGAGATGTGTTGAATAATTGTGATGCAGGTGAGAGAATAATTGTACTCGGTGATATGAATGGGTAGGTAGGTGTCAGACGGGAGGGTACTGAGAAAGTGGTGGGCCCCTTCGGTGACCCCAGAGTAAATGATAATGGTTAGAGTTTGATTGGAATTTTCATGGAAAAGAGTTTGTTTGTTTCAAATACATGGTATAAGCATAAGAACATCCACATGTATACATGGCAGAGGGGTGACTCAAAAAGTATGATTGATTTAGTTCTGTATGATGAAAGACAGAGATCTAGTGAAGGATACAAGGGTGATGAGAGGAGCTGAATGTGGGACAGACCATTTTTTAGTTGTCTCTAGAGTGGATCTTGGAAGGAAGTGGACCTGGAGGAAGAGTAAGGGTGTGAAACAGACTAGAGTGAAAGTAGAGAGATTGCAAGAGTGTGAGGTAAAGATCAAGTATATGAATGTGTTGGAATGTAAATTAACTGCCCAGCAGACTGAATGGGAAGAGGATATAAGGAAAGGAAATGTAGAAGATGCTTGGAATAGACTGAAAGAGAATGTTACACGGTGTGCTTCAGAGGTATGTGGAATGTGTTTAGTGGGCTGTATGAAAAAGGATGCTTGGTGGAATGAAACAGTGAGTGAAGCAGTTAATGAGAAGAAGGAGGCATATAAGAGGATGATTGCTGCAAGGAATGATAATGAAAAAAGGATTCTGCATGATGATTACAGGAAGAAAAATAAGGCTGCTAAGAATGCAGTTAAGGAAAGCAAAGAACGAGTACGTTTGAATGAGGCTGTAAAGATGCAGAATGATTTTGAAGGGAATAAGAAGTTATTCTGGAAGTGGATAAAAAGGGCGAGACAGGGCAGCAACAATGGAATGAATGGGATTGTAAATAAGGATGGAGAAACAGTGCGGAATGAACGTGAAGTGACAGAATGTTGGAAGGAGTATTTTGAGGACTTGTATGGAGGTTGTTCTGAAGAGTCTGGCATCCAAAGTGATACTGACTGTATGAATATGTCCAGTAAAGACAGAGTTGACGAACGTGAGATTAAGGCATGTGTGAAAATGTTGAGGAATGGGAAGGCTGCAGGCGTGGATGGAATTACGGGTGAAATGCTGAAATATGGATGTGGCTTACTTATGAGTTGGAAGAGCGATTTATTTAATTTGTGTGTTAATATTTTAGTTGTACCAGATGACTGGAAGAATGCCATCATTGTTCCTTTGTACAAAGGGAAGGATAGTAAAGTAGAATGTAAGAATTACAGAGATATTAGTTTATTGAGTATACCTGGGAAAGTGTTTGGTAAAGTACTTATTGAAAAGGTTAGAATGGCTACTATGAGTAAAATTTGGGGGGTACAGTGTGGTTTCTTGCCAGGTAGGGGGTGTTCTGATCAGATTTTTGCTCTCCAACAAGTAATCGCGAAGTGTATGACTGTGAGAAAGAAAGTGTATTGTGCATTTGTGGATTTGGAGAAGGCCTATGACAGAGTCAATAGAAATGACCTGTGGAATGTTCTGGCTGAGTATGGAGTGAATGACTGGTTAGTGAATGCAGTGAGAGCAATCTACTCGGGAAGTAAGGCTCGCATAAGAATAAATGGTATGCTGAGTGACTGGTTTAAGATTGAAAGTGGTGTTCGGCAAGGGTATGTGATGTCTCCTTGGTTGTTTAATGTATTTATGGATAAATGTGTGAGGGAAACCTGTGCAAATACGAATGGTCTGAGGATTGGGGAAGTGAATGTGCGGGTGCTGTTGTATGATGATGATGCTGTGTTGATATCTGAAACGCCGAATGAGTTTCAAAGAATGTTAGATAGTATGGCTGAAGTTACAGAGAGAATGGATCTGAAGATATGTGTCAAAAACAAAGGTTGTTGTGTTTGATAGAATGAATGAATTGAATGACTGTAGGCTGCGCATAAATGGTGAAGTTGTTGAACAGGTGGATGAGTTTGTGTACTTGGGAAGAATGTTTTCTAAGAATGGAAGAATAGATGGAGAGATAGAAAGACGTGTGAATGTGGGTAGAAAAGTGGTGGGTGGCATGTGGTCAGTACTAAATCGTGAAGAAGTGTCTAAGGAAGCAAAAATGGCTGTGTATAGAAGTGTGCTTTTACCCACCTTGTTGTATGGTAGCGAAACGTGGGTGTGTCAGGAGAAACACATGAGTAAAGTGATTGCAGTTGGAATGGGTTATATGAGGAGCATGTGTGGGAAAACCAGGAGAGGCAGAGTCAGGAATATTTGGGTGATGAATGAATGTGGAATGAAAGAAACTTTAAGAGGTCAGTATGAAAGGGATGTGCTGCGATGATTTGGGCATGTGGAGAGAATGGATGAGAACCGAGTGACTAAATTGATATATGATGGTAGAGTATGCGGATCAAAAGGGAGAGGAAGACCAAGAAAAAGCTGGCTGAATGTGGTGGAGGAGACTCTCAAGAAAAGAGAGATCAGAAGTTTAAGGAATGGAAGACGATGCATGGATGTGTTTGAAGCAAAAGAAGTATGCAAGGATAGAAAGGTATGGAGAAATATTGTGAATGGTAGAGGCATTTAGCTTGCTTACCCCGTAAGGGAACAGCATGATTGGTATGTATTAGAGATGCACCGAATACTCATTTTGGCCGAATGGCCAAATATTAAAATCAGTATTCGGCTGAGGCCGAAGCCGAATATTTCCATTAGCATAAATCAGTGATGCACCAGATATCGGCTTCAGCCTTGGTAATCGGCCAAAAATGATAAAATAATTTTTATTTTTTAAATTCTATGAGATGGAACTCTTTTGGATCTCGGAAATTAAACTTTTGTTCATTTCCATAACAGTGTAAGAACACAACTTAAAATGGCAATAAAACTACAAAGAAAATGCTGATATACAAAGTATTTGCCAAAACAGTGGTTCTGGTCGCTTGCTTCGAAAACAAAGTATGTTGATCGCTTTGAAGACACTCGCTCACCGCTCGCACGAGTACATGCATTGATGCCAGAACTTAGGACACCGCCATAACATTACATTGTATTGTTTTCCGCTTAGTCGCTCGCACCACCCGCATCGCTTGTATGTGGGACGGAGCCTTAGCCTCGCCTATTAAATTTAAAAATGATACTACTAATAAGTTCTGGGTTTACGAAAAATCTGCACACATCCGCAATGTTGACTGTGAAAGTTGGTTACAATCGCAAGAATATTCCTCCCTGGGAATTTCTGAAATCATTTTTAAAACACTACCAACCTGAAGTACCAACTAATGAACACTAATGTTTTCTATAGAAATCTATTTAAATTCTTTTTTAATATGAAGATATTAATCGCAGACTTGTTAAGTTTATTATATATTCTGTTATATAAAAATGTCTGCACTTAATGAAATTCAAAAATGAAACGAAAACTCAGTCAACATTGTGTCATTTTGGTTTTGGCACGATGGCGCTACTATTTATACGTCATATTACGTCATGCAAAAACGTGAACCAGATGTCAGAGGTTGTCTGCTACTTACACAGTACAGTAAAACATCAAAAATTCCAACTAATGAGGAGTATTCTAAATAAACGAATTGTCCACATATTGGAACACATTAGTATATTATATGTCATAGGCCATAAAAACGAGTAGCACATAATTGTCAGGCTGAATCTGAGATATGTGAATTGTATTGGCAACAACTCAATGTATTATGCTTTTATTTAGTGTTTTCAGCTTTCTTCTATTATGTCATTATTATTTTTCGTTTTATCAAAAAAATATGTATTATTCGGCTATTCGGTCATCCAAAGGCCGAGGCCAAAGCCAAATAGCAGATTTTGGCCAAATGCCGAAGCCGAGCTTCGGTGCATCAATAGTATGTATCCAGTTTTCCTGTTAGTGATTTATTTGGGTTAGGAAACTACTAATGGATTTTAAGGTTGGTGTATAAGCATTATACAATTCTAACAACTTGTGTGACAACCCACTAGTCAATGGCTCATTCATCAGTGGCATAACTAGGTGTAAAAGCGCCTGCAGTAAAATAATACTGATAGTCTCTCTCTCTCCTCAGCCAACAAATGTATATATTCAATTTAAGGGCATACTGGACAATCTGGGGCCCCCCCGCAGCAAATAATATGAAGGCCCCTTTGGATGCCTTCGTCAGTATGGTTTGAATGATAGGGGGACCCCTAAATCTCGGCCCCCCACATTATGGTGGTTGTGGGGCCTATCAGTACACCTCTGATTCAGTTAAAGCTGAAACCCATTATAAAACTTACCAAGTTACGCTTAATAATTGATTATCATGAATAAGCTGAAAAATTGTGAGATTTTTAAATTACACTGTCAAAAATAATGATTAACTGGAATGTCATTCAGAAATTAGGATAAAAAATTGGAGTGTAATTTACTGGTGCAACATGAAAAAGTATGTTTTATTTATTTATGTTCATTTAGAATTTTACAGTTAAAATTCTTTTTAAGTTTATTAATATAATTGTATGACAAAGTGATGTATTCAATAATTAATAAAGAAATTTTAACTTCTATCCAGTGGCGTACTGATAACCCCCGCAATGCGGGGGTGCCCCGAGATTTAGGGGGCCCCCAATCGTTCAAACCCTACTGACTAAGATATCCATAGGGGGGGCCCATATTATTTGCTGCAGCCCCCCCCCCCCCCCAGATTTTCAGGTACGCCACTGCTTCTATCTATAACTATTTGCTCAGAATCTTAATTTTATAATTTTGAAGGCACCCCCTGCCACCCACTGATTTCTCCAAGAATATTCATTGACAGTGTAATAAATGGCATCATATATCACATACATCCTGCAATTTTCAGCATTCTATCTATTACCGTTTACTTAATAGCTTAATTCAATAGATTGCACAGATGGACAGACAGCAAAAATATGTGTTTATAAAATAAAACATGTTGAAAAGATAAATCACTTAAAAAATCTTAATTTTTTTACACTCCAAAAAATTTGAGGGCCTGTGGCGTTTGGCCACCCTATTGTTATGCCACTGCCATTCATGGCTAAAATTATTATTATTGGAATTGGAATAATGCTTTTTTAAAAATTGTAATACTGTTTAACATGTATCATTAAATTATAAATATGAAACTATAAAATACTGGTCTATTAAATGATTTTTAAATCGTGAGGGCAAAGATACTGCTTGAACATTACTGAGCTAAAAATTTAGAATTGGCAGCATATTAATCTTATTTATCATTATTTGAAATGTTGAAATTTCAAAATCAACATTCAACCATCTCAAGTATGAACTAATGAGGAAGATTGATTACTTAGCCAGAAATTGTATTCTTCTTTGTTCAGCTATTCAAATGTTTTATAAATTTTGCATATGAAAAAGTGATTATACATCAACTCTACAAAACCAAATGTTAGCTGCTGATGAAATTTGTTACTGCAATTTCATAACTGGCAACTATTCAATTCTTTGTCCATTGTCGTAATGGTTTATAATATATTGTAGTTATATAAATACCTCCGTCAATCCAAATTGCTGGTTTTTTACCACCACCTGTTGATATCTTCAGCAATTTCAAGGGCCGACCTTCTGTTGATGTTCCAATAACTATTGTCTCACAGTTTTCCTTATAAGTGTGAGCTAAGTAGTCTATATAGCTTTCAATATCTAAAATATAAAAAGTACATCAAATGTATGTAAATTTTTGCTCTGCTACTGTCTCCTTACTTTTAATATTACAAAAAGCTCAGTATTTTTTGATCATGCATAATTGCATTTACAAAGTGTTAAACATATTCATGCCTCATTTCTATGAGATCATAATCTTTAAATTACCATAATTTTCTGTGTATAATATGCGATGTTTTTGCAAAAAATTTACCAAAAAGTTAGGGTGTGTATTGTACATGGTAACAGATGCAAGCATTTTTCCAGCCACCCAATAACAGTTATTTCCTGTCACTAATAAAGGATTATTGTTATTATTGTTGCATTTCAATGGAATTTATTTTCTAATTTTTATTTTTTTTAAAATAAGTAATCTTTTACTTTCAGTCTTTATAAAGGTGGCTTTTAAATGCAATAATGAAGAACATAAATTTCATAGATTATTTTATTTATTACCCATATACATTAAAATCAATTAGCAAAATTGCGTGTAATTTGTATTAGAAGTTAGAAGCTATATTCAAAAATACCTGTAATTTCTTAGTATGTGTCACTGTACTCAAATTGTTCATGATAGGTAGAGAGATATGCTACCAAAATCACAACAGCTAATAATTTCTCTCCCCTCTGTTACTCAATTCTACAGTGAAAGACTGCATTGATCTTATTACTAAAAAGTTTAGGTGTATATTGTACATGGTGATAGGCAATTTCAACATTTCACTTGGTGCATATTATTCGTAGAAAATTATGGTATTATATCTCTTCATTTTAGACTTAAAACATGGCTGACGAAAGATGCCAGTGAGCTAGGCAGCTATACCAAATATTTAAGTTATTCTGGTCAAGGGTTTGGTCTTAAAAATATTGTATGAACAAAATTTTTATTCAAATAAAGTTAATTTAAATATTTTTATAACATTAACTCCTGGTTTTTACTATTAATTTCCAATTCAGTCAGAATGACTCAGTGACCTCTTAAGGTTTAAGATATTATAACTTTTGAATTGCTAAAGCATGTCATACTTTTGGGACATGCAGCTGCGTGGTACAACAAAATGTTTTTTTGATTATCTATTTGTTTCCATAAATGACTAGCATGCTATCAAACATTTGTCTGCAATTGATACCACTGAAAAGAGTATAGCAGTTTATTCGAACAGAATTTATAGTACCTATGCACAAGAATGGAAGAGAAAATGCTGGAATATCAGAACAAGCAAACACCCCCTTCACAACTACCATAAAACACACATTACCAAAGACCTATTTAAAATTTTCCTGTTCATCCTTGAAAAATAGCCAGATTAACCAAAATTGAGTTGTAGCTGCTGATATGTATTTTGGAGAGTGAGAGAGGCATGGGATTTGCAAATATTTATCTGTGGCCTGCTTGTGATGGCATTTTCTCAGGAGTTCCCTAACTGTAAACAAGTTGACATCAGTATATACTAAAGATAAATAGGTGAGTAATAGTGGAAAGGTAAAAAAGTCTGAGTGCAGAAGGTTAAATGGTATTGAAATTACATTCAATAACACACCTTTGAAACGATGATATCGCCGCCAGCTTAAACGGTGTCCTCCACGATTTTGCCATTCTTCACTTTCTTCAGGTGTTGGGGGAGGATTCTCTGAGAGTATAGCATCCTACAATAGTATAAATGTAATCAAATTTAGATATAAAACATTTTTAATTCATTTAGATCAGGGGCGTGCAACCTACGGCACACGACGCTTTAATGAGGATGGGGTCCATGATATTTAATACAGATCATTTCATACACTTTAATTAAAATTTCAGCCATAAAACCTTACTCCTATTGAATGTTTAGTGCTAGGAAATGGTTTAGACCTTATTTTCATTTTTTAAATCATGTACGATCTCTTAAGTAAGTTCCCATGTAAACTCACGCTCACGACTTCTAATATGGCCTGCCAAACCACTCACATCTACTAATGCAGCCCTTCATGCAAAAATGTTGCATGCCCATGATTTAGATTAATGGTGCCATCTCTGTGAAATGAAGGGACAAGAGTTCATGATGAAAATACAAAGTCCAAAACAACTGATTTTCATTTTTTCTCATTTATTTAAAATCATCCCTTTGTTATTGAAATAAAATCGGATCTTGTGGGTTATATGCCCTGTTCCAGATAAAATTCTGGAGTGGATGATCAGCATCAGCGTTTCGGTACTGGGATTGGGCACTCATTCGTTGGTGATGGGTTGGATTAGGTTGGTGTTTGGTAGTGTTGGGTTGGGACCTTTTGCATTATTTGTCCCGCAGGCTCTATTCTAGCTTTTATCTTGGTGAATGTGTTTTTTAAATAGTGCATGAAATGAAATGGAATTCTTATACTAAATATACTATTTTTGCTGGATCTTATATTTGTTAATTACTTAGATTTAACAACTTTCACACAAAACGAAAGCTTGCAAAACCATGATGGATCAGTCTGTGGCGACATTTACCCACATAATCACTGGTCAATGGTGAGGAATAGCTTCGTTCCAGAGAGGCAAAGGGCACGATAATGCCAGGAGACGGCTACACTTGTTATAAAAGGCATTATAATCTAAAAAAAATCTGATGTGGCCAACACATGACTTTCTCTAAATTTGGGGTATTGATATTTAAATTATTATGATTGGCATTATGAGGCAAAATTATCATTTCGTATCGTAAAAGAATACAGTCATCCTTATTGCCGTAAATTACGTATATATTGAATATGTTTACAGAATTCACCGCTACATAGTGGTGGCGCTGTATACTGGTATTAAGATAAAGCAAAATATCCTCGAAATGGATGGTTCTACGAAAATTTGTTTCAAACAAAACTTGGAAGAAATATTATTCTCTAAAACTTTGGTCCTCACGAAGATTACCAATAACGCTGTTTTTAAGGAGATATTTGACGGAAACCGAAAAGCCGATTATTTATAAATAGTTCCTAAACAATAACTGCTATGGAAAATTGTTTCAAATGAAAGTTGTAGGAAATTACATTCTCTATAACCTTTGTATAGAGTTGTATATACAGTAATGATGTTTTAACAGAGAGATATCGCAAAAACCGAATCGGGTTTCGAATAAACCTCGACTTCCGGTTAACCGATATTGTCCAAAAAATAATCAGTTCTTTGTGCTCATGCTAAAGTGTTATATATGAAGTTTAGTAAGGATATGGCAAGTACTTTTTGAGTTAGAGCGCCCACAATCACATACGCACACAGACATCTTTCCGAAAATAGTCTAAATGTGTTCTAGGGACCTCAAAACGTGTATTTCCGTTGAAATCTCGAAGTCGATTTTTTTCATGAACACAATACTTTCCCATTACTACGTATGGAGAAAGTGAGCCGAAGGCTCGCCAATGTCCTTGGTTACTAGGGTAAATAAAAACATTTTCTTTGACAATTTGAAAAACGGGGTGTGTAACCCAAAGATCCATAAAATCTTTCCTCAGTTTAATAATGATATTAATTAATTTTTTCTA
Organism: Uropetala carovei; assembly: GCA_036926305.1. NCBI lineage: Eukaryota > Metazoa > Arthropoda > Insecta > Odonata > Petaluridae > Uropetala > Uropetala carovei. The sequence continues at coordinate 28,906,057 of JAXCHB010000011.1, forward strand.
ATTTAAACAAATATTCAGAATGCCTTTGCAGTGATTTGGAAGAGAAATTAAAGGGTGCACTTGGCCCTTCCTAAAAATAAACTTGAGCAATTAATATTTTGAAAGAGATTATTTAAAGATTTCCGATAGTGCATTAATACTGGAATAATGGAATTGGATGTTAAGAATATGGAGCATAATATTTTAATGTAATAAACAACTGTATTGGCTTAAAAATTAGTTGGTAGTACAAAAATTTTACATGACATGGGTGTTTAGTGTATTTTGGTGTAATTGAGAACTTCGATGTGACTTCATTTAATTCCTTCTAAGCCTATATATCTATGTATGTTAATCTATTAGCAGATGTGTTGCTCTCCAAACATAAATCCTGAGTATGCTTGTAGATGAATACGTCATATATAAGTTACAGTTACAAAGAAATCAACCAAATTATAGCTAATTATATATCTCATCAAATTTTTGGGGATGTTTTACCCCATACGAGAATAAAAATTATAAGGCACTTCTAGATGAGCTAAGGGCTTGAAATTTGGCATGATTATAGGTATTTGCTTAATAGCAATGAAAAACACAGAAATTCTAATTTTTAGGGGCTGTTCTGCCCCATTATTGCCCCATAAGAGGATAAAATTATAAGATATTTCTAGGGTAGCTAAAGGTTTGAAATTTGCCACAATTATAGGTTTTTGGTCATAACCGATAAAAAATATCTGAAATTGTACAAATTCCAAATGTTGGTGGCTGTTTTGCCATATACGAGGATAAAAATTTTGAGGCACTTCCAGATGAACTAGGGCAGTGGTGCATAACTCAAAAGCTGAAATAGGGCAAAATCGCCCTTGATTAGACCTAAGCGGGCCACAATATAAAAATGTTGTCCATAGTAAAAGTTTAAACATTATATGCATTTATTAATGACCATATCAAATTTAACTTGCATTTTTATGTTACAAAATTGAAGTAGCAAACAAATATAATTTATGTACAAATTTTAATTGTGAATTTGATATAAGAAGAGTGAATCAGCTGAGTTACTTCCTGCTTCAAGCGGGCCACACAAAATTTGTTTGCAGGCTGTATGTTGTGCACCCCTGAACTAGAGACTGAAAATTTGGAATGATTATAGGTTATTGGACACAATCAGTGAAAAAACTCCAATATTATGATAATTCAACTTTTAGGGGGAATTTTGTGCCGTTATTGCCCCATACGAGGATAAAAATTATGGGACATCCAGATGAGCTAGAAACTTGGAATATGGCATGATTTTAGGTTTTTGGTCACAACCGATGCAGAAAAATCCGATGTTATAAAACAAAATTTTTAGGGGCCATTTTGCCCCATTTTTGGCCCATACGAAGTTAAAAACTATAAAGCACTTTTGGATGAGCTAGAGACTTGAAATTTGGCAAGAGTATGGTGTGTAGGTCACAACCAATGGAAAAAATCTGAAATTGTTCAAATTTTACCGCATTATTCAGAATAATCTGAAATGCTTGCAGAATTCAAGCACCCTCTAGTAGTATATATATGTATAAAAAGTTTTCGTTAAGGGAAAGCATACAAATTTTAAGTTTAATGAGTTCTTCCCATGAATACTTGTATCAGTGTTTTTCATCCCAAAGCGCATCACCCTCACTGACATAAGGCATTGGAAATTTATAATATATCACAGTACCAAAATTTAAGCAGATCAATGATTTTTTCCTGCCATATTAAAAGAACGTTGGCTTATATTCAACAACTTATAGTAATAAATGGAATTCATCCAATAATTCATTGCCAAAAGAAAATAGCTTAGCATAGTTATAGAAAATTATACACGTCTTATTTAGAAAATCATACTTAATAATCACAAACCAAAGACGGCTGATACTTTTAAACAGCCAGCTAGGAGAATTGTGGGGCCCAGTTCAAAGTGTGCAAGTTGGGGCCTCTTTCACATCAAATATTTTAGCAGTAAATTCAAAAAAATATAGCAACCTCTCTCACTATGACAGTGTTCCATATTTTACAAGTACAGCAAATATTTTTAGGGAGTGTGAGACTTCTGTGAGTGCGGGACGTGGTACAATTGCACAATTGGCATCCTTATCAAGTTAGCCCTGTTTCCTAATAGGAATACTTTTGGTTTTTTACATTTTCTACGGTTATTGTATTAGTAGCAAAATAAAATTATTTTTGAAAGTTCACTCATAACTATCACAATATGTGCCCTGGTGTCTTTGAACATGTAAGATAATTCTATGCTAATAAAATGTATCGGCCTGCATCGGTGGTCTTTTTAACACATCACCAAATTTTGGAACCAGTTTGGAGAGAAAACTCGTTTAACTTTGAACCTGAAGTAAGAAGAAGAAGAAATTCGGTCACCTGAAGATCGTCGATGAGGACATCGAAACGAATATTTCGTTGTTTTAGGAATGCAGTAATTGGCTTGCTGGCCCTGGGCGAGCAGAGTACGTCCAGGGTTCCGTTTCGCCTCGCCATTATCTCCATCTCCTTTCCTCGGCCACGGGACACCTCGAATCCTTGTCCATCCTCTTCTCCACCGAATCCTTTCACGTAATCCCTCACCGCCTTCTCATCTTTTGGACCACTAACGAAAATCCTCACGACGCGAAAATTTTGGTAAGATTTGGCACTAGCAAGCTCCTCTTCTTGTCCTTCGGCCGCAACCAGCGCGCAGGCAATTACGTAGACCGAGCAAAGGATACATTTCGATATCTCCATGCCGTTTGATTCGCTTCGGCCTCGCCACCCTCTTTTATTACATATATTTATATACACGTACGAGTCGTGAGAGGAGCGTGCGCACCTCTCCCTCCCCCGCTATGGGCGACTCGGAGAAATGAGTTCTAGCCGTGTTGGTGGCCCTCGTGCCCGCACTCTCTTTATAGAGAAATAATGACAGCCATCCCACTGAGGGGTACATGGCTACGTCCCGCATCTCCGTATATACAAGTGAAAAGGAATGCGGGCAGAGCGAATGTGGAGGAGGCGAGGACCTTGATGAATCTGGGATCCTTCTCTGGTCTTTCCACCGTTTCGAGCTTTTTGTCTCGTGGAGAGAAAGAAAGATTTTTGATTCTCATCGATCGCTGGAGGAGCGATTCCATCCGCTCGCAGTTTTGAGCCGTTTAAGGGTACTTTCCTTTCGCACTCGCATCAGAATGGAGAAAATTTGAACGAGGGTAATAATGTGGGCCAATGTCGAAACTTCGCTACTCTCTGATGATGCCCTCAAAAGCTTGCCCCGATATTCGAGCAAAAGAGAATTCTTATCATATTCGCCATTTGGTTGCACGCCGGAGCTTGGGTTAATGACTGGGTCAAATGTTGAGCCCGCAGAATTTTAACGGTATACAAGTAATTTAATGTGTCGCTCTTTGTTAGGAAACAAATAGTCGTCTTTCGGAATAAAATTGCAAAGACGACATCCCAAGAGTTATGTAACGACCTCTTCAAAAGCGAAACGCTCCCTTCCCCCGCCGCTTGGCCCGACTTAGTCCACCCGAGGGCAACGGGCGAGCCGTTTGGCGCCGCTGCCTCTCAAAACGATTCCGCTTCCCGAATCGTCTTTTTTCAGCCCAGCCGGTCAGGGCGTGGAAGACTATCGAAGAGGCGTTGGAATCTTTTTTTTTGTTGTGGGTCGCATGCTAATAATGCGATAGCGATCAGAATTTTATCTGTGGGATGCCAAGATAGAGTGGGGGTATATTTGAGGGATCGCGTGCCAAAGGAAGGATAATATAGTGCCGTAGCGACTGCTCTCGAAGTAGAAGATGAAGAGAGGGGGGCCGTCGGTGGCCGCATCGGTGAAATAGACACGAACGGGAAGAGAGAGGACGGCCTTCGCCAAGTCGAGCGGTCTGTTATTCGACTATGGACACCGGAAATGCCGGTTACGAGTCACCTTCGCTTAAGAAGAGGTGCACTACTTAAAAGGGAGGCACCTTTCCTGTGACATCGCAGCAACACCGCTGTTTTTTGTGGCTATGTTCGTTTTTTTACTTCGAATTACGTCCACTTGAGGTTGTTGAACCCGGTACCGTTATGTCGAATGTTTTTAACGCGCCGATCAAGTAAAAATATCGAATTTCGCTTTGAATATATTTTCTCCGCTTGAAAGGCTTTTATGATGGATTATTAAGTACTCGGCCTATATGTGTGTCTAAGCGCTTTCACGCTATCCACTTATATTAGTGTTACTGCTATTAGCACCATGATTGCTATCTTTTTGCAAGCGATTTTATCATTAAAATGACACAGCGAAAGCATTTCGATTAAGTGGCGAATTTTTCACAGCTCTGTTTAAAACTGACAAATTTGCTCTTTCAAAGTGAAAATTTTCGACGATAACATGTCATTTCTCAAAAGTTTTTAGCTAACATTTCGGATGCGGCGTCAAATCCAGGATATTCTTTCAGTTAGCGATATATCCTCATCGTTTAAAGACTGAAAATTTGCGTTTGTTTTAATCATACGAAAGATGTTACCTTTGAATAGGAATACGTTACCCTCGAAAAGAAATATTCGTGGTTTTTTGGCAATATGTACGTCTAAGTATCCAACTCATCTCTTATATTAAAGTAAAGATTTAGTAAACTAAATTTATCCGCGCATAATTCTTATGGGAAACCCAGTCCACTTTACATTCAATTATTAAGATAATGCAGTTTGGATATGAATGTTGCAAAAATCTATTATCTACCAAAGGTTTTTCTTTAGACGCTTGTCCTTTGCTGATCGCCGGCGGGATCTAAAGGTAATTGCAGGATATAAAAATATAAGCGGACTTTTTTATCATTAAACTTTTTCATTTCGCCGCCTAACCTTATTACTTAAATTTTATATGCGTTATTTCATTCGAGGCTTCTATTTTACATTTGGCACTATAAAGACCGTGTTGCCGGTTTTAGTTCGACTAACGCAAAATAGAATAACGCGTTTTGAACGGTCCTTTTTTTTGGGAACAAAGTGTCCGATCGTCGTGGTTGATCGATAGAATTATTTTTTTAAGAATATTTTCATTCTTGCGTCAATTGTTTCCAATAGCGAAACATTTGCCTATCGCGGTCGTTTTCACAGTATATCATAAGAAATACCCTCTCTTAAGTATACGTAAAGTTTGCAAAGATGCAGCTCCTTGTTAATAGCTTAGGAAGCTCCATGGAAACATTGGGACTCTTCGGGTGTTTTGGCGAGGCCATCGGCTGCGGGGACGGGGTGGAAGGCGGGAGTGGACGGGGGTGTCGGGGCGGGAGGTGAGGAAGGGCTTCGGAGGTGACGGGGTTGACCTACACTATAAAATCTGTGGAGCGGTTGTTCGCAACAGTACGTCGACCTGAGGAGTTCGATTAAGGACGGAGATGGCCAACGTAAGTCCTCTCGTCCTTCTCTCGCTCGTCTTGCTGTCAATTTGGTCACTCTGCGGCGCCCTCAGTCTGCCTTCGCCAAGGGAGGATTTGCCCAAGGATGAGGAAAAGCCCACCTCTGAGGTGCTATGCTCTCGTAACGATGAGAAACAGGCCTCGTACGATGGAGCTCAGCTACTGCGAGTAAATGCTTCCACAAATGCACATAAGGATCTCCTTCGTAAACTGGAAGAGTCCGGAGGTAATTAAAATTTTATATATTTATTTATATCATTTACTTACCGTTACAAGAATGTTTGACCGGGCCAAACTTTAAACCATTTCGTTTTCTTCTTATTAAACAGCTCTTTGAGTGTTTTTAGTGCTGCACCTAATTTTATTTGCTTTTTAAATTTACCAAGTTTTCTCTCTTCGCAACTCCTAAAAGTAGTTTACACAGCTCGTATTTATTTCCCGTGGTTACAATTATATGGTGAGATTATGGAATTTAAATAAGATCCTTTTATGAGTAGTTGTAAATTTTTTTAACAATTATTCATCAATACATTTCCTTTTCATAATTTCTCTCATATGTTGTGCCGGTGAGATGTTTTCAAAAATTGAAACGCAAAACAGATTCACTCTAAATCTACTGTAGTTTAGTTTGGAAGCAACTATAATTGCGTAGGCAGGGCCGGAAGAGGGGGGGGGGGGTTCTTGCCCCGGGCGCATCATTCTAGGGGGTGCCAAAATCGCGATTATATGTATATATGTTTTTTATATAAACATACACATTTACATCAATAAAATTTATTGAAATGACGTAGTTAAGTGAGATAGGTGGCGACGGGCAAGCAATAATTAGAATAATAATTTATTACATGTCATAAAATACAGAGTTTTGGCTAGGTGCGCGATTCACGCTCTTTGCTCCGGGCGCCTATTCCCGACTCTGTGCGTAGGTGTTGATGTGAAGGGGACGGTCCCGTTAATTCTCGGGGTCAATTTAGCCACGTGTGGTTTGGACAAGCGCTCTTACTTGATTAGCCGATTATCAATCAATTGATAGATAAAAAGTGTCATTTGGGACTCGGAGGTACTGCGGGCGATTTTGTTCTAATTCGCGATTTTTTTTCATTTCATTAAAAATTATACCTCTATTAATTCCACATCTTTTGTAATCCTCTCAGGACAAATTCGTCGTGGACTCATTTATATTTTAGAATTATAATAAAGATTTATTTTTCCTATCGATAACTCGCGCCTAGTAGATAAAACGCATCTTAATATTTTTAACGCTGGTTAAAATGTATAGCTACCCCGCAGTAGTTACATTTCTGTTGAAAAATTGAAGAAACTTATCACCGTGGTAAAACTCGGGACTTGAGTGATAGGTCGCCTAAAACTTGATTTTTAATACATGTGAAATCTGTCCGTAAATATATTTTAAACATTAAAATCTTAGGTTTTTAGCGATGTGAAATTTTCGCCTTCATCCGATTTCGCCGAATTACGTACATTCAAGCTGTTAAACAGAATGAGAAAAATATCGCCAATTAGTCATCAAAAGGGTATAGAAGTCGAAGAATCGTAATAATAAGCGTGAATAAAACAATTTTAAAAGTAACTTTTAAAGTATTTACTTGTTTTCCTATATATAACGCGTATGTCTTTTTCTTCTATATTGCGATTTTTTGTATAGATAACGCGAGCGTTACCTACAACAAAATACGGTAATTAAAGGAAAATATATCATCAGCAACAAGAATGACTTGTTTAATTTACGCTGAGGTCGTGTGCGAATGGTAACGGTCATGGCAATGTCGTAAAAATCTACCGCCTGAAGCGAAAAGACAGAAAGCGGCCCCTGACCACGTCACCGGTAAATACTATAGGCGAGAGTGCCGATCTTAGAAAAGTGCCGCCTGATGCACTCGCCTATTAACTCATGCCTTGGACCTGATAAAAGCGTAAAATTCATCTAAAGAAACATCTCTGTTTGAATTTTCTCAAAGTGCCCCTTTACGAACGACCGGATATTTATTTCAATAGAAATCTCAGAAAACTGGATAGTACTCAATAAATTACACTGCATTAATAATTTAATATATGAATAAGAAATTACGCGTACTTAACAATTGCATGACAAAAATGGGTGCGAAATGTTATGTATCATTTAAATTTCGTTATGTAAATCGTTTTCTAATATTCATTTTGTGTGACTTTGATATGTGTGTGTTTGAGTAATAAATAATTTGCCAAGCCTCCACTTTCATTGTAATTCATGGGAGGTTATAAAAATAGAATCAATAAAATCACTGAGATTCTACTTCAAATCTTTGGTTCAAATTATTTTATGCATTATCTTTTGTGTCGTAAACAATTGTATCCAAAGTATACATGTTACAGCCATCAACGTTGCTCATACAGAATATGATTAAGGAACTGAAATGTATTGCAGTTTGGGTGATAAACAAGAGAGAGTTTCTATTCTAATATTAAAATCTATAAAGTACAAATATGGCAATGATCTTTTGCAACATATTGTACAAAGAGCACCATCATTTGAGCATCAAATTAATTCATTATATACTAGCTTATGATATACGCAAGATACTCTGTTTTTAAAAACTCATAAATCCTTCAAAGATGACATTATTACACTCCAAAAGTTCTTGACTCAAAGAAGAAAGTCTGATTTTTTTAGTTGGCACTTAAAAATGCCACCACAGCTTCTGCAGTTTTTATGAAAGGAGTCAAGTAACAGTATTTCTGGAATATAATGGGTTAACGAACTTCTATAGCTTTCATGAAAGAAAAAAATATTTTTAGTATTTATTCAGAAGTATTTTTTTCATGTAATGATGCCTGTTTCAGTATGTATTTTTCTTTGAACATTTCTATTTAATTGTGATAGTAGCAGAACACCTTATGGTAAAAACAGCTTCTATATAGTCCCATGGAGTAAGTAGAACTGAAATAATGAAATGTATTTAAATATAGACATGAAGTTTTTGGAGCATTAGTTGAAGGACCAATAAGAAAGAATCTGAAATTTGGTGTTTACATATAAGGCATAGCAAAATTGTATGTAGTTTCTGTTGTTGTTATATATATTGAAATTTATCCCATTCCATCCCTTCAGGACCAAATTTTTCACTATTTTCTTGAGAAAATTTCCAATGACTGGTAAAATTTCATTACAGATATTGATTTGTGGTCAGGCATTGTTAGTCATAAATCAACTGTTGATATAATGGTTAAGCCTGAAAAAGCTCCTAATGTGGTGCAACATCTAAGAAAGGCAAGAGCTGAGTATGCTATTGTCATAAATAATTTGCAGGATGCCATAAAACAGGAAAATCCAGTTTTGTCAGAAGAAGAAATGCTTCTTCTGGAAGGACGAAAAGGTGAGATAAACTAAATATTTTCTTTAATATCATTGCTTCGAACCTAATAATATTACTTTGGTCATGGTTGTTTGTAGATGCTAGTTAATCAGTACAAAACACTGTTATTTGCCATTTTAAATTATTCTTTTAACTTTGTTCTATGAAGTTCACCATCATCATACTTTCAAATAGCCTGCTGCAGGTGACCATCTCTTCTCTATATCTGCACTAGAAACGAATTTTTGCTGCACAAAGTATTTGTTGTTAAATAGTAATGGTTGGACTAACTTTTTTAAACAAAGAATCAGAGTTCCATTCTTTCCTTTGTTTTCAGCTAAATATCTTTCAAGGAGAAGTGAGGCCCTCAATTCTATTTGGCATTGCTGCAGGTTCAGTAATGGTGAGGGGTGATAGAGGGATTGTCTTGTGTGGTTTTGCTTTTTATTAATTTCATTGCTTACATTATTAATATATCAAAAATTACCTAATTAACAAAATAATTTTGGTATCATATTATAAGGCAATGGTGACTTTTGGCAGTTTTATTTGCCAAACTGTATTTTGAAATTAATATGTCATATCTTAATTCATTATTCACTGTTGTATTTTAACTGCATGTAATGAGTATTGTAGCATGGCTTTTTCTGAAAAATATCTAGTATATTTTCCTATTTTAATATATCATTAATGAATACCATGGGCAATGATGAATGGCTGTTAAAGACTAAAATTATGTGGTAATCACCTTCATTAATAATGATTATGCATTCGTTGAGTGTGGTCATATATTTTTCATCAGTTATGATGAAATTTATGTGAGTTAATGCTCAGTAGTGATAACAAATCTTTCTCATCGTAGGACAAATTCTTATTCTGTTATATTCTCAAATTAATGAAAGAACAGTAAATGTCTATGATTGGGGCAGAGTTATAAAATATGTAGCAACTCTGCTAGTTCTGTCTTTAGTTCAAATAAACAAAATATTAAATTAAGCCCATGTATAATTTATATCCATAATCACAGATTCCATATGATATCATTCTAAGATTAATGCTACGAATTTCTATTACTGAAATCTTACAGTCTTAGATTACTTCTCTTACTATTCTCTTCAACTGTCTAATTATTGTCAGCCTCCTACATGAAATAACATTGATCAGTATGATACAATTTGAACATACAAAATGATTCTTACTTTTTGCATGTTTTACTAGAAATGTAAATATTTTTATAAATATTTATAGCATTTTGATTTTGTATCACATATTATTAGAAATTTTCCACTTCATTAATGCAAATAATAAAATTATTGCTATCATTTGATATCCTTAATCAACTTCTCATGAACTTTAAATGTAATAATTTTCTTTTTAATTAATAAATTGAATATTTTTTTAATTTTGTAGTTAATTAAAAGTAATTTAGTGTATTTTATAATGTAACTTCTCTTTTTTATCTCAATAAGCATGATTATTTTTGTAGTCAACATATTGTATAGTTTCATATTCTTCAAAAGATAAGAAAAAACAATTCTTTTGACTCAAATTGTAGGACACAGGATGACCTGGGAAAGTTACCATCGAATGGCTGATATGCATGGTTATTTGGATTACTTAGCCCAAACTTATCCACAACTATGTAGTGTAACAACAATAGGAAATTCTATCGAAGGTCGGCCATTGAAAGTTTTGAAATTATCACCATCTGGGGGTCAAGCAAAGGCAGCAGTCTGGATCGATGGAGGTAATTATAACCTACAAAATATATTAAAATTAAAAGATTCTGTAGTTACATTCTATAAAAATATAACAATAATTTAGTATAAATATGGCACATTCAAAGCAATTAAAAATAAAATAATTTTAGATATCTGACATTCATAGAGGCAAATGTTTAAAACAAGTTCATTTAAAAATAAATCGTTCTCTTATATGAATATTGCCATTCCTAAAAAATGTTTTCATCTTTTATTTTAAGAAACTAAATACCTTTTTTCTCAGATAATATAACATCAATTTCTTTTTAAATCAAATGTCACATGAATTTTCATACCAATATTTTACAAAAATTCTCTTTAGGAATTCATGCAAGAGAATGGATTTCCCCTGCATCAGTCTCTTTCATAATACAAGAATTGGTTGAGAACCATGACACTCACTTCAGTGGAAAGGGATCTACACTTGGGAAATTAGATTGGTATTTTCTGCCAATATCTAATCCTGATGGCTATGAGCATTCTCATTCACAAGATAGGCTGTGGAGAAAGAATCGTATAGACTCTCACAGGGGCTCCTGTGCTGGAACTGATCTCAATCGTAACTTCGGCTATCGATGGGGTGGTGCTGGTTCAAGTCGTGATCCTTGCCGGGAAATATATGCAGGAAAAGGTGCATTCTCAGAGCCTGAATCTCAAGCCATTTCCAGTTTCATCAAGTCAAAGAGTCCAAATATCAAGGTAGGTAATTTTGTTATGGATTAGTATATTTCATTTGTTGTATCATTTTAACCTTTAACATCTTAAAGAAGCAAGTAATGGTAGAATATTTTTACTCTTTGGACTTTTATTTTTATAATTTTGAATTGTGTAATCATGCATAACACCAAACTGAAGTTAGTGCACTTTTGTTGTGAAAATTGCAAATAAACATATGCTATGTTCTAGGAAAATCAACATATCATAAAATTAAATTAAACCTCAAGTTCAATGGCGAGTTGAGTATGCTGTCTTTGCCCTCTGTTTCAAAACCCTATGACATGTTCTTCTTGAAACAAGAATCTGGAAAGTCATATCATTTTCTAAAATTTGTGCATTCAAAGAATCTCTGGAAAAAATATTTTTCATATGATTAAATAATGGATTTTTTGTTTCTTTACTTGTTAGAGGTCTTTGATTCACTCTGGCTCTTTTCCCCCAGTTATCTTTTGAGTCAGACTGATAAAAATACTCCATTAATTGAGAACTTTGGTTTTTCAACACAGATTTTATTTAGCATGAATTTGGGATTTATTTCTTTTTTGTTTAATATTAAAGTGAGGTAGGAAACAAATCAAGAAATTAGATTAGTGTTTCTTTAATAATGAAGATTTCATAAACAAGATGTAAGTTTACAATGGATTAGAAAGAAAAGAAATAATTTATGTGTTTTAGATGAATACCTTCTTTAGGAATTAGATATTTTTGAAATGCAATTGTTTTCAAGAGAATTTTTTGCAGTTAGGTGGTTATAGATTATGATTTATTGTGCGGGCTGCTTGCAAGGATAAGATATTGGTAATGAAAATGCAGTCATTGGTAAAGCTGGATTTGAAGGAAATTATTGTAGAGCTTGATATTAATGAAAATTGGGCATAACCAAGCGATAAATTAAGCCATGGCATGATGTCCAATGGAAGAGTTTTATGGAGATAGGAATGCAAGATTTTTCACTATCAGCTGTGTTGACTGGAACATTTCTCTGGAATTTCATACCCGATATGGTTGTGCTTCTTCAGTGCTTCTCTGAATTGTGTGAAAAATGTTGGAGAAATGTTCCAGTTAATGCAGCTGTTACCAAAGAACTTATCTAGCACCCTGGAACAATGCTGAGAAAGCCTTCTCCAGATAAAGCAGATACAGTTAATTATCCTAAATTTTTGGTGTTATCATCTCATTAGTGTTGCCCCTAGGCTGGTTAAAAGAGAATCTATCTTGCTATATTGAGATCAGTTGACACAATTATATAATAACTAATTATATTTTACTTTTACCTTCTCTCACAGTTGATCAAAACAGTTTTTTATTGGGTGACACTCTCACAGGAACTATTTCACTCACTTTGATTTTGCAAATATTAAAATACCACTTCTTTACTGTTTTATTAGAAGAAACATGTTTTATGTGCTAAGATACATTAATGTAATCAATGCATGAATAACTGCCACAGCAGCTAATGTATCCATGTATATATTTTTAGAATCAACATTTGGGAGCATGAGTTCAATTATGTTCATGATTAGTTGAAAAATGATGAGTTATGGAAAAAGAAGGCACACCCAATACTTTTGAGAGATTATGACTATGGAACAATTTTAAGAATCTCAGACTGGTAGAGTTTTAAAAAACTGATTAACTGCTAGTCAGTGTCATTTTTTGAACACCAAAGATAGCAAAGTTTTATTAGTGTGCATAATGATACAACAAAGGTTAACATTTGAAATTATCTAAATTTTCATATACTAACAGTGATAAAAATGTAATCTAGAAGCATCGAAACAAAAGTTGAAGTTCATTGAAATCTCAAATAACCAGGCATGGATTATCCATGAATTTACATTTATGTTACTTAACAAGATATAAAGTAATTCAGGGAACTAAAATAGCTCAATAAAGCAAGAGATAATCATCATCAAATCACAGAAAATCCTCATCACAGTGGCTAGAATCATCACCTTATATTTTCACACCCATTGTTGTTGGTGTCTTAAAATAGCTAATCATTTCAGTGTTATCTAGTACATTGCTGATATTACATACTTTAAATGACTTCACATTTGCCTCAGCTTCACTAACTGTGAGAACTTTTTCACCTTTTCTCAAAATTTTGAGGAGAGCTACTTCCTTCACCCTTCTGGTGTCATGCCATCATTTGGAGCCTCGATCCATTTGTTTCACTCCTCATGCAGGGGTGCCTTTAATGGCTTTAGAGAAATATCCAAAGGCTGGAATTAGCAGGTTGTGCTGACTGAAATCACAGGTAGCTGTTCTGTTACATTATTTTGTTACTTTATTATATGTTTGTGAACTGGTTATACACTAATAGAGCTGATTTTTAAGATTACCTGAATGCTTCAACCACATTTTCTCCATCCACAATATTCTCACAGTTAGTGAAGCTGAGGCAAATGTGAAGTCATTTAAAATATGTAATATGCAGCCCTTAATCATGACATAGGCATAGATTGATGAAGACACAGACATAATACTGTCCTTAGAAAAGTGCTAACTGAGGCAGTCACCTCTCAAGCTTACCTAACACTATGGCCTTGCTTCTTCATCCACCCATCCTTTCCGATGGATATAAACATAAATTCTAAGTAGAATTTCATCCCTTGGTAACGATTTTCTTTTAAATATTAGTAAAAGCACAAAAAACCATAATAACAGTTTAGCTAATGATATTAAAAGGCAATTTTGAACATATTGTGAGACTTCAATACAACAAGAGTTCATGATATTCATAAAAATACTCATTCTAACAAGTGCTCATAATATCCGAAACATTAAGAAATTGGCAATGATGGTTTTCTTGCTCATTATACCAAAGTTCTTGTTATATGCCATTCTCATATAATTATTTTAGTATTTATTGATGTGAGAGGCTGCATTATATTTCCTTTAATTTATTGTTAAGTGAATTTTTCACTGCTGAAAAGGATATAATTTTTCTCTTGACAGTTGTTTTACATACATAAGAATCACTTTAGCTGCTGTGTGAACACATTAGACTCTCTTATTCCTATCTTTTTTATATAATCATTTGAATCCCAGCTTTGGGAAATGCAGGGAGAGATATTATAAAAATAAGAAATGCTATGAAAATGTCAAAAGACATGGTTAAGTAAGGGAATTTTTCTAAAAAAAAATAGCCACGTGAATGATTTGCCTCATCTCAATCTATCTAATCTTCTGGAAGGGTATTTTCAGCCAAATTTTATTTTACTTGAATGACCTAGACCAGTGGTTCCCAAACCGTGGGGTGCACCTCACTGGGGGGGGGGGGAGAAAGGGGAGAGGGAATGAGAGAGTTCCAGGGGGGGCATGAGGCAATGAGAAAAAAATCAATTTTTAATGTCAAAATCAGTTGAAATAGTTTAAACGTATTTTTTAATCTTCCCAATATGTACAAGATACATGGGTAAAATGATTACAAGTAAGATTATCATGATTAATGATGTAAATATGAGTACAAAAAGTTACATTTATTTCAATCAAAAACATGGTGGAGCATGATGGCTTAGTGAAAACCAAAAGGGAGGTGTCAGGTCAAATAGTTTGGGAACTGATCTAGACTCATGTTTAAGTAAAAGATAAATAAGAATCTGCTTACTTAATAAATGGTAAGAGATAATATTTTCTTATTGTTATGCAAATAATTTCTTTCAGCAAGTTTCAAATTAATGAAAGCAGACTTTTCAAAACTAGCAAAATTCTGTTTACTACATTTTTATAGCATTTATTGCATGGTTCATTAAGAATATGTTTTCTATATTTTTTCAGGCATTTTTGACTTTCCATAGCTATGGGCAGTATGTATTGTATCCTTGGGGCTATGATCGTAAAGTTCCACCAGATTATAGGGACTTGGACCGTGTTGGCAGAAAAATTGCAAGTGCAATAAGATCTACTAGTGGATCTTCATATACTGTAGGGTCATCTGCTACAACACTCTATCCTGCATCAGGTTAGTTCACATCAAGCTTATTAAAATGTTAAACTAGTTTCAGTATTATGCTGCTGATTTTCTGATGAATAATACATGTTACTCTTCCATTGAAATGTAGGGGGATCTGATGATTGGGCCAAAGGATCTGCTAGAATTAAATACACTTACACTGTTGAACTTCAAGATACTGGGAGATATGGTTTCTTGTTGCCTGCAAGGTACATAAAGTCAGTTGGAAAAGAAGCATTAGCTGCTGCAATAACTGTGGCAGAGGCTGCATCTCAAGAATCATAAATTCTCAGCTCAAACATGCTGATAACTGGCCAAATTTTGTTGATTCTACTAGGAATTAAAATAGTTTTATCAAGTGCCAACAAACTTTTACTGGTCTTATCTTGTGAATCTTATTTATATGTGATTATTTGTAATAATTTTGACTTAATCACCTTTTAAAAATTTAGAGTTTAGTTTATTAAATTCTGAGATAAAATGTGTGATCTTCTGTGATCTACACTGTTAAGTAAAAATGTCAAAAGTTCAATAATTTTACAAAAACGTAAATTATGCTTGTAAAATTATAAAATTTGCACTTTTCTAATTCAGATATTCTTAAAATATAATTTTTCTTTAATATAAGCCTTAAAGTCTTTCACAATATAGAGAACCCTTGCTATATCAACATGCCATCATCCAGCTGTTTCTCTGAAGGAAGTACAAAAATTTTATGAGTATTTTAGCAAAATCTGACATTATTTTACATTACTCTACACTACAATATATGGATTTTTACTGAAGTTGAGGGAAGATTTCTGTATGTCCATTTAATACCTCATTATTAAATATTACCCTTTTAAATACTCTCTTATGCCTATTTCATTATCATTTAGTGAGCCTTTTTTCTATAAAAATAGAAAATGAATTAATTTGATTATTTTAACTTCAATCATTGATCAAACCTAAAATAAAATTTAAAATTAATTGAATAAACATTGTAACAAAAAAGTTTAATGTACATGACCAAGAAAGGCCTACTTACAACAACTATTTTCTTGCTTTTGAAAATTTATGATAAGAAAATAGCTGTTGGATGGATTATTCTTCTAAAATTTCTGCTATATGGCATGTTAGTATCAACTTTTTAGATCTGTTTATGGTGTATTGTAATTGCAATGCTATAAACTAATTAGCATATTTATAAATGCATTAAGTATAAATAAAACTTCACTATGATGTCACAAATTTTTAAGTCGGATAACATGCTTAGCAAATTTTGTTGTGTAGTGCAATTTAGCTAATCCCTCATCTGAGAGTTATGGAGATTAAGTTGAAAAAGTGGTTACAAGTATTTGTAGCCACCATTGCTGTTTTTATTTCAGATTTAGTGAGAATGCAATATGGACTTATGTTACAAGGAGTTTTTTATATTTTATATGTGTAAAAAAGCTCATAAAACTGTTTAAAAAACTTTTATATTTTAATGTAATCTAATAATGAATTTATTGATTTTGCTTGTTAAACTTAAGGTGGATTTATTTTGAAGTGTTAGTAAGTAGTATTTATAATAAATTTTGATAAACTATATTGTATTAATTATATTGGCATAAAATGTACATATGAGCATTTCTCTCTATATCAGCTGGTTCAAACAATATAACGTGATTATTACATGAAATATGGAAAACGGGTTATGAGATTGAACTTCATAAACTGAACAATCTACAACTAGACCTTAAATCTATTCAGAGATAGATTTACATTTCAGGCATCTTAACTATGAGTTAAAAAATAAAGCCTCGATTTTAGTGTTTAAGGTAACACAAAGCACAATTGTGCAGCACAATAAGAATAGAAAGAAAAGTGTGTCTAATTCTGAATTTTTTAAATGAATTAGTAATTCATTAAAAAAATCGGTACAATATACATTGTACAAACTTTCTCATATACTAATGCGTCAATTACTTATCTTTTGAAAAATATGAACTATGCAGACTCATTATAAACATGAACTTTAATAACTAGGAAATTTGATTAAAATCATATGAGCCGTTTTTTTAATTAAAGTTGCCCAAGAATAAACTAGCCTTATGTATTGAAAAATATGAACTATGTGGTATTATTGCAGATGTAAACTCAAGTATCTGTACGAAATTTGATCAAAATCGTTGTAGCCGCTTTTGAGAAAATCAAATTGTTGTTCCCTAGAATAAACTGCCCTTCATTATTGTGCAATGTTAACCATTTCTTTATAGTTTATTTTCTGCATGACAAAATGACTAATTACGAGATTTCATTCATTTTTGCTCTACTGTTTATTCTCCAGAGCCGTGAACAGACAGATGGCATGGCGAAAACCACTTTTTCGGACGTATATTTTCATCAAAATCTTGAGATCAATTTTTTTGCAATTACAATACTTAGTATACTACGTGTATGAGAAAGTGAAAATATAATTTAGATAAGTTACCGAAGAATGAAAAATTCTAAGAAAAAAATATAAAAATAATATTCTATGGGCAAGGCCTAGAAAATCAGCCTGGTGCAGAGCTCTAGTACAAGCCGGTTTCAGTCACCACTTTACAGGGGTGGCAAAATCAATATTTTGAAGTTAAAAATTCTAAGAATGAAGTATCTGATAAACCAGAGGATATTCTTCATATTGTAAATACTGTAATATCGCCTGTTACAGTTCAATTCGAGCAGCTAAATGAACAGAATAAGCTGTGGAATTTTTTTATATGATATGAAAATACACATACATCGACTTAAAAAATTGTGTTATGATTTGAAAAATTCTTTACAAGCAGCAGTTCATCGAAACGGTGTATAACTTTTAGATTAACTTATAATGCTACGAAGCAGGTTGCCTAAAGATTTTAGTCTTGCAGTTTATATCGTAGAAACATTTCCAAGACATTTCCGAATATATTGGTAACATTTCGTATACTATTTACAATTCCTGTAACAATTGCAACAGTAGAAAGGAGTTTTTTTTTTCAAGATTCAAATTAATAAAAACTTCTTTGCACTATGCACTTTGCATCTATGTTGCAAGAGAGACTGACAAATATAGCAATAATTTATACTGAAAGCGAAACTGTCAAAATTAAAATGTCATAAATGATTTTGTGCAGAAAAAACATTTTAATTAGTGCTTTGTGACAAGTGAATTTTTAAAGTGACAATATAATATATGTAAAAACATATTTATGTTTCCAAGCATTTACCAAACTAAAGCTATTTAAAATTTTTGTTGCAAGTTATTGTATTAAGTTTAATAAGTAACATTTGCTATAAGGATAAACTTAGTATGTAGAATAATTATATTTTCTTTATTTATAAACTAGTAGAATTGCCCGTTGAAATTTAACGGGAGAATTACGATCATTCGAATCATCCAGATGATGAATCGCTCGAAATTTATTAAATTCGAATACTCCAACTAAGTATTCGATAAAGTCATTACACTTTTCTGTGATGTTAAATTATTGCATCTATGTATCTTGCTCCTTTTCTTACGACTTGATTTACCAGTCTCTGAGTTTGTTGTTCTTCCCTTCGTTTTCCTGCTTATTTATATCATCGCGACTTGATCTGCCAGTGCTTTAGTTCGTTGTTTGTTGGTTTCAATTGAGCGCTTTGGTCTTTTTCTTAGAGCTTCATCTAACGCTGTACAACTAGTTTCATAATAAGAATAAAATTGAATTTCCATACAACAATCCACACGGTCAAAAATACAGCGAATCATAATGAAATTTTTAATGCTCGGTGAGCCGGTTGTTGAGTTAATTCGCATTATCCGGAGGTTAGCGACGCATCACGGTCTGATAATAATGGGACGCCAAAAGTTTAACGACGCTTTCTAGATCGTGTTACACAACAATTTATTATTTGAAAGATACCAAACATGGGATACGCTTGTTCGAAACCACCACCCCTTGAAATATTAGTCATTAATGATATTTAAACATTTAAAATAAAAATTTTATTTTTATTTACATTATTATATTGTTTTTACTTTCTCATACGAGGTATCGAGAAAGTATTGTTATCGCGAAAAAATTCGTCTGCGAATGTCGCTGAATCTGAAAAAGTGGTTTTTGCAATGCCGTCTGTCTGTTACTAGCTCTAGAGCCTAAACGGTAAAGCGAAAATGAATGAAATCTCGTACTTAGGCATTTTGTCATACTAAGCAGAGTGTTTGTAGAAATGGTTGAAGTTATTCAGAGGTAGTAATCACTGTTGAAAATTATTTTATTTGGATAAACGCTCGAAAAAAGTATTAATTTTATAATATCATAAAATAATGTTTCAGAAAACAAAAAAAAGAACCAGTCGTTTCATTCTCTTTCTATTCATCGTTTTAAATGATCTATAGGCATTTATTAAATTATTTTTTCAGAAATATTTTGGATTGGGTAAGAATCGGTATCTTATTATACGTTTAAAGTGCTCATACTGCATTATTTTAATCGCTTCATCATTGACGGGATGTTATTCTAAAAACTACAATTAAACTTGATAGAAACACGGCATTAAAAAATCTAAAGCATGAAAATATGGAGGAAAATAATCACCACCTGTAACACCGGCTCCTAAAAATACAGCGCTTGAAAATCAGACGCCTAACTTTCCTCCTTTTAAAATACAGGATCGCATACATGTAGCCACTGTAAATCCGACCAACATTAGAACATGTGGCTTTAGGCCATCCGCCATCCAGCCTCCCGACACTCAGTTGTCCGCCACCAAAATATCTGCGCTAAAACGTCATGTACCGAAATCTATCCCACCAAGCAAACCTAATTACAAGTCACACAAATGTGTATACAATTTCTCGACGAATTTATAATACTCGTGAATCAGTAAACATTTTAAAAACAGTAGCTAATCATGCTAGATCATGCATTTCTCTAATTTAGATACATCATTTTCATCAATATATGACTTTACATCACTAGAGCCGCCTTTGTTACTCCACTCATTCAACGTTTTTACAGACAAAGGACCACGCATTATTTGAATTGTTGTAGGATCCGCTTCATTGTCCATCCAATTACAAAAGACTTTCGGAGCCAATTCTGTGAGAGAAGAAGAATACCCACGATTCCTTTCACTTCTATCGAGTAAGATGTCGTTACATAACTCTTGGGATGTCGTCTTTGCAATTTTATTCCGAAAGACGACTATTTGTTTCCTAACAAAGAGCGACACATTAAATTACTTGTATACCGTTAAAATTCTGCGGGCTCAACATTTGACCCAGTCATTAACCCAAGCTCCGGCGTGCAACCAAATGGCGAATATGATAAGAATTCTCTTTTGCTCGAATATCGGGGCAAGCTTTTGAGGGCATCATCAGAGAGTAGCGAAGTTTCGACATTGGCCCACATTATTACCCTCGTTCAAATTTTCTCCATTCTGATGCGAGTGCGAAAGGAAAGTACCCTTAAACGGCTCATAACTGCGAGCGGATGGAATCGCTCCTCCAACGATCGATGAGAATCAAAAATCTTTCTTTCTCTCCACGAGACAAAAAGCTCGAAACGGTGGAAAGACCAGAGAAGGATCCCAGATTCATCAAGGTCCTCGCCTCCTCCACATTCGCTCTGCCCGCATTCCTTTTCACTCGTATATACGGAGATGCGGGACGTAGCCATGTACCCCTCAGTGGGATGGCTGTCATTATTTCTCTATAAAGAGAGTGCGGGCACGAGGGCCACCAACACGGCTAGAACTCATTTCTCCGAGTCGTCTATAGCTCTCCTCTCACGACTCATACGTATATATAAACATTTACAGTGGAACTCCGGTTAACCGAAATAATCTGGACCAAGGGTGATTCGGATAGCTGGAAAACAAAATGATCAGCTGTTAGTTTTAAAGAAAATATACGTTGGATTTTAGTTTTCAAGGTAACGCTAAGTGACGTCATTTACCTGTAATACGAATATTCGTGTGAAATTTTCCCGCTAATGGACGGTAGTCGTGATACCACGTGTATTTATCGCACTCAATTTTTTGCTCACGATATTACAAGGAAAACGTGCGTAAATCATTCGATCAAAATAAGATTATTTTGCAAATAATAACTTACATTATAATATGTCAACAAATCCAAGATAACTGCTGAAAATCGGATGTTTCTTAAAAACTGAGGAGGAATGCAAGCCATCTTTATAACCAAACAAAAGGCGGCGTAGTGAAAGGTGATCACATGACAAATGACTATTTCAGCGTTCGACAGACAAATCGCTGACCATTTCGATTGTTCATGGAAATGTTGGACATCGCTGCTCTGAATGCTTATCTTTTGTGGCTAGAAAAAATACCTATTGGGAGACGAAAAATGTTTTTACACGAGTTGCGTTTACAGCTGGCTCTACCGTATATCCAGAAAAGAGCAAAACCCCAGTTGGTTTACAAGGTAGTATCTTACTTGCAATGGCAAGCTTAGGAGTCACTGTAAATCGCCAAAGGCCTGATGATACAGTTCCTGAGCAACCATCGAAATTGACGGCTGGAAAAAGATGTGCTGTGCGCAAAAGAGGTGAAGATCGAAAGGCCAGACTTGTGTGTGTGCATTGTCAAAAACCAGTGTGTCGTAAACACAGAAAAGAACACTCATTCATAAAGTGTTTCGATAAATAATAAAAAGTTCTGAATTATGTGATACATAAATTTTTTTCGCACCATTAGTTTAAGCTTTTAAGAAAATTGTTTTCAATTTAAATTCTTCAATGAATTTTGTGTTAATATAGAGGGTTTTAAATTACTATTCACCATTATTTACAGTTATCGTAATGTGAATATAATTTTCTCAACTAAACAATTATTTCTAACAAAAAATTGTGGGGTAACTCAGTTACCCCCCTTGGGAGGAGTAAGTTGTAAAATTCCTTAGTACAGGAAGGGTTAAGAATTTTTTAAACTAATGGCTGTGATTTTTTTCTAAATTTCCACTCTATCTGAATGACTCTGATCGTTTTAACTATTAGAAGTCTACACTTATATATATCTACGGTGATTCTTCGTCCGATGTGCACCAAAATGTTTCGTTCGAATAAGATTTGCCGCAGTCCTTTGTTAATCCACTCGATGAATTTAATCTGAACAGTGAGAAAGTGTATGAGGACTATGGCAGGTTACATATGCGATGGTTTTCTTTTATTATTAAAATAATATTAAGAAATTAACAACTCGTTCTCTTAAAAATCATTTCTTATACATAAAGCGGTGAAGTTGTTGAATAAGCATTTTATGCTATGCATGTGAATTTATGGTTAATTTGAAGATTTTTGGGACGGGGCTTATTGGGAAGTTATTCTTCAAATACCTTCTCGTACAGCAGGATGATACTTGCGGAATCCCATGATTTAGGAATTTTTATTTCTTAGGCATCACCTGAAGATATTATAGTGGATCTTATCTGAAAAACCAATTAGTAACATGAGAAACTTAAGGATTTCAAATTCACTTTTCGTTACTTGGAGGATCAACTGTCGAAGAACACGCAGGTCTGAGACAAAGTCTGTACTGTCGATGTTGTGAGAATCTTTATCAATCAATTTATGCAATGTTTTTTCATCTTGTCTTCTGTTAATTCTCCAAGCTTATCATAATCAAATTGGATTCCGAAATTACCGCCGCACTCTTCCATTTGTTCGAAACGCGTTCTCAGAACCTGATCCTGATTCCGACAAAGAAGTAGCTAGTTTCAAATGCCTTTTCATCCAAAAACCTGGTCTCGTCTTCACTTACTGATGGAACAGTCCTCCGTTTGGGTCGTTTTTTAATGAATTTTGGTTCGACATCCAAATCAGCTACTATTTCTGTTGCATCCACCATCGCAGAGGTAAATCCAGTTTTCCCGTAGAAACTCAATCAGTCCTTTAATATGTTTAATTTCCATATAAATTTGCATATCTCTTAATTGAAGAATTTTACTTAACCCATTTAATGCGAACAGAATGTCATAACACACGACCATTTCCAAAATAAATTCAAATTTTTGGAGCTTTTGATTGGCTGACTCAGCCTCACTTTTTATTTTTTAGTCGTTGCATTTATCAGTGGCTTTAATTAAAGATTTCCTGATTACTTCACTGGTAACGAGTGGCTTTCAAATTCTCGGCATTCACACCTAGTTTTTGACAGTGTTTTAGGAATCTGTTTACGTTTGTACTTTAATCGTCCACTCTTAGCAGAAATCTTTATTTTGCTCCTTAGCGCGGGGTCGTTTTTAACGCAAGACCCGTGGAGGTCACCCCGATTCGCCGTATCTTATCTCTGATGAGAAATGGTTTAGGTAAAGTTATAACAATGACGAATATTAAAACAAATGTGAATCTAATAAATGTTTTAGCGTTTTCTCTCTTAATAGAGAATTCAAAAGGAGTGAGAGTTGTCTTACATCAACAGTCTTCTTCTGTTGTGGCATATACGGTAAAATATTTCCTTATTCGTTTTTGTATTTTGACTGTTAAATTAAAAATATGGTGAAAATGATTAGCACTTAATGCAGAGGAATTGCCCTTTTATAAATAACATATAGTCCATACATAAGTTTGCATAAATAGTTTTATTCATTTCATCAACATTTATAATACAATAATTTCAAAACAATACTGGATAAGATTTTCAAAAGTTAGATTTGATCGGGTAAAAAGAAAATCAATGGAGCTGAATAAAGATCGTTAATTCAGTGATAAAACACATACACATATATATGTGCGTTTTTTATTTAATCATTAGCTGTGAACTTTATAATTCATTAATATACCTACTTGAAGTTGTAACTCAATTAGCAACGCTCTTGGAAATTTACTTTAATATAACGAAGAAAACAATCATTTGCGAACTTAGTTCACATAAAGAATAAGAATTATTGTTACTTCTATTTTTTCTAAATACAAAAATATTTGCTAGTATAATACTGATATTCATTTTGTATAACATGTCATAGACTTAAGTTAATTCTATGTGCTTCGAAAGAGACTGCTGCAAGTTCTAAATAAGCAAGCTATATAATGAAGCTGATATAGTTGTATACGCTTGGTCTATAACTGCAGGATGATGAATAGCAATATATATTTTCTCGTCACAGCCCTATTTCATAGATTGGGAAATCATGAGCGCAGCAATACTTCCTCCAATCGTCATCGAGAATAGGTTTTCCTTGTTAGACCTGAAAAAAAACATCCCATTTATTAAGAAATGTTATTTGAAATTCAATTATTTGACGAATGTATACAACTGAAAGCAGAAATCTCATCAGTGATAGAAATTATGCTAAGTTTATTTTTAAATTACTATAGGGAAGTATTTATGAGGGCAAAAGTCTCTTCTTAAATTGATAAATCGGGCAAATAAATAACTTACAACCATACACCTTAGGAAGAAAACATTCAAAATGTTCATGGCAAAGAGAAAAATTTGCGAGAGGGTAACTTTACGGATCACATACATTTTTGGAAGAAGCAGATCTTGGAGTAGTCGTGCTGGATTTTCAAATCCAGGATCCCTTTCATAAATCTAGAAAAATAAATTAAATATTGAAGCATTAATGTAAAAATACTAAATACATCTCATATATATATATATATATATATATATATATATATCGATAGGTGAAGAAACAACTACCTTTTCAGAATTTTCCAAGGTTTTTATCTCCACAATATTCCGAGAAATATGGGTTGAGTTTCCTTTTTGTATAGTTAGAGAAGATTGCATATCACCTATGGAAAGTGTGAAGCAATGTTAACAGTTTAGTTTAATTATTTATTATTTTAGCGAGAAATATTTAGCAAATAATCACGAATTTGAAGGCATTATCTGAGAAAATCCACCTTATTTTAATTACCTTTTTTATTACATAAGTTTGATCCACTTGCTCCTGTATCAGTAAGAGTCCATTCCTTACTTATAAGCGGTCTGAGAGGGATTTCAATGGCTGAATTGTGAACCTCATCAAGATGAAGGAAGGATGGTTTACCACTCAGAATCTCCTCGATTCTTTTATTTTGTTGTTGGAAATTTTTTATTGCTATAAAGATACTGCCATTTTGTATCGATAATGATTTTTGACTGGTCCATGTAGATTCTTCTGGTACATTACTTGCTCTCGCATTAAGTCGTTTATCAGCAGAACTCGAGGCCATTTTTTGAGATCTGTCAATCCTTGATCGCACATCGCACCTCCGGTGCACAGTTCCCCTTGAAGGTTCCTTAATTGTTTGCATCTGCGCCAATCTAGTTGGCGAGAGTCGACTAAGGGATCCAGGTTTTGTTCCAATACTAATTAATTCGTTCGCTCTCGATTTGATCGATTTTGTTCTCGAATCTCGAATCACATTAGTAACAACCCACTGAGAAAATGAAGAACGACGTGCAATATCTATTGCCCTACGTACTGTCGTAAATCTTGATTCTGTTGATTCGGCTAACCTTGCAACTGACACCTGACTAAGGTAAGTACCCCTAATCTCGGATAAGTCCTTACGATGAGTTGCCCTTCTTGTTTCCATTTCTGATATTTCTCCGTTACGCCTTAGCTCAACTACATTATTACGTCCACCTGAGGCAAAACGTTCGCTTCTTATTCGTGAGTCAGGCATTCTTGGTTCAAAACCACGACTTAAGCCAATAAATCTTCTCTCGGATAAAGTCAGACGACGTGAAATATAGTTGGTCCTTCTTGATTCCAAATGTGTCATACGTATCCTGATGCGCGATGGTACATCTAGATCATAACGTCTCTCAGAGAAATAACTACGTTCATTCCTTCGTGACACAGGTAGACTTTCCACTGATTCCCGTTTTACATCCGCAAACCTTCTCTCCAGAAGCAGAGGGTATTTTGCAACCGTCTTGTCTTTTAAAGATGCAGTCCTAAACCTTTCAGTGTTGCGTGATGTCTCATCTAAATCCCTTCGTCTCTCAGCGATACTCCATCCCGCTGTTCTGGATTCCGCTAGCACTGCTACGGAATCCCGACTAAGATCCATATTTCTTCTCTCGGCAGCCGTTTTCCAGCGGAAGCTGTTGGTGTGCCTCCTGTCGTCCAAATGAACCACGCTGCGGGATAAATCATGCTGATTCCTACCTCTCTCATTACTAATAAATCCTATATCGCGTGTTCGGGACGTAACTACATTTTCCACAGATTTTGATCTTCGATCTGCAAACCCAATCCTTGAAATGGTCCTATGATTAGAAGAGAAAGAAGCTGTTCTATCTTCCGATAGAACCCTGCTACGTGCAACTTCATCTGGATTGCCTCTTCTGTGGGCAGCACTAATTTCCCTTGCCGATTCGGACATACTTCCAATATAATCCAGTCGTTGGCTTAAAATCCTTCTCTCTGATAACTCATTATGACGGACGACGTTGGTTGTCTTCCTGACTTCTTGCAATGCTCTGCTGCTCGAGGCCTTATTTTTATCACTGTTTCTCTCGTTGGAGGATCTTCGTTCTCTTACTTGTGATTTAGGTAATATTGTGGCGGAATCAAGACTTCGATGGACAATTTTCCTCCCTGAGGACATCATTCGGTGAGGAATGATTCTGCCTCTCGTTTCTACCAAAGATTCTACTCTAGATATTTCCAACATGCGCGATTGAACACCTTCATTGAGTTCTATGGGAAACGTTCGCTCTTTTGATCGGGAAGCAGCTAAGTCTCCTACGTATCGAAGATTTGTATTAACATTCCTTCTCTCTGTGACTCCCATACGACGAGGAGATTGGGTGGTGGTCCTTGTTACCGTTAATTCTCGGATTCGTATTACGTCATTTAAGTCGCTACTTCGCTCACGAACCCTTGTTGGAAATGAGGTAATCTTTGCTGTGTTTTCTAGACGCATATCTGAAATCCTTTTCTCTGTAGGAGTCTTACGAGAAGCAAGTCTGGAAGCCGTCACTGTTTGCCCCGTTTCCGTAATTACTCTTCTTCCGGTACGTGAAGCAGTCCTCTCTTGCTTTATGATTGAGCCTTTAACCCTACTTGTAAATAATTCATACTGATTTTTTCGTCCTTCTGTACCATACATTTTTTCTCTTGCTTGCAATTCGGGTGCCCTTGTAGTAGGATTTAAACGTTGAATAGCAATCACTCTCTCTGCAGACGCCAATCCACGAGCAAAGTTTGTGGATCGCATATTTTTCAAAGGAGCGCCAAGAGCTCGCTCTGCATTTCCAAATAGATCTTCTACGTGAGCATTTCTGTCATAAGTAGACCGTTTCTCCCTCGTTCCTGATGCGATTACCCTTTCTACAGATTCTCGGATATTCCTTTCTGAATGTTCTCCGGTATGACGAAAGATCGCAGCACCTCTTTCATTCAGTGGTTCCTTTCGAGCACCTTCCCGACTGTGTGCAGCTCTCTCGTGTAGATTAGTTCTGCTTCTCCTGTCCTCAGATTGCGTTCTTCTATCCATATTCCTTCTGCCTATAGATGCCATTCTCATGATTATATTCCTTCTGTCTACAGGTCCCATTCCTATGTTTATATACCTTCTATCTACAGGCTCCGCTCTTGCCATTGTGTTCCTACCTTCTACAGATAGCATATTTCCATCCATATTCCTCCTCTCTAAAGATTGTGTTCTTGAGTTCAGATTCCTCCTGTCTACAGATTGTGTTCTTGAGTCCATATTCCTCCTGTCTACAGATTTTGTTCTTGAATCCATATTCCTCCTATCTACAGATTCTGTTCTTGAATCCATATTCCTCCTGTCTAAAGATTGTGTTCTCGAGTCCCAATTCCTCCTGTCTATAGATTGTGTTCTTGAATCCATATTCCTCCTGTCTACAGATTGTGTTCCTGAGTCCACATTCCTCGTGTCCACAGATTGTGTTCTTGAGTCCATATTCCTCCTGTCTACAGATTGTATTCTTGAATCCATATTCCTCCTCTCTACAGATTGTGTTCTTGAATCCACATTCCTCCTGTCCACAGATTGTGTTCTTGAGTCCATATTCCTCCTGTCTACAGATTGTGTTCTTGAACCCATATTCCTCCTGTCTACAGATTGTGTTCTTGAATCCACATTCCTCCTGTCTACAGATTGTGTTCTTGAGTCCATATTCCTCCTGTCTACAGATTGTGTTCTTGAGCCCATATTCCTCCTGTCTACAGACTGTGTTCCTGCATCAATGTTCCTTCTGTCTACAGATTCAATTCTCATGTTTATATTCCTTCTGTCAATAGATTGCATCCTTACGCTCATATTCCTCCTGTCTACCTTTTGTGTTCTTTCATCCATATCCCTCCTGTCTACAGATTGTGTTCTTGAATCCATATTCCTCCTGTCTACAGATTGTGTTCTTGAGTCCACATTCCTCCTGTCTACAGATTGTGTTCTTGAGTCCATATTCCTCCTGTCTACAGATTGTATTCTTGTATCAATGTTCCTTCTGTCTACAGATTGCGTTCTTGCAGCCATAATCCTCCTGTCCACAGATTGTGTTCCTGAGTCCACATTCCTCCTGTCTACAGATTGTATTCTTAAGTCCATATTCCTCCTGTCTAAAGATTGTGTTCTCGAGTCCAAATTCCTCCTGTCTAAAGATTGTGTTCTTGAATCCACATTCCTCCTGTCTACAGATTGTGTTCTTGAGTCCATATTCCTCCTGTCTACAGATTGTGTTCTTGAATCCACATTCCTCTTGTCTACAGAATGTGTTCTTGAGTCCATATTCCTTCTGTCTACAGATTGTGTTTTTGAGTCCGTATTCCTCCTCTCTACAGATTGCGTTCTTCCATCCACATTCCTTCTGTCTACAGATTGCGTTCTTGTATCGATGTTCCTTCTGTCTACAGATTGCGTTCTTGCATCCATAATCCTCCTGTCTACAGATTGCTTTCTTGCATCTATGTTCCTTCTGTCTACAGATTCAGTTCTAGTGTTCATATTTCTCCTATCTACAGATTGTGTTTTTGAGTCTGGAATCCTCCTATCTACAGATTGAGTTCTTGAATCCATATTCCTCCTCTCTACAGATTGCGATCTTGCATCCATATTCCTTCTGTCTACAGATTGCGTTCTTGAGTCCATATTTCTCCTGTCTACAGATTGCTTTCTTGCATCTATGTTCCTTCTGTCTACAGATTCAATTCTAGTGTTTATATTTCTCCTATCTACAGATTGTGTTTTTGAGTCTGGAATCCTCCTATCTACAGATTGAGTTCTTGAATCCATATTCCTCCTCTCTGCAGATTGCGATCTTGCATCCATATTCCTTCTGTCTACAAATTGCGTTCTTGAGTCCATATTCCTCCTGTCTACAGACTGCTTTCTTGCATCTATGTTCCTTCTGTCTACAGATTCAATTCTAGTGTTTATATTTCTCCTATCTACGGATTGTGTTTTTGAGTCTGGAATCCTCCTATCTACAGATTGAGTTCTTGAATCCATATTCCTCCTCTCTGCAGATTGCGATCTTGCATCCATATTCCTTCTGTCTACAAATTGCGTTCTTGAGTCCATATTCCTCCTGTCTACAGATTGCTTTCTTGCATCTATGTTCCTTCTGTCTACAGATTCAATTCTAGTGTTTATATTTCTCCTATCTACAGATTCTGTTTTTGAGTCTGGAAACCTCCTATCTACAGGTTGAGTTCTTGAATCCATATTCCTACTCTCTGCAGATCGCGATCTTGCATCCATATTCCTTCTGTCTACAGATTCCGTTCTTGTGTCCATATTTCTCCTGTCTACAGTCTGCTTTCTTGCATCCATATTCCTCCTGTCTACAGATTGTGTTCTGGAGTCCATATTCCTCCTGTCTACAGATTGCGTTCTTGCATCCATATTCCACCTATCTGCAGATTGCGTTCTTGCATCCATATTCCTCCTGTCTACAGATTGTGTTCTGGAGTCCATATTCATCCTGTCTACAGATTGTGTTCTTGAATCCATATTCCTTCTGTCTACATATTCCATTCTAGTGTTGATATTCCTTCTATCTACAGGTCCCATTCTCGTGCTTACAACCCTACTCTCTGCCAGTTCCGTTCTTGCAACTATGTTCCTCCTGTCCACATATTGCTTTCTTGCATCCATATTTCGTCTGCCTACAGATTCTATTCTCGTGTTTGCATTCATTCTCTCTACAGGTTCCGTTCTTGCAATTGTATTCATTCTGTCTACAGGTTCCGTTCTTGCAATTGTGTTCCTTCTGTCCACAGAATCCATTCTCGTGTTTATATTCCTACTGTCTACAGATAGCGTTCTTGCATCCATATTTATTCTGTTTATAGATCCCTTTTTCGCAATTATGTTCCTTCTTTCTGCAGATTGCCTTCTTCTATCCACATTCCTCCCATATACAGTTTCCATTCTCGCATCCGTATTCCTCCTTTCTCCAGATTCCATTCCTGTGTTTGTATCCCTTCTGCCTACGGATTCAATTCTTGCGTTTATATTCCTTTTCTCTACAACCGCCTTACTCCCGAGAGAGATGGCAGTTCTCCTTTCCTCCCGATGCGCCGTGCGAGATCTTTCTTCGATTCGTGATAACTCATCAATGTTGTTTCGCTCCCTCGCTCTCCATTCGGATTTATTTTCTTTATCTCGCACACTTAGTCTGATCATCCTTTCCGCTGTCATTTTGCGCCGAGAATTGTCGATTATCCTTATATTCCTTCGTACCTGGTTATCAATTTCCCTGCTCTGTGAGAGATCGCCAAAGCCCACGTGTCGCTCGATTTCTTTCGTCGGATTCCATTGAATTTTCCAGATTCGTTTATCATCAGAAGTCTCTCGCCTTGTTTCGCCGTTGATTCTAGAGCTCAACCTGTTCTCTTGGATTCCTTTTGTATATATCTGCATATTCGTATGAGATCTATGTAGGCTATTTAGGGAATTCATTTCGTCTCCCCTTTCTCTGAATTTCCTATCGGAATATACGCCTCGCCGTTCTCTGGAGTTACTACAATCTCGGGATTGAAGTCTGCTGCGGCTAGTACCATCCTGGAATGTTTTTGTTAAGCCCTCAGGAAGTACCCGGCCTCTCTCGTGATTCGATAATTTCTTTTCTGCTGAGGCGCTACTAATGTTATTCTCATCCTTTTTTAGTGGCGATATGCTATCACGCTTTAAGTTCTCCGCTTGGCAAACCTCAAAGCCATCTTGTAAACCATACGTAATGCTGGAAGGAAAACGAAAAATTAATTATGTTTAACCTGTTAAGACAATTCTTTATTTCTATTAAGTGCGTATGGTTGTAATCCTTTTGCCAATAACGAAAATTCTTTGTGTTTATTTTTAACCCTAATTATTTTCATTTCACTGCGTTGTGCAATATCTACTATTTGAATGAGCTAACAATTTTAGGATTGTCGCTTCTTTCTTCTTTAATTTAATCATAATTAAGAACTTTAGAATTGTGAAAAATAATTTTTTCCATAAATAAATACTTTCATAATTATTATTTTAAAATAAAATATACCCTTAGTATTTAGTCAACACATGCGCAATCCAGTAAACACGGAAACTATTATAAACATATAATACTAGAAAAACATTTACTTAGTCCTTTGAAATATTAAAAAATATTGGCTAACTTCATGGAAAGGAGTAATATGCTATGTGCAATGCACTACAAATGCGGAGCTAAAAACACTGAAAGTTAAATTACAAGTCTTTTGAGGAATATTAGCAAGTGAAAAATACTTCTAATACAAACTCTCTTTGTCTGGATTTTGAATTTTTCTTTGGTATTTATGTATATTACCCGATGTAAATTGTTCTAATCTCCAATTTACGTACATTATTAAGAGAGATAATTGGTCACTTACCTGGAGCGTGTATGATGCACTGATTTGTCGGATTCCTTGATGTCTACAGGACGATTGGCCACCTCCGCCATCGTTGGGCATGCCAACATAAGCAGGATAAATCCAAGCGTAGACAGACATCTCGTTGGTAGGATTTTTAATCTGGACCGGCGCATTTTACTTGCGAAGTTGTCCTCTGTTCAGCGAAATTAAGGAATGGAATATTGTTAATATTCAGAGAAATATTTCCAATAAATTGCAGAACAAATTATAAGACACATACCCCAGTAATCGACATTTTTCAATGCATAGTTAATTATCGCGTTAGAAGATAGGGATTTAGTGATACTTAACAAACCAAAAATTTATTTAATCGCCCTGAAACAGGATTCTTATTTAATATCTTCGGTACAAAACACAATGTTATTACTTCTTTACATATAATTTGAACATTGGCTGAGGTCATATATGAAGAATTAGTGTTGCACGAAGGGTTCGGTTTCACTATCCTTAATGACTTCTTACATATTCAAAGTATTACCATCGAAATGGTAGAGCCCCATCCTAGTCTCTATAGTGAACGAATATGAAAATTTGACCCTGAGACAAAATGCCATTTGCGTCTAAATTTGAGCAGAAAATATAAATTACATCGTGAAATCAAGTAAATAAATCAATACTATCATTATCTACTTAGTTAAAATGCTGCGAAATATTGGAAGTAAAGAACAAAAAACCAATAAATAATTATCCTAATTCCATGAAATGTATCTTTATAAAGAAAATGGACGTTATATGTTTTTATTAAATCAGTTTAAGAATGGTATTTAAGAGCTTGATGAAGCTTCTTCGTAAAATAATAAGAATTCTCTATATATTTGGCATGAATTTCATACGCATTAAACGTACCTTCTTGCCATTAATATAGACCGTGTTATACTTCTATGTACATGGAATGCTAGAAATTATATTATTGTTATATAATAGCTCTGACAAAAAACCGCTAAAGGGTTATCACTCGTTTTGTCAGGAGACGACACTCACTTTTTAGGACGACTCAGAAAGATGTGCCGACGCCTCGACGGCCGATGGTGTTGCTGCAAATGGTGTTCCTGCTAGTGGTGCTGCTTCGATCCGCTTTCTCGAGAGATGTCCTATTCCTCAGGTTCGCTACTGTTGCGAGTGTGACACAAGGGTGGCTGGAGCATCCTTTTATACCCCGAAGTCCCTCCCTCCTCCTGCACGTCAGGATCTTCCTCCTACACTCACGTCTGCTTTTTCGCGGAGAATTTATCGCTAACTATTTACTTCTCGAATTTCCTATACAATATTTTATAATTTCACAAAATTTCTTTATTGAAACCGTAACTACTTTGATTTATAATTAATTTTGAAAAATTTTGTAATGAACTTGTGCAATTCGGCGGAGTTTTAGCATATTTACTTAGTTTTCGCGAATTCTAAATCCCGCGCTAAAGAAGGCGAACTGTTCCACGCCATACGAGGTGTCTTTTTAAGGGCGGCCTATAACTCAATTTCATTCTTGAGGGAGTGAAGATTGGCTCGAAGAGAGTTTCCAATAAAACTGCAATCAATGGGCGAGCAAGGGAGCAGATGAATGGGTAACCGGTTATCTGGGGGCGGCGGTGGCTGGATACTGCACGGGCTTCTCTCTTCCATCTCCAAACCCTCATTCCACGCTTTAATCGAGTTTGAGGCAGGCTCTCTTATCTCCGGAACCGCATGCGGTTTCAATCGCTTCGTAGAGCTTGTAGGTAATGGGAAGGTGGGTACCTCCGCCGCCCCACCCTATTCCCCTGTGACCCACCGATGACGAACGTTCCATCTCCCACGCAGAATCCTTTGGTTGGCCTGTTGGACGAAGATAGGGAAGTTTTGGTGCGCCACTGGAGTGCACGTTATTGGGTCTCCTCGTGTCGTTAAATTGGTGTCAGATATTGAATGGGTATTCGCAGCTGTTTGAGGATAAGATCTTCGCTCAAAATAGACGAAGCACAGTAATGTAATTTTAGGGTTATTTCGACGACAAATTATCGTATTGTTTACATGTGTTAACAATTTTATGAAATATTATTTGATAAAAAATAAAATCCAACTTCCTTTCATTTTTACACTAAGTTGGTAAATAGCTGAGGTGGCAGGTTTAATGCAATTCTGCATTATGTAGCATCAACTGACCCAATTATAACACCCGAGCGCCTAGCCATGCTATACGGTATCCGTGTGCAAGCGTTCACATATCCAATTGTTTTATCAGCCATGTATACCTAAATACATCCTGAACGGCTTCGACGAATATTCGTCAACATCAGGTGATATAAATACATTTCGAGAAGACTTTTTTAACGACACTGTTGTATAATATACGTACATTATAATGTTATTAATGTGATAACGTAGAGAATATTGCCAGGTTTTTGAGCATTTCCAAAACAGTGTTAAATGTGTGAGAACGGACTATTTTTAGTACAAATGCCAAAGCTATGAAACTGTTTATTTAATTGTGTTGCGTTTTCACCGAAGAACAACAACTTTGATGGCAATCTACTTAGGGAACAAGCAGTGCAGTACGTAGTTAAAAACTGGGATCGATTTACTCATTTGTGTTTGGGATGGGAAAACGCGGGAGGAGTATGCATATATATATATATATATATATATATATATATATAATGTACTTTATTTCGAAATTTTTAATAGCTTAGCGCTTATTCTTGAATTTGTTTTCAGACATAAGATGATCTCAATAATTCTGTATTGAATAGGGAAAACGGTTTAGCATAACAATGAAAAATATTGTTTGCCAGAGATAAACATTGCACCATGAAAATAACTTAACATTAAAACTCGTTCAGATAAAAAAGAATAACTGGTAAAAATGAACATTATAGCACATTCTGTATTTCTATGGAGTGAATACTATCCTTAAAAGGAAAGCCGCTATGTTTTACAGTGTAATTTGTCAAGTTATATTTTAAAATGTTTTAAAGTTGATAAAATATTAGTTAAAAGGCCTAGGGTCTTATTAATACAGTTTTAAATTTACATTGTTTTATGCTAATAAGTTTTCTTCAGCAGTCATCCTTCATTAAAGGAACTACTCAACGTTGAGCGATACACTGTTAAGAAAGAAATTTCTCATATAATTGCGATATGTCTAACAAATTTCAGGCAAAGGTATTAGGAAAATATTACTTTATTGAAACTATAAAAAAACGGTACTTTATTTAGTAAATTTTTATTATATTTAGAGCAAATTATTTAATTATATTATGATATTTATTTTTATAGCGAACAAGTTGTATATGTAATGCGCACTGTTCAGTTGGGGACCAT
Organism: Uropetala carovei; assembly: GCA_036926305.1. Classification (NCBI taxonomy): domain Eukaryota; kingdom Metazoa; phylum Arthropoda; class Insecta; order Odonata; family Petaluridae; genus Uropetala; species Uropetala carovei. Next base: position 28,941,369 of record JAXCHB010000011.1, read on the forward strand.
TTCATTCTTGACAATATACAAAATTAAATTTATAACTTGAAATTAGGGAAAAAATTCTACCGTGAACGGGTATACAACACGGCTCTACCACTTACCGAACGGATATCTACCTATCTATCATTAAACTATCATGACAGACTAATTCTCCAGTCTCAGAACGAGGATGTTTTCTTAGTTATAGTCGAGCTAGCCAAGTTAGTATCTACCAGCCCCAATGGAGCGGCGGAACCTAATTTTAAGGAATAATTATGGGTTCGGCAATTTGATTTAATTTTATATTTAGAGCAGATAACCTTTAATTGTTAATTTTGTAGCAAGAGTTCATCAGGAATCAAATTATTATGGGAACACTGAGGATTAATTTATTAAATTCTTTATAATTTGAAAGTTATGAATTATCCTATACGGAATAAAGAACTCTATAATATGAATCATTAGTTCGAAACGAGGTATTGCAATTTTTAAGTACAATCAGAAATATGAATAAATCGTTTAGTCACGTTTTCCCTTTTCACCTTATCGGAATTTAAATTATTGCGCTATGTTTCCTTTTGATTACAGAATTTGAAGTGATTATTTTTCCGAAATATTTGTTTGAAAACTTATTTTTTTAAATTATTAACGTCAATTTGTGCACTAGATAAATAGTGTCGTCCTTTCAAAGAGTGCTTAGTGTATTCCGAGATAATAACCATCCATAAATAACTTCAAATATATCGATGAAATATTCAGTAATTTCTATGCTTTACCATCTAGTTTCATACTGTATACGCATGACCGGTACGACCGCTAGGCGAATTAGGCAGTTGCCTAGGCCGCCAAAATTTGATGGGCGCCAAAATTAGTGACACCAGTATCGTTTTCGTCAGGCCATCCGGCGTGATTACTTTTTATTTGAACGCAAGAACACACTGATTTTTTATCTTTCCGCAGAGCTCTCCTTCTCATCAGATTTTTGTCCCTTTGAGTTCATAAACCAATCATAAAATGCTCCGAGAAAGACATTAGTTGCAACGAGGGACACACAGCGAGGAATGTGGAAGTGAGAAACGGTTTGGTTAGGAGATTTTCGGTCATTTTCTAACGGGTACCCCTTGAAAACAAAGCCGTCTAAAGGAGCGGACGAAGCAAACGGTCACCGGGCGCGCCGAAGGAAGGTTGCCGAAATTTTCTTTAAGTCCAATGCAAGTCCCTAGGCCTATCGGATCTTTTAGCGCTTTTCCAAAAGTGGATGGGGGAAACGGAGAATACCAGAGTAAGGCCCGCCGTCCACTGCAGCTAGAAATGTGTAGCGAGAAATGTGAGGCGAAAAATGTGTGAGCGAGGCGGGCGAGGTTTGTCCGTCCACTACGACGAGTTTCTCGCTCAACTAGAAATGTGTTTAGTTCCGAACGGTGCGGCGACGAAGTCGGTCGCGTTAGACGTTCATTGTTTAAAAAGCAAAAATATGTTCACTAATAGTTTAAACTTTTGTATAATTGATTCTGAGTCTGATGATTCAGAGGAAAGTGAAGAAGGAAATGTAGTTTTGCTTTATTTAGCAACGAAGAAGAAGAAATCACGGCGGTTCTGGATGAATCGCTACATTCATTCCAGGAGGACATCTGGAGAATTTCACAATCTAATCCCGCAATTTGACGACGAAACGTATAGACGACACTTCAGATTGACGAAGCAGCAGTTCTCCGGACTACACAATTTGATAAAGGATGATATAAGGAAGACATTCACGTCATTCAGGGAACCAATTGGCACAGATGAAACATTAGCTGTATGTCTGAGGTATGTACCTGATACTCCAATGAATTTCTTCTAGATTTTATTATTTTCAGTTTTATAGGGAGCGTATCAGCAAAATCAAAACTTCAGTTCCCTCTTAGAAAATAATTCCTAGCGAAAATTATATAATTTATTGATTTATTATTAATGACAAGGGCAAGGAGTAATCGGGAAATGCTTGGGGAGGGGGTAAATGTGTAAGAGAAAATTCGCTCGGCTAGCGACTTGGAAGAGGTTTCTCGCTCACCGAGTTCGACATATTTCTCGCCTCGGTCAAATGCATGGACCCTCATTTAATCCTATGCGCTCGATTTACACATTTCTCGCCGCACATTTCTCGCTGCAGTGGACGGCGGACCTTACACCCAGTAGCGCGCTTCTGTTGTTTCCTCGGAAATACTGCTGGCGGAGACCGACTAAATTTGCGGGGCATCGGCCACACAATGGAAGTGCACCCAACCGAAGGGCATTTACGACCCACTTTCCGACATATTTCGTATCTTCATACCGCCTCTTTCCTCGACAATCCTTGAGAAAAGCGTCAAATGCCTATACTTCTATTTGCCCCACATTCGGCCACGAGGAGTTTATTTTCTGCCCTCTTCCTACACTGCCATTTTCATTTGTGTTGAAGCAGTAATCACTTATCTGCGCTATCGTAGAATAAGCCTCGCATTGTGTTGAACAGAGCAGTGTTTCTGAAACTGGGGGCAGCAAAATTATTTTAGATGTTAAGTGAAATGCCAAAATATAAAATATTCGCGAATAATAAACTTTCGTCAGAAAATTTTAGGAAATAGGATTTTATAAAAATTATTAACAGTTGTATAAAATAATGGAATTTGTATTAAAGTTTATTATTTTTACTATTTTCAGTTCAAAGGGAGCCGCGTAACTTTCAAGGGGACTGCGACAATTGAAAGTTTGAGAACCACTGCATCAGAATCTTGGTTGTCAATAAGAAGGAAGGTTTCTCTGAATAATTATTTTTGCTGTAAGATGAAGTGAGAGAGTCATCTCCCCCGATATCTTAAGAGTCAACGCGCACAATTAATCTGGTTAGTCCTCCATTTTTGTAAATTAAAGACTAGTAGGCTTCAAATAGATTTGGCGTTTCTTAAATAGTTTTGTTGTTTTTTAGTCATAAATACTCCGCATTTAAATTATTTAGAATTACTCTTTTAAAAACTTTGTCATATGATTAAATAGAGGTTTTGTGATTTAGCTTTAATCCAGTATTCGGCAATTTGCTTTGCGCAATCATTTCCGTGCGTTTCTTCATCCAAAATATTCCAGGTCTTGAAAATATATTTATTTTCAGCATTTCAACTGTATTAAAAAAATTCTTGCTACATCAATGAAACCTGAAGGGACCATCACAAATTAAAGTACGACTGGAAAGGGAATGGAGTTGGGTGAAAAGTTAAGGAGCGTTACGAGGGTGACAGTGATTGCACAGATGTGAGTTAACAGGATTTTTTCCTCGACTATATATAATAATAGCAAATTTAAGGATAAAAAACGGAGTTGTTTTTTCTTGCAGAATGCATTTGAATCCGTTCCGATAAATTGAAAAAAATTATTAATAATTGAAAAACATGCGTTTTTATTTTAAGCTTTTTAAACCATCGAGACAACGTTTAGCAACAACCTTTCAGGGTTACACATGATTACACCATTACATTTTTATGATATGTATTCGCGTGACTATAATACGATAAATACGTCTTTTTTTACGTGCGTTACAGATATTCAGACATTTCCTGAAAATCCAAACCAGTATACAGCGCCACCACCATGTAGCGGTGAATTCTGTAAACACATTCAAAATATACGTAATTTACGGCAGTAAGGAAGACTATATTCTTTTACGAAAGGAAATGATAATTTTGCCTCATAATGCTATTCATAATAATTTAAATATCTATACCGCAAATATGGAGAAGGTCATGTGTGGGCCACATCAGATTTTATTGTAATATACTTTTGATTGTTTGTGATGTTTTGATTGTGTTGTTTTACTTGTGATTGTTTTGTAATATACTTTTGATTGTTTGTGACTAATTATTTTAAAATGGGAGATAGAATATTTAGAAGTGAAAAAGAAATTTTAGCAGAATTTATTCGTCAGGAAAATGAAGAAGAAGCTTGTGAGGACCTTGACAGTAATAGCGATGGAAGTGATTTAGGTGCAGATATGTCAAAATTGAGGTGGGTGATGTTGAGGACGAATTCGATTTAGATGTGATATGTCAGTGAAACGGATGAAGAAGTTACAGTGAAACGTAATGTAGAAGTAGAAGGAACTCAGATGAATCAAACTAACTTAAAATTAACTGAATCACACTAACCGAATTTACCTTCAAAAATAAATTTTTTGGTATTATTCAAATGTTATTCTTAAAAAAAGAAAAATATTTCATTTTTATTTTAATGCTTAATTATGTATTTAATTTTGCAAATACATACCATTATTACACTATTTTTTGTATAAATCATTATCCTTATTCAATTTTTATTCATTGATTGGTTGTTAAATATTATTGTGAGAAAACGATTTTAGAAGCTGAGTCCTCTAGGACCCGTGTCCGGACTCGATGTGAAACCAGTTAGGTCCGTACTCGGAGTGTTAATATAGTCTAACTACCGAGGATCTATCTTAATTCTAAATGATTTAAAAAAAAGCTATTATGTAATGACCTGCATCAATGTTTTGATCGGAACCAACGTTTATCTTAAAAGTTATTAAATACATTTTTGGATTTTATCGGAGAGATTCGAATGAACTCGGCAGGAGAAGAAACAACTCTGTTATTTAGTCTTAATATAGTCCAACTACCGAATTTCTATCTAAATGTTAAATAATTTTTAAAAGACCTGCATCGATGCTTTGACCGGATCCATGTATCTCTTATGGAGAAAAGGGTCGCACCAGGACTCGAAACCTTGAACTTAAGCGGAAAATTAAAAATCGTTGTAAAATTGGAAACTATTTCATTCTATCTCCTGGGCTTTTCCATGTGTACGGCCTTCGTTTATGTTTTCTGAACCATGTATTAGTCACTACTAGGTCGTTATAAACACACAATTCTACCAGTTTTTCTCCTCCACGGTTTCTTTTCCCAAGTCCGTATTGACCGACAACATTTTCTTCTTGTCCTTCACCAACTATGCTGTTCCAATCTCCCATTATTATGCAGTTTACCTTTCCTCTTCCGTCTTCTTCATAAATCTCGTTAATTTGTTCATACAAAAGGGGAAAGGATAAATATAACATTTTAAATTGATTCGTTTGCGTAGTTCATCTGATTAGTCCTAAAGCAATGAATGTTGAACAAAACAAATGAATAACATGAAATTAACTACATTATTCACAGCATAAAACCTCAGTGGATACAACGAAATGTCTTAACAACTGTTCTTACTCCCCTCCTTTGTTTGAAACAACCAAAAATTGTTATTCCATTAAAGTTTTAGCAGTGGTCCGCGGAGCGAAAAAGTTTGAAAATTACTGACCTAAAAATGAGAGAGGGAAGGGGGAAAGAACAATTGCGGAATTACAATAATACGTACAAGTACAATATAAGAATCACAAAATATATTTTAAAGTATTGAAGAATGAACATGAAAATTAATAAAATTAAATGAAAGCATAAAAATTTAAAATAACTATAAATGTGTAAATAATAATAAAGAGAGGATAGGAGGGAGGGAGGGAGAGGATGTCACATTTTGGTAAAGTCCTACGTTTCAAGGAGGAAAGAGCTTTTACCCTTTATAGGGCAAGAAGTCAAGGAATGAAAATCACTTTATTTTCATTTATAACTGCTAAATATCATATTATATTACTAACCAAAGAAATTTACAATTTGAAAAAGTGGTACACTGTTGTACCAGTAACCTATAAAGGGTTAAAAAACAATACCATGTCTAAGTCTGCATTCTATTGTTGTCTCAATCCACATATGTGTACTGTATGCCTTAAAAAGACCGAAAATGTCATATTTCACGCGCAATCGGATACATGTTTTAGCAAGTCAAAAGCAAGTTCTTAATTTCCGAAATATTTTATTTTATTTTCCAGCTTGCTTCATTTTAACCTATCCGCTACCTGCTATGTAAGCCAGTTGTGTCTTGGAATGTTACTTTTGAATTTAATACGAAAATCTCGATAACGGATGATTTGATTTCGACCGTTATTTCAATGTTTCGTAATCATTGGGGCAATTATGGGGAGTAATAATAATGATAATAATAATAATGTCCAAAGTTATATTCCAGAGTGCAATTTATATTTCCCATAACATAAGACGTAAAAATAAGTTTTTCGACTTCAAGCTTTCGTTCTTTTGCCAGTTTAAATAGGAAAAAAATTGACCTAGAATCTTCGGATCTGGACTATTTTTATGGAAAACAAATAAAGTTTCTTATTTTTATCGTCGATTTCCGAACATGGATCGAATCGGTCTACAATTTGGTTTTTAACGCGAAAATTTAACGTTTGTTGAGGTGAAATCCTTTCGTTGACGATGGCAACCCTTATGTTGCTGTTACGCGAAATTACGTAAATTGCATTGGATTATATGGAAAATGTTCACCTCCCAATTTTAGCGATTTTTTTACAAATCGCTTATGTATTCACTTTGTCTGTCTGTCTTTGCAGGTGATATCTCTGAAATGGTTCAACCTAGAGAAACCAAATTTTCAGGACAAGTTACTATACATAAGAGCTTCATGTGGCAATCCGAAATATGTAGTTAAAATTCCAATTTTCAGGGGATAATTTTTCCCCATTACTGCCGCATAAGAAAAACACGTAAATCGGTGATTAGATTTATATATTTGCTTCTGAAAACTATTTCCCTTCTAGATTCGAACTCGGAACGAACTATAGGAAAGTTTAGAAATTGTAGTTTCTTAATTTTAAAGACGGGATTAAAGACCCTGTAGATTTAGCGTACGTTTTAGTTTTTATCAAAAAAAGTGGAAGTGGTATGACTTGATACGAGACTAAGTAGAGCTGTGGTGGGAAGCCTTTTCTACATCGTGGGCCGCATTGGTGGCAGTGAATCCTTCGGTGGGCCGCTTTGGAAATTGTCAATGGACTATAGTTAAATCGTAAGTTACCTAGAGATTCTTAGGCACCATATGCGTGTAAATCAAGTTAGAATTAACTTTTTAGGGCTAACATTACAATATTAAAAATTATATTTGATAAAAATTAAAAACAGCATTAAAAAGAATTGAGAGATATTTACTAAGAGGTCGCAATTTACTTGAATTGAGAAATATTTTCTAAGAGGGCGCAATTTAACGTTAGATATCTTAACAGGCTTTGCAACACGGAAAATAATATTTGGTAGTCAATTAAAATAAATGAGCAAAGTTTTGAAAACAATGAAACACTGGCGGTGGGCCGCATCCGGCCCGTGGGCCTCAGGTTTGGCACCCCTGAAGTAGAGGGTTGGTTAGCGTGTCTATCTCGAATCCTGACGAGGGCATGGTTGTATGTGATCGTCTTTGTTATTGTTATTACGCTCATTGTAAAGGCCGTAAGTGCTGTTTGTGAGCAATCGAAAAATAAATAAATGTGTGTTCAGGAAATGTCACAACAACCATATGCTTGGTTCAATATTCCTAGATACAGTTGGTCTCGAAATGTGTAATTGTTTTTTTGATGATGCCGCTAACAATTTTTATGTTTATGAGCAAACGAAAAATAAATAAATGTGTTCAGGAAATATCACAACAACCATATGCTTAGTTCAATATTACTAGATACAATTGGTCTCGAAATGTGTAATTATTATTTTGATGATGTCGCTAACAATTTTTATCAAAATATACCCTTAAAATTTGAATATTAGATTTTTTGTAAAATAATCGCCTTATAATATCTGCTTTGGCAGTAATTTCTTAACTTGTATAATACGGGAATTTAGATTCATTTATTACTGTCTACGATTTCATTGAAAAATGAAGGTGGAGGGAGAAATTGTGGGAGAGAAAGAGGGAGAGAAAGGAAGGGGGATAAAAAGAGGAAGATAAGTTGGGAGAGTAAAAGAGAGAGGCAGAGTGAGAGGGAGGGAGGGTGAAAAAGAGGGAGGGAAGGTGGAGATTTAGGGAGTGGGAGGCAGAAGGAGAGGGTGAAAGGGGGCAGACAGACAGACAAACGACTTTATTGACGGAGACTTGAGGGAGAGAGACAGAAAGGGAGAAATTTACCATCGTTTTCGCCTTTACCTTTACGATTCTTTCTTTTTGGCTCATTTTATACCGGCTCTTACTCCATAAATATAGTTATGAGACACTTCTAAGTTTCCCGTTGAATTTCAACGTGCATTAACTCTAGTAATGGATAAATTTATATTTTTCTTAACTCCATAATTTACTTTGGATAGAGGCGACAAGATACAGTTTGCCAACTACCCTTGAGCCGGTCCTGCATCTAGTTTCATACTGTATACGCCGTGATCTTTATTTAAACAGGAAAATCTACTGTAGGACGAAAATTAAAACAAACCTAGAAGTGATTAGTTTTATATGCAAAAATTTAATTTTCGTACATTTTGCAATTATAGTTTGAGGCCACAACGTAAATGTTTGGTTGTCGAGCTTCCTGTTATAGTTTTTTGCGGGGGTTGAAAAATAAAAATATTTCTTTAATTTCGTTAATTGCTATATCTAGCGTTGAAGGAAAATTTTAATTTGTGATCATTCATACAGCCGCGGAGTTATTTGGGATATAAACCAAGGCAGAAATCCGTGGGTATATACTTTTCCATAACTGCTAATTTTAAATAATAAATTAGCTGTCATTTGTTTATTGTATACATGATTTACACACATTATTTCATGGTGTATAAATTGAACTACACCAATATGATAAATTGTAAGAAGCAACTATTATTTAGCTACCGAATGGAATTCATTTTTCTTTTATATCACAACAGAAGAACTACAAAGGACTGGCTGATATTTAAATATAATTTTTATTCATATTTATTAACTGTGGTGAATTTACAGCAAATAATATGACTAAGTTTATATTTATGTACATGAAATATTCACAATTATATTTTTATATTTTCTTCTGCATTAACCTTGGCGGTCGGAAAAGGAATCTCGTCAAATAAAAGTTAGTCCCACGTTTTAAATAATGAGTCCAATTCCATGCAGTTTCTTATTTTTAAATATTAAATAAATAATTCTCTATTCAAATTTCCGTTCCTTCCTTCCTTTTTGGCTTCTTAATCAATGACTTGGATATTGCCTTTACACCGGCGAATATTTCTTTGCCAGTGGGAATTATTTGTGATGCTGGCAGCAGGAAACCGTAATTGCCCGTGTCTCTCAATTCCACAGTGTAGGTATACTTAATCCCAGCAACTCCTTTTGCCCAATCATCAGCTCCACCTAAAATAAAGTTTGTCTTATTACTCAGAGCTGAAAATCCATTTTAGTACTTAAAGAAACAGAAATTATGATATCCACAATCCCATATAATTTGCACAACTTAAAAAACATATTAATTATAGGTTCAAATTATTATTATTATGCTAAATTAAAGTAACATATAATGTAGAACAACCTTTTAGTAATTATGCATAATTTAATGAATTTGGTGGAGCTATTACCATGGTATCTTGTCAATTTATGGGATTGCATTTCCTCGATTACCTGCTCTTCCACATCACATGCTTTATAATTATATAAGCATATTTGTATTGTTAAAAATCACTCACACTACTCTACTACTCTATACTACAGAAATTGAAGCAATTGAAAATCATCTATCGTAGATTTAACGAGGGGCTCATTTCACCAAATAAAAATTCTTATAATTCGAAAATGAATTTTCTATTCCATATATACTTAGTTGAGAAATATATTTATTAGATTTAGCTGTGATTATCTCATTTTTACGCAACAAGGTTACAAAATTAATATATAACTCCATAAAAAATTAAACAAACTAGATAGGACCAAGCTATGAGAATGGACACAATATTCCTAAGTGCAAGTCCGATGGCATAAAATTAATTTCTTTTAATGAGTCGCGTTTGTTTAGCTCACTAAGCACTAAATTACATCTGACCTGGACAATCGATCCTTTATGCGCCCAAGAGCTACCATTGTGTTGCGTACTATCATGGCCAGTGTCACAGTTCTTCTTTTTGTTATTCTATTATTTTGTAATGCAAGATAAATAACTTTATCCTCCGAATCGTTGGAAAAACTATTGCTACGCATGCTCAAGGGATTTTGATTCTCTAATGATGTTTGTGTGAGAGAATTTCCGCAGCGTAATTAAAGTTACATCGCGTATGCTTCAGATAATATTGTTGGGATTCATGATTGGGAAAGACCCGTAAAAGTGTCTTCCTATTCTTTATTTAGCATCACGATAAGAGAAAATATATTTCAAACCTTCAAAGGGATTTTCAAATGTATCAGATTGATTAATGTAATGTTTAAGCAAAGATATAGAAACAGCGTTTAAACTCTTACAGTTATACGGATGCGAATGCAAAACTGATCACAATTTTATGGCCAGGAGTACTTTACTTAAATGTAGAAAATTAATAAAGGACAATAAATTACTAAAATGGGATTGAGAAATGGTTACTGAAGGAATATCAGGAGACGGAATTTAAAAAAAAAACGACTGTTAAGGTAGAATGGAATTTTATGGAGGAACGTGTATATAAAGAGAAGAAAATTTATAGAAAAGATAACCTGAAGAAGGTCGAATGGTGAAAGTGTGAGTAGGCGTGGCCATCTTAACTGTAAAATTAAGTTGGCCATGGAGTAGGTCAATAGCGAACATGAAAGGAAGATGTGCCGAAAATGAAATAGTAGGGAGGAATAAGGAGGAAACCAAGAAAGCGAGAGTTTAGGAGGAAAGGAAAAGGTGATGGCAAGAATGAAGTACAAAGAAGCAGATGGAATATACTGTGTGGAAAAATTACATAGGTAACAGGAAACAAGAAAGAAAATAATTATTCCACTGCTGAAGACAAATAAAACGGAGAAGTGGATTGATGAGAAATCTCTTAGACAACGTCATGAGATAGACCACGAAAAATTAGTAGAACTGAAATGAAAATAATAAAGTTTTAAATAACATAAGATATGAGAGAGCTTAGAATGATAGGAGAATGACAGAAAGCATACATTAGTCAAAGGCTACGGTATGTTGGAAAATGCCATAATATTTAGGCTGCTAGAAGAGAGACAGAAAGATAGAGGCAATATTTTTTTAATGGGGATGGTTATGGGATGATGGATAGAAAGGACTGGGCAGGCTGTGTCTACGGATAGGTAGACAATGTCACTTATATAACGTTGACAGATACGCTGATTCATAGTTGCGTAAAGAAAGGTATAATGTAAAATCGAAGATCTCTCATGGCCGATTTTATTTGAAAAATGTATTAAAATGCAAAGCATATAGAAACTGTAAACATAATAGTGATTTTATATTTATTACTCCTGAAACCATTAGCGGATTTGCTATAAAGCCAAAGTAGGCAAAGGCGGCGTGGTTTTGAGGGTGGCAGGATTTCGGGGTGATCGGATTTGTATATTCATTCGTCAATTTACAAGACCGTCAATAGAGTACATGAAGAAGCACTGTAAAGAGGACTTTCAGTTTGATTTTCAAAATTATGGAGGACGAAAAAGACTACTTCGAAATCATGAAAGACCATTGGTACCCACTTAAGGAATCTTGTCAAGGTAATAACTATAAACATCTGGGAAAAGAACAGATTGTTCCTCTGGTATAATATATAAATTAAATAAATTTTATTGAAATTTTTTTAAGGGGGTGGAAAAATAATTTGGCCTTTGGGCGTCCAGTTTCCAAATCCGCCACTGCATGTAACGTAATATTTTTTTAAAAATAGCTAAAAAGAACGCGAAGCGTTATAATTGCACTCCTATTGTACACAAGGCACATATAATTTCGTAAGTATCAGTACCAATTCAAAAAACGAGATCAACAATTGGTCAATAATTTCTATATCTATGACTTACAAAACAATTTTTTTAAATCACTCTGTGGTAACTCCACGGAAAGGCGTGATTTAGATTTTTAGATCAGCGCAAAACTTTATAGTTACGATTTTTGTTAGTAATTGAAGATCTGAAAAAGTTTTGGCTGGAGCTGGTGAACTTAAATTGGAGGTTTACTTTTATCATTTTTCGCTTTTTTCCAAATATGCCCTTTACTACTTCATCTTGGTAAATATTTGTTATTATCGGAGTTGTAAAAAATACAATTTTATTCAAGTTTTGTTTGAAACATTTTCTCAAAAAAATGGATTATTTAAGAGATATTTTGATTATTCACCTGAATTCATGTAAAGCATTATGATAAAATTTCTAATTTTTAATAGATATGCATACGCTGCCTAGAGTAATTTTAAATACGCATTGGTATTTCGTTATCCATAGCAATAGGTAAATAATTTGTTTACTTATTGTTTTTTTAATGTGAAAAGTGATTCAAATTTTTTTATTGTGAAAATTAGTCAGTGTTTAAAAATTATTCACAGGAGTAATTTTCTATAATTATTCTTGGAGACGATGATGTAGAGAGCAATCATACTCATTTCTCTTTCAGGAGAATGCCAGGTGCTGGACACAAGATTTTTTTAGTTGAGTTTTTATATTCAAATATGTGATCTTACATTTAAGGTTCTTTTCAAAAGTCATCGATGCTATTATTTTAAGAGATGGCACAAAAACATATTCTGGCTATTCATCATAAAAAACAAAATAAATGCATTGGAAATTTTATTTTATGTGAGTTTTAATATTATGCCTTGCGAAGTGAAATAATGAACTGTTTAACGTACCTAATAGGTTTATACCTGAATGAAACTTTTCTGGAATTTTAACACAAATACATAAGAAGTAAAATATAGTACACACTTCCATAATACCTAATAGCATGACTTCAGTATCATGTTGACGTATCATTAAAGGAACATAGATCCAGTAGACGTAAATGTTCGGGACATTAAGGCTGCGGACGTAAAGATAAATAAATAGTGGACGTATCAGTAGTGGACAAATCATTCTGGAACCTCGACTTACCATATGAACTTTCATTTCCTTCAGTTATGTATTCTAGTCTTTAAAATTCTAACTACTGCAATTTCTTACCTGACGAATGGTATAGAAGAGATGTGGCCCCGCCAATGTCGTACTTGTTTCCGCCTACTTTAAACATGGCGTCCACCGCAGTTCGCCCCAGTTCCATCAGATCGTCGTGGTCTTCTACAATCGTTCTGGTATAACCCCATGGAAGGAGCCACATCTGCGCGTATGAGTGTAGCGATATGAATACTTTCAACTTATCACGGTTGTTCATGAGAAAGTCGGCCATCGCTCTGGTTTCAGGCTCCGAGAATGCTTTAGGTCCCGCGTAAGTCTCATCGCAGGGATCATCCGAAGAACCTCGTCCACCCCAATGGAAATCCCAGTTACGGTTTAAATCGACACCCTCACACTTTTCCCAAAACACCCTACCACCCCGTCGTCTCCAGCTGCCCGCCATCAGAGCCTTTCCGCTCTCCACGTCATCTTCCTCCTCTTCACTCCCATCTCCATCATCCCCGCTCTTCGAACGGGTCTTACGCCATAGCCTGTCCGTCGTGTGGCTGTACTCGTAGCCATCTGGGTTGACCATTGGCAGTAGGTACCAGTCCGCGCCTTCTACGATTTTTTTGTTCACCTTGAAGTTTTCCACCAGCTGCTTTAGGATATAGAGTACGGATGCCGAAGATATCCACTCTCTGGCGTGAGTACCTTTAATTGTTTAGTAAGAAGGGTGTATTTAATAGATTGTCATTAAATACAAATAATAATTAAGGATGGAATTCAGAAAATCTCCATGTATCATGCGGACGATTCAGTTCCCTGAGGCAATCTTAAAAGTTCAGTGTCCATCGTTCACCACCATTATTATTCCCAGTAATCTAATTTTCCATTCTTGTATAAGCATAAATACCGTGCGATACATAATAATTATTTGTTATTTTGGAAATGTTTTCATAGATTAAATAAATTTTTTAACTTATTGTTACTAATTTTTACTATACCTGTGTTACATATCAAAAGAATGTTTATAATGCCATGTTTATTAAATCAAAAATTTAGAAATGTGCTTTACGCTTCAATTATAAAACAAACATTTGGCCGTGAAAGGGGAAAATAATTAAAAATGGTATTAACTGAGGAGATTAATAGCTCGGAAACAAGAAATACTGTTGATTTGAACAATGTTTTCGGCTTACATAGTTTTATTCAATAAAAACGATGAAATCCCAGTGGGTCGCAAAACGTTCGATAAAGGCCTCGATGAAGGGTCTATCCAAGATATTTTGACGCAAAATTCGGGCTAAATTGTTGCCATGTCGATCAAAATCAACTAATGGGATTTAAATATTATAAAATTGTACCGTTTTGATTTTAAATACATTCTTAGAAATAATTACTTGCAATATTTTTTGAGATAGAATTTTGGTGGGCCGAATAACGTACTTTCTATTATTAATATTGGGCCTCGGAGAAAAAAGTTTGACAACCCCTGCTCTAACTAATGATAAATATCAACTTTCACGTGCTTTTCCTCTACTGTTCCGTACTATTCTGTGAAAGTATATTTCTTGTTGGATCGACGAATGCGAAAGTTCACGGCAAATAGTTAATCCTAAATGTTTAACATACTCAGTTGCTTGGATAATCATTCCATCGATTTTATACTCGAAACCCTTCTGCTTTGTAATTGCTTTCCATCTGTGAAAACTCTAATTTTACTACGAACTACCGAGCAGATATCATTTACATAGATTAAGAATAAAAGATGGCATAGTACATTTCCCTGAGGAACGCCTGACGAAAATTTAACGGTTATAGAGTATTTCCCATCGATGACTACTATCTGTTCGAGAGGAAATCCCTCACCCACCTCAGCAGTTTCGGATTGATACCGCATTTCCCTAGCTCCCCTATTAATTTCTGATGAAACATTTCAGCAAACACCTTCCTGCAGTTTATTAAAACGGCGTCTACTTGAGTATTTTTTCTCTCCGTATCGCAACAAATCGTTCATGAAAAGGTCGAGCTGGGTTTCATATTATCTGCCTTTCTAGGATCCGTGCTGGTATCCGATAAGTGATGAAGTTTATCATGTAAAACCTTTTTATAATTAGTGAACGCATTACGCGTTGATGCTCTAGCTCTGTAGCGCGCTCCCTTGTGCCACTGCCTTATCGTTATCCTCTGTTCGATCGAGCTTGTTGAAGACGTGTTAATTACGAGGGAGTGGGCTTTTCTTTGCCGTCGAAGGGCGCTCCTAACTTCTCGGTTGTAAACTTAGTAAACTGGTTGTAATACTAGCAAATCTCTTTTTAACCCTCTCTGACGTAAATTGTGGTTTTTCGAAGAAAGAACACGACGAAATGAATCTTCTAAAATATTTTTAATTTCCAATATTTTTTGTTGCAATAATTTTTTCTACAAAGTTTTGGCAGTCGATAAAAAATTAATCTATAAAAATAAAATAACAAAACATACGTATTGAATGTTACCTTTATCTTGCAGTGGGAGATACAGGGGCTCACTTGAGAACTGCCGCTTCCTTGAAGCCAACCACAGTCAACAACAGCTTATTGGGTGAGTTATTGCGAAATTGTGTTTTGAAAATTGCAGAATATACTTTCATAAAAAGATCACCTTTCGAATCGCATTACTTTAACAAATTACAAATACGCAAAAAATTACGCTGTTTCCAAACATTCTCTGTCGTTTTGACAATGAACGAGCGAAGGATATGTTTATTTTAATCATGCTAGATCCATATGTAGAAAGAGGAAAATGGTACTTACCGCCATCAATCCAAATCGCTGGTTTCTGCGCCGCCTCTTCCCCTACTGACACTTTCACCACTTTTAGCGGAAGGCCTTCCGTAGATCTTCCGATATTTATGTCTTGGGCCAATTGTGGGTAGGTGGCCGTCAGATATTCAATATATTTTAACATGTCTGAAACGAATTTTTGCCGGCTGCTTTCATTAAATTATATTGGCTGTGGCTCAGTTCAACTCCGTAACATTACATACATTTTTGATGATTCTGTTAATTGCATAGTAACGATAAATCTATCACTGTCTCGATTATTTTAAATCTTATATCTACCAATGGCATTGTTTACAATTATTTAAGGAAATTCTTCAGAAAATAAATTGTTCGAAAACCTCTCTTCGAAATACTTTTTGAAGGGAAAAAATACTGTTGCGGCAATTAATGTTTAATACCAGGGACGAATATTCAAATTTTGGTTAGGATATCGCAGATAGTAATAAACTAATTCTTTGCCTCAACTGCATTACTAGAGATGTACCCAAGTGTCATTTTTCTTTTGATCACCTGGCCGACGCTGGGCTCACCAACATTTACGGAGAGAAAAATTCCGCAACTATTGCAGAAGGTCCATTTTGAACCCACTATTTATAATAACTATAGATAACGGAAATATCGTAAAGACAACTAAGGGTCTTATTCGGTTTTTCTGTTTGTGATTTTCGCTCGATTTAAAAAAATAATGATGTACAGCTACACACAAATATTATCTGGAGGAGAGATGGCAAATAAACGTGAACCGCGATTCATATATTAATTGATAACTTGAAATAAAACTGGTAACCGTTCTAAGTAATAGGAATTCAATAACTTCATCAGTTCTGGCGGCTAGGTTTGATATCTCGATCCCCGTTTCGTCGAGTAAATATATCTTTTCTGCCCACCAGCCCGCTTCCACGTAGAGATACAAGGAGTCGATCAGCGGGCGCTATTCTCGGAAGGGACGGTCATATATGTAGGCGACTGGAATTTCAAGTACACCTCGTGTGTGTATCATTATTGGAATTATAATAGAACAATCTTCCGCATTTTTGACTTTATCGGCGTTGTTACCGATAGAAGTCCCGTTCGAGGCGACGCATTTTTAATGCCTGGGTCCTAAGGGAAATAATATCCTCGGCATGGCCATGACTACAGTCACATGTGTTATAAAGACGCTTCTCAGGTCATTATCCGATTAGAATGGACATAGAGACCGAGCCTCCACCCACCCAATCATGCGTACAGATTGGAGCGCGTAAATCACAAAAATTGACGTGACGTACGCCTCATTACTGCCCCTTACTGAACTCATAGTTGGTACTATATTTCGTATTTGGACTATAACGTTCTAAAGAAATGCAAGTAAAAACATGCAAAATAAATATAGCCGACTTATAACGTGGTATCCTTGAGCGTAGTATCACGCATATGCGATTTATAAAGTGTGACCGCAGTATCCTAGAACGAGTTCTAGGCTCACGTTTATGCGACCGGTTTCTCCGATTTTAACTAAGAAATTCATACGCGGAATAATTTTGGCGAACTGTGCTCCCATGTGAATAACATTGCCAACCTGATTCAGGCAGGACAATCTCGATTTGACAAATAAAATCGTATGTCCCGTGTATTGTTAAGTGGTTGAGAAAATGTTCCGATTTAAGCAGGTTGTGGTTTAATTACAATAAAAATACGATATAAAAATTATGAAAGGATTAATTCTTTTAAAAATAATATATTTAGTCAAGGGCGCCACGAGGAATCTTGACGTCCCGGGCGAGGTAGCATTCCAGCGTTCCCTTCCGTAAATGTTTGTTGAGATATTTACAGAGTACATGTTAATTTATTATGAAGCTTATCGATACTAAAAAAATCAAAATAACTCCATCAAGAATCCATCATGTTCCGCGATGTAAATTGGCAACCAATATTTATTCAATTGCAAGTTATTGTACGTACTGGGGCAACGATGCCACGGCATGGTTTCCCTTTCTCCGATGGCCCGAAGCTCCGTCGCTATGTGCGCGTATTATTATTAATAGTTTGAGATGCCATGCCGCACGCACGTGACACGTAGCGAGAAGCGGTAAGCTTTGGGAAATTTTTATAATTTTATATAGTGTTTTACTATGTTATTCGCAGTTTTAATGGCGAAAAATAGTCTGAGGGGTCTTTACCTCCCTATTTCCCATAGACTAAGGGTATCTTTCTTATTACACGGCGTTTCTTTCAGGAACGTATTCGTCGCGTTATGGAAGGAACGACTGGATTGATTCAGAATAACATCCGGAAACATTCCTGTATTTAAGAATATATATTAGCATGCATTTGTTTCTGCGAAGTAAAAATGATAAAAACTGTTATATAAATTTATTTTGAAAAAGAAATAAAAATAAAAATGTAAGAAGAACCCTACCCAAAATTTATATATAAGTATAAAAAATATTAATTTACTTTAAAGGAAGCAAATATATGAAACGCTATTTACGGGACCAGTCGAGACCCTTCCTCTTCCCTTTACCTCTCCCATTTATGTCTTCCCTTTACCTCTCCCATTTATGTCTTCCCTTTACCTCTCCTCTTCACCTCTCACCTTTACATCCATCCTTTACCCCTCTCCTTTATCTCTCCCTTTAACCAGAGCCCCTTAAACTCTCCTCTTCACCTCTCCCCTTTACATGTCCTCTTCATTTCTCCCTTTTACCTCTCCCATTTATCTCTCTCATTTACCTCTCCTATTTACCTCTCATCTTAACCTCTCCCCATTACCTCTTTTTTTACCTCTCCTCTTCAACTCTCTCCTTTACTTCTCCCCTTAACCTCTCATTTTTATCTCTCCTCTTCGCTCCTCTCCATTACCTCTCCTCTTCACCTCCCACATTTACCTCTCCCCATTACCTATATCTTTATCTATCCTCTTTGCCTCTCATCTTAACCTCTCCCCTTTAACGTCTCCCCTTTACCTCTCCTCTTCAACTCTTTGCTTTACCTCTCCTCTTTACTTCTTCTCTTCACCTCTCCTCTTCACCTCTCCTTTTTACTTCTTCTCTTTACCTCTCCCCTTCACCTCTCCCCTTCACCTCTCCCCTTCACCCCTCTCTTTTACCTTATTATAAGCGCAGTAGCATAAATTGAAATCCAAACAAATCCGTAGAAGATAAATTGCTGAAAATTAGACTTACTAAATAGGTGTCTTTTTCATTTCCATTTGTTTTCTTTCGATTTGAGGTTTTAAAAATATAAAAATTCGGATCGAGACCCATTAAAAGTTTTTTAAATATCTTTGAAGGTGTAAAAGATGGTAAGCTGAATATTTGGGCGTACATTATCATTAATGCCTCTTATTCTTGAAAAGTTTTAGGAAAAAGCAACAAGAAAGCCGTTGTTTGGTTTTAATTTAGAAAATGTCTTACTCAGTTTCATCAATTATTGGCAATGAAAATAATCTTCGTTACAACTGAAGTAAATATCTACTAAAACACCGTAAATAAGTTTAATTTTCCTTCGTGTACACGCAGGACATAAATGAAAGGAAATGGAAATTATTCAATTTTTCTTTCGTGCGCAGGAAGAACTTTGTAAGCGAAAAAGAATGGATCATTTAGGAAAAAAATGGATCGTTTAAGAAAAAGAAACTTACTTGAGGAAGTGAGGTTTGTTTTAAAATATTTTCGATTTTTTACTTATAACTCCAAAGATATAATAGATTAAATTTCGAAACGTAGTACACCCCGTTATTATATCGTACAAACGAGGATCTAATGGCTGAATTTGTGGCGGTATAACCATATGAAAACTTAAAAATGGGGTAATTCTATCTATGTTCGTGGATAACACTCCGCTTTTTTTTGTTCTCGTTTACGTAGGTTTCCAAAACACAAATGGTTTTCTTTGTCCTTACGTATTCGTCCCATTCTCTTTCCTATAAATGACTTGTTTTTATCAACTTCACTACGGAGCTCTGTACTCCGTTTTTTTCTATACGCACACCTTCTACGGGTATGGTATTTACAAGTACTAACAATTATTAAGCCAAACAGTTATATCACATTAAATATATATTCTAGAAATCTTCATTCGGCGACCGAACGTGACGTTGAAGTAATTTCTAGCAAAATAGGAGATATTCAACATGGATGCAATATATCTGGAAAATGAAATAATTATGTTACAAAATGTTATAGCAAGATTCGACGATTCAAATTTTTAGAAACTTGTTTCTTCAGAAAATTTTTCAAATATATGTGAATCGAAATTTTTTTTATATGAACCTAATTAAATCTAAAACCAGAAATGCACTCACCAATGAACATTTTAAAGATTGTTTACGCCTCTCGGTTCCGAGTTACAAGCTTAATTACCAATCACTGACTGAAGATATGGAGTGTAAACACGCCTATAATCGTTTAAATAAAGAATAACTTTAGTTAAAAACAGTTGGAGACTACGGCGAGATGGATATTTAAAATCTTTTAAAAAATTAAGTACTCCTTAACCGTACAAGATAACTATAGTTAGAGGCGAAATAAACGGTCAAATTAAACAGGTTAAAGCAAGAAACAAAGGAACAAACAACAATTTTTACACTTACAGGTTTACGAGGATAGCTCCTCGCTGGTGGTCTGGTGTCAAACGTTCACGCACTCATTCCCTCCCAAGAGAGCTAATCCTGTCAGAAGAACACTTACACATGCACTCAAACAACAAATGGGAAACTCTAAATATTCAATGGGAACACCAGCACTCATTCACTCCCAAAAGAACTAATGCTGTCAGAACACTCACACACGCACTCGTGCAACAAACGGGAATCTCTAAATATTCAAAGGAACACTGATACGTATTTCGGTCACGACGTGCCCATCATCAGAAGGCGATGTGGAATCATTCCCGTAAACCTGTAAGTGTAAAAATTTTTGTTTGTTCCTTTGTTTCTTTCTTTACCCTCTTTAATTTTACCGTTTATTTCGCCTCTACATATTCTTACCTTGTACGGTTAAAGGAGTACTTAATTTTTTTAAAAAAATTTTTGAATAAATTTAGTAATTATTTATTTTGTCGATTTTCAAAAATGGTGTACAATAAATTGTTTATTTACGGTTATTTTTGCGTTTAACTTATAGTTACTATACCCTAATGCAGTGGTTCTCAAACCCCCAATGGGGGTCGCGAGACAATTTTGGGAGGGTCGCGAGCAGTCTTCGCTATCCCAAATTTTCCTTAAGATCCAGTTATTTTCTTGAACCCAAAATTTATCTTACACTTTTCAGTACGCTTTATAAAAAAAGTATAAATGAAAAAAGTTTTTATATATTTTTATTCTCATAAAATCACTGGGGTTCGCGGCGACCGAACATCCACACGGAGGGGGTCGCATGGCAGATCTGCATGAGAACCACTGCCTAATGTATATTTAAAAATTTTAGTAGCCCGCAAGAGAGTTTACAGAATGAAAGTAGCCCTTGGAATATAAAAGTTTGGGCCCCCTGGTGTAAAGCATTGTCCCAAACCACCTTTAAATTTTCTTTGTCAAAATTAACTAATTAATTTCCTTTTTATGTTTTCAGCTTATATTAATTAATAGAAGACTTACTCCGAAAGTTTCTCTTTCCGGCATCCTTCACCTCCGCTCCGCATTAAGTGGACAATGGATTTCCTTCCTCATGTTTTTGTTCGATGTTTTATTACCTTACCGTTTCTTTTCTTTACTATATTTATATAACATGTAGGTATTTATATAATACTTATATTTACTACATATACGGCCCTTTTGGCTTATTCTTTTCATTCTGTATATTCTTCAAAATATCCTTTTGAATCATTTGTGTCAAGAGCGTAGTTTAATCCAATATTTCTCTTAATTCTTCTACTGATGGTGACCATCATTCCACTTAATCGATGTTTTACGAGGACTTTTCGACTGGGTTACCTGAAGACTGGAAAAAATATTTCGAAAAACTGGTTTTCAAAGAATTATTTCTGAAGAACTTCCTTTAAACGGTTTAAAATATTCTTCACGTGAATTTGAATTTCCTATGATGAATTTTATTCGCTTTACTGAACTCTCGCATATAAGCAGACAATTTCAGCTCTGTTGCTGTAATAAGGGACGACATTCACCTGAATATCGATGATACCTCTTGAAAGTCATTGGGTGTCCCATTTGACTACGAAGTATTTCTCTTTGATCTTTGGACATCTTTGGATTCTGCATTGTGATCATTTGCTGAAATGTAAGTAGCGAAATAAGTCTTGATATATTTTATAACGAATGCTTAGTATTGATGGCATTTTTAATAATAGGTTTGGAACATTAATTTACAAACTAGTATTGCAAAAGTATATGCACGTAAAAGTAAAGACTAAGAGCGAACATGAAAATACTTCAAGACATGCAATCATAAGAGCAATTACCATATTTACCAGAATAAAAGATAACTGAAATAAAAAACGAACCCTCTCAATTTTGAGGAAAAAATGTCGTATAGGGAATCCTAAAGCTAATGAATTATATAAAATTATTAGTCATTTTTCATTCTATACTGTAAAGATTGTCATCACAGTGTGCATTGTGGAGGTAAATGCGATTTTAAGCAATGTTAGATTAGTCATAATCGCTGTCACTATATTTTTATTCATTCGTTTCCTTTTTCGAGACGACCCCTAACTTTCGATTTAAATATCAACAGGAAAACCGTTTCTTATGGCGGGGCAATTACGGTATTTTTCGTAAATGAAACTAATTTACTTATCATGAGAAAATTTTGTCGGATCATTTTCTTTTAAAAACAGTTTCCTAAAGTGGGTCAACCCGTCTCTTTCAGGAAGGTAATCGTTTAATTAATAGAAGCATGAAAAAAATTAATTTGTCCAATTCCAACTATTACGACACAGGTGGGGAAACTACGGCCCGCGGGAGCACTTACGAAAGTGAACCATGAATGTAAAAAACAATTTCGTATTTTTTTGGCTAAAATTACGGCCGGAAAACCTTTGCTTGTGAAGTTTATACAACAAAATGTTATTAGTTATCAATTTTCACAGATAGAAACCTTTGCATTCTTTCAAGTAACTTCCTATGTGGATCCGAATGTGGCCCGCCGAAGCATTTTCATCTGTTAATGCGGTCCACCTAAGCAATCGCAACATCAAAAGTTTCCCCATCCCTACATTACGATGATGAAATATCCATAAGTACCCTAAAACAAGTGACAGAGATATTGTCAAGTCTGATATTCAGAAATTAAATTAAATTCAAAGCGATACAAAGAAAACTTAAAATCATCGTTTTCTTACTAAATATATTCCGCAAATTAACTAATTATTAAATCAGATTTATCAAAATATAGGAATATGAAGCTCCATTTTGCAATTATGAACTATTATAGCAAGAATCTATACCGTTTAATGGAAAATGAAACAATTCTTCTTCTTCTCCAAAAAATACATTGACTAAATTATATAAGCGGTATGAAGGCTCCCCCCACTGTAATGCTTCCGCTGAAAAACTGTTTGTCAACCCTGCTTGTCATTATGCTTTTCTTAAATTCAAGTTAGAAAGAAATCGTATCGTGAATGCAATATTTTACATTTACATAAATACCCTGCAAGCCGCTAGAAGCGTTTGGCAGGGGGTGTCACAACACCAAGTGAAGTCTAGCTAATTCCTCTGTTGGATTGTCTTATCGCGTCTGGGAAAAAGGATCGGTAGTATTTCTCTGTTCTAGCGGTAATTTCGAGATATTTTCTCCTGCACTGTGATCTAACATTACGTTCACTAACACCGATGGGGACGACTATGCCGCGTACGTCTTCAACGAATTCGGAACTTTCAAATTTTTCAAATAGTTTCCTCTTGTATTCAATTCTTCTACTCTTAAACGTCTGCCATTTCAGATCTCTTAATAACTCTGATACACTCGCATCATACCGATATTCTCCTTTTACAAATCTAGCCGCTCTACGCTGAACCATTTCGAGCTCTCTAGTTAGGCCCTCCTCGAAAGGGTCCCAGACGGCGCAACAGTATTCCACGATGGGTCGTATTAGGGAAAAGTATGCGATTTCCTTCACATTCGAGGGGCATCCCCGCAGGACTGTAGAGGAAAGCCCTTGAATTCTGTTTGTCGATGCTATAACGGATTTGATATGCTCTCTACTAGACAAATTGCTACTGAGAATTACTCCTAGGTATTTGTAGCTATTGACGTATTTTAGCTTTAGTTCAGATATTTGGTACGGGTAACGGTTGAAATTCGTGGAGCGCGTGAAGTTCATTGCGGCGCATTTCTTTATATTCAGATCGAGTTGCCAATCTTTACACCATTTCGTGATAGCCTGAAGGTCCTTTTGCAAATTCTCCTGATCGTGTATTGTGTTGATTTCTCCATACATAAGTGTGTCATCCGCGAAGAGTCTAACTTTACACTTTATATTATCCGCTAAATCATTTATATATATCAAGAATAACAAAGGTCCGATTACACTTCCCTGAGGCACGCCGGAAGTCACTTTGACGACGTCTGATGCAACTCCATCGAGGACTACTCTCTGGGTTCTATCGGAAAGAAACGAGGCGATCCAATTTACAATTTTCTCGTTAATTGAATAAGCCCTTAATTTTTGCACTATTTTCACGTGAGAAACGGTGTCGAAGGCTTTCCTAAAGTCTAAAAATACTGCATCAACTCCTATTCCTTTATCCGTTGCTTTCACAATATCTTGTGTGAGTAGAGCTAACTGAGTCTCGCATGACCTGCCTCTCCGGAAACCATGCTGGCTACTGTTAAGCGCTTCTTTGCTTTCGAGAAATCGCATTATTGAGCTACCGATAATGTGCTCAAAAACCTTACAGAATATTGACGTCAACGATATAGGGCGGTAGTTTTCCACTTTTAATTTACTTCCCGTTTTATGTATTGGTGTAACGTGGGCTGTTTTCCATATCAAAGGAACTACACCCTCATCTAAAGATTTTCTGAGTAGAAGCTTAAGGTACGGAGCTAATTCGTTTGCTAACGAGTTTATAATGAATGCAGGTATGGCTTCAGGCCCTGGCGATTTTCTTTTGTGGACCTGACTTAGTAATTTGATGATACCGCTTTCGGATATTTCTATGTCGCTCATATTTGAGTCTATACGAGTAGGGAAATCAATGAAATCACCGCTGTCTATTGTGAAGCAATTTTCAAAGAACCGATTTAACATACTAGCCTTAGTAAATGAATCGTGTACACTTTCACCGTTGTCTGTACGTAGAAGAGGTACTGTGGACTGTCCTCCTCGCATTTCTCGCACGTACGACCAAAATTCTTTCGAGTCGTTTTTGAGTGAGTCCGACAGTGTCGTGGATAGGTAGACGTCAAATTCCTTACTCGCTTCGTCTCTTGCAGATTTACGAATATTTCTGTATATTAAATACTCGTTTGCGTGGTCCCTACCAACTTCTTTAAGGTGCTTTATGTGCGCGTGATGCCGTCTTTGTTTCTTGAGCAAGGCACGGAGTTTCGGTTTCACCCACCGCGGGTCCTTGCGATCACGAAT
Organism: Uropetala carovei; assembly: GCA_036926305.1. Lineage (NCBI taxonomy): Eukaryota > Metazoa > Arthropoda > Insecta > Odonata > Petaluridae > Uropetala > Uropetala carovei. The sequence goes on from JAXCHB010000011.1 coordinate 28,966,604, forward strand.
TGCTTTAGTTGGGACAAACGTTTTTAGCCCTTCTCGAATGATTCGCAAAATTTCCCTCCAAGAGTCATCTACGCTGTTACTATTCGCAAAATTGATAAATGTCGCTATTTGGTTTGTAACATAATTTTTTAAGCCTGGGAGATCTGCTTTACTGAAGATATAGACTAATCGCGTTGGCTTATATATTGTCGCAGGGGTGTATTTGAAGTCGGCAATTACTATTTTATGATCACCTATGCCGTCGTCGATTTGTAGGTTTCTAGTCGATAGTGGGTGGGTAGTGGCTAGCAGATCTAATATGTTTCCGTTTCCGTTGTTGTCATATCGCGTCGGCTCGTTGACGATTTGCTCTAGCGAGTTTAGAGTGAATGCTTCAATTAATTCACGACAAGCTTCTCTATTTTTTCCACCACTAACATAGGTTACGGATTTCCAATCGATCGATGGAAGATTAAAGTCTCCTCCAAGAATGATTACTGGATCGTTCTTTCTCCTAGCTATCACCTGCAATGTACGACTGAGTTCTCTAATGTTCTCGACTCCCGAGTCAGGTGGGCGGTAAAATGAGCAAAAAAATAATTTTTTACCATTTCTCGTACGAAGGGAGCACCATATCGTTTCGCAGTGATCGCTGACGTTAATCTCCTCTAATTGGCTTGATATTTCTGACGGCGATGAAAACTCCGCCTCCGACTCTTTCCCTCCTGTCTTTGCGATACACCACGTAATCTGGTGGGAAAATCTCGTTAGAATTAATGTCGCCCGATAGCCAGCTCTCAGTTCCCAATACAACGTCTGCACGATGGCTTTCAACTAAGTGGCAAAAATCAGCCTGTTTCCTTCGAATGCTTCGGCAGTTCATAATAATAATTTTTATTGTGTTTTCTACGGATATTTTCGTTCTGGATTTCCCCGCCACTTGATCTAACAATTTTGTTTTTCTACTTCTCACTCTACCGCTATTCTTGGACTCCCTACGGTTAATGTTGGCCCTACGGTTAATGTTGGCGGACTCTTTTCTAACAGATATATTTGTGTTATCCTCGTCTAACCTAAAAAAACCCTAGCGTGTTCAAAAACCCTACGCGCTACCGCATCCGCTGCCTCGGCCGTGTAGTGGACACCAGAACCGTTTAGGGGTACCCTACATGAGTCCAGCACCGGCCTCAGGTCAACGAAGTCCACTCCATTGCCCCTACAGAAGTCCCACAGCCTACGGTTCAAGCCCACCACGCGGCTCCAAACCATAGACCCGCAGTCCGTCCGAGGGACAATGCTGCAGATAGTAAGCCGCACTTCAGAACCCGACTCCTCTCGGACACGAGCAACCTCAGCGGCCAAGTTCTTAAAAGAACTTAAAACCACCTCGGAGCCGCGCTTCGAGGCGTCATTGGTCCCAACATGGGCCACCACCCGCAACGAGGAGCAACCCGTGCCCAAAACCGACGCCCTGAACTCCTTCGTCACCTGGGGCACCGTACCTCCTGGTATACACCTGGAGAACACCCGCTCATGAACACGAAGAAAGTTATCTTACAAAATTACTCTTAACCTCATTAAAATCGAATAAGATGTCTTTACCAGGCTCTCTATTGTCGGTGAAGCCTTTAAAAATATACTTGAATTTTGAATTACTTTTCAAAACATAATAACAAACCAAAATTGCTTTTTCACCTATTCGCCTATTACTAAAAATTGTTGGTAATTCAGTAATCACTTTATGCGAAAGGCGTGAAAGCTTAAAGTTAAGCTATAACACAGCACGTAATATCTGACAAAATTTTATTTCCTATTGTATTTCCCTATACGCTTGCTGATGCCTTCGTCGTAAACTCATTTTTGCTTAAGGATTATTTATGTACTAGCGTTATCTCCTTGTTACCAAACTTGATGGAAACGGTTACAATGGCGAGGCTTAAGTACGAAGAAAATTCGGGTTATGTCGACTAACTGGGACCACATGTAAAACTGACCGCGAAGCTGATCTCTCGACCGTCATTAACTCGGGTTAGAGGTCCATACCTCGAGACCCATCCTCAAATCCGAGCTCAGGTCTCTTAACCCTCTCACCAGGGGGGCATTAGCCGACCACGTCTTTTGCAATAAAATTTAAACTATTTTATGTTGTTAACATAGTGCGATTGTGACTCAAACAACATATTCGGGTGAATGCGCTGATCAAGAGCGTCTTTTTAACGGAATTCTACGATAAATAATAACATATTTACGCTCACATCTAATCTTGACGCCAAGGAATACCAACCTCTTAAGAGTTTTCGGACGGTATTGTAATGAAAGCAGACGGTCCCAGTTAGTAAACACAAGCCGAAAATTCATCTCCTTATGTTATCTTCCTTATGCTCAAATCATTTGAAAAACTGGAAATTTATTTTGTGATTTTACACATAATTTTATCATCTTTAAATTTCAATTTTATGATACTAAAATAATTTTCCTTAAAGGTATGCTTAGATAAACCATAAAGATGTAAAGAATATAGTCCTGGTAAAGATAATTTGATTGTGCAGCATAAAACTACATTGCTAATAAAGCATTTGGCAGTAGAGGGTTAGCGCAAACCATCATTGCTACTTAGACTCTTGTACACTTGAAGGGGTCATATTTTTCTCGAACACTTGCGTTCTCACAAGACTCTCCTTACTAAAAATTATAATTGCTTCCTTCCGTGTTTCGGCCTAACTGATATATCTGAATGGATCCCATTAGGTCATTTTTCCAGCGGTGGCTCTACTATTGCAACGCAACTGATTTCGTACCGTCGTACTTAGCATTAGCAGGGGCGCGTCTACCCGGGGTGCAATGCACCCGGGCACCAACTTGCCGGGGAGCCTTCCCATCAAGGTATTTGTATCTATATATTATTGGAATTCGACTTGGGAATGTTTCCTACTTAGACGGAGTGAAACGGGAAAGTTGGAGTTGCTAAATTGACACAAAATCTTCCAGGCAAATTTGGCCGATCCCTCGCGATACGCGGTCGCATGACTCAGGGTCGCTAGAACACATATCAGTGGCGACCGAAAATGGGTTCACCGTAGGACTCGCCAAGAGGGGAGGGGGGCGTTACTCTGCTAATTGCTATCCCGACCCCAGCGAGGAGCTCCAGTTGAGGCGGCAATCCTTTCGTAAAGTACCATCGACCTTGACCACAAATCCTTTCACTGGAAGAATACCAGGTGCCTACTCTTTTTCCCCCACTTACCGAGTCTTGGAAATCCCATATCCGTTTTAAGTGGGTTTGGTATACCTTTTCCGAAAAATAGCTTTCCTTACTCCTTTACGATCTCCCACCTATGTTAACGTTCATATTCATTTCTAAATAGTACCAAATTCAAATACCAAAACAATTTCTCCAAATAACGAGAGAATTATTGACATCTACTTCTTCACTGGATTTTAAAATATCTTAAAATGATAATACGAAGTCGGGACTTTGAAGTAGGAATGCATAAATAATTGAAGTTTTGTTTTATTATTGTCAGAATAAATATCGAATCTAATTTGGCTTGTAAATGGACAAAAATATAGGAATTTTTGATTGATCATAAAATGTAACGGGACAGAGCATTGAATTATAATCAGAGGTGCGGCGAGTTTTATAATTTTCCTTCAAGCAGATAATAAATGATATGTTTATATTAATAATTATGCAAGTAATTTATTCAATCAGTTCGTTATAAGATACATCGACAGAAATACATCAGCTTGTCTCCACTCTCTATCGATGAAAAAGGTCGTATATGATCATACCACGAAATTTCTCTAGTAGGGGGGCGCCACGGAGATATCTTGCACCCGGGCGCGAATCACCCTAGGCGCGGCCCTGAACATAAGCACCTTTTAAACGGCATCCCATTGTTATCACTAGGAGATTTTGCAAAAAGCCAATCAACTCAATCCAATCATTCTACATTCCGATTATTCCTAGTAATATTAACCGGAAGCGCGAGCGTTATTCCGCAGAAATAATATAGAATATCTGCGTTATAAATGTTTGTCTCTTCAACTGGATTTGCATTGTACGCATGAAGACGCTTGAGAATCGTTTCTAAAATCCCCGTAGGTTCGATAGAACACATTAGACGCTTATTACAAACTATTTTTTCCTTGTAAATTAGCATAATTTAAAATTCATGGAATAATTTTTCCATTGATTCCTCCGTGTTTATTATAATTTCTATCGATTTCACGCATGCTAGTTTCATACATAGAATTTTCTGCGTGTGCGAGATCTTCCGCTCCACTGGCCATCGCAGCCCCTCCCACTAGGAGCGGGGGGGTGTCCGCCCCCTGGGACTCTCCACCTCCTACCTTCCTCTAACTGCCCCTTTCCCCCCTCCCACCAACACCTACTAAGCAGATACCATAACGGTTGCCATGACGAACGGGTCAGACGTTGCTGCAGTACGAATGACGTTGGTTGGGAATAACCGGTTCTGTCTCGCATGTGACTTGAATATAGTTAAAGATACTGGCAAAGAAGGTGGGAACGGGAATTTTTTTCTGGCATTTTTTTCTCTGTTCGACCTTCGTTTTGACCTGAAAAAATCTCAAGTTGTCATGAAAACTTGATGAACTTTCTGCTTCAATGATTTTACCGCCTATTTGCCTCGTGGAATACCATTAACTTGAGTTACAAAAACAGAGAGAGTATTTGTATTATAATATTTTATGACGGATGAGTAAACTTTGTTACCGAATTAATACATATTTGTTTCTCGGAGAAAATGTAGCATTGTGTTTGTATTCGACAGACTACGACTTCCATGTTAAAAGATACGCCTAGATATATATTAAGAACTTTGACCCACTTTATATATAGTTACAATGAATTGTTGAGTTATCTTTAATTCTGAATCTCAAATATTTCCTTTCATGTAACGGTAACTTCCAAAATCCATAACCATAATTATATGTATTCATTAATTTGTTACACTGTTAAGTTTGTAAAAAGATATTGAGTTGATGTAATACGATGGAAATATTCATATTCGCTATTCAACTTTCTTGCGGAATTTTACTGGAGCTTGCGAATATTACACTTATGCAATGAGAAGTAATACGACAATTATCAATTCTGAGAGATGATTAATACTTGAATTCAAAGATTTGTTTTAAATCAGAATCATTTTAAACCTGTATTTAAACAAATGAAAAATATGAAAAATGATTTTAACAAAATTTTCATAGAAATTCTTTAGCATTTTTATGGACATTCATTAGGTTTGAATGCATGCCTTCGTTGAAAAACACTAACAAAAAACGCAATAAATGCATTAAAACGATCATTAATCTTACAAGATTTATAATTAAATCTTTCTTTGAATAAACATCTATCTAACAAAATTTGAATTATATGGGAACGATTGATTGAATGGAGATGGTCACTTAAGTTGTACCTAATGAGAACAGTTGATAGCGAGATAGTAGCATGATACTAAATCACCACCATACATATTAAATTATGATTTTAAATAATTTACTATTTGAGTATCGAAAACACAATTATTAAATATTTGACCCTAAATTAGTAAATATCCGTGTGCTTTCTCTTATATTAATTAATACGTAAACGCCCTCTACATCTCGATGACCAACTATCTACGCATTTTTCCGATTAATGGTATGAAAAGGTATGATATTTGAATATTTTAAACTCATTTGAACATTATCAAACGATGAAATTGATGATATTTAATGGCTTACAAAAATAAGATATTTGGAAAGCGTAGGTTCGCGTTCAAATACATTTACTTTACGCGACCTGCGTCTACAATGTGGCAATAAAATCGGAAAATAAATATTTATTTTACCCAAAAAAGAATTTCTATCACAATGGCTAAACGACTTATGGACTTTTACATCGTAGCCGCAAATAATTTGAAAAGTATCTTTGGTGGGAAACTTTTTATGCTGTTTAAATCGAGTTAAGAAATCCGAAGCGTTCACGATAACGTAAGATCATATATTGTTCATTCATTTCCCATAAAGACCCAAAGTTTTAGAAGATATAATGCATTTTTATCTTACGTTTTACCTGAGTGCAATATCATTCCGGTAATTTCGTGTAAATGAAGATTCTTAGAGACTTCTAAATAAAACCCTAATTTTAAAGAGATGCCTTCTGCTGCAGCAGAACTACTGACTTATGATAAAGATAATTTTTCCTATTTTCAGAGGTAGTTTATTCAGGTCCGCCGCATGAGACGAGATTGAGTGTCGATCGCCTCAGGCGGAACTTCTCGAGGAGTGACATTATAGCAGTATCGCTGCCGTCTGCAACTTGTGTCGCGAACAGGAACGGCACTTTGTCTTTACCTTTGCCTCAGGTGGCATATATCCACGCAAAGACCCTGAGTGTACACATATAAAGCTTTATCATTTAACATATTTACTTATATCGGAGCATAAAACATTTTCCAGACGCAAAACTAACCTGGATGTCGTGGATTACCACTTCATATTTGATTCCCCGCTTCTTCAGAAAGACCTTGACCTCCTCGACCGACTCCGGGGCCACCAGTATATCCGTAGGCAAGTTTTTCCTCGGAAGCGTCCAAAATTTGACCTCTCCGCCCATCTCCTGGCCTAGTTCGATGACTTCGTTCAATTGCGCGTCGGTCCGGGCCTTCGCCCTCAGCAGCTGGTAATTGTTGTACTTAATTCGGGAGCTTCCCACGAGAGAATTCCCCGCCCCCTCCCGCCCCAACAGGGCCTCTATACCCGTCTTGAAGTAGTTGAAAATCGACTCGAATATCCTGGAGATGGTCCCTCTCGCCTCACCACCGCTCGATACATCCTCTCCGCGGTACCATTCCGGGGTCACGTTCCCCTTGGCCCCACCGGGGGGCCTCTTCGGGGAAGTGGCCGAAGCGGACAGGAGGAGAGCTAGAGAGGCGATCCCGGCGACCGCGAGTCTTACGGCCGTCGGATGTCTCTGCCCTCGTCGCATCTTCTCGCATCGACCTTCTCCACCTCAGCCTCTTCCTCAGCACAGTGAGAGCCACCGAATGCGAGTCCGTCCGTTCTCCTTCGTTTCCTCCTCCTCCTCCTCCGCTTTGACCATTTCTGGGTCACGAGGAAGAAGAGCGACCCGTAAACTCTGAGCCAAACCCCTTGGAATCGGAGGCCTAAGACGCCGTCGTCGCCTCCGCGTCCTCGCACGCCGTGCTTTTCCGACGAAAGGAATTCGTGCGGATATGGGGCAGCGAATTTGGACGTCTCATCGGCGAAGCGTGGAATCTGGGCGATGACTGTTTTATTGATTGCGTCGAGAGAATGCGAGTGGTTTGCTAAAATCCTTTGGAGTAGATCTTTCTCTGCTCGATATGCGATTTTATTCCTCTTCTTTTTTAATTCTCCGTTGAGTGCCAACGTGGACATGCTCGCGCCATTCTGACTCAGGATCGTTGATCGGGACACCTTAAATACACGAGTAACGATTTTAATTCCCGAGAAATTCGCAGGCATGTAATGTAAGCATTTAAAATATGTGATAAAAAATGTTTCATGAAACAGATATAATCTTGTTTTCCTCATAAATTCCATCGATGTGAGTCAGGATTCGTTAGTAACCGAATACTCTAGCCTGCGAGGCAGATCAAAAGAAAATAATCGTATTTTTTAAACAGAAAATTTCCTGCTCTGTAGATTTTGCCGTTCTGTGAGTCGCTGTAGAAATTGTAGAAATTTCTTATTGAATACGAATTGTAACCTTAAAGCTGTTTTAGGAGAAAAATTTCTACTCCCAAGTAAATGATTGGCGTGGGAACATTGAGCGAAGAAACTGGGACATAGTCAAGACACCAATGCATTCATCTTATATGAGCATAAACTTTCTAACTAATATCATTTGTGATTCTTCGAGCAAAAATTTACGTAAAATTTCCAAATACAGTCCAAGTTCCCAGATCCGGCAATTCATTTTCTGCCACCACACATTTTTCGGGTATTTTTGGGAAAATGGGGGAATCCGGCAAACCATCCAAGAATAGGAAAATTTCTGTCTAACTTAAAACATTTACAAGCACAATGTCAATGAATAATGGGATATATGTTTATATTTGTTATCGTCAAATAATATACCAAGGTGTAGTTGAAACTCCAAAATAGCTCCAAAATACAGTGAATGCGTGGCCAAATGCAACGCTAATTAATAATCCCACTCAAGTATTAGTAATTCGACGAAACCGGCGACAATGCGAATCACCTCGACAAAGAAAGATTTTCTCTTAAAAATACCTCACGTTTTCGCGTTTTAAACTGATATTTTGGACTGATTCGACCCGTATTCGAAAATCGACGGCAGGAAAATGAAATTCCGTTTTTTTAAAGGCCTTCTTTCATTCAAGTTCCGAGTTTGAACGATGATGGAAATATAAGTATGCTACGCCCAAATCGGAGTGCGCTGGATTTCCAAAGTAAGCCTCTATAATATGACCACCCGAAATTTGGAAAATTTCAAAATCCAGCAAGGCTCAGGTCCCGAGGTTGCCGGATTTGGATGTTCGACTGTAATTAAAATTGTATTTAATCTCGTTTTATACACCAATACCTTTCACTGCACATTAATTTTCCGTTATGACCATCAATTAATTTTTATAGCAATTTTAGGCAAGTGTGTGAATAAAAAATTTTCTAGTTCACTGTACGAAAAAACCAATGTAAAATGTGGCCGGCAAAATGTTTTTTGAGATAATTACGAAGTACATGTGAATTTATTTATCGCTCTGTAAGGATTCAACATCATCATATGTAGTATGTCCGGAGACAGGTCCGTGATTATTCATGGTTAAACTTGGTTCTCCATATGGGCATATCCAAACTCGGCCAGCGGTTGCACTCCGAGGTTGGTGAAATGTGAAAGTGGTTCCCACTCTATGGGAAACCAGAGTTATTCTTTTACTTACTATCCTTTTCAGATATTTTTGTGGTTTTGGGGGAGGAAGGTCTAGGACACTTTTAAACACGTATCCTCAGCCAATACATATATACTATTGGTTTAGTAGCCAATAGAAATATACGACCTCTTATTGGCTGGAATTTTCACACAAATTCCTGAAATGCACTTTAAACATGTACTTAATAAATAAGTTTACAGATTTTAAAATGGGAAAAGCTTGAACAGAAATGAAAAAGCAACGAATTCCCTATTATAATTCCCCTGTTATAATAAAGAAAATGATATGCGTAAGACATTAGATTTTTCGCATACTTATTCCGAATATCAACTAGTGTCACGATTTAAGGAGTGTTCCATTTGGAGAGTAAAACGGAAAATATTGCTGCTTTCCTTTAAATCGTACGCTAACGTAAAATCTACGACACGCCGTCTTTCATTATTCTTCCTTCGGTCGCAGCGGTACGAAACGCTTACTTAGAGGAAGTAAAGCTTTTTCAGCATGTCATTAAAATCAATTTATGGAAACGCATTTTCAAATATAAATACAGTTTAACCTTTTTGTGCGTGCGTACAGGCATTTATGCGCGTGTTCCGAGTTTGTGGGCGTCCGCACTTCTATACGCCTTTGTGGATGTCTGTGTGTGCATTACGAGCGTATGAGCACGTTCGTGCTAGCATGTTCGTTCACGACCATGTTTGCACGCGAATATGTGCATACGCCTCCCTTCGGATGCTTGCAAGTCTTCATGGGCGTTCTATTATGCATCGGTACGCACGTGTGTGCCATATGTACGCGTGCATCCCTGTGTTTGCGTGCACTATATTTTTGCGTGTATGCAAGCGTGTATGTGTAAACGCGCATCTATGCGTTCGATCAGAGGTAATTGTGCGTCATACATGCGCTTGGATGCCTGCGCTCAAGTGTGCACCCGTGAATGTCGTGTGTACACGTACGCTAGGGTGGTACTTAATTTAGTCAAATTTTTTTTATTAAGTTGGTAGTACTAGTACTGATCGATAAAAGTGTTCCTTTTGATGAAAAAACAACGTGGAAAAAATTTCGGGTCTCTCCGTTAATTTTAACCCCTGCCTCATCGAGGTTAAAATTAGGATATTTTGGTATAATTTAAAAAAATGCAAAATGAGCTTCAAAATTGATAAGATATTTTTAAATTACACATCTGTAGGAAAAGGCTAATTGGTGGCTTACAAATCACAATGACAATTAAACATACTCCAATCGTATTCTCTGGCCAATGTCTCTTTTCTGCAGTTGGGAAACTGCTTGCGAAAATCCTGAATTACATGCAGCATATGCTGGGACTGATCTTCCGTGCGCAAAACTGGCAGGAAATTTGTCACTAGGGAAACTCCTCGCTCAGCGACGTCATTTACCACCTTCAAGGTTTGCAGATAACCCACACCTCGCTTAAAATATTCTCGTGAAGTCCATTCTGACGGATTAACATTGAGAAAATCAGAGGGGAGCGAGAATCGCTCAAATAGCTGATGAGAGTTTTTCGACACAAATCTATCCAAATCACCGAAAGCCCACTGAGGCAGTTCAGCAAGTGACACGTGCGGTCGTCTAGAAATTTCAGGAGGGCAATCATTATTGATTCCAAGAAATCTGTTTTTATCTGGGCAGATTTCTCGGTGCGAAACCGTGCCTTACCGCTCAGTACTGTAGCGTAGTTCACTTTGACATCGCTCAAGTCATGTGTACCGCAAGCTTCAACTGATGCTGCAATGACTTTTGTAGCAACTCTGTTGCTTACTTTCCCTGCATCAAGACAAGCAGCAAGTTTTCGGGTCATTATGTCAGTGTTAGCCCCTTTCTTTACAGGTACATCAGCTCGTGCCTCAGCTTCTGTGGCATCTTTCTCTGTTTCATCAGGATTGTCATGTTCAGGGCCAGAGTCGGGTGCGACTTCACTATCGTCATCACTGCTGCCTTCAAGAACAGTCTTACTGTCTGTAATCGCAAAAAATTCAATATAAAAATAAAAGGAATGAAATTCGGAGCCACGACTAGGAAATTGCAGAGTACGAAAACTAATTAGTGAAAACTCACCGGAGATTTCCCGTTCTTTCCTGTTTTTCTCCTCCCGGGCTCGTTTCTTCCTCTTTTCCTTGGCAGCTAGAGCATATTCGACACTGGTCATGCATCCCACACGACCTTTCATCCTTTGGTTCAATAAAAATTGTCTGTCCTCTGCTATTTTTATCAATTCCATCACATTCATGGGAGCTATATCAAATAAATCCTCCAATTTACCCCTGAACTCCTCTTCCAACTGTACTTGTTTTTGATTCTTGCGCGATGATTTCTTGTTCAAACTGCGCCATTCCTTGTAAAGAAGCTTTATTTTAGGGATGACGTTGCGTTCTTCATGTGTGGGAATTCTTGCCCTTTGCCAGAACGGAATAATCTCCTCAGCGGTGGAAACGGCACTTTCATGAACATTTTCCTTCATTTCGCGCGTGTGATATAGCATGTACCGAAGCACTTGTAGTCTAGATGGGAGTTCAGCTCCCATAATTTTACTTTCTACGTGATCTATCATGAAAATTCGCTTCCTTTGCATAGCCATTTTTCATCAACATTAGCACGTCAGCCTGCGAACAGTGTGAGAGCGCACAGAAAGATCGAAAAGACCCGAACTGAATGGCGCTGGCCGGCGAACTGTGATTACAAAGAGTTAAGCCAGGGTTGCCAGATAATTGGACAGCCGCGTCGCCGTCTGAGGGTGATGATGTCGTCTAAGTGTAAGTATAAAGGGAAATTACGTTAAATATCCAGAAAGTACTTTGTCGGCTGCTCCATAATTGGCGTAATTAAAATAACAATGTTGCGTATCACCTTACATCCAACTATATATAGAACTTAGTTCTTTTGTGACAACCCAGAGGAAATATGAGAATAAATCGGAATCAAAATTTAATATCCACACACTTCAGTTATTAATTTCTTAAATAAGAATATATTTATGCATTATTTTATGACAAGAAATAGTTTAACCGGCAAGCCCACGCTGGGGCGTCGGCGGCGCGTGGCTCTGGGCTCGGACGCGGAACTTGTCCCGCGCGGCTGTACTCATGTGTTATCGTGTTCCATGTTCGAAACTGTTAACCGTTGACATTCTTTTTCATGTGCTTCGTATTATCCAAAGCATACAATTGTATCAACTCGACATATTCGCCGCTTGTTAGGTCGCAAAGGTTAAGAGTTTAGAGTTACTGAAATTATATCAATTCTACTAATGTTTAGGCTCGACGAGGCGCGGGTAAATATTGACGTACAGCGGTCCAATTTTTACCACATTCTTTTTTCACCAAAAGGAACAATTATATCGATCAGCACCCAAATATTTCCAACTTTCGAAATTAAGTACCACCCTAACGTACGCGCCCGAGCATCCACATGAGCGCGTGCGTTTCTTCTGACTAATATGGCTAATTAATGCGAATTAATTGAGCTCGAATAGCCCAAAAATTAATTGTTGAACCAAATTCGCGCACTATACTAAGGGCAACATTGTAGCACCGGACATTCACCGTGGCCCCACTTGCGGCCACGACCATATTTTTCATGAGAACCCCTGATCTAGAATCCCTAACGGATTTTAACCAAATTTCCCCGGGCAACGCCGGGTATTTCTGCTAGTAATACAAATGCATTTATTGTAAAATAAATTTTAAAAAGTTGTTCAGGTCTTTTCTATTGTAAAATTTCATATCAGATAACAAGCATTGTTATTTTTTGTCATAAGTGACTAGATGAAAACTTTTATACAGGCAATGCACAGGGGCGTAACTCCGGTTTTGGGGCCCCCACGCAAGTCAAGTTTTTGGGGCCCCCATTTATATAAAAATATATTAAATTATTATACCTACCGTTTTGATTTTTATCGATATTTTTTACGATTTAATTAAAAAAATACTGGCCCCAAATAACTTGGAGCCCCCCAAGTCACGCGCCTGGCAATGCGTCTAACAAGCTCTAGTATTTATTTATTTCGTTTATCATCGTATTGTTTATCGTATCCAAGGTATTGTTTGAGCTTCAAAATAGCGTCGACTTTCGTTAATATATATTCTATGTCAGAGTGTACATTTTACCTCTTCATTCAAGTGTCATTTTTCCATCATCAACAACAGAAATATTGTTTAATGGAACTAAAATTTATAACTACTTCACACAAAAATTATTTTTGGCGAATTAGTTGTAACGATAACAGCGAAAGGTTGTAATGTAAATTTATAATGTGGATGATATTGGGAAACAGATATGAATTAACATTGTGAGTAATTAGTGAAAAGAAAAGAATAATCTACTTATGGATGTGATTGAATATTAACTTTAGTATAAATAATTGGTGTTATTAAAAATCTTAATTTATAACGTATTATTAATAAAAGAGCCGATTAATAATTAATTAATGCATTTTAATTTTGCTAAATAAAGATATTCTTAAAGTTTATTTTTAAGGTTTTAATAGGATTTAGCTTCATATGTTTTTATTTAAATTTTATTTTAATGTTTAAGTCATACATGCTCGTCACTTTTGACGGTAAATTGCATTATTTAACTAATAAGGCAGAAAGTTTTTGTATACTTAACGACTGATATACAAATCAATAATTGAGTTTTCATATTAATATCGCTTTTACGAAAATAAAAATATTATTGAGACTTTCTACATTGAAGATATTCAGATTTTGTCCTGTTACTTTAAAAAAAAATAATTTTTAACTTATCAAAGTAAAAACGTTGATATTTAATACATCCTAATATTATTACTTAAAGAACTTCTAAAATAGATTTTGAATATTTTATTAGAAAATAAAACAATAGAAATTTAAGTGTGCGCATCTCTTTACTGTGAAAAAATATCTTTCGTCAATTGACTTTGTAATTACAATTAAATACCGATGGCATGTAGTAAGTAGAGCTATTATGTGTGAAAGGGTCCTGATCTTGTTCGGAATTTCTATCCTAGTCGGAGTTCATATTTATGTTATGCCTTGTTACTTTCTCCATACGTAGTAATGGAAAAGTATTGTGTTCAAGAAGAAAATCGAATTCAAGATTTCAACGGAAATACACGTTTTGAGGTCCCTAGAACGTTTAGTCTATTTTCGGAATATCTGTATGTGTGTGTGCGCGTGTGTGTGCGCGTGTGTGTGCGCGTGTGTGTGCGCGTGTGTGTGCGCGTGTGTGCGCGCGTGTGTGCGCGCGTGTGTGCGCGAGTATATGTGTGTGTGTGTGTATGTGATTGTGGGCGCTCTAACTCAAGAAGTACGTGCCATATCCTTACCAAACTTCACATATAACACTTTAATACGAGAACAAAGAACTGGTTAGTTTTTGAACAATAACGGTTAACCGGAAGTCGAGGTTTATTCGAAACCCGATTCGGTTTTTACGATATTTCTTCGTAAAAACATCATTATTTTATATACAATTCTATACAAAAGTTATAGAGAATGTAATTTCCTACAACTTTTATTAGAAATAATTTTCTGTTGTAGTTAATGTTTAGGAGTTATTTATAAATAACCGGTTTCTCGGTTTTCTCCTTAAAAACCTCGTTATTGGTAATCTTCGTGAGGACCAAAGTTGTAGAGAATAATATTTCTTCCAAGTTTTGTTTGAAACAAATTTTTGTAGAGCCAACCACTTCGGAGATATTCAACTGATAAATAATCGGTTTTTTCGGTTTCCGTCAAATATCTCCTTCAAAACCTCGTTATTCGTAATCTTCGTGAGGACCAAAGTTGTAGAGAATAACTTTTCTTCCAACTTTTGTTTGAAACAAATTTTCGTAGATCTAACCACTTCGGAGATATTCAACTTTTTTCGTAATTTTCAGTATACAGCGCCAACACCATGTAGCGGTGAATTCTGTAAACACACTAAAATATAATTTACGGCAATAAGAATGACTATACTTTTTCCATACGAAATAATAATTTTGCCTGATAATGCTATTCATAATAATTTAAATATCTATACCCCAAATATGGAGAAAGTCATGTGTTGGCCACATAAGATTTTTACATTAAATATCGAGTTGAAAAGATGCAGGCAATCTTCGGAAGGTTTTCCGGGTTTCCCTTCCGGCTTTGGGCGAATGCCTGGGTAAGCTCCCCGTGTATATGACAAAGCTCAGTAGACGCGTTGTCAACTGACTTAGATTCTCCACAAATCACATGGCATTCTTTAAATCCCTGCAACCACCCTCCAGAAGCCCTAAACTCTCCTTCACATTCATCTTCGCTGCAAACGACAGGGCTTTCTCCCGTATCATACCGCCTGTGATCGGAATACTTACTGCTTTCAGGAGAGCAATGCACACTCTAGATCTGTGAACTTCCCCGCTTGGAGACGCTTTCTTTTTATTGAACTTGGGCCAGCTTTTGAATAATTCTTCTTCGTTTCATCAGCTCTTGTCATGATGGTGCACAGTGCTGTATAGGGAACATTCTGACGTTCAGCAACAGTCTTCTTCGACTCATGCCGGCTTTCTTCGACTTCGTGAATTATGCGCATTTTCACCTCCAAGGAAAGCGCTTTTCGATCTCGTTTTTTGTCCATAATTACTTGATTAATCCAGTCACTTGCGTAAGAAAAACTAAAAGCTACAATAAGTAAATTCTTAAGTCTCAAACAAGTCAAGAATAGAACGATTAGGACCACACGCAATGAACACGCTGACAGACGTGAACAACGACGCAATGCTCTACTCACACGATAACTACGTTTCTGCGGTGACGAGAAACGGACACCGTATACTCGGTCAAGCCACTCTTTTTCTGAGTTATCATCGATAAAAAATCATTCTGCTCAGCGCATGCCTGTAGTTTCAATGTCGTGAACTTTGATCATAGCAACGAGAGGTGAAACAGGATACGTTTCCATCGAAAGACACCTCATAAGTGTTGAAACTTCAGTGGAAACTTTATCTGTTGTAAGCCGATTCTATATCGTCGATGGTTAATACCGACAAACGTACTCTCGAGAAAATGTATGAAAGAATTACGTAAAAAAAGATGCACCGAAGAAGACAGAAAGAGCCCTTACGTGTAAAAATGCGAAATAATAAGAATATTCTTCAGTACCGTAATCAATTTCTAAGTTAATACGTATAAGTGGGAGAAAAAATTCCGCGGGACGAAACACGATGTACGTATAAACGAGAATTACGTACAATTCAGATACGCAGTAGGTATGTACATGCTTATGCATAGGCCTTTGCCTGGGATTACCAAAAAGTACGGATAAATCAGTATTACGTATAATCCAAATCTTACTGTAATAACATTAACGTACGCGACTGAATGCCAGTTCCACTTACCATATTGTTTAGCTCATCAGAACAATATTTTTTTTTTGCGAAGGCCAATATTGTACTCCTTTTCCCAGTACCCGGGGGTCCAAAGAAGAGTAAGTTAGGTAGTGCATCTCTATCCACTAAATATTTTTCGACTGAAAAGGGTTTAAACAACAAGTATTGAACAAGAAACGCTTTACAATGTAAATACGACGTAAACAAAAGTAATTACTTATTCTTATTATGTCCGCATGGGATATTAGCTCATCAAGTCCTTTGGGACGGTATTTTTCCACCCTGTAATAAGAAACCAAAATATAATGACGCACAGATTATCGCGCGGAATGAACTGTCCACTGTTACAAATGGAAACGAACTATTTGAAACACAGTTAACCAGACATGTAGTATTATTTCCTTATTCTGCGCTAATAATGATATTGAATCAATGAGTAGCGATGGTGTTGATTCCAAACAGTGTGTAACTTTGTTATCATGTACCTTCCGATAGCAAAAAACGAATGAACAAATTGTCAGCACTAATTCGGTGTACTTACCAAGGGAGATTATCTTTCACTGGTACGTTTCCCGACATCTTAAGCTTCAAGCAAACAATGCCACCGTCAGGTAAGTTCGCGCCACAACAACAATGGACGGCCTTTGACCTTCGACAATCGACACTCTATTTCAGCAATTTTCCGATAGTAGACGGCAGTATTGAAAATGTACCAAATTTCAAACCTAAACGAACCTAGTAAAAGAAACAGATTGGTTTCACTCAAGTAAAATGAGTTATAAAGGCAAATATATAAAATAATGGACTACGAACTAGTTTTTTAAATTCCTAAGGATAGGTAATTTTACTTATAGGGTACTATTATTTCTGTAAATAATCTACATAAATAAAATTGTTACCTCTGTCTCTACATTTGCTTTTTTGTCTGGGTTTTACTTTTTTTGTGTGTTTTGCATCACAAGAAGACGTTTGAACCTGTTTGCAGAATTGTTGTCTGTCTGTTTGTTACCGCATCACGCAAAAGCGGCTGCTCGATTTTTTATGAAACTTGCAGCGTATCTTTAGACTGGTCCAGCTTAAAATATAGGCTATGTGGGGTATCTCAAAAAATATTTTAAGTGGGGGTTTGGGGGGGCATCGATTTGGTTTTTCGACGATAACTCTCGAGTAAATTAACTTAGGTAGATCAAATTTGATATTCGTCTCTTTCAATACAAGTATAAGATCAAGTTCATAGATGAGCAAAATCAGACCAAGGGGAGGGGGGCACCCGTAAGAGAAATCGCTGATTTAAATCTAACGGTTGATTAGGTACATCGAAGAAGTATAAATAAGAAATATTTTAGGAAAACAGTTTGGGTAAATATTTTAGGAAAAAGTCTGTCTGTTTGTTTGTTTGTTACCGCATCACGCAAAATCGGCTGCTCGAATTTTTATGAAACTTGCAGCTTATCTTTAGACTGGTCCAGCTTAAAATATAGGCTACTAGCTGGAGTGTCCGTTGAATTTCAGCGGATTTAGTGAAACTAAAACTTCGACCGTGTAACATGTAATCATCGCAAGAATAGCATAATACAGTTAATGCAGTTAACAACATTGGAGATTCTTGGGCTGAGGTCAAGCAGTCAACCATGAATGGGTCATGGAATCAGCTCAGCCCACAGTTTGTCATTAATTTTAAAGGATTTGAAGAGACCCCTGAGCAGATCACCAGAGAAGTTGTTGCACTGGGGATGCAACTTGACTTAGAAATGGATGAGGCAGATGTCGATGAGCTAATTTCATCTTATGCAGAGGAGTTGACCAATAAAGACCTCATCGAATTGCAACAATCCATTGAGACCAAGGAAGATGGCGAAGATGATATTATGGTTTCTCCAACTAAACCTATGGACTTGTCTTTAAAAGACCTTAGTGAGATCTTCTGGAGTCTGGATAATTTCATAAACTTGATTGATGAAAAAGATCCTAATACTGAGATGAGCTCATTGGTGCAAAGTGCTGTTCTTAAGGACGTAGCCTGCTACAGGGTCCTTTATGAACAAAAGAAGAAGGCTACAATTCAACTGAAGCTGTATAAATTCTTTCAGAAGGTTGAAAGATCACAGCCAGCAGAAGCTGCTTCAACATCTGCTGCAAGGACTAGCCCATCCAATTCCCCAGTCAATAGCCCATCCAGTTCTCCATCCAATAGCTCCTCTTCTTCCAACTAAAATCTTCAAACTTCTCAATTAATAAACCAAGTCCAGTAAGCTCGGTTGAAAAAGATTTTAGGTGTGAAAATATTGTTTCTTTATTCTTAAGTTATTTTGTGCATTTTTAATAACTTTTATATTAATTTTGCTGCAATAAATAGTTGTATGTATATATAGATGCATGCAGGTATGTTATCCAGCTCGCACGAGTCATTTGTAACAAACGACTCGTGCGATCCGGACCGGGCCGTCTGCGCTGCATATTGCATACATCTGTCTTTGAAGTTCGAAACAAAAATTTATTTTTTCCTGATTAGTGCAAAAAATAAGTTATGCATTTAAAATATTTACTATATAATTTATTCATAATTTAATATTGTTGTATTAACATATTAGTAATGTTATTTTATCTTTATGGAACCTGAGGACTTGCATATACATGCAAGTATATGGAAAAACGGAGTTCGACATTCGAATATTCGAGATTCGAACACGTTTTCAGGAAGGCATCACCAACGAGACTCAGGAGTCGCCTGTACTTAAAAGATAAATTTAGTGAAAATGGACAAGAAATTGTAAATTTATTTGCTACTCACTTTGGTTCCTCAGTCCTGGTTTGCAAGCTAAATAGGTTTTCAAGCTTTGTTAGAAGAATTAGGTTTTGCACGAAAGTTATAATGTGTGCCTTAAATGAAGCACGCTATGTTATTTACAATTTTTAAATGTGTCTCAGCAAATTAGATTGAAACTGGGTACAGGCTTATGTTTCACAGATGAATAAAATGAGTTATTCAAAAGAATAATTACATTGGGTTGGGTTTAGTTTGGGAGGTTATTTGCAATGGTATTTGCCACTCACTTGAAACAATTAATATCGGCTAGTATTCCTCAACTTACACAGGGGCCGGTTACTGTAAGCAACATAGGCATACAGGAGCCACTTTAGATGGCTGGCAAAATGAATCTGAGATATAAACGTAGGGTGACTATGGAAAGATACTTAATGCTTTGTCATATCTCACTGGAGAGGCCCATGGCACTACTATTATACAATTGTCTAAAAATCCCCTATATCTCCAATGGTCTTCCAACACCATTGCATCATTATTGAAGGATTATTTTTAGCCACATAGCTCTCTCTCCCTCACTTCTTGATTCAACATCGATATCCCTAGCAGCAGCTCACTAATCAAATGTGTCTAGTAAGAGGCTGGATAAACAGAGACGAGAGATTTGTAAATATTTTTCTCTGGCCTGCTAGCGATTTTTTCTATGTCTTCGGACTCCTCTAACTCTAAACAAGTTGACTAATCAGTATTCTTAAAGATAAGTAAGGGAACAATAGTATTTAAGGGCAATTCACAATAGCATATTTTGACTATCAACTATCTTAGAACATACATGCATGTGTCCGAAATTCATAAAAGTGAAAGACGACAACTGTCACCCCTCACAGAGAGGCACCTCCATGCAGGGCTACCTGTTTAGCGCCAGTCCTGCTGACATGGTTAAAGCAAAATTATTCATTCCCTTCAACTATTCATTGTCTTGCTCAGAATTTCCTAAGATGACTTATTTTAGTGTATGCGGATATTTATTTAAATCTGCTACAAGTAAAAATAAGTACAAATTCCTGAATGATACTATTGTATAAAATGCAATTGGACTCTAATTTCTGTATATCATCATTTAAGGAAACAGTGTTTCATATTTTTGTTTGGGGATTATTAAAGGGTTGGAAGTATATTTATGTTGTTGTACTTTTTATATGCTGGTTTAAAAAAGGTATTTAACATAACTGTATATTTTTTTGCATACCTTTTTTTAATATTTTAGATTGAATAATGTGTTTCGACAATTTCTGGATTTTCTCTGAATCAGTGGTTCCCAACGTTTTTGATGTGGTGACCCACGAATCCAAGTTTTCTCAGTATGGAAACCCATCCATTTATTGTAAAATAATTTTTGGATCTTTGGTTTTTAAAAATCTGTTTCGTGCATTTTAACAGCAGTTTGCATATTTTATAATAATTATCAGAGGCATCCAGGCTAAAGTTTAATTTAAAAATCCCATTAAGATGGAATTTGTTGAAAAAATATTTATAGTAGAGGGTTTTCGTGACCCACCTGCATGGCCTACGTGACCTACCTGTGGGTTATGACAGGTTAACATTTCCAAGTTGAATGTACAATTCTGCATCTGTTCCTTATTTCAGTATCCAAATGCTTTATTGAAGCTTATCCAATAAAACTCTCAAGCAACCAGAATATTCATTTAACCGGAAACTCAATTCCCCGGGCATTCCAGATAACAGCAAATTTACTGAAATAAGATTCCATTATGATTTTTTTTTAATTTCTCTTGATCAATAATTCAGCTTACATTTGAATGTTTATCTATTACAGGGTTTCCCAAACTTTTTTGGCTGTGTACCCGTTAGAACTCAATTAATCAATTTAAGTATCCCCTTATAAAAGAACATAAGTATTACAAAAATCTGATGTGGCCAACACATGACTTTCTCCATATTTGGGGTATAGATATTTAAATTATTATGCCTTACTATCGGACGGCTAATTTTTGGCTATGTAGAACGTAGTATCAGTAGCCGGGAGTCAGAAGGTGCGAATCATTATTGTGCAGCATGGTAAAACCATATATTTGTGTAAAATCCTATTTATAAAAATAATATTTTGTATTATGTTGCAAAAATGTCATTGTATGTAAAATGCACACAAATTTAGCACTATATGATTTAATAAACTAATAAAAATAGTCAGTAGATGGTAGACTGTGAGGATTAATTCACCACATATCAATGCTCGATTCCCCACAAGTTGTGCGTGGCAATGGTATTGGACACCTTTGTTCTATATCAACAACAAAGTGAAAAAATCTGATGTGGCCAACACATGACTTTCTCCATATTTGCGGTATAGATATTTAAATTATTATGAATAGCATAATAAGGCAAAATTATTATTTCATATCGTAAAAGAATACAGTCGTCCTTATTGCCGTAAATTATATTTTGAATATGTTTACAGAATTCACCGCAAGATGGTGGTGCTGTATACTGAAAATTTACGAATAAATTGATTATCTACTAAATGAAAGGTTCTACATTTGACAGAAACCGAAAAAACCGATTATTTATAAATAATTCCTTAAAAATAACTGCTATAGAAAATTGTTTCAAATAAAATTTGTAGGAAATTGCATTCTCTATAATACTTGTATCAATTTGTACACACAATAATGATGTTTTAATGAAGAAATATCGCAAAAACCTAATTGGGTTTCCAATAAACCTCGACTTCCGGTTATCCGTTATTGTCCAAAAACTAATCAGTTGTTTGTGCTCGTGTTAAAGTTTTATATATGAAGTTTGGTATTAATCTGACATGTACTTCTTGAGTTAGAGTGCCCAAAATCACATACATACATACATCCATCCACACACACAGACATCATTCCGAAAATACTCTAAACGTGTTCTAGGGACCTCAAAACATGTATTTCTGTTGAAATCTCAAAGTCAATTTTCACAATACTTTCCCTATACTACGTATGGAGAAAGTAAAAAGCTCATTTGTAGTGACCAGTGCCATATTATCTGCCATTACAAAAATTATCTCAAGTACCCCCTAGCACCTTTAAAAGTACCACCAGAAGAATGGGTACCCCAGTTTGGGAAACCCTGATCTATTATATAATTACCAATCTCAATCATCTTTATTAAGTTTTTTATTTATTTACAAACATACATAACATTACTCTACTTCATTGTCTGCAATTTCTTGAAACACACTGACTAAGGAACTTAGCTGCACATTTTCGGAAGTACCAAGAGATACTCTATGCTCGATATCTGCCATTTTGCACAGCAGATGGATTCGTTTTTCCGAAGTCAGCTGAACTGCATGGAAAAAAAGAAAATTTGTATGAGTCGATAAGAGTCTACATATTTAGCATAACTAAATCGTAAATTTTTAAAATTTACATTACTTACGTTGATGAACATAACTGTGAATTTCAGTTAGGATATCTGTTGCTGCAAATCCTTTTTCAGTTTTCAAGTCCATAATTTCTGATTATTGTTAAAAATTATACCAGGCTTGCCAGAAAACAAAAAATATTAATATGTTTTCATTTCTTATTATTTTGGCAACACAAACATATTTTATACCAAATTTTTATAAATAATAATAACAAACAATCAATGCGCAGGGAAAACTGATGGCCAAGTAATTGAGACAGCTAATCACTCGTAATGCATTTAATACTGTTTTAAATATATATTTGTTTTTAAACACATGCACTGTTACTTTTGTAAATGTATACTGTATTCCTACTTAAGTCTAATTTCTGGAAATTCATATTTTGGTGCAACGACAGAGCAGGAACTGAAATAAGAGAGAGGGCATTGCCCTAACCCAGGGGGAGGGGAGGGGAGGGGGGGGGGGGGGGGACCAACTTATATGCAAAGGGCTACTTTCACTCTGTCAACTCTCTTGCTGGCTACTAAATTTTTTAACACATATATTAGGGTATTGTAACTATGAGTTAAATGCAAAATAACCGTAAGGAAACCATTTATTATACACCATTTATGAAAATCAACCAAATAAATAATTGATAAATTCGACCTTTATTTAAACGATTATGGGCACGTTGCACCGTACATCTTAAGTCAGTGATCGGTAATTAAGCTGGTAAGGGTGGCATAATAAGCACCAATGCCCCAAACTCATCCCATGAGAGTGGCTGGTCGATGGGAGTGGATATTTTTGTCATTAAGACCACCTTACTTTAATTTTCCAAACAAAATATACATAAAACATACACATTAGCATTCTGTTTTTATGAATAAAAGATCTGATGTGACCAGCACATGACTTTCTCCATATTTGGGATATAGATATTTAAATTATTATGAATAGCACTAAGGCAAAATTATTATTTAGTATCGCGAAGGAATACAGTCATCCTTATTGCAGTAAATTATATGTAGAATATGTTGACAGAATTCACCGCAAGATGGTGGTGCTGTATACTGAAAATTTACGAAAAATTGATTACCTACTAAATGAAAGGCTCTACGAAAATTTGTTTCAAACAAAACTTGGAAGAAGTATTATTCTCTATAACTTTGGTCCTCACGAATATTACCAATAACGACGTTTTTGAGGAGATATTTGATGAAAACTGAAAAAACCGATTATTTATAAATAATTCCTAAACAATAACTGCTATGTAAATTTGTTTTAAATGAAAGTTGTAGGAAATTACATTCTCTATAACCTTTGAATAGAAATGTATATACATTAATGATGTTTTAACGGAGGTATTTCACCAAAACCGAATTGGGTTTTGAATAAACCGCAACTTCTGCTTTACCGGTATTGTCCAAAAACTAATGAGTTCTTTGTGCTCATACCAAAGTGTTATATATGAAATTTGGTAATGATATGGCAAGCACTTTTCGAGTTAGAGCACCCACAATCACATACACACAGACATCATTCCAAAAATAGTCTAAAGGCCGATTCACTCTGGACGGTGAGAGCACGGTGAGGACAGGGGCAATTTTGTAGTGAGTATTCACACCAGGCGGTGAGGGCACGGGCAATGCGAGGGCCCACTGCGGGCTCTCAGCTAGAAATGCCATTAGTATTTCCAGTTGCTTTCCTGCGGGCATTCACATAACATGCTCAGCGACCACTAAGAGAGCGTCATAGTGATCAGCATGATGTCGGACGGTTCGGACACCTAAAGGTTTATTGTCTCTGCCTTGTTGGAACAAGCAGAAAAAAATCTGATGTGGCCCTCACATGACTTTCCTCATATTTGGGGTATAGATATTTAAATTATTATGAATAATATTACGAGGCAAAATTATTAATTCGTATCGTAAAAGAAGACTCGTCCTTGTTGCCGTAAATTATGTATATTTTTAATGTTTACAGAATTCACCGCTACATGGTGTTGGTGCTGTATACTGGCATTAAGATAAAGCGAAATATATCTGAAATGGATGGTTCTATGAAAATTAATTTCAAACAAAACTTGGGCAGAAATATTATTCTCTACAACTTTGGTCCTTACGAAGATTACCAATAATGATGTTTTTAAGGATATATTTCACGGAAACCAAAAAACAAGTTATTTATAAATAACTCCTAAACAATAACTCCTATAGAAAATTGTTTCAAATGAAAACTGTAGTAAATTACATTCTCTATAACTTTTGTATAGAATTGTATATACAATAATGATGTTTTCACGAAGAAATATCGCAAAAACCGAATCGGGTTCCGAATAAACCTCGACTTCCGGTTATCCGTTATTGTCAAAAAACTAATCAGTTCTTTGTGCTCATGATAAAGTGTTATATATGAAGTTTGGTAACCATATGGCACGTACATTTTGAGTTAGAGCGCCCACAATAACATACACACACACACAGACATCATTCCGAAAATAGTCTAAACGTGTTCTACGGACCTCAAAACATGTATTTCCGTTGAAATCTCGAAGTCAATTTTTTTCATGAATACAATACTTTCCCATTACTACGTATGGAGAAAGTAAAAAGATAAGGAAGAGAAGAAGACATCTGGGTAAACAAGATATTCATAAGAAGACACTGCTAAAACCAGTCTTTCATCATCCATGGTGACACCGGTCACCTCAGCCGTCACGTATCTACACTGTCTTCACCGCAGAATGCTCCAAGTGGTCGAAAAAATATTCCCTCACTCAATACTCTTCAATGTTACAATGAAAATGAAGATTGTGAGGACGCAACTGTTGAACAAATTGCAGCAAAACACCAAGAGACATCAGAAGACCACGAAAGTGATGAGCTTGACACACCTGATCTTGAGCGAGTGACTAACCAGGATGTCAGGAAATTTATTGCTGGATTACTACGCCACTTCATGCAGGAAGGCAATGAAGGCACTCCTTTATCTGCACTAGATATCTGCGCTGATTTTGTTCAGTTGCAGTCAATCAAAAGAACACGGCAGGGTACACTCGATAAATTCCTCCAACATCAGTAACTGTTAGGAACTAGATACGTGTTTGATACATACATTGAATTGAAATTGTTTTTAGCGTAAATATTTATCTCTGATATGTACCATTTGTTCCAAAAATTCATTTAAGTACATTTTTGTTGCTCAGTAAACGGTAGTTTCTCTTTTGTTTTATACCTTTTTAACTCTTTACGTAAAACTTCGCATAATTGGGGCAGATGCTTAATTGGGCCAAAGTGTTCTAGTCCCGATGTGTTCCAATTAACCGGAATCGACTGTATTTATAAATAATTGGTGTTTTCCGTTTTCATCGAATATGTTCATTAAAACGCTGTTATTTACAATCTTTATAAGGAACAAAGTTATAGAAAATAACATTCCTTCCAACTTTTGATATGTCTTGATACTGCTAACAACCAAGTGAACAATTACAGTGACCATTTTACAAAAAATCGGTACAATACACGTTGTACAAACTTTCTCATATACTAATGCGTCGTTTGGTTATATTTAGAAAATGAAAATCGTATGAGCCTGTTTTTAGAAAATCCAAGAGTTGCTTATTATACATGGTGATAAGACAATTTTCACATTTCACTCATAAAAACATGGGTGCGTACTATATAGGGTGCATATTATAATTGCAAAATTACGGTATATGTGCAAAAAAGAATTGGTACGTAAAAACAGGGAAAGAATTAGGTTCATGATTAAAACAACATTGTTCTCTGGTCAACAAGTTACAGGGGACTACTTGGACTCAGAGACAGTGGACCCATTGTACCTGAAGAGCATACTGAAAATGATGGAAACTTCAGAGCTGCTGTCAGACTTCAGGAAATACTAATTCTAGATATTAATCCTTAAAGTGCCAATGCCGATTAGATCGATGCTCCATTCCCTTGCAAAAAATGCCAGCATCGACTAGATCAATCCTTGATCTATTTCATCTAGTTTTCTTTCTAAGCGCAAGATGGTGTTATCCTTCTTCCAGCATGCTCCTAAGACCCTTCCCCGCATATTTTGAATATCTATGAGCACTTCATTTACCTAGGACGAAAACACCGACTTCCTAAAATCCTCAGTCTTTGCGTGCTCCTATGACCCTTCCCCGCACATTTGAGTATCTATGGGCACTTTATTTACCTAGGATGAGAATGCCCACTTCTTAAAACCCTCAGTCTACACTATGGCATCGTTTGGAAGGGATTCTTTGCGTGATCGAGAGGAAGGCATTCCTGAGTTTCTAGATGAATCTAATAGTAGTTCTTCTATTAGTGATGATTCAGATAGTAGTTATTATGAATTTCCCACCTCTGCGGTTGATGTGTCATCTCCCAAAAGCAGTTCTCCCCCTAGGAAAGGGTTGCACGTCCACCGGTGTCGGAGAGCGACGAAAGTGATTCTGATTGGTATGACATATCTGCAAGTCACGAAGATGTTGTCGGTAATCTACCGATTAAGTATGCAGGGCTTCAAGGCCAAACACATGCTCCATCTCTCCATTCTGCAGCAATAGATTATTTTAATCTATTTTTTTACGAAAGCACTCTTTTTGATGACGGATGTCGAAACCAACAGGTATGCAGGGCAATTTTTCAAATCAAATGAATGTCTTACCCTACGATCTCCTGCAAATGTGTAGCAGGATACCTGTGTTGCTCAAATGAAGGCCTTCATTGCCTGCATTATCAATACGGGCATCACGTGCAAACCAACAATATATAGTTACTGGTCCACCAGTGGTGAAACCTGATCTCGTACAAGAGTACAACAAATACATGGGGGCATCAATATCTCGGACATGATGCTATATAGCTATCTAGATGAGAACTTTCAAATACTGGAAAAAGGTACTTTTCAACATAGTCTTGCAAATGCCATTGAATGTATATATAAGGACAATATATCTGCAGGGTAAAAGCCTATGCACTGACTGTAATGTAATATTTCAGTCATGAATTCAATGGCTAAGGAGTGGGTAGAGGCTAGAGGTGTATCTGGAAGTGGCAGCAAACCTGAGGACGATAGCTCACCTGGTTCTCCAAGTGAGTTTGGGGATGTGTCACTTCCAGATAAAAAATCGGTACAACATACATTGTACAAACTTTCGCATATATATGGGTACTAATGCGTCGTTTAGTTATCTTTAGAAAATGAAAATCATATGTGCCTGTTTTTAGAAAATCCAATTTTTGTTAAAGTTGCCCAAAAATAAACTAGCCTTATATTCATTCACTGAGAAAATGAAATACGTAGTATTATTGCAGACATATACTCAAGTAACTGTACGAAATTTGATCAAAATCGTATGAGCCTGTTTTTAAAAAATCCAATTTCTGTTAATGTTGCACAAGAATAAAATAGCCTTATATTCATTCATTGATAAAATGAAATACGTAGTATTATTGTAGATGTATACTCAAGTAACTGTACGAAATTTTATCAAAATCGTTACAGCTGTTTTTGAGATAATCAGATTGCTGTTAAAAATGCATAGAATAAACTACTCTTCATTATTGATCAATGTCAACCATTTCTGCTTACACTCTGCTCAGTATGATAAAATGCCTAAG
Organism: Uropetala carovei; assembly: GCA_036926305.1. Classification (NCBI taxonomy): domain Eukaryota; kingdom Metazoa; phylum Arthropoda; class Insecta; order Odonata; family Petaluridae; genus Uropetala; species Uropetala carovei. The sequence continues at coordinate 28,994,694 of JAXCHB010000011.1, forward strand.
TACAAGATTTCATTCATTTTCGCTCTACCGTCTAGGCTCCAGAGCCAGTAACAGACAGACAGACGGCATTGCAAAAACCACTTTTTCAGATTCTCACTCACTATGGCAGCCCAACAATTTAGAACAACATTGTTGATTGTATGCAATAATTCAATATCAGGAGAAATAATAAACAATATTAACAATGCAGACTGCTTTTCTTTAATTGTCGATGAAACTGAACCTGTTCCTGGTACAGAGACTTTAGCTCTATGTGCTCAGTATGTCAATAAAAATGACTTGAAATGTTTCAATAATTTGAAGCAATAACAGATGTTACTGGAGCAACAATTGCAGACAAAGTTCTAGATTGCCTTACTTTGTATGGAATACATGTAGAGAAAATGCAAGGTCAGATCTATGATGAGCCTGCAATCATAAGCAGCAAAAACAAATATTTTACTCATTATGAATTATCTTATTATATCTTTGCATTTTGAAAGCCTACTCAAGTTTACTTAAATAATTACATATGAATAATTTTAATTCAGTGTTCAAGCGATTCAATGAATCTTGGTGCTAGCTTTTGTAGCTTGGATGCATAACCAGTACTGAACTTGAATATCAAACAAAGATGTATATACACACATATTATTTTTATGGCAAGACAAAACCTGAATTGTGATTAAAAAGCAAGAAATTAGTTAATATAAAAGGATACTAGAATATGCAGAACTAAAATCTTTGTGTAACATCCAATTGATGCATTCAACAATATCTGCTTTAAGAGGATATCCTGTACATACAGACACATTCTCTTCATTCACCTCTTCGTATTCCTTAGAAACGCTTTCAAGAACGTTCAGAATTTTTCTCATGTTACCCTTTGCAACGGTTAAAAGGGCTTGCTTGCCATCCTCTGTTACTTTTATTCTGTAAAAATGATATGATATGAAGACAGTATCACTATACTTCATGAGATTAATAATAAATTAATGTATTTTAAAGTTACGTCACAAGAAAGTTAAACAACTGCATTACTTACTTCTCTTGCTCAATCACATAATTCAATCTTGGTAGGATCTGTCCCTCATTCAACGGAGCAAAACGAAACCTTGTGCATCTGGATTGCAATGTAGGGATTATTTTGCTCAAGTTATTACATATAATGCATACACGAACATTTTCTTTTAATTTTTCAATGACTGTAAGAAAAACTTCATTAGGAAAAATACATCTCTAGCAAACTTCCTCAGTATTAATACATACTTACATAAAAACAAATAATTACATCAAGGAAAATAAAATCCAAAATTGGTAGACAAATTATAGTCATTATACTTACTGCGACAGAGAGCATTCTGGGCATCTTTAGTCATACCATCTGCCTCATCTAGAATCACTATTTTAAATCCCCCTTTTAAATTGGTCCCGGTTCTTGCAAATTTAAGGATTACACCTCCAACAATCCCTACTCCACCATCATCAGAACCATTAAGTTCTAAGACCTATATTGATAAAAGTGATTAACTTCTTGTTAGAGTTATATGAGAACTCTATTTTTTGCTAAGTGATATATTTGTTTGCGATTTGCCTTATACAGTAAGACCTGGGTTATACCTATTCCCGGGGAACATTAGAAAAATAAGTATAACTCAATAATATGTATAAGTCAGTGATACCAAATTAATGACATTGAATGCTTGAAGAGATGCATACGCATGTATATAGATTTTATTCGTATGAAAATAGTTATCAGTATAGATGAATAACCAAAACTATGAATTAAACTATGTAGCAGAAAATATTGGTAGCTAATATACTTAAACACCTTTAGTACATACAATAAGAACAATTGCACGTAAAATGTTATGTGCACTGCTTACGATGCACAGCAATTCATATCAGCTAGACATTGCTCTATGTTACATATCTTGTGACATTCATCAATATTGATATGCGACACTCATGCAAAAAAAAAGAATTAACTATGTGTGCATTAATTAATCTTTAATTTTCTAAGATGAACAATGTAAGTAATGTAATATGTATAAGATGTACATAGATTTTACAATTCCATAAAATACTCGTTGATTTTCGTCTGTTTCTTCCTCTTCGCAGCTATTGCATGTAGCACTCCCTCCAACTCACTCACAACAGACATGGCTCTCTCCCCCGCTTGCGTTGATGCAATGTAGCATTTTATCACATCGAGCCCCGCTAATGCTTCCGAAAATGATGGTACCTTTGGGGACAGGTCATTGTTATCGTCATCGCTTTTGTTATTTTCCTGTCGAACATCAGCGATTATTTCATCGTCATCTAAAAATTTAAGATTAAAAATTTTCTTCGATAATAATATCACCTTATACGGTGTTTTCGTAGTGATTTTTGTAATAAAAGCAACAACCTTGGTTAGCGCAGACAGCAACATCGTCATCACAGTGAACGAAAATGTCAAATGATATTTCTTGAGGCTATTCATCTGGGGGCTCAATCAATGCAGGAAGTTCAGAATCAGGATCCTCAGCATTGAAGAGAAATCTACCATGTTGAAAGCACTTCAGCACCGTGATGGGCTCTACTGCTTTCCATGCAGCTGCAACGATGCTCATAGCCTATGAAAGAACCGGGAACGTTAGTTGTAGTGCAGATTTAAGGATTAGAAGATACTCAAAGCACAATAATATAAATTCTTACCTTGAGGACATCAATCTGCAGGTTTTCTTTGCCAGCATCAACCTGAGAAATGGAATGCTGTACCAGCATTTTTCGGTAGTTTGCTTTCATATTAGCGATTACACCCAAATCAAGAGGTTGAAGCTTGCTTTTACTGTTTGGGGGGAAGAATTCCAGGCGAATGTTTGACATGTCCCCTGGAGGGTGTGCAGTGCAATTATCCCAGAAAAGGGTGATTTTCCTCTTCTCCAAACACATACGGTCATTAAGTTTCTGCAACCACTTGCCCATAATTACATTGGTCATCCATGAATTTGAGTTTGCATCTTAGTCAGTGGGAAATGTTTTCACATTTTTAAAACATCGTGGATTCTTGTATTTGCCAATCATGAGAGGGCGCATTTTGTCGCTTCCGTCCGCATTCGCACCCAATAAGACTGTAACACGCTGCTTGCTCTTCTTACCACCATGGCATGGATAGCCCTTTTCAGCCAGGGTTCTGTTTGGTAGAAGATTGAAAAAAACCCACTTTCATCGATGTTATATGTATCTCTCTGTGAATAGCCTGCGATAAGTAGGGGTAGCCGCTTGCTTTTCCAAAGCTCAGTAGACGCGTTGTCAACTGACTTAGATTCTCCACAAATCACATGGCATTCTTTAAATCCCTGCAACCACCCTCCAGAAGCCCTAAACTCTCCTTCACATTCATCTTCGCTGCAAACGACAGGGCTTTCTCCCGTATCATACCGCCTGTGATCGGAATACTTACTGCTTTCAGGAGAGCAATGCACACTCTAGATCTGTGAACTTCCCCGCTTGGAGACGCTTTCTTTTTATTGAACTTGGGCCAGCTTTTGAATAATTCTTCTTCGTTTCATCAGCTCTTGTCATGATGGTGCACAGTGCTGTATAGGGAACATTCTGACGTTCAGCAACAGTCTTCTTCGACTCATGCCGGCTTTCTTCGACTTCGTGAATTATGCGCATTTTCACCTCCAAGGAAAGCGCTTTTCGATCTCGTTTTTTGTCCATAATTACTTGATTAATCCAGTCACTTGCGTAAGAAAAACTAAAAGCTACAATAAGTAAATTCTTAAGTCTCAAACAAGTCAAGAATAGAACGATTAGGACCACACGCAATGAACACGCTGACAGACGTGAACAACGACGCAATGCTCTACTCACACGATAACTACGTTTCTGCGGTGACGAGAAACGGACACCGTATACTCGGTCAAGCCACTCTTTTTCTGAGTTATCATCGATAAAAAATCATTCTGCTCAGCGCATGCCTGTAGTTTCAATGTCGTGAACTTTGATCATAGCAACGAGAGGTGAAACAGGATACGTTTCCATCGAAAGACACCTCATAAGTGTTGAAACTTCAGTGGAAACTTTATCTGTTGTAAGCCGATTCTATATCGTCGATGGTTAATACCGACAAACGTACTCTCGAGAAAATGTATGAAAGAATTACGTAAAAAAAGATGCACCGAAGAAGACAGAAAGAGCCCTTACGTGTAAAAATGCGAAATAATAAGAATATTCTTCAGTACCGTAATCAATTTCTAAGTCTAATACGTATAAGTGGGAGAAAAAATTCCGCGGGACGAAACACGATGTACGTATAAACGAGAATTACGTACAATTCAGATACGCAGTAGGTATGTACATGCTTATGCATAGGCCTTTGCCTGGGATTACCAAAAAGTACGGATAAATCAGTATTACGTATAATCCAAATCTTACTGTAATAACATTAACGTACGCGACTGAATGCCAGTTCCACTTACCATATTGTTTAGCTCATCAGAACAATATTTTTTTTTTGCGAAGGCCAATATTGTACTCCTTTTCCCAGTACCCGGGGGTCCAAAGAAGAGTAAGTTAGGTAGTGCATCTCTATCCACTAAATATTTTTCGACTGAAAAGGGTTTAAACAACAAGTATTGAACAAGAAACGCTTTACAATGTAAATACGACGTAAACAAAAGTAATTACTTATTCTTATTATGTCCGCATGGGATATTAGCTCATCAAGTCCTTTGGGACGGTATTTTTCCACCCTGTAATAAGAAACCAAAATATAATGACGCACAGATTATCGCGCGGAATGAACTGTCCACTGTTACAAATGGAAACGAACTATTTGAAACACAGTTAACCAGACATGTAGTATTATTTCCTTATTCTGCGCTAATAATGATATTGAATCAATGAGTAGCGATGGTGTTGATTCCAAACAGTGTGTAACTTTGTTATCATGTACCTTCCGATAGCAAAAAACGAATGAACAAATTGTCAGCACTAATTCGGTGTACTTACCAAGGGAGATTATCTTTCACTGGTACGTTTCCCGACATCTTAAGCTTCAAGCAAACAATGCCACCGTCAGGTAAGTTCGCGCCACAACAACAATGGACGGCCTTTGACCTTCGACAATCGACACTCTATTTCAGCAATTTTCCGATAGTAGACGGCAGTATTGAAAATGTACCAAATTTCAAACCTAAACGAACCTAGTAAAAGAAACAGATTGGTTTCACTCAAGTAAAATGAGTTATAAAGGCAAATATATAAAATAATGGACTACGAACTAGTTTTTTAAATTCCTAAGGATAGGTAATTTTACTTATAGGGTACTATTATTTCTGTAAATAATCTACATAAATAAAATTGTTACCTCTGTCTCTACATTTGCTTTTTTGTCTGGGTTTTACTTTTTTTGTGTGTTTTGCATCACAAGAAGACGTTTGAACCTGTTTGCAGAATTGTTGTCTGTCTGTTTGTTACCGCATCACGCAAAAGCGGCTGCTCGATTTTTTATGAAACTTGCAGCGTATCTTTAGACTGGTCCAGCTTAAAATATAGGCTATGTGGGGTATCTCAAAAAATATTTTAAGTGGGGGTTTGGGGGGGCATCGATTTGGTTTTTCGACGATAACTCTCGAGTAAATTAACTTAGGTAGATCAAATTTGATATTCGTCTCTTTCAATACAAGTATAAGATCAAGTTCATAGATGAGCAAAATCAGACCAAGGGGAGGGGGGCACCCGTAAGAGAAATCGCTGATTTAAATCTAACGGTTGATTAGGTACATCGAAGAAGTATAAATAAGAAATATTTTAGGAAAACAGTTTGGGTAAATATTTTAGGAAAAAGTCTGTCTGTTTGTTTGTTTGTTACCGCATCACGCAAAATCGGCTGCTCGAATTTTTATGAAACTTGCAGCTTATCTTTAGACTGGTCCAGCTTAAAATATAGGCTACTAGCTGGAGTGTCCGTTGAATTTCAGCGGATTTAGTGAAACTAAAACTTCGACCGTGTAACATGTAATCATCGCAAGAATAGCATAATACAGTTAATGCAGTTAACAACATTGGAGATTCTTGGGCTGAGGTCAAGCAGTCAACCATGAATGGGTCATGGAATCAGCTCAGCCCACAGTTTGTCATTAATTTTAAAGGATTTGAAGAGACCCCTGAGCAGATCACCAGAGAAGTTGTTGCACTGGGGATGCAACTTGACTTAGAAATGGATGAGGCAGATGTCGATGAGCTAATTTCATCTTATGCAGAGGAGTTGACCAATAAAGACCTCATCGAATTGCAACAATCCATTGAGACCAAGGAAGATGGCGAAGATGATATTATGGTTTCTCCAACTAAACCTATGGACTTGTCTTTAAAAGACCTTAGTGAGATCTTCTGGAGTCTGGATAATTTCATAAACTTGATTGATGAAAAAGATCCTAATACTGAGATGAGCTCATTGGTGCAAAGTGCTGTTCTTAAGGACGTAGCCTGCTACAGGGTCCTTTATGAACAAAAGAAGAAGGCTACAATTCAACTGAAGCTGTATAAATTCTTTCAGAAGGTTGAAAGATCACAGCCAGCAGAAGCTGCTTCAACATCTGCTGCAAGGACTAGCCCATCCAATTCCCCAGTCAATAGCCCATCCAGTTCTCCATCCAATAGCTCCTCTTCTTCCAACTAAAATCTTCAAACTTCTCAATTAATAAACCAAGTCCAGTAAGCTCGGTTGAAAAAGATTTTAGGTGTGAAAATATTGTTTCTTTATTCTTAAGTTATTTTGTGCATTTTTAATAACTTTTATATTAATTTTGCTGCAATAAATAGTTGTATGTATATATAGATGCATGCAGGTATGTTATCCAGCTCGCACGAGTCATTTGTAACAAACGACTCGTGCGATCCGGACCGGGCCGTCTGCGCTGCATATTGCATACATCTGTCTTTGAAGTTCGAAACAAAAATTTATTTTTTCCTGATTAGTGCAAAAAATAAGTTATGCATTTAAAATATTTACTATATAATTTATTCATAATTTAATATTGTTGTATTAACATATTAGTAATGTTATTTTATCTTTATGGAACCTGAGGACTTGCATATACATGCAAGTATATGGAAAAACGGAGTTCGACATTCGAATATTCGAGATTCGAACACGTTTTCAGGAAGGCATCACCAACGAGACTCAGGAGTCGCCTGTACTTAAAAGATAAATTTAGTGAAAATGGACAAGAAATTGTAAATTTATTTGCTACTCACTTTGGTTCCTCAGTCCTGGTTTGCAAGCTAAATAGGTTTTCAAGCTTTGTTAGAAGAATTAGGTTTTGCACGAAAGTTATAATGTGTGCCTTAAATGAAGCACGCTATGTTATTTACAATTTTTAAATGTGTCTCAGCAAATTAGATTGAAACTGGGTACAGGCTTATGTTTCACAGATGAATAAAATGAGTTATTCAAAAGAATAATTACATTGGGTTGGGTTTAGTTTGGGAGGTTATTTGCAATGGTATTTGCCACTCACTTGAAACAATTAATATCGGCTAGTATTCCTCAACTTACACAGGGGCCGGTTACTGTAAGCAACATAGGCATACAGGAGCCACTTTAGATGGCTGGCAAAATGAATCTGAGATATAAACGTAGGGTGACTATGGAAAGATACTTAATGCTTTGTCATATCTCACTGGAGAGGCCCATGGCACTACTATTATACAATTGTCTAAAAATCCCCTATATCTCCAATGGTCTTCCAACACCATTGCATCATTATTGAAGGATTATTTTTAGCCACATAGCTCTCTCTCCCTCACTTCTTGATTCAACATCGATATCCCTAGCAGCAGCTCACTAATCAAATGTGTCTAGTAAGAGGCTGGATAAACAGAGACGAGAGATTTGTAAATATTTTTCTCTGGCCTGCTAGCGATTTTTTCTATGTCTTCGGACTCCTCTAACTCTAAACAAGTTGACTAATCAGTATTCTTAAAGATAAGTAAGGGAACAATAGTATTTAAGGGCAATTCACAATAGCATATTTTGACTATCAACTATCTTAGAACATACATGCATGTGTCCGAAATTCATAAAAGTGAAAGACGACAACTGTCACCCCTCACAGAGAGGCACCTCCATGCAGGGCTACCTGTTTAGCGCCAGTCCTGCTGACATGGTTAAAGCAAAATTATTCATTCCCTTCAACTATTCATTGTCTTGCTCAGAATTTCCTAAGATGACTTATTTTAGTGTATGCGGATATTTATTTAAATCTGCTACAAGTAAAAATAAGTACAAATTCCTGAATGATACTATTGTATAAAATGCAATTGGACTCTAATTTCTGTATATCATCATTTAAGGAAACAGTGTTTCATATTTTTGTTTGGGGATTATTAAAGGGTTGGAAGTATATTTATGTTGTTGTACTTTTTATATGCTGGTTTAAAAAAGGTATTTAACATAACTGTATATTTTTTTGCATACCTTTTTTTAATATTTTAGATTGAATAATGTGTTTCGACAATTTCTGGATTTTCTCTGAATCAGTGGTTCCCAACGTTTTTGATGTGGTGACCCACGAATCCAAGTTTTCTCAGTATGGAAACCCATCCATTTATTGTAAAATAATTTTTGGATCTTTGGTTTTTAAAAATCTGTTTCGTGCATTTTAACAGCAGTTTGCATATTTTATAATAATTATCAGAGGCATCCAGGCTAAAGTTTAATTTAAAAATCCCATTAAGATGGAATTTGTTGAAAAAATATTTATAGTAGAGGGTTTTCGTGACCCACCTGCATGGCCTACGTGACCTACCTGTGGGTTATGACAGGTTAACATTTCCAAGTTGAATGTACAATTCTGCATCTGTTCCTTATTTCAGTATCCAAATGCTTTATTGAAGCTTATCCAATAAAACACTCAAGCAACCAGAATATTCATTTAACCGGAAACTCAATTCCCCGGGCATTCCAGATAACAGCAAATTTACTGAAATAAGATTCCATTATGATTTTTTTTTAATTTCTCTTGATCAATAATTCAGCTTACATTTGAATGTTTATCTATTACAGGGTTTCCCAAACTTTTTTGGCTGTGTACCCGTTAGAACTCAATTAATCAATTTAAGTATCCCCTTATAAAAGAACATAAGTATTACAAAAATCTGATGTGGCCAACACATGACTTTCTCCATATTTGGGGTATAGATATTTAAATTATTATGCCTTACTATCGGACGGCTAATTTTTGGCTATGTAGAACGTAGTATCAGTAGCCGGGAGTCAGAAGGTGCGAATCATTATTGTGCAGCATGGTAAAACCATATATTTGTGTAAAATCCTATTTATAAAAATAATATTTTGTATTATGTTGCAAAAATGTCATTGTATGTAAAATGCACACAAATTTAGCACTATATGATTTAATAAACTAATAAAAATAGTCAGTAGATGGTAGACTGTGAGGATTAATTCACCACATATCAATGCTCGATTCCCCACAAGTTGTGCGTGGCAATGGTATTGGACACCTTTGTTCTATATCAACAACAAAGTGAAAAAATCTGATGTGGCCAACACATGACTTTCTCCATATTTGCGGTATAGATATTTAAATTATTATGAATAGCATAATAAGGCAAAATTATTATTTCATATCGTAAAAGAATACAGTCGTCCTTATTGCCGTAAATTATATTTTGAATATGTTTACAGAATTCACCGCAAGATGGTGGTGCTGTATACTGAAAATTTACGAATAAATTGATTATCTACTAAATGAAAGGTTCTACATTTGACAGAAACCGAAAAAACCGATTATTTATAAATAATTCCTTAAAAATAACTGCTATAGAAAATTGTTTCAAATAAAATTTGTAGGAAATTGCATTCTCTATAATACTTGTATCAATTTGTACACACAATAATGATGTTTTAATGAAGAAATATCGCAAAAACCTAATTGGGTTTCCAATAAACCTCGACTTCCGGTTATCCGTTATTGTCCAAAAACTAATCAGTTGTTTGTGCTCGTGTTAAAGTTTTATATATGAAGTTTGGTATTAATCTGACATGTACTTCTTGAGTTAGAGTGCCCAAAATCACATACATACATACATCCATCCACACACACAGACATCATTCCGAAAATACTCTAAACGTGTTCTAGGGACCTCAAAACATGTATTTCTGTTGAAATCTCAAAGTCAATTTTCACAATACTTTCCCTATACTACGTATGGAGAAAGTAAAAAGCTCATTTGTAGTGACCAGTGCCATATTATCTGCCATTACAAAAATTATCTCAAGTACCCCCTAGCACCTTTAAAAGTACCACCAGAAGAATGGGTACCCCAGTTTGGGAAACCCTGATCTATTATATAATTACCAATCTCAATCATCTTTATTAAGTTTTTTATTTATTTACAAACATACATAACATTACTCTACTTCATTGTCTGCAATTTCTTGAAACACACTGACTAAGGAACTTAGCTGCACATTTTCGGAAGTACCAAGAGATACTCTATGCTCGATATCTGCCATTTTGCACAGCAGATGGATTCGTTTTTCCGAAGTCAGCTGAACTGCATGGAAAAAAAGAAAATTTGTATGAGTCGATAAGAGTCTACATATTTAGCATAACTAAATCGTAAATTTTTAAAATTTACATTACTTACGTTGATGAACATAACTGTGAATTTCAGTTAGGATATCTGTTGCTGCAAATCCTTTTTCAGTTTTCAAGTCCATAATTTCTGATTATTGTTAAAAATTATACCAGGCTTGCCAGAAAACAAAAAATATTAATATGTTTTCATTTCTTATTATTTTGGCAACACAAACATATTTTATACCAAATTTTTATAAATAATAATAACAAACAATCAATGCGCAGGGAAAACTGATGGCCAAGTAATTGAGACAGCTAATCACTCGTAATGCATTTAATACTGTTTTAAATATATATTTGTTTTTAAACACATGCACTGTTACTTTTGTAAATGTATACTGTATTCCTACTTAAGTCTAATTTCTGGAAATTCATATTTTGGTGCAACGACAGAGCAGGAACTGAAATAAGAGAGAGGGCATTGCCCTAACCCAGGGGGAGGGGAGGGGAGGGGGGGGGGGGGACCAACTTATATGCAAAGGGCTACTTTCACTCTGTCAACTCTCTTGCTGGCTACTAAATTTTTAACACATATATTAGGGTATTGTAACTATGAGTTAAATGCAAAATAACCGTAAGGAAACCATTTATTATACACCATTTATGAAAATCAACCAAATAAATAATTGATAAATTCGACCTTTATTTAAACGATTATGGGCACGTTGCACCGTACATCTTAAGTCAGTGATCGGTAATTAAGCTGGTAAGGGTGGCATAATAAGCACCAATGCCCCAAACTCATCCCATGAGAGTGGCTGGTCGATGGGAGTGGATATTTTTGTCATTAAGACCACCTTACTTTAATTTTCCAAACAAAATATACATAAAACATACACATTAGCATTCTGTTTTTATGAATAAAAGATCTGATGTGACCAGCACATGACTTTCTCCATATTTGGGATATAGATATTTAAATTATTATGAATAGCACTAAGGCAAAATTATTATTTAGTATCGCGAAGGAATACAGTCATCCTTATTGCAGTAAATTATATGTAGAATATGTTGACAGAATTCACCGCAAGATGGTGGTGCTGTATACTGAAAATTTACGAAAAATTGATTACCTACTAAATGAAAGGCTCTACGAAAATTTGTTTCAAACAAAACTTGGAAGAAGTATTATTCTCTATAACTTTGGTCCTCACGAATATTACCAATAACGACGTTTTTGAGGAGATATTTGATGAAAACTGAAAAAACCGATTATTTATAAATAATTCCTAAACAATAACTGCTATGTAAATTTGTTTTAAATGAAAGTTGTAGGAAATTACATTCTCTATAACCTTTGAATAGAAATGTATATACATTAATGATGTTTTAACGGAGGTATTTCACCAAAACCGAATTGGGTTTTGAATAAACCGCAACTTCTGCTTTACCGGTATTGTCCAAAAACTAATGAGTTCTTTGTGCTCATACCAAAGTGTTATATATGAAATTTGGTAATGATATGGCAAGCACTTTTCGAGTTAGAGCACCCACAATCACATACACACAGACATCATTCCAAAAATAGTCTAAAGGCCGATTCACTCTGGACGGTGAGAGCACGGTGAGGACAGGGGCAATTTTGTAGTGAGTATTCACACCAGGCGGTGAGGGCACGGGCAATGCGAGGGCCCACTGCGGGCTCTCAGCTAGAAATGCCATTAGTATTTCCAGTTGCTTTCCTGCGGGCATTCACATAACATGCTCAGCGACCACTAAGAGAGCGTCATAGTGATCAGCATGATGTCGGACGGTTCGGACACCTAAAGGTTTATTGTCTCTGCCTTGTTGGAACAAGCAGAAAAAAATCTGATGTGGCCCTCACATGACTTTCCTCATATTTGGGGTATAGATATTTAAATTATTATGAATAATATTACGAGGCAAAATTATTAATTCGTATCGTAAAAGAAGACTCGTCCTTGTTGCCGTAAATTATGTATATTTTTAATGTTTACAGAATTCACCGCTACATGGTGTTGGTGCTGTATACTGGCATTAAGATAAAGCGAAATATATCTGAAATGGATGGTTCTATGAAAATTAATTTCAAACAAAACTTGGGCAGAAATATTATTCTCTACAACTTTGGTCCTTACGAAGATTACCAATAATGATGTTTTTAAGGATATATTTCACGGAAACCAAAAAACAAGTTATTTATAAATAACTCCTAAACAATAACTCCTATAGAAAATTGTTTCAAATGAAAACTGTAGTAAATTACATTCTCTATAACTTTTGTATAGAATTGTATATACAATAATGATGTTTTCACGAAGAAATATCGCAAAAACCGAATCGGGTTCCGAATAAACCTCGACTTCCGGTTATCCGTTATTGTCAAAAAACTAATCAGTTCTTTGTGCTCATGATAAAGTGTTATATATGAAGTTTGGTAACCATATGGCACGTACATTTTGAGTTAGAGCGCCCACAATAACATACACACACACACAGACATCATTCCGAAAATAGTCTAAACGTGTTCTACGGACCTCAAAACATGTATTTCCGTTGAAATCTCGAAGTCAATTTTTTTCATGAATACAATACTTTCCCATTACTACGTATGGAGAAAGTAAAAAGATAAGGAAGAGAAGAAGACATCTGGGTAAACAAGATATTCATAAGAAGACACTGCTAAAACCAGTCTTTCATCATCCATGGTGACACCGGTCACCTCAGCCGTCACGTATCTACACTGTCTTCACCGCAGAATGCTCCAAGTGGTCGAAAAAATATTCCCTCACTCAATACTCTTCAATGTTACAATGAAAATGAAGATTGTGAGGACGCAACTGTTGAACAAATTGCAGCAAAACACCAAGAGACATCAGAAGACCACGAAAGTGATGAGCTTGACACACCTGATCTTGAGCGAGTGACTAACCAGGATGTCAGGAAATTTATTGCTGGATTACTACGCCACTTCATGCAGGAAGGCAATGAAGGCACTCCTTTATCTGCACTAGATATCTGCGCTGATTTTGTTCAGTTGCAGTCAATCAAAAGAACACGGCAGGGTACACTCGATAAATTCCTCCAACATCAGTAACTGTTAGGAACTAGATACGTGTTTGATACATACATTGAATTGAAATTGTTTTTAGCGTAAATATTTATCTCTGATATGTACCATTTGTTCCAAAAATTCATTTAAGTACATTTTTGTTGCTCAGTAAACGGTAGTTTCTCTTTTGTTTTATACCTTTTTAACTCTTTACGTAAAACTTCGCATAATTGGGGCAGATGCTTAATTGGGCCAAAGTGTTCTAGTCCCGATGTGTTCCAATTAACCGGAATCGACTGTATTTATAAATAATTGGTGTTTTCCGTTTTCATCGAATATGTTCATTAAAACGCTGTTATTTACAATCTTTATAAGGAACAAAGTTATAGAAAATAACATTCCTTCCAACTTTTGATATGTCTTGATACTGCTAACAACCAAGTGAACAATTACAGTGACCATTTTACAAAAAATCGGTACAATACACGTTGTACAAACTTTCTCATATACTAATGCGTCGTTTGGTTATATTTAGAAAATGAAAATCGTATGAGCCTGTTTTTAGAAAATCCAAGAGTTGCTTATTATACATGGTGATAAGACAATTTTCACATTTCACTCATAAAAACATGGGTGCGTACTATATAGGGTGCATATTATAATTGCAAAATTACGGTATATGTGCAAAAAAGAATTGGTACGTAAAAACAGGGAAAGAATTAGGTTCATGATTAAAACAACATTGTTCTCTGGTCAACAAGTTACAGGGGACTACTTGGACTCAGAGACAGTGGACCCATTGTACCTGAAGAGCATACTGAAAATGATGGAAACTTCAGAGCTGCTGTCAGACTTCAGGAAATACTAATTCTAGATATTAATCCTTAAAGTGCCAATGCCGATTAGATCGATGCTCCATTCCCTTGCAAAAAATGCCAGCATCGACTAGATCAATCCTTGATCTATTTCATCTAGTTTTCTTTCTAAGCGCAAGATGGTGTTATCCTTCTTCCAGCATGCTCCTAAGACCCTTCCCCGCATATTTTGAATATCTATGAGCACTTCATTTACCTAGGACGAAAACACCGACTTCCTAAAATCCTCAGTCTTTGCGTGCTCCTATGACCCTTCCCCGCACATTTGAGTATCTATGGGCACTTTATTTACCTAGGATGAGAATGCCCACTTCTTAAAACCCTCAGTCTACACTATGGCATCGTTTGGAAGGGATTCTTTGCGTGATCGAGAGGAAGGCATTCCTGAGTTTCTAGATGAATCTAATAGTAGTTCTTCTATTAGTGATGATTCAGATAGTAGTTATTATGAATTTCCCACCTCTGCGGTTGATGTGTCATCTCCCAAAAGCAGTTCTCCCCCTAGGAAAGGGTTGCACATCCACCGGTGTCGGAGAGCGACGAAAGTGATTCTGATTGGTATGACATATCTGCAAGTCACGAAGATGTTGTCGGTAATCTACCGATTAAGTATGCAGGGCTTCAAGGCCAAACACATGCTCCATCTCTCCATTCTGCAGCAATAGATTATTTTAATCTATTTTTTTACGAAAGCACTCTTTTTGATGACGGATGTCGAAACCAACAGGTATGCAGGGCAATTTTTCAAATCAAATGAATGTCTTACCCTACGATCTCCTGCAAATGTGTAGCAGGATACCTGTGTTGCTCAAATGAAGGCCTTCATTGCCTGCATTATCAATACGGGCATCACGTGCAAACCAACAATATATAGTTACTGGTCCACCAGTGGTGAAACCTGATCTCGTACAAGAGTACAACAAATACATGGGGGCATCAATATCTCGGACATGATGCTATATAGCTATCTAGATGAGAACTTTCAAATACTGGAAAAAGGTACTTTTCAACATAGTCTTGCAAATGCCATTGAATGTATATATAAGGACAATATATCTGCAGGGTAAAAGCCTATGCACTGACTGTAATGTAATATTTCAGTCATGAATTCAATGGCTAAGGAGTGGGTAGAGGCTAGAGGTGTATCTGGAAGTGGCAGCAAACCTGAGGACGAGAGCTCACCTGGTTCTCCAAGTGAGTTTGGGGATGTGTCACTTCCAGATAAAAAATCGGTACAACATACATTGTACAAACTTTCGCATATATATGGGTACTAATGCGTCGTTTAGTTATCTTTAGAAAATGAAAATCGTATGTGCCTGTTTTTAGAAAATCCAATTTTTGTTAAAGTTGCCCAAAAATAAACTAGCCTTATATTCATTCACTGAGAAAATGAAATACGTAGTATTATTGCAGACATATACTCAAGTAACTGTACGAAATTTGATCAAAATCGTATGAGCCTGTTTTTAAAAAATCCAATTTCTGTTAATGTTGCACAAGAATAAAATAGCCTTATATTCATTCATTGATAAAATGAAATACGTAGTATTATTGTAGATGTATACTCAAGTAACTGTACGAAATTTTATCAAAATCGTTACAGCTGTTTTTGAGATAATCAGATTGCTGTTAAAAATGCATAGAATAAACTACTCTTCATTATTGATCAATGTCAACCATTTCTGCATACACTCTGCTCAGTATGATAAAATGCCTAAGTACAAGATTTCATTCATTTTCGCTCTACCGTCTAGGCTCCAGAGCCAGTAACAGACAGACAGACGGCATTGCAAAAACCACTTTTTCAGATTCTCACTCACTATGGCAGCCCAACAATTTAGAACAACATTGTTTATTGTATGCAATAATTCAATATCAGGAGAAATAATAAACAATATTAACAATGCAGACTGCTTTTCTTTAATTGTCGATGAAACTGAACCTGTTCCTGGTACAGAGACTTTAGCTCTATGTGCTCAGTATGTCAATAAAAATGACTTGAAATGTTTCAATAATTTGAAGCAATAACAGATGTTACTGGAGCAACAATTGCAGACAAAGTTCTAGATTGCCTTACTTTGTATGGAATACATGTAGAGAAAATGCAAGGTCAGATCTATGATGAGCCTGCAATCATAAGCAGCAAAAACAAATATTTTACTCATTATGAATTATCTTATTATATCTTTGCATTTTGAAAGCCTACTCAAGTTTACTTAAATAATTACATATGAATAATTTTAATTCAGTGTTCAAGCGATTCAATGAATCTTGGTGCTAGCTTTTGTAGCTTGGATGCATAACCAGTACTGAACTTGAATATCAAACAAAGATGTATATACACACATATTATTTTTATGGCAAGACAAAACCTGAATTGTGATTAAAAAGCAAGAAATTAGTTAATATAAAAGGATACTAGAATATGCAGAACTAAAATCTTTGTGTAACATCCAATTGATGCATTCAACAATATCTGCTTTAAGAGGATATCCTGTACATACAGACACATTCTTTTCATTCACCTCTTCGTATTCCTTAGAAACGCTTTCAAGAACGTTCAGAATTTTTCTCATGTTACCCTTTGCAACGGTTAAAAGGGCTTGCTTGCCATCCTCTGTTACTTTTATTCTGTAAAAATGATATGATATGAAGACAGTATCACTATACTTCATGAGATTAATAATAAATTAATGTATTTTAAAGTTACGTCACAAGAAAGTTAAACAACTGCATTACTTACTTCTCTTGCTCAATCACATAATTCAATCTTGGTAGGATCTGTCCCTCATTCAACGGAGCAAAACGAAACCTTGTGCATCTGGATTGCAATGTAGGGATTATTTTGCTCAAGTTATTACATATAATGCATACACGAACATTTTCTTTTAATTTTTCAATGACTGTAAGAAAAACTTCATTAGGAAAAATACATCTCTAGCAAACTTCCTCAGTATTAATACATACTTACATAAAAACAAATAATTACATCAAGGAAAATAAAATCCAAAATTGGTAGACAAATTATAGTCATTATACTTACTGCGACAGAGAGCATTCTGGGCATCTTTAGTCATACCATCTGCCTCATCTAGAATCACTATTTTAAATCCCCCTTTTAAATTGGTCCCGGTTCTTGCAAATTTAAGGATTACACCTCCAACAATCCCTACTCCACCATCATCAGAACCATTAAGTTCTAAGACCTATATTGATAAAAGTGATTAACTTCTTGTTAGAGTTATATGAGAACTCTATTTTTTGCTAAGTGATATATTTGTTTGCGATTTGCCTTATACAGTAAGACCTGGGTTATACCTATTCCCGGGGAACATTAGAAAAATAAGTATAACTCATTAATATGTATAAGTCAGTGATACCAAATTAATGACATTGAATGCTTGAAGAGATGCATACGCATGTATATAGATTTTATTCGTATGAAAATAGTTATCAGTATAGATGAATAACCAAAACTATGAATTAAACTATGTAGCAGAAAATATTGGTAGCTAATATACTTAAACACCTTTAGTACATACAATAAGAACAATTGCACGTAAAATGTTATGTGCACTGCTTACGATGCACAGCAATTCATATCAGCTAGACATTGCTCTATGTTACATATCTTGTGACATTCATCAATATTGATATGCGACACTCATGCAAAAAAAAAGAATTAACTATGTGTGCATTAATTAATCTTTAATTTTCTAAGATGAACAATGTAAGTAATGTAATATGTATAAGATGTACATAGATTTTACATTTCCATAAAATACTCGTTGATTTTCGTCTGTTTCTTCCTCTTCGCAGCTATTGCATGTAGCACTCCCTCCAACTCACTCACAACAGACATGGCTCTCTCCCCCGCTTGCGTTGATGCAATGTAGCATTTTATCACATCGAGCCCCGCTAATGCTTCCGAAAATGATGGTACCTTTGGGGACAGGTCATTGTTATCGTCATCGCTTTTGTTATTTTCCTGTCGAACATCAGCGATTATTTCATCGTCATCTAAAAATTTAAGATTAAAAATTTTCTTCGATAATAATATCACCTTATACGGTGTTTTCGTAGTGATTTTTGTAATAAAAGCAACAACCTTGGTTAGCGCAGACAGCAACATCGTCATCACAGTGAACGAAAATGTCAAATGATATTTCTTGAGGCTATTCATCTGGGGGCTCAATCAATGCAGGAAGTTCAGAATCAGGATCCTCAGCATTGAAGAGAAATCTACCATGTTGAAAGCACTTCAGCACCGTGATGGGCTCTACTGCTTTCCATGCAGCTGCAACGATGCTCATAGCCTATGAAAGAACCGGGAACGTTAGTTGTAGTGCAGATTTAAGGATTAGAAGATACTCAAAGCACAATAATATAAATTCTTACCTTGAGGACATCAATCTGCAGGTTTTCTTTGCCAGCATCAACCTGAGAAATGGAATGCTGTACCAGCATTTTTCGGTAGTTTGCTTTCATATTAGCGATTACACCCAAATCAAGAGGTTGAAGCTTGCTTTTACTGTTTGGGGGGAAGAATTCCAGGCGAATGTTTGACATGTCCCCTGGAGGGTGTGCAGTGCAATTATCCCAGAAAAGGGTGATTTTCCTCTTCTCCAAACACATACGGTCATTAAGTTTCTGCAACCACTTGCCCATAATTACATTGGTCATCCATGAATTTGAGTTTGCATCTTAGTCAGTGGGAAATGTTTTCACATTTTTAAAACATCGTGGATTCTTGTATTTGCCAATCATGAGAGGGCGCATTTTGTCGCTTCCGTCCGCATTCGCACCCAATAAGACTGTAACACGCTGCTTGCTCTTCTTACCACCATGGCATGGATAGCCCTTTTCAGCCAGGGTTCTGTTTGGTAGAAGATTGAAAAAAACCCACTTTCATCGATGTTATATGTATCTCTCTGTGAATAGCCTGCGATAAGTAGGGGTAGCCGCTTGCTTTTCCAAAGCTCAGTAGACGCGTTGTCAACTGACTTAGATTCTCCACAAATCACATGGCATTCTTTAAATCCCTGCAACCACCCTCCAGAAGCCCTAAACTCTCCTTCACATTCATCTTCGCTGCAAACGACAGGGCTTTCTCCTGTATCATACCGCCTGTGATCGGAATACTTACTGCTTTCAGGAGAGCAATGCACACTCTAGATCTGTGAACTTCCCCGCTTGGAGACGCTTTCTTTTTATTGAACTTGGGCCAGCTTTTGAATAATTCTTCTTCGTTTCATCAGCTCTTGTCATGATGGTGCACAGTGCTGTATAGGGAACATTCTGACGTTCAGCAACAGTCTTCTTCGACTCATGCCGGCTTTCTTCGACTTCGTGAATTATGCGCATTTTCACCTCCAAGGAAAGCGCTTTTCGATCTCGTTTTTTGTCCATAATTACTTGATTAATCCAGTCACTTGCGTAAGAAAAACTAAAAGCTACAATAAGTAAATTCTTAAGTCTCAAACAAGTCAAGAATAGAACGATTAGGACCACACGCAATGAACACGCTGACAGACGTGAACAACGACGCAATGCTCTACTCACACGATAACTACGTTTCTGCGGTGACGAGAAACGGACACCGTATACTCGGTCAAGCCACTCTTTTTCTGAGTTATCATCGATAAAAAATCATTCTGCTCAGCGCATGCCTGTAGTTTCAATGTCGTGAACTTTGATCATAGCAACGAGAGGTGAAACAGGATACGTTTCCATCGAAAGACACCTCATAAGTGTTGAAACTTCAGTGGAAACTTTATCTGTTGTAAGCCGATTCTATATCGTCGATGGTTAATACCGACAAACGTACTCTCGAGAAAATGTATGAAAGAATTACGTAAAAAAAGATGCACCGAAGAAGACAGAAAGAGCCCTTACGTGTAAAAATGCGAAATAATAAGAATATTCTTCAGTACCGTAATCAATTTCTAAGTCTAATACGTATAAGTGGGAGAAAAAATTCCGCGGGACGAAACACGATGTACGTATAAACGAGAATTACGTACAATTCAGATACGCAGTAGGTATGTACATGCTTATGCATAGGCCTTTGCCTGGGATTACCAAAAAGTACGGATAAATCAGTATTACGTATAATCCAAATCTTACTGTAATAACATTAACGTACGCGACTGAATGCCAGTTCCACTTACCATATTGTTTAGCTCATCAGAACAATATTTTTTTTTTGCGAAGGCCAATATTGTACTCCTTTTCCCAGTACCCGGGGGTCCAAAGAAGAGTAAGTTAGGTAGTGCATCTCTATCCACTAAATATTTTTCGACTGAAAAGGGTTTAAACAACAAGTATTGAACAAGAAACGCTTTACAATGTAAATACGACGTAAACAAAAGTAATTACTTATTCTTATTATGTCCGCATGGGATATTAGCTCATCAAGTCCTTTGGGACGGTATTTTTCCACCCTGTAATAAGAAACCAAAATATAATGACGCACAGATTATCGCGCGGAATGAACTGTCCACTGTTACAAATGGAAACGAACTATTTGAAACACAGTTAACCAGACATGTAGTATTATTTCCTTATTCTGCGCTAATAATGATATTGAATCAATGAGTAGCGATGGTGTTGATTCCAAACAGTGTGTAACTTTGTTATCATGTACCTTCCGATAGCAAAAAACGAATGAACAAATTGTCAGCACTAATTCGGTGTACTTACCAAGGGAGATTATCTTTCACTGGTACGTTTCCCGACATCTTAAGCTTCAAGCAAACAATGCCACCGTCAGGTAAGTTCGCGCCACAACAACAATGGACGGCCTTTGACCTTCGACTATCGACACTCTATTTCAGCAATTTTCCGATAGTAGACGGCAGTATTGAAAATGTACCAAATTTCAAACCTAAACGAACCTAGTAAAAGAAACAGATTGGTTTCACTCAAGTAAAATGAGTTATAAAGGCAAATATATAAAATAATGGACTACGAACTAGTTTTTTAAATTCCTAAGGATAGGTAATTTTACTTATAGGGTACTATTATTTCTGTAAATAATCTACATAAATAAAATTGTTACCTCTGTCTCTACATTTGCTTTTTTGTCTGGGTTTTACTTTTTTTGTGTGTTTTGCATCACAAGAAGACGTTTGAACCTGTTTGCAGAATTGTTGTCTGTCTGTTTGTTACCGCATCACGCAAAAGCGGCTGCTCGATTTTTTATGAAACTTGCAGCGTATCTTTAGACTGGTCCAGCTTAAAATATAGGCTATGTGGGGTATCTCAAAAAATATTTTAAGTGGGGGTTTGGGGGGGCATCGATTTGGTTTTTCGACGATAACTCTCGAGTAAATTAACTTAGGTAGATCAAATTTGATATTCGTCTCTTTCAATACAAGTATAAGATCAAGTTCATAGATGAGCAAAATCAGACCAAGGGGAGGGGGGCACCCGTAAGAGAAATCGCTGATTTAAATCTAACGGTTGATTAGGTACATCGAAGAAGTATAAATAAGAAATATTTTAGGAAAACAGTTTGGGTAAATATTTTAGGAAAAAGTCTGTCTGTTTGTTTGTTTGTTACCGCATCACGCAAAATCGGCTGCTCGAATTTTTATGAAACTTGCAGCTTATCTTTAGACTGGTCCAGCTTAAAATATAGGCTACTAGCTGGAGTGTCCGTTGAATTTCAGCGGATTTAGTGAAACTAAAACTTCGACCGTGTAACATGTAATCATCGCAAGAATAGCATAATACAGTTAATGCAGTTAACAACATTGGAGATTCTTGGGCTGAGGTCAAGCAGTCAACCATGAATGGGTCATGGAATCAGCTCAGCCCACAGTTTGTCATTAATTTTAAAGGATTTGAAGAGACCCCTGAGCAGATCACCAGAGAAGTTGTTGCACTGGGGATGCAACTTGACTTAGAAATGGATGAGGCAGATGTCGATGAGCTAATTTCATCTTATGCAGAGGAGTTGACCAATAAAGACCTCATCGAATTGCAACAATCCATTGAGACCAAGGAAGATGGCGAAGATGATATTATGGTTTCTCCAACTAAACCTATGGACTTGTCTTTAAAAGACCTTAGTGAGATCTTCTGGAGTCTGGATAATTTCATAAACTTGATTGATGAAAAAGATCCTAATACTGAGATGAGCTCATTGGTGCAAAGTGCTGTTCTTAAGGACGTAGCCTGCTACAGGGTCCTTTATGAACAAAAGAAGAAGGCTACAATTCAACTGAAGCTGTATAAATTCTTTCAGAAGGTTGAAAGATCACAGCCAGCAGAAGCTGCTTCAACATCTGCTGCAAGGACTAGCCCATCCAATTCCCCAGTCAATAGCCCATCCAGTTCTCCATCCAATAGCTCCTCTTCTTCCAACTAAAATCTTCAAACTTCTCAATTAATAAACCAAGTCCAGTAAGCTCGGTTGAAAAAGATTTTAGGTGTGAAAATATTGTTTCTTTATTCTTAAGTTATTTTGTGCATTTTTAATAACTTTTATATTAATTTTGCTGCAATAAATAGTTGTATGTATATATAGATGCATGCAGGTATGTTATCCAGCTCGCACGAGTCATTTGTAACAAACGACTCGTGCGATCCGGACCGGGCTGTCTGCGCTGCATATTGCATACATCTGTCTTTGAAGTTCGAAACAAAAATTTATTTTTTCCTGATTAGTGCAAAAAATAAGTTATGCATTTAAAATATTTACTATATAATTTATTCATAATTTAATATTGTTGTATTAACATATTAGTAATGTTATTTTATCTTTATGGAACCTGAGGACTTGCATATACATGCAAGTATATGGAAAAACGGAGTTCGACATTCGAATATTCGAGATTCGAACACGTTTTCAGGAAGGCATCACCAACGAGACTCAGGAGTCGCCTGTACTTAAAAGATAAATTTAGTGAAAATGGACAAGAAATTGTAAATTTATTTGCTACTCACTTTGGTTCCTCAGTCCTGGTTTGCAAGCTAAATAGGTTTTCAAGCTTTGTTAGAAGAATTAGGTTTTGCACGAAAGTTATAATGTGTGCCTTAAATGAAGCACGCTATGTTATTTACAATTTTTAAATGTGTCTCAGCAAATTAGATTGAAACTGGGTACAGGCTTATGTTTCACAGATGAATAAAATGAGTTATTCAAAAGAATAATTACATTGGGTTGGGTTTAGTTTGGGAGGTTATTTGCAATGGTATTTGCCACTCACTTGAAACAATTAATATCGGCTAGTATTCCTCAACTTACACAGGGGCCGGTTACTGTAAGCAACATAGGCATACAGGAGCCACTTTAGATGGCTGGCAAAATGAATCTGAGATATAAACGTAGGGTGACTATGGAAAGATACTTAATGCTTTGTCATATCTCACTGGAGAGGCCCATGGCACTACTATTATACAATTGTCTAAAAATCCCCTATATCTCCAATGGTCTTCCAACACCATTGCATCATTATTGAAGGATTATTTTTAGCCACATAGCTCTCTCTCCCTCACTTCTTGATTCAACATCGATATCCCTAGCAGCAGCTCACTAATCAAATGTGTCTAGTAAGAGGCTGGATAAACAGAGACGAGAGATTTGTAAATATTTTTCTCTGGCCTGCTAGCGATTTTTTCTATGTCTTCGGACTCCTCTAACTCTAAACAAGTTGACTAATCAGTATTCTTAAAGATAAGTAAGGGAACAATAGTATTTAAGGGCAATTCACAATAGCATATTTTGACTATCAACTATCTTAGAACATACATGCATGTGTCCGAAATTCATAAAAGTGAAAGACGACAACTGTCACCCCTCACAGAGAGGCACCTCCATGCAGGGCTACCTGTTTAGCGCCAGTCCTGCTGACATGGTTAAAGCAAAATTATTCATTCCCTTCAACTATTCATTGTCTTGCTCAGAATTTCCTAAGATGACTTATTTTAGTGTATGCGGATATTTATTTAAATCTGCTACAAGTAAAAATAAGTACAAATTCCTGAATGATACTATTGTATAAAATGCAATTGGACTCTAATTTCTGTATATCATCATTTAAGGAAACAGTGTTTCATATTTTTGTTTGGGGATTATTAAAGGGTTGGAAGTATATTTATGTTGTTGTACTTTTTATATGCTGGTTTAAAAAAGGTATTTAACATAACTGTATATTTTTTTGCATACCTTTTTTTAATATTTTAGATTGAATAATGTGTTTCGACAATTTCTGGATTTTCTCTGAATCAGTGGTTCCCAACGTTTTTGATGTGGTGACCCACGAATCCAAGTTTTCTCAGTATGGAAACCCATCCATTTATTGTAAAATAATTTTTGGATCTTTGGTTTTTAAAAATCTGTTTCGTGCATTTTAACAGCAGTTTGCATATTTTATAATAATTATCAGAGGCATCCAGGCTAAAGTTTAATTTAAAAATCCCATTAAGATGGAATTTGTTGAAAAAATATTTATAGTAGAGGGTTTTCGTGACCCACCTGCATGGCCTACGTGACCTACCTGTGGGTTATGACAGGTTAACATTTCCAAGTTGAATGTACAATTCTGCATCTGTTCCTTATTTCAGTATCCAAATGCTTTATTGAAGCTTATCCAATAAAACACTCAAGCAACCAGAATATTCATTTAACCGGAAACTCAATTCCCCGGGCATTCCAGATAACAGCAAATTTACTGAAATAAGATTCCATTATGATTTTTTTTTAATTTCTCTTGATCAATAATTCAGCTTACATTTGAATGTTTATCTATTACAGGGTTTCCCAAACTTTTTTGGCTGTGTACCCGTTAGAACTCAATTAATCAATTTAAGTATCCCCTTATAAAAGAACATAAGTATTACAAAAATCTGATGTGGCCAACACATGACTTTCTCCATATTTGGGGTATAGATATTTAAATTATTATGCCTTACTATCGGACGGCTAATTTTTGGCTATGTAGAACGTAGTATCAGTAGCCGGGAGTCAGAAGGTGTGAATCATTATTGTGCAGCATGGTAAAACCATATATTTGTGTAAAATCCTATTTATAAAAATAATATTTTGTATTATGTTGCAAAAATGTCATTGTATGTAAAATGCACACAAATTTAGCACTATATGATTTAATAAACTAATAAAAATAGTCAGTAGATGGTAGACTGTGAGGATTAATTCACCACATATCAATGCTCGATTCCCCACAAGTTGTGCGTGGCAATGGTATTGGACACCTTTGTTCTATATCAACAACAAAGTGAAAAAATCTGATGTGGCCAACACATGACTTTCTCCATATTTGCGGTATAGATATTTAAATTATTATGAATAGCATTATAAGGCAAAATTATTATTTCATATCGTAAAAGAATACAGTCGTCCTTATTGCCGTAAATTATATTTTGAATATGTTTACAGAATTCACCGCAAGATGGTGGTGCTGTATACTGAAAATTTACGAATAAATTGATTATCTACTAAATGAAAGGTTCTACATTTGACAGAAACCGAAAAAACCGATTATTTATAAATAATTCCTTAAAAATAACTGCTATAGAAAATTGTTTCAAATAAAATTTGTAGGAAATTGCATTCTCTATAATACTTGTATCAATTTGTACACACAATAATGATGTTTTAATGAAGAAATATCGCAAAAACCTAATTGGGTTTCCAATAAACCTCGACTTCCGGTTATCCGTTATTGTCCAAAAACTAATCAGTTGTTTGTGCTCGTGTTAAAGTTTTATATATGAAGTTTGGTATTAATCTGACACGTACTTCTTGAGTTAGAGTGCCCAAAATCACATACATACATACATCCATCCACACACACAGACATCATTCCGAAAATACTCTAAACGTGTTCTAGGGACCTCAAAACATGTATTTCTGTTGAAATCTCAAAGTCAATTTTCACAATACTTTCCCTATACTACGTATGGAGAAAGTAAAAAGCTCATTTGTAGTGACCAGTGCCATATTATCTGCCATTACAAAAATTATCTCAAGTACCCCCTAGCACCTTTAAAAGTACCACCAGAAGAATGGGTACCCCAGTTTGGGAAACCCTGATCTATTATATAATTACCAATCTCAATCATCTTTATTAAGTTTTTTATTTATTTACAAACATACATAACATTACTCTACTTCATTGTCTGCAATTTCTTGAAACACACTGACTAAGGAACTTAGCTGCACATTTTCGGAAGTACCAAGAGATACTCTATGCTCGATATCTGCCATTTTGCACAGCAGATGGATTCGTTTTTCCGAAGTCAGCTGAACTGCATGGAAAAAAAGAAAATTTGTATGAGTCGATAAGAGTCTACATATTTAGCATAACTAAATCGTAAATTTTTAAAATTTACATTACTTACGTTGATGAACATAACTGTGAATTTCAGTTAGGATATCTGTTGCTGCAAATCCTTTTTCAGTTTTCAAGTCCATAATTTCTGATTATTGTTAAAAATTATACCAGGCTTGCCAGAAAACAAAAAATATTAATATGTTTTCATTTCTTATTATTTTGGCAACACAAACATATTTTATACCAAATTTTTATAAATAATAATAACAAACAATCAATGCGCAGGGAAAACTGATGGCCAAGTAATTGAGACAGCTAATCACTCGTAATGCATTTAATACTGTTTTAAATATATATTTGTTTTTAAACACATGCACTGTTACTTTTGTAAATGTATACTGTATTCCTACTTAAGTCTAATTTCTGGAAATTCATATTTTGGTGCAACGACAGAGCAGGAACTGAAATAAGAGAGAGGGCATTGCCCTAACCCAGGGGGAGGGGAGGGGAGGGGGGGGGGGGGGGGGGACCAACTTATATGCAAAGGGCTACTTTCACTCTGTCAACTCTCTTGCTGGCTACTAAATTTTTTAACACATATATTAGGGTATTGTAACTATGAGTTAAATGCAAAATAACCGTAAGGAAACCATTTATTATACACCATTTATGAAAATCAACCAAATAAATAATTGATAAATTCGACCTTTATTTAAACGATTATGGGCACGTTGCACCGTACATCTTAAGTCAGTGATCGGTAATTAAGCTGGTAAGGGTGGCATAATAAGCACCAATGCCCCAAACTCATCCCATGAGAGTGGCTGGTCGATGGGAGTGGATATTTTTGTCATTAAGACCACCTTACTTTAATTTTCCAAACAAAATATACATAAAACATACACATTAGCATTCTGTTTTTATGAATAAAAGATCTGATGTGACCAGCACATGACTTTCTCCATATTTGGGATATAGATATTTAAATTATTATGAATAGCACTAAGGCAAAATTATTATTTAGTATCGCGAAGGAATACAGTCATCCTTATTGCAGTAAATTATATGTAGAATATGTTGACAGCATTCACCGCAAGATGGTGGTGCTGTATACTGAAAATTTACGAAAAATTGATTACCTACTAAATGAAAGGCTCTACGAAAATTTGTTTCAAACAAAACTTGGAAGAAGTATTATTCTCTATAACTTTGGTCCTCACGAATATTACCAATAACGACGTTTTTGAGGAGATATTTGATGAAAACTGAAAAAACCGATTATTTATAAATAATTCCTAAACAATAACTGCTATGTAAATTTGTTTTAAATGAAAGTTGTAGGAAATTACATTCTCTATAACCTTTGAATAGAAATGTATATACATTAATGATGTTTTAACGGAGGTATTTCACCAAAACCGAATTGGGTTTTGAATAAACCGCAACTTCTGCTTTACCGGTATTGTCCAAAAACTAATGAGTTCTTTGTGCTCATACCAAAGTGTTATATATGAAATTTGGTAATGATATGGCAAGCACTTTTCGAGTTAGAGCACCCACAATCACATACACACAGACATCATTCCAAAAATAGTCTAAAGGCCGATTCACTCTGGACGGTGAGAGCACGGTGAGGACAGGGGCAATTTTGTAGTGAGTATTCACACCAGGCGGTGAGGGCACGGGCAATGCGAGGGCCCACTGCGGGCTCTCAGCTAGAAATGCCATTAGTATTTCCAGTTGCTTTCCTGCGGGCATTCACATAACATGCTCAGCGACCACTAAGAGAGCGTCATAGTGATCAGCATGATGTCGGACGGTTCGGACACCTAAAGGTTTATTGTCTCTGCCTTGTTGGAACAAGCAGAAAAAAATCTGATGTGGCCCTCACATGACTTTCCTCATATTTGGGGTATAGATATTTAAATTATTATGAATAATATTACGAGGCAAAATTATTAATTCGTATCGTAAAAGAAGACTCGTCCTTGTTGCCGTAAATTATGTATATTTTTAATGTTTACAGAATTCACCGCTACATGGTGTTGGTGCTGTATACTGGCATTAAGATAAAGCGAAATATATCTGAAATGGATGGTTCTATGAAAATTAATTTCAAACAAAACTTGGGCAGAAATATTATTCTCTACAACTTTGGTCCTTACGAAGATTACCAATAATGATGTTTTTAAGGATATATTTCACGGAAACCAAAAAACAAGTTATTTATAAATAACTCCTAAACAATAACTCCTATAGAAAATTGTTTCAAATGAAAACTGTAGTAAATTACATTCTCTATAACTTTTGTATAGAATTGTATATACAATAATGATGTTTTCACGAAGAAATATCGCAAAAACCGAATCGGGTTCCGAATAAACCTCGACTTCCGGTTATCCGTTATTGTCAAAAAACTAATCAGTTCTTTGTGCTCATGATAAAGTGTTATATATGAAGTTTGGTAACCATATGGCACGTACATTTTGAGTTAGAGCGCCCACAATAACATACACACACACACAGACATCATTCCGAAAATAGTCTAAACGTGTTCTATGGACCTCAAAACATGTATTTCCGTTGAAATCTCGAAGTCAATTTTTTTCATGAATACAATACTTTCCCATTACTACGTATGGAGAAAGTAAAAAGATAAGGAAGAGAAGAAGACATCTGGGTAAACAAGATATTCATAAGAAGACACTGCTAAAACCAGTCTTTCATCATCCATGGTGACACCGGTCACCTCAGCCGTCACGTATCTACACTGTCTTCACCGCAGAATGCTCCAAGTGGTCGAAAAAATATTCCCTCACTCAATACTCTTCAATGTTACAATGAAAATGAAGATTGTGAGGACGCAACTGTTGAACAAATTGCAGCAAAACACCAAGAGACATCAGAAGACCACGAAAGTGATGAGCTTGACACACCTGATCTTGAGCGAGTGACTAACCAGGATGTCAGGAAATTTATTGCTGGATTACTACGCCACTTCATGCAGGAAGGCAATGAAGGCACTCCTTTATCTGCACTAGATATCTGCGCTGATTTTGTTCAGTTGCAGTCAATCAAAAGAACACGGCAGGGTACACTCGATAAATTCCTCCAACATCAGTAACTGTTAGGAACTAGATACGTGTTTGATACATACATTGAATTGAAATTGTTTTTAGCGTAAATATTTATCTCTGATATGTACCATTTGTTCCAAAAATTCATTTAAGTACATTTTTGTTGCTCAGTAAACGGTAGTTTCTCTTTTGTTTTATACCTTTTTAACTCTTTACGTAAAACTTCGCATAATTGGGGCAGATGCTTAATTGGGCCAAAGTGTTCTAGTCCCGATGTGTTCCAATTAACCGGAATCGACTGTATTTATAAATAATTGGTGTTTTCCGTTTTCATCGAATATGTTCATTAAAACGCTGTTATTTACAATCTTTATAAGGAACAAAGTTATAGAAAATAACATTCCTTCCAACTTTTGATATGTCTTGATACTGCTAACAACCAAGTGAACAATTACAGTGACCATTTTACAAAAAATCGGTACAATACACGTTGTACAAACTTTCTCATATACTAATGCGTCGTTTGGTTATATTTAGAAAATGAAAATCGTATGAGCCTGTTTTTAGAAAATCCAAGAGTTGCTTATTATACATGGTGATAAGACAATTTTCACATTTCACTCATAAAAACATGGGTGCGTACTATATAGGGTGCATATTATAATTGCAAAATTACGGTATATGTGCAAAAAAGAATTGGTACGTAAAAACAGGGAAAGAATTAGGTTCATGATTAAAACAACATTGTTCTCTGGTCAACAAGTTACAGGGGACTACTTGGACTCAGAGACAGTGGACCCATTGTACCTGAAGAGCATACTGAAAATGATGGAAACTTCAGAGCTGCTGTCAGACTTCAGGAAATACTAATTCTAGATATTAATCCTTAAAGTGCCAATGCCGATTAGATCGATGCTCCATTCCCTTGCAAAAAATGCCAGCATCGACTAGATCAATCCTTGATCTATTTCATCTAGTTTTCTTTCTAAGCGCAAGATGGTGTTATCCTTCTTCCAGCATGCTCCTAAGACCCTTCCCCGCATATTTTGAATATCTATGAGCACTTCATTTACCTAGGACGAAAACACCGACTTCCTAAAATCCTCAGTCTTTGCGTGCTCCTATGACCCTTCCCCGCACATTTGAGTATCTATGGGCACTTTATTTACCTAGGATGAGAATGCCCACTTCTTAAAACCCTCAGTCTACACTATGGCATCGTTTGGAAGGGATTCTTTGCGTGATCGAGAGGAAGGCATTCCTGAGTTTCTAGATGAATCTAATAGTAGTTCTTCTATTAGTGATGATTCAGATAGTAGTTATTATGAATTTCCCACCTCTGCGGTTGATGTGTCATCTCCCAAAAGCAGTTCTCCCCCTAGGAAAGGGTTGCACATCCACCGGTGTCGGAGAGCGACGAAAGTGATTCTGATTGGTATGACATATCTGCAAGTCACGAAGATGTTGTCGGTAATCTACCGATTAAGTATGCAGGGCTTCAAGGCCAAACACATGCTCCATCTCTCCATTCTGCAGCAATAGATTATTTTAATCTATTTTTTTACGAAAGCACTCTTTTTGATGACGGATGTCGAAACCAACAGGTATGCAGGGCAATTTTTCAAATCAAATGAATGTCTTACCCTACGATCTCCTGCAAATGTGTAGCAGGATACCTGTGTTGCTCAAATGAAGGCCTTCATTGCCTGCATTATCAATACGGGCATCACGTGCAAACCAACAATATATAGTTACTGGTCCACCAGTGGTGAAACCTGATCTCGTACAAGAGTACAACAAATACATGGGGGCATCAATATCTCGGACATGATGCTATATAGCTATCTAGATGAGAACTTTCAAATACTGGAAAAAGGTACTTTTCAACATAGTCTTGCAAATGCCATTGAATGTATATATAAGGACAATATATCTGCAGGGTAAAAGCCTATGCACTGACTGTAATGTAATATTTCAGTCATGAATTCAATGGCTAAGGAGTGGGTAGAGGCTAGAGGTGTATCTGGAAGTGGCAGCAAACCTGAGGACGAGAGCTCACCTGGTTCTCCAAGTGAGTTTGGGGATGTGTCACTTCCAGATAAAAAATCGGTACAACATACATTGTACAAACTTTCGCATATATATGGGTACTAATGCGTCGTTTAGTTATCTTTAGAAAATGAAAATCGTATGTGCCTGTTTTTAGAAAATCCAATTTTTGTTAAAGTTGCCCAAAAATAAACTAGCCTTATATTCATTCACTGAGAAAATGAAATACGTAGTATTATTGCAGACATATACTCAAGTAACTGTACGAAATTTGATCAAAATCGTATGAGCCTGTTTTTAAAAAATCCAATTTCTGTTAATGTTGCACAAGAATAAAATAGCCTTATATTCATTCATTGATAAAATGAAATACGTAGTATTATTGTAGATGTATACTCAAGTAACTGTACGAAATTTTATCAAAATCGTTACAGCTGTTTTTGAGATAATCAGATTGCTGTTAAAAATGCATAGAATAAACTACTCTTCATTATTGATCAATGTCAACCATTTCTGCATACACTCTGCTCAGTATGATAAAATGCCTAAGTACAAGATTTCATTCATTTTCGCTCTACCGTCTAGGCTCCAGAGCCAGTAACAGACAGACAGACGGCATTGCAAAAACCACTTTTTCAGATTCTCACTCACTATGGCAGCCCAACAATTTAGAACAACATTGTTTATTGTATGCAATAATTCAATATCAGGAGAAATAATAAACAATATTAACAATGCAGACTGCTTTTCTTTAATTGTCGATGAAACTGAACCTGTTCCTGGTACAGAGACTTTAGCTCTATGTGCTCAGTATGTCAATAAAAATGACTTGAAATGTTTCAATAATTTGAAGCAATAACAGATGTTACTGGAGCAACAATTGCAGACAAAGTTCTAGATTGCCTTACTTTGTATGGAATACATGTAGAGAAAATGCAAGGTCAGATCTATGATGAGCCTGCAATCATAAGCAGCAAAAACAAATATTTTACTCATTATGAATTATCTTATTATATCTTTGCATTTTGAAAGCCTACTCAAGTTTACTTAAATAATTACATATGAATAATTTTAATTCAGTGTTCAAGCGATTCAATGAATCTTGGTGCTAGCTTTTGTAGCTTGGATGCATAACCAGTACTGAACTTGAATATCAAACAAAGATGTATATACACACATATTATTTTTAAGCAAGACAAAACCTGAATTGTGATTAAAAAGCAAGAAATTAGTTAATATAAAAGGATACTAGAATATGCAGAACTAAAATCTTTGTGTAACATCCAATTGATGCATTCAACAATATCTGCTTTAAGAGGATATCCTGTACATACAGACACATTCTCTTCATTCACCTCTTCGTATTCCTTAGAAACGCTTTCAAGAACGTTCAGAATTTTTCTCATGTTACCCTTTGCAACGGTTAAAAGGGCTTGCTTGCCATCCTCTGTTACTTTTATTCTGTAAAAATGATATGATATGAAGACAGTATCACTATACTTCATGAGATTAATAATAAATTAATGTATTTTAAAGTTACGTCACAAGAAAGTTATACAACTGCATTACTTACTTCTCTTGCTCAATCACATAATTCAATCTTGGTAGGATCTGTCCCTCATTCAACGGAGCAAAACGAAACCTTGTGCATCTGGATTGCAATGTAGGGATTATTTTGCTCAAGTTATTACATATAATGCATACACGAACATTTTCTTTTAATTTTTCAATGACTGTAAGAAAAACTTCATTAGGAAAAATACATCTCTAGCAAACTTCCTCAGTATTAATACATACTTACATAAAAACAAATAATTACATCAAGGAAAATAAAATCCAAAATTGGTAGACAAATTATAGTCATTATACTTACTGCGACAGAGAGCATTCTGGGCATCTTTAGTCATACCATCTGCCTCATCTAGAATCACTATTTTAAATCCCCCTTTTAAATTGGTCCCGGTTCTTGCAAATTTAAGGATTACACCTCCAACAATCCCTACTCCACCATCATCAGAACCATTAAGTTCTAAGACCTATATTGATAAAAGTGATTAACTTCTTGTTAGAGTTATATGAGAACTCTATTTTTTGCTAAGTGATATATTTGTTTGCGATTTGCCTTATACAGTAAGACCTGGGTTATACCTATTCCCGGGGAACATTAGAAAAATAAGTATAACTCAATAATATGTATAAGTCAGTGATACCAAATTAATGACATTGAATGCTTGAAGAGATGCATACGCATGTATATAGATTTTATTCGTATGAAAATAGTTATCAGTATAGATGAATAACCAAAACTATGAATTAAACTATGTAGCAGAAAATATTGGTAGCTAATATACTTAAACACCTTTAGTACATACAATAAGAACAATTGCACGTAAAATGTTATGTGCACTGCTTACGATGCACAGCAATTCATATCAGCTAGACATTGCTCTATGTTACATATCTTGTGACATTCATCAATATTGATATGCGACACTCATGCAAAAAAAAAGAATTAACTATGTGTGCATTAATTAATCTTTAATTTTCTAAGATGAACAATGTAAGTAATGTAATATGTATAAGATGTACATAGATTTTACAATTCCATAAAATACTCGTTGATTTTCGTCTGTTTCTTCCTCTTCGCAGCTATTGCATGTAGCACTCCCTCCAACTCACTCACAACAGACATGGCTCTCTCCCCCGCTTGCGTTGATGCAATGTAGCATTTTATCACATCGAGCCCCGCTAATGCTTCCGAAAATGATGGTACCTTTGGGGACAGGTCATTGTTATCGTCATCGCTTTTGTTATTTTCCTGTCGAACATCAGCGATTATTTCATCGTCATCTAAAAATTTAAGATTAAAAATTTTCTTCGATAATAATATCACCTTATACGGTGTTTTCGTAGTGATTTTTGTAATAAAAGCAACAACCTTGGTTAGCGCAGACAGCAACATCGTCATCACAGTGAACGAAAATGTCAAATGATATTTCTTGAGGCTATTCATCTGGGGGCTCAATCAATGCAGGAAGTTCAGAATCAGGATCCTCAGCATTGAAGAGAAATCTACCATGTTGAAAGCACTTCAGCACCGTGATGGGCTCTACTGCTTTCCATGCAGCTGCAACGATGCTCATAGCCTATGAAAGAACCGGGAACGTTAGTTGTAGTGCAGATTTAAGGATTAGAAGATACTCAAAGCACAATAATATAAATTCTTACCTTGAGGACATCAATCTGCAGGTTTTCTTTGCCAGCATCAACCTGAGAAATGGAATGCTGTACCAGCATTTTTCGGTAGTTTGCTTTCATATTAGCGATTACACCCAAATCAAGAGGTTGAAGCTTGCTTTTACTGTTTGGGGGGAAGAATTCCAGGCGAATGTTTGACATGTCCCCTGGAGGGTGTGCAGTGCAATTATCCCAGAAAAGGGTGATTTTCCTCTTCTCCAAACACATACGGTCATTAAGTTTCTGCAACCACTTGCCCATAATTACATTGGTCATCCATGAATTTGAGTTTGCATCTTAGTCAGTGGGAAATGTTTTCACATTTTTAAAACATCGTGAATTCTTGTATTTGCCAATCATGAGAGGGCGCATTTTGTCGCTTCCGTCCGCATTCGCACCCAATAAGACTGTAACACGCTGCTTGCTCTTCTTACCACCATGGCATGGATAGCCCTTTTCAGCCAGGGTTCTGTTTGGTAGAAGATTGAAAAAAACCCACTTTCATCGATGTTATATGTATCTCTCTGTGAATAGCCTGCGATAAGTAGGGGTAGCCGCTTGCTTTTCCAAAGCTCAGTAGACGCGTTGTCAACTGACTTAGATTCTCCACAAATCACATGGCATTCTTTAAATCCCTGCAACCACCCTCCAGAAGCCCTAAACTCTCCTTCACATTCATCTTCGCTGCAAACGACAGGGCTTTCTCCCGTATCATACCGCCTGTGATCGGAATACTTACTGCTTTCAGGAGAGCAATGCACACTCTAGATCTGTGAACTTCCCCGCTTGGAGACGCTTTCTTTTTATTGAACTTGGGCCAGCTTTTGAATAATTCTTCTTCGTTTCATCAGCTCTTGTCATGATGGTGCACAGTGCTGTATAGGGAACATTCTGACGTTCAGCAACAGTCTTCTTCGACTCATGCCGGCTTTCTTCGACTTCGTGAATTATGCGCATTTTCACCTCCAAGGAAAGCGCTTTTCGATCTCGTTTTTTGTCCATAATTACTTGATTAATCCAGTCACTTGCGTAAGAAAAACTAAAAGCTACAATAAGTAAATTCTTAAGTCTCAAACAAGTCAAGAATAGAACGATTAGGACCACACGCAATGAACACGCTGACAGACGTGAACAACGACGCAATGCTCTACTCACACGATAACTACGTTTCTGCGGTGACGAGAAACGGACACCGTATACTCGGTCAAGCCACTCTTTTTCTGAGTTATCATCGATAAAAAATCATTCTGCTCAGCGCATGCCTGTAGTTTCAATGTCGTGAACTTTGATCATAGCAACGAGAGGTGAAACAGGATACGTTTCCATCGAAAGACACCTCATAAGTGTTGAAACTTCAGTGGAAACTTTATCTGTTGTAAGCCGATTCTATATCGTCGATGGTTAATACCGACAAACGTACTCTCGAGAAAATGTATGAAAGAATTACGTAAAAAAAGATGCACCGAAGAAGACAGAAAGAGCCCTTACGTGTAAAAATGCGAAATAATAAGAATATTCTTCAGTACCGTAATCAATTTCTAAGTCTAATACGTATAAGTGGGAGAAAAAATTCCGCGGGACGAAACACGATGTACGTATAAACGAGAATTACGTACAATTCAGATACGCAGTAGGTATGTACATGCTTATGCATAGGCCTTTGCCTGGGATTACCAAAAAGTACGGATAAATCAGTATTACGTATAATCCAAATCTTACTGTAATAACATTAACGTACGCGACTGAATGCCAGTTCCACTTACCATATTGTTTAGCTCATCAGAACAATATTTTTTTTTTGCGAAGGCCAATATTGTACTCCTTTTCCCAGTACCCGGGGGTCCAAAGAAGAGTAAGTTAGGTAGTGCATCTCTATCCACTAAATATTTTTCGACTGAAAAGGGTTTAAACAACAAGTATTGAACAAGAAACGCTTTACAATGTAAATACGACGTAAACAAAAGTAATTACTTATTCTTATTATGTCCGCATGGGATATTAGCTCATCAAGTCCTTTGGGACGGTATTTTTCCACCCTGTAATAAGAAACCAAAATATAATGACGCACAGATTATCGCGCGGAATGAACTGTCCACTGTTACAAATGGAAACGAACTATTTGAAACACAGTTAACCAGACATGTAGTATTATTTCCTTATTCTGCGCTAATAATGATATTGAATCAATGAGTAGCGATGGTGTTGATTCCAAACAGTGTGTAACTTTGTTATCATGTACCTTCCGATAGCAAAAAACGAATGAACAAATTGTCAGCACTAATTCGGTGTACTTACCAAGGGAGATTATCTTTCACTGGTACGTTTCCCGACATCTTAAGCTTCAAGCAAACAATGCCACCGTCAGGTAAGTTCGCGCCACAACAACAATGGACGGCCTTTGACCTTCGACTATCGACACTCTATTTCAGCAATTTTCCGATAGTAGACGGCAGTATTGAAAATGTACCAAATTTCAAACCTAAACGAACCTAGTAAAAGAAACAGATTGGTTTCACTCAAGTAAAATGAGTTATAAAGGCAAATATATAAAATAATGGACTACGAACTAGTTTTTTAAATTCCTAAGGATAGGTAATTTTACTTATAGGGTACTATTATTTCTGTAAATAATCTACATAAATAAAATTGTTACCTCTGTCTCTACATTTGCTTTTTTGTCTGGGTTTTACTTTTTTTGTGTGTTTTGCATCACAAGAAGACGTTTGAACCTGTTTGCAGAATTGTTGTCTGTCTGTTTGTTACCGCATCACGCAAAAGCGGCTGCTCGATTTTTTATGAAACTTGCAGCGTATCTTTAGACTGGTCCAGCTTAAAATATAGGCTATGTGGGGTATCTCAAAAAATATTTTAAGTGGGGGTTTGGGGGGGCATCGATTTGGTTTTTCGACGATAACTCTCGAGTAAATTAACTTAGGTAGATCAAATTTGATATTCGTCTCTTTCAATACAAGTATAAGATCAAGTTCATAGATGAGCAAAATCAGACCAAGGGGAGGGGGGCACCCGTAAGAGAAATCGCTGATTTAAATCTAACGGTTGATTAGGTACATCGAAGAAGTATAAATAAGAAATATTTTAGGAAAACAGTTTGGGTAAATATTTTAGGAAAAAGTCTGTCTGTTTGTTTGTTTGTTACCGCATCACGCAAAATCGGCTGCTCGAATTTTTATGAAACTTGCAGCTTATCTTTAGACTGGTCCAGCTTAAAATATAGGCTACTAGCTGGAGTGTCCGTTGAATTTCAGCGGATTTAGTGAAACTAAAACTTCGACCGTGTAACATGTAATCATCGCAAGAATAGCATAATACAGTTAATGCAGTTAACAACATTGGAGATTCTTGGGCTGAGGTCAAGCAGTCAACCATGAATGGGTCATGGAATCAGCTCAGCCCACAGTTTGTCATTAATTTTAAAGGATTTGAAGAGACCCCTGAGCAGATCACCAGAGAAGTTGTTGCACTGGGGATGCAACTTGACTTAGAAATGGATGAGGCAGATGTCGATGAGCTAATTTCATCTTATGCAGAGGAGTTGACCAATAAAGACCTCATCGAATTGCAACAATCCATTGAGACCAAGGAAGATGGCGAAGATGATATTATGGTTTCTCCAACTAAACCTATGGACTTGTCTTTAAAAGACCTTAGTGAGATCTTCTGGAGTCTGGATAATTTCATAAACTTGATTGATGAAAAAGATCCTAATACTGAGATGAGCTCATTGGTGCAAAGTGCTGTTCTTAAGGACGTAGCCTGCTACAGGGTCCTTTATGAACAAAAGAAGAAGGCTACAATTCAACTGAAGCTGTATAAATTCTTTCAGAAGGTTGAAAGATCACAGCCAGCAGAAGCTGCTTCAACATCTGCTGCAAGGACTAGCCCATCCAATTCCCCAGTCAATAGCCCATCCAGTTCTCCATCCAATAGCTCCTCTTCTTCCAACTAAAATCTTCAAACTTCTCAATTAATAAACCAAGTCCAGTAAGCTCGGTTGAAAAAGATTTTAGGTGTGAAAATATTGTTTCTTTATTCTTAAGTTATTTTGTGCATTTTTAATAACTTTTATATTAATTTTGCTGCAATAAATAGTTGTATGTATATATAGATGCATGCAGGTATGTTATCCAGCTCGCACGAGTCATTTGTAACAAACGACTCGTGCGATCCGGACCGGGCTGTCTGCGCTGCATATTGCATACATCTGTCTTTGAAGTTCGAAACAAAAATTTATTTTTTCCTGATTAGGCAAAATTATTAATTCGTATCGTAAAAGAAGACTCGTCCTTGTTGCCGTAAATTATGTATATTTTTAATGTTTACAGAATTCACCGCTACATGGTGTTGGTGCTGTATACTGGCATTAAGATAAAGCGAAATATATCTGAAATGGATGGTTCTATGAAAATTAATTTCAAACAAAACTTGGGCAGAAATATTATTCTCTACAACTTTGGTCCTTACGAAGATTACCAATAATGATGTTTTTAAGGATATATTTCACGGAAACCAAAAAACAAGTTATTTATAAATAACTCCTAAACAATAACTCCTATAGAAAATTGTTTCAAATGAAAACTGTAGTAAATTACATTCTCTATAACTTTTGTATAGAATTGTATATACAATAATGATGTTTTCACGAAGAAATATCGCAAAAACCGAATCGGGTTCCGAATAAACCTCGACTTCCGGTTATCCGTTATTGTCAAAAAACTAATCAGTTCTTTGTGCTCATGATAAAGTGTTATATATGAAGTTTGGTAACCATATGGCACGTACATTTTGAGTTAGAGCGCCCACAATAACATACACACACACACAGACATCATTCCGAAAATAGTCTAAACGTGTTCTACGGACCTCAAAACATGTATTTCCGTTGAAATCTCGAAGTCAATTTTTTTCATGAATACAATACTTTCCCATTACTACGTATGGAGAAAGTAAAAAGATAAGGAAGAGAAGAAGACATCTGGGTAAACAAGATATTCATAAGAAGACACTGCTAAAACCAGTCTTTCATCATCCATGGTGACACCGGTCACCTCAGCCGTCACGTATCTACACTGTCTTCACCGCAGAATGCTCCAAGTGGTCGAAAAAATATTCCCTCACTCAATACTCTTCAATGTTACAATGAAAATGAAGATTGTGAGGACGCAACTGTTGAACAAATTGCAGCAAAACACCAAGAGACATCAGAAGACCACGAAAGTGATGAGCTTGACACACCTGATCTTGAGCGAGTGACTAACCAGGATGTCAGGAAATTTATTGCTGGATTACTACGCCACTTCATGCAGGAAGGCAATGAAGGCACTCCTTTATCTGCACTAGATATCTGCGCTGATTTTGTTCAGTTGCAGTCAATCAAAAGAACACGGCAGGGTACACTCGATAAATTCCTCCAACATCAGTAACTGTTAGGAACTAGATACGTGTTTGATACATACATTGAATTGAAATTGTTTTTAGCGTAAATATTTATCTCTGATATGTACCATTTGTTCCAAAAATTCATTTAAGTACATTTTTGTTGCTCAGTAAACGGTAGTTTCTCTTTTGTTTTATACCTTTTTAACTCTTTACGTAAAACTTCGCATAATTGGGGCAGATGCTTAATTGGGCCAAAGTGTTCTAGTCCCGATGTGTTCCAATTAACCGGAATCGACTGTATTTATAAATAATTGGTGTTTTCCGTTTTCATCGAATATGTTCATTAAAACGCTGTTATTTACAATCTTTATAAGGAACAAAGTTATAGAAAATAACATTCCTTCCAACTTTTGATATGTCTTGATACTGCTAACAACCAAGTGAACAATTACAGTGACCATTTTACAAAAAATCGGTACAATACACGTTGTACAAACTTTCTCATATACTAATGCGTCGTTTGGTTATATTTAGAAAATGAAAATCGTATGAGCCTGTTTTTAGAAAATCCAAGAGTTGCTTATTATACATGGTGATAAGACAATTTTCACATTTCACTCATAAAAACATGGGTGCGTACTATATAGGGTGCATATTATAATTGCAAAATTACGGTATATGTGCAAAAAAGAATTGGTACGTAAAAACAGGGAAAGAATTAGGTTCATGATTAAAACAACATTGTTCTCTGGTCAACAAGTTACAGGGGACTACTTGGACTCAGAGACAGTGGACCCATTGTACCTGAAGAGCATACTGAAAATGATGGAAACTTCAGAGCTGCTGTCAGACTTCAGGAAATACTAATTCTAGATATTAATCCTTAAAGTGCCAATGCCGATTAGATCGATGCTCCATTCCCTTGCAAAAAATGCCAGCATCGACTAGATCAATCCTTGATCTATTTCATCTAGTTTTCTTTCTAAGCGCAAGATGGTGTTATCCTTCTTCCAGCATGCTCCTAAGACCCTTCCCCGCATATTTTGAATATCTATGAGCACTTCATTTACCTAGGACGAAAACACCGACTTCCTAAAATCCTCAGTCTTTGCGTGCTCCTATGACCCTTCCCCGCACATTTGAGTATCTATGGGCACTTTATTTACCTAGGATGAGAATGCCCACTTCTTAAAACCCTCAGTCTACACTATGGCATCGTTTGGAAGGGATTCTTTGCGTGATCGAGAGGAAGGCATTCCTGAGTTTCTAGATGAATCTAATAGTAGTTCTTCTATTAGTGATGATTCAGATAGTAGTTATTATGAATTTCCCACCTCTGCGGTTGATGTGTCATCTCCCAAAAGCAGTTCTTCTTCGTTTCATCAGCTCTTGTCATGATGGTGCACAGTGCTGTATAGGGAACATTCTGACGTTCAGCAACAGTCTTCTTCGACTCATGCCGGCTTTCTTCGACTTCGTGAATTATGCGCATTTTCACCTCCAAGGAAAGCGCTTTTCGATCTCGTTTTTTGTCCATAATTACTTGATTAATCCAGTCACTTGCGTAAGAAAAACTAAAAGCTACAATAAGTAAATTCTTAAGTCTCAAACAAGTCAAGAATAGAACGATTAGGACCACACGCAATGAACACGCTGACAGACGTGAACAACGACGCAATGCTCTACTCACACGATAACTACGTTTCTGCGGTGACGAGAAACGGACACCGTATACTCGGTCAAGCCACTCTTTTTCTGAGTTATCATCGATAAAAAATCATTCTGCTCAGCGCATGCCTGTAGTTTCAATGTCGTGAACTTTGATCATAGCAACGAGAGGTGAAACAGGATACGTTTCCATCGAAAGACACCTCATAAGTGTTGAAACTTCAGTGGAAACTTTATCTGTTGTAAGCCGATTCTATATCGTCGATGGTTAATACCGACAAACGTACTCTCGAGAAAATGTATGAAAGAATTACGTAAAAAAAGATGCACCGAAGAAGACAGAAAGAGCCCTTACGTGTAAAAATGCGAAATAATAAGAATATTCTTCAGTACCGTAATCAATTTCTAAGTCTAATACGTATAAGTGGGAGAAAAAATTCCGCGGGACGAAACACGATGTACGTATAAACGAGAATTACGTACAATTCAGATACGCAGTAGGTATGTACATGCTTATGCATAGGCCTTTGCCTGGGATTACCAAAAAGTACGGATAAATCAGTATTACGTATAATCCAAATCTTACTGTAATAACATTAACGTACGCGACTGAATGCCAGTTCCACTTACCATATTGTTTAGCTCATCAGAACAATATTTTTTTTTTGCGAAGGCCAATATTGTACTCCTTTTCCCAGTACCCGGGGGTCCAAAGAAGAGTAAGTTAGGTAGTGCATCTCTATCCACTAAATATTTTTCGACTGAAAAGGGTTTAAACAACAAGTATTGAACAAGAAACGCTTTACAATGTAAATACGACGTAAACAAAAGTAATTACTTATTCTTATTATGTCCGCATGGGATATTAGCTCATCAAGTCCTTTGGGACGGTATTTTTCCACCCTGTAATAAGAAACCAAAATATAATGACGCACAGATTATCGCGCGGAATGAACTGTCCACTGTTACAAATGGAAACGAACTATTTGAAACACAGTTAACCAGACATGTAGTATTATTTCCTTATTCTGCGCTAATAATGATATTGAATCAATGAGTAGCGATGGTGTTGATTCCAAACAGTGTGTAACTTTGTTATCATGTACCTTCCGATAGCAAAAAACGAATGAACAAATTGTCAGCACTAATTCGGTGTACTTACCAAGGGAGATTATCTTTCACTGGTACGTTTCCCGACATCTTAAGCTTCAAGCAAACAATGCCACCGTCAGGTAAGTTCGCGCCACAACAACAATGGACGGCCTTTGACCTTCGACTATCGACACTCTATTTCAGCAATTTTCCGATAGTAGACGGCAGTATTGAAAATGTACCAAATTTCAAACCTAAACGAACCTAGTAAAAGAAACAGATTGGTTTCACTCAAGTAAAATGAGTTATAAAGGCAAATATATAAAATAATGGACTACGAACTAGTTTTTTAAATTCCTAAGGATAGGTAATTTTACTTATAGGGTACTATTATTTCTGTAAATAATCTACATAAATAAAATTGTTACCTCTGTCTCTACATTTGCTTTTTTGTCTGGGTTTTACTTTTTTTGTGTGTTTTGCATCACAAGAAGACGTTTGAACCTGTTTGCAGAATTGTTGTCTGTCTGTTTGTTACCGCATCACGCAAAAGCGGCTGCTCGATTTTTT
The DNA here is from genome assembly GCA_036926305.1 of Uropetala carovei. Lineage (NCBI taxonomy): Eukaryota > Metazoa > Arthropoda > Insecta > Odonata > Petaluridae > Uropetala > Uropetala carovei. The sequence continues at coordinate 29,038,620 of JAXCHB010000011.1, forward strand.
ATGAAACTTGCAGCGTATCTTTAGACTGGTCCAGCTTAAAATATAGGCTATGTGGGGTATCTCAAAAAATATTTTAAGTGGGGGTTTGGGGGGGCATCGATTTGGTTTTTCGACGATAACTCTCGAGTAAATTAACTTAGGTAGATCAAATTTGATATTCGTCTCTTTCAATACAAGTATAAGATCAAGTTCATAGATGAGCAAAATCAGACCAAGGGGAGGGGGGCACCCGTAAGAGAAATCGCTGATTTAAATCTAACGGTTGATTAGGTACATCGAAGAAGTATAAATAAGAAATATTTTAGGAAAACAGTTTGGGTAAATATTTTAGGAAAAAGTCTGTCTGTTTGTTTGTTTGTTACCGCATCACGCAAAATCGGCTGCTCGAATTTTTATGAAACTTGCAGCTTATCTTTAGACTGGTCCAGCTTAAAATATAGGCTACTAGCTGGAGTGTCCGTTGAATTTCAGCGGATTTAGTGAAACTAAAACTTCGACCGTGTAACATGTAATCATCGCAAGAATAGCATAATACAGTTAATGCAGTTAACAACATTGGAGATTCTTGGGCTGAGGTCAAGCAGTCAACCATGAATGGGTCATGGAATCAGCTCAGCCCACAGTTTGTCATTAATTTTAAAGGATTTGAAGAGACCCCTGAGCAGATCACCAGAGAAGTTGTTGCACTGGGGATGCAACTTGACTTAGAAATGGATGAGGCAGATGTCGATGAGCTAATTTCATCTTATGCAGAGGAGTTGACCAATAAAGACCTCATCGAATTGCAACAATCCATTGAGACCAAGGAAGATGGCGAAGATGATATTATGGTTTCTCCAACTAAACCTATGGACTTGTCTTTAAAAGACCTTAGTGAGATCTTCTGGAGTCTGGATAATTTCATAAACTTGATTGATGAAAAAGATCCTAATACTGAGATGAGCTCATTGGTGCAAAGTGCTGTTCTTAAGGACGTAGCCTGCTACAGGGTCCTTTATGAACAAAAGAAGAAGGCTACAATTCAACTGAAGCTGTATAAATTCTTTCAGAAGGTTGAAAGATCACAGCCAGCAGAAGCTGCTTCAACATCTGCTGCAAGGACTAGCCCATCCAATTCCCCAGTCAATAGCCCATCCAGTTCTCCATCCAATAGCTCCTCTTCTTCCAACTAAAATCTTCAAACTTCTCAATTAATAAACCAAGTCCAGTAAGCTCGGTTGAAAAAGATTTTAGGTGTGAAAATATTGTTTCTTTATTCTTAAGTTATTTTGTGCATTTTTAATAACTTTTATATTAATTTTGCTGCAATAAATAGTTGTATGTATATATAGATGCATGCAGGTATGTTATCCAGCTCGCACGAGTCATTTGTAACAAACGACTCGTGCGATCCGGACCGGGCTGTCTGCGTTGCATATTGCATACATCTGTCTTTGAAGTTCGAAACAAAAATTTATTTTTTCCTGATTAGTGCAAAAAATAAGTTATGCATTTAAAATATTTACTATATAATTTATTCATAATTTAATATTGTTGTATTAACATATTAGTAATGTTATTTTATCTTTATGGAACCTGAGGACTTGCATATACATGCAAGTATATGGAAAAACGGAGTTCGACATTCGAATATTCGAGATTCGAACACGTTTTCAGGAAGGCATCACCAACGAGACTCAGGAGTCGCCTGTACTTAAAAGATAAATTTAGTGAAAATGGACAAGAAATTGTAAATTTATTTGCTACTCACTTTGGTTCCTCAGTCCTGGTTTGCAAGCTAAATAGGTTTTCAAGCTTTGTTAGAAGAATTAGGTTTTGCACGAAAGTTATAATGTGTGCCTTAAATGAAGCACGCTATGTTATTTACAATTTTTAAATGTGTCTCAGCAAATTAGATTGAAACTGGGTACAGGCTTATGTTTCACAGATGAATAAAATGAGTTATTCAAAAGAATAATTACATTGGGTTGGGTTTAGTTTGGGAGGTTATTTGCAATGGTATTTGCCACTCACTTGAAACAATTAATATCGGCTAGTATTCCTCAACTTACACAGGGGCCGGTTACTGTAAGCAACATAGGCATACAGGAGCCACTTTAGATGGCTGGCAAAATGAATCTGAGATATAAACGTAGGGTGACTATGGAAAGATACTTAATGCTTTGTCATATCTCACTGGAGAGGCCCATGGCACTACTATTATACAATTGTCTAAAAATCCCCTATATCTCCAATGGTCTTCCAACACCATTGCATCATTATTGAAGGATTATTTTTAGCCACATAGCTCTCTCTCCCTCACTTCTTGATTCAACATCGATATCCCTAGCAGCAGCTCACTAATCAAATGTGTCTAGTAAGAGGCTGGATAAACAGAGACGAGAGATTTGTAAATATTTTTCTCTGGCCTGCTAGCGATTTTTTCTATGTCTTCGGACTCCTCTAACTCTAAACAAGTTGACTAATCAGTATTCTTAAAGATAAGTAAGGGAACAATAGTATTTAAGGGCAATTCACAATAGCATATTTTGACTATCAACTATCTTAGAACATACATGCATGTGTCCGAAATTCATAAAAGTGAAAGACGACAACTGTCACCCCTCACAGAGAGGCACCTCCATGCAGGGCTACCTGTTTAGCGCCAGTCCTGCTGACATGGTTAAAGCAAAATTATTCATTCCCTTCAACTATTCATTGTCTTGCTCAGAATTTCCTAAGATGACTTATTTTAGTGTATGCGGATATTTATTTAAATCTGCTACAAGTAAAAATAAGTACAAATTCCTGAATGATACTATTGTATAAAATGCAATTGGACTCTAATTTCTGTATATCATCATTTAAGGAAACAGTGTTTCATATTTTTGTTTGGGGATTATTAAAGGGTTGGAAGTATATTTATGTTGTTGTACTTTTTATATGCTGGTTTAAAAAAGGTATTTAACATAACTGTATATTTTTTTGCATACCTTTTTTTAATATTTTAGATTGAATAATGTGTTTCGACAATTTCTGGATTTTCTCTGAATCAGTGGTTCCCAACGTTTTTGATGTGGTGACCCACGAATCCAAGTTTTCTCAGTATGGAAACCCATCCATTTATTGTAAAATAATTTTTGGATCTTTGGTTTTTAAAAATCTGTTTCGTGCATTTTAACAGCAGTTTGCATATTTTATAATAATTATCAGAGGCATCCAGGCTAAAGTTTAATTTAAAAATCCCATTAAGATGGAATTTGTTGAAAAAATATTTATAGTAGAGGGTTTTCGTGACCCACCTGCATGGCCTACGTGACCTACCTGTGGGTTATGACAGGTTAACATTTCCAAGTTGAATGTACAATTCTGCATCTGTTCCTTATTTCAGTATCCAAATGCTTTATTGAAGCTTATCCAATAAAACACTCAAGCAACCAGAATATTCATTTAACCGGAAACTCAATTCCCCGGGCATTCCAGATAACAGCAAATTTACTGATATAAGATTCCATTATGATTTTTTTTTAATTTCTCTTGATCAGTAATTCAGCTTACATTTGAATGTTTATCTATTACAGGGTTTCCCAAACTTTTTTGGCTGTGTACCCGTTAGAACTCAATTAATCAATTTAAGTATCCCCTTATAAAAGAACATAAGTATTACAAAAATCTGATGTGGCCAACACATGACTTTCTCCATATTTGGGGTATAGATATTTAAATTATTATGCCTTACTATCGGACGGCTAATTTTTGGCTATGTAGAACGTAGTATCAGTAGCCGGGAGTCAGAAGGTGCGAATCATTATTGTGCAGCATGGTAAAACCATATATTTGTGTAAAATCCTATTTATAAAAATAATATTTTGTATTATGTTGCAAAAATGTCATTGTATGTAAAATGCACACAAATTTAGCACTATATGATTTAATAAACTAATAAAAATAGTCAGTAGATGGTAGACTGTGAGGATTAATTCACCACATATCAATGCTCGATTCCCCACAAGTTGTGCGTGGCAATGGTATTGGACACCTTTGTTCTATATCAACAACAAAGTGAAAAAATCTGATGTGGCCAACACATGACTTTCTCCATATTTGCGGTATAGATATTTAAATTATTATGAATAGCATTATAAGGCAAAATTATTATTTCATATCGTAAAAGAATACAGTCGTCCTTATTGCCGTAAATTATATTTTGAATATGTTTACAGAATTCACCGCAAGATGGTGGTGCTGTATACTGAAAATTTACGAATAAATTGATTATCTACTAAATGAAAGGTTCTACATTTGACAGAAACCGAAAAAACCGATTATTTATAAATAATTCCTTAAAAATAACTGCTATAGAAAATTGTTTCAAATAAAATTTGTAGGAAATTGCATTCTCTATAATACTTGTATCAATTTGTACACACAATAATGATGTTTTAATGAAGAAATATCGCAAAAACCTAATTGGGTTTCCAATAAACCTCGACTTCCGGTTATCCGTTATTGTCCAAAAACTAATCAGTTGTTTGTGCTCGTGTTAAAGTTTTATATATGAAGTTTGGTATTAATCTGACATGTACTTCTTGAGTTAGAGTGCCCAAAATCACATACATACATACATCCATCCACACACACAGACATCATTCCGAAAATACTCTAAACGTGTTCTAGGGACCTCAAAACATGTATTTCTGTTGAAATCTCAAAGTCAATTTTCACAATACTTTCCCTATACTACGTATGGAGAAAGTAAAAAGCTCATTTGTAGTGACCAGTGCCATATTATCTGCCATTACAAAAATTATCTCAAGTACCCCCTAGCACCTTTAAAAGTACCACCAGAAGAATGGGTACCCCAGTTTGGGAAACCCTGATCTATTATATAATTACCAATCTCAATCATCTTTATTAAGTTTTTTATTTATTTACAAACATACATAACATTACTCTACTTCATTGTCTGCAATTTCTTGAAACACACTGACTAAGGAACTTAGCTGCACATTTTCGGAAGTACCAAGAGATACTCTATGCTCGATATCTGCCATTTTGCACAGCAGATGGATTCGTTTTTCCGAAGTCAGCTGAACTGCATGGAAAAAAAGAAAATTTGTATGAGTCGATAAGAGTCTACATATTTAGCATAACTAAATCGTAAATTTTTAAAATTTACATTACTTACGTTGATGAACATAACTGTGAATTTCAGTTAGGATATCTGTTGCTGCAAATCCTTTTTCAGTTTTCAAGTCCATAATTTCTGATTATTGTTAAAAATTATACCAGGCTTGCCAGAAAACAAAAAATATTAATATGTTTTCATTTCTTATTATTTTGGCAACACAAACATATTTTATACCAAATTTTTATAAATAATAATAACAAACAATCAATGCGCAGGGAAAACTGATGGCCAAGTAATTGAGACAGCTAATCACTCGTAATGCATTTAATACTGTTTTAAATATATATTTGTTTTTAAACACATGCACTGTTACTTTTGTAAATGTATACTGTATTCCTACTTAAGTCTAATTTCTGGAAATTCATATTTTGGTGCAACGACAGAGCAGGAACTGAAATAAGAGAGAGGGCATTGCCCTAACCCAGGGGGAGGGGAGGGGAGGGGGGGGGGGGGGGGGGGGACCAACTTATATGCAAAGGGCTACTTTCACTCTGTCAACTCTCTTGCTGGCTACTAAATTTTTTAACACATATATTAGGGTATTGTAACTATGAGTTAAATGCAAAATAACCGTAAGGAAACCATTTATTATACACCATTTATGAAAATCAACCAAATAAATAATTGATAAATTCGACCTTTATTTAAACGATTATGGGCACGTTGCACCGTACATCTTAAGTCAGTGATCGGTAATTAAGCTGGTAAGGGTGGCATAATAAGCACCAATGCCCCAAACTCATCCCATGAGAGTGGCTGGTCGATGGGAGTGGATATTTTTGTCATTAAGACCACCTTACTTTAATTTTCCAAACAAAATATACATAAAACATACACATTAGCATTCTGTTTTTATGAATAAAAGATCTGATGTGACCAGCACATGACTTTCTCCATATTTGGGATATAGATATTTAAATTATTATGAATAGCACTAAGGCAAAATTATTATTTAGTATCGCGAAGGAATACAGTCATCCTTATTGCAGTAAATTATATGTAGAATATGTTGACAGCATTCACCGCAAGATGGTGGTGCTGTATACTGAAAATTTACGAAAAATTGATTACCTACTAAATGAAAGGCTCTACGAAAATTTGTTTCAAACAAAACTTGGAAGAAGTATTATTCTCTATAACTTTGGTCCTCACGAATATTACCAATAACGACGTTTTTGAGGAGATATTTGATGAAAACTGAAAAAACCGATTATTTATAAATAATTCCTAAACAATAACTGCTATGTAAATTTGTTTTAAATGAAAGTTGTAGGAAATTATATTCTCTATAACCTTTGAATAGAAATGTATATACATTAATGATGTTTTAACGGAGGTATTTCACCAAAACCGAATTGGGTTTTGAATAAACCGCAACTTCTGCTTTACCGGTATTGTCCAAAAACTAATGAGTTCTTTGTGCTCATACCAAAGTGTTATATATGAAATTTGGTAATGATATGGCAAGCACTTTTCGAGTTAGAGCACCCACAATCACATACACACAGACATCATTCCAAAAATAGTCTAAAGGCCGATTCACTCTGGACGGTGAGAGCACGGTGAGGACAGGGGCAATTTTGTAGTGAGTATTCACACCAGGCGGTGAGGGCACGGGCAATGCGAGGGCCCACTGCGGGCTCTCAGCTAGAAATGCCATTAGTATTTCCAGTTGCTTTCCTGCGGGCATTCACATAACATGCTCAGCGACCACTAAGAGAGCGTCATAGTGATCAGCATGATGTCGGACGGTTCGGACACCTAAAGGTTTATTGTCTCTGCCTTGTTGGAACAAGCAGAAAAAAATCTGATGTGGCCCTCACATGACTTTCCTCATATTTGGGGTATAGATATTTAAATTATTATGAATAATATTACGAGGCAAAATTATTAATTCGTATCGTAAAAGAAGACTCGTCCTTGTTGCCGTAAATTATGTATATTTTTAATGTTTACAGAATTCACCGCTACATGGTGTTGGTGCTGTATACTGGCATTAAGATAAAGCGAAATATATCTGAAATGGATGGTTCTATGAAAATTAATTTCAAACAAAACTTGGGCAGAAATATTATTCTCTACAACTTTGGTCCTTACGAAGATTACCAATAATGATGTTTTTAAGGATATATTTCACGGAAACCAAAAAACAAGTTATTTATAAATAACTCCTAAACAATAACTCCTATAGAAAATTGTTTCAAATGAAAACTGTAGTAAATTACATTCTCTATAACTTTTGTATAGAATTGTATATACAATAATGATGTTTTCACGAAGAAATATCGCAAAAACCGAATCGGGTTCCGAATAAACCTCGACTTCCGGTTATCCGTTATTGTCAAAAAACTAATCAGTTCTTTGTGCTCATGATAAAGTGTTATATATGAAGTTTGGTAACCATATGGCACGTACATTTTGAGTTAGAGCGCCCACAATAACATACACACACACACAGACATCATTCCGAAAATAGTCTAAACGTGTTCTACGGACCTCAAAACATGTATTTCCGTTGAAATCTCGAAGTCAATTTTTTTCATGAATACAATACTTTCCCATTACTACGTATGGAGAAAGTAAAAAGATAAGGAAGAGAAGAAGACATCTGGGTAAACAAGATATTCATAAGAAGACACTGCTAAAACCAGTCTTTCATCATCCATGGTGACACCGGTCACCTCAGCCGTCACGTATCTACACTGTCTTCACCGCAGAATGCTCCAAGTGGTCGAAAAAATATTCCCTCACTCAATACTCTTCAATGTTACAATGAAAATGAAGATTGTGAGGACGCAACTGTTGAACAAATTGCAGCAAAACACCAAGAGACATCAGAAGACCACGAAAGTGATGAGCTTGACACACCTGATCTTGAGCGAGTGACTAACCAGGATGTCAGGAAATTTATTGCTGGATTACTACGCCACTTCATGCAGGAAGGCAATGAAGGCACTCCTTTATCTGCACTAGATATCTGCGCTGATTTTGTTCAGTTGCAGTCAATCAAAAGAACACGGCAGGGTACACTCGATAAATTCCTCCAACATCAGTAACTGTTAGGAACTAGATACGTGTTTGATACATACATTGAATTGAAATTGTTTTTAGCGTAAATATTTATCTCTGATATGTACCATTTGTTCCAAAAATTCATTTAAGTACATTTTTGTTGCTCAGTAAACGGTAGTTTCTCTTTTGTTTTATACCTTTTTAACTCTTTACGTAAAACTTCGCATAATTGGGGCAGATGCTTAATTGGGCCAAAGTGTTCTAGTCCCGATGTGTTCCAATTAACCGGAATCGACTGTATTTATAAATAATTGGTGTTTTCCGTTTTCATCGAATATGTTCATTAAAACGCTGTTATTTACAATCTTTATAAGGAACAAAGTTATAGAAAATAACATTCCTTCCAACTTTTGATATGTCTTGATACTGCTAACAACCAAGTGAACAATTACAGTGACCATTTTACAAAAAATCGGTACAATACACGTTGTACAAACTTTCTCATATACTAATGCGTCGTTTGGTTATATTTAGAAAATGAAAATCGTATGAGCCTGTTTTTAGAAAATCCAAGAGTTGCTTATTATACATGGTGATAAGACAATTTTCACATTTCACTCATAAAAACATGGGTGCGTACTATATAGGGTGCATATTATAATTGCAAAATTACGGTATATGTGCAAAAAAGAATTGGTACGTAAAAACAGGGAAAGAATTAGGTTCATGATTAAAACAACATTGTTCTCTGGTCAACAAGTTACAGGGGACTACTTGGACTCAGAGACAGTGGACCCATTGTACCTGAAGAGCATACTGAAAATGATGGAAACTTCAGAGCTGCTGTCAGACTTCAGGAAATACTAATTCTAGATATTAATCCTTAAAGTGCCAATGCCGATTAGATCGATGCTCCATTCCCTTGCAAAAAATGCCAGCATCGACTAGATCAATCCTTGATCTATTTCATCTAGTTTTCTTTCTAAGCGCAAGATGGTGTTATCCTTCTTCCAGCATGCTCCTAAGACCCTTCCCCGCATATTTTGAATATCTATGAGCACTTCATTTACCTAGGACGAAAACACCGACTTCCTAAAATCCTCAGTCTTTGCGTGCTCCTATGACCCTTCCCCGCACATTTGAGTATCTATGGGCACTTTATTTACCTAGGATGAGAATGCCCACTTCTTAAAACCCTCAGTCTACACTATGGCATCGTTTGGAAGGGATTCTTTGCGTGATCGAGAGGAAGGCATTCCTGAGTTTCTAGATGAATCTAATAGTAGTTCTTCTATTAGTGATGATTCAGATAGTAGTTATTATGAATTTCCCACCTCTGCGGTTGATGTGTCATCTCCCAAAAGCAGTTCTCCCCCTAGGAAAGGGTTGCACGTCCACCGGTGTCGGAGAGCGACGAAAGTGATTCTGATTGGTATGACATATCTGCAAGTCACGAAGATGTTGTCGGTAATCTACCGATTAAGTATGCAGGGCTTCAAGGCCAAACACATGCTCCATCTCTCCATTCTGCAGCAATAGATTATTTTAATCTATTTTTTTACGAAAGCACTCTTTTTGATGACGGATGTCGAAACCAACAGGTATGCAGGGCAATTTTTCAAATCAAATGAATGTCTTACCCTACGATCTCCTGCAAATGTGTAGCAGGATACCTGTGTTGCTCAAATGAAGGCCTTCATTGCCTGCATTATCAATACGGGCATCACGTGCAAACCAACAATATATAGTTACTGGTCCACCAGTGGTGAAACCTGATCTCGTACAAGAGTACAACAAATACATGGGGGCATCAATATCTCGGACATGATGCTATATAGCTATCTAGATGAGAACTTTCAAATACTGGAAAAAGGTACTTTTCAACATAGTCTTGCAAATGCCATTGAATGTATATATAAGGACAATATATCTGCAGGGTAAAAGCCTATGCACTGACTGTAATGTAATATTTCAGTCATGAATTCAATGGCTAAGGAGTGGGTAGAGGCTAGAGGTGTATCTGGAAGTGGCAGCAAACCTGAGGACGAGAGCTCACCTGGTTCTCCAAGTGAGTTTGGGGATGTGTCACTTCCAGATAAAAAATCGGTACAACATACATTGTACAAACTTTCGCATATATATGGGTACTAATGCGTCGTTTAGTTATCTTTAGAAAATGAAAATCGTATGTGCCTGTTTTTAGAAAATCCAATTTTTGTTAAAGTTGCCCAAAAATAAACTAGCCTTATATTCATTCACTGAGAAAATGAAATACGTAGTATTATTGCAGACATATACTCAAGTAACTGTACGAAATTTGATCAAAATCGTATGAGCCTGTTTTTAAAAAATCCAATTTCTGTTAATGTTGCACAAGAATAAAATAGCCTTATATTCATTCATTGATAAAATGAAATACGTAGTATTATTGTAGATGTATACTCAAGTAACTGTACGAAATTTTATCAAAATCGTTACAGCTGTTTTTGAGATAATCAGATTGCTGTTAAAAATGCATAGAATAAACTACTCTTCATTATTGATCAATGTCAACCATTTCTGCGTACACTCTGCTCAGTATGATAAAATGCCTAAGTACAAGATTTCATTCATTTTCGCTCTACCGTCTAGGCTCCAGAGCCAGTAACAGACAGACAGACGGCATTGCAAAAACCACTTTTTCAGATTCTCACTCACTATGGCAGCCCAACAATTTAGAACAACATTGTTGATTGTATGCAATAATTCAATATCAGGAGAAATAATAAACAATATTAACAATGCAGACTGCTTTTCTTTAATTGTCGATGAAACTGAACCTGTTCCTGGTACAGAGACTTTAGCTCTATGTGCTCAGTATGTCAATAAAAATGACTTGAAATGTTTCAATAATTTGAAGCAATAACAGATGTTACTGGAGCAACAATTGCAGACAAAGTTCTAGATTGCCTTACTTTGTATGGAATACATGTAGAGAAAATGCAAGGTCAGATCTATGATGAGCCTGCAATCATAAGCAGCAAAAACAAATATTTTACTCATTATGAATTATCTTATTATATCTTTGCATTTTGAAAGCCTACTCAAGTTTACTTAAATAATTACATATGAATAATTTTAATTCAGTGTTCAAGCGATTCAATGAATCTTGGTGCTAGCTTTTGTAGCTTGGATGCATAACCAGTACTGAACTTGAATATCAAACAAAGATGTATATACACACATATTATTTTTAAGCAAGACAAAACCTGAATTGTGATTAAAAAGCAAGAAATTAGTTAATATAAAAGGATACTAGAATATGCAGAACTAAAATCTTTGTGTAACATCCAATTGATGCATTCAACAATATCTGCTTTAAGAGGATATCCTGTACATACAGACACATTCTCTTCATTCACCTCTTCGTATTCCTTAGAAACGCTTTCAAGAACGTTCAGAATTTTTCTCATGTTACCCTTTGCAACTGTTAAAAGGGCTTGCTTGCCATCCTCTGTTACTTTTATTCTGTAAAAATGATATGATATGAAGACAGTATCACTATACTTCATGAGATTAATAATAAATTAATGTATTTTAAAGTTACGTCACAAGAAAGTTATACAACTGCATTACTTACTTCTCTTGCTCAATCACATAATTCAATCTTGGTAGGATCTGTCCCTCATTCAACGGAGCAAAACGAAACCTTGTGCATCTGGATTGCAATGTAGGGATTATTTTGCTCAAGTTATTACATATAATGCATACACGAACATTTTCTTTTAATTTTTCAATGACTGTAAGAAAAACTTCATTAGGAAAAATACATCTCTAGCAAACTTCCTCAGTATTAATACATACTTACATAAAAACAAATAATTACATCAAGGAAAATAAAATCCAAAATTGGTAGACAAATTATAGTCATTATACTTACTGCGACAGAGAGCATTCTGGGCATCTTTAGTCATACCATCTGCCTCATCTAGAATCACTATTTTAAATCCCCCTTTTAAATTGGTCCCGGTTCTTGCAAATTTAAGGATTACACCTCCAACAATCCCTACTCCACCATCATCAGAACCATTAAGTTCTAAGACCTATATTGATAAAAGTGATTAACTTCTTGTTAGAGTTATATGAGAACTCTATTTTTTGCTAAGTGATATATTTGTTTGCGATTTGCCTTATACAGTAAGACCTGGGTTATACCTATTCCCGGGGAACATTAGAAAAATAAGTATAACTCAATAATATGTATAAGTCAGTGATACCAAATTAATGACATTGAATGCTTGAAGAGATGCATACGCATGTATATAGATTTTATTCGTATGAAAATAGTTATCAGTATAGATGAATAACCAAAACTATGAATTAAACTATGTAGCAGAAAATATTGGTAGCTAATATACTTAAACACCTTTAGTACAATAAGAACAATTGCACGTAAAATGTTATGTGCACTGCTTACGATGCACAGCAATTCATATCAGCTAGACATTGCTCTATGTTACATATCTTGTGACATTCATCAATATTGATATGCGACACTCATGCAAAAAAAAAGAATTAACTATGTGTGCATTAATTAATCTTTAATTTTCTAAGATGAACAATGTAAGTAATGTAATATGTATAAGATGTACATAGATTTTACAATTCCATAAAATACTCGTTGATTTTCGTCTGTTTCTTCCTCTTCGCAGCTATTGCATGTAGCACTCCCTCCAACTCACTCACAACAGACATGGCTCTCTCCCCCGCTTGCGTTGATGCAATGTAGCATTTTATCACATCGAGCCCCGCTAATGCTTCCGAAAATGATGGTACCTTTGGGGACAGGTCATTGTTATCGTCATCGCTTTTGTTATTTTCCTGTCGAACATCAGCGATTATTTCATCGTCATCTAAAAATTTAAGATTAAAAATTTTCTTCGATAATAATATCACCTTATACGGTGTTTTCGTAGTGATTTTTGTAATAAAAGCAACAACCTTGGTTAGCGCAGACAGCAACATCGTCATCACAGTGAACGAAAATGTCAAATGATATTTCTTGAGGCTATTCATCTGGGGGCTCAATCAATGCAGGAAGTTCAGAATCAGGATCCTCAGCATTGAAGAGAAATCTACCATGTTGAAAGCACTTCAGCACCGTGATGGGCTCTACTGCTTTCCATGCAGCTGCAACGATGCTCATAGCCTATGAAAGAACCGGGAACGTTAGTTGTAGTGCAGATTTAAGGATTAGAAGATACTCAAAGCACAATAATATAAATTCTTACCTTGAGGACATCAATCTGCAGGTTTTCTTTGCCAGCATCAACCTGAGAAATGGAATGCTGTACCAGCATTTTTCGGTAGTTTGCTTTCATATTAGCAATTACACCCAAATCAAGAGGTTGAAGCTTGCTTTTACTGTTTGGGGGGAAGAATTCCAGGCGAATGTTTGACATGTCCCCTGGAGGGTGTGCAGTGCAATTATCCCAGAAAAGGGTGATTTTCCTCTTCTCCAAACACATACGGTCATTAAGTTTCTGCAACCACTTGCCCATAATTACATTGGTCATCCATGAATTTCAGTTTGCATCTTAGTCAGTGGGAAATGTTTTCACATTTTTAAAACATCGTGGATTCTTGTATTTGCCAATCATGAGAGGGCGCATTTTGTCGCTTCCGTCCGCATTCGCACCCAATAAGACTGTAACACGCTGCTTGCTCTTCTTACCACCATGGCATGGATAGCCCTTTTCAGCCAGGGTTCTGTTTGGTAGAAGATTGAAAAAAACCCACTTTCATCGATGTTATATGTATCTCTCTGTGAATAGCCTGCGATAAGTAGGGGTAGCCGCTTGCTTTTCCAAAGCTCAGTAGACGCGTTGTCAACTGACTTAGATTCTCCACAAATCACATGGCATTCTTTAAATCCCTGCAACCACCCTCCAGAAGCCCTAAACTCTCCTTCACATTCATCTTCGCTGCAAACGACAGGGCTTTCTCCTGTATCATACCGCCTGTGATCGGAATACTTACTGCTTTCAGGAGAGCAATGCACACTCTAGATCTGTGAACTTCCCCGCTTGGAGACGCTTTCTTTTTATTGAACTTGGGCCAGCTTTTGAATAATTCTTCTTCGTTTCATCAGCTCTTGTCATGATGGTGCACAGTGCTGTATAGGGAACATTCTGACGTTCAGCAACAGTCTTCTTCGACTCATGCCGGCTTTCTTCGACTTCGTGAATTATGCGCATTTTCACCTCCAAGGAAAGCGCTTTTCGATCTCGTTTTTTGTCCATAATTACTTGATTAATCCAGTCACTTGCGTAAGAAAAACTAAAAGCTACAATAAGTAAATTCTTAAGTCTCAAACAAGTCAAGAATAGAACGATTAGGACCACACGCAATGAACACGCTGACAGACGTGAACAACGACGCAATGCTCTACTCACACGATAACTACGTTTCTGCGGTGACGAGAAACGGACACCGTATACTCGGTCAAGCCACTCTTTTTCTGAGTTATCATCGATAAAAAATCATTCTGCTCAGCGCATGCCTGTAGTTTCAATGTCGTGAACTTTGATCATAGCAACGAGAGGTGAAACAGGATACGTTTCCATCGAAAGACACCTCATAAGTGTTGAAACTTCAGTGGAAACTTTATCTGTTGTAACCCGATTCTATATCGTCGATGGTTAATACCGACAAACGTACTCTCGAGAAAATGTATGAAAGAATTACGTAAAAAAAGATGCACCGAAGAAGACAGAAAGAGCCCTTACGTGTAAAAATGCGAAATAATAAGAATATTCTTCAGTACCGTAATCAATTTCTAAGTCTAATACGTATAAGTGGGAGAAAAAATTCCGCGGGACGAAACACGATGTACGTATAAACGAGAATTACGTACAATTCAGATACGCAGTAGGTATGTACATGCTTATGCATAGGCCTTTGCCTGGGATTACCAAAAAGTACGGATAAATCAGTATTACGTATAATCCAAATCTTACTGTAATAACATTAACGTACGCGACTGAATGCCAGTTCCACTTACCATATTGTTTAGCTCATCAGAACAATATTTTTTTTTTGCGAAGGCCAATATTGTACTCCTTTTCCCAGTACCCGGGGGTCCAAAGAAGAGTAAGTTAGGTAGTGCATCTCTATCCACTAAATATTTTTCGACTGAAAAGGGTTTAAACAACAAGTATTGAACAAGAAACGCTTTACAATGTAAATACGACGTAAACAAAAGTAATTACTTATTCTTATTATGTCCGCATGGGATATTAGCTCATCAAGTCCTTTGGGACGGTATTTTTCCACCCTGTAATAAGAAACCAAAATATAATGACGCACAGATTATCGCGCGGAATGAACTGTCCACTGTTACAAATGGAAACGAACTATTTGAAACACAGTTAACCAGACATGTAGTATTATTTCCTTATTCTGCGCTAATAATGATATTGAATCAATGAGTAGCGATGGTGTTGATTCCAAACAGTGTGTAACTTTGTTATCATGTACCTTCCGATAGCAAAAAACGAATGAACAAATTGTCAGCACTAATTCGGTGTACTTACCAAGGGAGATTATCTTTCACTGGTACGTTTCCCGACATCTTAAGCTTCAAGCAAACAATGCCACCGTCAGGTAAGTTCGCGCCACAACAACAATGGACGGCCTTTGACCTTCGACTATCGACACTCTATTTCAGCAATTTTCCGATAGTAGACGGCAGTATTGAAAATGTACCAAATTTCAAACCTAAACGAACCTAGTAAAAGAAACAGATTGGTTTCACTCAAGTAAAATGAGTTATAAAGGCAAATATATAAAATAATGGACTACGAACTAGTTTTTTAAATTCCTAAGGATAGGTAATTTTACTTATAGGGTACTATTATTTCTGTAAATAATCTACATAAATAAAATTGTTACCTCTGTCTCTACATTTGCTTTTTTGTCTGGGTTTTACTTTTTTTGTGTGTTTTGCATCACAAGAAGACGTTTGAACCTGTTTGCAGAATTGTTGTCTGTCTGTTTGTTACCGCATCACGCAAAAGCGGCTGCTCGATTTTTTATGAAACTTGCAGCGTATCTTTAGACTGGTCCAGCTTAAAATATAGGCTATGTGGGGTATCTCAAAAAATATTTTAAGTGGGGGTTTGGGGGGGCATCGATTTGGTTTTTCGACGATAACTCTCGAGTAAATTAACTTAGGTAGATCAAATTTGATATTCGTCTCTTTCAATACAAGTATAAGATCAAGTTCATAGATGAGCAAAATCAGACCAAGGGGAGGGGGGCACCCGTAAGAGAAATCGCTGATTTAAATCTAACGGTTGATTAGGTACATCGAAGAAGTATAAATAAGAAATATTTTAGGAAAACAGTTTGGGTAAATATTTTAGGAAAAAGTCTGTCTGTTTGTTTGTTTGTTACCGCATCACGCAAAATCGGCTGCTCGAATTTTTATGAAACTTGCAGCTTATCTTTAGACTGGTCCAGCTTAAAATATAGGCTACTAGCTGGAGTGTCCGTTGAATTTCAGCGGATTTAGTGAAACTAAAACTTCGACCGTGTAACATGTAATCATCGCAAGAATAGCATAATACAGTTAATGCAGTTAACAACATTGGAGATTCTTGGGCTGAGGTCAAGCAGTCAACCATGAATGGGTCATGGAATCAGCTCAGCCCACAGTTTGTCATTAATTTTAAAGGATTTGAAGAGACCCCTGAGCAGATCACCAGAGAAGTTGTTGCACTGGGGATGCAACTTGACTTAGAAATGGATGAGGCAGATGTCGATGAGCTAATTTCATCTTATGCAGAGGAGTTGACCAATAAAGACCTCATCGAATTGCAACAATCCATTGAGACCAAGGAAGATGGCGAAGATGATATTATGGTTTCTCCAACTAAACCTATGGACTTGTCTTTAAAAGACCTTAGTGAGATCTTCTGGAGTCTGGATAATTTCATAAACTTGATTGATGAAAAAGATCCTAATACTGAGATGAGCTCATTGGTGCAAAGTGCTGTTCTTAAGGACGTAGCCTGCTACAGGGTCCTTTATGAACAAAAGAAGAAGGCTACAATTCAACTGAAGCTGTATAAATTCTTTCAGAAGGTTGAAAGATCACAGCCAGCAGAAGCTGCTTCAACATCTGCTGCAAGGACTAGCCCATCCAATTCCCCAGTCAATAGCCCATCCAGTTCTCCATCCAATAGCTCCTCTTCTTCCAACTAAAATCTTCAAACTTCTCAATTAATAAACCAAGTCCAGTAAGCTCGGTTGAAAAAGATTTTAGGTGTGAAAATATTGTTTCTTTATTCTTAAGTTATTTTGTGCATTTTTAATAACTTTTATATTAATTTTGCTGCAATAAATAGTTGTATGTATATATAGATGCATGCAGGTATGTTATCCAGCTCGCACGAGTCATTTGTAACAAACGACTCGTGCGATCCGGACCGGGCTGTCTGCGCTGCATATTGCATACATCTGTCTTTGAAGTTCGAAACAAAAATTTATTTTTTCCTGATTAGTGCAAAAAATAAGTTATGCATTTAAAATATTTACTATATAATTTATTCATAATTTAATATTGTTGTATTAACATATTAGTAATGTTATTTTATCTTTATGGAACCTGAGGACTTGCATATACATGCAAGTATATGGAAAAACGGAGTTCGACATTCGAATATTCGAGATTCGAACACGTTTTCAGGAAGGCATCACCAACGAGACTCAGGAGTCGCCTGTACTTAAAAGATAAATTTAGTGAAAATGGACAAGAAATTGTAAATTTATTTGCTACTCACTTTGGTTCCTCAGTCCTGGTTTGCAAGCTAAATAGGTTTTCAAGCTTTGTTAGAAGAATTAGGTTTTGCACGAAAGTTATAATGTGTGCCTTAAATGAAGCACGCTATGTTATTTACAATTTTTAAATGTGTCTCAGCAAATTAGATTGAAACTGGGTACAGGCTTATGTTTCACAGATGAATAAAATGAGTTATTCAAAAGAATAATTACATTGGGTTGGGTTTAGTTTGGGAGGTTATTTGCAATGGTATTTGCCACTCACTTGAAACAATTAATATCGGCTAGTATTCCTCAACTTACACAGGGGCCGGTTACTGTAAGCAACATAGGCATACAGGAGCCACTTTAGATGGCTGGCAAAATGAATCTGAGATATAAACGTAGGGTGACTATGGAAAGATACTTAATGCTTTGTCATATCTCACTGGAGAGGCCCATGGCACTACTATTATACAATTGTCTAAAAATCCCCTATATCTCCAATGGTCTTCCAACACCATTGCATCATTATTGAAGGATTATTTTTAGCCACATAGCTCTCTCTCCCTCACTTCTTGATTCAACATCGATATCCCTAGCAGCAGCTCACTAATCAAATGTGTCTAGTAAGAGGCTGGATAAACAGAGACGAGAGATTTGTAAATATTTTTCTCTGGCCTGCTAGCGATTTTTTCTATGTCTTCGGACTCCTCTAACTCTAAACAAGTTGACTAATCAGTATTCTTAAAGATAAGTAAGGGAACAATAGTATTTAAGGGCAATTCACAATAGCATATTTTGACTATCAACTATCTTAGAACATACATGCATGTGTCCGAAATTCATAAAAGTGAAAGACGACAACTGTCACCCCTCACAGAGAGGCACCTCCATGCAGGGCTACCTGTTTAGCGCCAGTCCTGCTGACATGGTTAAAGCAAAATTATTCATTCCCTTCAACTATTCATTGTCTTGCTCAGAATTTCCTAAGATGACTTATTTTAGTGTATGCGGATATTTATTTAAATCTGCTACAAGTAAAAATAAGTACAAATTCCTGAATGATACTATTGTATAAAATGCAATTGGACTCTAATTTCTGTATATCATCATTTAAGGAAACAGTGTTTCATATTTTTGTTTGGGGATTATTAAAGGGTTGGAAGTATATTTATGTTGTTGTACTTTTTATATGCTGGTTTAAAAAAGGTATTTAACATAACTGTATATTTTTTTGCATACCTTTTTTTAATATTTTAGATTGAATAATGTGTTTCGACAATTTCTGGATTTTCTCTGAATCAGTGGTTCCCAACGTTTTTGATGTGGTGACCCACGAATCCAAGTTTTCTCAGTATGGAAACCCATCCATTTATTGTAAAATAATTTTTGGATCTTTGGTTTTTAAAAATCTGTTTCGTGCATTTTAACAGCAGTTTGCATATTTTATAATAATTATCAGAGGCATCCAGGCTAAAGTTTAATTTAAAAATCCCATTAAGATGGAATTTGTTGAAAAAATATTTATAGTAGAGGGTTTTCGTGACCCACCTGCATGGCCTACGTGACCTACCTGTGGGTTATGACAGGTTAACATTTCCAAGTTGAATGTACAATTCTGCATCTGTTCCTTATTTCAGTATCCAAATGCTTTATTGAAGCTTATCCAATAAAACACTCAAGCAACCAGAATATTCATTTAACCGGAAACTCAATTCCCCGGGCATTCCAGATAACAGCAAATTTACTGATATAAGATTCCATTATGATTTTTTTTTAATTTCTCTTGATCAGTAATTCAGCTTACATTTGAATGTTTATCTATTACAGGGTTTCCCAAACTTTTTTGGCTGTGTACCCGTTAGAACTCAATTAATCAATTTAAGTATCCCCTTATAAAAGAACATAAGTATTACAAAAATCTGATGTGGCCAACACATGACTTTCTCCATATTTGGGGTATAGATATTTAAATTATTATGCCTTACTATCGGACGGCTAATTTTTGGCTATGTAGAACGTAGTATCAGTAGCCGGGAGTCAGAAGGTGCGAATCATTATTGTGCAGCATGGTAAAACCATATATTTGTGTAAAATCCTATTTATAAAAATAATATTTTGTATTATGTTGCAAAAATGTCATTGTATGTAAAATGCACACAAATTTAGCACTATATGATTTAATAAACTAATAAAAATAGTCAGTAGATGGTAGACTGTGAGGATTAATTCACCACATATCAATGCTCGATTCCCCACAAGTTGTGCGTGGCAATGGTATTGGACACCTTTGTTCTATATCAACAACAAAGTGAAAAAATCTGATGTGGCCAACACATGACTTTCTCCATATTTGCGGTATAGATATTTAAATTATTATGAATAGCATTATAAGGCAAAATTATTATTTCATATCGTAAAAGAATACAGTCGTCCTTATTGCCGTAAATTATATTTTGAATATGTTTACAGAATTCACCGCAAGATGGTGGTGCTGTATACTGAAAATTTACGAATAAATTGATTATCTACTAAATGAAAGGTTCTACATTTGACAGAAACCGAAAAAACCGATTATTTATAAATAATTCCTTAAAAATAACTGCTATAGAAAATTGTTTCAAATAAAATTTGTAGGAAATTGCATTCTCTATAATACTTGTATCAATTTGTACACACAATAATGATGTTTTAATGAAGAAATATCGCAAAAACCTAATTGGGTTTCCAATAAACCTCGACTTCCGGTTATCCGTTATTGTCCAAAAACTAATCAGTTGTTTGTGCTCGTGTTAAAGTTTTATATATGAAGTTTGGTATTAATCTGACATGTACTTCTTGAGTTAGAGTGCCCAAAATCACATACATACATACATCCATCCACACACACAGACATCATTCCGAAAATACTCTAAACGTGTTCTAGGGACCTCAAAACATGTATTTCTGTTGAAATCTCAAAGTCAATTTTCACAATACTTTCCCTATACTACGTATGGAGAAAGTAAAAAGCTCATTTGTAGTGACCAGTGCCATATTATCTGCCATTACAAAAATTATCTCAAGTACCCCCTAGCACCTTTAAAAGTACCACCAGAAGAATGGGTACCCCAGTTTGGGAAACCCTGATCTATTATATAATTACCAATCTCAATCATCTTTATTAAGTTTTTTATTTATTTACAAACATACATAACATTACTCTACTTCATTGTCTGCAATTTCTTGAAACACACTGACTAAGGAACTTAGCTGCACATTTTCGGAAGTACCAAGAGATACTCTATGCTCGATATCTGCCATTTTGCACAGCAGATGGATTCGTTTTTCCGAAGTCAGCTGAACTGCATGGAAAAAAAGAAAATTTGTATGAGTCGATAAGAGTCTACATATTTAGCATAACTAAATCGTAAATTTTTAAAATTTACATTACTTACGTTGATGAACATAACTGTGAATTTCAGTTAGGATATCTGTTGCTGCAAATCCTTTTTCAGTTTTCAAGTCCATAATTTCTGATTATTGTTAAAAATTATACCAGGCTTGCCAGAAAACAAAAAATATTAATATGTTTTCATTTCTTATTATTTTGGCAACACAAACATATTTTATACCAAATTTTTATAAATAATAATAACAAACAATCAATGCGCAGGGAAAACTGATGGCCAAGTAATTGAGACAGCTAATCACTCGTAATGCATTTAATACTGTTTTAAATATATATTTGTTTTTAAACACATGCACTGTTACTTTTGTAAATGTATACTGTATTCCTACTTAAGTCTAATTTCTGGAAATTCATATTTTGGTGCAACGACAGAGCAGGAACTGAAATAAGAGAGAGGGCATTGCCCTAACCCAGGGGGAGGGGAGGGGAGGGGGGGGGGGGGGGACCAACTTATATGCAAAGGGCTACTTTCACTCTGTCAACTCTCTTGCTGGCTACTAAATTTTTTAACACATATATTAGGGTATTGTAACTATGAGTTAAATGCAAAATAACCGTAAGGAAACCATTTATTATACACCATTTATGAAAATCAACCAAATAAATAATTGATAAATTCGACCTTTATTTAAACGATTATGGGCACGTTGCACCGTACATCTTAAGTCAGTGATCGGTAATTAAGCTGGTAAGGGTGGCATAATAAGCACCAATGCCCCAAACTCATCCCATGAGAGTGGCTGGTCGATGGGAGTGGATATTTTTGTCATTAAGACCACCTTACTTTAATTTTCCAAACAAAATATACATAAAACATACACATTAGCATTCTGTTTTTATGAATAAAAGATCTGATGTGACCAGCACATGACTTTCTCCATATTTGGGATATAGATATTTAAATTATTATGAATAGCACTAAGGCAAAATTATTATTTAGTATCGCGAAGGAATACAGTCATCCTTATTGCAGTAAATTATATGTAGAATATGTTGACAGCATTCACCGCAAGATGGTGGTGCTGTATACTGAAAATTTACGAAAAATTGATTACCTACTAAATGAAAGGCTCTACGAAAATTTGTTTCAAACAAAACTTGGAAGAAGTATTATTCTCTATAACTTTGGTCCTCACGAATATTACCAATAACGACGTTTTTGAGGAGATATTTGATGAAAACTGAAAAAACCGATTATTTATAAATAATTCCTAAACAATAACTGCTATGTAAATTTGTTTTAAATGAAAGTTGTAGGAAATTATATTCTCTATAACCTTTGAATAGAAATGTATATACATTAATGATGTTTTAACGGAGGTATTTCACCAAAACCGAATTGGGTTTTGAATAAACCGCAACTTCTGCTTTACCGGTATTGTCCAAAAACTAATGAGTTCTTTGTGCTCATACCAAAGTGTTATATATGAAATTTGGTAATGATATGGCAAGCACTTTTCGAGTTAGAGCACCCACAATCACATACACACAGACATCATTCCAAAAATAGTCTAAAGGCCGATTCACTCTGGACGGTGAGAGCACGGTGAGGACAGGGGCAATTTTGTAGTGAGTATTCACACCAGGCGGTGAGGGCACGGGCAATGCGAGGGCCCACTGCGGGCTCTCAGCTAGAAATGCCATTAGTATTTCCAGTTGCTTTCCTGCGGGCATTCACATAACATGCTCAGCGACCACTAAGAGAGCGTCATAGTGATCAGCATGATGTCGGACGGTTCGGACACCTAAAGGTTTATTGTCTCTGCCTTGTTGGAACAAGCAGAAAAAAATCTGATGTGGCCCTCACATGACTTTCCTCATATTTGGGGTATAGATATTTAAATTATTATGAATAATATTACGAGGCAAAATTATTAATTCGTATCGTAAAAGAAGACTCGTCCTTGTTGCCGTAAATTATGTATATTTTTAATGTTTACAGAATTCACCGCTACATGGTGTTGGTGCTGTATACTGGCATTAAGATAAAGCGAAATATATCTGAAATGGATGGTTCTATGAAAATTAATTTCAAACAAAACTTGGGCAGAAATATTATTCTCTACAACTTTGGTCCTTACGAAGATTACCAATAATGATGTTTTTAAGGATATATTTCACGGAAACCAAAAAACAAGTTATTTATAAATAACTCCTAAACAATAACTCCTATAGAAAATTGTTTCAAATGAAAACTGTAGTAAATTACATTCTCTATAACTTTTGTATAGAATTGTATATACAATAATGATGTTTTCACGAAGAAATATCGCAAAAACCGAATCGGGTTCCGAATAAACCTCGACTTCCGGTTATCCGTTATTGTCAAAAAACTAATCAGTTCTTTGTGCTCATGATAAAGTGTTATATATGAAGTTTGGTAACCATATGGCACGTACATTTTGAGTTAGAGCGCCCACAATAACATACACACACACACAGACATCATTCCGAAAATAGTCTAAACGTGTTCTACGGACCTCAAAACATGTATTTCCGTTGAAATCTCGAAGTCAATTTTTTTCATGAATACAATACTTTCCCATTACTACGTATGGAGAAAGTAAAAAGATAAGGAAGAGAAGAAGACATCTGGGTAAACAAGATATTCATAAGAAGACACTGCTAAAACCAGTCTTTCATCATCCATGGTGACACCGGTCACCTCAGCCGTCACGTATCTACACTGTCTTCACCGCAGAATGCTCCAAGTGGTCGAAAAAATATTCCCTCACTCAATACTCTTCAATGTTACAATGAAAATGAAGATTGTGAGGACGCAACTGTTGAACAAATTGCAGCAAAACACCAAGAGACATCAGAAGACCACGAAAGTGATGAGCTTGACACACCTGATCTTGAGCGAGTGACTAACCAGGATGTCAGGAAATTTATTGCTGGATTACTACGCCACTTCATGCAGGAAGGCAATGAAGGCACTCCTTTATCTGCACTAGATATCTGCGCTGATTTTGTTCAGTTGCAGTCAATCAAAAGAACACGGCAGGGTACACTCGATAAATTCCTCCAACATCAGTAACTGTTAGGAACTAGATACGTGTTTGATACATACATTGAATTGAAATTGTTTTTAGCGTAAATATTTATCTCTGATATGTACCATTTGTTCCAAAAATTCATTTAAGTACATTTTTGTTGCTCAGTAAACGGTAGTTTCTCTTTTGTTTTATACCTTTTTAACTCTTTACGTAAAACTTCGCATAATTGGGGCAGATGCTTAATTGGGCCAAAGTGTTCTAGTCCCGATGTGTTCCAATTAACCGGAATCGACTGTATTTATAAATAATTGGTGTTTTCCGTTTTCATCGAATATGTTCATTAAAACGCTGTTATTTACAATCTTTATAAGGAACAAAGTTATAGAAAATAACATTCCTTCCAACTTTTGATATGTCTTGATACTGCTAACAACCAAGTGAACAATTACAGTGACCATTTTACAAAAAATCGGTACAATACACGTTGTACAAACTTTCTCATATACTAATGCGTCGTTTGGTTATATTTAGAAAATGAAAATCGTATGAGCCTGTTTTTAGAAAATCCAAGAGTTGCTTATTATACATGGTGATAAGACAATTTTCACATTTCACTCATAAAAACATGGGTGCGTACTATATAGGGTGCATATTATAATTGCAAAATTACGGTATATGTGCAAAAAAGAATTGGTACGTAAAAACAGGGAAAGAATTAGGTTCATGATTAAAACAACATTGTTCTCTGGTCAACAAGTTACAGGGGACTACTTGGACTCAGAGACAGTGGACCCATTGTACCTGAAGAGCATACTGAAAATGATGGAAACTTCAGAGCTGCTGTCAGACTTCAGGAAATACTAATTCTAGATATTAATCCTTAAAGTGCCAATGCCGATTAGATCGATGCTCCATTCCCTTGCAAAAAATGCCAGCATCGACTAGATCAATCCTTGATCTATTTCATCTAGTTTTCTTTCTAAGCGCAAGATGGTGTTATCCTTCTTCCAGCATGCTCCTAAGACCCTTCCCCGCATATTTTGAATATCTATGAGCACTTCATTTACCTAGGACGAAAACACCGACTTCCTAAAATCCTCAGTCTTTGCGTGCTCCTATGACCCTTCCCCGCACATTTGAGTATCTATGGGCACTTTATTTACCTAGGATGAGAATGCCCACTTCTTAAAACCCTCAGTCTACACTATGGCATCGTTTGGAAGGGATTCTTTGCGTGATCGAGAGGAAGGCATTCCTGAGTTTCTAGATGAATCTAATAGTAGTTCTTCTATTAGTGATGATTCAGATAGTAGTTATTATGAATTTCCCACCTCTGCGGTTGATGTGTCATCTCCCAAAAGCAGTTCTCCCCCTAGGAAAGGGTTGCACGTCCACCGGTGTCGGAGAGCGACGAAAGTGATTCTGATTGGTATGACATATCTGCAAGTCACGAAGATGTTGTCGGTAATCTACCGATTAAGTATGCAGGGCTTCAAGGCCAAACACATGCTCCATCTCTCCATTCTGCAGCAATAGATTATTTTAATCTATTTTTTTACGAAAGCACTCTTTTTGATGACGGATGTCGAAACCAACAGGTATGCAGGGCAATTTTTCAAATCAAATGAATGTCTTACCCTACGATCTCCTGCAAATGTGTAGCAGGATACCTGTGTTGCTCAAATGAAGGCCTTCATTGCCTGCATTATCAATACGGGCATCACGTGCAAACCAACAATATATAGTTACTGGTCCACCAGTGGTGAAACCTGATCTCGTACAAGAGTACAACAAATACATGGGGGCATCAATATCTCGGACATGATGCTATATAGCTATCTAGATGAGAACTTTCAAATACTGGAAAAAGGTACTTTTCAACATAGTCTTGCAAATGCCATTGAATGTATATATAAGGACAATATATCTGCAGGGTAAAAGCCTATGCACTGACTGTAATGTAATATTTCAGTCATGAATTCAATGGCTAAGGAGTGGGTAGAGGCTAGAGGTGTATCTGGAAGTGGCAGCAAACCTGAGGACGAGAGCTCACCTGGTTCTCCAAGTGAGTTTGGGGATGTGTCACTTCCAGATAAAAAATCGGTACAACATACATTGTACAAACTTTCGCATATATATGGGTACTAATGCGTCGTTTAGTTATCTTTAGAAAATGAAAATCGTATGTGCCTGTTTTTAGAAAATCCAATTTTTGTTAAAGTTGCCCAAAAATAAACTAGCCTTATATTCATTCACTGAGAAAATGAAATACGTAGTATTATTGCAGACATATACTCAAGTAACTGTACGAAATTTGATCAAAATCGTATGAGCCTGTTTTTAAAAAATCCAATTTCTGTTAATGTTGCACAAGAATAAAATAGCCTTATATTCATTCATTGATAAAATGAAATACGTAGTATTATTGTAGATGTATACTCAAGTAACTGTACGAAATTTTATCAAAATCGTTACAGCTGTTTTTGAGATAATCAGATTGCTGTTAAAAATGCATAGAATAAACTACTCTTCATTATTGATCAATGTCAACCATTTCTGCGTACACTCTGCTCAGTATGATAAAATGCCTAAGTACAAGATTTCATTCATTTTCGCTCTACCGTCTAGGCTCCAGAGCCAGTAACAGACAGACAGACGGCATTGCAAAAACCACTTTTTCAGATTCTCACTCACTATGGCAGCCCAACAATTTAGAACAACATTGTTGATTGTATGCAATAATTCAATATCAGGAGAAATAATAAACAATATTAACAATGCAGACTGCTTTTCTTTAATTGTCGATGAAACTGAACCTGTTCCTGGTACAGAGACTTTAGCTCTATGTGCTCAGTATGTCAATAAAAATGACTTGAAATGTTTCAATAATTTGAAGCAATAACAGATGTTACTGGAGCAACAATTGCAGACAAAGTTCTAGATTGCCTTACTTTGTATGGAATACATGTAGAGAAAATGCAAGGTCAGATCTATGATGAGCCTGCAATCATAAGCAGCAAAAACAAATATTTTACTCATTATGAATTATCTTATTATATCTTTGCATTTTGAAAGCCTACTCAAGTTTACTTAAATAATTACATATGAATAATTTTAATTCAGTGTTCAAGCGATTCAATGAATCTTGGTGCTAGCTTTTGTAGCTTGGATGCATAACCAGTACTGAACTTGAATATCAAACAAAGATGTATATACACACATATTATTTTTAAGCAAGACAAAACCTGAATTGTGATTAAAAAGCAAGAAATTAGTTAATATAAAAGGATACTAGAATATGCAGAACTAAAATCTTTGTGTAACATCCAATTGATGCATTCAACAATATCTGCTTTAAGAGGATATCCTGTACATACAGACACATTCTCTTCATTCACCTCTTCGTATTCCTTAGAAACGCTTTCAAGAACGTTCAGAATTTTTCTCATGTTACCCTTTGCAACGGTTAAAAGGGCTTGCTTGCCATCCTCTGTTACTTTTATTCTGTAAAAATGATATGATATGAAGACAGTATCACTATACTTCATGAGATTAATAATAAATTAATGTATTTTAAAGTTACGTCACAAGAAAGTTATACAACTGCATTACTTACTTCTCTTGCTCAATCACATAATTCAATCTTGGTAGGATCTGTCCCTCATTCAACGGAGCAAAACGAAACCTTGTGCATCTGGATTGCAATGTAGGGATTATTTTGCTCAAGTTATTACATATAATGCATACACGAACATTTTCTTTTAATTTTTCAATGACTGTAAGAAAAACTTCATTAGGAAAAATACATCTCTAGCAAACTTCCTCAGTATTAATACATACTTACATAAAAACAAATAATTACATCAAGGAAAATAAAATCCAAAATTGGTAGACAAATTATAGTCATTATACTTACTGCGACAGAGAGCATTCTGGGCATCTTTAGTCATACCATCTGCCTCATCTAGAATCACTATTTTAAATCCCCCTTTTAAATTGGTCCCGGTTCTTGCAAATTTAAGGATTACACCTCCAACAATCCCTACTCCACCATCATCAGAACCATTAAGTTCTAAGACCTATATTGATAAAAGTGATTAACTTCTTGTTAGAGTTATATGAGAACTCTATTTTTTGCTAAGTGATATATTTGTTTGCGATTTGCCTTATACAGTAAGACCTGGGTTATACCTATTCCCGGGGAACATTAGAAAAATAAGTATAACTCAATAATATGTATAAGTCAGTGATACCAAATTAATGACATTGAATGCTTGAAGAGATGCATACGCATGTATATAGATTTTATTCGTATGAAAATAGTTATCAGTATAGATGAATAACCAAAACTATGAATTAAACTATGTAGCAGAAAATATTGGTAGCTAATATACTTAAACACCTTTAGTACAATAAGAACAATTGCACGTAAAATGTTATGTGCACTGCTTACGATGCACAGCAATTCATATCAGCTAGACATTGCTCTATGTTACATATCTTGTGACATTCATCAATATTGATATGCGACACTCATGCAAAAAAAAAGAATTAACTATGTGTGCATTAATTAATCTTTAATTTTCTAAGATGAACAATGTAAGTAATGTAATATGTATAAGATGTACATAGATTTTACATTTCCATAAAATACTCGTTGATTTTCGTCTGTTTCTTCCTCTTCGCAGCTATTGCATGTAGCACTCCCTCCAACTCACTCACAACAGACATGGCTCTCTCCCCCGCTTGCGTTGATGCAATGTAGCATTTTATCACATCGAGCCCCGCTAATGCTTCCGAAAATGATGGTACCTTTGGGGACAGGTCATTGTTATCGTCATCGCTTTTGTTATTTTCCTGTCGAACATCAGCGATTATTTCATCGTCATCTAAAAATTTAAGATTAAAAATTTTCTTCGATAATAATATCACCTTATACGGTGTTTTCGTAGTGATTTTTGTAATAAAAGCAACAACCTTGGTTAGCGCAGACAGCAACATCGTCATCACAGTGAACGAAAATGTCAAATGATATTTCTTGAGGCTATTCATCTGGGGGCTCAATCAATGCAGGAAGTTCAGAATCAGGATCCTCAGCATTGAAGAGAAATCTACCATGTTGAAAGCACTTCAGCACCGTGATGGGCTCTACTGCTTTCCATGCAGCTGCAACGATGCTCATAGCCTATGAAAGAACCGGGAACGTTAGTTGTAGTGCAGATTTAAGGATTAGAAGATACTCAAAGCACAATAATATAAATTCTTACCTTGAGGACATCAATCTGCAGGTTTTCTTTGCCAGCATCAACCTGAGAAATGGAATGCTGTACCAGCATTTTTCGGTAGTTTGCTTTCATATTAGCGATTACACCCAAATCAAGAGGTTGAAGCTTGCTTTTACTGTTTGGGGGGAAGAATTCCAGGCGAATGTTTGACATGTCCCCTGGAGGGTGTGCAGTGCAATTATCCCAGAAAAGGGTGATTTTCCTCTTCTCCAAACACATACGGTCATTAAGTTTCTGCAACCACTTGCCCATAATTACATTGGTCATCCATGAATTTCAGTTTGCATCTTAGTCAGTGGGAAATGTTTTCACATTTTTAAAACATCGTGGATTCTTGTATTTGCCAATCATGAGAGGGCGCATTTTGTCGCTTCCGTCCGCATTCGCACCCAATAAGACTGTAACACGCTGCTTGCTCTTCTTACCACCATGGCATGGATAGCCCTTTTCAGCCAGGGTTCTGTTTGGTAGAAGATTGAAAAAAACCCACTTTCATCGATGTTATATGTATCTCTCTGTGAATAGCCTGCGATAAGTAGGGGTAGCCGCTTGCTTTTCCAAAGCTCAGTAGACGCGTTGTCAACTGACTTAGATTCTCCACAAATCACATGGCATTCTTTAAATCCCTGCAACCACCCTCCAGAAGCCCTAAACTCTCCTTCACATTCATCTTCGCTGCAAACGACAGGGCTTTCTCCTGTATCATACCGCCTGTGATCGGAATACTTACTGCTTTCAGGAGAGCAATGCACACTCTAGATCTGTGAACTTCCCCGCTTGGAGACGCTTTCTTTTTATTGAACTTGGGCCAGCTTTTGAATAATTCTTCTTCTTTTCATCAGCTCTTGTCATGATGGTGCACAGTGCTGTATATGGAACATTCTGACGTTCAGCAACAGTCTTCTTCGACTCATGCCGGCTTTCTTCGACTTCGTGAATTATGCGCATTTTCACCTCCAAGGAAAGCGCTTTTCGATCTCGTTTTTTGTCCATAATTACTTGATTAATCCAGTCACTTGCGTAAGAAAAACTAAAAGCTACAATAAGTAAATTCTTAAGTCTCAAACAAGTCAAGAATAGAACGATTAGGACCACACGCAATGAACACGCTGACAGACGTGAACAACGACGCAATGCTCTACTCACACGATAACTACGTTTCTGCGGTGACGAGAAACGGACACCGTATACTCGGTCAAGCCACTCTTTTTCTGAGTTATCATCGATAAAAAATCATTCTGCTCAGCGCATGCCTGTAGTTTCAATGTCGTGAACTTTGATCATAGCAACGAGAGGTGAAACAGGATACGTTTCCATCGAAAGACACCTCATAAGTGTTGAAACTTCAGTGGAAACTTTATCTGTTGTAAGCCGATTCTATATCGTCGATGGTTAATACCGACAAACGTACTCTCGAGAAAATGTATGAAAGAATTACGTAAAAAAAGATGCACCGAAGAAGACAGAAAGAGCCCTTACGTGTAAAAATGCGAAATAATAAGAATATTCTTCAGTACCGTAATCAATTTCTAAGTCTAATACGTATAAGTGGGAGAAAAAATTCCGCGGGACGAAACACGATGTACGTATAAACGAGAATTACGTACAATTCAGATACGCAGTAGGTATGTACATGCTTATGCATAGGCCTTTGCCTGGGATTACCAAAAAGTACGGATAAATCAGTATTACGTATAATCCAAATCTTACTGTAATAACATTAACGTACGCGACTGAATGCCAGTTCCACTTACCATATTGTTTAGCTCATCAGAACAATATTTTTTTTTTGCGAAGGCCAATATTGTACTCCTTTTCCCAGTACCCGGGGGTCCAAAGAAGAGTAAGTTAGGTAGTGCATCTCTATCCACTAAATATTTTTCGACTGAAAAGGGTTTAAACAACAAGTATTGAACAAGAAACGCTTTACAATGTAAATACGACGTAAACAAAAGTAATTACTTATTCTTATTATGTCCGCATGGGATATTAGCTCATCAAGTCCTTTGGGACGGTATTTTTCCACCCTGTAATAAGAAACCAAAATATAATGACGCACAGATTATCGCGCGGAATGAACTGTCCACTGTTACAAATGGAAACGAACTATTTGAAACACAGTTAACCAGACATGTAGTATTATTTCCTTATTCTGCGCTAATAATGATATTGAATCAATGAGTAGCGATGGTGTTGATTCCAAACAGTGTGTAACTTTGTTATCATGTACCTTCCGATAGCAAAAAACGAATGAACAAATTGTCAGCACTAATTCGGTGTACTTACCAAGGGAGATTATCTTTCACTGGTACGTTTCCCGACATCTTAAGCTTCAAGCAAACAATGCCACCGTCAGGTAAGTTCGCGCCACAACAACAATGGACGGCCTTTGACCTTCGACTATCGACACTCTATTTCAGCAATTTTCCGATAGTAGACGGCAGTATTGAAAATGTACCAAATTTCAAACCTAAACGAACCTAGTAAAAGAAACAGATTGGTTTCACTCAAGTAAAATGAGTTATAAAGGCAAATATATAAAATAATGGACTACGAACTAGTTTTTTAAATTCCTAAGGATAGGTAATTTTACTTATAGGGTACTATTATTTCTGTAAATAATCTACATAAATAAAAT
This sequence comes from Uropetala carovei, assembly GCA_036926305.1. Taxonomy (NCBI): domain Eukaryota; kingdom Metazoa; phylum Arthropoda; class Insecta; order Odonata; family Petaluridae; genus Uropetala; species Uropetala carovei. Next base: position 29,070,979 of record JAXCHB010000011.1, read on the forward strand.
TGTTACCTCTGTCTCTACATTTGCTTTTTTGTCTGGGTTTTACTTTTTTTGTGTGTTTTGCATCACAAGAAGACGTTTGAACCTGTTTGCAGAATTGTTGTCTGTCTGTTTGTTACCGCATCACGCAAAAGCGGCTGCTCGATTTTTTATGAAACTTGCAGCGTATCTTTAGACTGGTCCAGCTTAAAATATAGGCTATGTGGGGTATCTCAAAAAATATTTTAAGTGGGGGTTTGGGGGGGCATCGATTTGGTTTTTCGACGATAACTCTCGAGTAAATTAACTTAGGTAGATCAAATTTGATATTCGTCTCTTTCAATACAAGTATAAGATCAAGTTCATAGATGAGCAAAATCAGACCAAGGGGAGGGGGGCACCCGTAAGAGAAATCGCTGATTTAAATCTAACGGTTGATTAGGTACATCGAAGAAGTATAAATAAGAAATATTTTAGGAAAACAGTTTGGGTAAATATTTTAGGAAAAAGTCTGTCTGTTTGTTTGTTTGTTACCGCATCACGCAAAATCGGCTGCTCGAATTTTTATGAAACTTGCAGCTTATCTTTAGACTGGTCCAGCTTAAAATATAGGCTACTAGCTGGAGTGTCCGTTGAATTTCAGCGGATTTAGTGAAACTAAAACTTCGACCGTGTAACATGTAATCATCGCAAGAATAGCATAATACAGTTAATGCAGTTAACAACATTGGAGATTCTTGGGCTGAGGTCAAGCAGTCAACCATGAATGGGTCATGGAATCAGCTCAGCCCACAGTTTGTCATTAATTTTAAAGGATTTGAAGAGACCCCTGAGCAGATCACCAGAGAAGTTGTTGCACTGGGGATGCAACTTGACTTAGAAATGGATGAGGCAGATGTCGATGAGCTAATTTCATCTTATGCAGAGGAGTTGACCAATAAAGACCTCATCGAATTGCAACAATCCATTGAGACCAAGGAAGATGGCGAAGATGATATTATGGTTTCTCCAACTAAACCTATGGACTTGTCTTTAAAAGACCTTAGTGAGATCTTCTGGAGTCTGGATAATTTCATAAACTTGATTGATGAAAAAGATCCTAATACTGAGATGAGCTCATTGGTGCAAAGTGCTGTTCTTAAGGACGTAGCCTGCTACAGGGTCCTTTATGAACAAAAGAAGAAGGCTACAATTCAACTGAAGCTGTATAAATTCTTTCAGAAGGTTGAAAGATCACAGCCAGCAGAAGCTGCTTCAACATCTGCTGCAAGGACTAGCCCATCCAATTCCCCAGTCAATAGCCCATCCAGTTCTCCATCCAATAGCTCCTCTTCTTCCAACTAAAATCTTCAAACTTCTCAATTAATAAACCAAGTCCAGTAAGCTCGGTTGAAAAAGATTTTAGGTGTGAAAATATTGTTTCTTTATTCTTAAGTTATTTTGTGCATTTTTAATAACTTTTATATTAATTTTGCTGCAATAAATAGTTGTATGTATATATAGATGCATGCAGGTATGTTATCCAGCTCGCACGAGTCATTTGTAACAAACGACTCGTGCGATCCGGACCGGGCTGTCTGCGCTGCATATTGCATACATCTGTCTTTGAAGTTCGAAACAAAAATTTATTTTTTCCTGATTAGTGCAAAAAATAAGTTATGCATTTAAAATATTTACTATATAATTTATTCATAATTTAATATTGTTGTATTAACATATTAGTAATGTTATTTTATCTTTATGGAACCTGAGGACTTGCATATACATGCAAGTATATGGAAAAACGGAGTTCGACATTCGAATATTCGAGATTCGAACACGTTTTCAGGAAGGCATCACCAACGAGACTCAGGAGTCGCCTGTACTTAAAAGATAAATTTAGTGAAAATGGACAAGAAATTGTAAATTTATTTGCTACTCACTTTGGTTCCTCAGTCCTGGTTTGCAAGCTAAATAGGTTTTCAAGCTTTGTTAGAAGAATTAGGTTTTGCACGAAAGTTATAATGTGTGCCTTAAATGAAGCACGCTATGTTATTTACAATTTTTAAATGTGTCTCAGCAAATTAGATTGAAACTGGGTACAGGCTTATGTTTCACAGATGAATAAAATGAGTTATTCAAAAGAATAATTACATTGGGTTGGGTTTAGTTTGGGAGGTTATTTGCAATGGTATTTGCCACTCACTTGAAACAATTAATATCGGCTAGTATTCCTCAACTTACACAGGGGCCGGTTACTGTAAGCAACATAGGCATACAGGAGCCACTTTAGATGGCTGGCAAAATGAATCTGAGATATAAACGTAGGGTGACTATGGAAAGATACTTAATGCTTTGTCATATCTCACTGGAGAGGCCCATGGCACTACTATTATACAATTGTCTAAAAATCCCCTATATCTCCAATGGTCTTCCAACACCATTGCATCATTATTGAAGGATTATTTTTAGCCACATAGCTCTCTCTCCCTCACTTCTTGATTCAACATCGATATCCCTAGCAGCAGCTCACTAATCAAATGTGTCTAGTAAGAGGCTGGATAAACAGAGACGAGAGATTTGTAAATATTTTTCTCTGGCCTGCTAGCGATTTTTTCTATGTCTTCGGACTCCTCTAACTCTAAACAAGTTGACTAATCAGTATTCTTAAAGATAAGTAAGGGAACAATAGTATTTAAGGGCAATTCACAATAGCATATTTTGACTATCAACTATCTTAGAACATACATGCATGTGTCCGAAATTCATAAAAGTGAAAGACGACAACTGTCACCCCTCACAGAGAGGCACCTCCATGCAGGGCTACCTGTTTAGCGCCAGTCCTGCTGACATGGTTAAAGCAAAATTATTCATTCCCTTCAACTATTCATTGTCTTGCTCAGAATTTCCTAAGATGACTTATTTTAGTGTATGCGGATATTTATTTAAATCTGCTACAAGTAAAAATAAGTACAAATTCCTGAATGATACTATTGTATAAAATGCAATTGGACTCTAATTTCTGTATATCATCATTTAAGGAAACAGTGTTTCATATTTTTGTTTGGGGATTATTAAAGGGTTGGAAGTATATTTATGTTGTTGTACTTTTTATATGCTGGTTTAAAAAAGGTATTTAACATAACTGTATATTTTTTTGCATACCTTTTTTTAATATTTTAGATTGAATAATGTGTTTCGACAATTTCTGGATTTTCTCTGAATCAGTGGTTCCCAACGTTTTTGATGTGGTGACCCACGAATCCAAGTTTTCTCAGTATGGAAACCCATCCATTTATTGTAAAATAATTTTTGGATCTTTGGTTTTTAAAAATCTGTTTCGTGCATTTTAACAGCAGTTTGCATATTTTATAATAATTATCAGAGGCATCCAGGCTAAAGTTTAATTTAAAAATCCCATTAAGATGGAATTTGTTGAAAAAATATTTATAGTAGAGGGTTTTCGTGACCCACCTGCATGGCCTACGTGACCTACCTGTGGGTTATGACAGGTTAACATTTCCAAGTTGAATGTACAATTCTGCATCTGTTCCTTATTTCAGTATCCAAATGCTTTATTGAAGCTTATCCAATAAAACACTCAAGCAACCAGAATATTCATTTAACCGGAAACTCAATTCCCCGGGCATTCCAGATAACAGCAAATTTACTGATATAAGATTCCATTATGATTTTTTTTTAATTTCTCTTGATCAGTAATTCAGCTTACATTTGAATGTTTATCTATTACAGGGTTTCCCAAACTTTTTTGGCTGTGTACCCGTTAGAACTCAATTAATCAATTTAAGTATCCCCTTATAAAAGAACATAAGTATTACAAAAATCTGATGTGGCCAACACATGACTTTCTCCATATTTGGGGTATAGATATTTAAATTATTATGCCTTACTATCGGACGGCTAATTTTTGGCTATGTAGAACGTAGTATCAGTAGCCGGGAGTCAGAAGGTGCGAATCATTATTGTGCAGCATGGTAAAACCATATATTTGTGTAAAATCCTATTTATAAAAATAATATTTTGTATTATGTTGCAAAAATGTCATTGTATGTAAAATGCACACAAATTTAGCACTATATGATTTAATAAACTAATAAAAATAGTCAGTAGATGGTAGACTGTGAGGATTAATTCACCACATATCAATGCTCGATTCCCCACAAGTTGTGCGTGGCAATGGTATTGGACACCTTTGTTCTATATCAACAACAAAGTGAAAAAATCTGATGTGGCCAACACATGACTTTCTCCATATTTGCGGTATAGATATTTAAATTATTATGAATAGCATTATAAGGCAAAATTATTATTTCATATCGTAAAAGAATACAGTCGTCCTTATTGCCGTAAATTATATTTTGAATATGTTTACAGAATTCACCGCAAGATGGTGGTGCTGTATACTGAAAATTTACGAATAAATTGATTATCTACTAAATGAAAGGTTCTACATTTGACAGAAACCGAAAAAACCGATTATTTATAAATAATTCCTTAAAAATAACTGCTATAGAAAATTGTTTCAAATAAAATTTGTAGGAAATTGCATTCTCTATAATACTTGTATCAATTTGTACACACAATAATGATGTTTTAATGAAGAAATATCGCAAAAACCTAATTGGGTTTCCAATAAACCTCGACTTCCGGTTATCCGTTATTGTCCAAAAACTAATCAGTTGTTTGTGCTCGTGTTAAAGTTTTATATATGAAGTTTGGTATTAATCTGACATGTACTTCTTGAGTTAGAGTGCCCAAAATCACATACATACATACATCCATCCACACACACAGACATCATTCCGAAAATACTCTAAACGTGTTCTAGGGACCTCAAAACATGTATTTCTGTTGAAATCTCAAAGTCAATTTTCACAATACTTTCCCTATACTACGTATGGAGAAAGTAAAAAGCTCATTTGTAGTGACCAGTGCCATATTATCTGCCATTACAAAAATTATCTCAAGTACCCCCTAGCACCTTTAAAAGTACCACCAGAAGAATGGGTACCCCAGTTTGGGAAACCCTGATCTATTATATAATTACCAATCTCAATCATCTTTATTAAGTTTTTTATTTATTTACAAACATACATAACATTACTCTACTTCATTGTCTGCAATTTCTTGAAACACACTGACTAAGGAACTTAGCTGCACATTTTCGGAAGTACCAAGAGATACTCTATGCTCGATATCTGCCATTTTGCACAGCAGATGGATTCGTTTTTCCGAAGTCAGCTGAACTGCATGGAAAAAAAGAAAATTTGTATGAGTCGATAAGAGTCTACATATTTAGCATAACTAAATCGTAAATTTTTAAAATTTACATTACTTACGTTGATGAACATAACTGTGAATTTCAGTTAGGATATCTGTTGCTGCAAATCCTTTTTCAGTTTTCAAGTCCATAATTTCTGATTATTGTTAAAAATTATACCAGGCTTGCCAGAAAACAAAAAATATTAATATGTTTTCATTTCTTATTATTTTGGCAACACAAACATATTTTATACCAAATTTTTATAAATAATAATAACAAACAATCAATGCGCAGGGAAAACTGATGGCCAAGTAATTGAGACAGCTAATCACTCGTAATGCATTTAATACTGTTTTAAATATATATTTGTTTTTAAACACATGCACTGTTACTTTTGTAAATGTATACTGTATTCCTACTTAAGTCTAATTTCTGGAAATTCATATTTTGGTGCAACGACAGAGCAGGAACTGAAATAAGAGAGAGGGCATTGCCCTAACCCAGGGGGAGGGGAGGGGAGGGGGGGGGGGGGGACCAACTTATATGCAAAGGGCTACTTTCACTCTGTCAACTCTCTTGCTGGCTACTAAATTTTTTAACACATATATTAGGGTATTGTAACTATGAGTTAAATGCAAAATAACCGTAAGGAAACCATTTATTATACACCATTTATGAAAATCAACCAAATAAATAATTGATAAATTCGACCTTTATTTAAACGATTATGGGCACGTTGCACCGTACATCTTAAGTCAGTGATCGGTAATTAAGCTGGTAAGGGTGGCATAATAAGCACCAATGCCCCAAACTCATCCCATGAGAGTGGCTGGTCGATGGGAGTGGATATTTTTGTCATTAAGACCACCTTACTTTAATTTTCCAAACAAAATATACATAAAACATACACATTAGCATTCTGTTTTTATGAATAAAAGATCTGATGTGACCAGCACATGACTTTCTCCATATTTGGGATATAGATATTTAAATTATTATGAATAGCACTAAGGCAAAATTATTATTTAGTATCGTGAAGGAATACAGTCATCCTTATTGCAGTAAATTATATGTAGAATATGTTGACAGCATTCACCGCAAGATGGTGGTGCTGTATACTGAAAATTTACGAAAAATTGATTACCTACTAAATGAAAGGCTCTACGAAAATTTGTTTCAAACAAAACTTGGAAGAAGTATTATTCTCTATAACTTTGGTCCTCACGAATATTACCAATAACGACGTTTTTGAGGAGATATTTGATGAAAACTGAAAAAACCGATTATTTATAAATAATTCCTAAACAATAACTGCTATGTAAATTTGTTTTAAATGAAAGTTGTAGGAAATTACATTCTCTATAACCTTTGAATAGAAATGTATATACATTAATGATGTTTTAACGGAGGTATTTCACCAAAACCGAATTGGGTTTTGAATAAACCGCAACTTCTGCTTTACCGGTATTGTCCAAAAACTAATGAGTTCTTTGTGCTCATACCAAAGTGTTATATATGAAATTTGGTAATGATATGGCAAGCACTTTTCGAGTTAGAGCACCCACAATCACATACACACAGACATCATTCCAAAAATAGTCTAAAGGCCGATTCACTCTGGACGGTGAGAGCACGGTGAGGACAGGGGCAATTTTGTAGTGAGTATTCACACCAGGCGGTGAGGGCACGGGCAATGCGAGGGCCCACTGCGGGCTCTCAGCTAGAAATGCCATTAGTATTTCCAGTTGCTTTCCTGCGGGCATTCACATAACATGCTCAGCGACCACTAAGAGAGCGTCATAGTGATCAGCATGATGTCGGACGGTTCGGACACCTAAAGGTTTATTGTCTCTGCCTTGTTGGAACAAGCAGAAAAAAATCTGATGTGGCCCTCACATGACTTTCCTCATATTTGGGGTATAGATATTTAAATTATTATGAATAATATTACGAGGCAAAATTATTAATTCGTATCGTAAAAGAAGACTCGTCCTTGTTGCCGTAAATTATGTATATTTTTAATGTTTACAGAATTCACCGCTACATGGTGTTGGTGCTGTATACTGGCATTAAGATAAAGCGAAATATATCTGAAATGGATGGTTCTATGAAAATTAATTTCAAACAAAACTTGGGCAGAAATATTATTCTCTACAACTTTGGTCCTTACGAAGATTACCAATAATGATGTTTTTAAGGATATATTTCACGGAAACCAAAAAACAAGTTATTTATAAATAACTCCTAAACAATAACTCCTATAGAAAATTGTTTCAAATGAAAACTGTAGTAAATTACATTCTCTATAACTTTTGTATAGAATTGTATATACAATAATGATGTTTTCACGAAGAAATATCGCAAAAACCGAATCGGGTTCCGAATAAACCTCGACTTCCGGTTATCCGTTATTGTCAAAAAACTAATCAGTTCTTTGTGCTCATGATAAAGTGTTATATATGAAGTTTGGTAACCATATGGCACGTACATTTTGAGTTAGAGCGCCCACAATAACATACACACACACACAGACATCATTCCGAAAATAGTCTAAACGTGTTCTATGGACCTCAAAACATGTATTTCCGTTGAAATCTCGAAGTCAATTTTTTTCATGAATACAATACTTTCCCATTACTACGTATGGAGAAAGTAAAAAGATAAGGAAGAGAAGAAGACATCTGGGTAAACAAGATATTCATAAGAAGACACTGCTAAAACCAGTCTTTCATCATCCATGGTGACACCGGTCACCTCAGCCGTCACGTATCTACACTGTCTTCACCGCAGAATGCTCCAAGTGGTCGAAAAAATATTCCCTCACTCAATACTCTTCAATGTTACAATGAAAATGAAGATTGTGAGGACGCAACTGTTGAACAAATTGCAGCAAAACACCAAGAGACATCAGAAGACCACGAAAGTGATGAGCTTGACACACCTGATCTTGAGCGAGTGACTAACCAGGATGTCAGGAAATTTATTGCTGGATTACTACGCCACTTCATGCAGGAAGGCAATGAAGGCACTCCTTTATCTGCACTAGATATCTGCGCTGATTTTGTTCAGTTGCAGTCAATCAAAAGAACACGGCAGGGTACACTCGATAAATTCCTCCAACATCAGTAACTGTTAGGAACTAGATACGTGTTTGATACATACATTGAATTGAAATTGTTTTTAGCGTAAATATTTATCTCTGATATGTACCATTTGTTCCAAAAATTCATTTAAGTACATTTTTGTTGCTCAGTAAACGGTAGTTTCTCTTTTGTTTTATACCTTTTTAACTCTTTACGTAAAACTTCGCATAATTGGGGCAGATGCTTAATTGGGCCAAAGTGTTCTAGTCCCGATGTGTTCCAATTAACCGGAATCGACTGTATTTATAAATAATTGGTGTTTTCCGTTTTCATCGAATATGTTCATTAAAACGCTGTTATTTACAATCTTTATAAGGAACAAAGTTATAGAAAATAACATTCCTTCCAACTTTTGATATGTCTTGATACTGCTAACAACCAAGTGAACAATTACAGTGACCATTTTACAAAAAATCGGTACAATACACGTTGTACAAACTTTCTCATATACTAATGCGTCGTTTGGTTATATTTAGAAAATGAAAATCGTATGAGCCTGTTTTTAGAAAATCCAAGAGTTGCTTATTATACATGGTGATAAGACAATTTTCACATTTCACTCATAAAAACATGGGTGCGTACTATATAGGGTGCATATTATAATTGCAAAATTACGGTATATGTGCAAAAAAGAATTGGTACGTAAAAACAGGGAAAGAATTAGGTTCATGATTAAAACAACATTGTTCTCTGGTCAACAAGTTACAGGGGACTACTTGGACTCAGAGACAGTGGACCCATTGTACCTGAAGAGCATACTGAAAATGATGGAAACTTCAGAGCTGCTGTCAGACTTCAGGAAATACTAATTCTAGATATTAATCCTTAAAGTGCCAATGCCGATTAGATCGATGCTCCATTCCCTTGCAAAAAATGCCAGCATCGACTAGATCAATCCTTGATCTATTTCATCTAGTTTTCTTTCTAAGCGCAAGATGGTGTTATCCTTCTTCCAGCATGCTCCTAAGACCCTTCCCCGCATATTTTGAATATCTATGAGCACTTCATTTACCTAGGACGAAAACACCGACTTCCTAAAATCCTCAGTCTTTGCGTGCTCCTATGACCCTTCCCCGCACATTTGAGTATCTATGGGCACTTTATTTACCTAGGATGAGAATGCCCACTTCTTAAAACCCTCAGTCTACACTATGGCATCGTTTGGAAGGGATTCTTTGCGTGATCGAGAGGAAGGCATTCCTGAGTTTCTAGATGAATCTAATAGTAGTTCTTCTATTAGTGATGATTCAGATAGTAGTTATTATGAATTTCCCACCTCTGCGGTTGATGTGTCATCTCCCAAAAGCAGTTCTCCCCCTAGGAAAGGGTTGCACGTCCACCGGTGTCGGAGAGCGACGAAAGTGATTCTGATTGGTATGACATATCTGCAAGTCACGAAGATGTTGTCGGTAATCTACCGATTAAGTATGCAGGGCTTCAAGGCCAAACACATGCTCCATCTCTCCATTCTGCAGCAATAGATTATTTTAATCTATTTTTTTACGAAAGCACTCTTTTTGATGACGGATGTCGAAACCAACAGGTATGCAGGGCAATTTTTCAAATCAAATGAATGTCTTACCCTACGATCTCCTGCAAATGTGTAGCAGGATACCTGTGTTGCTCAAATGAAGGCCTTCATTGCCTGCATTATCAATACGGGCATCACGTGCAAACCAACAATATATAGTTACTGGTCCACCAGTGGTGAAACCTGATCTCGTACAAGAGTACAACAAATACATGGGGGCATCAATATCTCGGACATGATGCTATATAGCTATCTAGATGAGAACTTTCAAATACTGGAAAAAGGTACTTTTCAACATAGTCTTGCAAATGCCATTGAATGTATATATAAGGACAATATATCTGCAGGGTAAAAGTCTATGCACTGACTGTAATGTAATATTTCAGTCATGAATTCAATGGCTAAGGAGTGGGTAGAGGCTAGAGGTGTATCTGGAAGTGGCAGCAAACCTGAGGACGAGAGCTCACCTGGTTCTCCAAGTGAGTTTGGGGATGTGTCACTTCCAGATAAAAAATCGGTACAACATACATTGTACAAACTTTCGCATATATATGGGTACTAATGCGTCGTTTAGTTATCTTTAGAAAATGAAAATCGTATGTGCCTGTTTTTAGAAAATCCAATTTTTGTTAAAGTTGCCCAAAAATAAACTAGCCTTATATTCATTCACTGAGAAAATGAAATACGTAGTATTATTGCAGACATATACTCAAGTAACTGTACGAAATTTGATCAAAATCGTATGAGCCTGTTTTTAAAAAATCCAATTTCTGTTAATGTTGCACAAGAATAAAATAGCCTTATATTCATTCATTGATAAAATGAAATACGTAGTATTATTGTAGATGTATACTCAAGTAACTGTACGAAATTTTATCAAAATCGTTACAGCTGTTTTTGAGATAATCAGATTGCTGTTAAAAATGCATAGAATAAACTACTCTTCATTATTGATCAATGTCAACCATTTCTGCGTACACTCTGCTCAGTATGATAAAATGCCTAAGTACAAGATTTCATTCATTTTCGCTCTACCGTCTAGGCTCCAGAGCCAGTAACAGACAGACAGACGGCATTGCAAAAACCACTTTTTCAGATTCTCACTCACTATGGCAGCCCAACAATTTAGAACAACATTGTTGATTGTATGCAATAATTCAATATCAGGAGAAATAATAAACAATATTAACAATGCAGACTGCTTTTCTTTAATTGTCGATGAAACTGAACCTGTTCCTGGTACAGAGACTTTAGCTCTATGTGCTCAGTATGTCAATAAAAATGACTTGAAATGTTTCAATAATTTGAAGCAATAACAGATGTTACTGGAGCAACAATTGCAGACAAAGTTCTAGATTGCCTTACTTTGTATGGAATACATGTAGAGAAAATGCAAGGTCAGATCTATGATGAGCCTGCAATCATAAGCAGCAAAAACAAATATTTTACTCATTATGAATTATCTTATTATATCTTTGCATTTTGAAAGCCTACTCAAGTTTACTTAAATAATTACATATGAATAATTTTAATTCAGTGTTCAAGCGATTCAATGAATCTTGGTGCTAGCTTTTGTAGCTTGGATGCATAACCAGTACTGAACTTGAATATCAAACAAAGATGTATATACACACATATTATTTTTAAGCAAGACAAAACCTGAATTGTGATTAAAAAGCAAGAAATTAGTTAATATAAAAGGATACTAGAATATGCAGAACTAAAATCTTTGTGTAACATCCAATTGATGCATTCAACAATATCTGCTTTAAGAGGATATCCTGTACATACAGACACATTCTCTTCATTCACCTCTTCGTATTCCTTAGAAACGCTTTCAAGAACGTTCAGAATTTTTCTCATGTTACCCTTTGCAACTGTTAAAAGGGCTTGCTTGCCATCCTCTGTTACTTTTATTCTGTAAAAATGATATGATATGAAGACAGTATCACTATACTTCATGAGATTAATAATAAATTAATGTATTTTAAAGTTACGTCACAAGAAAGTTATACAACTGCATTACTTACTTCTCTTGCTCAATCACATAATTCAATCTTGGTAGGATCTGTCCCTCATTCAACGGAGCAAAACGAAACCTTGTGCATCTGGATTGCAATGTAGGGATTATTTTGCTCAAGTTATTACATATAATGCATACACGAACATTTTCTTTTAATTTTTCAATGACTGTAAGAAAAACTTCATTAGGAAAAATACATCTCTAGCAAACTTCCTCAGTATTAATACATACTTACATAAAAACAAATAATTACATCAAGGAAAATAAAATCCAAAATTGGTAGACAAATTATAGTCATTATACTTACTGCGACAGAGAGCATTCTGGGCATCTTTAGTCATACCATCTGCCTCATCTAGAATCACTATTTTAAATCCCCCTTTTAAATTGGTCCCGGTTCTTGCAAATTTAAGGATTACACCTCCAACAATCCCTACTCCACCATCATCAGAACCATTAAGTTCTAAGACCTATATTGATAAAAGTGATTAACTTCTTGTTAGAGTTATATGAGAACTCTATTTTTTGCTAAGTGATATATTTGTTTGCGATTTGCCTTATACAGTAAGACCTGGGTTATACCTATTCCCGGGGAACATTAGAAAAATAAGTATAACTCATTAATATGTATAAGTCAGTGATACCAAATTAATGACATTGAATGCTTGAAGAGATGCATACGCATGTATATAGATTTTATTCGTATGAAAATAGTTATCAGTATAGATGAATAACCAAAACTATGAATTAAACTATGTAGCAGAAAATATTGGTAGCTAATATACTTAAACACCTTTAGTACAATAAGAACAATTGCACGTAAAATGTTATGTGCACTGCTTACGATGCACAGCAATTCATATCAGCTAGACATTGCTCTATGTTACATATCTTGTGACATTCATCAATATTGATATGCGACACTCATGCAAAAAAAAAGAATTAACTATGTGTGCATTAATTAATCTTTAATTTTCTAAGATGAACAATGTAAGTAATGTAATATGTATAAGATGTACATAGATTTTACAATTCCATAAAATACTCGTTGATTTTCGTCTGTTTCTTCCTCTTCGCAGCTATTGCATGTAGCACTCCCTCCAACTCACTCACAACAGACATGGCTCTCTCCCCCGCTTGCGTTGATGCAATGTAGCATTTTATCACATCGAGCCCCGCTAATGCTTCCGAAAATGATGGTACCTTTGGGGACAGGTCATTGTTATCGTCATCGCTTTTGTTATTTTCCTGTCGAACATCAGCGATTATTTCATCGTCATCTAAAAATTTAAGATTAAAAATTTTCTTCGATAATAATATCACCTTATACGGTGTTTTCGTAGTGATTTTTGTAATAAAAGCAACAACCTTGGTTAGCGCAGACAGCAACATCGTCATCACAGTGAACGAAAATGTCAAATGATATTTCTTGAGGCTATTCATCTGGGGGCTCAATCAATGCAGGAAGTTCAGAATCAGGCTCCTCAGCATTGAAGAGAAATCTACCATGTTGAAAGCACTTCAGCACCGTGATGGGCTCTACTGCTTTCCATGCAGCTGCAACGATGCTCATAGCCTATGAAAGAACCGGGAACGTTAGTTGTAGTGCAGATTTAAGGATTAGAAGATACTCAAAGCACAATAATATAAATTCTTACCTTGAGGACATCAATCTGCAGGTTTTCTTTGCCAGCATCAACCTGAGAAATGGAATGCTGTACCAGCATTTTTCGGTAGTTTGCTTTCATATTAGCAATTACACCCAAATCAAGAGGTTGAAGCTTGCTTTTACTGTTTGGGGGGAAGAATTCCAGGCGAATGTTTGACATGTCCCCTGGAGGGTGTGCAGTGCAATTATCCCAGAAAAGGGTGATTTTCCTCTTCTCCAAACACATACGGTCATTAAGTTTCTGCAACCACTTGCCCATAATTACATTGGTCATCCATGAATTTGAGTTTGCATCTTAGTCAGTGGGAAATGTTTTCACATTTTTAAAACATCGTGGATTCTTGTATTTGCCAATCATGAGAGGGCGCATTTTGTCGCTTCCGTCCGCATTCGCACCCAATAAGACTGTAACACGCTGCTTGCTCTTCTTACCACCATGGCATGGATAGCCCTTTTCAGCCAGGGTTCTGTTTGGTAGAAGATTGAAAAAAACCCACTTTCATCGATGTTATATGTATCTCTCTGTGAATAGCCTGCGATAAGTAGGGGTAGCCGCTTGCTTTTCCAAAGCTCAGTAGACGCGTTGTCAACTGACTTAGATTCTCCACAAATCACATGGCATTCTTTAAATCCCTGCAACCACCCTCCAGAAGCCCTAAACTCTCCTTCACATTCATCTTCGCTGCAAACGACAGGGCTTTCTCCTGTATCATACCGCCTGTGATCGGAATACTTACTGCTTTCAGGAGAGCAATGCACACTCTAGATCTGTGAACTTCCCCGCTTGGAGACGCTTTCTTTTTATTGAACTTGGGCCAGCTTTTGAATAATTCTTCTTCGTTTCATCAGCTCTTGTCATGATGGTGCACAGTGCTGTATAGGGAACATTCTGACGTTCAGCAACAGTCTTCTTCGACTCATGCCGGCTTTCTTCGACTTCGTGAATTATGCGCATTTTCACCTCCAAGGAAAGCGCTTTTCGATCTCGTTTTTTGTCCATAATTACTTGATTAATCCAGTCACTTGCGTAAGAAAAACTAAAAGCTACAATAAGTAAATTCTTAAGTCTCAAACAAGTCAAGAATAGAACGATTAGGACCACACGCAATGAACACGCTGACAGACGTGAACAACGACGCAATGCTCTACTCACACGATAACTACGTTTCTGCGGTGACGAGAAACGGACACCGTATACTCGGTCAAGCCACTCTTTTTCTGAGTTATCATCGATAAAAAATCATTCTGCTCAGCGCATGCCTGTAGTTTCAATGTCGTGAACTTTGATCATAGCAACGAGAGGTGAAACAGGATACGTTTCCATCGAAAGACACCTCATAAGTGTTGAAACTTCAGTGGAAACTTTATCTGTTGTAAGCCGATTCTATATCGTCGATGGTTAATACCGACAAACGTACTCTCGAGAAAATGTATGAAAGAATTACGTAAAAAAAGATGCACCGAAGAAGACAGAAAGAGCCCTTACGTGTAAAAATGCGAAATAATAAGAATATTCTTCAGTACCGTAATCAATTTCTAAGTCTAATACGTATAAGTGGGAGAAAAAATTCCGCGGGACGAAACACGATGTACGTATAAACGAGAATTACGTACAATTCAGATACGCAGTAGGTATGTACATGCTTATGCATAGGCCTTTGCCTGGGATTACCAAAAAGTACGGATAAATCAGTATTACGTATAATCCAAATCTTACTGTAATAACATTAACGTACGCGACTGAATGCCAGTTCCACTTACCATATTGTTTAGCTCATCAGAACAATATTTTTTTTTTGCGAAGGCCAATATTGTACTCCTTTTCCCAGTACCCGGGGGTCCAAAGAAGAGTAAGTTAGGTAGTGCATCTCTATCCACTAAATATTTTTCGACTGAAAAGGGTTTAAACAACAAGTATTGAACAAGAAACGCTTTACAATGTAAATACGACGTAAACAAAAGTAATTACTTATTCTTATTATGTCCGCATGGGATATTAGCTCATCAAGTCCTTTGG
Source organism: Uropetala carovei (assembly GCA_036926305.1). Classification (NCBI taxonomy): domain Eukaryota; kingdom Metazoa; phylum Arthropoda; class Insecta; order Odonata; family Petaluridae; genus Uropetala; species Uropetala carovei. The sequence goes on from JAXCHB010000011.1 coordinate 29,086,601, forward strand.
GACGGTATTTTTCCACCCTGTAATAAGAAACCAAAATATAATGACGCACAGATTATCGCGCGGAATGAACTGTCCACTGTTACAAATGGAAACGAACTATTTGAAACACAGTTAACCAGACATGTAGTATTATTTCCTTATTCTGCGCTAATAATGATATTGAATCAATGAGTAGCGATGGTGTTGATTCCAAACAGTGTGTAACTTTGTTATCATGTACCTTCCGATAGCAAAAAACGAATGAACAAATTGTCAGCACTAATTCGGTGTACTTACCAAGGGAGATTATCTTTCACTGGTACGTTTCCCGACATCTTAAGCTTCAAGCAAACAATGCCACCGTCAGGTAAGTTCGCGCCACAACAACAATGGACGGCCTTTGACCTTCGACAATCGACACTCTATTTCAGCAATTTTCCGATAGTAGACGGCAGTATTGAAAATGTACCAAATTTCAAACCTAAACGAACCTAGTAAAAGAAACAGATTGGTTTCACTCAAGTAAAATGAGTTATAAAGGCAAATATATAAAATAATGGACTACGAACTAGTTTTTTAAATTCCTAAGGATAGGTAATTTTACTTATAGGGTACTATTATTTCTGTAAATAATCTACATAAATAAAATTGTTACCTCTGTCTCTACATTTGCTTTTTTGTCTGGGTTTTACTTTTTTTGTGTGTTTTGCATCACAAGAAGACGTTTGAACCTGTTTGCAGAATTGTTGTCTGTCTGTTTGTTACCGCATCACGCAAAAGCGGCTGCTCGATTTTTTATGAAACTTGCAGCGTATCTTTAGACTGGTCCAGCTTAAAATATAGGCTATGTGGGGTATCTCAAAAAATATTTTAAGTGGGGGTTTGGGGGGGCATCGATTTGGTTTTTCGACGATAACTCTCGAGTAAATTAACTTAGGTAGATCAAATTTGATATTCGTCTCTTTCAATACAAGTATAAGATCAAGTTCATAGATGAGCAAAATCAGACCAAGGGGAGGGGGGCACCCGTAAGAGAAATCGCTGATTTAAATCTAACGGTTGATTAGGTACATCGAAGAAGTATAAATAAGAAATATTTTAGGAAAACAGTTTGGGTAAATATTTTAGGAAAAAGTCTGTCTGTTTGTTTGTTTGTTACCGCATCACGCAAAATCGGCTGCTCGAATTTTTATGAAACTTGCAGCTTATCTTTAGACTGGTCCAGCTTAAAATATAGGCTACTAGCTGGAGTGTCCGTTGAATTTCAGCGGATTTAGTGAAACTAAAACTTCGACCGTGTAACATGTAATCATCGCAAGAATAGCATAATACAGTTAATGCAGTTAACAACATTGGAGATTCTTGGGCTGAGGTCAAGCAGTCAACCATGAATGGGTCATGGAATCAGCTCAGCCCACAGTTTGTCATTAATTTTAAAGGATTTGAAGAGACCCCTGAGCAGATCACCAGAGAAGTTGTTGCACTGGGGATGCAACTTGACTTAGAAATGGATGAGGCAGATGTCGATGAGCTAATTTCATCTTATGCAGAGGAGTTGACCAATAAAGACCTCATCGAATTGCAACAATCCATTGAGACCAAGGAAGATGGCGAAGATGATATTATGGTTTCTCCAACTAAACCTATGGACTTGTCTTTAAAAGACCTTAGTGAGATCTTCTGGAGTCTGGATAATTTCATAAACTTGATTGATGAAAAAGATCCTAATACTGAGATGAGCTCATTGGTGCAAAGTGCTGTTCTTAAGGACGTAGCCTGCTACAGGGTCCTTTATGAACAAAAGAAGAAGGCTACAATTCAACTGAAGCTGTATAAATTCTTTCAGAAGGTTGAAAGATCACAGCCAGCAGAAGCTGCTTCAACATCTGCTGCAAGGACTAGCCCATCCAATTCCCCAGTCAATAGCCCATCCAGTTCTCCATCCAATAGCTCCTCTTCTTCCAACTAAAATCTTCAAACTTCTCAATTAATAAACCAAGTCCAGTAAGCTCGGTTGAAAAAGATTTTAGGTGTGAAAATATTGTTTCTTTATTCTTAAGTTATTTTGTGCATTTTTAATAACTTTTATATTAATTTTGCTGCAATAAATAGTTGTATGTATATATAGATGCATGCAGGTATGTTATCCAGCTCGCACGAGTCATTTGTAACAAACGACTCGTGCGATCCGGACCGGGCCGTCTGCGCTGCATATTGCATACATCTGTCTTTGAAGTTCGAAACAAAAATTTATTTTTTCCTGATTAGTGCAAAAAATAAGTTATGCATTTAAAATATTTACTATATAATTTATTCATAATTTAATATTGTTGTATTAACATATTAGTAATGTTATTTTATCTTTATGGAACCTGAGGACTTGCATATACATGCAAGTATATGGAAAAACGGAGTTCGACATTCGAATATTCGAGATTCGAACACGTTTTCAGGAAGGCATCACCAACGAGACTCAGGAGTCGCCTGTACTTAAAAGATAAATTTAGTGAAAATGGACAAGAAATTGTAAATTTATTTGCTACTCACTTTGGTTCCTCAGTCCTGGTTTGCAAGCTAAATAGGTTTTCAAGCTTTGTTAGAAGAATTAGGTTTTGCACGAAAGTTATAATGTGTGCCTTAAATGAAGCACGCTATGTTATTTACAATTTTTAAATGTGTCTCAGCAAATTAGATTGAAACTGGGTACAGGCTTATGTTTCACAGATGAATAAAATGAGTTATTCAAAAGAATAATTACATTGGGTTGGGTTTAGTTTGGGAGGTTATTTGCAATGGTATTTGCCACTCACTTGAAACAATTAATATCGGCTAGTATTCCTCAACTTACACAGGGGCCGGTTACTGTAAGCAACATAGGCATACAGGAGCCACTTTAGATGGCTGGCAAAATGAATCTGAGATATAAACGTAGGGTGACTATGGAAAGATACTTAATGCTTTGTCATATCTCACTGGAGAGGCCCATGGCACTACTATTATACAATTGTCTAAAAATCCCCTATATCTCCAATGGTCTTCCAACACCATTGCATCATTATTGAAGGATTATTTTTAGCCACATAGCTCTCTCTCCCTCACTTCTTGATTCAACATCGATATCCCTAGCAGCAGCTCACTAATCAAATGTGTCTAGTAAGAGGCTGGATAAACAGAGACGAGAGATTTGTAAATATTTTTCTCTGGCCTGCTAGCGATTTTTTCTATGTCTTCGGACTCCTCTAACTCTAAACAAGTTGACTAATCAGTATTCTTAAAGATAAGTAAGGGAACAATAGTATTTAAGGGCAATTCACAATAGCATATTTTGACTATCAACTATCTTAGAACATACATGCATGTGTCCGAAATTCATAAAAGTGAAAGACGACAACTGTCACCCCTCACAGAGAGGCACCTCCATGCAGGGCTACCTGTTTAGCGCCAGTCCTGCTGACATGGTTAAAGCAAAATTATTCATTCCCTTCAACTATTCATTGTCTTGCTCAGAATTTCCTAAGATGACTTATTTTAGTGTATGCGGATATTTATTTAAATCTGCTACAAGTAAAAATAAGTACAAATTCCTGAATGATACTATTGTATAAAATGCAATTGGACTCTAATTTCTGTATATCATCATTTAAGGAAACAGTGTTTCATATTTTTGTTTGGGGATTATTAAAGGGTTGGAAGTATATTTATGTTGTTGTACTTTTTATATGCTGGTTTAAAAAAGGTATTTAACATAACTGTATATTTTTTTGCATACCTTTTTTTAATATTTTAGATTGAATAATGTGTTTCGACAATTTCTGGATTTTCTCTGAATCAGTGGTTCCCAACGTTTTTGATGTGGTGACCCACGAATCCAAGTTTTCTCAGTATGGAAACCCATCCATTTATTGTAAAATAATTTTTGGATCTTTGGTTTTTAAAAATCTGTTTCGTGCATTTTAACAGCAGTTTGCATATTTTATAATAATTATCAGAGGCATCCAGGCTAAAGTTTAATTTAAAAAACCCATTAAGTAGGAATTTGTTGAAAAAATATTTATAGTAGAGGGTTTTCGTGACCCACCTGCATGGCCTACGTGACCTACCTGTGGGTTATGACAGGTTAACATTTCCAAGTTGAATGTACAATTCTGCATCTGTTCCTTATTTCAGTATCCAAATGCTTTATTGAAGCTTATCCAATAAAACTCTCAAGCAACCAGAATATTCATTTAACCGGAAACTCAATTCCCCGGGCATTCCAGATAACAGCAAATTTACTGAAATAAGATTCCATTATGATTTTTTTTTAATTTCTCTTGATCAGTAATTCAGCTTACATTTGAATGTTTATCTATTACAGGGTTTCCCAAACTTTTTTGGCTGTGTACCCGTTAGAACTCAATTAATCAATTTAAGTATCCCCTTATAAAAGAACATAAGTATTACAAAAATCTGATGTGGCCAACACATGACTTTCTCCATATTTGGGGTATAGATATTTAAATTATTATGCCTTACTATCGGACGGCTAATTTTTGGCTATGTAGAACGTAGTATCAGTAGCCGGGAGTCAGAAGGTGCGAATCATTATTGTGCAGCATGGTAAAACCATATATTTGTGTAAAATCCTATTTATAAAAATAATATTTTGTATTATGTTGCAAAAATGTCATTGTATGTAAAATGCACACAAATTTAGCACTATATGATTTAATAAACTAATAAAAATAGTCAGTAGATGGTAGACTGTGAGGATTAATTCACCACATATCAATGCTCGATTCCCCACAAGTTGTGCGTGGCAATGGTATTGGACACCTTTGTTCTATATCAACAACAAAGTGAAAAAATCTGATGTGGCCAACACATGACTTTCTCCATATTTGCGGTATAGATATTTAAATTATTATGAATAGCATTATAAGGCAAAATTATTATTTCATATCGTAAAAGAATACAGTCGTCCTTATTGCCGTAAATTATATTTTGAATATGTTTACAGAATTCACCGCAAGATGGTGGTGCTGTATACTGAAAATTTACGAATAAATTGATTATCTACTAAATGAAAGGTTCTACATTTGACAGAAACCGAAAAAACCGATTATTTATAAATAATTCCTTAAAAATAACTGCTATAGAAAATTGTTTCAAATAAAATTTGTAGGAAATTGCATTCTCTATAATACTTGTATCAATTTGTACACACAATAATGATGTTTTAATGAAGAAATATCGCAAAAACCTAATTGGGTTTCCAATAAACCTCGACTTCCGGTTATCCGTTATTGTCCAAAAACTAATCAGTTGTTTGTGCTCGTGTTAAAGTTTTATATATGAAGTTTGGTATTAATCTGACATGTACTTCTTGAGTTAGAGTGCCCAAAATCACATACATACATACATCCATCCACACACACAGACATCATTCCGAAAATACTCTAAACGTGTTCTAGGGACCTCAAAACATGTATTTCTGTTGAAATCTCAAAGTCAATTTTCACAATACTTTCCCTATACTACGTATGGAGAAAGTAAAAAGCTCATTTGTAGTGACCAGTGCCATATTATCTGCCATTACAAAAATTATCTCAAGTACCCCCTAGCACCTTTAAAAGTACCACCAGAAGAATGGGTACCCCAGTTTGGGAAACCCTGATCTATTATATAATTACCAATCTCAATCATCTTTATTAAGTTTTTTATTTATTTACAAACATACATAACATTACTCTACTTCATTGTCTGCAATTTCTTGAAACACACTGACTAAGGAACTTAGCTGCACATTTTCGGAAGTACCAAGAGATACTCTATGCTCGATATCTGCCATTTTGCACAGCAGATGGATTCGTTTTTCCGAAGTCAGCTGAACTGCATGGAAAAAAAGAAAATTTGTATGAGTCGATAAGAGTCTACATATTTAGCATAACTAAATCGTAAATTTTTAAAATTTACATTACTTACGTTGATGAACATAACTGTGAATTTCAGTTAGGATATCTGTTGCTGCAAATCCTTTTTCAGTTTTCAAGTCCATAATTTCTGATTATTGTTAAAAATTATACCAGGCTTGCCAGAAAACAAAAAATATTAATATGTTTTCATTTCTTATTATTTTGGCAACACAAACATATTTTATACCAAATTTTTATAAATAATAATAACAAACAATCAATGCGCAGGGAAAACTGATGGCCAAGTAATTGAGACAGCTAATCACTCGTAATGCATTTAATACTGTTTTAAATATATATTTGTTTTTAAACACATGCACTGTTACTTTTGTAAATGTATACTGTATTCCTACTTAAGTCTAATTTCTGGAAATTCATATTTTGGTGCAACGACAGAGCAGGAACTGAAATAAGAGAGAGGGCATTGCCCTAACCCAGGGGGAGGGGAGGGGAGGGGGGGGGGGGGGGACCAACTTATATGCAAAGGGCTACTTTCACTCTGTCAACTCTCTTGCTGGCTACTAAATTTTTTAACACATATATTAGGGTATTGTAACTATGAGTTAAATGCAAAATAACCGTAAGGAAACCATTTATTATACACCATTTATGAAAATCAACCAAATAAATAATTGATAAATTCGACCTTTATTTAAACGATTATGGGCACGTTGCACCGTACATCTTAAGTCAGTGATCGGTAATTAAGCTGGTAAGGGTGGCATAATAAGCACCAATGCCCCAAACTCATCCCATGAGAGTGGCTGGTCGATGGGAGTGGATATTTTTGTCATTAAGACCACCTTACTTTAATTTTCCAAACAAAATATACATAAAACATACACATTAGCATTCTGTTTTTATGAATAAAAGATCTGATGTGACCAGCACATGACTTTCTCCATATTTGGGATATAGATATTTAAATTATTATGAATAGCACTAAGGCAAAATTATTATTTAGTATCGTGAAGGAATACAGTCATCCTTATTGCAGTAAATTATATGTAGAATATGTTGACAGAATTCACCGCAAGATGGTGGTGCTGTATACTGAAAATTTACGAAAAATTGATTACCTACTAAATGAAAGGCTCTACGAAAATTTGTTTCAAACAAAACTTGGAAGAAGTATTATTCTCTATAACTTTGGTCCTCACGAATATTACCAATAACGACGTTTTTGAGGAGATATTTGATGAAAACTGAAAAAACCGATTATTTATAAATAATTCCTAAACAATAACTGCTATGTAAATTTGTTTTAAATGAAAGTTGTAGGAAATTACATTCTCTATAACCTTTGAATAGAAATGTATATACATTAATGATGTTTTAACGGAGGTATTTCACCAAAACCGAATTGGGTTTTGAATAAACCGCAACTTCTGCTTTACCGGTATTGTCCAAAAACTAATGAGTTCTTTGTGCTCATACCAAAGTGTTATATATGAAATTTGGTAATGATATGGCAAGCACTTTTCGAGTTAGAGCACCCACAATCACATACACACAGACATCATTCCAAAAATAGTCTAAAGGCCGATTCACTCTGGACGGTGAGAGCACGGTGAGGACAGGGGCAATTTTGTAGTGAGTATTCACACCAGGCGGTGAGGGCACGGGCAATGCGAGGGCCCACTGCGGGCTCTCAGCTAGAAATGCCATTAGTATTTCCAGTTGCTTTCCTGCGGGCATTCACATAACATGCTCAGCGACCACTAAGAGAGCGTCATAGTGATCAGCATGATGTCGGACGGTTCGGACACCTAAAGGTTTATTGTCTCTGCCTTGTTGGAACAAGCAGAAAAAAATCTGATGTGGCCCTCACATGACTTTCCTCATATTTGGGGTATAGATATTTAAATTATTATGAATAATATTACGAGGCAAAATTATTAATTCGTATCGTAAAAGAAGACTCGTCCTTGTTGCCGTAAATTATGTATATTTTTAATGTTTACAGAATTCACCGCTACATGGTGTTGGTGCTGTATACTGGCATTAAGATAAAGCGAAATATATCTGAAATGGATGGTTCTATGAAAATTAATTTCAAACAAAACTTGGGCAGAAATATTATTCTCTACAACTTTGGTCCTTACGAAGATTACCAATAATGATGTTTTTAAGGATATATTTCACGGAAACCAAAAAACAAGTTATTTATAAATAACTCCTAAACAATAACTCCTATAGAAAATTGTTTCAAATGAAAACTGTAGTAAATTACATTCTCTATAACTTTTGTATAGAATTGTATATACAATAATGATGTTTTCACGAAGAAATATCGCAAAAACCGAATCGGGTTCCGAATAAACCTCGACTTCCGGTTATCCGTTATTGTCAAAAAACTAATCAGTTCTTTGTGCTCATGATAAAGTGTTATATATGAAGTTTGGTAACCATATGGCACGTACATTTTGAGTTAGAGCGCCCACAATAACATACACACACACACAGACATCATTCCGAAAATAGTCTAAACGTGTTCTATGGACCTCAAAACATGTATTTCCGTTGAAATCTCGAAGTCAATTTTTTTCATGAATACAATACTTTCCCATTACTACGTATGGAGAAAGTAAAAAGATAAGGAAGAGAAGAAGACATCTGGGTAAACAAGATATTCATAAGAAGACACTGCTAAAACCAGTCTTTCATCATCCATGGTGACACCGGTCACCTCAGCCGTCACGTATCTACACTGTCTTCACCGCAGAATGCTCCAAGTGGTCGAAAAAATATTCCCTCACTCAATACTCTTCAATGTTACAATGAAAATGAAGATTGTGAGGACGCAACTGTTGAACAAATTGCAGCAAAACACCAAGAGACATCAGAAGACCACGAAAGTGATGAGCTTGACACACCTGATCTTGAGCGAGTGACTAACCAGGATGTCAGGAAATTTATTGCTGGATTACTACGCCACTTCATGCAGGAAGGCAATGAAGGCACTCCTTTATCTGCACTAGATATCTGCGCTGATTTTGTTCAGTTGCAGTCAATCAAAAGAACACGGCAGGGTACACTCGATAAATTCCTCCAACATCAGTAACTGTTAGGAACTAGATACGTGTTTGATACATACATTGAATTGAAATTGTTTTTAGCGTAAATATTTATCTCTGATATGTACCATTTGTTCCAAAAATTCATTTAAGTACATTTTTGTTGCTCAGTAAACGGTAGTTTCTCTTTTGTTTTATACCTTTTTAACTCTTTACGTAAAACTTCGCATAATTGGGGCAGATGCTTAATTGGGCCAAAGTGTTCTAGTCCCGATGTGTTCCAATTAACCGGAATCGACTGTATTTATAAATAATTGGTGTTTTCCGTTTTCATCGAATATGTTCATTAAAACGCTGTTATTTACAATCTTTATAAGGAACAAAGTTATAGAAAATAACATTCCTTCCAACTTTTGATATGTCTTGATACTGCTAACAACCAAGTGAACAATTACAGTGACCATTTTACAAAAAATCGGTACAATACACGTTGTACAAACTTTCTCATATACTAATGCGTCGTTTGGTTATATTTAGAAAATGAAAATCGTATGAGCCTGTTTTTAGAAAATCCAAGAGTTGCTTATTATACATGGTGATAAGACAATTTTCACATTTCACTCATAAAAACATGGGTGCGTACTATATAGGGTGCATATTATAATTGCAAAATTACGGTATATGTGCAAAAAAGAATTGGTACGTAAAAACAGGGAAAGAATTAGGTTCATGATTAAAACAACATTGTTCTCTGGTCAACAAGTTACAGGGGACTACTTGGACTCAGAGACAGTGGACCCATTGTACCTGAAGAGCATACTGAAAATGATGGAAACTTCAGAGCTGCTGTCAGACTTCAGGAAATACTAATTCTAGATATTAATCCTTAAAGTGCCAATGCCGATTAGATCGATGCTCCATTCCCTTGCAAAAAATGCCAGCATCGACTAGATCAATCCTTGATCTATTTCATCTAGTTTTCTTTCTAAGCGCAAGATGGTGTTATCCTTCTTCCAGCATGCTCCTAAGACCCTTCCCCGCATATTTTGAATATCTATGAGCACTTCATTTACCTAGGACGAAAACACCGACTTCCTAAAATCCTCAGTCTTTGCGTGCTCCTATGACCCTTCCCCGCACATTTGAGTATCTATGGGCACTTTATTTACCTAGGATGAGAATGCCCACTTCTTAAAACCCTCAGTCTACACTATGGCATCGTTTGGAAGGGATTCTTTGCGTGATCGAGAGGAAGGCATTCCTGAGTTTCTAGATGAATCTAATAGTAGTTCTTCTATTAGTGATGATTCAGATAGTAGTTATTATGAATTTCCCACCTCTGCGGTTGATGTGTCATCTCCCAAAAGCAGTTCTCCCCCTAGGAAAGGGTTGCACGTCCACCGGTGTCGGAGAGCGACGAAAGTGATTCTGATTGGTATGACATATCTGCAAGTCACGAAGATGTTGTCGGTAATCTACCGATTAAGTATGCAGGGCTTCAAGGCCAAACACATGCTCCATCTCTCCATTCTGCAGCAATAGATTATTTTAATCTATTTTTTTACGAAAGCACTCTTTTTGATGACGGATGTCGAAACCAACAGGTATGCAGGGCAATTTTTCAAATCAAATGAATGTCTTACCCTACGATCTCCTGCAAATGTGTAGCAGGATACCTGTGTTGCTCAAATGAAGGCCTTCATTGCCTGCATTATCAATACGGGCATCACGTGCAAACCAACAATATATAGTTACTGGTCCACCAGTGGTGAAACCTGATCTCGTACAAGAGTACAACAAATACATGGGGGCATCAATATCTCGGACATGATGCTATATAGCTATCTAGATGAGAACTTTCAAATACTGGAAAAAGGTACTTTTCAACATAGTCTTGCAAATGCCATTGAATGTATATATAAGGACAATATATCTGCAGGGTAAAAGCCTATGCACTGACTGTAATGTAATATTTCAGTCATGAATTCAATGGCTAAGGAGTGGGTAGAGGCTAGAGGTGTATCTGGAAGTGGCAGCAAACCTGAGGACGAGAGCTCACCTGGTTCTCCAAGTGAGTTTGGGGATGTGTCACTTCCAGATAAAAAATCGGTACAACATACATTGTACAAACTTTCGCATATATATGGGTACTAATGCGTCGTTTAGTTATCTTTAGAAAATGAAAATCGTATGTGCCTGTTTTTAGAAAATCCAATTTTTGTTAAAGTTGCCCAAAAATAAACTAGCCTTATATTCATTCACTGAGAAAATGAAATACGTAGTATTATTGCAGACATATACTCAAGTAACTGTACGAAATTTGATCAAAATCGTATGAGCCTGTTTTTAAAAAATCCAATTTCTGTTAATGTTGCACAAGAATAAAATAGCCTTATATTCATTCATTGATAAAATGAAATACGTAGTATTATTGTAGATGTATACTCAAGTAACTGTACGAAATTTTATCAAAATCGTTACAGCTGTTTTTGAGATAATCAGATTGCTGTTAAAAATGCATAGAATAAACTACTCTTCATTATTGATCAATGTCAACCATTTCTGCGTACACTCTGCTCAGTATGATAAAATGCCTAAGTACAAGATTTCATTCATTTTCGCTCTACCGTCTAGGCTCCAGAGCCAGTAACAGACAGACAGACGGCATTGCAAAAACCACTTTTTCAGATTCTCACTCACTATGGCAGCCCAACAATTTAGAACAACATTGTTGATTGTATGCAATAATTCAATATCAGGAGAAATAATAAACAATATTAACAATGCAGACTGCTTTTCTTTAATTGTCGATGAAACTGAACCTGTTCCTGGTACAGAGACTTTAGCTCTATGTGCTCAGTATGTCAATAAAAATGACTTGAAATGTTTCAATAATTTGAAGCAATAACAGATGTTACTGGAGCAACAATTGCAGACAAAGTTCTAGATTGCCTTACTTTGTATGGAATACATGTAGAGAAAATGCAAGGTCAGATCTATGATGAGCCTGCAATCATAAGCAGCAAAAACAAATATTTTACTCATTATGAATTATCTTATTATATCTTTGCATTTTGAAAGCCTACTCAAGTTTACTTAAATAATTACATATGAATAATTTTAATTCAGTGTTCAAGCGATTCAATGAATCTTGGTGCTAGCTTTTGTAGCTTGGATGCATAACCAGTACTGAACTTGAATATCAAACAAAGATGTATATACACACATATTATTTTTATGGCAAGACAAAACCTGAATTGTGATTAAAAAGCAAGAAATTAGTTAATATAAAAGGATACTAGAATATGCAGAACTAAAATCTTTGTGTAACATCCAATTGATGCATTCAACAATATCTGCTTTAAGAGGATATCCTGTACATACAGACACATTCTCTTCATTCACCTCTTCGTATTCCTTAGAAACGCTTTCAAGAACGTTCAGAATTTTTCTCATGTTACCCTTTGCAACTGTTAAAAGGGCTTGCTTGCCATCCTCTGTTACTTTTATTCTGTAAAAATGATATGATATGAAGACAGTATCACTATACTTCATGAGATTAATAATAAATTAATGTATTTTAAAGTTACGTCACAAGAAAGTTATACAACTGCATTACTTACTTCTCTTGCTCAATCACATAATTCAATCTTGGTAGGATCTGTCCCTCATTCAACGGAGCAAAACGAAACCTTGTGCATCTGGATTGCAATGTAGGGATTATTTTGCTCAAGTTATTACATATAATGCATACACGAACATTTTCTTTTAATTTTTCAATGACTGTAAGAAAAACTTCATTAGGAAAAATACATCTCTAGCAAACTTCCTCAGTATTAATACATACTTACATAAAAACAAATAATTACATCAAGGAAAATAAAATCCAAAATTGGTAGACAAATTATAGTCATTATACTTACTGCGACAGAGAGCATTCTGGGCATCTTTAGTCATACCATCTGCCTCATCTAGAATCACTATTTTAAATCCCCCTTTTAAATTGGTCCCGGTTCTTGCAAATTTAAGGATTACACCTCCAACAATCCCTACTCCACCATCATCAGAACCATTAAGTTCTAAGACCTATATTGATAAAAGTGATTAACTTCTTGTTAGAGTTATATGAGAACTCTATTTTTTGCTAAGTGATATATTTGTTTGCGATTTGCCTTATACAGTAAGACCTGGGTTATACCTATTCCCGGGGAACATTAGAAAAATAAGTATAACTCATTAATATGTATAAGTCAGTGATACCAAATTAATGACATTGAATGCTTGAAGTGATGCATACGCATGTATATAGATTTTATTCGTATGAAAATAGTTATCAGTATAGATGAATAACCAAAACTATGAATTAAACTATGTAGCAGAAAATATTGGTAGCTAATATACTTAAACACCTTTAGTACAATAAGAACAATTGCACGTAAAATGTTATGTGCACTGCTTACGATGCACAGCAATTCATATCAGCTAGACATTGCTCTATGTTACATATCTTGTGACATTCATCAATATTGATATGCGACACTCATGCAAAAAAAAAGAATTAACTATGTGTGCATTAATTAATCTTTAATTTTCTAAGATGAACAATGTAAGTAATGTAATATGTATAAGATGTACATAGATTTTACAATTCCATAAAATACTCGTTGATTTTCGTCTGTTTCTTCCTCTTCGCAGCTATTGCATGTAGCACTCCCTCCAACTCACTCACAACAGACATGGCTCTCTCCCCCGCTTGCGTTGATGCAATGTAGCATTTTATCACATCGAGCCCCGCTAATGCTTCCGAAAATGATGGTACCTTTGGGGACAGGTCATTGTTATCGTCATCGCTTTTGTTATTTTCCTGTCGAACATCAGCGATTATTTCATCGTCATCTAAAAATTTAAGATTAAAAATTTTCTTCGATAATAATATCACCTTATACGGTGTTTTCGTAGTGATTTTTGTAATAAAAGCAACAACCTTGGTTAGCGCAGACAGCAACATCGTCATCACAGTGAACGAAAATGTCAAATGATATTTCTTGAGGCTATTCATCTGGGGGCTCAATCAATGCAGGAAGTTCAGAATCAGGCTCCTCAGCATTGAAGAGAAATCTACCATGTTGAAAGCACTTCAGCACCGTGATGGGCTCTACTGCTTTCCATGCAGCTGCAACGATGCTCATAGCCTATGAAAGAACCGGGAACGTTAGTTGTAGTGCAGATTTAAGGATTAGAAGATACTCAAAGCACAATAATATAAATTCTTACCTTGAGGACATCAATCTGCAGGTTTTCTTTGCCAGCATCAACCTGAGAAATGGAATGCTGTACCAGCATTTTTCGGTAGTTTGCTTTCATATTAGCAATTACACCCAAATCAAGAGGTTGAAGCTTGCTTTTACTGTTTGGGGGGAAGAATTCCAGGCGAATGTTTGACATGTCCCCTGGAGGGTGTGCAGTGCAATTATCCCAGAAAAGGGTGATTTTCCTCTTCTCCAAACACATACGGTCATTAAGTTTCTGCAACCACTTGCCCATAATTACATTGGTCATCCATGAATTTGAGTTTGCATCTTAGTCAGTGGGAAATGTTTTCACATTTTTAAAACATCGTGGATTCTTGTATTTGCCAATCATGAGAGGGCGCATTTTGTCGCTTCCGTCCGCATTCGCACCCAATAAGACTGTAACACGCTGCTTGCTCTTCTTACCACCATGGCATGGATAGCCCTTTTCAGCCAGGGTTCTGTTTGGTAGAAGATTGAAAAAAACCCACTTTCATCGATGTTATATGTATCTCTCTGTGAATAGCCTGCGATAAGTAGGGGTAGCCGCTTGCTTTTCCAAAGCTCAGTAGACGCGTTGTCAACTGACTTAGATTCTCCACAAATCACATGGCATTCTTTAAATCCCTGCAACCACCCTCCAGAAGCCCTAAACTCTCCTTCACATTCATCTTCGCTGCAAACGACAGGGCTTTCTCCTGTATCATACCGCCTGTGATCGGAATACTTACTGCTTTCAGGAGAGCAATGCACACTCTAGATCTGTGAACTTCCCCGCTTGGAGACGCTTTCTTTTTATTGAACTTGGGCCAGCTTTTGAATAATTCTTCTTCGTTTCATCAGCTCTTGTCATGATGGTGCACAGTGCTGTATAGGGAACATTCTGACGTTCAGCAACAGTCTTCTTCGACTCATGCCGGCTTTCTTCGACTTCGTGAATTATGCGCATTTTCACCTCCAAGGAAAGCGCTTTTCGATCTCGTTTTTTGTCCATAATTACTTGATTAATCCAGTCACTTGCGTAAGAAAAACTAAAAGCTACAATAAGTAAATTCTTAAGTCTCAAACAAGTCAAGAATAGAACGATTAGGACCACACGCAATGAACACGCTGACAGACGTGAACAACGACGCAATGCTCTACTCACACGATAACTACGTTTCTGCGGTGACGAGAAACGGACACCGTATACTCGGTCAAGCCACTCTTTTTCTGAGTTATCATCGATAAAAAATCATTCTGCTCAGCGCATGCCTGTAGTTTCAATGTCGTGAACTTTGATCATAGCAACGAGAGGTGAAACAGGATACGTTTCCATCGAAAGACACCTCATAAGTGTTGAAACTTCAGTGGAAACTTTATCTGTTGTAACCCGATTCTATATCGTCGATGGTTAATACCGACAAACGTACTCTCGAGAAAATGTATGAAAGAATTACGTAAAAAAAGATGCACCGAAGAAGACAGAAAGAGCCCTTACGTGTAAAAATGCGAAATAATAAGAATATTCTTCAGTACCGTAATCAATTTCTAAGTCTAATACGTATAAGTGGGAGAAAAAATTCCGCGGGACGAAACACGATGTACGTATAAACGAGAATTACGTACAATTCAGATACGCAGTAGGTATGTACATGCTTATGCATAGGCCTTTGCCTGGGATTACCAAAAAGTACGGATAAATCAGTATTACGTATAATCCAAATCTTACTGTAATAACATTAACGTACGCGACTGAATGCCAGTTCCACTTACCATATTGTTTAGCTCATCAGAACAATATTTTTTTTTTGCGAAGGCCAATATTGTACTCCTTTTCCCAGTACCCGGGGGTCCAAAGAAGAGTAAGTTAGGTAGTGCATCTCTATCCACTAAATATTTTTCGACTGAAAAGGGTTTAAACAACAAGTATTGAACAAGAAACGCTTTACAATGTAAATACGACGTAAACAAAAGTAATTACTTATTCTTATTATGTCCGCATGGGATATTAGCTCATCAAGTCCTTTGGGACGGTATTTTTCCACCCTGTAATAAGAAACCAAAATATAATGACGCACAGATTATCGCGCGGAATGAACTGTCCACTGTTACAAATGGAAACGAACTATTTGAAACACAGTTAACCAGACATGTAGTATTATTTCCTTATTCTGCGCTAATAATGATATTGAATCAATGAGTAGCGATGGTGTTGATTCCAAACAGTGTGTAACTTTGTTATCATGTACCTTCCGATAGCAAAAAACGAATGAACAAATTGTCAGCACTAATTCGGTGTACTTACCAAGGGAGATTATCTTTCACTGGTACGTTTCCCGACATCTTAAGCTTCAAGCAAACAATGCCACCGTCAGGTAAGTTCGCGCCACAACAACAATGGACGGCCTTTGACCTTCGACAATCGACACTCTATTTCAGCAATTTTCCGATAGTAGACGGCAGTATTGAAAATGTACCAAATTTCAAACCTAAACGAACCTAGTAAAAGAAACAGATTGGTTTCACTCAAGTAAAATGAGTTATAAAGGCAAATATATAAAATAATGGACTACGAACTAGTTTTTTAAATTCCTAAGGATAGGTAATTTTACTTATAGGGTACTATTATTTCTGTAAATAATCTACATAAATAAAATTGTTACCTCTGTCTCTACATTTGCTTTTTTGTCTGGGTTTTACTTTTTTTGTGTGTTTTGCATCACAAGAAGACGTTTGAACCTGTTTGCAGAATTGTTGTCTGTCTGTTTGTTACCGCATCACGCAAAAGCGGCTGCTCGATTTTTTATGAAACTTGCAGCGTATCTTTAGACTGGTCCAGCTTAAAATATAGGCTATGTGGGGTATCTCAAAAAATATTTTAAGTGGGGGTTTGGGGGGGCATCGATTTGGTTTTTCGACGATAACTCTCGAGTAAATTAACTTAGGTAGATCAAATTTGATATTCGTCTCTTTCAATACAAGTATAAGATCAAGTTCATAGATGAGCAAAATCAGACCAAGGGGAGGGGGGCACCCGTAAGAGAAATCGCTGATTTAAATCTAACGGTTGATTAGGTACATCGAAGAAGTATAAATAAGAAATATTTTAGGAAAACAGTTTGGGTAAATATTTTAGGAAAAAGTCTGTCTGTTTGTTTGTTTGTTACCGCATCACGCAAAATCGGCTGCTCGAATTTTTATGAAACTTGCAGCTTATCTTTAGACTGGTCCAGCTTAAAATATAGGCTACTAGCTGGAGTGTCCGTTGAATTTCAGCGGATTTAGTGAAACTAAAACTTCGACCGTGTAACATGTAATCATCGCAAGAATAGCATAATACAGTTAATGCAGTTAACAACATTGGAGATTCTTGGGCTGAGGTCAAGCAGTCAACCATGAATGGGTCATGGAATCAGCTCAGCCCACAGTTTGTCATTAATTTTAAAGGATTTGAAGAGACCCCTGAGCAGATCACCAGAGAAGTTGTTGCACTGGGGATGCAACTTGACTTAGAAATGGATGAGGCAGATGTCGATGAGCTAATTTCATCTTATGCAGAGGAGTTGACCAATAAAGACCTCATCGAATTGCAACAATCCATTGAGACCAAGGAAGATGGCGAAGATGATATTATGGTTTCTCCAACTAAACCTATGGACTTGTCTTTAAAAGACCTTAGTGAGATCTTCTGGAGTCTGGATAATTTCATAAACTTGATTGATGAAAAAGATCCTAATACTGAGATGAGCTCATTGGTGCAAAGTGCTGTTCTTAAGGACGTAGCCTGCTACAGGGTCCTTTATGAACAAAAGAAGAAGGCTACAATTCAACTGAAGCTGTATAAATTCTTTCAGAAGGTTGAAAGATCACAGCCAGCAGAAGCTGCTTCAACATCTGCTGCAAGGACTAGCCCATCCAATTCCCCAGTCAATAGCCCATCCAGTTCTCCATCCAATAGCTCCTCTTCTTCCAACTAAAATCTTCAAACTTCTCAATTAATAAACCAAGTCCAGTAAGCTCGGTTGAAAAAGATTTTAGGTGTGAAAATATTGTTTCTTTATTCTTAAGTTATTTTGTGCATTTTTAATAACTTTTATATTAATTTTGCTGCAATAAATAGTTGTATGTATATATAGATGCATGCAGGTATGTTATCCAGCTCGCACGAGTCATTTGTAACAAACGACTCGTGCGATCCGGACCGGGCCGTCTGCGCTGCATATTGCATACATCTGTCTTTGAAGTTCGAAACAAAAATTTATTTTTTCCTGATTAGTGCAAAAAATAAGTTATGCATTTAAAATATTTACTATATAATTTATTCATAATTTAATATTGTTGTATTAACATATTAGTAATGTTATTTTATCTTTATGGAACCTGAGGACTTGCATATACATGCAAGTATATGGAAAAACGGAGTTCGACATTCGAATATTCGAGATTCGAACACGTTTTCAGGAAGGCATCACCAACGAGACTCAGGAGTCGCCTGTACTTAAA
The DNA here is from genome assembly GCA_036926305.1 of Uropetala carovei. NCBI lineage: Eukaryota > Metazoa > Arthropoda > Insecta > Odonata > Petaluridae > Uropetala > Uropetala carovei. The sequence continues at coordinate 29,105,327 of JAXCHB010000011.1, forward strand.
AGATAAATTTAGTGAAAATGGACAAGAAATTGTAAATTTATTTGCTACTCACTTTGGTTCCTCAGTCCTGGTTTGCAAGCTAAATAGGTTTTCAAGCTTTGTTAGAAGAATTAGGTTTTGCACGAAAGTTATAATGTGTGCCTTAAATGAAGCACGCTATGTTATTTACAATTTTTAAATGTGTCTCAGCAAATTAGATTGAAACTGGGTACAGGCTTATGTTTCACAGATGAATAAAATGAGTTATTCAAAAGAATAATTACATTGGGTTGGGTTTAGTTTGGGAGGTTATTTGCAATGGTATTTGCCACTCACTTGAAACAATTAATATCGGCTAGTATTCCTCAACTTACACAGGGGCCGGTTACTGTAAGCAACATAGGCATACAGGAGCCACTTTAGATGGCTGGCAAAATGAATCTGAGATATAAACGTAGGGTGACTATGGAAAGATACTTAATGCTTTGTCATATCTCACTGGAGAGGCCCATGGCACTACTATTATACAATTGTCTAAAAATCCCCTATATCTCCAATGGTCTTCCAACACCATTGCATCATTATTGAAGGATTATTTTTAGCCACATAGCTCTCTCTCCCTCACTTCTTGATTCAACATCGATATCCCTAGCAGCAGCTCACTAATCAAATGTGTCTAGTAAGAGGCTGGATAAACAGAGACGAGAGATTTGTAAATATTTTTCTCTGGCCTGCTAGCGATTTTTTCTATGTCTTCGGACTCCTCTAACTCTAAACAAGTTGACTAATCAGTATTCTTAAAGATAAGTAAGGGAACAATAGTATTTAAGGGCAATTCACAATAGCATATTTTGACTATCAACTATCTTAGAACATACATGCATGTGTCCGAAATTCATAAAAGTGAAAGACGACAACTGTCACCCCTCACAGAGAGGCACCTCCATGCAGGGCTACCTGTTTAGCGCCAGTCCTGCTGACATGGTTAAAGCAAAATTATTCATTCCCTTCAACTATTCATTGTCTTGCTCAGAATTTCCTAAGATGACTTATTTTAGTGTATGCGGATATTTATTTAAATCTGCTACAAGTAAAAATAAGTACAAATTCCTGAATGATACTATTGTATAAAATGCAATTGGACTCTAATTTCTGTATATCATCATTTAAGGAAACAGTGTTTCATATTTTTGTTTGGGGATTATTAAAGGGTTGGAAGTATATTTATGTTGTTGTACTTTTTATATGCTGGTTTAAAAAAGGTATTTAACATAACTGTATATTTTTTTGCATACCTTTTTTTAATATTTTAGATTGAATAATGTGTTTCGACAATTTCTGGATTTTCTCTGAATCAGTGGTTCCCAACGTTTTTGATGTGGTGACCCACGAATCCAAGTTTTCTCAGTATGGAAACCCATCCATTTATTGTAAAATAATTTTTGGATCTTTGGTTTTTAAAAATCTGTTTCGTGCATTTTAACAGCAGTTTGCATATTTTATAATAATTATCAGAGGCATCCAGGCTAAAGTTTAATTTAAAAAACCCATTAAGTAGGAATTTGTTGAAAAAATATTTATAGTAGAGGGTTTTCGTGACCCACCTGCATGGCCTACGTGACCTACCTGTGGGTTATGACAGGTTAACATTTCCAAGTTGAATGTACAATTCTGCATCTGTTCCTTATTTCAGTATCCAAATGCTTTATTGAAGCTTATCCAATAAAACTCTCAAGCAACCAGAATATTCATTTAACCGGAAACTCAATTCCCCGGGCATTCCAGATAACAGCAAATTTACTGAAATAAGATTCCATTATGATTTTTTTTTAATTTCTCTTGATCAGTAATTCAGCTTACATTTGAATGTTTATCTATTACAGGGTTTCCCAAACTTTTTTGGCTGTGTACCCGTTAGAACTCAATTAATCAATTTAAGTATCCCCTTATAAAAGAACATAAGTATTACAAAAATCTGATGTGGCCAACACATGACTTTCTCCATATTTGGGGTATAGATATTTAAATTATTATGCCTTACTATCGGACGGCTAATTTTTGGCTATGTAGAACGTAGTATCAGTAGCCGGGAGTCAGAAGGTGCGAATCATTATTGTGCAGCATGGTAAAACCATATATTTGTGTAAAATCCTATTTATAAAAATAATATTTTGTATTATGTTGCAAAAATGTCATTGTATGTAAAATGCACACAAATTTAGCACTATATGATTTAATAAACTAATAAAAATAGTCAGTAGATGGTAGACTGTGAGGATTAATTCACCACATATCAATGCTCGATTCCCCACAAGTTGTGCGTGGCAATGGTATTGGACACCTTTGTTCTATATCAACAACAAAGTGAAAAAATCTGATGTGGCCAACACATGACTTTCTCCATATTTGCGGTATAGATATTTAAATTATTATGAATAGCATTATAAGGCAAAATTATTATTTCATATCGTAAAAGAATACAGTCGTCCTTATTGCCGTAAATTATATTTTGAATATGTTTACAGAATTCACCGCAAGATGGTGGTGCTGTATACTGAAAATTTACGAATAAATTGATTATCTACTAAATGAAAGGTTCTACATTTGACAGAAACCGAAAAAACCGATTATTTATAAATAATTCCTTAAAAATAACTGCTATAGAAAATTGTTTCAAATAAAATTTGTAGGAAATTGCATTCTCTATAATACTTGTATCAATTTGTACACACAATAATGATGTTTTAATGAAGAAATATCGCAAAAACCTAATTGGGTTTCCAATAAACCTCGACTTCCGGTTATCCGTTATTGTCCAAAAACTAATCAGTTGTTTGTGCTCGTGTTAAAGTTTTATATATGAAGTTTGGTATTAATCTGACACGTACTTCTTGAGTTAGAGTGCCCAAAATCACATACATACATACATCCATCCACACACACAGACATCATTCCGAAAATACTCTAAACGTGTTCTAGGGACCTCAAAACATGTATTTCTGTTGAAATCTCAAAGTCAATTTTCACAATACTTTCCCTATACTACGTATGGAGAAAGTAAAAAGCTCATTTGTAGTGACCAGTGCCATATTATCTGCCATTACAAAAATTATCTCAAGTACCCCCTAGCACCTTTAAAAGTACCACCAGAAGAATGGGTACCCCAGTTTGGGAAACCCTGATCTATTATATAATTACCAATCTCAATCATCTTTATTAAGTTTTTTATTTATTTACAAACATACATAACATTACTCTACTTCATTGTCTGCAATTTCTTGAAACACACTGACTAAGGAACTTAGCTGCACATTTTCGGAAGTACCAAGAGATACTCTATGCTCGATATCTGCCATTTTGCACAGCAGATGGATTCGTTTTTCCGAAGTCAGCTGAACTGCATGGAAAAAAAGAAAATTTGTATGAGTCGATAAGAGTCTACATATTTAGCATAACTAAATCGTAAATTTTTAAAATTTACATTACTTACGTTGATGAACATAACTGTGAATTTCAGTTAGGATATCTGTTGCTGCAAATCCTTTTTCAGTTTTCAAGTCCATAATTTCTGATTATTGTTAAAAATTATACCAGGCTTGCCAGAAAACAAAAAATATTAATATGTTTTCATTTCTTATTATTTTGGCAACACAAACATATTTTATACCAAATTTTTATAAATAATAATAACAAACAATCAATGCGCAGGGAAAACTGATGGCCAAGTAATTGAGACAGCTAATCACTCGTAATGCATTTAATACTGTTTTAAATATATATTTGTTTTTAAACACATGCACTGTTACTTTTGTAAATGTATACTGTATTCCTACTTAAGTCTAATTTCTGGAAATTCATATTTTGGTGCAACGACAGAGCAGGAACTGAAATAAGAGAGAGGGCATTGCCCTAACCCAGGGGGAGGGGAGGGGAGGGGGGGGGGGGGGACCAACTTATATGCAAAGGGCTACTTTCACTCTGTCAACTCTCTTGCTGGCTACTAAATTTTTTAACACATATATTAGGGTATTGTAACTATGAGTTAAATGCAAAATAACCGTAAGGAAACCATTTATTATACACCATTTATGAAAATCAACCAAATAAATAATTGATAAATTCGACCTTTATTTAAACGATTATGGGCACGTTGCACCGTACATCTTAAGTCAGTGATCGGTAATTAAGCTGGTAAGGGTGGCATAATAAGCACCAATGCCCCAAACTCATCCCATGAGAGTGGCTGGTCGATGGGAGTGGATATTTTTGTCATTAAGACCACCTTACTTTAATTTTCCAAACAAAATATACATAAAACATACACATTAGCATTCTGTTTTTATGAATAAAAGATCTGATGTGACCAGCACATGACTTTCTCCATATTTGGGATATAGATATTTAAATTATTATGAATAGCACTAAGGCAAAATTATTATTTAGTATCGTGAAGGAATACAGTCATCCTTATTGCAGTAAATTATATGTAGAATATGTTGACAGAATTCACCGCAAGATGGTGGTGCTGTATACTGAAAATTTACGAAAAATTGATTACCTACTAAATGAAAGGCTCTACGAAAATTTGTTTCAAACAAAACTTGGAAGAAGTATTATTCTCTATAACTTTGGTCCTCACGAATATTACCAATAACGACGTTTTTGAGGAGATATTTGATGAAAACTGAAAAAACCGATTATTTATAAATAATTCCTAAACAATAACTGCTATGTAAATTTGTTTTAAATGAAAGTTGTAGGAAATTACATTCTCTATAACCTTTGAATAGAAATGTATATACATTAATGATGTTTTAACGGAGGTATTTCACCAAAACCGAATTGGGTTTTGAATAAACCGCAACTTCTGCTTTACCGGTATTGTCCAAAAACTAATGAGTTCTTTGTGCTCATACCAAAGTGTTATATATGAAATTTGGTAATGATATGGCAAGCACTTTTCGAGTTAGAGCACCCACAATCACATACACACAGACATCATTCCAAAAATAGTCTAAAGGCCGATTCACTCTGGACGGTGAGAGCACGGTGAGGACAGGGGCAATTTTGTAGTGAGTATTCACACCAGGCGGTGAGGGCACGGGCAATGCGAGGGCCCACTGCGGGCTCTCAGCTAGAAATGCCATTAGTATTTCCAGTTGCTTTCCTGCGGGCATTCACATAACATGCTCAGCGACCACTAAGAGAGCGTCATAGTGATCAGCATGATGTCGGACGGTTCGGACACCTAAAGGTTTATTGTCTCTGCCTTGTTGGAACAAGCAGAAAAAAATCTGATGTGGCCCTCACATGACTTTCCTCATATTTGGGGTATAGATATTTAAATTATTATGAATAATATTACGAGGCAAAATTATTAATTCGTATCGTAAAAGAAGACTCGTCCTTGTTGCCGTAAATTATGTATATTTTTAATGTTTACAGAATTCACCGCTACATGGTGTTGGTGCTGTATACTGGCATTAAGATAAAGCGAAATATATCTGAAATGGATGGTTCTATGAAAATTAATTTCAAACAAAACTTGGGCAGAAATATTATTCTCTACAACTTTGGTCCTTACGAAGATTACCAATAATGATGTTTTTAAGGATATATTTCACGGAAACCAAAAAACAAGTTATTTATAAATAACTCCTAAACAATAACTCCTATAGAAAATTGTTTCAAATGAAAACTGTAGTAAATTACATTCTCTATAACTTTTGTATAGAATTGTATATACAATAATGATGTTTTCACGAAGAAATATCGCAAAAACCGAATCGGGTTCCGAATAAACCTCGACTTCCGGTTATCCGTTATTGTCAAAAAACTAATCAGTTCTTTGTGCTCATGATAAAGTGTTATATATGAAGTTTGGTAACCATATGGCACGTACATTTTGAGTTAGAGCGCCCACAATAACATACACACACACACAGACATCATTCCGAAAATAGTCTAAACGTGTTCTATGGACCTCAAAACATGTATTTCCGTTGAAATCTCGAAGTCAATTTTTTTCATGAATACAATACTTTCCCATTACTACGTATGGAGAAAGTAAAAAGATAAGGAAGAGAAGAAGACATCTGGGTAAACAAGATATTCATAAGAAGACACTGCTAAAACCAGTCTTTCATCATCCATGGTGACACCGGTCACCTCAGCCGTCACGTATCTACACTGTCTTCACCGCAGAATGCTCCAAGTGGTCGAAAAAATATTCCCTCACTCAATACTCTTCAATGTTACAATGAAAATGAAGATTGTGAGGACGCAACTGTTGAACAAATTGCAGCAAAACACCAAGAGACATCAGAAGACCACGAAAGTGATGAGCTTGACACACCTGATCTTGAGCGAGTGACTAACCAGGATGTCAGGAAATTTATTGCTGGATTACTACGCCACTTCATGCAGGAAGGCAATGAAGGCACTCCTTTATCTGCACTAGATATCTGCGCTGATTTTGTTCAGTTGCAGTCAATCAAAAGAACACGGCAGGGTACACTCGATAAATTCCTCCAACATCAGTAACTGTTAGGAACTAGATACGTGTTTGATACATACATTGAATTGAAATTGTTTTTAGCGTAAATATTTATCTCTGATATGTACCATTTGTTCCAAAAATTCATTTAAGTACATTTTTGTTGCTCAGTAAACGGTAGTTTCTCTTTTGTTTTATACCTTTTTAACTCTTTACGTAAAACTTCGCATAATTGGGGCAGATGCTTAATTGGGCCAAAGTGTTCTAGTCCCGATGTGTTCCAATTAACCGGAATCGACTGTATTTATAAATAATTGGTGTTTTCCGTTTTCATCGAATATGTTCATTAAAACGCTGTTATTTACAATCTTTATAAGGAACAAAGTTATAGAAAATAACATTCCTTCCAACTTTTGATATGTCTTGATACTGCTAACAACCAAGTGAACAATTACAGTGACCATTTTACAAAAAATCGGTACAATACACGTTGTACAAACTTTCTCATATACTAATGCGTCGTTTGGTTATATTTAGAAAATGAAAATCGTATGAGCCTGTTTTTAGAAAATCCAAGAGTTGCTTATTATACATGGTGATAAGACAATTTTCACATTTCACTCATAAAAACATGGGTGCGTACTATATAGGGTGCATATTATAATTGCAAAATTACGGTATATGTGCAAAAAAGAATTGGTACGTAAAAACAGGGAAAGAATTAGGTTCATGATTAAAACAACATTGTTCTCTGGTCAACAAGTTACAGGGGACTACTTGGACTCAGAGACAGTGGACCCATTGTACCTGAAGAGCATACTGAAAATGATGGAAACTTCAGAGCTGCTGTCAGACTTCAGGAAATACTAATTCTAGATATTAATCCTTAAAGTGCCAATGCCGATTAGATCGATGCTCCATTCCCTTGCAAAAAATGCCAGCATCGACTAGATCAATCCTTGATCTATTTCATCTAGTTTTCTTTCTAAGCGCAAGATGGTGTTATCCTTCTTCCAGCATGCTCCTAAGACCCTTCCCCGCATATTTTGAATATCTATGAGCACTTCATTTACCTAGGACGAAAACACCGACTTCCTAAAATCCTCAGTCTTTGCGTGCTCCTATGACCCTTCCCCGCACATTTGAGTATCTATGGGCACTTTATTTACCTAGGATGAGAATGCCCACTTCTTAAAACCCTCAGTCTACACTATGGCATCGTTTGGAAGGGATTCTTTGCGTGATCGAGAGGAAGGCATTCCTGAGTTTCTAGATGAATCTAATAGTAGTTCTTCTATTAGTGATGATTCAGATAGTAGTTATTATGAATTTCCCACCTCTGCGGTTGATGTGTCATCTCCCAAAAGCAGTTCTCCCCCTAGGAAAGGGTTGCACGTCCACCGGTGTCGGAGAGCGACGAAAGTGATTCTGATTGGTATGACATATCTGCAAGTCACGAAGATGTTGTCGGTAATCTACCGATTAAGTATGCAGGGCTTCAAGGCCAAACACATGCTCCATCTCTCCATTCTGCAGCAATAGATTATTTTAATCTATTTTTTTACGAAAGCACTCTTTTTGATGACGGATGTCGAAACCAACAGGTATGCAGGGCAATTTTTCAAATCAAATGAATGTCTTACCCTACGATCTCCTGCAAATGTGTAGCAGGATACCTGTGTTGCTCAAATGAAGGCCTTCATTGCCTGCATTATCAATACGGGCATCACGTGCAAACCAACAATATATAGTTACTGGTCCACCAGTGGTGAAACCTGATCTCGTACAAGAGTACAACAAATACATGGGGGCATCAATATCTCGGACATGATGCTATATAGCTATCTAGATGAGAACTTTCAAATACTGGAAAAAGGTACTTTTCAACATAGTCTTGCAAATGCCATTGAATGTATATATAAGGACAATATATCTGCAGGGTAAAAGCCTATGCACTGACTGTAATGTAATATTTCAGTCATGAATTCAATGGCTAAGGAGTGGGTAGAGGCTAGAGGTGTATCTGGAAGTGGCAGCAAACCTGAGGACGAGAGCTCACCTGGTTCTCCAAGTGAGTTTGGGGATGTGTCACTTCCAGATAAAAAATCGGTACAACATACATTGTACAAACTTTCGCATATATATGGGTACTAATGCGTCGTTTAGTTATCTTTAGAAAATGAAAATCGTATGTGCCTGTTTTTAGAAAATCCAATTTTTGTTAAAGTTGCCCAAAAATAAACTAGCCTTATATTCATTCACTGAGAAAATGAAATACGTAGTATTATTGCAGACATATACTCAAGTAACTGTACGAAATTTGATCAAAATCGTATGAGCCTGTTTTTAAAAAATCCAATTTCTGTTAATGTTGCACAAGAATAAAATAGCCTTATATTCATTCATTGATAAAATGAAATACGTAGTATTATTGTAGATGTATACTCAAGTAACTGTACGAAATTTTATCAAAATCGTTACAGCTGTTTTTGAGATAATCAGATTGCTGTTAAAAATGCATAGAATAAACTACTCTTCATTATTGATCAATGTCAACCATTTCTGCGTACACTCTGCTCAGTATGATAAAATGCCTAAGTACAAGATTTCATTCATTTTCGCTCTACCGTCTAGGCTCCAGAGCCAGTAACAGACAGACAGACGGCATTGCAAAAACCACTTTTTCAGATTCTCACTCACTATGGCAGCCCAACAATTTAGAACAACATTGTTGATTGTATGCAATAATTCAATATCAGGAGAAATAATAAACAATATTAACAATGCAGACTGCTTTTCTTTAATTGTCGATGAAACTGAACCTGTTCCTGGTACAGAGACTTTAGCTCTATGTGCTCAGTATGTCAATAAAAATGACTTGAAATGTTTCAATAATTTGAAGCAATAACAGATGTTACTGGAGCAACAATTGCAGACAAAGTTCTAGATTGCCTTACTTTGTATGGAATACATGTAGAGAAAATGCAAGGTCAGATCTATGATGAGCCTGCAATCATAAGCAGCAAAAACAAATATTTTACTCATTATGAATTATCTTATTATATCTTTGCATTTTGAAAGCCTACTCAAGTTTACTTAAATAATTACATATGAATAATTTTAATTCAGTGTTCAAGCGATTCAATGAATCTTGGTGCTAGCTTTTGTAGCTTGGATGCATAACCAGTACTGAACTTGAATATCAAACAAAGATGTATATACACACATATTATTTTTATGGCAAGACAAAACCTGAATTGTGATTAAAAAGCAAGAAATTAGTTAATATAAAAGGATACTAGAATATGCAGAACTAAAATCTTTGTGTAACATCCAATTGATGCATTCAACAATATCTGCTTTAAGAGGATATCCTGTACATACAGACACATTCTCTTCATTCACCTCTTCGTATTCCTTAGAAACGCTTTCAAGAACGTTCAGAATTTTTCTCATGTTACCCTTTGCAACGGTTAAAAGGGCTTGCTTGCCATCCTCTGTTACTTTTATTCTGTAAAAATGATATGATATGAAGACAGTATCACTATACTTCATGAGATTAATAATAAATTAATGTATTTTAAAGTTACGTCACAAGAAAGTTATACAACTGCATTACTTACTTCTCTTGCTCAATCACATAATTCAATCTTGGTAGGATCTGTCCCTCATTCAACGGAGCAAAACGAAACCTTGTGCATCTGGATTGCAATGTAGGGATTATTTTGCTCAAGTTATTACATATAATGCATACACGAACATTTTCTTTTAATTTTTCAATGACTGTAAGAAAAACTTCATTAGGAAAAATACATCTCTAGCAAACTTCCTCAGTATTAATACATACTTACATAAAAACAAATAATTACATCAAGGAAAATAAAATCCAAAATTGGTAGACAAATTATAGTCATTATACTTACTGCGACAGAGAGCATTCTGGGCATCTTTAGTCATACCATCTGCCTCATCTAGAATCACTATTTTAAATCCCCCTTTTAAATTGGTCCCGGTTCTTGCAAATTTAAGGATTACACCTCCAACAATCCCTACTCCACCATCATCAGAACCATTAAGTTCTAAGACCTATATTGATAAAAGTGATTAACTTCTTGTTAGAGTTATATGAGAACTCTATTTTTGCTAAGTGATATATTTGTTTGCGATTTGCCTTATACAGTAAGACCTGGGTTATACCTATTCCCGGGGAACATTAGAAAAATAAGTATAACTCATTAATATGTATAAGTCAGTGATACCAAATTAATGACATTGAATGCTTGAAGAGATGCATACGCATGTATATAGATTTTATTCGTATGAAAATAGTTATCAGTATAGATGAATAACCAAAACTATGAATTAAACTATGTAGCAGAAAATATTGGTAGCTAATATACTTAAACACCTTTAGTACATACAATAAGAACAATTGCACGTAAAATGTTATGTGCACTGCTTACGATGCACAGCAATTCATATCAGCTAGACATTGCTCTATGTTACATATCTTGTGACATTCATCAATATTGATATGCGACACTCATGCAAAAAAAAAGAATTAACTATGTGTGCATTAATTAATCTTTAATTTTCTAAGATGAACAATGTAAGTAATGTAATATGTATAAGATGTACATAGATTTTACAATTCCATAAAATACTCGTTGATTTTCGTCTGTTTCTTCCTCTTCGCAGCTATTGCATGTAGCACTCCCTCCAACTCACTCACAACAGACATGGCTCTCTCCCCCGCTTGCGTTGATGCAATGTAGCATTTTATCACATCGAGCCCCGCTAATGCTTCCGAAAATGATGGTACCTTTGGGGACAGGTCATTGTTATCGTCATCGCTTTTGTTATTTTCCTGTCGAACATCAGCGATTATTTCATCGTCATCTAAAAATTTAAGATTAAAAATTTTCTTCGATAATAATATCACCTTATACGGTGTTTTCGTAGTGATTTTTGTAATAAAAGCAACAACCTTGGTTAGCGCAGACAGCAACATCGTCATCACAGTGAACGAAAATGTCAAATGATATTTCTTGAGGCTATTCATCTGGGGGCTCAATCAATGCAGGAAGTTCAGAATCAGGCTCCTCAGCATTGAAGAGAAATCTACCATGTTGAAAGCACTTCAGCACCGTGATGGGCTCTACTGCTTTCCATGCAGCTGCAACGATGCTCATAGCCTATGAAAGAACCGGGAACGTTAGTTGTAGTGCAGATTTAAGGATTAGAAGATACTCAAAGCACAATAATATAAATTCTTACCTTGAGGACATCAATCTGCAGGTTTTCTTTGCCAGCATCAACCTGAGAAATGGAATGCTGTACCAGCATTTTTCGGTAGTTTGCTTTCATATTAGCGATTACACCCAAATCAAGAGGTTGAAGCTCGCTTTTACTGTTTGGGGGGAAGAATTCCAGGCGAATGTTTGACATGTCCCCTGGAGGGTGTGCAGTGCAATTATCCCAGAAAAGGGTGATTTTCCTCTTCTCCAAACACATACGGTCATTAAGTTTCTGCAACCACTTGCCCATAATTACATTGGTCATCCATGAATTTGAGTTTGCATCTTAGTCAGTGGGAAATGTTTTCACATTTTTAAAACATCGTGGATTCTTGTATTTGCCAATCATGAGAGGGCGCATTTTGTCGCTTCCGTCCGCATTCGCACCCAATAAGACTGTAACACGCTGCTTGCTCTTCTTACCACCATGGCATGGATAGCCCTTTTCAGCCAGGGTTCTGTTTGGTAGAAGATTGAAAAAAACCCACTTTCATCGATGTTATATGTATCTCTCTGTGAATAGCCTGCGATAAGTAGGGGTAGCCGCTTGCTTTTCCAAAGCTCAGTAGACGCGTTGTCAACTGACTTAGATTCTCCACAAATCACATGGCATTCTTTAAATCCCTGCAACCACCCTCCAGAAGCCCTAAACTCTCCTTCACATTCATCTTCGCTGCAAACGACAGGGCTTTCTCCTGTATCATACCGCCTGTGATCGGAATACTTACTGCTTTCAGGAGAGCAATGCACACTCTAGATCTGTGAACTTCCCCGCTTGGAGACGCTTTCTTTTTATTGAACTTGGGCCAGCTTTTGAATAATTCTTCTTCGTTTCATCAGCTCTTGTCATGATGGTGCACAGTGCTGTATAGGGAACATTCTGACGTTCAGCAACAGTCTTCTTCGACTCATGCCGGCTTTCTTCGACTTCGTGAATTATGCGCATTTTCACCTCCAAGGAAAGCGCTTTTCGATCTCGTTTTTTGTCCATAATTACTTGATTAATCCAGTCACTTGCGTAAGAAAAACTAAAAGCTACAATAAGTAAATTCTTAAGTCTCAAACAAGTCAAGAATAGAACGATTAGGACCACACGCAATGAACACGCTGACAGACGTGAACAACGACGCAATGCTCTACTCACACGATAACTACGTTTCTGCGGTGACGAGAAACGGACACCGTATACTCGGTCAAGCCACTCTTTTTCTGAGTTATCATCGATAAAAAATCATTCTGCTCAGCGCATGCCTGTAGTTTCAATGTCGTGAACTTTGATCATAGCAACGAGAGGTGAAACAGGATACGTTTCCATCGAAAGACACCTCATAAGTGTTGAAACTTCAGTGGAAACTTTATCTGTTGTAACCCGATTCTATATCGTCGATGGTTAATACCGACAAACGTACTCTCGAGAAAATGTATGAAAGAATTACGTAAAAAAAGATGCACCGAAGAAGACAGAAAGAGCCCTTACGTGTAAAAATGCGAAATAATAAGAATATTCTTCAGTACCGTAATCAATTTCTAAGTCTAATACGTATAAGTGGGAGAAAAAATTCCGCGGGACGAAACACGATGTACGTATAAACGAGAATTACGTACAATTCAGATACGCAGTAGGTATGTACATGCTTATGCATAGGCCTTTGCCTGGGATTACCAAAAAGTACGGATAAATCAGTATTACGTATAATCCAAATCTTACTGTAATAACATTAACGTACGCGACTGAATGCCAGTTCCACTTACCATATTGTTTAGCTCATCAGAACAATATTTTTTTTTTGCGAAGGCCAATATTGTACTCCTTTTCCCAGTACCCGGGGGTCCAAAGAAGAGTAAGTTAGGTAGTGCATCTCTATCCACTAAATATTTTTCGACTGAAAAGGGTTTAAACAACAAGTATTGAACAAGAAACGCTTTACAATGTAAATACGACGTAAACAAAAGTAATTACTTATTCTTATTATGTCCGCATGGGATATTAGCTCATCAAGTCCTTTGGGACGGTATTTTTCCACCCTGTAATAAGAAACCAAAATATAATGACGCACAGATTATCGCGCGGAATGAACTGTCCACTGTTACAAATGGAAACGAACTATTTGAAACACAGTTAACCAGACATGTAGTATTATTTCCTTATTCTGCGCTAATAATGATATTGAATCAATGAGTAGCGATGGTGTTGATTCCAAACAGTGTGTAACTTTGTTATCATGTACCTTCCGATAGCAAAAAACGAATGAACAAATTGTCAGCACTAATTCGGTGTACTTACCAAGGGAGATTATCTTTCACTGGTACGTTTCCCGACATCTTAAGCTTCAAGCAAACAATGCCACCGTCAGGTAAGTTCGCGCCACAACAACAATGGACGGCCTTTGACCTTCGACTATCGACACTCTATTTCAGCAATTTTCCGATAGTAGACGGCAGTATTGAAAATGTACCAAATTTCAAACCTAAACGAACCTAGTAAAAGAAACAGATTGGTTTCACTCAAGTAAAATGAGTTATAAAGGCAAATATATAAAATAATGGACTACGAACTAGTTTTTTAAATTCCTAAGGATAGGTAATTTTACTTATAGGGTACTATTATTTCTGTAAATAATCTACATAAATAAAATTGTTACCTCTGTCTCTACATTTGCTTTTTTGTCTGGGTTTTACTTTTTTTGTGTGTTTTGCATCACAAGAAGACGTTTGAACCTGTTTGCAGAATTGTTGTCTGTCTTTTTGTTACCGCATCACGCAAAAGCGGCTGCTCGATTTTTTATGAAACTTGCAGCGTATCTTTAGACTGGTCCAGCTTAAAATATAGGCTATGTGGGGTATCTCAAAAAATATTTTAAGTGGGGGTTTGGGGGGGCATCGATTTGGTTTTTCGACGATAACTCTCGAGTAAATTAACTTAGGTAGATCAAATTTGATATTCGTCTCTTTCAATACAAGTATAAGATCAAGTTCATAGATGAGCAAAATCAGACCAAGGGGAGGGGGGCACCCGTAAGAGAAATCGCTGATTTAAATCTAACGGTTGATTAGGTACATCGAAGAAGTATAAATAAGAAATATTTTAGGAAAACAGTTTGGGTAAATATTTTAGGAAAAAGTCTGTCTGTTTGTTTGTTTGTTACCGCATCACGCAAAATCGGCTGCTCGAATTTTTATGAAACTTGCAGCTTATCTTTAGACTGGTCCAGCTTAAAATATAGGCTACTAGCTGGAGTGTCCGTTGAATTTCAGCGGATTTAGTGAAACTAAAACTTCGACCGTGTAACATGTAATCATCGCAAGAATAGCATAATACAGTTAATGCAGTTAACAACATTGGAGATTCTTGGGCTGAGGTCAAGCAGTCAACCATGAATGGGTCATGGAATCAGCTCAGCCCACAGTTTGTCATTAATTTTAAAGGATTTGAAGAGACCCCTGAGCAGATCACCAGAGAAGTTGTTGCACTGGGGATGCAACTTGACTTAGAAATGGATGAGGCAGATGTCGATGAGCTAATTTCATCTTATGCAGAGGAGTTGACCAATAAAGACCTCATCGAATTGCAACAATCCATTGAGACCAAGGAAGATGGCGAAGATGATATTATGGTTTCTCCAACTAAACCTATGGACTTGTCTTTAAAAGACCTTAGTGAGATCTTCTGGAGTCTGGATAATTTCATAAACTTGATTGATGAAAAAGATCCTAATACTGAGATGAGCTCATTGGTGCAAAGTGCTGTTCTTAAGGACGTAGCCTGCTACAGGGTCCTTTATGAACAAAAGAAGAAGGCTACAATTCAACTGAAGCTGTATAAATTCTTTCAGAAGGTTGAAAGATCACAGCCAGCAGAAGCTGCTTCAACATCTGCTGCAAGGACTAGCCCATCCAATTCCCCAGTCAATAGCCCATCCAGTTCTCCATCCAATAGCTCCTCTTCTTCCAACTAAAATCTTCAAACTTCTCAATTAATAAACCAAGTCCAGTAAGCTCGGTTGAAAAAGATTTTAGGTGTGAAAATATTGTTTCTTTATTCTTAAGTTATTTTGTGCATTTTTAATAACTTTTATATTAATTTTGCTGCAATAAATAGTTGTATGTATATATAGATGCATGCAGGTATGTTATCCAGCTCGCACGAGTCATTTGTAACAAACGACTCGTGCGATCCGGACCGGGCCGTCTGCGCTGCATATTGCATACATCTGTCTTTGAAGTTCGAAACAAAAATTTATTTTTTCCTGATTAGTGCAAAAAATAAGTTATGCATTTAAAATATTTACTATATAATTTATTCATAATTTAATATTGTTGTATTAACATATTAGTAATGTTATTTTATCTTTATGGAACCTGAGGACTTGCATATACATGCAAGTATATGGAAAAACGGAGTTCGACATTCGAATATTCGAGATTCGAACACGTTTTCAGGAAGGCATCACCAACGAGACTCAGGAGTCGCCTGTACTTAAAAGATAAATTTAGTGAAAATGGACAAGAAATTGTAAATTTATTTGCTACTCACTTTGGTTCCTCAGTCCTGGTTTGCAAGCTAAATAGGTTTTCAAGCTTTGTTAGAAGAATTAGGTTTTGCACGAAAGTTATAATGTGTGCCTTAAATGAAGCACGCTATGTTATTTACAATTTTTAAATGTGTCTCAGCAAATTAGATTGAAACTGGGTACAGGCTTATGTTTCACAGATGAAAATGTAAAAAATATTGTAACGTTTGAAATGACTTTTTGAAAAATAAAACCTGTTGACTTTGATTTTATGCTTCCTCAACAATTTCAATGCATAGTATTTTATCTATTTTAGTGATTACTTGTTGATAAATTTATATATATATATATAGATATATACTGATATGGACCAAAATAAAAAGTTTAACCCATAATAGTTGGAAGATAACAAAGTTTCTTCAGTCAAAGATTATTATAATGTTAATATCATTAATATAAAATATGTCGCAGTAATTTAGTTTTAAAAAGGGTACAAAAAGGACAAATCGCATCCTTCCCAGCATCGGATGAAAAAAAACTCTAGGGAACTAAGGTGTCCAGTACATGACTTTTTACATAGAATAATGAATATGACTGGAATAAAATGAGTTATTCAAAAGAATAATTACATTGGGTTGGGTTTAGTTTGGGAGGTTATTTGCAATGGTATTTGCCACTCACTTGAAACAATTAATATCGGCTAGTATTCCTCAACTTACACAGGGGCCGGTTACTGTAAGCAACATAGGCATACAGGAGCCACTTTAGATGGCTGGCAAAATGAATCTGAGATATAAACGTAGGGTGACTATGGAAAGATACTTAATGCTTTGTCATATCTCACTGGAGAGGCCCATGGCACTACTATTATACAATTGTCTAAAAATCCCCTATATCTCCAGTGGTCTTCCAACACCATTGCATCATTATTGAAGGATTATTTTTAGCCACATAGCTCTCTCTCCCTCACTTCTTGATTCAACATCGATATCCCTAGCAGCAGCTCACTAATCAAATGTGTCTAGTAAGAGGCTGGATAAACAGAGACGAGAGATTTGTAAATATTTTTCTCTGGCCTGCTAGCGATTTTTTCTATGTCTTCGGACTCCTCTAACTCTAAACAAGTTGACTAATCAGTATTCTTAAAGATAAGTAAGGGAACAATAGTATTTAAGGGCAATTCACAATAGCATATTTTGACTATCAACTATCTTAGAACATACATGCATGTGTCCGAAATTCATAAAAGTGAAAGACGACAACTGTCACCCCTCACAGAGAGGCACCTCCATGCAGGGCTACCTGTTTAGCGCCAGTCCTGCTGACATGGTTAAAGCAAAATTATTCATTCCCTTCAACTATTCATTGTCTTGCTCAGAATTTCCTAAGATGACTTATTTTAGTGTATGCGGATATTTATTTAAATCTGCTACAAGTAAAAATAAGTACAAATTCCTGAATGGTACTATTGTATAAAATGCAATTGGACTCTAATTTCTGTATATCATCATTTAAGGAAACAGTGTTTCATATTTTTGTTTGGGGATTATTAAAGGGTTGGAAGTATATTTATGTTGTTGTACTTTTTATATGCTGGTTTAAAAAAGGTATTTAACATAACTGTATATTTTTTTGCATACCTTTTTTTAATATTTTAGATTGAATAATGTGTTTCGACAATTTCTGGATTTTCTCTGAATCAGTGGTTCCCAACGTTTTTGATGTGGTGACCCACGAATCCAAGTTTTCTCAGTATGGAAACCCATCCATTTATTGTAAAATAATTTTTGGATCTTTGTTTTTTAAAAATCTGTTTCGTGCATTTTAACAGCAGTTTGCATATTTTATAATAATTATCAGAGGCATCCAGGCTAAAGTTTAATTTAAAAATCCCATTAAGATGGAATTTGTTGAAAAAATATTTATAGTAGAGGGTTTTCGTGACCCACCTGCATGGCCTACGTGACCTACCTGTGGGTTATGACAGGTTAACATTTCCAAGTTGAATGTACAATTCTGCATCTGTTCCTTATTTCAGTATCCAAATGCTTTATTGAAGCTTATCCAATAAAACTCTCAAGCAACCAGAATATTCATTTAACCGGAAACTCAATTCCCCGGGCATTCCAGATAACAGCAAATTTACTGAAATAAGATTCCATTATGATTTTTTTTTAATTTCTCTTGATCAGAAATTCAGCTTACATTTGAATGTTTATCTATTACAGGGTTTCCCAAACTTTTTTGGCTGTGTACCCGTTAGAACTCAATTAATCAATTTAAGTATCCCCTTATAAAAGAACATAAGTATTACAAAAATCTGATGTGGCCAACACATGACTTTCTCCATATTTGGGGTATAGATATTTAAATTATTATGCCTTACTATCGGACGGCTAATTTTTGGCTATGTAGAACGTAGTATCAGTAGCCAGGAGTCAGAAGGTGCGAATCATTATTGTGCAGCATGGTAAAACCATATATTTGTGTAAAATCCTATTTATAAAAATAATATTTTGTATTATGTTGCAAAAATGTCATTGTATGTAAAATGCACACAAATTTAGCACTATTTGATTTAATAAACTAATAAAAATAGTCAGTAGATGGTAGACTGTGAGGATTAATTCACCACATATCAATGCTCGATTCCCCACAAGTTGTGCGTGGCAATGGTATTGGACACCTTTGTTCTATATCAACAACAAAGTGAAAAAATCTGATGTGGCCAACACATGACTTTCTCCATATTTGCGGTATAGATATTTAAATTATTATGAATAGCATTATAAGGCAAAATTATTATTTCATATCGTAAAAGAATACAGTCGTCCTTATTGCCGTAAATTATATTTTGAATATGTTTACAGAATTCACCGCAAGATGGTGGTGCTGTATACTGAAAATTTACGAATAAATTGATTATCTACTAAATGAAAGGTTCTACATTTGACAGAAACCGAAAAAACCGATTATTTATAAATAATTCCTTAAAAATAACTGCTATAGAAAATTGTTTCAAATAAAATTTGTAGGAAATTGCATTCTCTATAATACTTGTATCAATTTGTACACACAATAATGATGTTTTAATGAAGAAATATCGCAAAAACCTAATTGGGTTTCCAATAAACCTCGACTTCCGGTTATCCGTTATTGTCCAAAAACTAATCAGTTGTTTGTGCTCGTGTTAAAGTTTTATATATGAAGTTTGGTATTAATCTGACACGTACTTCTTGAGTTAGAGTGCCCAAAATCACATACATACATACATCCATCCACACACACAGACATCATTCCGAAAATACTCTAAACGTGTTCTAGGGACCTCAAAACATGTATTTCTGTTGAAATCTCAAAGTCAATTTTCACAATACTTTCCCTATACTACGTATGGAGAAAGTAAAAAGCTCATTTGTAGTGACCAGTGCCATATTATCTGCCATTACAAAAATTATCTCAAGTACCCCCTAGCACCTTTAAAAGTACCACCAGAAGAATGGGTACCCCAGTTTGGGAAACCCTGATCTATTATATAATTACCAATCTCAATCATCTTTATTAAGTTTTTTATTTATTTACAAACATACATAACATTACTCTACTTCATTGTCTGCAATTTCTTGAAACACACTGACTAAGGAACTTAGCTGCACATTTTCGGAAGTACCAAGAGATACTCTATGCTCGATATCTGCCATTTTGCACAGCAGATGGATTCGTTTTTCCGAAGTCAGCTGAACTGCATGGAAAAAAAGAAAATTTGTATGAGTCGATAAGAGTCTACATATTTAGCATAACTAAATCGTAAATTTTTAAAATTTACATTACTTACGTTGATGAACATAACTGTGAATTTCAGTTAGGATATCTGTTGCTGCAAATCCTTTTTCAGTTTTCAAGTCCATAATTTCTGATTATTGTTAAAAATTATACCAGGCTTGCCAGAAAACAAAAAATATTAATATGTTTTCATTTCTTATTATTTTGGCAACACAAACATATTTTATACCAAATTTTTATAAATAATAATAACAAACAATCAATGCGCAGGGAAAACTGATGGCCAAGTAATTGAGACAGCTAATCACTCGTAATGCATTTAATACTGTTTTAAATATATATTTGTTTTTAAACACATGCACTGTTACTTTTGTAAATGTATACTGTATTCCTACTTAAGTCTAATTTCTGGAAATTCATATTTTGGTGCAACGACAGAGCAGGAACTGAAATAAGAGAGAGGGCATTGCCCTAACCCAGGGGGAGGGGAGGGGAGGGGGGGGGGGGGACCAACTTATATGCAAAGGGCTACTTTCACTCTGTCAACTCTCTTGCTGGCTACTAAATTTTTTAACACATATATTAGGGTATTGTAACTATGAGTTAAATGCAAAATAACCGTAAGGAAACCATTTATTATACACCATTTATGAAAATCAACCAAATAAATAATTGATAAATTCGACCTTTATTTAAACGATTATGGGCACGTTGCACCGTACATCTTAAGTCAGTGATCGGTAATTAAGCTGGTAAGGGTGGCATAATAAGCACCAATGCCCCAAACTCATCCCATGAGAGTGGCTGGTCGATGGGAGTGGATATTTTTGTCATTAAGACCACCTTACTTTAATTTTCCAAACAAAATATACATAAAACATACACATTAGCATTCTGTTTTTATGAATAAAAGATCTGATGTGACCAACACATGACTTTCTCCATATTTGGGATATAGATATTTAAATTATTATGAATAGCACTAAGGCAAAATTATTATTTAGTATCGTGAAGGAATACAGTCATCCTTATTGCAGTAAATTATATGTAGAATATGTTGACAGAATTCACCGCAAGATGGTGGTGCTGTATACTGAAAATTTACGAAAAATTGATTACCTACTAAATGAAAGGCTCTACGAAAATTTGTTTCAAACAAAACTTGGAAGAAGTATTATTCTCTATAACTTTGGTCCTCACGAATATTACCAATAACGACGTTTTTGAGGAGATATTTGATGAAAACTGAAAAAACCGATTATTTATAAATAATTCCTAAACAATAACTGCTATGTAAATTTGTTTTAAATGAAAGTTGTAGGAAATTACATTCTCTATAACCTTTGAATAGAAATGTATATACATTAATGATGTTTTAGTTATCTTTAGAAAATGAAAATCGTATGTGCCTGTTTTTAGAAAATCCAATTTTTGTTAAAGTTGCCAGTTTCCACAAATACAGCGGAGAAGAAAGTCGAAGAACGGAAAAAAGTTCCCCGCAGAAAAAAAAAGTCTGCCGCAGAAAAAGAATCGTTACCGGAAAAGCATTTTCGCCATCGGAAAGAAATTAGACAATTTAAACCAAGGAAATGAAAATTGCAATCGAAAAATATTTGCAATCGGAGAAAATGCATAACCTAAAAAAATTGGTCGCAGCCAAAAGAAAGGAAAGGAAAAAAATAGACGCCGACGAGAAAAAACTAGCCGATTAAGGAAAAAGGTAGCAATCGAGAAAATAAGTCGCAGGGGAGAAAAAACTTGACGCCGAAAGAAATAGTCGAGGGCGAGAAAAAGTCGTCGCCGAGAAAATCGCAATAAGAAACAATATTCGTAGTCGGAAAATAATATTCGCCATCGGAAAGAAATTAGCAAATTTTGCCGACAGAAAAAAATCGGAACCGAAAAATATTTGCAACGGGAAAAAGGGAAATCTAAATGTAAATCGCAGCCGAAAAAAAGTCGCGGACGAGGAAACCGCCTAGAAAAATCGCCGCCGAGTAAAATAAGTCGAAACCGAAAAAAGTAAGGACGCCATAGAAAAAGTCGTCTCCGAAAAGAAAGCCGCCCACTACGCTCATCTCGCACTCGGCGCCCATTTTCCTAATTATTATTTTTCTTATTATGTACTTATAAATTCCATCTCGCACTCGGCGCCCATTTTCCTAATTATTATTTTTCTTATTATGTACTTATAAATTCCCCTGCAAAATAACGAGATGCGAGGGAAAATTTAAAATAAATTCACAAGATAAATTCGGCAGAGAGAAAATTGAAAAATTGATTAACGCCGAATAAAAATAATTCGCCGGCGAAAAAAAAACGTTCAGCGCTTAAAAAAAATCGCGAAATCAAAAAATTGACTTACGACAAAAAAATATTTTCCAACGTGAAAAGTATCCACAACTGAATAAGTAAATAGCCATAAATAATTAATACACTGGCACAAAAAAAATCATGTGTGAAAAATTAATTACTAATTAATTTCGCACCTGAAACAATAATTCTGGGCCGACGGAAATAATTCTCGAATGCAAATAAATTATTCACCAGCGCAGAAAATTAAATTACCCCTCTGAAAAAGCCTAATTCAAACTCTCAACTTATGCTATCTAGCCTTTGGAACTGCATTTGCATTTAAGCAGTTGAATGTCAGAAAACTATATATAGTCATTCATGTAACATAATAAAATTATGCATCCAAGATTTAACAAACATTTTATGTAAGAATGTTTACAACTAAATCTTAAAGTTTTTTAGGTTAATCAAAACTGTTTTCTTTTGTACTCCTCAATGAACCCTTGTAATATACTGGTGTCAATCTTGATGGAAGAGTTAAAAAAAGCAGGATGTCTGGTCACCTTAACTATGTCTCATCATATCAAAATTTTATCCTATAACATTAAATATTCTGGCAACTTAGTAACCCATCAGCAATATTCCACCAAAAATAATCAATACAGAAATCTAATAAAACTACCAAATGATGCAAGGATTGCAAATGCTCCAAATAATTCCAAAGAAGCATGGAGGATTATTAACAGTATCACCGGCCCTGACAGGGCTGAATACCTTCCTGTTTAAAAAAATGACAATTCCATATAATAGTTAATCTTTATAAATTTCTAATGCCCTTAAGCTAATTGTAAGATAAAGTTAAAGATAACACTTACAGCAAAATTCCTCAAAGCATCAAAAAAGCTAAAAAAATTATGAAAGTGATTGCTGTCAGTTCACCAGAAGCTGAAATAGCATTTAGTCTCATGAATAATATGCTACTGAAAAAAGAAATTTACTTCTTGTAGAAAATATCGCCGATGTAATGACTATATCTTTGTTTGGACCATCAACTTGAGAATGGGATGCCACACTATTCATTAAAAAGTGACTATGATAAGATCATCATACAGCAGTTGATGCAAGAATTAGAAAATCCGTAGCAAAAAAATATTCGGAAAATGATATTGCTTCGTGAAGTTTTTTTAAAAAATTACATTTAAAACAGAAATAAATTGAATGGAAAATTGATTTTTTCTTTTTAATTTTCTCAATAAATTCCTTTTAAAATAATTATATGAATGTAACAAATAATTATAAAAATGTATTTTAAAACAAACCCGTTGTTAAAAATTTTGGTTGCCATCACTCCCCTTAACTATTTTTTCTGAATCCACCTTAAACATCAGCTGCTGTTAATTCTGCCTCCATACTCAATCATGACAACATCCACACTCTGGAAACAATATACAGTGGAAACCACTTAACATGAAAACGCTTAAAACGAAATATCAGTTAACACGAAAAAAAGTGCTCGATCCGTTCCAGTGCCTATAACTTTCAGTATATATCCATTCGTTAATGCAAAATGGTTTACACGAAATTATTTTTTGGTCCCACAAAAATAAATACATGCAAAATTATTTGAGATAGACTTTCCCCATGATTGTGATAATATCTTCAGCTATGTATTACATCATATTATTGATAAGTATCATGGATTTGCCTACGAGCCTCATTCCATATTTGATAAATGAAAATTTTACAATTAAAACTATTAACATGGTATTCGGTTAACTCGAAATTTGGATAACACGAAATGATTGTGCTGGTCCCTATCATTAGGTGTTAACCGGTTTTCACTGTATTTACATACTTATATATTGATGTCCACTGAATGGCATCTGTTTTATTATATCTCACCTTTATTAGCATTTTTAAAAAGTTTTTTTGTGATAATAAGTGCTGAATCATTATATACTAGGTATGTAATAATCTCATCCCGTTGTGTGAGTGTTAGCAAGTAATAGCACTTTTTTAAGTTCCTTACTATAATAAGTGCAGAATACTTAAAATCTGGGTATTTAATAATCTCATACCACTGCTTTTAAATGGTTGTATGCAAGAAGTGCCTTAAACAACTCCCAAAGGACGGGTAATGTGTGAAATGTTGTGGTTGTGATGAAAATATGCACTTTGCATGTGCACATGTATCAGAGAGTACCTGGAAAAGTAAGTCAGCCAGAAAGAAGGAAGACTGGTGTGCTGACTGCCGGAATCAAGAGGAACCTGGTACAGACATTGAAGTGGCTAGCATGAGTAATAGTAACAATGATTACTCCTCCGAAATAAAAGAATTAGTGGCTGAAATAAAAGATCTTAAAAAAGCTATAAAGTACTTCAGTGATGATTATGATGTACTTAAGGCGAAAGGTGGGTGAGGTGTAGTGTGATTCTTGACCAGTAGTGCCGCGCCACCATCGCTCAGGTACTGGTTCAAATATTTCTGTTCGTGTCCGTTGAAGTCGCTAGTATCTCGGAAAAACGGGTGGCGGCAGTTCATATTACATTTTTGCAATGCCGTCTGTCTGTCTGTCTGTTACTGGCTCTGGAGCCTAGACGGTAGAGCGAAAATGAATCAAATCTCGTACTTAGGCATTTTATCACACTGAGCAGAGTATACATAGAAATGGTTGTCATTGCTCAATAATTAAGAGTAGTTTATTCGACGCATTTTTACCAACAATCTGATTTTCTCAAAAACGGCTCTAGCGATTTTGATCAAATTTCGTACAGTTACTTGAGTTTACGTCTTCAATAATACTGTATAGTTCATACTTATCAAAAATGAATATAAGGCTAGTTTATTCTAGGCAACTTTAACAATAATTCGATTTTCTCAAAAACGGCTCCAAAGTTTTTGATAAAATTTCGTACAGTTACTTGAGTATACATCTACAATAATACAACGTATTTCATTTTTCTCAATGCATGAATATAAGGCTAGTTTATTCTTGGGCAAATTTAACAAAAATTGGATTTTCTAAAAACAGGCTAATACGATTTTCATTTTCTAAAGATAACTAAACGAAGCATTAGTATATGAGAAAGTTTGTACAATGTATGCTGTACCGATTTTTTCTTAAAATGTCAACGACGATAACGAACACATGGCTGTACTCACATTGTTGGGAAAATTACGGCATATTGTTCCATATCTCCACTCGCTGAAGAAGACCACCATCTTCCGTAATTCAATCGGGAGATGCTGCTAGAAAACTATGCTCCAAGTCAACAAAGAGACCGCAACTGGTAACTTTTCTTCCAGTTGGTTTTGTGTATTCTTTAATGGCCTCACCTTCGTACTGGAGCCCACATTTCGTTGCAGCGTTTTCAAAACAATCTGAATACAGGAATCGATAAACAAGAGGAGTCCATTTCGAATTTTTCCTTCGTTTGCATACAGGTCCGAAATTAGAGGCGGTTACTCGATTTTTCCTTTCTTCGAACCATTTCTCACACTCTACCTGGCCTTGTGTGCATTGAAGTAAGTAATTACGTGATTCCTTATTATCATTTTCCTCTACTTTCTGTACTTCGATGGAAACAAACGACCCTTCTTGCTTCGCCTGTTATCTTGTTTCTGATTCTCCATTGTAGTCTTCCGCACTACCGATGAATCACTATACTCCTTATAAGGTAATTCCGGGAGAGATGCCACACTTTTCGGAAAATCAATATGACCTTGTTATAACGAAACTAAAAGAAACGCGATTTGTGGTAGGCAGACCTTTGGTAAATGAAGATTTAAAAAGTAGAAAAAAATGAGGTAGATAATATATATAAAGGCTAAAATTTGCATTAAAAAAAGGTATTTTGTGGCGTCTCTCCCTAATGGGTTGGAGATATACGCCACACACCAAGGGAGAGATGCCACGGTCAAAATGCTTCATGATAAAAGTTTGGTTTTGACGTAAAAAAAAGAATTAACATTAAAATACAGCAATAAGGGCTTAAATAAAAGGCTATGCTATTGCTATCAGAGAAATAATATATTTTATGTTGCTTTTTTCATTCACATTACGTCTGTTCTGCTATTACCTCGACTTTCAAATGCGATACGTTGAGAATTGAAACTTCGCCCTCTTCTCAAGATAGATATTGTTTCTTCTCAGTAGGTGCTCTATCGCAAAGCGAGCGACGTTGTCGCGATGGGGTTTTACCATAGTGGGTTTTTACCATGGAGGGTTTTACCATGGCGGGTAGATCCGAGAGATGAGCGATAAGCTGAGCATCCAACTGAAAGTCCTCTCGATTGTAACACAGATTTGCAAAATGCTTTTTGTTTTAATACTGACCGGCACAACCATCCGAAAAGTAAATGATCTTTTCAACATAGGAGAGATCTCTCCTGACGTGATCTAGGACACTAGCCTGGAATGCGCAAAATGTCGTATCATGCGTAAGACAGTCACTTATAACGCAAAATGATGTTTTGCACGATACCCTCCTTCTGGAAGTATATCACGAACGGGTGCACTGTGGCCTGTAAGTTGGACCAATGAAAACTTTGCACTTCGTCCTGTCCAACAAAAATGAAGTTCTCAGCAAAATCTACAATTATAGTACATTCCTTATCACTTAAGGTGTTCTTTTTATGTGTCAAAAAAGACGCTTGCCGTTTTGCAATGAAATGATGATCTTTAAGGTATGTAGGCGAGATTACGCAACAAATTTTCATAGAATTCCGTTCCCTCTCCCATAACTTGGATCATAGAACAGCGAGGTGAGATCACCCACTGTTTGTATCTTATTTCCTGGCGCAACATATCCCCTGTGGGGAAGAGCAACCTAACACCGTCTTCACCCGGACACATCTCACAATTTCGGTCTTCTAGCATGCAGTTTTCAGACGTAACATTGCTTGAAGGTAATCATTGTAATTCCGCATTGTCTCACATGCCCCAATCATGAGTTTCACGTTCTGGTGCTGTGCACACACATACGGTATGCGTGCCCGGTGATCCGGCCAGCACGCAATACTTGGGACGCAAAGCAGCAAATTTACTAAATCCGATCTTCAAATTTGGATTTTGTCTTCTAAACTTTGCATACAGTTCCCGGAGATTTCCCAATAGAAGGCGCTTTTGAGTTTTTTCCTTTCCATTTTCGGTGTTAATACTCATAGTCTTTTATTCCAGGGAAATGCCGAGACATCTCACCATCCTCTAAAAATTCCCTCACCTTTTGAGTAACTTCTTCCGTTATTGTATTCGTCCCTTGTCTAGGTAACACTATCGGTAGGACTCCCTTCTCGCTAACAAGTCTACGAGTTAATTTTATTAAATATTCACTCACATTCATCTCCAGAACAGTTTTTTGTATCGACAAAGATTGTGGAGTCAAACTGATAAGATGAACTTTTTCTTGAGTTGTCTTTGCTGAGATAAGCTTAATTTTCAATTCGGATATGAGATGATCGTAATCCGCGCAAAGATCATCCCCTTTCCCACGTCCTTCCTCATCTTCAAATTCCTCCAGGCTGAATCCGTACACCAGAGCGCAACACAAACGATGAGTAACACACCCAGATACACACAGTTCACTTGTCAGTGTGGTACTGATATGTTAACCCCTATACGCGGATGACCAATTTGACGTACTTTTCCCAGACCGTCACTTTGAAGGCATCGCTTCGATACCTTGCATGCTGCCGAGGCTAACTTTACGTTGCCAGTACGTTAGCTGGATAGGTGTCCATCAACTCATGCGGTGCCATTGGTGTGCGACGAAAGGTGTCCAAGTCAGGGCCATACTTTTTCGCCTGAACTGACAAAAAGTTGCTATAATTGGACTGCATTGTGTAACACTTTTAAGTAGTCTAATAAATTTCCTGTATATATTCTCATAGATTCGAGTGTGCATTTTCCATTGAACTTTAAATCAGCGCGATCGGACAATAACTGTGGCACCCACAGCGTGTTTTATGGAGCCCTGCAAACAGCATATATTTACGAAAATACCGAAAACGGGAGCTGCCGAAATATTTGATATATCGCAAAAATATTTTAGGACGTCACTAGTACTGACATTAGCTTCAATTGAGCCGATTTTGAACAAAATTGGAGAGGGTCGAGCAACCACATATTCTTCAACTAGGCCAGGGGTGGGCAAGCCGTAGCCCGCAGGTCATATGTGGCCCTCGAGAGCATTTAACGTGGCCCGCGAAGCTTTGGTGAAAAAGCAATCTGTAAAATTTAACACAATTTTATATTACTTTTTATAAAATTATGACAATAAAACCTTCGGTTTTGAAAATTTAGTCCTACAATCCTTGTTTGTGCTGTTTTTCACTTATGTATGATGCCTAAGAATCTAAGCAATTTCCGATTTAAACTCTAATCTGGCCCGCCTAAGCATTGGCATCTTTCAATGTGGCCCGCTGTAGAATTCTCAAACACCGATGCGGCCCGCCATGCAGAAAAGTTTGCCCACCCCTGAACTAGGCGATTAGGAATGGAATTGCCCGCCTTCCTTCACCCGACCGCGGCAGGAATCGTTTCCCTTCGTGGCCAAGGGACTTCAAACAAGGGGAGGAAGGTCTCGAGCGAAAGCGTCATAAGAAGGGTCGGGAGGGTAGGTCTGAAAGAATGACTTAACTAGCGCTCGTTCCGCTAGGATCGCCACTGAACGATACATAAAAATTGATTTTCTATTTCAATGATAACTCAGTTAATAATTAAAATAATTGCACCAAACCTTTTTTATTTGCTTTTTTGTAAAAATTAGGTATTTCCTATTGGAAGGATTTTTCGTTTAACGCGCTGATATTAAAAATAAAGTTGTTAAAATTTTCCTAATTTGTTATTTTTAAAATATGCTAAAATACGAAAAATTTGATTATAAATTGAAATATAACTGTGAAAACTGCAAGTTGATAACTTCAACCGTTTTGCCGCAATCTTGGAAATACGATTTCGGCCGACCCACCTTTCGCCTTAAGGTAGATGTGAAAAAAATTTATGATGACATCAAGTGTTTCAAAGATGTTGTAGCTGATTTGAAACAAGAATTAAAATTAGGATAAAGTGATTGAGGAGTTCACAACACGAATGAATATCCTAGAGCAAAAAGAACTGGCTAATAATATGGAAATTGTTGGTTTGAAAAGTGAAAACACAACTATAGACAATTTAAAAGTTAATGTACGTGAGTTAGTTAGTGTGGTTACAGAAGAACATCTCTTCTGATGTTGTAGATGATATTTATATAGTAAATAGAAATCGGCAAAACAAAAATACTAACGTTATTATAAGATTTAAATCCAAAGATATTAAGAAGAAAATAACGGCTAAGAAAGTTGGTTTGCAGCAGAAAGAAATAAAAGGTATAATGCTAATATTTACTTTAACGATCATCTAACTGGGTATTACAGTATGTTGCTTTGAAAGGCAAGCAGTAAAGCTATTAGGTTATAAATTTGTTTGGTATAAAGCCGAAAAAATATCAAAAAGGATGAAAATTCCCAAATTAAAAAATCCTAAATGAGAAGGAATTGAACAAAATAATTTAAATGTATATCCCTTCTACTTGCTTATTGTTTATAGTTTTGATATGGATTTGATTAATCTGCTAAAGGTTGAGAAAATAAAGTGTAAGACATATAACTCAGTAACTTTCTACTCTTTTGTACCATTTAAACATTAGATCTTTAAGGAAACATTGGACAGAAGTTTTGTTAAATATTAATGTTATTATAAATAAATTAGGAATAATTGTATTAATGGAGGTAAATATAACACAATTTGAATAACAATTATATAAAATACCAAGGTTTAATACGTTTTTTAAGTTAAGAGAAGGTCACAGGGATGATGGTATTATAATTTATGTAAATGATGAAATAAAATGCAAGGATGTGTTAATTAACACAACCTATTTTGTGTCAAAATGTTTAAATGTCACAATAGATAATAGTGATATAATTATTTTGTGTGTATAAAGAACACCAAAACATAGTAAGATATTATTTATGCATGAATTAAGTATTGTGTTAGGAAAGTTCTGTAACAAAGAAATGATTATGGTGGGTGATGTAAATATAAATGTGAAAGACAAGGACGAAATACAGTCTTAAATATCAGGATGCCTTGGCTGCACGAGGGTTTAGTCAAGTAATACATGACTATACAAGGGAGTGTGTCTGTGATGGAAGATTGGATAAATCTTGTATAGATCATATTTATTATAAAGACAAATTATTTAATACTGTGGGTATAATTATAAAATCTAACATCTCAGATCATTATGAAATAGCAGTAGATCTATCAAACTTGAAAAGAAAAAATAAAGCTAAAGGGATATACAGAAGAGTTATTCTTGTATAAATAAGGGAAAAATTAATAACCTGATAAAAAATAAGAATTGGGAAACTGTACTGGAGATTGAAAATCCAAGTGTGCAATATGACTGAAACAATAGAAGGGGACTTATGTGCATCTTACAAGCAGTGCGCAAAAGTTAAACCTAGGAAATTAATTCAAGCTAAGAAAGAATGGATGTCAGAAAGTTCTGTAAACCAGGGCGATATCAATCAGACGGAGTGAAAACGATCATCTATGCACTTGCTTACCTGCATGGTTCTGCCACCTAGAGACCACTTGGAAACTACGTCTAATATCATTTTCCAGATGTGATGTAAGACTACAGACCAGATGTAATGTAGTTAATATCCTAGTTTTGTCAGAGTAAGTCATTGTGAATTGAGATACACGTTGTCTGGTTTTGCTAAAAATTAGAAGTATTGTTTACGTTCTATTGGCGGGACTACTGATTTCATCAGAGACCCCTTGTAACATCGCTACATTAAAGTAAGTTTTATTTGCGAACTCCAACCTAATTTTCAGATTAATACTTCACGTTTTGAATTTTTTACAGATTTTAAAAGATTTTTTTGCTTATTCAGAGATGATACTGATCATGCCACGAAAATACCTAAGGCAGCTAGGACCAAACATGAGACATAAATACAGTGAGGAAAATTTGCGGAAAGCTGTGGAAGAGGTTAAGAAAGGAGTTATTACAATAAGAAAAGCATCTGAGAAGTATGGTGTGCCTTTCACATCTACTTGTGATAATGTAAAAGGCAAGTATAGCAAGAGCATGCTCTCACCAAAGCAGAAGAGGAGAGACAGGTGGAGAGATTAATTTTGTGTTCCAAGTGGCATGTTCCTCTTACAGCAACTGACATTAGAGAAGTTGTCTGTGCATATTTGAAGCATTCAGGTAAGACTGAAGGTTGTTTTCCCCTGGGCCCATTCTGGATCTCGGTGGTCCTGGATTCAGATATAAAGTTTCCTGACGAATTTCAAGCAATTATTGAAAATGGTGAATACCCCCCCAACATACATACAATAAGTAATTTACGCGTAGATTTTAGCGCTGCAGTGACGAAAATGATAACTCGCAGAACCTAGCGATCTATACATAAATGCGAGCACCGCCGCAAAAGATTTAAAATTGTATTAATATTGATTTTTAATAATTAATATTAAATAAATAAACAAAGAAACAGCGAACCTTGCAATTTCGCGAACTGATCACTACTAAGTACATGTTATAATCAGTTTGTTTAGCGCAAAGACTGTCCGGAACATATCCTTTGCTCTAAACAAGGCATGACTGTACTTGGTCCCATTCTCTTCATTATATATGTAAATTAAATGTTTTATGTGGTAAAACATTATAAAATACTTTTATATGCAGATGATACAGTTTTAATAGCCCCTCATAAGAATGTTATTGAAGCTAAAAAACACATGCAAACTGATCTAAATAATATATTGATGTGGATGCATGATCATAAGTTAAAGAAAAGAAAACAAAGTTAATGTATTTTATGAACAAAACTTGTGATCGTGTAAATATCAATATAGTTATTCATAACCATGATTGTATGTCTAAAAAATTGACAGCCTGTGCTTGTAAAACTTTGGATCAGGTAAATGAATATATACGTATTTAGGTACAGTTATTGATGAAAATTTTAGATTTAATTCACATATTAAAAATCTGAATTCTAAGTTACAGAATGTTTCTTATCTATTTCATCATGTTAAATATATTGTTCCAATTCATGTGATGAGAATTATGTATTTTTCTCTCGTTGAGAATCTGTTGAGGTATTGCGTATCTGTATGGGGTTCTGCTGGGAAAATGTGTATCCAGTTATTAAAATCAAGTCGAGCTAGGCTTATAGAAAAAATAATACTTTACAGGAATAATAGTAAAAATGGGGCATTTAATGATGAGCCATTTCAAACAATAAATGTACTGCCAATTGATGATAATCTATTTAAGTATGTAATAATCATTGATAATTATTTCACTAACAAAAACAAGAAAAGGAAAACATATGAAACAAGCATAACCCTATGAGATATGGTGATATATGAAATACCAAAATATTATACAAAGAAAGGTAAAGCCCAGATATAGGTATTAGAAACTACTTTTATTAATGAATTACCACGCAAAATTAGACAACTAAGGACAATGAATGAGGTAAAGTCCAAAGTAAAAACATGGTTATTAGACAAGTATATTTTATAATATACCTAATAGAACAAAATATATTCGTATTATATTATACAACACACTGTATGGAATAGTAATGGATTCGTTCTGATTTTGTGAAAATTTTATTTTTTGATGTTAAGACTAAAAGATTTTTAAGAAATTAAAATGACAATAAATTAAGATAGATGTCAACGTAAATGTTAAAATCAATTAAAAATCATTATTCCAGAACTATTTAACAACATGCTAAAGGAAATCAAAATGGTAATAACAATATCAGAGGTGAATTTTAGAGTTAAAGATTGTTCAAGCTAGGTGTTTGATTGTTGTTTTACATTCCAATTCCTATTGCTTCTGCATGAATAAATAGATCAAAAAGAAACATTGGAACATTAGTTGACACCTTGCAAGATGTAACCATCACACATGAGATTCAACCTGATAAATACAACATGTAAAGTGGGAAGCTCATTCATTCTACTTTGTAACAAAAATTGATGCCACTCACACCTAGTATCCTTTGGTATCACAAAAGATGTCAGGTCCAGCAATTTAGCAGTTTGGTAGATCACGTTCACAATGGCCTGGTATATATTTCTTGGAACCATGCTTCTGAAACAACAAAAGAAACAAATCAAAAATTTAGTACAACACAATGTCATGCTGAAATTAGGGCAAACATAACAATACCTTGCCCCTTCTTACCTCCTCTCTACTATGTTCAGACATAGTTCATTGACAATATCTGTTGGATATACAATTTCCATGAATATAACCATCAAAATAAAACGGTCATAAATTCTAACAATATGAGATTTCGAATTTGACTGCTGCACATTCCAGGTCTCAATATTATGATTATTAAACAGATTGTAAATATAATTCAAATGTTTTATGCCCTCACCTACCAGCTGAACCATGCCCCCTTAAGAATGCACCCAACAGTTATGAAACCATTGCATTAAGGCACTTACAATTAGTGGTATTCTTACATCCCTCATGTTAAATCATTGCATAATTTTACAGAATTAAATTTCTAAAAACGCATGTTGCCCTTTCATTTGAAAATTTTTAAAGAAGAAATTAAGTAAAATTATTTTTTATACATCTTTAATAACATTTTTACTAAGTTGGTCAGTTAAACTACAATTTTTAGTTCCAAAACACTTGGTTATTTATTGATTACGAAAATTGATATCAAAATAAATACATAATTAATATTTATAATTCAAAGATAAATGTGTTACAATTTAAAAAGTGCTCAAGACTACGAATATTTCACTTCTTACGCAGTAGAAAAAATGTGCGATTAAAAAGTTGGGGAAAATCTGACTCAGTAAAGAGATGTGGTGTTGCATCAATTTGAAATAATTGCCACTCTAAATTAATACTAACAAAAGCTTATTCTATGACCCCATTGATATTCATCTTAGGCTATTATGTCTCTATGTAATCAATTCTTATTTTTTAAATTACAAAACTTCCAGGAACAAAATTTGCTACTATAAAAATGTATTTATGGCGACAATAATTCAGTAACACAGTGAACATGTCATACTGTCATCACTGTAGCAAGAAGTTGTAGTTAAGAACACTGCCCCAGACTTTGACAGTTATAAGAATAATTATTGCATTAGTCAAATATGTAGAATAAATATTACATTTATTATTGCATGTACAAGAATTTAAATTCAAGAAGACTATTGGAACAGAAATGTTGTGGGTCAATGTCGATCGCAGTACCGTAACTCGCAAGAAAATGAACTACGTAGCACGTGAATCATAGACGTTCTTTACGCATAGCAGTTTTCAAATGGCTGAATTATCAAACAATTGCTTAGCTTCGTCACCATGACTGGAACCATATCTCCCTCCCCATCCCAGAGATACGGTGCCCAAAGCAGAGCAAACATAATACGGGTTGATAGTTGAGCAACAGTCAGGAAGTATGGAGATTGAGTCATCGCCACAGGGACGTCACCTATACTAAACTTTAGCCGGTTCCATCTTAAAAGGGTGATATGCTTATATTGCAACATTTGAAAATTGTTCCTTAGGAATAATTTAGGAATATTGACATAGTTCGTCACTCTCCCACTTGACAAATTGGTGCTGTGATCGATGTTGACCCAGAACAGTTCTAAGTCGACTATTTTATCAAACATTTATAATGAAGCATTGGCCATCCCTTGCTTGAGATAAACTACAAGATAAAATACTGAACTACTTTTCATTTGTCTAACTAATAATGAGAATTATGAAATGCTAGAAAATTCAATCACTTTTCCCCAAGAATGAGCATGGATACGATTAAGAAGTTAGCTGCCAGAAAGCCTTCTTACCAAAGGAGACATTCACATGAATGTGAAACATCAGATAAATTTTAGAGCAAAGAAAATTCTTAAAGTAAGGAAATTGAGTTATTCCATCTCAGTGACACAAAATAAATACTTGTATCAGCAATATTATATCACTAAATCCCAATTCTGCTCTCTTTATCTAACCTCTTCTAAGGTAATATTACTAGTAAGGAGGGAAACTTGGGAAAATGAGGGAATAGGAAAACTTCTATGTAAAAAGTGGTAATGTTTGGGGGATAATTAAGTCCAACTGCAACTGTGATAAGTGAGATTTGTCTTCACTTAGCTTTGCTTTTAACAATGAAATATGAGGATTGATATAATATTTGAAGAAATACATTTATGTGGAAGTTACATTTTAATTGGAAACACGTAGGTTTTTTGTTGCCTAATAATTATCTGTCATACAAAAAAATGTAGCATGCTCCAACTTCAGCCACAAAAGATAAGAGAAATGTCTGTTAGGAAGATTTTTGCCTAAAATATTGTAATGTGGAGTAAGCTGTATGGATTATAGTTAACTCTGTAGCCATGTACAAGGATTCCTCTATACAGCAGTAAACTGCAATAACTGTAATTGTTTACAAGCGATGCCATCCCTACTATGAAATACTGTTTACCCAATTAACATTCAATATAGAGTCTACTTCAGTTTCATTACCATAGCTGAGAAAACTCATCCAGCAGTGGGATACTATTCTCTGGGGTGCAACAAATGCTCCTCTTAAGACGAACATGGACCTCACCACTGCGTCACAGCACACTAGAAATGTTCAAATAGTAGTATTGGACGTTATTATAACATTCTTACTAGCCAAAATTCCAATAACAATTTAACGAATAGTTAAACAATATTTGTGTAGAGTCTCGTGAAATGTATCCGAGTCAATACAATCTAAAAATATTTAAACTACTATCGAAATACCTGTAAAATTAATATTCGTAACGGAGAACGCCTTATCCTAATCACGAACGTCCATGCTCGTCTCGGACATCCTCGGCCAGCCCTGTGCATCTTACTCTTGTGGGAAATAGGTTCAAGTTACGACTACATTTGTTCATAGATGGCACCACCGTCGCACCAAGCGCGCGCGTTTAAAATATCAGGTTATTTATTCCTCGTAAAATGCTTAATATATATGATCGCAAAATTTTAAATAGAAATATAAAATTGAAAAAACAACAAAATTATTGTACGTTATTGATATTGCTTTATTTAAGCTTCGTTAGATATACACATAACAAGTAAATGCCGTATTTTAAGTGAGAAACAATTCTGTAGCATTTCAGCTGAGATTGCAAACAGGTTTTTGCAAACATCACAAATTATTTGCGATATACACTCAGAAAGATGGCACAGTTACATTACAAAGTAGTACCAGATGAAAACAAACAGTTGCCAAATCTCAATTCAAACATTAGCAATTCAACAGAGATCACACATGGAAAAGTACAAAATATGTGGAAATGTATCCTCAACTGGTATTACACAAACAGAAAAAAGTGAGACTAAGTATAAGAAAATCTTAACATACACGAAGTAGTATAGACAATACTGTAAACCATGAAAATATGCAATTGAACATAGACAAAAAATGTAATATGAACATAATGAACAATGAATTAACAAAAAAGATGTATGCAGGTACATACTAAATAATAAAAGGTTGCAAATTATCTGCATTGCGCTAGTTCATGCCACAAAATGCATATAAAATCATACTTTCTCTCAAAGCTAATGAGAGCATTGATATTAGATAATTTGAAATCACAGGAAGGTAAAAGTATGTACATACTGCAACATCTCAAATGTGTTAATTCATGCAAGCATATAAACAGTGACACCCTTCACATGACATATATACAAGTTCATAATATCATATCAAGGTAACCAAATAAACAGTATAAAAATGAACATATATACACTAAGCAGTGCATACAACACACAGAAACCATCCAAATATGTACTCTAACATTAAGAGGCATGATGTAATACCTGTTCCCAAACCTAATGAGGGCAATGATATTAGGCAGATAATTTTAAATCATAAGAAGTGAAAATGTGTACATACTGCAACATAAAAGGTCGCACAATATCTGAATTATGTTAATTTCCCCAACAAAAAGCATATAGAAATTAAAAGATTGAATAATGAATGTGTACATATATATATATTTACAAAATTTAAAGCCTATACCCTACAATAACATATATTAACAAAGAAATGTAAAACCTATACCCTAAAATAAAACATTGACAAAGAAATGTAAAACCTATACCCTAAAATAAAACAGTGACAAAGAAATGTGAAACCTATACACTAAAATAAAATATATTTACTAAGACGTGAAAATTATACCCTAAAATAAAAAAATTACAAAATTTTAAACCATCTTGTGGACCACCGCTCGCACACCCCCACGCTCATACATGTCACGAACCTGCCAGTTTTGGCAAAATGAAAGCCATTCCAAGCACCTGCACATAAAGACATTAATCGGTATGAATAATCATAGATTACCAGAAAGATAAAAAAACCTGCAAGGTTCACAAAATTTCTTAAAGAATTGGAAAACCGTCTCATTTAAGAAGCATTGGAAATTGTACCATCGAACAAATAGTGCCATTATACCCCCACATTAAGTTAGTTATTCTTAACATAATTGCAAAGGTGCACTCGGTTTTATATAAAAGGTAATCACGAACATTTTATTAATTTCTTTATAAAAGGTCAAGGAATAATAATACAAAAATATTTCACACTGGAAATTATAAATGCAAATTAATCACATTACGACAATTAGCAGGAATAAATGCATTTTAGGAATTGCTGTCATATTTGGAGTTAAATTAATGCTTTGAAACATACCACATTTGTTTGTACATGAAATTTTCAGTTTCCTTTTATCTCATATAAGAATGTTGCAAATGTCAATATACACATTACCTGCCCTTTGTATTCTATCATATGCTGTGAAAGTTTCTATTCAATTAAAGATAGTTTCTCACAGTTCGAGAGGTTAATAGTAAGTGCAAAAAGACTAGAAGAATCGACATAGTTTTTTAAAAACAAATACGGAAAGAATGATTTAATTCCTACGTCCTAAAGAGTATGTAAGGAACGAATCTCCAAAAGCATACAATAATTCACATTGAAGCTGAAATCATGTAATTTATAATTTACAAAACGTAATAATTTAGGCAGCAACTTTTCCACTAGATTTAATTGACGAAACTCATGTATATTTCAAACAAACCACCTATACATATTTAACAAATGGAGAGACCAATGACACATATATGTTCGCCTTACAAATCCCTTCATTTAGTTAAACGTACTTCCTCAAAGCGGAGTGAATAAATAAAATTCTAAATTTCGCTTATAAATGACAATCTTCGCACTGAAAACAACCGTTGTATCTATTTATAAACTACACTTATAACTTGCAGAAACACTTCAGCATTCACAAGAAAAATATTCATTAATATAAATTAACTTACACTTTTTCCGTCCTCGGGAAATTAAAAAATTTTCTTGTCCCATCGCTGCGTCCCTCACACCCACTCACGGAACACACCTTCCTTCTCACTTTAAAATCTTTTGACATTTTATCTTTGTTGCCACCGTAGGTACCTACATTTCAAATTTATACGAATATTTTATCGGTATCAATTGAATATACCACAGGTTTCCAAAGTACATGGATAAGATAAAAACCTGAAAGTATTTTCCGGAGTATAATTGCTATTCTTATAATTACACTCGTGAATAGTTTTTAATAACTAATAATTGTTTCCGCATAATTTGTAAATGCCGCCGAAACTACCCATGTAATTGTTTATGAAGACGTCCTACAGAAAAATAAATGTTACAAAAAAACGCATACGTATTTGGACCAAAAATTCGTTATTAATTAATTAATTACATTGTCGGTTATTAAGCAATCTGAAAATATATTTTAATGCCTTATTTTTACCCCTCTCCATGACGAATCCAAATTTAGGTTTGCAAAGCAAAAGTTTAATGCCAATAAATTTGATTTACTGCAAGTAATTTATAACATTTAAGCAAATTTTATCGATGCTACAATAAGTTATAATTGTGTTCCTACTAAAATGAGAAATCAAGATATAAAAAGGAATTGTTTATTTTTTGTCGAAATTGTAAATATCCAGGTTTATAAGGGGAAATGTTGGTTAGCCTGCGCGCCTGCGCGTTACTTCTGGTTACTTCGTAGAAATCTTAAAATGGCTGACGGGGTTGTCTGTTATGTGCGTAATACAGTTCGAAATTTATTTTGTTTCCATCAGACCTTTTTAGAAGGAAAAAACTAGACCTTTTTATTGTATTCGAAATTTAATGTTGATAGTTATGATCGTGATATATGTTTGGCCGTGTGTTCTTCGAAAACTGGTCCACGTGATAATCATTTTGACAGCAGAGTTTTAATACTTTTGGTTATTTTATGTGTTTACACCAGAACTTTTTACAAGTAAAAAACTAATCCTTTTTATTGTATTCGAAATTTAATGTCGATAATTTGATCTTGACAAAAGTTTGGCCGTTTATTCTTCGAAAACAGTGGTCCATGTGACGCATTTCGACAAGTTTTTAAATATGTACTTTTAGTTTGATTTGTGTACGTTTTAAGACACTTTAAGTGAAGTTTTATCTAAAGTTTTTTATAGTTTCAATGTGTGAAATCTTCACATTGCTTACTGGACATTAATTAACTTCTCTTAATAG
Organism: Uropetala carovei; assembly: GCA_036926305.1. NCBI lineage: Eukaryota > Metazoa > Arthropoda > Insecta > Odonata > Petaluridae > Uropetala > Uropetala carovei. Next base: position 29,145,353 of record JAXCHB010000011.1, read on the forward strand.
TACTATTTCTTATTTTGTAACACAATGATATGTGAATTTGTATATGTAATTATTCAGTATGCCCTGTTTTGCCCCTTAATTGTAATTTATGGTGATGTTTTGATGTATTATTGTTTTTCTTTAGTCCACTCGTGCTGTTACATTGTTTTACTTTGTATTTTCTTTTGTGGTTGAGTTTGTCTTATTGATTTGCCATGTAACTATGATCTTCTGGAAAATAAATGTACTGTTATTATTGTGTGATACAGCTGTCCTGGTCAATCTCCTCGAGGATCTATATCTTCAAAGGTAAGGAAATGTTAAATAACTTCTCTATTCATCTTTGATTTATAGTTGAAATATCTTTACCGTATATATATGTATATAGTAAATGTTATATTTGTCATATTTATGTATAATGGAGTAATTATTTTTATAAATTAGTCCTTATGTATAACATTTTGTTACTGCATAACATGTTTAATGAGTGATTTTATCGTTGTAAAGTATCATTTTCTGTGAAGAGTTGGTAAAATTTTTTGCAAGGACGGATTTGTTTATGGGCAAATATAGCCAAGATATGGCGTTACACTCTTAACGTAGGATTAATTAAGGGTTTGTTATCAATATATATTGTGTTTTGAACGTAAAAATTATAGTTTACCTCATAAAATGAGAATCTGTGTTTTTAAAAACGTATGAATAATACATTATTAGCCGGTTTCCATTACTTTATAAACTTCAAATCAAAAGTTATTGTTAAGGTTTTGTAGAATTTTTATCCTTTGGGTGCGAGATTTCTGAGTTGGTTCTGTCGTTGTTTCAGATGCGAGCCTCCGAAGAATGAAGTCTGAAAACGCAGCCAGCATGGTAGATCTTCCACAGGCCAGCTCTGCTTTGCGATGTCAAGAAAGAAGATGGGTGAGTGTGATTGATTTTGCATTTCAAATTAGAACTAATGAGCTTCCCGCTTTAAATATATATTTCATGTCCTGGCATGTGCAGAAACTACATTAGTCTTACGTATTTTTACACATAGGGGTATTTTCTCTCTACGGCAGTTTTAATATATCTGGAAGCTGCGGAAGTGCTCTTCTCGTACCAGCATCTGTTATGCTTTTCTCAGTTATTAAAAAACAAAGCTCTACGATATTGACATTCTTTATTAATTTTTCCTAAATGTGAATCATCTCGTCGAGTAGCTAATCCGTTTCCTATTGCTGAGTTTAAATTTGTGTCGTTTCTTCGTCTTCCGCCGTTGGCTGCATCGATTCTGTTTTGGCTGCTTCTTATATTGCTCCCTTCTTCAGTTTGTTCGTTTCTTCTTTGTTACCTGATTTCGTTTATGGTCTCTCTCGCTGTTTGCCTTTGCTCATCTGTCCGTATTTTATCTTCTCACTCTTTCTCTTCTACGTCGTTCTTCTTTATCTTCTTCTGTCTCTATAATATTTATTTATTTATTCATTCAGTCACAAGGTGGCTGGATCTGCCAGGTGGCGACAAGTAACATAAAATGACACAATAAAGTACGTTTGAATCAGATTTACATTAAAATTTTCGAAAGAATCAATTTAGATTCACGTCATTGGTACATAAGTAAAAATTACACAGATTCAAAGGCCTCGTTATCTTCTTCTTTCTTCCATTTGATGAATTAATGGGCTATTATTGCCTTAAACTTTAATTAAAAGTTATATTTGTAGTAATTAAAATGCTGATAGTAACAACAACCTGGGAAATTGCAATTGATAGTGCTTTACCGTCAGAGGTAATAATGAGTAAAAGCGTTGTTATGTAAACTAAACAAACAAAATTATAAGTTCTATTTGATGAATTAACGGAGTACTAGCTGTACCCACACAGTGTTTTCACTGTTTTTTCAATTAATTTATAAAAAATTAAGAATTGTGTAGAATAAGTTGATCTCAATATTTCACGTTTAACTCAATAATTCGCATTTAACTCTGATAATGCATTTCCCCAGTATAGGTAAGGTTAGCGGGTAGAAATCTCGCTGAGGGCGAGGCTGTGTGTGCATATTGACAATTAATTATGCAAAGTCAGTAAGAAATCTGTATTTTAAAAGTCAAATTAGAGAGGAAATTAATGCTACACAGTAATTGATTGCAAACTTTTATGTTTTTAATTTTCTTTGTTTCTTTTTATTGAAGTATACGTCCTTTTTTTCATATATCAATCAATGCAACCATTTATTTAGATTAACAATGAAGAGAAGATAAGTTTCGGCGAGTTCTAGGTTATCAATCTAAAAGAAATGTTTTCATGCTGCTCCTGAATAAACGTAGCCCGTCGCCTAACATTCTTTGTCATTTAGATTATCTACGAAGGTGACATAACCATATAACTTTCAATTTGTTAAAAAATAATGTACGTCCCTATTCTCATCTGATTTTAAATTTACGCATGAGACAATTTGCCTTAATAAGCATTATAGATGTTTAATAGTTTTACTTACTGAAAAAGTAAGATTCCAGCATCCGAATGATTTTAAATAAGATCAATTGCTTTGATTAAATTGCTAGAAATGCTTCCCATACACAGTTATTAACTGGATAATTATCCGTAAATATTTGTGTTGCTATCTATAAAGTTTGACATTGCTACAGCATTAATTTCGATGCTTAAAGTGTGAAGCGAATAACACTATTCTTTCACTTATTTGAAGGTTTAATTGGCACTAATTGAATTGGAGGCAATGCCAGGAATCTTTCTCTCTCGGTCACAGTGCAATCATCATTCATTTGTCTGCTTCATTCAAAACTGGCATCGGAACTTTTTAATTTTTTTGTACCATTTGGCGACAAATGAGGGTTGATCAAAACAACGATTATCAATGGTGATGTTTATAGAGGTCCAACTGTATTTCAAATGTTTATATAAACTCAGATAGCGCTTGCAATTGGGAGCTTTTAGAATAACAAAAGATTGTTTCATTTTTAACTCTTTTTAAGTACTAAGTTAAGATTCCATTATAAGCACCTGTTGGCATAGGTTTGTAAAAGTTTGAAAGGATTGAAAATATACGTTGGATTCGTTATAACTATTTTAATTTTTATTATTCCAGAGCTTGCGATTATATACTTGATACGTTTTCGTGTATGGTATATTCCAAAACGTGGTATTGTACACAGTCCGACATCGCATTCTTTACATACGTACAGTGAAGCCTCGATATATTGGACTAAAAGGAGGGGAAGGCCTGTCTGTTATATCCGAAACATCCGAAGGAAACGTATGTGTTGCCTTAAATTGTTAAAATGCGCATGTTATGAAAGACAGTTTTACTCTGCTATATATTTATACAAATTGTTAAGAGCGCATGAAATAATAGCACAGAGTTTTCTAATTAATTTAGGAAAATAGGAATCGTATTAATTTTTATATTTTACTAGTAAAAGGTGCTTGCAGTGTGCTAGCAGGAGCATACTTTTATAAGAACATAATTAAGAATGAAATAAATTATAGTGACCATAAGAAAAATTGATTTTCCCTTGCGTTCTTATTTGAAACGGAATTATTCTTAGGAATGGAACTTGGGATACTTTTTCGAGATTTTAGATTTTTCCGGACCCTGGTGGAAATTGGCAGAAAGTAACAATGAATACAAAGAATGTTTTAAGACAAACAAACCCCACAAGTAATGCAAGTCAGTCAATTTCAACCAGTCACAAAGGTCAAACGGAGGAACAATTAATTTTTGCGGATTTGCTACACCAATAAATTATACATTGTATCTACCATATATACTCGTGTATAACGCGCTGTTTGAAGACCAAATTTTCAGGTCATAAAGTAGGGTGCACGTTATACACAGGTAACACTTCTCTGCACTTAAAATGGGAACCTACCTCGCACCAGATTCACGCTTTTTGGGTTAATTAATGGGAAAAGCACAATAATTATTGATACTCCAGGTTATACATACATAATTATATGTATAGAACACCTTATTACTTCTATACATTTATAATTCCATCCTCTAATTATTCCGCATTTCACTAGCTCATCAGCTGATTGCTGTAATTTTTGCAAAATCACAAGATAGTCTTCCCGCAAAACACACATCAAAAACAAAAAAAGCATAGAATAAGCAAATTGAAATAATTTTATTTAGTAAATGATTCTAGTGTCTACGATTGACAACGTAAGTAATTTAAAACCCATAGAATCTCGTGTGTGAACTTAATCATACCTGTCGCGTTTCCTGTTTCCAGATTTGTTTGTTAAATTTTTACGTTATTCCTTCTCTTAAACAGTTTTAGAATGAGATAGGAAAGAGAGAACCAACGTCCACTTTAAATCAAAACTATTTTATAGATCCCTTTTTGTCTGATTTAAAAGGATTGGCAACAGTGGCGCTGCGGTTTTCTACACGGCATCACTTTGCCCAACTTACCATGTGAGGTTGCTGCCATCTCAACTCAGTCGCTTTAATTATTGACGATGTCTCTCTTAGACATAATATGGAGCTTATTGAACGTAATACACTTATGGACAAGTCCAAACGTTTTAAAATTCATATACCTCCCAAAAATCAAGGATGTGTGTCATACACGTGGTATCAGAAAAAGTCGGGATTTTTTGGAATAAAGTACGAGTGCGCATTATACACGGCAGTTATACACTGGGACGCATCATACACGAGTATATACAGTAATTATATACATTATAATATGTATATATATATCCATATATTGCGATGTATAAGTCGACCTTGAATTTTCAACTTGAAAATACTAGATTAGGTATATGTTCGCAGTATAAGTCGACCCCCTTTGTTTCACTTAAAAATACTTCTCATGAAATCGTTGCCAGGCAAAATCAAGGTCCTGTACGATCCAAGTTTTAACAAGATACAGAAATAAACATAGTAATAAAAAAATAGATGAATATTGTTTCGGGTCCGTGCTATTCTTCTTGAGCCTTCCATTTGACAGGTGTTTTAATTTCAACCAATAAGAAACTGCTATTCTCAGAGAGCTTGACCAACTAAATAATGGTTCCTATGATTTGATTGATGTCGGCTGTTAATGATGCTATCAAAATTAACTGCACCTAGTTATCGCAATCAATATCTACGGTGGTGAAATTCAATAAAGTATCGCATGTTGGCAGGCGTGAGGATGGTTCTGATAATTACATTATTCCCCTTTTCAAAAAAGGAAATGTTTTTTCCGCATATTTTTTGATTATTTTTTTTTGTCTTCTTTCATGTACTTTTTTGTACTTGATTTATTTGCATATTCCACATATAATTGCAATTAGTATGGTTAATTCCGATCGAAGTGTACCTCTTCTATCTCACTTACTTCTACAGCATTACAATACTTTGGATGATACAATTAAAAAAACAAGGTAATTGTCCGTAATAAACATTTCATAAATGTCGTATTAAAGAATTGATATTTTAATAAACAATCAAGTAATGATTATAACATTCTAAATTTTATTATTTATTTATAATTATAATATCATAATTATATGTGGAAGGTGCAAATAAATTAAGTACAAAAAGGTACGTGAAAAAGACAAAAAAAATAATCACAAAAAATTGAGGAAAAATACAAAAAAGACATAATAATAATACAATTTTACTAGTTAAAATATATGTACAGACCACTTCTGAAAGAAAAAAATGCTGGCTGCTGGGAGCGAACCCCAGCCCATCCGATACTAGACATTCATTCTACCCATTCAGCTATCGCTGCTTCTGTTTGTAACCTTAAGGTTAATGGTATATGTTGCATCCATGCTTACACCTGAATTTAAATTGTTAAGATCTTTTAAACAAGGGCCCATTGGCAAAAACGCAGAGAGATATAGGTGATGTTTTAGTTCTAGTTTCACCTCCTAAAAGGGTATTACGAATTTCAATATTAATGTTATGGCCTCCCCTTGTTGGTAAATATCGATGTTATTCATCTGTAATTTAAGGTTCACAATTTTATATTTGTCGTATAAGTCGACTTTAAGTTTTAGGAAAATTTTTTTAAGCTTCAAAGGTCGACTTATACGCCGTGATATACGTTAGTTATAATGTTGCGATGTATTCATTAGGCCTTCCAAATAACGCACATGTGATAGGTCCGCATGAGACACAATGTATTAGTGGCGTCATTTAACTGTTTTGCATCGCCGGACATTCTGTCCGTTATATCCTAAGTACGTTCCATCAAGGTCCAGTATGCAGAGGGTTCAATGTACTGTGGATTTCTTCCTTTTCATTGGCTTCGTGGTACTTTTGTTTCGGATGATACACTTCCTCATGGCTAATCTCATCACAATTTACCGAAAGAAGTGAATAATATCAGTCAGTCTCTCTTTTACAGTAAGCACCGCCTCGAAATATTCCAATTCATTTGCATCGGAATCAAACCATTATCAGTTTTGTCTTTTCATTGGGAATCAGTGGTCTAATGAAGTTTATTCTAATGAGTACTTGAAGTTGTTTTATTTATTTAACTAGTTTATAATTTTTACTTTGCAAAAGCCATAAATAATGACTTGAAACGCTTACAGAATGCAAGTACCTTCTACTTGTATATTGAACAAATAAGTAACATATCATTCTTGTCATTAAAGACAATTTTTAGTAATGTATGTGTATCTGTAAATGTAATTACATGCAAGGTTATTTGTCAGGTGCGTTTCGCTTCCAGCATAAGCGCCTATTAGTATTAGTCTCCATCTGGTCTGTCCGCATGTTCGTTATCTGCTTCTACCAAGCAGATTTTCATGAAATTTGATATTAAGGACTTACGGTCAAAGATAATAAGAAAATCACATAAATGAGTCACGTAAGCCAATCAGGGGTACCACTTTACTGGTGATAAAATATGAACTTTCCCTCATATCTCGTAAAGTATCGGTCATATCAAAATATTTATCAAGTAAAACTTGTGCAACTAATAAAGCAGGGTATTTCTTTTCCTTTACATTTTTATCGTAGGAGTCGCCGTTTGCGAGAAAATCGAACAAGAGTCGTAATTTGAGTTGAACTTTGAAATTTTCTAGCATGGTTACTTCTTCATTGTTGCTAACGTAAACAATCTCACGGAAATATGTTTAATTTCCTTACATATGCATGTAATATTTTTAAATGGGAAGAAAATGGATTATTTATGATGAAGAAAAGAACTTTATAATGCTATTTCCCTTCCAAACACGTAAATAATTTCTTTCAAATACTCCAATGCACAAAACGCACCCATTTGTGTTACGTTGTACACTTTCCTAACTTGTTTATATCTTAAAATCTCATTATAAATATTAGTGTTATTTTAAACTCTTGTACTAATTTTTAAACGAAGTAATCAACTGATATTTTATAATTATACAGTTTGCGTAAGCACAACATTAAATTACCATAACTTTAATGTATGTTAACAACAAATTGTTGACAGCATATTTGTAGTGATTCTGAGATAAATACAGAGTTCATAAAATTATTTCTAACGAAGAATGTAAATTAAACTACAAAATATCCTTCTAAGATTTAGTCACATTAAACGTTTATTAGGAAAATTACACTGTAATCGTTTTTGTGCATCTAATCTTGGAGTAATTATTGGAATTTATTTTACGATGCTACACAAACATCTTTATATAGTTCTCTGGTGAATAAATTAAATTAAAATGGTATTGCAAAGTTCTTTGCTTATAAATAACTAGCAAATTTACCCAGCGTTGCTCAGGTTATGTTTTAAATCATCGTGACTTCAAATTATGGCAATAATTATGAACAAAAAATTATATCTATGCTTGAATTAAGTTTTATTTGGGAAATTTTTTCATATTTTAATTGATATAAATGAAAGAGTTGGAAAATATTTTGAGGATTCGTAATTAAAATTGACAATCAACGCAGTCGATTCATTTTGTGAGGTGATGCTTTTTGCCAGGTGGAGTTCGTTCTCTAAGCTTCCGGTAGAGAACGTGCATGTAGAGTACAGGTAGTTCCGCCTAATGTAGCAATTGAAAATTACTAGAAGTTACCTTACGCCTCAGTGATCGGAGGTAATATGTAGGGTGGAGGGGAACGAATTCCATTAGAATAGAGGGGCATTGAAGGTGAGCGCGCTTCCTAGAAGGGAAATCCCCTTGCACGCAGAGTAGAGAGGTGACTTCTTAAGTCAGTTACCATACGGTAGCTTTTCTTTACGCATGGACAGTTATATGCGGGATGCTCAGGAGTTCAAAATAAACATTCTTTAAAAATTCAGATAATACCAGGTTCCTAGAAAGGAGCGTCTGTCTCACACAACATTGTACGAGGGTTTCCCAGAAAGTAATGCACCACATGTTTTGAAATTACTCACATTTAACGAATATGTGACAGATTTTGAATTTTATCGATACGTTTCCTGGACAACGAATGTCATTGTTGAGACTCGAGATTCATATTATTGCCTAGCGAGGGATAAGGGGGGGAACAGCAGAGGGAGGGAGGGGGATAAGGCATTGTCGAGTACAATTTGTAACGTGTTAACAAAGGTATTGCCCACTTATTGTAACAAAGTATTATTCACTTGACATAAATTTATTTTAACAAAACTCTTTGCTTAGAGAATCGTTCTAAGAGTCAGAGCATTGAATTCCTGTGTGATTTTAATTCTCTTTTCTACTGTTTTTGTTTTTCGTTGCATTAATTCTTTTTGTTTGTTCATCTGTTGTTTGTCGTGTTGTATTAACCAAACCACATCCAACACAGTGTAATGTGAGCAAATAAAGTAAGTGGTAAATGTTTTCACTTGTATAAATTGTGTAGTATCGAAAGTAAGATTGCGTAACCCGGCCGCTGTATGGGTTTGTTGTCTAACTAAGTAGGCTGTTATGAAGGTTGGCGTTGTAATAGTGTCTCATCGCACCGTCAAATGTCATGGATGTCTGTGTTGACCAGCATCATAGCTAATCCTAATATACAATAAACTTTGAAGCTTCTTTGTTTATTGTAAAAAATTCTGTCAACATTTCAAATTTGAAATGCAGGCATCTCTAGTGGAATTGTAAAATGTTATATTCCCCTATATTATTATAGCACTGACTATAATTAACCAATTGACCAAACCTTTTATACATTCATCAAGTTAAGATGTTAATAATAATTGTACCAAATTTTAGTTATTCGTGTCTTATAGTTTATGGCATGCATAATGAGACACGCAAACAAACTTTTGCAAATATATATAGATTGTGGGAAGCTCATTCAGTTCTATTTGGTATAATAATTATAGGATATTTATTTTGTTTCTCAATTTTGTAGTTATTCTTTTGATTCTCAGGTTGGTCTCTATGTAAATATTAACGTTGTCTCTTGTTGGTTGAGTTATGTTTTAGATTACTTAACAATTTCATGGCTGTTGTTTAAAATATCTTCATTAAGTTATCGTAACGATAATTTCGGTAAACTCCATATGAGATTTTGACTTATTCTAACATAAGCGTTACTGAAAAGGAATTCTTTAAATTTATTAACATAAATAACTCAATTGTATACAAATATTTAATGAAATACTTTAGTTTTTCGTGCACTCAATACTTTCATAAATTACAATCTGAAAATTCTTCAAATATAAGTTTTTAAATAAATGTTTTGTAGTGATAATGTATTGCTACTTACAATTTGCACATTTATAATGTTAAAAAATATAATTATTGATAAATTTTTAATGATTTGATTTGCTGATTTTCCTTTTAAATTTGACAAATTGGCCATGAAAGTGTTAAGCTATCGATAAGGAGCACTGTGATTTGTTAACGATAGTGAGTTGAGTCTCGCAATGCAATTACTACTTAAATTTAAAGTAAATTAACCTCAAGTCGTTAAATTTTACGCACTTACTGTACATTACCTGGAAATATAAGACAAACTTTGAGAATATGCTATATTTTTTCATAAATAGGGTGTTTGCTTTGATTAAATCAGTTATATTTTGCATAATAGCTTTGAATCTGAACTTTACATTAGAACAAATATGTTTTTGATGTTGTAAATATAATCTCACCTTGATTAATCAGTTATATTTTTAAATGCAAGATAATTTTTAAAGACAAAATGTATTTAGTTCAATCTTTGCTGTTATAAAAATTAAATTGCTATCAGAAGTAAATCTTTGTTTATATTATGCTATTAATCTTTTTCAAAAAACAGTAATACGTCTAATTGAGGTAATATAATTTGTGCATTTATACAATAATTAATTTGGCAAATATAAAGGTTTAATTTTATTAACATTTGAAATAGGTATGACATGAAATTTTAATATTGCATTTTTGAAGTTTATTTCTGACTTGGAATAGTTTATAAAAATGTTATCCTGGCATTTAAGTAATTCCAATTAAGCATTGCTTTGCGAGATTCATTATTTTTTCGTCATTTATGCAAACATTGCTCCCATTTGGAATCAGTTGCGTGCATTCAATTTTACGTATTTCTTGACCAATAAGAGACATTGTTAATTGTAATTAAGGTCATTGATAATGTGAAATGTTTCTTTTTTAAGTGTTTCCAGAACAAGTACTTTGAAAGATTGCTTGCCTCAGATAAAAATAGCTGCGACAGAGTAGTGAAAAAATTAATACATGCATTTCGACTTCAGAGCAGTTGTCGTCAGTGGCATTTTGCCACTGATGATGGCTGTTCTGTAGTCTAAATGCTTGTATTAATTTTTCCACAGCTCAGTCGCAGTTATTTTTATCAGAGGCAAGTAACTTCTTCAAGTGCTTGTTCAATAATTTATTTCAGCTGCAAAATGTGTTTGATGGTTTATTTTTTCATGTTATATATGTATTTATGTCAGCTGTTGAACAACAGTTGAAAATATTGTTATATGTAATATGTCAGTTGTTGAATAGTTGAAATGCAGATAAATTGTCATAATGTTGAATAATTTGTTCAATAATCAGCAAAATTTGGCTGAATTGGTGGTCAAAAATGTCATTTTTAGGTTAAAAATGTGCTAAATTTAGCAAATATATACTTAAAAAAACCCCTTAAGTCCAACGATACCTAAAAGAGGCTCCGAGAAAAAGAAATTATTCCTATCTAAAAGGAGTCAACAGGTTTTGATCATAATAAAATGTCTTTATTGCAATTAAAATGTACAGTGTATACATACAAGTTCAATAAAAATTTTACAATCTTAAATAATACATTTTGTCTACTTATTTTATCCTGCACCTGAAAATAAAAATTATACTGGACTTAAAAGAATTCTTGACTTGAGAAAAAAAATTGATTTGTTTACAATTTGTACTTAGAAAAACTTTTGAAAAAGTCCCAATTCCAGAAATCTTTCAAGTCTAAGAGTTAAAAACTATTGTCCAATTTGTAAAGTAATTTGTTTACAATCTGGAAATAATTTTTAACGCTAGACTTGAAAGATTTCTGAAATTAGAACTTGAAAAAAATTAATTTGTTTACATTTTGGACTTAGAATAATATCTGACTTAAAAAATTCTGAATATTAGCACAAATCAAAATTGCCATTTAAAAATATTCATGAACTGCAGAAAATTTTTTAAATATAACAAGCACTAGAATAAAAGTTGGACATTTTTACAAAGTACTTTGGCAAGGATAATATTTCTTTAATCATTTCTATTGAGAAAAGTAGAGAGGAAAAATAGCATGGCTTAGAAAAAAATATGAAATGAGAGACGATAAATATATACCCAAAAGCGCTGCTAATTCTGGTTTGTTCAGATTTAAAAAAATGGCAATAATTATACAGAATGGAAAAGCAATAGCTTATATACATTTAGACAAAAGAATTTGCAATTGTTCTGAATAATATATAAATAACACAACACTTTGGAAACGTATTTACAAATAAATAACATCTAGCAAATTGGATATTGATGGAATTATTAAAAGAACTTTTTTCTGGACATTGACTTTAATTAAGAATAAAATAACCTGCACAATTTTTCTTAATTAAGAAATTTAACTCTCCACAAAGTTAAATCTTTTTCTAAATATCACCTAGAATCAAGAACAATTAAACTACCATTTCCGATGCATGGCTTAATAATTGGAGAATATAAACTTTTCACAATGAAAATACTTTACATAGTCTGGATTTTCAATCAAAACTCTCAAAACTAACTGAAATTTCATTTGCATTTTATCTCTTTATCTGATTTTGATAACTTGAATAATGAACTGAATTTGTATTGCCTCAGAATTTTTTCTGCCTTGAATAAACAACAATAAAAACCCCAAAGAATATTTTCTGAATTAATTCAAGCAGATCCTACATCTCCAAATTTCTTTAAATTATTAAATTAAATCTGGAATTATTTAACCACGACAAACCCTCTTGGTAAAATTTTATATGTAGAACACAAAACATCCTGATCCAAATATAATCTTTTTTAAGGGCTGCTCCTATTTTAAGATTAAATTTAATTAATTACTTTCCAACATCCAATTTGCGGAACGATATTCACATGACAAGTCTGCAAACATGAGCAAATACAGTGCTGTCTCAGAAGTCAATACGAAAACTTGGCATTTTATAAGTTTTCTAAAGTTTTTAAATTCAACATCTTCGGAAATTCGTAAATAACTTGTTACTACATTTGATTCTTATTAACGGAAGTGAATTTAACAAAAATTTAAAATTTATAGAAGTACGCTAATAAACCTTTACAAACAAAATGGAATATTCTTTATAAAATCAAATTAAAGAAAGTTTTCAGAGTTCAAACTGAAAACCAACACCTTATATGCTTGTAAATTTATAATCAAAAATTAAATGCATTTTATAAAAAAGTTGAGTTATCAGAAAGTTTTTAAGTTCAAACAGAAAATTGATGCCCTACATTCTCAGAAATAAAATACTCTTACGGACGATATCAGATAAAACTTTTTTTTCAGACGTAGCACTATATTTTCCATTTACTTACTTTTAGTGTAAGTTGATTAAACAATATTTTTAAAAGAAATCAAATTCTTGGGGAATCGTTTAATCCTATCGTAAATTTCTGCTCATTCTGAATGACAGGAGAAAAACCTAAAAATTGGAATTCTTATTGTATTGTATTTATTTTCATTGGTTGTGAGCATAAAGCTATAATAATGCCAAATTTGAAGCGTTTAGCTCATCTGAAAGGGCCTTATAATTTACAATCTCTCCTACATCCTCCGTAAGATGCAGCTACATATTATACAAGATATTTATCGCCTGACATATTGAACAAACCAGAATATAGCAACATATAGGTATAAAAACCTTCTCTCATCCCATGTGTGTAGCCTCCAGCTCAGATTCCTCTATACTCTCGCACCCAGGTGTATCAATTGCCGTCTCAGCAAAGCAGTACTCTTCGATTCATGGTTCCTCGATGCCTCAAACCATCGCATTTTCACTCAGCATCAACTGTGAATGCCTACAACGAAGAGGAAAAATGGTTGTGGTGAATTCAATAAAGAAATATTAACTAAAAAATCTAAATATAAAAGATTAATTTGCTTAAACAACATGAAAGAGCACATCTCACTTATCAAGGTCTATTTAGAATCTTAAAATTTTAAATTCTTTACGAGTTTATTCAAATTATTATGTGAAAGATTCGTTTGACAATTAGTTTTAAAATTTTAACCTTCCATAAGGTGTAGTGCTTAGCGTGTCAGCTTCCCATTACAAAGCTGCGGGGTGCGATCCCCGCAAATGGAGGTTTTTTTCACAAAAAAATTAATTACTTAATTAATAATAAAAAACTATCATTGGTGTCTGGCAGTAGGCAGCAGTACTGTCGGTACGGTATAGAGATGAAAACAAATGATGTTGGTTGGGTATATATTCAATAGAACAGTAGGCATGATTTGATCGGCTACAGTACTGCGATGTGGAAAGCAAGAGGGAAACTACCACATTACATTTCCCTAATAATGATTATATTATATAATATTCCGGAGGTAAAATAGTCCCCAAATCAGATCTCCGGGCATGGACTGCCTTGAGGAAAGCAACTGTCGAAGGTAACTTATGCAAAGATACTTGGAATTTAAAAACCACGAGGAAGGCAGAAAAGCTAGAGAACCTGAAAAATGAAATAGGATTGACGTCATAGGGCTGAGCGAAGTCAGATGGGAAGGAGAAGGGCAGATCCGCTCGGAAGAATTCACGGTAGTTTACACCGGAGGAAATAGTGAGGCAAGGGGAGTAGCTCTGGTACTTAAAAGATATGATGAATAGCGTGACAAAAATAACAGCAACGAACGATAGGTTGATGGCAATAAAGCTAAAAGTTGTCCCAGTTAACATGTTGATAATCCAAGTATATATGCCAACAACCGCTATTGAAGAAGAATAAATCAGGGAGATGTATGAGCAAAAGAATGACATTTATGAAGTAGAACTGCACAATAATGGGAGATTGGAACAACACAGTTGGAAAAGCCCAGGAGATAAAATGAGATGCCAAATAGATTACATCCTAGTAAAACAAAGATTCAGGAACAGCATAAAAAATACTAAGACATTACCAGGAGCAAACATTGATTCAGATCACATCCTTCTAATACTCGATGTAACCACAAAGCTGAAACAAATAAGGAAAACGAGAAGAGAAAGACAGACTTGGGACCTAAAAAAACTGAAAGAAAGGCAGAATGCTTTCAGCATGAAGTCGGAAGGTCGCCTTAGAAATTTGGAAAACAAACCAGAGACCGTGAATACAGAATGGGAAGAAATTAAAGCCAGCATCAAAGACACCTTGAATAAAGAGATTGGGAAACAAGAAAAGAAAATCAGAAACCCATGGATCACTAAGGAAATGCTGGAGATAATGGATGAGAGAAAAAAAATGGAAAAAACGTTAACAGTGAAGAAGGTAAAGCCAACTATAGATGCACAAACAATGAGTCGAGAAGGGTAACAGATAAAGCTAGGGAAATTTGAATAAACGGAAAATGTGAGGAAATACAACTGAGAAGTTAGGACGGTATGATATGATGTATGCTAGGGCACTGGAGTTAGAAGATTAGAAGTCTAATGGGATTTGTGGTAAAGCAATTATGAACGCAGATGGAAAAATAGTCGCAGAACCAAAGGATGTAGCACAGGTATGAGAAGTATACATTAAGGAACTATACATCAAGCAGGCAGGATCAGCACAAATAGAACAGAAGAAGAGGATAACATTGAAGAAGACAAACTTCGGAACAAGTAATATGGAAAGCGAAGTACAAAAGGCAATTCTGGAACTGGATAAAGGGAAAGCTACAGGCAGCGATGGAATACAGGCAGAGGTACTTAAAGTCATGGGATCGGAAGGACTAAAAGTGATTACGAAACTAATTAACAAGCTTTACAACTCGGGAAAGAGGCCTCAGGATTTCTTAGATGTGACAATGATCCCTCTAAAGAAGAAGCCAAAGGCAATGCAGTGTAAGGACTACAGAACGATATCCCTACTGTCACACACTTCGAAGATCATCACGAGGATTCTTAATAAAAGACTAGAGAAAAAGGCTGAAGAAATGCTAGGGGAAGATCAATTCGGCTTCAGAATAGGACGAGGAACCAGAGATGCTATCGGTGTAGTGAGAATCATATCAGAAAGGGCAATAGAATACAGTCAAGATTGCTGTGTATGTTTCCTCGACTGGCAGAAGGCCTTTGATAAGAGTAAATTGGGTACTGCTGATGAGGATATTAAAGGATATAGGTGTAGACTGGAAAGACAGGAGACTGATCGGGAATCTATACGTAAATCAACTGGTAAAAGTCAGGTTGGAGAATGCGGATACCAGCGGAGTACATATCGGTAGAGGAGTAAGGCAGGGCTGCTGTCTATCGCCAATTCTATTCAATATATATGGAGAGAGACTAATGCAGGAAGCGTTAGAAGGCATGGGAGATTTCTAAATCAGAGGAAGGATTATAAGAACAGTGAAATACGAGGACGATCAAGTAATCCAGAAAATGATAAATAGACTAGTGATAACAGGTAGAAAATATGGAAATTAATACAGAGGTTTAACTACTGACAAGTATTAAATATTATCTGTTAATAATTTCAAGTAGTAACAGCAATATTCATTTTAATTTATGCTATAAAATCAACTAAATTGATCAATTAACTTTATAAAAATCATTCCATGTACTCTTAATTGGAAATTATCGACAAATCACAGCATTTATTATAATGTCTATATCTATAATACAACCTAAAACCATTGTCATATTGGATAAAATTACAGTTTGTTTTTACCTTTAAAAACGATCAAAGAACATGAATTCAGAATTGAATTTTAAGCCAAAGAATAGTAAGAAAATAATCTTCCTAAAGCTTGCATTGTGACAAGACTGCACTTAAAGAGGTAAAAACTAACATTATCGCTTCTGACTTGATCTCACTTCTTTATTCATTGTCTTTAATACTTTGTAAATAACAGGCTAATAATAAGATAAAAATCGTTATGTTAATGCTATGAAATATGTTTCACATTTTAAAAAGCATTGGACCTCCTGTCGCACACTAGTTCCACCAAAAATAAAATCCTCTTGTCATAGTAATAAATGGCATAACACATGACATACACCCCGCAAACATCAGCCTTCTATCTCATACAGTTAAATTTCTGTTTTGATTTGATTGATTGAACATTTACAGAATAAAATGCACTAAAATAGTATTTGAATAAATTTTCTACTATTTTTGGATGCTCAACTGATGATTAGCCAACCACCGATGGAAATAAGCGGAATAAAAACCAATTGTCATGATAAACTTTCAATAGCATAGCAACTTTCCAAAAATTTGCACGTATTCCAAGAATTCGACTAACTTTGACTAATAAATCTTTTTCCTTAAAATATTTCCTTGATTGTGTCAACAATTTCCATTCAGACAGCCTTTTCCAAAGTATTTTAATCACTTTCAACTGTCTGAAAAAGTCTCCATAATTTCAACATTAAATAGTTTACACATCACCAAAGAGCAAATCCAATAAAAATTTCACATTACACTGTCGCTACAAAACTAATATTTTTGTTTCTATGAAATTATCTCATTTTTAATTGATTTACGTTGAATTGGAAGTCAGTAGGCAGAAAAGTAAAAGCGGCCATGCACGAAGTATTTCATAAAATATGCCAAAAATTGAAGCGTCGATAACACTTATGTGAATGATAATTAGCAAACCTTTACAAGTTCAAAAGCCTAAATTATAAAATTTTATTTTCTGACGAAATATACGCTAAAAAAAAGTGGAGATTTATCACTTTCCGATATACGCTGAAGTTACTACATTTTCACCATTAATAGATGAATAACTAGCACAATAAGTATTGACAAAGAGTAAAAAAACAAATGCATGGTCACATGACTAAATTCCTCCTAGCTATTCATTCAAATAGGTCAATAATGCTCACTGGGAACTTCTTGAGGTAACAGCCAACAAAAGTATCACAAAACAGCCAATATGTCAAATACAATAGGCAAACTACTTAAAAGAAACACACGGAATATACTCACTGTTATTATTTCTTGTTATCTCACACAGGAGAATATAACAGCTCAGTCCTGATGTCTTCTGTGAACATTCCTCTGAAACAAGAGAATAAAATCTTAAAATATATACTGTAATTTCATGCTGAATAATATTCCTGATTACATTATGTAATGTCTCTCGTGCTAAATCACTGAGGTAACATTGGAATCTTTTCTATTGTAACTCAAATTCAAAGATATGTAATGAAATTAAAAACTTATATCACTTAAGTTGCTTGGTTAAGCTCAATACTTATTTCAAAACCATATGACTATTATATATTGATTACGGAAATGACTATCAACTAAATAAATCATTGATTTGAATGAATTTTTCGGTAAAGGGTTTCCAACATTTAATAAGTCTAGACAGGAGTTTGCCCGAAAATTGAATACATACTTGGGAAGAAACCTTGTCAATATACTTTCAATTATTCATTAAAATAAAATCCTTCGTCATAGTAATAAATGGCATAACCACATTTCAGCCTTCTATCTCTTACAGTTTAATTGCTATTTTGATTTGATTGATTGAACATTTATAAAATAAAATGCACTAAAATAGTATCTGAATAAATCCTGTACAATTTTTGCATGCTCAACTGATGATTAGCCAACTTTCCTCAAAATGTCTCCATAATTTCAACATTAGTTTACACCTCACCAAAGAGTTAAAAGTCAATGAACATTTCACGTTACACTGTCACTACAAAGTAATAATTTTGTTTCTATGAAATCATCTCGTGTTTATAGAGCATACTTAATTGATTTATGCTGAAATGGATGTCAGTAGATTGAAAAGTAAAATTTCCCAGGTACAAAGTATTTCATAAAATATGCCAAAAATTGAAGCATTGATAACACTTATGTTAACGATAATTAACAAACCTTTCAAAGTCGAAATTATAAAATCAATTTTATTCTCTCGATGAAATATTCACTTAAAATAAATTGAGATTTATCACTTTCCAATGTAAGCTTAAGTTACTACACTTTCACCATTAATAGATGGAAAAATTAGTACAATAAGTACTGCACATATATAGACGCAATTAAAACACATGCGTGGTTACACGACTAAATTTATCCTATCTATTCAGTAAAATACGTCGATTATTCTCACTGGAAACTTCCAGTAACAGCCAATACAAATGCAATTGGCAAACTACTTAAAAGATTGTACTCACCGTTAATATGTATTTCTTGATATCACACAAGGGAACATGACAGCTGTTCTGTGACGTCTTCTGCAAACATTCCTCTGAAACAAGAGAATGAAATCTTAAAATATGTACCTACTGTATTTTAATTCTGAATATTATTTCTGATAACCTGATTACATTATGTAGTGTCTCTCGTGCTAAATCACTCCGATAATATTCGAAAATATTGTATTGTAACTCAAATTCCAAGATTTGTAAAATATAAGACTTATATTCCTTAAGTTGCTAAGTTAAGCTTAATACTTATTTCAAAACCATGACACTAGTATGTATTGATTACGTAATTAATATCATTTCAATAAACGAAATACAGCATTGCTTTGAATGAATTTCTCGATAATGGTTGCCAAAATCAAATACAGCTGCACACGGAGAATTCTGTCTGAAAACTGAATAATTAGGAGAAAACCTTATCAATATATTTTCAGTTGCGCATTAAAATATTATTATTTTATCAAACATACGCTTTAACGAGATTAAAATACACGAAAATGAGATGGATTACCTCAGAAACTCATATCAAACTCCCACCGTTGGCCAATCTGATCATAGGCTAACACCGTATACATACATCATTTCTAAAAATCAAAGTTGATAGAAAACGAACCTTTACCTTCAAACTATACGCTTACACAACCACTCGACAAATTAATAACCATATTCATGTCTCAACTTGACTCAGTTCACCCAAAATACACGTGATTAACTTTCACCAAGGAAAATAATTGCATAGATCCACATATATCTTATGTAAAGGTCTCTCCTAATTAATGTAAAGATTATGCCGACATAAAATTCAGTTAAGAGATCAACCATTTCGTTTAATTAAGAAATAATTTCACAAAAGCTATGAACTAAGGATCAGAAGAAATAATGACCTTGAGACAAAATTGAACGGTAATATTAATGCGATGATGCTACCCCGATGCGGCGTTCCGACAATTAAATTTTCGCTTAATTCTAACTAAAGCATTTAAAACCGACAATCAATCACAGTAACACGAGGTCGACGTAAATCTCTTGCGAATTACGAACGGAAAGTTACTTACCCGTTCACGACCCTACTCTTCCTGGACGTAGAATTACACCCAGACCCATCCCCTCCCCCACTTTCATTTTGAAGCGCACCCAGTGACACCTATCAACAAAGATGAGCGTAACTTTAAACTCTGAAAACCGTTGAGTTGCCAGGGGCTGTCCTCGGCCGTCTCGGTTAAAACTGATTAGTTCCTTCCACTAACTATAAGAGGGCGCTAGTTTCCCTCTAGGATGTAGCGGCGCGAACACACAGAACCGATATTTCGACAGGAAAATATCAAATAGCTCGTAGGTCAACGTTATTTTTATCAACTGCAGTCAGCATCGCGGTTTTCGACGTTACGTGCGGTTAAACTTACCTAAGCATAGATAAATGAATCGCCTCTGAAGGAATCGCTTGAGGCATAACGCGAGATTAATGAAATACTGAATTGGTTAATATGAAACGCGAAAAATAATCGGAAATAGGCATTTAAATAGGTATCGGTCGCACTTCCTCGTTCTAGGAGGATGTGGAGGTTTAAGTATGAAGGAAACGGTTTAGTGAAGACAACAAGAGGAGGAAAGTCACAGCGGGAGTGCATGACGTAAATGTTACGGTAGGAGTGGGTACGGTTTAGGGATATCCGAGGGTTGTATGCGAAACCCGAGGGAAGGAAGACACGTCAGCTATGCCGAGTAAAGAGAAAGATGCGAATTATGTATTCGTCAAATGGAATGTCTGGGCGGAATTGGGGGTGATGCAGGTTTGCTTTGGAACCCCTTCTCCTCTACAATTCAGAAAACCCCAGAGCACTATAAGGAATTGTAAAGTCAAGGCAACCTGTAATTTGGCGGTCAAGCACAAAATCCTTGGTTTACGGAATCGATTTTTTCTGACTGGTTTTGTGAATATTTTTGCCCTTCAGTCAGTAAATAGCTAAAAGAAAATAGGTTTTTCGGCGCTAGAATACTAGAGTGTGTTTACGCCGGTTTGGTGGGTGATTTGGTGTGAATGGATGTGTGTGAGCGAATATGTAGGAGCGTGAGAGAGAGGTTGAGCGATAGGGTGTCCGTATGGGATTGAATGGGCGAGTGATTGAGAGGCGTATGTGTGTGCAGTGTCGCTACTAGAATATGGCGAAGATGCAGGGGCGGATCCATGAGGGGGGGCGATCGCCCCCCCCCTCCCCTTGGATAACCCCATTGCACTCCACTGGGCGCTTTCTTCAATTCATTCCGCGCAAAAATCCTCAATTATACGTCGCAGATTAGGTCTGTATAGCAAGGGAAAGGATTCTGATAGGAGTAGGGATTTTCAAAATATAGGGCAGTTGTAAGGGGCGGATTCGATAGGTGGAGGGACGATCGCCCCCCCCCCCCCCCCCCTCACCTCTTGAGAAGTTTCTGTATCCGCCCTTGCGAAGATGACATTTTGCCATATGCACCTCTTGCAAAAATGCACCAAACGTTCCCGAAAAAGTACCAAAAGTACATTTTCCTATAAATATTATTTTTAATTCTCAAACTTTATTTTAAATGTAATAAAACGCTACCATTCTTTGTTTGTACGTGTGTACATGTATTGTTTAATGTTATAGAGTATTATAGAAGGATTAAATTTTTTGCTTTTAATGCGACAGTTAACAAGCTAAACCTGTGTTCAACCGTACCTTGGAAGCAGCATTAAAAAAATTTATAAAATACTTGAATGTTGAATTGCTTCGAAATATTGACATGGAGAAAATGCTGAAGATAAACTAGACAGGCAGGATGAAAAGCGAGGAAATATAGAAGAAGGATTGAGGAGAGAGTATATGATTACAGACGTATTAGGTGGAAAACTTGATGGAAAAAGAGAAAGAGGTAGGAAAAGGTTTCAGCTGATAGACGACTTGAAAGGGAAAGGGAGCTATCAAGATATGAAGAAGACTGCGGAAAATAGGAGTAGCTATATGGAGAACCAGGTTTAACCATGAATAATCACGAACAGACTACCTGTGATAATAGAAGAAAATTGAAAAATTATACATACAATAAAAAGAGCTGGATACCTGAAGAGAGAGAGAGAGGCATGGTTAAAGATGAGTTAGAAGGAAGAAAAGAAAGATGTAGGAAAGGGTTTCAGCTGATTTCAGCGATTTGATAAGGAAAGAGAGCTATCAAGAAAAGAAGATTTCGGAAAGGAGGAGTATTTGGAGAACCAAGTTTAACCAAGAATAATCTCGGACTTGTTTACCAACAGCCTACCGACGTTGATGGTTTTCTTGGATTGATTGTGTTTCTGAAGAATTTCTGTCATCATTTAATAGACCGCTGAAAGAAAAGGCTTGCCAAGTGTCACGCTGAAAGTTTACATTTCTAGTAATGTTTTCAGTTTTCAGTACATTAATGCTACTACTTACGCTTGTTCTGTATAAAAATATATAAAAATAATAGTTAATGCTAAATAATATAACCTGAAACCTATTTAAAAGGATTAGAATTTTTCTTATTGAATATAATGTATTTGGCACTATTTGTCGAGTTGAAATCCTGTTGGACAAAGCTGTTTTATATAGTACCGATCCTCATATTCGGTATCCCAAAACCCGGAAAGTTCAGAAAATCGGTTATTTTAAAACGAGGCGCCTCGATCTTCGTTCTCGGGCAATTTTGGAAATATTAAAGATTGATAATGGGAAAACATGAATTTATTTCTCCTTGGGACGTTTTTCAATAATCACTCTTGGCTAAACTTTTACAATTGTGTGTCAGTAAAGCCATATTTTCGTTCAAAAAATGATGATTTTGGAGTGATTACATCTACAAATTTACTAATTTTATAATTAATTCACGAAGCCATAAAGGCTGCACCGCATTCGCACAAGAATTTAGTTCAAATGTTTACCGATGTGTGGCAGACACGCAAGATTTTTATTGCAATAGTGATGCGTATTATTCTTGCCATCAGTTTTGTTGTATATTCTCAGTAATAAAATTTCTAAGGGTATCTATAGTAATAACGTGCGATTTATGGAGCTCCAGTTTAATATTATTATTATTATTATTAGTATTACTAACTTTATGGAGTGTTTCTCTATTTTCAAATGACTTTTTAGTAAGTTTTTGCAAAATTTACTCGATACTTTAATGCTTCTGGAGCTCCCATTATTCGGGGGCCCGGATGCCTCGCATCCACTGTATCCCTTCTTTGGCCGGTCCTGGACCTAAATACACTAAATTTGTAGTGTTGGAGAATCATTCAAAATGTTTTTTTTTAAGAACGCGGGAAAAACTTTGACCCCGACGTGATTTGAACACGCAACCTTCTGATTTCTGATCTGGAGTCAGACGCGCTATCGCTGCACCACGGAGTCCGCCGATTTAACTCGTTATTTGATAATTTTACCTAAGGTAGTGTATAAATTAATTGTAATATCCATTACTACGATTTTCGTTAATTCTAAGGAGCCATATTGCATGGCGGAGTCGCTTGTTTTCATACATCATCATCACAGGCTATTTTTTTCAACGTATAAAACCAGTCATCATTTAATCTTTCTTTTTATGTACGTATAATTTTTACAAATTCCGCTACAGGCGTCAACACAATACTGGCAATAACCGACAATACTCGGGTCAAAAGCCTGCCGGATAAAAAGTCTGGTACCGCACTATAATGGGGCCCGATAGATAAAAATGTTTACAAGTAAGATTTAAAAAAAAGTTAATCGTGCCAGATACGGACACTTCCAAAAAAGTCTGAACTTTATTTATTTAAAAATTTGGGGCACAGAACAGGAGGTCCTTACCGTCGTCAGCTTGTTCGTTGCCATTGTCCGAGATTACTAATACGTGACGCAAAATCTAGTATTTTCATACGGAATTGGTTTAAGAGAGGAACCTTGGGGCGATGTGGGAACCCAATAGAGGAAATGTGAGGAGAATATGAAGCGGGTTGAAGAATGGGAAAGCCGATAACTAGGAATGCAACCCTCGAATTTGATGTGACGTCAGTGACACTGCGGTACGAATTTGAAACCCTTGATCTGAACTAATTGAGGATGGAAATGCTTCCGATTGTTGTTTTTTTCGGATACCCCATCAGAAGTAAATGCATAATATGCGAAGTTATTTAGGACAATGTAAATACGCGCTATAATGCTATACAGTAAATAGAATTAAAAACCCTGTAACATTTTATTCAAAATATAAATGGACGTTACCATGCACTAAATTTGATCGGAATATTCTTGCAGTTTAATCTCGAATTATTTTAAATATTTTATTCAGAGGTTATTTCACAAGGAAGATGAAAAATTAGTTAAAATTTATCCATAGCGTGTTTTACACACTAAAAATATCTTGAGTGTAGCTTTTAACGTCCGCGACTCAATCAATCCCCATCGGTGTTAGTGAACGTAATGTTAGATCAGAGTACAGGAGAAAATATGTCGAAATTATCGCTAGAACAGAGAAATACTACCGATCCTTTTTCCCAGACGCGATAAGACAATCCAACAGAGGAATTAGCTAGACTTCACTTGGTGTTGTGACACCCCCTGCCAAACGCTTCCAGCGGCTTGCAGGGTATTGATATAAATGTAAATGAATCCATCGTTTCAATAGAAAATACGCAATTCCTTTCCTATTGGCGACCGCATAGGCGAAGGGGATAAAAAAATAATGTATAAGGGTTACTTTTCATCCCTTTTCGACATTTATTTTTCTCCAACACACCCAGTCAATAAAGATGAATGTCGCGAAGAAAAACTAACAATAAGTATCGCGTGAGGACACATAAAACCATTCATCGCATCGCTTACCGAACACATCCATACGTTTTCGCATGTACCAACGCCATTTCGCGTCCTTCTCGCGGAAGCAGACAAACTTGTTGAACCGCGAGGCAATTCCGCGATTCTTCCACGCCACTGCACGACCACGTCGTTTTGCCGCTTCACTCATTTTTAGGCGCGTTTCGCTTACAGCGTGAGCGCCTATTATCGTCGATCCGTCCGTTCGTCCGCATGTTCGTTCTCGGCTTCTACTGAACGGATTTTCATGAAATTTGATATTAAGGACTTACAATCAAATATAAGAAGAAAATTGCAAAAATGAATCACGTACGCCAATCAGGGGTACCACTTTACTGGAGACAAAAAATTAAATTTTCGTCATATCTCGTAAAGTATTGCTTATATCAAAATATGTTTCAAATAACAGTTGTAGAACTAGTAAAGAATATTACATATTTTCTTTCCTATACATTTTTATCGTAGGAGTTGCCGTTATCAATGAAATCGAAAAAGAATGTCTTAATTCGAGTTGAACAGAAAATTTCTTGCATGGTTACTTCTTCATTGTTGCTATCATAAACAATCTCACAAACAAACGTTTAATTTCCTTACGCGTGCATGCAATATTTTTAAATAGCAGAATATGTATTATTTATGACGAAGACAAAACTTTAAAACGCAATTTCCCTTACGTACAGGTAGGTATATAATTTCTTTCTTATACTCCATTGCGTGAAACGCGCCCATTTGTGATACGTTGTACACCTTCCCAACTTGTTACTTTCTCCATACGTAGTAATGGGAAAGTCTTGGGTGGTCTTGTGTTCATGGTTCCCTCTAAGCTGCGCAACTGCGCGGCCGCGCAGCAGTTTTTGAAGTGCCGCGCACTGAAGTTTTCAAGCGCGCACGATTGTGTGTATTTTATAATATATCGGAACAGGACCGCGTCAACCCCGGTGCATATCCGCGCACTATCGTCATGTAAGCGCGCATAGCGATATTCATTCCGCCCACGGATGAAAAAAATTAGAAGAAACTACGCTTGTGTTCATGAAAAAAATCAACTTCGAGATTTCAACGGAAGTACACGTTTTGAGGTCCCTATAACACGTTTAGACTACTTTCGGAATTATGTCCGCGTGTGTGTGTGTGCATGTGTATATGATTGTGGGCGCTCTAACTCGAGAATTACTAGCCATATCGTTATCAAATTTCATATATAACACTTTAGCATGAGCATAAAGAACTAATTAGTTTTTGGACAATACAGGTTAACCGGAAGTGGAGGTTTATTCGAAACCCGATTCGGTTTTTGCGATATTTCTTCATTAAAACATCATTATTGTATATATATATATATATATATAATTCTTTACAAAGGTTATAGAGAATGTAATTTTCTATAACTTTCATTTGAAAGAATTTTCCATAGCAGTTATTGTTTAGGAATTATTTATAAATAATCGGTTTTTTTGGTTTCCGTCAAATATCTCCTTAAAAACGTCGTTATTAGTAATCTTCGTAAGGACCAAAGTTGTAGAGAATAATATTTCTTCTAATATTTCTTATAATATATTATTATAATATTTCTTACAATATCTACTTTTGCAGTATTTTCCTAACTTGTTTTTGGTTTTGTATTTTATACAAGGAGTGTAACTGCTAATACAATAAATCATTTGCACTTTCCAAAAAAGAAATATTTTTCTGCTTAACTAACTAAATGTCTCACCCACCATCCGGCACATTTCGACAATTGCATGGTAGCAACTTTCTGACAATTAAATGGATATTCTAGCAATCGCTAAGATTCGACTGATCCCAAAGAAACTCCAGCGATCGAGAGAGAAGATGATGACGAATAGAGCCTCCTTGAGCTCGCAATGAGGCCTTCAGAGCGCTTGCTTTACACGAATACCGTTATGACATGCACTGATGTAGATGACAAGGTAGTCAAAGAATGGCGAAATTATTCGATTTCATATCATATTTCAAAATAAAATACGGCCTCAAAGCAAAGGAAAATTAATAAATATTTAAAAAATCAGTGATATGAATTAAAATATTGATGGCTCATGTTTTATGTTAAAATCGCCATTCATTTTCCTGCGACACATTTTTTTTACGTTTTTAATACCTGTCCATCATATGAGGTATCTGTAATGACATGAGGGATCCTCTACGCATCGTGCGTCGAATTTTGCGATTTACCCAACCAAACCCATCCAACTACCAGGCGACGATCACGGTATCCGAAAACACGCAAGCGAACGAGGGCTTCAAATTTGGCGCCCATAAGAGCTCGCCGCCATGGGAGTATGTTATACCTGCTAATCAGTGACCAGAGAAATTATTCAATGAATGATTTGTAGGTTGATATAAAGGAATTATAAAATGATGAAAACATGGTTCAACTAATTTCACTGCTACATTGTAGATTGAGAAGTATATAGAAGAAGAGTAAATGGAATATTCAGAGATGTATTAGGTTAATTTATTCGGTCGCTTTAGTCGTATCGAAGGGATAAGACAGCCTGAGGATATGACGGAAAATTCGAACGAGAAAATGCTTTTTGGTATCCCAGTACATACGAAGAATTATGTGATGGGATGTGTACGTGAGTGAGTGAATGAGCGAAAAAGACTGCATGTAAGTGCGAGAGAGAAAACGACGGGTTGGGTGTATGAAAGTGCGTGAGTGTGTGTGTGCGTGAGTGCGTGAGAGCATGCGTGTGCGTGAGTATGTGTGCGTGAGTATGTGTGTGCATGAGTGTGCGTGAATGTGTTTGCCACCAAAAACTCATTAAAAATCAGCTGGAATATATGCCACCCCACTTGCACAGCAAACACAGCAAACCTCCTAATTATTAGAGCCTAATATATATACGACCATCAAACACTTGATTGCCCCTTCAATATAGACCACCCAACACACGAAATTACCCCCTGATTTATGCCACCCAATTTGCACTTGACTGCCGCTATGACATATTCATCCCTAGATACATCAAACTCCCCACGCTCTTCAGCACCAAACATAAACCGAATGCCTCTATGCTTATTATATAGCTCAGAAATTCTATAGCTATTTTCCGCGATCTGTTGGTTGGTTGGTTTGTCGGATGTAACGCTAAACCCGCTCGCTAGAAAAAATGCGAATAATGATATTTTTATTTTGATATTCCCTCGGCAGGATTCAAACCCGCGACCATAACATTGGGAGATAGGCACGCTAACCACCCCCTCTATCGATAACTCGAGAGACAATAGAGATAGAAACTCTAAATTTGACAAGAATGCTCGATTCACATATGATAAAGTGGTGACGAAAAAAATCTCGAAAAAAGTTCTGGGTTCGATTCCAATTGAAGATACTTATATCTCCCATTATAATACCACGTAATAAAATCGACTGTAGGCTTTCATTATTTTTACTTTCTCCATATACTTAGTATAGAGAAAGTATTATTTTCATGAAAAAAATCGACTACGAGATTCCAAAGTTTTAAGGTCCCTAGAACACATTTAGACTATTTTCCGAATTATGTCTGTGTGTATATGGTTGTGGGGGCTCTAACTCTAAAAGTACTTGCCATATCGTTAACAAATTTCAAATATAACACTTTGGTATGATCATGAAACGGGAATAAGGACGACTGTATACTTTTACGATACGAAATAATAATTTTGCCTTATAATGATATTCATAAAAAGAATTTAAATATCTATACCCCAAATATGGAGAAAGTCGTGTGTTGGCCACATCAGATTTTTTAAATACGCAACCCAAGCAAAGACCGCTCACACAGAGTCGCCCTTCTTTTTTTTCTCTCTACATAGCTTCTCGTTACACGGACCTTTATGATTATTAGTGCAACTTTGTTTCTCTTTACAGTAAAATACAACGTATCTCTACGGAGCATGAATTTTTGTAATTTATCCTGAAAGTACGGTATACTGAAATATCCATGAGTACAGCATTTTTTCTGGAAGCATCTCACTCAGTGGGGGGTCGGCATTCTTGCAGGTCCGGCGCGAACCGAAACCGGAGTGAATGGAAGTTTAACGATAAATTCCTATAACTTAAGATTTTATCTCAATGCTATTGTGAAAATACGAGAGGGATAACTGACCCTCGGTTCTTAATTTTTCATTTCGGAAACTTCTTTCTTTTGGAATTTTGTCGTAGTTCTGCAATTTTTTCATACTAAAGAAGAAAGATGCCTTCAAAATTGATGCATTATGACTTCAATGAACAAGAATTGGCTACACATTTACGGATGAAAGCATGTTTAAACCTCAAAAAGTATGTTAAGTTGCAGTACGTTATTTTGAAATATTTATGCAGTAGTTATACGGGAGAATTGAAGGGGATTAATAAAAGTACGTTAATTTGAAGCGCGTAATTTTGAAGTACGTTGTAACGAGATTTCACTGCATCCATAATCTCCCTACCTATTAATAACCTATATTTGGAATAAGAGGAGAGAAAAGTGGAAAGGGGAAGGATTCACCAGCGACAGTGGACCGTGAGCGGAGCCTCAATTGCCTCCGTTTAGGGGTCAAGGGTGGTGAAAGAGGGGCGGGTGCGTGAAGCGTGGGAAAGCCTCCGAGTAGACGACAAGCCTCTTATCCGGCTGCGGTTTGGAAACCGTCAGCTGTTTCACAGAGCCTCGTAAAAGGGGAGGACATTTTTTTATTCATTTCACCATTTCACCTCCCTCTTACCCTCCCACGCAAACAACGGCGGGAGACCATCAGCGCCCCACGCGGTATAATAGCGAAGCTAAGAGGGTGACTCGTCCACATTGTCCACCTTCCGTGAAGCGGGAGTTATTTATCACGTGTTTTCTGTCACAAAGGTCACGGGTTATAGTTTGTCCAACTTCAGCGTGTGGCATGTAAGAGATGAGGCATATGTCGCTTTATACAGCCGTGATGACTTGGAGGTTCGGGTCATCATCGTCTTGGGAGACGGTGTGGGTTACAATTGGCAATGAAAATAATTGATGGGGTGCGTTACCTCGAGGAATTGTCGCTGCTGATAGCTTAACTCGATACATGGAAGGGATTGTCCCTCTACATCGCGTTATGGCGTGAATCATAAATAATTAAATTTATGGACAGATTGTTTGGTTTTCAAAAACTTAATGAAAGGATAAAACACAGGGGGATTATAAATTCCTTGAGCAACTTTTAGCTTTAGATGTATACATGAAAATAATAGCGTTAATGAAAGATATTCGGTAAGAAAGGAGTTTAGGCGAGTAAGGACAAATATTTTTAAGATGGTTGGTCGTCCCAAGCTATTAAAGCAGCAGTTGCAAAGGGACTCTGTGATCGCCTTGAATCATACATGACACCGTTAATTTTGATTTGAAGAATTTCCAACCCAAAATAATCTTTTATTAAAAAATATAGCTTTACTAGTTCTATCAAATGAATTTCTTAAACTTACAGTACGGTGCTAAGAATATGAAGTTTTTCATAGAATATGAATATGCATCAACTAAATTTATTTAATGATTAAAATGATATTTCCATCTTTCAACAAGATGAAAGTCTCTGTCGCTTTGATGTCCACTAGGGTTTACATGTTCAGCAAACTTTTACGGATATGTTCGCAACACATTTAGTTTTTTCCCACGTTATCCCAATTACATAAAACATATTAAATATATTATCCTTTTATAAAGCGTAATGAGAGTCTTAGGAAAGAGTTCATCCGATACGAAAGAGATAGCTTATAAATCACCTGTGCATTTCAAAATATGAAAAGCACTCCTGTGCATTTCAGAATATGAAAAGCACTGGGAAAAGTTTTGTAGCAGATTATGAAAGCAATCCACATAGTGCTGATGTTCAAAATCAGACTTTTCTGCATATTCCGCCATGTTCGGAAAGTGCATGAAATTTTGAACCTCTATATGTTCCACAGAAAGTTTCAGTTTTGACATGAATTTTCGTACATACTGTGCCTAATTATAAATTAACTTTCCATTTCCATGAAGTTTAATGTTCAATTCGTTCATGTGAGCAGTAAAGTCAGTCAGAAAACAAATGTCACATTGCCACTCTTCATCCTCGATCACACAGTAAGTTGTTATCTTTTCTTTCTTCTCAAGGAAGTCTCGTTCCAAACCTTTCCATGACTCAGCCACCGGACATTTGAAAAGTACACGACATTTTTAAAGCCAGCGTTCTCCACTTCATTCAACAACTCTACAAATTGTCGATGGTTCAGAGTGCTGGCAAGGATATAATTGACGATTTGAATAACCGTTTCCATTACATCTTTCTAAATGTCTTTCTCCCCCATTTGAACACAAAGATTTTCTTGGTGGAAAATGCGGTGAAACGAGCTCAAAGCATTGTTATTAAGACTTTCTCAGATGCTGTTCCAGAAGGTTGATAAATCCAGATTTATGTCCAACCTTCGTAGGTGCTCCATCCATCGTTACTGAAACCAATTTCTTCAAATCTGATTCAAACTTTTTCGCAACATTATTGAAAATGTCAAAAATATCCACACAACAAGTGCGGTTTCTCAGTCCACAAATTTCTTTATGAATTTCGAAATCTTCTGACACAAGGTGAATCCAAAAAAACAAGTTGTGCAGTGTTCTTAATGTCATTTGACTCATCTAAGACATCGAAAAACTAGTTGGGTTTCAATATTTTGCACAATATCTTGTATCCCATGAGAATTTGTCTGATGACTTTGCTGTAAATTTTGAACTTTCTGCATTATGTCGCTTTTTGTCGTCAGTTCATAATTTTCTGGCATAGTTTATACAACACGCAGTAATGTTACAAATTGCTACAATGTAGCTACTGATGTATACTGTGTGTGCGTCAGTTTCAGGCCAAGCAAGGGGACGTTGCCTTACTATCGGACGGCTTATTTTTGGCTATGTAGAACGTAGTATCAGTAGCCGGGAGTCAGAAGGTGCGAATCATTATTGTGCAGCATGGTAAAACCATATATTTGTGTAAAATCCTATTTATAAAAATAATATTTTGTATTATGTTGCAAAAATGTCATTGTATGTAAAATGCACACAAATTTAGCACTATATGATTTAATAAACTAATAAAAATAGTCAGTAGATGGTAGACTGTGAGGATTAATTCACCACATATCAATGCTCGATTCCCCACAAGTTGTGCGTGGCAATGGTATTGGACACCTTTGTTCTATATCAACAACAAAGTGAAAAAATCTGATGTGGCCAACACATGACTTTCTCCATATTTGCGGTATAGATATTTAAATTATTATGAATAGCATTATAAGGCAAAATTATTATTTCATATCGTAAAAGAATTCCATAATTTCTGATTATTGTTAAAAATTATACCAGGCTAGCAAGAAAACAAAAAATATTAATATGTTTTCATTTCTTATTATTTTGGCAACACAAACATATTTTATACCAAATTTTTATAAATAATAATAACAAACAATCAATGCGCAGGGAAAACTGATGGCCAAGTAATTGAGACAGCTAATCACTCGTGATGCATTTAATACTGTTTTAAATATATATTTGTTTTTAAACACATGTACTGTTATTTTTGTAAATGTATACTGTATTCCTACTTAAGTCTAATTTCTGGAAATTCATATTTTGGTGCAACAACAGAGCAAGAACTGAAATACGAGAGAGGGCATTGCCCTAACCCAGGGGGAGGGGAGGGGGGGGGGACTAACTTATATGCAAAGGGCTACTTTCACTCTGTCAACTCTCTTGCTGGCTACTAAATTTTTTAACACATATATTAGGGTATTGTAACTATGAGTTAAATGCAAAATAACCGTAAAGAAACCATTTATTATACACCATTTATGAAAATAAACCAAATAAATAATTGATAAATTCAACCTTTATTTAAACAATTATGGGCACGTTGCACCGTATATCTTAAGTCAGTGATCGGTAATTAAGCTGGTAAGGGTGGCATAATAAGCACCAATGCCCCAAACTCATCCCATGAGATTGGCTGGTCGATTGGAGTGGATATTTTTGTCATTAAGACCACCTTACTTTAATTTTCCAAACAAAATATACATAAAAGATACACATTAGCATTCTGTTTTCATGAATAAAAGATCTGATGTGGCCAACACATGACTTTCTCCATATTTGGGATATAGACATTTAAATTATTATGAATAGCACTAAGGCAAAATTATTATTTAGTATCGTAAAGGAATACAGTCATCCTTATTGCAGTAAATTATATTTAGAATATGTTTACAGAATTCACCGCAAGATGGTGGTGCTGTATACTGAAAATTTACGAAAAATTGTTTATCTACTAAATGAAAGGCTCTACGAAAATTTGTTTCAAACAAAACTTGGAAGAAGTATTATTCTCTATAACTTTGGTCCTCACGAATATTACCAATAACGACGTTTTTGAGGAGATATTTGATGGAAACTGAAAAAATCGATTATTTATAAATAATTCCTAAACAATAACTGCTATGTAAATTTGTTTTAAATGAAAGTTGTAGGAAATTACATTCTCTATAACCTTTGAATAGAAATGTATATACATTAATGATGTTTTAACGGAGATATTTCACCAAAACCGAATTGGGTTTTGAATAAACCAAAACTTCTGCTTAACCGGTATTGTCAAAAAACTAATGAGTTCTTTGTGCTCATACCAAAGTGTTATATATGAAATTTGGAAATGATATGGCTAGCACTTTTCGAGTTAGAGCGCCCACAATCACATACACACAGACATCATTCCAAAAATAGTCTAAAGGCCGATTCACTCTGGACGGTGAGGGCACGGTGAGGACAGGGGCAATTTTGTAGTGAGTATTCACACCAGGCGGTGAGGGCACGGGCAATGCGAGGGCCCACTGAGGGTTCTCAGCTAGAAATGCCATTAGTATTTCCAGTTGCTTTCCTGCGGGCGTTCACATAACATGTTCAGGGACCGCTAAGAGAGCGTCGTAGTGATCAGCACTATGTCGGACGGTTCGGACACCTAAAGGTTTATTGTCTCTGCCTTGTTGGAACAAGCAGAAAAAAATCTGATGTGGTCCTCACATGACTTTCCTCAATTACGGTATATGTGCAAAAAAGAATTGGTACGTAAAAACAGGGAAAGACTTAGGCTCATGATTAAAACAACATTGTTCTCTGGTCAACAAGTTACAGGGGACTACTTGGACTCAGAGACAGTGGACCCATTGTACCTGAAGAGCATACTGAAAATGATGGAAACTTCAGAGCTGCTGTCAGACTTCAGGAAATACTAATTCTAGATATTAATCCTTAAAGTGCCAATGCCGATTAGATCGATGCTCCATTCCCTTGCAAAAAATGCCAGCATCGACTAGATCAATCCTTGATCTATTTCATCTAGTTTTCTTTCTAAGCACAAGATGGTGTTATCCTTCTTCCAGCATGCTCCTAAGACCCTTCCCCGCATATTTTGAATATCTATGAGCACTTCATTTACCTAGGACGAAAACACCGACTTCCTAAAATCCTCAGTCTTTGCGTGCTCCTATGACCCTTCCCCGCACATTTGAGTATCTATGGGCACTTTATTTACCTAGGATGAGAATGCCCACTTCTTAAAACCCTCAGTCTACACTATGGCATCGTTTGGAAGGGATTCTTTGCGTGATCGAGAGGAAGGCATTCCTGAGTTTCTAGATGAATCTAATAGTAGTTCTTCTATTAGTGATGATTCAGATAGTAGTTATTATGAATATCCCACCTCCGCGGTTGATGTGTCATCTCCCAAAAGCAGTTCTCCCCCTAGGAAAGGGTTGCACGTCCACCGGTGTCGGAGAGCGACGAAAGTGATTCTGATTGGTAGGACATATCTGCAAGTCACGAAGATGTTGTCGGTAATCTACCGATTAAGTATGCAGGGCTTCAAGGCCAAACACATGCTCCATCTCTCCATTCTGCACCAATAGATTATTTTAATCTATTTTTTTACGAAAGCACTCTTTTTGATGACGGATGTCGAAACCAACAGGTATGCAGGGCAATTTTTCGAATCAAATGAATGTCTTACCCTACGATCTCGTGCAAATGTGTAGCAGGATACCTGTGTTGCTCAAATGAAGGCCTTCATTGCCTGCATTATCAATACGGGCATCACGTGCAAACCAACAATATATAGTTACTGGTCCACCAGTGGTGAAACCTGATCTCGTACAAGAGTACAACAAATACATGGGGGCATCAATATCTCGGACATGATGCTATATAGCTATCTAGATGAGAACTTTCAAATACTGGAAAAAGGTACTTTTCAACATAGTCTTGCAAATGCCATTGAATGTATATATAAGGACAATATACTTGCAGGGTAAAAGCCTATGCACTGACTGTAATGTAATATTTCAGTCATGAATTCACTGGCTAAGGTGTGGGTAGAGGCTAGAGGTGTATCTGGAAGTGGCAGCAAACCTGAGGAGGAGAGCTCACCTGGTTCTCCAAGTGAGTTTGGGGATGTGTCACTTCCAGATAAAAAATCGGTACGACATACATTGTACAAACTTTCTCATATATGGGTACTAATGCGTTGTTTAGTTATCTTTAGAAAATGAAAATCGTATGAGCTTGTTTTTAGAAAATCCAATTTTTGTTAAAGTTGCCCAAAAATAAACTAGCCTCATATTCATTCATTGAGAAAATGAAATACGTAGTATTATTGCAGACATATACTCAAGTAACTGTACGAAATTTGATCAAAATCGTATGAGCCTGTTTTTAAAAAATCCAATTTCTGTTAATGTTGCACAAGAATAAAATAGCCTTATATTCATTCATTGATAAAATGAAATACGTAGTATTATTGTAGATGTATACTCAAGTAACTGTACGAAATTTTATCAAAATCGTTACAGCTGTTTTTGAGATAATCAGATTGCTGTTGAAAATGCATAGAATAAACTACTCTTCATTATTGATCAATGTCAACCATTTCTAAGTATACTCTCCGCAGTATGATAAAATGCCCAAGTACGGGATTTCATTCATTTTAGCGCTACTGTCTAGGCTCCAGAGCCAGTAACAGACAGACGCACAGCATTGCAAGAACCACTTTTTCGGATTCAGCAACTCCTAAAACGTATATTTCCGTAAAAATCTAGAGGTCGAATTTTTTCGCGAAAAAAATACTTTAGTTTGCATGATGACATTTCAATCATTAAACAAAAAAAAATTGATGTTTAAATCATGATAGAGCTATTATTACTCTAATAGAAGTGTATTAGTATAATATTTACTTAGGGTGTTGGATATTATTTACCACTTACAGGCGCCCAACCATGGGAGGGGTTGACGTGCTTATTCCACCTAAAAAGCTAAATTTTCTGACTTAAGAACCTTAAACTTTGTATTAACCAGATATGTGGGTAATCAAGAGTACCTCCTGCCTGTAGTTGTCCAAATATTTGGTGGAATATTTTTTGTTAGAATTGACCCCCCAAAAGGAAAATCCTGGGTGCGTGCCCGACCACTCGTATAGTTAGAATGTTTTTTATATCTCTCTGAAATGTTGACGTTGTTGTATTGTAAGGAAGAAATCCTTGAAGAGCCAATGTATAGTTGTCCATGATTGAACACTGGCTCTGGCAAATGTAAACCAGATGCGTGGGCCTATTTGCATTAATAAGCATAAAAAATGTAGAATATAACCATTTTACTTACAAAAGGGTAAGATTCCAGTATCCATATGATGAAAGAAGATTCAATTGCTTTGGTCAATCATTTTAAATGCTTCCCACTTGCAGTATCCTAAATAAGTATCAGTAACTATTTACGTTGATGTGTAACAAGACTGACGTTGTTACAATGATAATTTCGATGCTACAAAATTTCGAAGTGAATAACGCCATAAACACTTTTTGGATCCAGTTCGACAAAATGCCCTCGAGGAAAGGAAATGGAAATCGGAATAATAGCAGTAGTTCCGACAGAATCCCAAAAATACATAATGCGAAAATTTTGCAAAAATTATGTCACCCGGTGATCCCAGGTGGTCAACCATTCAAGTCTGGTGTTTTCATCATGGTATTTTTTGCCCATGGCCAACAGATGAGACACTAAGCATTTATTTATTGTATCTTACTTGACCACAGGGCTGGATTACAAAGGATTTAATGGAAAGTATTATCACTCTAATTATAATTATACCTAACAGAATTAAGTCCAAAAACAATTATTTCCAACTGTTAAATAAAGCGCAAATGAAAGCTTATTCACTAACTTCTTTGATTCTATTAGTTTTGGTAGCTATGCCAACGATTTTGTGCAAAGACGAACTTGTGTAATATCATATAGCAGTTGCAGATTAAGACCCTTGGGGCCCTCCACGTAGTATGTGATGGTATAAAGAAAGCTATGATATACAATTGAACCTCCTTAATCCAACGACCTTGGGACCTGACCGAAGCCGGTTTAGAGAATTTGGCAGATTACGGGAGTTACCTAATCCTAAAGTTAAGCCTAGCCCATCTCTTCATGATATTACACATTATTCACCGAATGTTATTTAAGCATAAGTTACAATAAGAGTGTAATAAACAAAGAGTTAAGATGCACAGTGTGTTTTATTTTGTGGTAAATTGGTACATGAAATGCGTTTTCAAAATTTTGGAAGCTCACATAAAATGGATATTGTCAAGATGATTGAGAAAATCAGTGCTTGGCGAATATATTGGTGTCTGAATTACGATTTTGACAGTTTCATCGTAATCTCAGTTTCTTCAGTGATACCATATAGTACAATTGAAAAACACCACTGTTATAGGTGCTCATCAAAATAAAGGTAGCGAAAAATATGTGCGTATTGCACAAGAAATTTTTAAGTGCGGCGATTACACAGATATGATCTTTCCACTGTAAAAGGTGGTTGCACGATAGACAACCAACCAGTTACAGCAGGTGAAGTGATATGCAACCTGTTCGAGGAAGATTTTTTCTGACTTCTGAGGGGTTGAATATATATATAAAACACATAAATAGCTAGCGAAGTTAATATAAAAGTTGGTGATAAGTGAATTCATATGGAAATCCTATAATCCATTGAGTGGTTAATACATAATGCATTGAACTTGGTGATCAATGGTTCTAAACATCGTGGTTCATGGGAAACAAGGTGTACTCAGAGACTATGCCGGATTAAATCGGCTGTACTGATGTCGGGTTGATATAATCAGGGCCAGCCCTAGGCAAGGTAAGCAAGGCATCGGGGTGCCGAAATTCAAAAGGCACTCAACAGATTGTCAGCGGTTCTCCCATTTTCCCTTTGAATCGATAAATTATGCAAGCATTGAGTGAGTCTCCATGTAGGTTTTATTTGAGAGAAATAAAGATACAAACATGTTGTAGGTTTCGCTTGCGAGGTATACAGGTATAAACAAATTCAATTACATTCCGCCCATCCTGTACCTGTACTGGCGATCTCATCTTCGTTTGGAATCGATAAATTATGCAAGTGTTGAGTGAGCCTCCATGTAGGTTTTATTTGCGAGAAATAAAGATACAAACGTGTTGTAGATTTCGCTTGCGAGGTATACAGGTATAAATATATTCAATTACTTTCCGCCCACCCTGTACCTGTACTGGTGATCTCATCTTTGTTTGGAAGTCATAGTCACAGGACTTAATTTTTTGTAGTAACATTGAGGTATGTTGGACAAATAAAATATTATGTTATAATTTATAACTTTTTATTTTGTGTTTATATAGTAGTTCCTTTGACTAAATTTATAATAAATAAAACTCTTAAATTATATTTACTGTTTGATTGAATTTGAAAACTCACAAAATTTCTAGTCTCCCGGGAAATGAAAAATACAATTATTTTCATTTAAATTATGTCACATAGAAATGTTTTCCATTTGATTCAATGAGAGAGACCAGTATTCAATTTTGCCATGTTAGACAGAATTTGCCATTGAGACAGGTTTTTTAAACTCACGTTTTAATGCTATTAGTCTAAAATATTCATGCTAACTCGGCTTGAATTCCTATTATCTCCTCAAAAAAGTAATTTTCACTCTATTTTCCGTATTAATGTGCAAATACCAAGTTTTTACCTTAATTTTGTGCAATTTTAATATATAATTAAAGAAAACTTTCAAATGATCTTCTTATGAGATTTGGAAAAGAAAGTCTGGGACCAAAAATACTCCCTAGGAATATAAAATGTTGAGATTTATTATTTCTCTTTTGGACTGATCATCTTGCCAAATTTTAGTTTCCTACATTTGTAGAAGTACTTAAACATTTAGACCCTGTGTGTGTACTTGCGCATATATATATATATATATATATATATATCCCTTCCAACTGCCTCAGCTCACTGCCTCAAAGTTGGCGGAAGGGGGCAAACGGAGGCTAAAGGGCGAAGAACAGTGGTGTCCTCGGACACCGGTAGGTTCAACCATGCTGTGAAGTCTGTCTGCAATATCTCCAGCCAAAATGAAAGAGGTACTCACCAACCTGCTCTGGGCCAGCGTGTTGTTTTAAGGCCCACAATCCCCCCATGACATGTACACCCATAAAAATCGGCCCTCATTCTCCGGAGGCTGGATTGCCTCTGACCGTGGCACTGGTCAGGAACAAGGCATAAAGGCAGAGGGTGCTAAGAATCCCCGGAGGTTAAACGCCCACTGCCACTCTTTCTCATCCTTACCCAATTCCTTTAACCTCAACCTAACTACCTTTAACTCCCGGACTTTGTCCAGTGAAGATAAACTTCAAGAGCTCCAAGAACAACTGGAGAAGATCAAATGGGACATTTTAAGGCTTAGTGAGGTGAGAAGAAAAGGTGAAGGCCTACTGGAGTTGAAGAGTGGACAATTTTTTTATTACAGGGGAACTGACACAGGAAGAACAGGAGGAGTTGGATTCATCATCAACAAAAAATTGAAGAATAATATCGTGGAAATGTAAAGTTCATCCGAGCAGGCAGCTAGACTAGTGCTTCAAATAAATAAAAGATATCAACTTCAAATAGTCCAAGTTTATGCGCCAAGGACATCATACTCGGATGAGGAAGTAGAAGAGATCTATCAAGAAGTTGGAGAAATGCACGACAAAGGAAGCTGCCATCTAAAAGTGGTCATGGGTGATTTCAATGCCAAGGTAGGAGAACAAAAGGAATACGACAGCGCAGTTGGATAATGGGGCTATGGAGACAGAAATGAATGAGGGAACCAACTTGTAGACTTTGTTGAATGTACTAGTCTATATATAATGAACACTTTCTTCAAAAAGAGTCCCAATAGAAAATGGATCTGGAAAGGACCCAATGGTACCAAAAATGAAATTGACTACTTACTAGTCAATAAGAAGCAATTGGCTGAAGACTGTTCCATCCTCAACCAGTTTAAAACTGGAAGCGACCATCGCTTGGTAAGATGCAGAATAAAATTCAACTCAAAGTTAGAAAGACAGACGCTTATAATGAAGCCTAAGTCTATTATCAACACGCAGCTGCTAAAAGAACAAAAAGAAGAATTTCAGCTCCAACTGAAAAATCGATTCAGTGCACTGGAAGACCAAGAAGTTGAATCCCAATTTATAGAGATACTCAAGGAAACTGCTGAAGAAATAGGCAGAATAGTTAAAGCAAAGCCAGAGGAAAAGCTGACCGAAAAAACAAGACTGCTGATGGAAAACATCTGATGTGGCTAACACATGACTTTCTCCATATTTGGGGTATAGATATTTAAATTATTATGAATAGCATTATAAGACAAAATTATTATTTCGTATCGTAAAAGAATACAGTCGTCCTTATTGCCATAAATTAGGTATATTTTGAATATGTTTGCAGAATTCACCACTACGTGGTGGCGCTGTATACAGGAAATTAAGGAAAAGCAAAATATCTATGAAATGGATGGTTCTACGAAAATTTGTTTCAAACAAAATTTGGAAGAAATATTATTCTCTAGAATTTTGGTCCCCACGAAGATTACCAGTAACTACGTTTTTAAGGAGATATTTGATGGAAACCGAAAAAACCGATTATTTTTTATAAATAATTCCTAAACAATAACTGCTATGGAAAATTGTTTGAAATAAAAGATGTAGGAAATTATATTTTCCACATTTTTTGTAATGGTCAATGTATACAATAATGACGTATTATCGGAGAAATATCGCAAAAACTGAATCGAGTTTCGAATAAACCTCGACTTCCAATTAACCGTTATTGTCCAAAAACTATTCAGTTCTTTGTGCTCATGCTAAAGTATTATATATGAAGTTTGGTAATGATATGGCAAGTACTTTTTGAGTTAGAGCGCCCACAATCATATATACATACACACACAGACATCATTCCGAAAATAGTCTAAACGTGTTCTAGGGACCTCAAAACGTGTATTTTCGTTGAAATCTCGAAGTCGATTTTTTTCGTGATCACAATACTTTCCCATTACTTCGTATTGAGAATGTAAAAAGAAGGAAAATGACAATTACTAATGATCCTAAAGAAATGATCCATTTTGCAGAACTAAACAAAACTATACGGAAGTGCATCAAGGAAGGTGTGAAAAAATATAATTATGAGCTAATCGAGAAAACCATAGAAAACAGAAGTTATACCCGTTTTCTACTCGTACGAAGCTTGACCTTGAAAATCCTAGTTGTATGCTTACTGCTGCAGCCAATGAAAGCTCGAGAGACTGTCGATGGGGAGGGGAGAAAGTCAGTCGGTCTCTCGCCATC
This sequence comes from Uropetala carovei, assembly GCA_036926305.1. NCBI lineage: Eukaryota > Metazoa > Arthropoda > Insecta > Odonata > Petaluridae > Uropetala > Uropetala carovei. The sequence goes on from JAXCHB010000011.1 coordinate 29,186,612, forward strand.
GTGCTGTTCACATCGCTACGAGCTTGACTGTGTTGCCAGATCTACCGCATATACGCCTTAGCGTCCGCATGCAACTTTCTTCAAGAGCGGATATCGGGCAAGAGCGTACTACTTTCCCGCGCCTCTCGAAAACTTCAAATGGTGGTGGAAGGGGAAAACGCCCTGATTGGCTATACGCTGCGCCACGGTCAAGCTTCATATGAGTAGAAAACGGGTATAAAAGAAAATGAAGCAACATCACTCGATCGGAAAGAGAGAGCTGGTGGCCCATATGCTAGAAGACGGCTCCATAACCCATAGTAGGAAACTAATTCTGAAACGGGTACAAGAATTTTACACCAAGCTGTATGAGGATCCTCTAGGAAATGATGAAGTACATGATGATGGAAACATGCCCACCGAAGAGGTCCCAGATATCCTTCCAGAAGAGGTGAGACAGGCAATCAGAAGTATGAAGAATGGAAAAGCATCTGGAATGGATGGTATCACAGCGGAAGTATTCAAAGCAATGGGTAATCATACGGAAACAATTCTCGCTAACATTTTTAATTCCTGTCTGAGAAAGAAAAAGATACCAGAAACATGGAACCACGCATGTATTATCCTTCTGCACAAGAAAGGTTCCAAAGAAGACTTGAATAACTACAGACCGATCAGCCTACTCCCAACAGTCTACAAAATATTCACCAAAATACTCACTATGCGCCTTCAAACCCATCTTGATGCTGCCCAACCCAGAGAGCAAGCTGGATTTCGCAGTGGGTATAGCACGATGGACCACATCCAAGTGGTGAGAGAGGTAATCAGTCGGACTAACGAGTATGAATTACCTCTATGTATGTGCTTTATCGACTACAAGAAAGCATTCGACTCTGTCCGAACTTCGTCGGTGTTACGTGCACTAAAGAAACAAGGAGTAGAAGAAACGTACATAACCTTGATCAAGAATATCTACGAAAATGCGACAACATCTGTCCAGCTGCATCAAGAGACGAGTGCCTTTAAGGCCGAAAAGGGAGTGAGACAAGGAGATACCATGTCCCCTATGTTATTTACAGCAGCTCTAGAGGAAGTATTCAAAAGGCTAGACTGGGAGGAAAAAGGCATAAAGGTAAATGGAGAACATCTGAGTCACCTGCGCTTTGCAGATGATATCATACTGTTCGCAGGGAGCCCAGAAGAGCTCCTTAGAAGAACTGAAGAGCTTGAGCAAGCAAGCTGAGAAGCCGGACTTAAGATGAATCTTAATAAAACAAAGGTTATGTACAACTCCTTCACAAATTCTGAGAAGATACATATCAGCAGAGCAGAACTCGGAGAAGTAACCAGTTACGTTTACTTAGGTCAACTCATCACTACTGATGGTTCACTTCTTGGAGAAATCAACCAGAGAGTGAAGATGGCATGGAGTGCTTTTGGCAAGAATGTGAACATCTTTAAATCAAATATTCCAGTCTTCCTAAAAAGGAGACTGTATGACCAATGTGTTCTGCCTGTTCTGACATATGCCTGTGAAACATGGACCATGAATGCCAGAATGATACAGCGCCTGCAAACAACACAGAGGGACATGGAGAGATGCATGTTAGGGATCACCCGAAGAGACAGCAAGAGGAACGACTGGGTAAGAAAGAAGATGGGAGCCTGTGACATGATTAGAAGAGCGAAGGTACTAAAATGGCAGTGGGCAGGCCTCATTGCTAGAAGAAATGACCAGTGTTGGATGTCCAGTGTCATCGAATGGATCTCACGAAACATCAAGAGACCCAAAAGAAGACCGAAAGACAGGTGGGACAGAGAGCTTGTTAAGTTCTTGGGGCAAACTTGGAGGAGGGAGGCAGTTAACAGGGAAAACTGGAAGAGTCTGGGGGAGGCCTTCATCCATCAGTGGACTGAAAAAGGCTGATGATGATGATATATACATATATATATACACACACACACACAAGCAGAATTTCCCGTTGAATTTCAACAGATTTAAAGAAGCTACTACAGCACAACATAAAAACTCTTTAATATATATAGTAGATACTTTTTAAATTACAATTAGCTTTTCTTAACAATTAATCATATTTGCTTGTAACAATCTGTTTCTGAGCCTATTGCATTCAAATATAACGATAATTTTATTTCTTATCATATTACTTTCACCAAATCCAGCTTCATTTCTTGTGTAATTACACCTCACTGAAATATTTACTTTTATGTCTTGAAAAAGCAATGTACAGTTGTCCATGACTGAATACTGACTGGTAAATGTACACCAGATAAGTGAGCTTATTTATGTTAATAAACATTATAATGTAGAATATAATGATTTTACATACAAAAAATGTAAGATTCCAGTATTCAATGGACGATAGAAGGTTCAATTACTTTCATCAATCCTTATAAACGCTTCCTGAATAATAATATCTATTTACGTTGCTATTCATAAATATCGATCGTTTCATTGCTCAAACAAAAGTGTGAATCTAATAACGCTAACTTTCGTCTATTTATAAGCTTCATTGAAGGTAACTGAATTGGAGGTAACAATGACGGCCGCCTTGGCAATGCCAGGGAAGGGTATGAAAAATCCACAAAATCTCTAAACAAATAGGGTATTTCTGAAAACTTCGACCGTGTAACATGTAAACTTCACAGGAATAAGATAGTATAAAAAAGAAAAAAATTGGTCCATATTTACGTATTTATATGCTTGAAGGAAGAATACCTTGCAAGTCAAGAAATGGATTCATACATGTTATCTTATGGAAAAATGTTAATCCCCTATATTGGCAGCAATGATTAATCCTGGTTGACCAAACCTTGACCATTCACTAAGTTATGATGTAAGGAAGAATCGTACCAAATTTGGTTATTCTAGCTTTTATCGTTAAGGAGTTCCATGAACAAACCAACAAACACACGCTTCAAAATATATTATAGTAGATACATATATATATATATATATATATACTATGTAAGAAGCAGCTATTTATAATAGATAAATAGTTTGTGTGTATGAGAATTCACAATATTGAGGGCCCCAATTTTTATAACGCCACGGGCCCCAAAAGGCCTAAATCTGCCACTGTTTAAAACCATCATTATTTAATAGAAATTTTTAAAATCCCATAAAATGTAATAAAATAAATTTTAATTCAGATTTTTCTTAAATTTTTATATTCAATATAATTGTTTTCATTATGCGGCCCGTGGACTCGGAGAAAATGTGTAATGCAGCCCTTTGATAGAAAAAGGTTTTGCACCACTGACATAGATGATGAGAGAGAACACAAAAATGCCAACGAACTATTTGAGGACAGTGAAGGCTGTAATAATGAATTCAGAGGCTTTAGTGATTCAGACAGCTAAATGTAAATAAATAATTATTCTTATTTTTGTTTTGAAAAATGATATTTTAAAGGAATGTTAAAGAAATGCATTGAAATGTATGATTTATTGGAAAATGTCGGAAAATATAAATTATTTCCTTACTGAAAAAAGTTATATGCATGTGTCAACATGTATAATACGCACCCTAACTTTTAGTCAATTTTTGATGAAAAAAAATGTATATTATAATCGGAAAATTGCGGTATATAACAACCGCCCCTGGCAGTTAGGCATTCCATCCAGCATCAAATTTATTACTTTTTACTTTCTCATATTTCCAGAAGCACCTGATTCCAGCTTCCTTGGAACAACTCATACAAAATATGATAAAGTGTTAATTAATATCCTAAACAAAAATATACATGGATTGAGTAAACAAAAAACAATTTTGATGGAGGAATTTGTGAAGAAAGTAATTAACAAGTGAAAAAATGCTGCTAAAGCAGATTCGAAAAGCACCTCTTTAGAATTCTCACGTAAATTTTTGAAATAATCGGTTCCCTCTTTCTCCTTTCCTGCACATTTTTATGGATAACTACACCTTTTAAACATGAACTTTATCCCATTTGAAAGAAAATTGAATGCTGTTACGCTTCATTTTTATTGTTGCAGTAACAGGGCCGGTCCTAAACAGTTGGCAGACATACAAATTTATTTTTGCGGACCCTTCCCACTTACGCATCAACAATTTTTAAGTCAATTTTAATAAATAAAGCAATCTCTCTCACTAGGACACTTTGATATGTTTTCAGATTTTCTTTTAAAAATGTGTGTACTTCATAAGTACGACAAATATTCTTTAGAGAGCATGGGGCCTCTTTAAGTGCTGGCTCCTGGTGCAGGGATACATACCGCTCCTTGGTTATAATGCGGACTGTCACAGGAGAGGCTTTGACCTGTGATATAAGCAAAGACATGATTGTATTTCTTAATACACGTATACAGAGTATAGAACCTTATATCCGGCAAGCTTGGGATCTGAGGATAGTCAGTTATCTGGAATTTCTGCTTATCTCGAATATACTCATAAACAATGCTCAGAAAGAGCTAGAAATCACCAGAACGATGTTTTGGTCCAACGCATGTGTCGATAATATCATTCCATCGTGTCAAACATTTAGTAATAAAATAATAATAAAAATTTTTCTTTACTTCATCATAGTACAGAAGGAATAAATCAAAATTTAGCTCAATTGTAAATGTTCTATCAGTTATTTCGCGTCCACTGCTTCCAGTTCCAGTTTCGTAGTACTTTCCGTTTTGAGCACTATTATAATATATACCTGTACTCAGTGATGAGCTGAAACCGGCTGTTAAACGTTCTCAGAATTTGCGAGCCGGTTTTAAATTTTTAGATAATATGAAAATGTATTGATTTTCTCATTTGAAGTACATTTTGCCCTATATGACATTCAATCACTAACAATGTGTGAAATGGAATATATTATGAACAGGACACCTGTTAAGCTGGCATGTAGGCTTCCCCTGCAATCCTTATCCAAATTTCTTTACATTTTTTTCTTTTTTAGAGTGCTGGTTCTTAATTTTATTCCAGCTCATCACTGGCTGTTTGTACAGTAATCGGCAGGGTAGGCTTGATGGCGGTGCGAACGGTGCAACTGCACCAGGCCCCACACTTAAAGAGCTCCCGCACTCTCTAAAAAATTTGTCATACTAATAAAGTACATGCATTTTAAAGAAAATCTGAAAAAATATTGAAGTGTTGTAGCAAGAGAGACTGCTTTATTTATTAAAATTTACTATTCAAAATGTTTTACGCGTAAGAGGCCCCACATGCACACTTTGCACCGGGCCCCGCGATTTTCCTAGACGGCTCATGTAATCGGGTACTTTGCAATATAAATTCCTTGTTCTCTTCCAAATTATGTGTTAACTTGTTCACAGGAGCACACCCAAATTACTAGCGAAGCTTTAAATTTAAATTTCTTTCTACTAGCAAATTCCTCACCCTGGCTTTCCTTGAAACAGGGAGGAAGGATGACCTATGAGATATCCAATTATCCAATTGAAGCGGTGTAATTTCTCAGTACTGTGAGAAATAGGTGATAATAAACAAAAATAAAAAGTTAATAATTAAAGTTTTATTTCAAAGCCGAAAAAATTAATTTCTTTAGTTTATTTTAAAACAAACATATCCACCAGAAGTTTATTTTTCGTTATTTACAAATTGCAAAATTAGCTATTAAAGTTGAATAATAAAGCAATGATATTATGAAATTTTCTTGTGACATTGCTGAACATATATCTTTTAATTAATTTCAATTTTGAAAATCTTTGTTCACAGCTAGCTACAGTGATATATGTATATAGTGAGTTAAATTCTAAGGGCTAAATAAATATTTGGCATAACTTCAATGAAATGATTCTCACAAATGTATTGCAAGGCATCCAGAGTCATTCTACAGTGATCCAGGATTATTGGTGACAGCGTTTTAAAATCAGTAAGCAGGCTTAATCCATAAATGTCAAATTTTAATTCATCTCATTTCTCTGAGAGCTATAATTCAAGGTTTTTGCACTGTTACAGCAAATTACCATCAGACATATTTTGCAGTAGCAAAATGCTATACAAAAAGCAAAAGTTTTCATTAAAATGTTTTAATTGCTTAATAACAATTAAAGAATCCAATGCATACACTTTCCTCAGGATCATTTATGGGCCATCTTTAGCTTCATATGAAAATTGTTTCTTTGTCGAACAGATGTTTCCCCTCGAAAAACTGCTACCATATTCTTAACCAAGTTGATTCGTACTTTTAAAACATTCCTTCTTCACACTTCATATAGTATAACATTTCTCTTTAATAGCATTATAAACTCAAATTATGAGGGTGCCTTAGTATAATTTTAAAAATGGATAGTAAATGCACATACAAAATGAATGTTAACAAGCACAAGGGTAATAAGGGACAAAGAAGGAATCTGAAAATACATTATGCTCCTAGCCGAGATTCCAGGAGCTACAATGAAACGCTACTTCAAAAATAGCCTTTTTCATTGAAATTTTCCTGCTTCTTTGTATTGATGCTTTTCAGTTTATTGACACAAAGCATGACTGATGTAACAAATTCATTGCTATGTTAAAGGAACTTTGTATCTTATGTGATCAGTGATTACTGTTCCACAGATTCAGATATTAACACTGAGCCAGATCTGTAATAGGTCTTTTGGAGCCTGGGGCATAGAATGTGAATCGCGTCCATAGCCCAAACCCTGTATTTTATAATATGCAAAAAAATTATAATTACTACTGTCTGTCCATTGCAGTCAAACTCGCTTTATCACATCATTTCAATTCATTCTATGGTTGTAAATATGTATGTTTATATAAAATACATATAATCACAATTTTGGCTCTCCTAGAATGATGCACCCTACTCGCTCCAAACTTGTCCTGACCCTGCACTAAGCCAACTCCCCAACGGGTTGCACCCTGTTGTCCTCAGCAGGTATGGGAACATACCAGAGTTACATCCAGGTGACATAATAAGACTAGGTTATACATCAATGGATTGCAATCTAGTGACCTCATCAGGCTGTGGATCCATTGGTAGTTTGCTGTATGGTAACTCTTCCCATTCACATGCAAAACATTCACTTTAGACAGCTAAATAATCATACCCAGCATGGCCTTGTGGTATGAATGCATCACCTGAGACAAAAAGACAAAATGCCATCCCAAATCATGATATGTAAGTACAGTTTATGGAGATTACTGTATATACCCACGTATAAAACTCACCCACGTATAACACGCAGGGAGGTTTTTGGCACCATATTCTGCGATTTTTTTTAGGTATCCATGCTTATCATTCAATGGCAAAATTATTCGTTATAATGTTAATATCATTGAAATAAGTACATTAATGAAACTATATGTACTTCAGTTCGTACTAATAATAAGTAAGAAAGCACTTCACTCAAGTCGGTAATAAAGGTCCGCCATTTAAGAAAAGAGCTGTTACATAGTTTAGCAGTTTCCCAGTGTGAAGGTGACAGTTTTAAATATCAATCGAAACAGAATACATAGTTACAGTTCAACTGCAGTTTGGACCCATCAGCGGAGATCGACTGGCTCTGTTATTTGATGTAGCCAACTCTGTTTGCACGTTAGTCACCAACATAAATGTCATTGTGAGGAAAATACAATGTGGAATTACACCATGGAGAACGTAACGCTATCTTCTGCGGAAGATGATTCCGAAAACATCGCCGATTAATGGGGCAGTGATAAAGAATTTCTTGGACTTTGCAATGCTTAATAATGCTCTTTATTATTTTTACTTTATTTGAAATATTTTGTATTGTACATCAAGTATAATTATTTAATAAATTTGGCGTTTTTGTTCATTATTTACGTTTTTAGTTCAAGTTATTCCCAAGAAAACGCATGAGAGTACCATCTGAACGTTTAATATCATCCCAATATCGAGTGGACGTAAAATCAGAGACATTTTCCAACATTGGTACATTATAATAAATATCCTGATAAATATATACCCTCGTATAAGACGCACCCTGCTTTTTAATCAAAATTTTTAGGGAAAAAAGTGCGTGTTATACGTGGGTATATACGGTATGCAGTATTGTCACCCTTAGGAAAGTTTCAAACTCACCTCAAGTCATCACCCTGTTACCCAGCTTCTTAACAGTACAAAATACCTCCTATGGTGTTTCCACATTTTTATTTTATAGTTAAAAGTTTCCTCCTTTTAATGTGAAACTTCAAGGATGATTAAAACTTGTAAAATCTATTTAAATATACCAACTGCTTTTAGCTGAGGTCACAAAAGTGGAAACGAAAAATTCTTGACATTGTGATACACACAAGAGCAAACAAAATGTGGCTGCTTATTTTAGACAGGGTGTCCCAAAAGTTTGAGTACATAGGACATATTTGTTATTTTGCAGAAAAACGAAAAAGTGTAAGAGACCAAAGTTGATTGCAATAGGCTACTTTTCGGCTGAAATGTTGAAATTTTTTGTCTAGGACCTTCCTTTTGGCTGCTACACTCTTGACTCATCAGTGGTAAAGTGGCTGTGCGGGTGTGGAACATAACGGAGAGAGGAGAGGGCTGTGTGAAGAGGAGATGCAACACAGAAGAATAAAAGACCGATAACTCCTGCAGCAGTTTTTATTGCACATTTACAATAAATGTTCAAACTGGTAGCCACGCTGGCATGCACACATGTTGATTCATTTCCTCAAGCTTTTCCGGACACGTTGCAATGTTTCCAGAGTAATTTCTGTGCATGCTGCACGGATGTTCTCCTGAAGTTCTTCAAGGTTTCTGGGCCTGTTGCCGTAAACCACTGATTTCAAGTGGCCCCAAAGGAAGAAATCAAGGGGCATAAGGTCAGGAGAATGTGGCGGCCACTCCACTGGGCCCCTTTGTCCGATCCATTTTCCCAGCAGAAATGAATCTAACCATCTGTGCACTGTGTGGGAGAAATGAGGAGCGCCATCCTGTTGGAAGTAACATTTCCAACACTTGTCTAGTGGCATTTCATCCAAGAAAGGCAGGAAATTGCTTACTAGGAGACGAAGGTAACCGTCACCTGTCAGTCGTTCATCTAAAATGACAGGCCCCAAGATTTTGTCACCAAAAATTCCGCACCACACGTTGATCCATGGATCAGTTTGATAGTGACCATCTTGAACTGCATGAGGATTGGTATCTGACCAGTAGAGGAAGTTGTGTCTGCTCACCATTAAGATGGAAGCATGCTTCATCACTGAACAGGATATCCCCCTCCAGGTTTCTCAGCACTTGCCGGGTCCGCTGAAACCACTCACAAAATTCCACCCATCTGTCTGCATTGTCTCCGTGCAGATTTTGAACGAAGTGCGTTTTGTATGGGTAGAATCTGTTCTTGGAGAGAATCCACTGGACAGAACTTTCGCTGACCCCAATTTCATGGACAATTTTATGGGTGGATTGTCGAGGACTGGCGGCAACTTTCGCGAGAACAGCCAGTGTGTCGTCAACCCCAGTAGCACTTTGCGGCCGCCCTGCACGAGGCCAGTCATTCACGCTTCCAGTTTACCTGAAGCGACTGAAAGCATTGTGTATCATGTTCACTGGTGGGCGCGGTTGCTCCAGATGGTGACGGTGATACTCCTTTGCTGCTCTGCAAAGACTCATGCCAGACACGTAGAGAATCGCCATTTCAGTTTTATCACACACGGTGTACATTTCCTCACCTGCACTGGCAAACCGCCGCTTGAAAACTGCATTTTTTTCCATCTCTGTCGGTTTCTTTATCTTGCAATAACAATAACAACAATAATAACAATGTGCAATATACAATGTGCCATACGAGGTCTGACAAAAAAGTAATGCGACTGATTTTTTTCCGGCTGTATCGGCAACAATGTAGCATTCTACCGCATTTAATGTTTTACTTTGTTTCTTCCCCCACTCTTCCCCAAAATTTCACTGGCGTGCGTTCGTTCTATCTCGAGTAATCGCTTAAAGAGTGAAGAGGTGTTTGGGTACCTCGTTACAGAAATGGAAGAGCGCAACATCGCACAGCGTTACGCCATTTTCTTTTGTGTAAAACTCGGTGAAAATGCCACCGCAACTTATGGAAAACTTCAGCAGGCTTTTGGAGAAGAGACCATGTCAAGATCACAAGCTTTCCGCTGGCACAAAATGTTTTCCGACGGCAGAACCACCGTTGAAGACGAGCAGCGCTCCGGGCGACCATCAACCTCTCGGACGGACGAAAAAACAGCTCTGGTGAAGAATCTTGTGCGATCCGACCGAAGATTGACAGTGAGAATGATCGCCGACGAACTGGACATGAATCGGGAAACCGTACGTACGGTATTGACTGAAGATTTGGGAATGAGAAAAATTTGTGCAAAGATGGTTCCCAGAAATCTCACGGAGCAACAACGGGAAGCACGGATGAGTGTGTGCGCCGATTTGTTGGAACGTGTGGCAGCCGACCCAGGGTTACTGGACCAAGTGATCACTGGTGACGAGAGTTGGTTTTTCCAATACGATCCGGAAACCAAACGTCAAAGTTCACAGTGGTGCTCGTCGGGATCACCAAGGCCGAAGAAAGCACGCATGTCCAGATCAAAAGTGAAATGCATGCTTGTGTGCTTCTTCGATTCCAATGGCATCGTTTACAAAGAGTGGGTACCTCCTGGAAAAACAGTCAATCAACAGTACTACGTGGAAATCCTCGAGAAATTGCGAAAGCGAGTCAATCGGATTCGTGCAAACATCGCCAGAGACTGGATTCTCCATCATGACAATGCCCCGGCTCATTCTGCCCTGTCAGTAGGGCAGTTTTTGGCCACCAAAAGCATTTCAGTGTTGCTGCAGCCCCCATATTCGCCGGATCTCGCCCCTTGTGACTTCTTTTTATTCACAAAAGTAAAGTCGGTGGTGAAAGGACACCATTTTCAGTCAACAAAGGACATCCAAACAGCCGTAACCCAGGCCTTGAACAGCATTTCAAAGGATGACTTCCAGAAATGCTACAGACAGTGGCAGGACCGTTGGCGAAAGTGTGTGCACTCAGAAGGGTGTTATTTTGAAGGAGACCACATTACTGTAGATCAATAGACACCATAAATTTTTTTTTGAACTAGTCTCATTACTTTTTTGTCAGACCTCGTATACACTGCTGCAGCAGTTATCGGTCTTTTATTCTTCTGTGTTGCATTTCCTCTTCACACAGCCCTCTCCTTGCTCCGTTATGTTCCACACCCACACAGCCACTTTACCACTGATGGGCCAGAGTGCAGTGGCCGAAAGGAAGGTCCTAGATGAAAAATTTCAACATTTCAGCTGAAAAGCAGCCTATTGCAAACAACTTTGGCCTCTTACACTTTTTTGTTTTTATGCAAAATAACAAAGATGTTCTATGTATGTACTCGAACTTTTGGGACACCCAGTATGTACTCTTTGTGATGATTTGATCCATACCAGACCAGTTATGGGTACAATGAAATACAATAATCAAAACTGCTATAAATCTAGCTGAAACCTGCAAGTTTTATAATACACTGCTCCCCAATTATAACGAGGGTGCCAGGGAAGGATCAGTGACCCACGTTATAAGAAAACTGCGATATAACCAAGGACACAACTTTTTATTTTTAAAATTTCTTAAATTGCTACAAACAACAAAATTTTAAAAAGATATACATATAAAGTAAGTACAAGAAATTTATTTAATCAATTCCTTAAAAAGTCAGTAATTTTTTTGGTTTTTACTTTAGTACTTAAAAAATTGACAGGTCTTCCTTTCCATGAAATGGGGAGCAGTGTGTGTGTGTGTCTGAATCCACAGTATAACTGACGGTATTATAATCGGGGAGTGGTGTATTTTTGCAATTGGCCATACAATGTGGAACCACATAAAATCAAATCATGCCACTCGAGTCAGAGAAGATTGCTAGGGTACTGCATAAAAGCAAATCTGCATTGCAGGAAGCCACATTGAAGAAATTTTTTCTGCATTATCATTCTCGCCAATGCCTTTTCTACAATTGCCTCTCAATCACTATTCCATCCTCTTTCAAATATCCCTCAAACTCTCTACATAGCCATGAAGGTGTTTAAATGCCAAATCTTGCTAATTTTTATACTACTCAGCCAAACTTGTATTTATGAAGGTATAGATTGAGGCCTCCTTTTAGAAAATCCTGGTTATACCTCTGACCATAACAAAGTTGTTTGCTGCAGTAGGCATGACTATATGTTCTGAAAAAAATGTCTTAATATGAGTGTACTTTAAAAAGTTTACAAGAATATTTATATAGGTAGCAGAACTTAATATAACACAAGTTTACATGGTGCATTTTTGACATAACAGTTTTCATTTAGTGACCCAAAATTTAAATTGCAATTATTATAGAGCATGCTCTCGTGTCCACTCGCCTCACTTATCCTGTCCAGTTGCATTTGTGGTGTTATGTACTGTTTTCAATCATTCAGCAAAGTTTTTGGATAATATATTATGACCGCTCACCTTATTTTTATTCATCATGACACTTAACAGGAATTGAGAGAAATGAAATAACAATCGAGAAGATGTGGAATGCCTTGAGTTTAGCTAAGGATATAGAGATATTGGAAAAGCTCCCTGCTGGCACCCAAGTCAGCATACTTGGTTGAGAGTATGGTGTGAATAGATATATGATTCTCATCAATATGAAAGGTGCGAGTAGTATTAGAGTAGATGTTATGGCCATTGGTAATGCAAGTAGAACCATCATGAGGATGAAACTGAGCAACTCCTGGACACCTGGGTAGAAGACAAGACTCAGAAAAATTCAGCACTCTGTGGCACAGTATAAGCAATATGCACTTGGGACAGCCTAGAACATATCTGGGATAAGTTTGGTGACTCAACCCAAATGCAATATTTGGCCTGAATTAAAAATTTTCAGGAGGAAAACCTTCTCTATTGTATTCAAACAGGAGCACACAAAATCTCCACATGGAATGAAGTACAAGCTTAACAAAATTATTTGATGCAAAGACATTTAGTGGCCATTTTTGGAAACACTGACACGATCAAGTATCCAAAAGCAGTATTTCAAATGATAGCGATAAAAGTTTGGTAATACAGTAAAACCCCCAAATTCGTGGAGGTTACGTTCCCAAAAACACCGCGAATTTGGAATCTGTAAAAATAGAAGCAAAGGCCTTATGAGAAAATGGGAGTTAGGTTAGTGGCTCTCCATTATTTTGACAACAATAAATGATGAAAAGGTAGGCTAAAAGTGGTTCTGAACCAATACAACGTGGCATTTAAATCTGCCGTAGCCATACAGTTTACCGCATATTGCCTGCGCACTGATGCCACACACTGGCCACTAGCAAGTTTATTTAGCAACTCAATTTTCTCACTTAAAGTAAACATCTTCTTTTTGCTTCTGCTTTCTGTATTATCACTTGCTTTCCTCTTGGTAGACATTTTTGAAAAACAGGGTCACAGCGTGATAAAAAAACCACGCGGATGGGGAAATTTATTTATTTAGTTCTTTTTCTCTTCACTTTCAAGATGACAGCAATAGTGGAAAACCCCACAACAATGCAAAGCATGCGAATTTGAAAGCTGCAAATTTGGGGGTTTTACTGTAATTATCTTTGCAACTTCTTGTAAGACTGATTAAGAAATGCTGACATAAATCACTGTCTTCAGTACCTATTTTAAAATATTAAGGTAATAAATACTATTTTTGTCCAAATCTTGCACTAATTTGTCATGCCTGTGAATGTAGCCCAATTTTTCCCATGTGTTCATCAGTTCATACAAGAGGTGATCCAAAAGTTCTCAGACTGTGCTGATAAAATGGAACGGTGAATCCACCTCCTAATGTTTGCTATCACCTTCAAAGTAGTTCCCTTGAACATGCATACACTGGTTCCTGCGATCTTTCCACCTTCTGAATCATGATAACCAAGTCTTCTTTTATGATGGCGTTCAGTTCTCGCGTCAAATTTTCTTTAATTGAATCGATATCTTCAAATCTCATTCTTTTCCAAGGAATCTTCAGCTTTGGGAATAGAACAAAATCACATATCTGGAGAATATTGAAGGTGTGGGATGGTCACAATACTGTGCTTAGTGAGAAACTGCTGGACAGACAGGGAAAAATGAGTCAGGGCAATGTCATGGTGGAGAAGCCAATTTCCATTTTGCCACTTCTCCAGACATTTTTTCTTATGGAATCTCGCAAATGTTTCAGCACCTCAATATAATATTGTTGATTGACTGTTAGCCTTCTGCAATCTCTCTAATCATGAGACATCGATGTGCTCGAATTTTTTCTCAAACTTTAACCACCAAATTGTCCATATGCAATGTGGATGATCCACTGGATGTCTTTAACACTTCTTGGCTGCACTGAAACCTTGAAACCCACAAAAACACTGCGGCCCAAAACAAACATTCATCGCCGAATGCTTTTTTTAAAGCATTTAATAAGTCTCTGCACGTGTTTACCAAGTTTCACACAAAATTTAATGCACACACATCGACATGTTTAAACACAAAGGCAGCACTAAACACAAGTAGAAAAAGCAAAGCTAATGCATGACTGAGTCATTGCAGGCACGTAGCAACAAGTCAGCAATATGAGGATGATTCATACATAATGGAGATATAATTTCATGATCCTGTCTCAACAAGTTTCTGAATTATAGTACAAATCTCAGAACTTTTGAATCACCTCTTGTTTTGGGTTTTTATATAACATATGGTTTTATAGGAATATAACCACCACATTATATAAGGGTTGACTGTATATGCAAGCTACCAAATACTTGTGCATCTCATTTTCCTTTGAAGGCCTTTTCCAATCAGGGATGGATGATACAGTTTGTGGCATTTCCTTGTAAATAAAATGAGGTTCTAAATTGTATCATTTTGCAGAACACACTTGGTTTTACATAGATAATCAAAAATATAAGCATGTTCCCTGAAGACACATGACAAAATGTCTCACCTGATGGGATGACCTTGTGAGTGTGTGGACATGTGAAAATGAGATTTTTAATTCAAATGTTATAATGTAGATAGAAAATTTTCACAGAAAATTAATAAATAATACCTTATCATGGGATACAACATAATAGCATATAGGAAAATTTTCTGGAAAATAACAATGCATCCTTATTATCCCTCATAATGTAACACTAAAAATGTCATTACTGTTAAACTCTTACTTAAATTTTACATATGTTGTACTGCTTTATTATGTTTTGGTTAAAGGAATGTGACATAACAAGACAAAAATTGGTTTCCTATCACAATTAGTATAATTCAAAAACCCTAAATACAAGGGCATAACATGTACCACAAGCTTAAACTTGTTTTAAAACACCTCTTAAAGAATAAAGAAATGAATAATTCACAAGTGAAGTATATTCAAATTATATAAGTTACTAAAAGAAATACTTTCAATGTACATAACACTTGTTATAAGCTTGTAAAATTTTAATTGTTAGCCTATTATTTCATCAAATATATTATTACATAATAACAGCAATGTAAAAATAATATTTAATCAGATAAAATATATTACTTCACAATTCCAAAAGACACATTGACAAGTTTTTAATGAAAAGAGTTACTTAATCTAATCTTAAATGAATAAGCTCATTAGTAATACACACACATCATTTTCACAGCTACATAACAGTTACCCAGTTTGAATTACACAAAAGTGCACTTAACTTTATTCACATGGTACATAGATGAATTAACTTTGCCAAGTTTTATAAATATGTCTTTGTAAATACTGGTTTCAGCACTTAAATATGGCCATATTCCTTTCAAGAGAACATGCACAACTAAGCTGCTGGAGGATCAATAAGGAACAAACACCATTAGTTCAGATGAATAAACTTTAGTCTTGATTTTCTCAACATATGTGTCCAAAATCATCCCTTAGTTAATTTAATAGTAAAGCCATTGTACAAAATACTCGGACCACACATGAAACTATATACAACTCTTCTCAGGGTCTGTATTCACCCAAGCATGGTCACTCTGAACAGTTTATGGTTATTCATTAAAACACTTTCCATCGATTTACTCATTTATAGTCATAGACTATAGCATTCATGCTTCTTAACTCTTGAAATAAGGTGAATGTCTACAATTCTCCATGACTCTCATGAAGAATGAGGAATCTTATTTTATTCCAAGAGAAGTTATTCTGTACACATAGTAATAAGTACATATGTACAAACATAGCACTCACTAGTCACATCTTAAGTTCAAGACATCATTCTGGTTCATCAGACTGGAAATGAACACAAAAGCTTATTAGATGTATTAAACAGTAGATCACTGCAAAAGCTCTGACCTTTTCAAAACTTTGACTGCACTTGATTGCAAGTAATTGAATGTAAAAATACATAACATTAAGTTTAAAGCCTAGCTAATGACTCAAAATACTTAAAAAGTTAAAAAATTAATCCATTATCAACACACTAATAACTGATTGTGTAAGAAGACCTTGAATATATTCAGAATATTTATCATGGAATACTGACCAGATATTATTTTGTATATTAAGCAGACACTTAGCTAAGATATCTGGTTTTGACAGTGAATGTTTTACCTGATCATTCTAGAGAAGGGCAGCTGAAATGATTATATAATTATTTTTAATGCACCTTATTAAAAAGGAAAACCCTCAAGGCTAACAAAATTCCTTCAGCAGATTATTTTGCGATAAATTTTCCGACATCATTACAGGATTTATTTAATTATGTTAAGCACAAAACAAGACAAAAAGAGTACTGAAAACCCTAACTTGAACATATTAACAAAGAGTTATGTACGACCAACAAATCAACATATAATTTTTCAAAGACAGATGAAACTTAATTTGAAGATTAAAATAATGAAATAAGAAATTTTGAATGATAGAAAAAGCAATAACATATTAAGCTAATTATTAATTATCATGTTATGATTTGTAATTGTCATCTGCTCAGATGATATTCAAAAGTTCTGCAATGACTATTTCCATTAGAATAGTTTAAATTATTTTGTTAGTTTTTCATAATAACTTATTGCCACACATTCTTTTATGGAAGCAGAAAAAATTGTATAGTATAGAAGTATAACAAAAAGTGTTTCCCTCTTTTTGTTATACTAATCAATATATTTGATCTGCATTGATCACAGTGCTCTTCTTCAAGACCTTGCAGACTAAAAAACATTCCAAAAAGAATCAGCCCATGATGGCTTGTTCCAGAAATAATGTCCCATGTCTGTATTTACAAAAAATTCCCTTTTCTAAGAGAAATTTGTTGCATATTTTTCATTTAAAAAAATACACGAATCAAGTTTAAAGAATTTTGAGGGAAATATTTTGCAGTGCTCATTTAGAATTATCCAATCTTTGTAAACCTGTAGTATAAAGTTTTTGCAAAAATAGTCTTGTTTAAAAGTCATGGACATTTACAAGTTTTAATTTGAGCACAGACTGAAGAAATGTTAAAGAGCAACTGTTCCAAAACCTGAGTTATTCCCATATTAGTGAGTAAGTGGTCAAAAAATTATTATTCATCTATGGGCCAGCAGCTGAGTAACTAACAGTCTGTATTATTAGGACCAATGACAGAAATTGGCGGCATCAAAACCATTTTCCATCATAAATATAAAACAGACAAATGTTTCTAAAGCATGGATATATCCTGTCAAATCATGATTTGCTTCACTTTTCCATCACATTGAGTCAGGCTCCATAGTCACATTAACCATAGCAGCCTTAACATCCTTTAATATTTCTCTAAGCACCTTACTAGTAATAGTGGCGCATGGCATACAACTGTATAACAAAATTTTGAATATGATCAAGCCTATGTGTAAAAATGAATTTAACAAAAACTAAAACAGATAATATCCTGTAAGGAATGCAAAAATTATCTATGGAAGGTGAATGCAGAATGCAAGATATGATAACTAAAGAACCAAAGAGAAAATAAAATTTAAAAAGCTACAGAACTGCACCCAATAAGTGATAAATAAAACTTCCAACCTCTAGGATCCATGGTATATATATACCTAGGATATTCACAGTCATGGCACTTCGGTTGTTGATATTAGAATGAGTTTCCTTCACAAGTAATAAACCAATAGAAAGAAAAACTGAGCATTTAAAAATAATGATAGCAACTAAGTAACTTATAACTAATTTGTATAGAGTTAACTAGATGCTTTACATTGATATGACATTTATATTTAAAATGACAACTGTGAGTTCAACATCTGCTCTCAATCAATTCCTTGTTTCTTCATCTACTTTACAAAACACTAAATAGGCAGGTTTTTTCCCCATAGGACCCTCTCAGGGTGAAAAAATTTCTCAGAATTTTTATATCTCATCCCTATCCAATGGAGATGACTTTCAAACATATGCATTTACTTAGCATTCAATCATTTCTAATTCTCCCATCTCTTATTCTCTCCATTGTCTTAGGGTTATCATGCTTTGTGTCTTTGGTGTCAAAGGTCTTTTGCAATGAATACATTGCTCTTAAAACAAATTACTACAAATGTGGAAATGGAGCTATGCCCAAATTACAAATTCAGCTTTTATGGGAATAAGGGAGATGTATTCTCAAAACACTTGATATAGTGCTGCTGATAACCTAAATTCACTCTTTCCTGTCTTCCTCAACCAAGTATCTATGCTTGAATTTCCTATTTCATGAACCATAATTAGGCTATAGAATATTTTGAGTCAATGCAAATGCAATATCGAAAACAATGATCCATAACATTAAAATACATTGTCCTAAGGATGGCCTAGCACCAAGCAAATTTAGTTTACTCTCAACATCTCTGTAGAAAAAATATGTGTAGGAAAACACATCATCACCTGACATGATACTTTGACATCTGAAGTTTATATACTGAAATCTGTATTTGCTACCAACTACAAAGACCGAAACACTGCTGAAACTTCCCTTATAGTTAAAGAACAAAATGCCGCTTTTTGGTACTTGCAAAAGGATGTGTTTGCCATCCATTGTGCTTATACAATGAGGAAAATTCCTGGAGTATCAAGTCCTTCAGCAATTTTCAGACACCCGTCTTCATTTGCTGGAATCTGTAACAAAATGTGACTAATTATTCCAATTATTATTATTATGTCCCTCTGTTTTCCCTTTGTTTTAGCAGCTACATTGTAATAAAAACTGATAACTTTAACCATGTTCATAAGCACATTAATTGGAGTTTTCCCTATATGTATACGACAAAAGAGCAGGTAATATAAGAGAAAGAATAAAAATTTCCAAAAAAGGAAGTGGGATAAATGATCAAGTTTGACAAAAGAACAAGTAATAAAAGAGCATGTTTTAACAAATATATAGAAATTCTTCAAAATAACAAACAAATAAAGAACTTGATTTATGCATCCTGTTATCAATAAACAATAAGAAAATCACTGCAATTTCCAATTCTATAAACAAACTCTGCCTGGTTACTTAACAATATGTGCTCTCAGTCATATAGTGAATGTTTACACAAGAGAAACCTTATCCACATCTATGCTTTATAGATATATTCACAGCAATTTCGTTTAAACAATTCTAAAATTACAAATTTGTTTCTGAAGAGATCTAAAGATATGAAAGCAACAAAAACATCAATTTGGTACTCGATGGCCAGGTAGCACACAGCATAATCTAATACAAATATGGACTTAATCTCTGTTTTATAAATCTGACATGTTGGGAGATAGTGTTCTAATAATGTACTATATTTTTTATAGCATCAAAATATTTTTGCTGCAATAATTTAAAAAAACTCATTTTGTGGGTTTGAATAGATTAAAATCATAGTTAGGTAAACAACAAACCCAAATTTTATTAATGAAAAATGAGCATGTTTGTTTTGTACTACTGGCCACTTAATTTTCCTCTCAATGATCACATACAGAATGAATTGGCAGAGTAAAACAATCTTTTTTAATTTCTTTGTGACTTTGTATCTCTCATACTACTCATAATCTTCCCCTAAGGCCACTACTATTAATTCCCTGCCTCTTGGTGTTTATCAAGATTTAACTGCCAAATATCTAGAGAGATAATTTGATTTTGGGGCCCCCATTCAAGCAAAATTTTTGGGACACCCAGCTATTTTCAAAAAGCGTATTAAAATTATTTTTGTATGATTTTAATTTTTATTGATTTGACATTTCAATTCTGAAAATTTTTCTATTAGCATATCAGTTTTCATTTTGCATGCTTTTGATTTTTCTTTATTAAGGAGTGATAAATACCTTAATCTACTTCTTGTATAGGTAGATTTTTATTACTTTTATTTTTGAAAACTGTTTTATAATTGGCAACAGAAATCCTGGGTGTCAAATGTATCATGAAATCTGCAAATACATTGCTAGAGATTGATGATTGTCTGTATTTAATCATTATTAAATCCAATAGTTCCTTGGTTTTCAATCTCATCTTTCAAAAGTGTTTGTATATAGTGTGGGAAGTTCATCAAAAAGGCTATAGTTAATAAACTTGTTGATTATTTTTACATACATTTTTGTGAATATTCTTTAATTTTTTATACATTCAATTTAGTGAGAGATTTCAAAGCATTTTCTCGGGGGCCCCAAAAAGCATGGGACCCTCACTGACTGCATGGTCCTGCATCTCCCACTACACACCTCAGCTACAATCCCAGAAATCATCACAGAATTGAAAGTACTTTTGGGCAATGATGTTAATGACGAATGGTTATGTATACAACCTCAATCCTAATATATAATTTAGTGTGTTTGTATGTATGCCCGTTTATAACTTAAGAAGCAAAATTTCCACGAGTTTTAAACTTTGTACATGATTTTATATCATCCCTGAAAAGATTTTATGCAACTTTGTTTTCCCCCACCTCCCCCTATAATCCCCCACTCTCTTGGAAATTTTTTTAAATTTTCATATTTTTACTTTCTCATACGAAGTATCGAGAAAGTATTGCTTTCGCGAAAAAATTCGACCTCGAGATTTTTATGGAAATATACGTTTTAGGTGTCGCTGAATCCGAAAAAGTGGTTTTCAAAATGCCGTCTGTCTGTCTGTCTGTTACTGGCTCTGGAGCCTAGACGGTAGAACGAAAATGAATGAAATCTCGTACTTAGGCATTTTATCATACTGAGCAGAGTATACGTAGAAATGGTTGACATTGATCAATAATTAAGAGTAGTTTATTTATGCATTTTTAACAACAATCCGATTCTCTAACGATTTTGATCAAATTTTGTACAGTTACTTGAGTTTATGTCTTCAATAATACCAAATAGTTCATATTTCTCAAAAAATAAATATAAGGCTAGTTTATTCTAGGCAACTTGAACAATAATTCGATTTTCTCAAAAACGGCTATAACGAATTTGATCACATTTCGTACAGTTACTTGAGCTTACATGTTAAATAATACTGTATAGTTCATATTTCTCAAAAAATGAATATAAGGTTAGTTTATTCAAGGCAACTTTAACAACAATTTGATTTTCTCAAAAACGGTTCTAACGTTTTTGATCAAATTTCGTAAAATTACTTAAGTATACATCTACAATAATACTATATATTTCTTATTCTTGGGCAACTTTAACAAAAATTGGATTTCCTAAAAACATGCTTATACGATTTTCATTTTCTAAAGATAACTAAACGACGCATTAGTATATGAGGAAGTCTGTACAATGTATGTTGTACCGATTTTTACTTAAGTCATATCTTCTACAACGTGTATACAAAATTTGGGAGTCCTATGTCTCCCCGTTCCCCCATAATTTTGATTTAAATTTACCCAATCCTCAGACAAATTGACCTGGGCAATGCCGGGTACTGCAGCTAGTATTAAAATATAATTCATTCAAATAAAAAGGAATCACTTCCAATTGTTCTAAAGCAACCTCTAGATTCAAAATGAAGTTATCTCAGGAAATGGTATTATTATTTTATAAATATCACTTATGAATGGTTAATGGAGCTCAATATAAATATAGAAGATATAAATGAAATCCTCAGAGAGTATCTTTTGCATTCAGTTTGGAGTTAAGCGCCTTTCTTTCAGATTCTTCATCAGAATTATAATTTGTAACTCACTTTTGGAACCATTATAAAATGGCTAAAAAGTGTAGGGAAAGAGATACTGAGGTGTTTTTGGAAAGTGATTCTGAAGTGGGAATAACCTCACCAGAAACAAGCAAGAGTGAGGCCAAAGACAGAGGACACTCCTTTCTTGCTCGCCAATAGAGTAGCTGATGCTGATGCTGTATTGGGAATATGGTTTTGCCTTTTTTAGGTGGACCTGGTAGTTTCATGAAACAAGAAGCTTCTGAGATACAGATGGATTCTTCATCTGGGATGCTAATTTTGTTGCATTTCACCAAAATTATCCATCTACTTGTTGAAATTTTAGACTAACTTCAATGCACGATCTTTTGGGAGTGGGAGTGAACATAAACTGGCCTTTAATCTCTATATTCTGTTTTGTCAAATCACTAACTACAAACAAAAATTTAGCAAAAAATCTCTATTGAACTAGCTAATATTCTTAAAATAAGCATGACCATAATGCTAAACTTGTTGCATTTGATGATACTTATTTATTTCTGTCCCTAAGAACAAAGCAGTTGCACTCGCAAAATCATTACTACCAGATTACTCAAATAATGCAAAATTAATGAATAAGTACATCAATTTTTTAATGTTTCAGAAGAACAAAATTACTTTCTTTTAACATTTATCTGCCAAAATACCCTGACCAGGATACTAAAATGTGCTTGCTCACTGGCAAAATAACCCGATCAAGGTACCTTTGTTCTAAGACTGCTTACAGATGTTTTCTTTGTCATGGAATGGGGGAGTGGGAAAAGGGCACTCCAGAAGAAAGATGTCACCACAGCCCCAGGTATACATGCCAAAGTTCTATGGATTAAGGGAGGATAGACCTCACAGAAAGAGCAAGGAAAAACCTGAGAGAGCTTATGATACAAGACCTAGGCCAAGGTCTTGAACCTGCTTTCACAACTGAAGGAAATGTAATAAAATTTACACTGTGAGGGTACTCCAACCTATAAACGTCTCCTGGTATTTCCCCTTACTTCCTTTGGGCACTGTGAGGGTACTCCAACCTATAAAGGTCTCCTGGTATTTCCCCTTACTTCCTTTGGGCATCTGTTTTTGTTAGCCATATTATTCAGTCGTTTGCAAATCACCAAATAGAACAGTGATAGGCTTGCCCAAGTGTAATTCTTGTAGTATTTCAACTCCATAATATCATCTTATAAGGTACATATATAATTTTTATATTATTATCTTATCTTATTGTTCTATTGTTATTTTAATAAATATTTATTTGTTCGATATTTGGAGAAATTACTTCACGACATAAGGCAGCAGATGAGGTTTATATTGATTCTGATTTGGAAGCTTAATAGGAGGAAATCGAAGGTGAGGACACGGTGCAAGTAAGACTACAACCAGGCATCATCATCTTTGGGAATGAGCAGGAACTATTCTGCTAAAAATGAGTCAATATAGTTGTATTTCAATTTTTATTATGCTATTTCTATTTTATACACCAATTTGTGTATTTTCTCTAGAAAACAAAATAATGCAATTCTTTAATATTTTTTCTTTAAAACACTTTTTGTTTGAACATTTTATGACCAATAGTTCACAATATATGTGATTTTTCCAGAATTCATGCAAAAATTATTTAAATACCACAAAATAAATCCAGTACTTAGAACCCACCTGCAGGCATTTAAATCCGGCAGATAAAGGTTAGTGAAATTTTTCACAAGCAAACTATGGGCTACACCATTTCACCCTAACTTGTAGATTCATTTATGGACAACCAACTCCTCAACCACATCATCTATGGCATAAGTATGATGATGTGCTTTGCACGTGGATGATGAGCGATCAACACTTATCTCAATTTTGATCCTTCGTAAATTCTTGCCACCATTCTATTAATTTTAGAGTAAAAAAGGAAAATTTTTGTTGTACCTCTCCATTTTAAAAAACAAGACCAACCATTCCTTGCGATTTTCAGAAAACATATATAAACCGATATTGTGATTCCAAACAACTTGCTCTGTCATTTTCCCCACAAAATTCAGTATTACATGCTATGATCCACCATCTAGTGAATTTTCCCCATTCAGTAATGAATTTCAATAACAAACTAAACTTTATTAAACAGAGAGCCTGCAGCAATCGTTATAATGATGATGTAATGCAGTGGTGCCCAAACTATTCGGCCCAAGGGCCATATAACCCATTGCTGCACTCATCGCGGGCCACATAACTCAATTCCACCCTCTTTGCGGGCCACCCTTAGTCTATAATAGAGTTTAAGAATAACTTGGAAATTAAGGATTTAGTCGTGAGTCGGAAATATCTGATTTGCTTTTAATGTACATATTTACCTATTATGGGAGTAGAGGGGTAAACAAAATATATTGTCTTAAAATTTTCTGTTTTACTTTTATGCTACATTGCATTGTATCCCTGAATTGTTAAACTCTTGGCGGGCCAGATGAAGACACTCGGAGGGCCGAATGTGGCCCGTGGGCCGTAGTTTGGGCACCGCTGATATAGTGGACCAACTTCTTGCCAAAAAATACTGCAATTTACCTGGATATCTGTCTTCTTCCTTAACCTCCATCTATTCTTCCTGAGTTGACCAAATGGGTTAAACATCTGTTCCTAGCAGCATTTTCCTTATATTGTCTAACCTTCTCCTAGCTAATTTGAAAGTTTCCTTTTGTACCCCTTGTAATCTCAAAAAGTATTTGTGAATGCTAAAGATAAATTATGTGTTAAGTGAGGTCTTGAAGCTTTTGTGTGATGATTATGCTGCTATACATAGGTATTGGACAAACTGGACTAATTCTCAAAGATCCTTCCTCTGGTGGTGAAGCATTTCTGTGATCATAACAATAATGGTGACATTTATTCTAAGATTCTACATGTGCATCCCAAAGGAAAAAATTGGAAAAAAATTTGAAATTATCAATGCTGTATCTTCAAATGGTGCTACTGTTCTTAACATCGTACTAGAATTGTGAAATCATGCAAGCATCATCCTTTTGTGGAAGAAATGTTGCAAAGAAGATTTGAATAGCTACTCCTGACAGTCTATAAAATATTAAAATTGCATATTGGGCATAACCTTGTGGAACTGTTCCACTATGAAATACAAACAGTTATAAACAGTCCTTCGATGGTGATTAACTTTTGCTGAATCATGCAGATGAAGATCCTTATCCCTCTATCATTATAGAGCTCTCAAGAAATGTAGATGCATGGGAAAGGAATGAGATCTGTCTATGGGCAGATAAACATGACCTATATTTTCTTTGCTTTGCAGTGCCACCGTGCCAATAAGGTTCATTTCATCATTGGATAGGGATTATTTAGAAGCCGCAATGAAACAATTTGCATGGTTATGTAAAATTCCTTATGAAATAAAACATGTATCTATCTATATTATAAACACAGTATGTGTGATGCTACACTTGATGTTAACAGTATCAATTTTTCAGAGCGCAAGGATTATTTCCTTCATTCATCAAAATACATAAATATGGACTGATTTTCTTTGTTTTTACTTTATTTGATGGTTAAAACTGTATCCTATCTTATTATTGCTATGTTTGCATGTTATATGGTCGAAATTTTCAGAAATAGGCATCCTTTTCTGAAATTTTGTGGATTTTTTTACTCTTTCCGAGTATTGCCAAGGCGACCCTCATTCTTGCCTCCGATTCAATTAGCCTCAATTAAGCCTTCTAATAGATGAAAGAATGGCATTATTTGCTTCGAACTTTTGTATAAGCATCAGAATTTTAACAATGCCAATCTTTATACATAGCAACGTAAATAGTTACTGATAATTATTTAGGAAACAGCAAGTGGGATGCATTTAAAACGATTGACCAAAGCAATTGTACCTTCTTTCATCATATGGATAATGGATTCTTACCCTTTTATAAATAAAATGGTTATATCTAAATTTTTCACGTTTATTAACGCAAATAGCCCCACACATCTGGTTTACATTTACCAGAGCCAGTGTTCAATCATGGACAGCTATACGTTGGCTTTCTAAGTGTTTCTTCCTTACAAGAAATCAAAGCTAACATTTCAGCGAGCTACAGACATGGAAAAGTAAGAAAGAGTGTAATTAGACAAGAAGTTTTCTGTAAAGTACTATTGGGTGCATATTCATTGCAAAATGATAATCTCACTATATCGAGCGAAATGGGAGTTGGTGACCATAGCGAGCTGGGGGCAGAGCCCCCTAATACAGTAAAACCTCGTTATTTCAAAGTTCAAGGGAACAAAAAATTACAACTTCGAAGTATCCGTGTTTGAAATAAACGAACTTTCATGAAAATCGAACTTTTTTACGATCAGCTACTTGGGCAGCAAAACTGCAATACAGAATCTTATATGTCTGTTCTACAAATGAATTGGCATTACAAGTTAGTATACACTGTGAATTCGAACAGAGCTGAAGTGAACATTTAGTTTGCGATTCACAAAGACCACCACGTGTGAGAAAAGGCTCCAGCGAATATCCTGAATTTCCCAGTACATTTCAAATTGCTCCTTTATGCTGCGAAGAAAAGATGTTCAACTGCGCGCCAAAAGATTATCACTCATCTATACTCCATACTGCTGCATATATATTATATTGTGCTCTTCTTCTATGACATGGTAAAACCAGTGATGTGCTGAAGCCGGATCCCACTGACTTGTGCGAGCCGGTTGTTAAATTTTTAGAAAATATGAAAATTTATTGATTTTATCCTTTCAAGTACATTTTGCCCTATCTGATAGTCAATTACCGACAGTGTATGAAATGGAATATATTATGAACCGAACACTTCTTAAGCTAGCGGAACAGCATAGTCCGATTGAAAGCATGTGGCAGACGGATGCACTGACTGCCTGGGGTTTGAGGAGAAAGCGCTTAAGGGGAGGAAAGCTTGAGGGGAATAGCAATGAGCTTACCAGGTTCACCAACTTCGCTGCATTTACACAGGTCTTCACATGTGGCCGGACGGGCGACACTCGGGATGTAGAAGGCACAAAGCGTTTAGACGTTTTTTGAGTAATTTGTAGTCTTTATAAATTAAATTAACTTTGCGACACAGAATAAGTTTGCTGTTAAGACGAGTGGGGAGGGAGGTGGATGGAGTGGGATCCATGTTGTTAAAGTTGTTAATAACTAAAGGAACAACAATCTCAAGAGCGTAGTAACAAAAACACGAAGAATAAAATAATGGAAAATAACAATAACTCAATAACAAAACTTAAAATTATGATAACAACAAACAGCAACATGAATGGATAAAAAAAAATGAAAGAACGAAAGAATGCAAAGTATAAAATAACAATAACTCGATAACAGATCAGAAAACAAATATAATGAAAGCAAGAGTGAAGCAGCAGTTGGCAACCCGACGCATGAAGCTAACTGAATGCACTTTCTCCCACATGGAAAATATCTTCACCCCTGTGGTAGTGATGTTTCACCAATGGATTTGCCTAGACTCAGATTCGTCTACTGCACACCGTCATAAGCTTTCAACCAGACTGTATCATTAAACTACATACAGGCAGTCCTCAACTTTCGTACATTCGACTTTCATACATTCGACTTTCGTACATTCGACTTTCGTACGTTCGACTTTCGTACGTTCGACTTTCGTACAATTCGCTCTTGCATACATTGTAAATTCTCGCCCATAAACTGCCTTTTGTATGCCGAACAATGCCGATTTCGGACTTTCGTTCACCAGCTGACGATCAAACATTTCGAGCTATCGCATAATGGCGCTGTCTGTCAGGCAAGCCAACACTTTTAATAAATTAAAGTATGCTACGTAATAATATATGTATTGTATGTAATGTAAGATTAGTGTGTAATGTTTTTTAATATTGTACTGAAATTTGACAAGATTAATACCACTGTAAAGTAGGTTAATAATCAATAAATTATTATTATTCAGTCCCAGCAACGTTACCATATTTGTTTGTATGTACAGCAGTGTTTCTTTGTTTGTGCATTTTACAGATATTAGGTATTTTATAAACATGAATGATAAACAGAAAACTGAAAGTGCTAATACAAGTGGAAAGAAACGTAGGGCTCATAAAGTGAACACAATTGGGACAAAGATGGAAATAATTAGGCGTGCCGAAAGTGGCGAATCTTTAGCTTCAATTGGACGCTCATTGGACTTAAGCCGATCGAGTGTGTGTTCAATTGTGAAGGAGAAGAACAAATATAATAATACAATGCGTACTGTGGCATTCTGAATAAACACCACATTTTTTTAAAGGGCAAGGAACCGATCTATACATGCTTCGATGAAGTTGATGATATCCCGTTAACAGACCGCGAAACAATTTGAGACATAATGACTGTGCAGTAGCTTGGCTTTCTCGTGAATGACAATTGAATTCAGCAGGACTTTCTTGATCACTTCTTCACTTTTCTTAATCGATCTTATTGTGGACTCGTTCAAACCAAGTCATTTACCAACTGATGAAGCAAATTCATTATGCGCAAGCCTATCTAAAACTTCAATTTTCTTCTCCAAACTCGTCACTTTTTTTGCCCTTTTTACCGGCTTTTCTTTCATTTCAATCATCACTCTCTTTGGGGCCAAGTTTAGACAATGTTACAAAAAAACTATGAAAATAGCAAATGCTTTAATGAAAAAAGAGGGATTTCGTATGTGCACTTCAGACGGTCCTCGATTTTCTTGCGTTCGATATTCGTACAACTCGCACATTAATAATAATATTTATTTACAGCCGGTAATCACATTGTAGTCACAAATCACAGAATAAGTTTCATTAATCACAAAGTAATTTCTTATCCAACACATAGCCTGTAAAACGGTATTGGGGTTCAGTAACAGCTGGTCTTCCACCTCTGCCAGAAAAGACATGCCATAAACAAAGATAATTTCATCAAAAATACAAAAAAATAAATGGATATAAACAAGGTAAAGGGAACTTAATACCAAGATACACCCAATAACTATAGCCAACGACTAGATTATGATAAGGATGGAAGCACTGTGTTACAAACAGTATGAATAAATGTAACTCTTACAGTAATAAAAATTTCTTGAGAAAAAAGAATGAAAAACAAATAATGATAAATTATAAAAAGATAATAATCAATGACAGTATGTGTGTGATAACCTTAGGATAATACAAGGGAACAAGAACCCAAGATGGCATAGATTGACACCCCTGAACCGCCTTTTGTGCGCCGATCAGACTTTTGCACGTCAGCTAAATGACGAACGAATATTTCGAGTGGTGCTGGTTGCCAGCCACCAGGCCACCAGTTTCCACCATGTCACCATCTTTGTCTGTACAGCAATGTTTATTTGTGCAATTATTTAAATATTTTATTGCATTTTGCCCTATCTCTCTATATTATAAAATCGACGATTGTGTCTAAAAGGCCCCTGCACAAAAAAACTAAACATTTATACCATAATTAGAGATTTTATAATATTTTTTGGCTCTCTGGGAACGGAACCCCCCTATAACATGTAAATCTATGTTCGACTTTTGTACATTTGACTTTCGGACATGTTTTCAGGAATGCATTATGTACAAAAGTGGAGGACTGCCTGTACAATGATCTGCTGCTCCTGGCAATTAGACCTACTGTCACCCTTATCCAAATTTCCTTACGAATTTTTTTTTTCAGAGAGATGGTTCTAAATATTTTTCCAGCTCATCACTAGGTAAAACCACTAGGTTTTAGTTTTTGGCTCATCACTTATTCTTGGGTAAAACAAAGGCATGATCTTTTTAGAGATGACATTCGGTATAACTTCATACAACATTATTTAAAGATTGGTTCAGTAATAAATCAATATTACACGGTCTTTTCTGGAGCACATCACTTTCTCATGAGAAAAATTTTGCCCAGGTATGGGAAAACATGAATAAGGATTCTTGCAACTTCTGTTCATTTCAGCTTAGTTCTCGCATTTTGCTATACGACTGAGTATGCGAGAATTAAAAGTGAGACAAGGATAAGCTGAGTCATTTATTTGAATCATCTACGAATTTTATTTCACATTGACTATTAAATAGGGTGATCTTTTTCCAACGAGGTGAAAATGGGACATCTCCCATTGTTGCAAGAAAAAATGGGACAAAATTTTGGCATGATTTTTTTAATGGTGGATCTGTCACTATCACAATCTAAAGCGAAAAAGGTAAATACGAACTTTCCTTACAGTCTGGAGCATGAGCATGCCTGACTAGGACAAAGCTCACAATCAAAAGAGAATCCGACTAGCGTCGTCGTTGTTGCAACTTGAAGGGAATAAGTTAGGTTAAACCCAGGCAGGATATTATATGCGGAGACCAGGTTTGCAACCTCAAATTTATCAATGACCCTGAGGTTTCCTAACCTGACAATTGTGACTATAATTAACATTTGTTGTTCGTTTGATGACCTCCATGTTTCCGAGAATTCTACATTTCACTGGACTTGATGTTCACATAAACGATGTCGCTAGGCAGCAAAGGACAAGTTGTTATTCCAACCAACCAGGTTAATACAAAAGGCAACATTGAGACTGAGTTTTTTATACATTGTATCAATCTTTAATGGGAGTCAGAACATAATGTGATATTTTCGTAAGCTCTCTCACACATATCTAGTTGGGCAGCAAAGCGCGAACTCGTATTCCAACTAACCAGATTAAGACAAAAGGCGACATTGAGACAAAATATTTTTATACGGTGTAGCAATCTTTAATGGAAGAGTCAGAATGTAACGTGATATTTTCATAAACTTTTTCATACATATCTAGCTTGGCAGCAAAGCGCAAACTTGAATTCCAACCGACCAGATTAATATAAAAGACGACACTGAGACAAAATGTTTTTATACAGCATAGCGATCTTTAATGGGAGAGTCAGAACGTAACATGATCTTCTTGTAAACTCTGTCACAGGTATCTCATTTGGCGGCAAGGCAAGAACTGTCCCTATACTACACATAGTCAAGTAAAATTACACTGATCTTTTACAAACAAATAGGTGCATATTATACATAGTGATAAGAGAATTTTCACATTTCACTCATGAAAACATGGGTGCATATTATATAGGTTGCGTATTATAATCAGAAAATTACGATAGTTACAAAATTTTAATAAAGAAAAACCAATGTTAAAGTATCAAATCTGTGTATGTTTTTGTCCCTGTTTGTAATTGAACAATATTTAATCTAGTGCTATTGAAGAAGAAAAAATTTGTTGACATAGACACAGTTAATGGGTGTGGATATGATGAGTGGGTCGCATAGGATAAAAAGTGACTCTTTTATGACAAAATATTAAATGCATTTCTTTTACAGTAAAACCTCTACCTTATGAACTCTCTTAGAATGAAGGACTCCATATAACAAAAATAATCGCCGGTCCCAAAAAATTCACCAATAAGACTATACAGAAAACCTCTATATTACGAACCTCCGATAATTATGAAACCTCCCAATTACAGAATAAAAATTGTACCCGTTCTACTAAAAACAAACCTCCATATAGCGAAATAAAAGAAGAATATTGTACTCGCTCTTGTAAAGCTGAAATCAATGCCATCCATGCAGGTTTTAATGCTGTTATTACGACCTCAACTGAATGATTCAAAGCATAGTATGTGTTGTTATTTCGAGTGAGGTAGAAAGGTAGACCTCGTCTTTCGCATATTTCAATCTTCCACAGTTCCATATTTGCGACCAGTTTTGTCTTTCACAGTCTCATGTTTTGCTCTTTCGTGGAGAAAAATCAAGGAAAATGATACGCGAAATTTTTTATATGTAGAATGAATCACCTTTTCCTCACATAATTTAAAAAATTAGATAAACATGTATTATATATACTTTTAAATATTTTTGGGATGCAATACCCCCACATCTTTATCTTCCTTCACATGTGAAAAGTTACAAAATATAAGCTGGTAGCAGGAGTTTTCTTTCTTTTTCACGACAGGGAAGCCCCGAGGGAAAGACTAAACTCTTAACTCTTGACCTTTCTTATTCAAGATTGGGTATTTGCTCAGGTTTTACGTAGTTCAAACGCTTAAGCTCTGCGTTTTATGCATCATTTATTATTGGTGGAGTTTCACGAAGTTTTTCAGGAATGTAACTCCCGAGAAAGATGAGGTCTACCGTATTTGGGAAATTAGCTCCTGCACGTTAGGCAACCACCATTCCTTTTTCTTGATCCTACTACGGAACTTAAATAAGACTTTATTTTCTGATACTTTTTTCGTGTTCTTTTATCTTGTTTAAGTCTCTCTTTCATTGATGTTCATTTTTCCGTCTCTTTTTCTATTTTTCTGTAGTCACCAATACAGAGGACAAATGATCTGTTCTTGCTGGGATGGAAACTAAACCCTATATTTCCCATTGCCTTAATTGCTTCTCTTTCGCAATTTCGTCTTTCACTGTGTTTTCAGGAACGTAACCCCTGCAAAAGACGAGGTCTGCCTGTATGTATAATTAAGTGTGTAAATTTATTAAAAACACGTAATAAAATATTAATTTTTTAATAAATAAATTTTCTATAGATAATTTATCGTTAGTAGCTCTTTGTGGTGAACGTTGAAGACCAACTGAATACGTATCTTTTATTTAAATATAGGACTTAAAAATATTTTTGCATTAATATTTTTTTGTGCTATATTTTCATTTAGTTTTAGTAGACTATTTACTGATATACTATCATCTCTAAAGTACATAGTGTTAAAAATAGCAAAATTTGCCATTTACATATTTTGAATACAGAAAAAGTAAATTTAGCATAAAGTAATCCAAGATTTGATCAATAATAATGATAAAGCTCAGTAGCCCAGTGATGCCCTACATCAGTGTTTCTCAACCGCCGGTCCGAGGACCAGTACCGGTCCACGGTCGATTGTTTGCCAGTCCGCAAAACTTTGGTGAAAATTTTAAATTCTTTATATTGCTACGAATCTTAGATCCTGTGGATACTGAAGACATCACGAGTATTATTTGTGAACATCTTGAAACACTTTCTCGAGCATTCGATGTCTATTACCCACCAGAATAAGAACCTGGATCATTAACATTTATGGATTATCGACCTGTTTGTAGTGAACCAAAGAACAAGGCTGGTAAACATTGAAGAGGAACAACTAATTGAACTATCTTCAGAATTAGGATTAAAATTAGCCTTTAACTCGATGAGTGTGACTAAAGTTTGGATAAATGACAAAGCTGAGTATCCAGCACTGTATGAAAATGCAATAAAGTTTTTATTGCCATTTTAAACAGACTGTGCGAAACTGCATTTTTTCAGCCATGACTGCCATAAAGACAAAAGAGAGAAACAGACTTATTATTATCAGTGCACTATGTTTAGCAGTTACCTCTCTTAGCCCAAGAATAAGAAAAAATAGTTAGTGAAAAGGAGCAGCAGCAATCTCATTTATTACCCGAAAGAATTACGACTTTTTAAAAATTGAATTGTAATTAAAGTCTTTTATTCTTATGGATTGTATGTTGTACTGAAATTTCTTGAAGAAAATAATAAAAGGGAATTTTTATTTGTAAGTAGTTTGCTAAATTTTACCGGTCCTTGGTGGGATGTTCATAAGATTTACCGGTCCGCGACAGATTTTCGGTTGAGAACCACTGCCCTACATCATAAATTGCCATATCATATAGATTGTTTTTCCTATGAAAATTGATCAATGTTACAGGAATGAGAAAATAATATATTGTTCTTGTCATAAAGTGAATTTTTTGGTAACATTCTTTAACTAAAATTTTAGTGTTGAAATAAATTACAACCCTGGGCTGGCCAAAGGGAGGACGCAGCAGATGCGAGGCATATGGACCCCCGAATAATGAGGCCTCAGAAGTTCTCAATTAATCAAGTATCGAGCGTAAATTTTGCAAAAACTTTTACTAAAAATTACTTGAAAACTGATTTCCAATAAAAGAACACCCCTTAAAAGTCATAATATTAAACTGAGACTCCATAAATCATTCATTATTACTATAAATATCTTTGGGCCCCCATTGATATTCGCATCCGGTCCCACTTCAATGCTTGGCCGACTCTTATAACTAACAATAATATGCTAATATGCATATATGATGAATCTGAATAAACCTCCATAAAAAGAACCTCCTTACAACAAAGTGCCAAAAATTGGGTCCCTTCAATTTTGTTATAAAGAGATATTACTATACCTTCAATTAGCAATAGATGTTTATAAATAGCTGTACATGGATTGATTTAAAATAACAGGAGCTACAAACAGCATTTAGGGACATTAGATTATAATAATAAACACAACTGTTGACATGAGCTACATTAGAAAATGGTCAGTTTTGAGCCTACTTTATGGAAAAGGAAATATTTTTCTATTATAAAAGTACATTATAAAATCTAAAATACTATCTTTATAACATCTTCCATTTGAACTGGTTCATATAATTAGTTTTGGGAACTATCTAAGTTTTCCAATATATAAATGCAAACTGCCAAAAATTAAATCTTGCTTTTAAGGGTTAATACATAGAAAAATTTTATTATTAAATTCTTCAAATGACTCCACTCAAATTTTATTTATGGACCAACAAAATAATCACTAATTTCTATTTTCCTTCCTGTCAAAATTAAGTGCTCCCTTGACAATCTAACTTCAGCATAATGCAATACTGGAGGCAGTGGTTGAGCGATAGCCTATTAATAGTAAAATTAATCACTTACATGTTTATCCAGCAAGTTTATTTGATTCAAAGCTGTTTAATTGTTAGTGGAATAGTGAGTGTCAGGATACTCCTCATATTCTTCCTCATAATCCACTTCTCCCTGAGGCTCTGGTGTTGCAATATACGTGGATGGTGTTGTGACAGGAACTGAATAACCCTGAAAATCATTAAGTTTTGGAATAACAATATCAAGCTACTTTGTGTATAAACAAAAGCAAAACATCAAATTTACTCAAAATGATTATGCCAATACAAGTATTATGCAAACAAATCAACTAAAACTCTTTTGCAGAGGATATAAAATCCTGGGCTGCTAAATTAAACCTTTCTACGGATTTTGCATGAAATTACAATGAAAAATTCCATTCCTCTTATGTGATCCATGAAATTACATTTACATGGATTACTTTTACTTTTCTATCACCTGTTTATTATAATAATAGTGATAATGGTAATGATTCTAAATTCCCAGATGAAGGTAGGAACCACCTTGTTTTTTGGAATCCATTAGTTATGGGAATAAGAAGGTGACCATCCTGGTCCCACAAATTTCCCAATGGAAAAATGTATTTTTATAGTTTGAAATACCATATTTAATCGATTGTAAGCTGACCTTTGTTTTCTTTTTTACCTCCTTAAAAATTGCCACTAGGCTTAGAATCGGATCTTAAAAATCAATGAACGAAAAAGTAAAGCAATCACTGCATTAGTGCCTGTAGTTACATTATAAGTCTAGATATAAGTGTATTCATATATAAGTAAACAATCTACTTTAAATATAAGTAAAAAGAATCACAATAATTGAATAGAAATAAATGTTTCCATAAATTCACTCCTGAGCCATCTCTACTATGCTTGTAATTTTGGGATTCCCCAAGCTATCTCAAGTGTGGGTGTGCACTTAATCCTAGGATTCCCCGAGCCAATTGTCATTTCCTCGTGCCTTTGCAAGTGTAAATTTTTGTCATTTACTTTGACGACTTTTTCAGTTTTTTTTAATAATCCCATAATGGGACGAATGCATTATTGTGAGGACTTTAAGAGAAAAGAGGTAGCATATGCAGAAGAAACATCAAATCTTGCTGCACAATGGCACTACGGGATTGATGAGTTGAGTGTGAGATGTTTATGAAGACAAAAAGAGAAACCAGGATATTTTTGTTGAAAGATTAAAAATCTGGGGCATAACTGGGACAAATTACATTTTAGTAAAAACTGTATTGATTACATGAATATAACATCATTTGTGTTATTGTAATTTTACTTGATACCTTTTATATTTAATTACGAATTGAAAAAACCGGGGCATTCATACTTTTTGGTATTTTTTTCATGACAAATCCTGGTAAACCAGGTCAATACACCCAACATGGAATTTTCCTCGTGTACCCTTGTGAAAAGTGGGGGTCGATTACAATCAATGTCGGATTACAATCAATTAAATACAGTATTACATCAAAATTATCATAGCTGTTATGTTAGGTAGCACTTGAAATGGATTTCAAATGCAAAGACAGGAATTCTTACTTTAGGTGGCCTCCAACCACAGCCTGGAAGAGGGAGTCCATCAGGACCAAGAGGACATGGTGCATCCAATCCTGGAACTCCCTGATCTCCCTTATCACCCTTGTCACCCTTACGTCCCCTTTTACCAAGAGGTCCCTGGAATTTAATTAGAACTGCCAATTAGTGCACTATAATGATACAAATCAACTTAAGATATGTGACTTGAATATATAAATTTATTCTGAAAAGAAGAAAAATACAGCATTTTGTAATAAAAACAATTTTTTTGTGCAACCTCAAAAATCCGGAATATTTGGCGAGCTGGCTGCTGGAGTGGTTCCTCTGGTTATTATTTCCCATGTATTTTTACAGTAAAGCTATGTCAGTTTAACATCCAACATGAATGGTATGTGTTTATGTGTATGTACATACACTTCACTTTTGGAGAGAATCATTGCCAACAAACTATGGATCTGTAGATAAGCAAACGGTGACCTTCTATGTGAACTGCTTCCTGGGAGATAGTCAGTCTCTCTTCCTTCATTCTGGATCCCATAAAACTCTTATCTAATTCTGCTATGTCAACATCACATTTTTATATATACAAAAGGAGTAGAGATAGGTGAAACTTTCCTTCAATGCCTTTTGATTCACTCCACTCTTCCCTTTAACTTGCCATTTATTTATCAACAAATCTACAATTCTCCATTTGAATCTCAATCTGAGGAATGAATGATTTCATACCTTTGTCCTCATAAAACCCAAGAACTGCCAACATCCACTACTCTAGTTTCCAGCCCAAACCACATCAAAAGGTCTCTTTCTAACCTCTGATTTGGAAGGGTTGCTGAATTTGCTCAGATAATATGTACCTGTCAGAGTTCTGCACTCATCTGTTGGTATTCAAATCCTTAACTTTTATCTATTAATATATTTTTTCTTCTGTATCTGTCTAGGGATTTTTTGTGGTTTTTTTACACCTCCCTCCTCTTCGTAGGTGTTTTTCTGCAGTGGGACATTTTTTCTGTGCTAAAAGAAGTGATTACACAGTTTCTTTTCCAATCCACAAAACTAACATCATTCTATGGTAATTCTCTTTGTCAACTAACAAAATTTGTAGTCAATATGTATGTTAAAGTCTGTAATTGAACTTGTATATAATTCTCAATCCTGACGAAAGGGTTAAATGTAAGAAGGGACTTCACAGTCTCAATTTCGCCCTAAATAAAGTCGTTTGTCTGTCTGTCTGTCTGTCATCTACAGAGGCTTTCCTAAATGAAGGCTATCCTCATGACTTGGTTTAGAAGGAAATACAATGGAGAAAATACACTCAACTTCAGTCCACCAACTTGGGTCTCGAGGTCACTAAAAAATCTTTGCCTACTCTGTTCTACTATTATCATCTATCACCCAACCATTCTTCCCTAAGCCCTGTATCATCTTTCCTGAAACACCTAGAAACCTCAGTGACATTCTGTAGTACGACTGACATTTCTCCACAGGATTTTCTTTAAGTTGAATCCTCTAGTACCTCATCAATAGAAACTATTTCTCTTTGCTAGCCCTGCATTACAAATTGCCTACCTCTCCCACTCCTGTAGATCCTGTACCTCTAAAAATGCAGAACTCAGCACAAAACCCAAAAACCAGAAATATCTGAAAACCAGGCACTTTAAAAGCCAAGCAGGACAATTTATACTATTCATGACCTAGTTATTTCAGAAAAGTTCAAGTACATGAAACAACTGAAATTATGTGAAATGAAAAAAAATAAGACACTGGCAGAAAAGAATCTTCTTTCATCGAAAATAAGCTACTCAACCTCTGACGATGAGAAAAAATTATCATCACATAGCCCTTGCCATAATATATATTTTCTAAGCAGAGAAGAATAATAAGTGCTAGAAAGGAAATACAACAATATTATTTCATTTTGTTTCCCTTACTCCATATGAACTTTATTTCATAATTCATGCATCAACTATACGCATAAATATATCACCCACAATCTGGAAAAATCCAAAAACTGGCATCCTGTAAGTCCCAAGATTGCCAAATCTTGGACTTTTTACTGTACCTACTACCAATACCAAGCATTTACATGGACCTTAACACTCCTAAACTTTTAGTCGCTGGATTTAAATGCCTGCACATAGGGTCCTGCTGCAGATTTCTTTTGAAAATCACGCATAACATGAACTATTGGTGTTAAAATGTTCAAATGAAAGCATTTTACTTTAAAAATAAGTGAAGAATTGCCTTATTTTGTGTTCTAAATGAAAGAAAGGCACATACTGTCTTACAAAATTATTATAATAAAAAAATGCAAATACAACAATATTTACTTTCTGTAGGCATGGTTCCTAGTCACTCCCACAGCTTTCACCGGTGTATAGAGATGTCTCATAAGGCTGTTTATTTCTTGAGATATGACAGAGGGACTGAGGAGAGGGCATTAAAATTTGAGAGAGATAGGCTTTCTCGAATGTCTGTTTCCATTTTAGTTCTCCTCTCTCCTCAGCCTTTGACCTAAGGAATTTTTGCCTTGACCAGCCATGACATAATATTTCTGGGATTTTATTTTCCAAAGCTCCTGATTCCAGGTCAAATACAGCATATGTAAGCTGTTTCAGAACTAAGCAGGACATATAAGCTACTTTAAGCAGCGAGCGAATACATTTGATGGAACATACGTTCCATTTGGCATTTAAAGGTTACAATCTGCACAGTCTGGCACATGAAAAGTGTACCTCTAAAATGCCCTCTTTTAGTAGTAAAGCATCCTATGCCATCTCCTTCAACATAAGGACTAACCAGGTTCTTCCTAAAAATGAGTTATTAGGCATTTCTTTTAAAAAGAAAACTTGCCTATTGCATTCAATTCATATATGTATACACATGAGCACCGTGCATATTTCAATGAAATTTGGAAATTTGGATTTATGTCAGAATAGAAGGTTCTGCCTCTTAGCCACCTAACCCCTGGCCTCCGCTTGGCCCTTGCTCCAGCCAACACACCTGTGTAGATAAACCCCCTGCATAGCTTAGTGAAAGAGGGACAGTTGTGTGATTATATATTCCTTATACAAAATTTGATACACCTATCTTAAGCCATTCTTGAATTACAGTCAAGCATCACTAATTCAAAAAGCTTGGGATCTGGGCTGTTCCAGAACACAGATAATTTTGGATTAAAAACAATGGGGTACTCTGGGGGTGGAGTATATGGTAAGAGTACCAGCGCATACATATTTCATATAATAAATAAAAGTGTTTGTTGAAAATATAGCGTAATAGAAAATAAAATGTCTACTACATATTCCAAGTAAAATTTATATGAATTGCCAGCATTTAAAATCAATAATATATATAATTCTTTTTCTTATGTTCTGTGAATGACAACCATCACAAACGAAACAAAACAATGTGAAAAAGCGATAACAAAATATTGTATACTACCATATCGGCAATGATTACACATACATTGTTAATGTATGCGTAATAATTCTTAATGTCATACACTGTTGTTGTTCCAACATGGTACATGGAACAAAGCTGCCGCACCGACAAACCTCGGTCGAGTTTATTTAATAACTGCACTTTTTCCTGAATGGATAGCATCTTGTACTTTCGTTTACAATTAGAAGAATTTCCAGCATTATTACTTTTATTTGATCTCTTACAAGACATGGTTAGGGTAAATTAAATTAACACTAAATTGTATTTAAAAAAAAAATGCACTAGATACTGCACCTTTGTTTATATTTGTAATGTTCAAATACACTGCCTAGGTTTGGAATAGACTGTAGTGCCACAATACCATGGTGGCCGGTCGGGAAAATACATAGTTGGGAATCAGTCTTTTTGGATTACAGGTGGTTTCGGACTAACAAATTATGGATTAACGATGCTCGACTGTATAAGCAAATGTTATTTTACCTTTCCCTCTCTTCTTCTGGAGGAGGGTGACAGAATTGTCCCTACAATGAAAACCTGGCTTGAAGTATGGACTACCTTCATATAAAATTTGGTGGCTCTATCTGTAGCCATTCTCAAGTTTTAAGTGGACATACAAACAGACATACAGACCAAAACTTTGCTTTATATATTTAGATTTGAAGACAAAACGAATCACTCAGGTTAAATCACCCAACCTTAACAGTTGCTTCACTGGAATTAATTTTTTGGTTTTACTTGTACAATATTTACACAAAATAATATATTTTCAGGTGCTGTCGAGCATAGTAAAACATTTTTTTCATAAGAAGCTGGGAAAAGTGGCCACAAAATATGTTCTATTGCATACACTTACTGACAGTATTTTCCAGTGTATAAGATGTACTTTTTGTCACAAAGGTGTCCTAAAATCATGCTGTATTATATAATGAATGTTTAAACAGAAAAGATATTTTGTTTAAAATTTAGATATGAATACTTTTCAAATTCTTACAACACTGTTTACATCACAACTTTCTATGCAGTATATTTGTAACTCCATTATTTTTTTCTCTTTTTTATTTTTTGTGGTGAATATATAATGTTTTTATAACTCATATCATGCACATTGAATTATCCAGCCATTTCGTAAATTCCTAAAGAATTTTTAACGATTATCTCATATTTTTGGATTTATTGTGATTCTATTTCCTTGTATATATGACGCATCTTTCTGGAGATGATAAATTTGGAAAATGTACTTCTTACATGAGAGTAAATACTGTATTTTATAAAAATTATGAAACTAGTAGATGATTTTTAATCAATAATTAACTTAATGTTGTTTTCAACGACTGATAAATCTTTTGTCCTTATCCAAACAAATGTTT
Source organism: Uropetala carovei (assembly GCA_036926305.1). Classification (NCBI taxonomy): domain Eukaryota; kingdom Metazoa; phylum Arthropoda; class Insecta; order Odonata; family Petaluridae; genus Uropetala; species Uropetala carovei. The sequence continues at coordinate 29,227,675 of JAXCHB010000011.1, forward strand.
TTATGTGTAAAAAAATTTTGAAGCTGGAAAGGGTCTTATTTTTAGGGATATCTTATAGACCGGAAAATATGGTACAGTATTTTTTCCCGTCAATAATGCACACCTAGTAGATACTGTGCATCACAGTGTTTTTAACGCCCGTTAAAATGTATAGATACTGTACAGTTGAAAATTTTCACCAGATTGGTAATTAGAAGTTCTTTGAATAAATAAATAACAGAATCAACTGATTTGTCTTCCCGGTTTTGTTGAGTCTTTTATCTAATGAATAATGATGTAAGGCTTTCTTTTTTCCGGTTTTTTCTTAAGGGACAATGCCATACTTCGTCATTAAATAAAATGTCCATGGAAAACAAAATTAAATCAAGGCAGAAATCATACACTGCATAATTTAAATGTGGTGAAATTAGCAAAAGAAAAAGGTAATCAGGAAGTTGGAAGAAAATTTAACATAGGAGAATCCAATGTTTGAGAATGGAAAAAAAGTGAAGAGGATTTAAAAAGTTTACATCGGAGGAAACATGCGATGCAATGCAGAAAGTGCTTCTGGTCAGAACTGGAAAAATTATGATTGGGTTGTTTTAGAAAGGTCTAAAGGTTATAGAATTTGAAATACTCGAGTTTTACTTGAAGCTAAAAATTGGTCTGCATATCATTCAATCATATCTTCCATATTTCTGGAAAAGATTTTAAATTTCAACTCCAAATCTTACTACAGAATTTCATTATATTTGGTATTTAGAAAATAAGAATAATTTTCTCAGATAATAGAAATTTTTTTCGTGTAACTCTATTAGAGCTGCACCTTTGCAAGAAACAAAAATTGAAAACTGAACTGCTACATTTACTGAAGAAACATATTTATGGTATGCTTCTAGCAGGCATTACTTCAAACAGCTTAGCTATAACATTTTCAAGAATATATTTTTTTAAATCAAGTTAGAACAATATGTAAAATATCAGTGGCAGGGGCAGCTATGCTGTCTACGATGGGTATTATGCCAAATTTCTTGCATTGATGCTCTGAAGCATGTAATTTTTGCTAAAATTGCAAGAGCTATAGCTCTCCCCTTAATTGCATTTCATGGAGGCCCAAAGAAAAATTTTCAGCCAACTGTAACCGTTTGCTATTGTAGTCATCTTAAAGTCTAGCCTTCCACTAGTATTCTATTTTTCTTGAGAGTCATTAAACACATTTCTGCTTTCATCTCTGTCTTCCATTTCATAATAGAACATTTCCTGGATTCCAGTACATAAGGTAAATCTTTTATATACGCTAGGATACTAATCCATATAGTCTTAATGGCTCTTCAGAATTGTTCAAGTCTTATTGGTGCCTTCCATTAATATATGAAATAACATACAATTTCACCTGAATAAAGATTCAAACCTATCTTTCTATCTACACATGACTCAAATTATTTTATCATTTCATTTATAATGCCAGACATCCAGCCTCCAACTCTTCTCCTCTGCCCTGGGAATACATTTAAATAAGGGGAGGAGCGACCTACAAACTCGGATGTGAAAACTTCAAGCATTATGATAGGTAGGATGTTAAAAAATTGTATATATGCATATACATTAAATAACTTAGTATCAAATTCAACAGAATAAAGTCACGTGTCTTTCCACAAACATGATTCAACCTACAATTGACAATATAAAATTTTTGTAATCCACAAACGCATACACAGTTTAACCTCAAGGGAATGATGTTTTCACTGTTAATACTAAGGATTCAAACCTAATTAAATACTTGGCTTGATTCAAAGCCAATTCAGAGGACATTTTGGCCTTTAGCTCCATATTATATCCATCCAAAATAATTTTTAAGTTAATGCAAATATATAATGTTTCAATTTCTTACAAAAAGTGAACAAATATTTAGCAATTGCAACATAAATTTTAGGAAATTGTTATCACTTAGATGGTATTCGAAGATATTTTCAATTTCTACTCCAATAAATTCTATAATCTTGGTTGAACATCTACTCCCAATGTTTTGAAATTGAGACTGATAGAAAAAATGTAACTTTTTAACACCATTAACCCGTGGCACACTGAGAAATCAAACTGGGGGCAAACACATCAAAGATACTACTAGCTTTTAAGAAAATAATTTTTGGCTTTTTTCACCAGCCATTCTGTGTAATGATAGCAGAAATTAAAAAACCTTATTAACTTCAAAGTTATAGATGCAATGATTCTGCCGCTTTTAAAAAGACAGAATAATTTAACATTCCACATACGTGATAAGTAAAATTTTTAGCAGTCTGTATTAGTAACTAATCCACAAATGTTTGCAATAAAAAGAAAGGAAATAATGAGTTTGTATATAAGAAGAATTGAAGGCTATGACCAAAAGTGCAATCTACCTCTAGGTTGGGAATGATTTTCTTACTTTATTCCATTTTCAATCATATTTCTAGTTTTGCTTAGTTGCCTTGGGTTGGGTTGGTGTTAGGAATAGATAATTTTTACTTTCACTCTATTTTGAGTATAATTTTGTTGAAAAGTTTTAACATAGGTAGACCACATAGTAAACCCAAATCTATAAGTAGACTGCATAGTAGATATCAAACCTGTTGGTAGATTGCACCGTAGATAACTGTGGAATTAAACTGTCAAGCTACAAAAGAAATTTTCTTCTAAATTATTTCAAAGATTCATCACTTTCATGGCAGAATGAAGTGTATAGCAATAATGCAAAGTGTCTTTAGAATATAAAAGTAATATGAAGAGAGTTCAAAAAATTGTGATTTTGGTAGTCCTGAATATACAATAGAAATTGTCTCATTCCACCCAATAACCAATTTATATCAAACTAAGATGTAGCCCAAACCTCTAGCATTATTTTGCTCACAGAATTGGTCAACCAAGACAGGGAGTAAGATTACATGTTTTTATTTCTGAGCCACCAAGTTAGAGATGATGAAGCAACGATAAAATTATTCACCCCTAAAACTTTGCTTATTATCTGTCTACAAGAAAGTACTTGCAGTCTTACTTCAAACAGGATCAATAAAGTGTACACTTTCACTGAATAATCTGATGACCTTGTGAGATAAAGGATGAACTAAAAGCGATGCAGTCATTGGAGTCAAACCAAGCCAAAGATTGCAGACACCTAGTCAAGTGTTCTCTCTTAAATGTTATCAAGATGTATAACAGTCTTCACAACAATGCTCATGCTTATCTTTTCTTCTCCAACAGCCACCATTGAAACTTTCAATATTGTGTGGAATATACTCCTCTGATTTCTTACAAAGAACTTATTCTGCTTTGCTCTCATTTAAGTCAAGGAAATTGTCCGCTTTTCTTCAAAAATATGTATTTACAAAAAAAATTTCCAGCTATGTAAAAAGATACCAAATCTGTTTTTGCAAAAACCACTCCATTAATTCTCTGGATTGGTTAACGAAATGCATCTATTTTTACTGGCAAAAGCAACCTCAAATTATTGCATCATAAGTGGCCTCACTATGAAGGCCCAGACAAACCTACAATCTTTGAAATAATACTTGGCCTAAGTCATCTATGCTGAGCATGTTTTAAAATAACAGACAATATTCCATCCTCAGATGTAAGCTGTATTGCTGAAACAGTTCACATAATATTTTTACAATAAGCCAACTCGGGTTTGAGATCAAACTGCTTCAATTCTAAAAGTTATATCCAGTTTCAGGTTTGCAAAAATCATCAGATTTTTATGGTTTTCATTTTTAGTGTGGTTCAGTTCCAGTATCTCATTCAAAATGAGGCCATTATAACAGTCACTAAATATGTTATATGTAACATATGTTACAGCAGAGGGCTGATACATACTTTATATAAAAAAGCAGTTTGTATTAATCAAGTGTGTCTTAATGAAGTTTTATTGTCAATAAAATGATTTAGACAATTTAAAAATCTTGGCACAAATCCATGCATTTCATCTGAATAGCAAAATGCACAAAAAAGTACAATACAGAAGTTTTTTACTGTGTTGTTATTAACTGATTGTTTTCTAGATAACAGGTCCCATGAACAGCAAAATGGCAACTGAGTAATAATGACTCAAGACAATTTCTAAAATCACAACACAACAAACACGTTCTTTGAGAGACTCACCATACTAATTATAATAGAAAATTGTATTTTAAGGTATTGTATTTGGGCCCCATATATGACTCAATGACATCCAGCTGTTTTTATTCCAGTATCTCTTAACACTTCTTGTAGACTGTCCTGGTCCACCAATTGCACAGCCACTATGATCCATTGCTTTATTTCCTGTAATGCAGTTGGCAGTGGGAGCAAGTATCCCTGATCTTTCAAGGCAAGGGCTATGAGATTAGCGAGAACTCTGCCACAAAGCAATTAGACTCCAAAATTCCTGAGTTTCCATTTTGCTTTACATGTGACATGAGTGACACACATGGCTATAGTTATAAGTAACAAAGCTCTAACAAAACCTCTTGATTTTTTTTATCATCTGTGCATTAGGATATTCAGATTAAAGACAATGTTAGTTGTGATAAAATTTTTAAAATTACTGAAATCATTTGAATAACTATGTGTGTGAATATATATATTTTGAGTAATACTGGGTATATACATATATATATATATATTAGCACTGATACTATTGGAATAGGCAACACATGCATTTCAACATAATTTTACTTACAATTACATGGGGAAATGTATGAAGCATTAACCAAGTTGGCGGCATTTCTCATTTTTCAGTCTCTATTATGTTTCAGAGAATGATAAGGTTGTATCTTCTGGTTCAAAGAGATCTCTTTATATATTAGATTTCTTTGACATTTTAAACATTTGTCCAATTAAATGCAAAATTCTAACAATGAAATAATTAATGAAAGAATTCAGTTATAGTGTGGTTATACATCTAAAAAATACATACTATTGATTTCTTGATTTAAATTGTACAACACTTAATCCAGCCAAATGAAAATTGAATTAAGTAAATGAGCACAACTTTATCAAAGATTTTCAGGAAACTGTACATTGTGGTATGAAATATACCGTTGTCAGAAATGTAGAAAAACAAAAAAATCTGGCAATATCCAGATCCCAAGTGTTTAGGATTTTCAAGGTTGCACTGTAAATAATTCCCATCTCTAATTCTAAACTACCACAGTCAGTTATTTATTTAAGACTGATATAAGCAGGTTAAATATTTACCAAAAAATCTATTTAAAAAACATTAAAAGAAAAATAAATATCCAAAATTTTCTCTGGAAATTAGATCAAGAACTAGGTTTGATGGTCTTACTGCATTGATCAGGCTATAAGAAACCTGCCTTATTCTGTAATTTATGTTATAGATAACTGCATGATTATATTATAAAGTTTAATTTCTTATGTATACAAGTAACACATTATTCATTAAATGAGAACATCAACAATATTTTACCATATTCAACAGCTTCAGCTCCAAAGATTAGAAATACATATCCTCATAATTAGCACCTTAATTTATATACTTCCCACATGAAAAATCCAGAGAAATGAAACATCTGAAAAAAATTCTAATTGATACGTAGCAGAAAGATTTTAATTGCATTAGACTCACATCCTTAGCTTTTAATATAGAATCTAGATTAATGGTAAAGTACATAGCTTTTTACTTTTGCCTGATTAATGCACTTGTTAGAAACCTTCTATCCTTTAATTTTTTTATTATTGAAATTGCTAGTTTTATCTCGTTAAGTGGCAATAATAGTTTTTTAAAGTTTCAATTTCATTCTTCCCATTTTATTGATATACTATAAATAAAAAAATGACAACTCACAGATTCTCCTTTAGCTCCCTTTTCACCCTTAGGTCCCTACGAATGAAAATCAAGCAAGTGTATTGGCAAATTACACGTTGATAGACTTCTAACTCATAAAAACAAATTGAAATAGGAAATAGATGAAAAATGACACTCACCCACACTTAGGTGATGATGGTTCCAGAATAAAGAATGAATATGAGAGTACTTCAGTAGATCAAAATGGGGTAGTTTAATAAGAGCATTTCATTTCCAAATATGAATTTTTTAAAAAGAAATAGATAGAATATTGCTTTGTATTATCAGTTTATCTTTAACGATTACTTCATAAAATGGATGATAATCATTGCTTCCATGACTTAACATACAATAAAATATAACTGTTCATAATTGCAATAATGAGCATTATGCTTAAAAGTAAATTAGTAATGTAATAATTGATAATAATTTACTTCAATAGTTTGTGTTATGAATTCAGTCAAGATGGCAATGATCATTCAGGCATCCACTCTACCAGTGAACAAATTATTTGAGATTAGAATTTACATTTTTAATAAAAGACTGGTTCATTTAAATTATGAAAATTGAAAAGCAAAAATATACATATAGAACATTCATATGAAATCAGCCAGAAGTGTGGTAGATTTTAGTAAAAGCATAAGAAATAGTTACTGTGGAGTATGTTAGTTAAGGTTTTTCAGTCATGCTCACATGCAAATTTCAGCTATTATTATTTTATATAGAGGACAACCAATGTCTAGCAAGGAAAATAATATTTCTACCTCAAGATTTATGTGAATGAATTAAGATATTTTTGACTTAAATTAGTAATCTAAAGCAATGAAGAAAGCAGGGGCTACCTCTGCACCAGGGATCCCATCAGTTCCCTAAAATACCAAAGAAAATTCAAGTTAGTCTTTATGATAATAGACTCAAGATGTGATGGCAACAAATCATAATTAAGCTTAATCTATGAGAAAATTCAGTACAGCAATTACAAGTAATAATTGCAAATATGAGTAAAAGAATATGATCATGAGAAACATACTACAGGCTAAAATTTTAATTCCATTAACACTACTCCCCTAATTCTCAGTTCCAGTTATCAGGAAGTATACATGGTTTGCAGCCAAGATAATTTTGAGTAAATATTTGGAGGGAATAAAATACTTCATCACTGATTGTTAAAGAAAATTTTTACCTTGTTCCCTCAAATAAAAACCACAAATACCCAGATAGAGAACTATTACTGAGAGAAATATGGTATTTTTGGCAAATTACATGTGCATGCATGCATGTGTGTGTACACAAACACAGTTGAGTTCTTTTGAGCAAATTACCAATAAATACTTCAATACCATTTCATACCATATACCTGGGATACAAATAAATCGAAGCTAGTCTTTAATAAATACAAATTTCTTCAAGAATGAAAACACTATGTCATTGATCTTAAACATTAACCATTCCTACATTTAATTAAAAATTCTCTGCCCAGTTTAGTTAAAATTTTTAAACTAATAAAATTTAAAGAGCTTGAATAATGATGTAAAAATATAACATTTGATAAAACAATTCAAAGCCTGCTTATATTCAAGTGCTGCATTATCACTAGGAATTTGTCAAAATTACAATAATACAAGGTGTGTTAAAAAAGTTCAAGAAGTGACCGTGCAGAATGCCACCCGTAATGCACACATTGGATGCACGTGGAGTGGGTAGTAAACTGACTGTAACCCACACGTAGCAGTTTGTCTGAAGTAGCTCGGGTGTTTTGTTATATAGTTACGACTGGTTTTGTGACTGCATTTTTTCCATTATGTTGTGTTTTAATATGGTGTCTGCAAAGGAGTCAAGAATTTGCATGAAATTTTGTTTCAAACTGGGGAAAATAACTGCAGAAAACCACATAATGTTGCACCAAGCTTACGGTCATGAAGCCTTGAGTCAAACAATGACTTATGAATGGTACAAATATTTTTAAAATGAATGAACTTTAATGGATCATGATGAGCGGTCTGGCCAACCTTCAACTTCAAGAATATAACCTGTCATTGCCCAGGTGAAAGAAGTTATCTATGGAAATCGTAATCCGACTGCCCAAGAAGTAGCAGGAGAGACTAAAATACTGATTGGCTCATGTCACACAATTTAACCAAAGATTTAGGGATGCATCGGGTCTCAGCGAAGTTTGCGCCAAAGCTCTTGACTGATGATCAGAAAAACGAATGTGTTTCCATCTGCAAAAATCTCCTCCAAAAAGCAAATGAGGACAAAATTTTTTTGAAAAACATCATCACCAAAAATGTGGGCCTACAGCTATGACAATGAAAGAAAACAACAAACCTCACTGTGGAAGAGTGCTGCTTTACCATACCCCAAAAAAGCACAACAAGTTCACTCAAATGTGAAAGCAATGCTGCTTGTTTTTTCAATTATCACAGCATTGTTCATAATGAATTCATTCCTCGAGGCCAGACAATTAATCAAGTCTACTATCTGGAAGTTCTGAGATGTCTGCAGGATGCGGTATGAAAAAACCACTGGAAATGTGGACTGCAGAAATGTGGCACCTTCATCACAACACCACAACTGCTCACACAGCTATGTCAATTCGTGAATTCTTGGTGAAACAAACATTCAATTCCTGTCCTTCCACATCCCCCCCCCCCCCATTCATCTAACCTCTCCCCTCCGGACATTTTTCCCATTCCCTAAACTAAAAATGACCCTGAAAGGAAGAAGATTTGAAACAGTGAAGGACATCATTACGAATACAATGAATGGCCTGAAAGCGATACAACAAACATCCTTCCAACAGGGCTTCCAAAAGTGGAAAAGGCAGTGGGAGAGGGAATTACTTTGAAGGGAACATTTCTCATTAAGTTGTAAGTTTTGAAATAGTTTTTAAACAAATTTTGGGAACTTTTTGAACATACCTCGTATATGAAACAAAATAGGAAATTTTTATATGATAATTTAGGTGACATTTGAGTGTTCCATTATCTGTTGAGGTTATTTTATGAAATTTTTAGTAGTGGTAGTATACTTACTTAAATTGGTAAAAAATATGTGAATTATCAGCTCATTATATCAGCGTTACCTTATATGTATATTATTTTAAAATGTTGATGCATTATATTTTAACAAGTTATTGCAATTAAATATCCAAATAATAAGATTTTACAAAAGAAGCCAAGCCCAATCATAATACTACATTTCACTGAACTTCAGATTAAACCTCCTCATATGTTGATATTAACTTGAAATTACAAGAAAATGTCACAACTCATTATTATCAAACTCAACATAGTTATTGAACGACAATGTTTCTCTTAGCAAGTTCATATTATTAGAGGATAGTGATATATTACCTCATCCTACAGAAGTAAATGGGCCCTATCATCACAGCATATAGGCAATCTATAGAAGGCCACCAAACTGATATATCAGCTGTTAGAAGTATTTTGAGCTTTTGTAACAATGGAAAAAGTGCTATAAAGTTACAAAAAGTTTTGATTTCAGTAAAGATTGATTTCATTTCAAAAGTATTGAATTAGATTGAAGAAGTAATAATACAATCGATAGTGTTAATTGGTGATAAAATGGAACATGAAAAATTAGTGCCTTAGCAACATGCTGAATCAGTAAAGGGTACTTATTATGCAAGTACTTGCTTAGAATCAAAAGAGCTTGAGAAGCTACAGAGATTTAAAATAGACATTAATACAGGATTAAATATAATTTTTCAATGATGATAACCCTTTAGTGGTTGCCTGAAAAAGTTACAGTCATTCTCACGTCAATAATCTCTAAACTTTATGGCAAGGGTAAAACCTGAAATAGCATAAGAGTTGGATAAATAATTTTGAAATTGAAGGAGGGCAGCATGCCATAATAATGAACCTAAGTATTTTTTTAAGGTTATACCAGGAGTCTCCAAACTTTTTTACAAGTGGGCCACTTGGACAATAAATTTTGTTCGGGGGCCAAATTATTATATTAAATTTTTGAAAATATAGGTGCACAATATACAAATGTATGCTATTTTTGTATTAAACAGTGGTTTAGTGAATTGGGTATATTACAATTTTTCGACATGTCAAATCTAACTTTTATTTTTTCTTCACCGAATATGGATCGAAATAAATGGAGCACAACTAGTTTATAAAGTAGAAAATATTCAGTCTTATTCCTGGAATGAAAATTACTTAGAAGTAAAAATATGTAATAATAAACAATCATAAATTGAAATAATATGAAATACATAACGAACTAATGGCTTTTTTCATTTTCATTAAATTTTTTTGTTACGTTATCCAAAAATCATTTCATTATTTTGTTACGTTACGCATAATGTTTTCCAACACTGCTTGGTTGTTATATCTAGTAAAAAATGGCAGAGACTTATTACAGGTCGAGGGCCACAATAAATGGAGGCATGGGCCACACGTGGTCTGCTGGCCATAGTTTGGAGGGCCCTGGGTTAAACCATAGATCTTCAACCTTTTTTTGAATCACTGTCCACTTTTACTAAAATTTTGTTATTTGAAATAAGTTCACTGCTCATTATATGTACATGTCAACTTAACAATATAAACATTCATCAAAAACCCTAAAATGCCCACTGGTGGGCACCATCACCCACCTTGAAGACCACTTTTTTACAATTCCTGCACATTAAGCATTTTTATATTGATTCATTATAACTATAATACCATTAATCTGTTAGTTTTCAGAATGCTATATGGAGTTGAATGAGAGCATATATAAAAACCTATGAGTCAAGAATGGTATTGCCAATTTCAGTCATACTTTAAGGATTTACTTGACCTTACCCCTTTTAAATTTAGACTGATCAAAGTCTATAGTAAAGTCATGGATTTGATTCCAGTGGTGTTTCTTCTCTCCATATGAATGACATAGGACGAGCTGAAATGTAGTGTGCAAGTGTATTTTCACTACCATTTTAAAATTACTTATATCATATTAACTTGGGACGTGAACCAAAGAATGCCTAAAAGAATGACAATTTATTTTCCTACTGTCGATTTTTGAAAGGGTCCAGAATACCAAAACTGCATGTTTTTTAGAGAAAAATCATTTGTCCTCATGGAACCCTCATTGTTGGAGCTTTTACAAAATTGCATAATCCTAATGAATGGAATTTAGTATAGATTCTTTTGCTAATCTTAAAGATTTTATATATATATATATATATATATATATAAAAACTTACGGAAGAGGAAAGGTAAATGAGGATATTTACGGCAACTAGGTTTTGAAGGAAACCCAGTGAGCACTTACCGGAAGGAGAGCCGCTGGGGTGTTGGAGAGACACATTTGTAGAAGTTGTTGGAGCTTTCGGGATGACCTCTTCGTCAGCACAAGAGAGAGACAACTGATTTAGCAGTGACACTGGGATGGAGGTGTGGGGGTGGAAGGGAAGGGTGCATGGAAAGGTCGGGGATTGGAGGATGCAGGAGGGGGAGATGTGTCTCTCCAACACCCCAGCGGCTCTCCTTCCGGTAAGTGCTCACTGGGTTTCCTTCAACACTTAGTTGCCCTATATGTATATATATATACACACAGGGTGTTTCAAAATTATTGCGACAAAATAATAGTGCAAAAGCAGAGAGTAACTAGATCGAAGATGCTCGTATCTGTTTTGCGCTAAGCCCATCCGTTTACAAGAAAAGTAGGTGTCTGTATTTTGACGCCACATCCTGGCATATACTTTGAATTGAGAACGCAGGCGGCGCGTGCCGCTGCCGACCGTTTGAGTTTCCTGCCGCTTTACAAGTCAGCTGCACGCCCAATTCTACTGAGCAACCACTTCAGGGCATAGCGCCACACTCCTGCTATCATGGGGGCACTCGGTTGAGCGGCAGAGCATCAACCGACGGAGGGGAGGAAACTGGGAGGGAAGGCGAAATGCCTCAGGCAGTGGCTTAGCAGAAGTGAGGTCTTGAAAGAGAATGCTAACTTTCTCCCACACCCTCTTCTTGAAATGATCGTTTTGACTTGTTTATGGGGCTATCTAAAAACAATTGTCTACAGTACGCCGGTCAAGATGGAGGAAGATCTCTTCCCGAGGATCATGGATGCATGTCGGCAACTCTGCCAAAATCTTCCAGCGTGTCTGCCGTTCTCTACAGCACTGTTGCGAACTTTGTGTTGAAGTTAGCGGTCGCCATTTTGAACACTTGCTATAAGTCGACCACAATTGCTAAATAAATTTAGCAATAAACATTTAAAATAACCCGCGTTAATGTTTCATTTACTTGTCTCTCATCCTACCAAATGTCTCCTGCTAAAGGCGGTTCACCTCTGCCGTTACTTTCTCAAGTCCCATGGCCCGCCCATCCCTCTGTTTTTACCGTGATCGCATTCTCAATTCAAAGTTTGCGCCAGGACGTGACGTCAAAATACAGACACCTAGTTTTCTCGTAAACGGATGGGCTTAGCGCAAAACAGATACGAGCATCTTCGATCTAGTTACTCTCTGCATTTGCGCTATTATTTTGTCGCAATAATTTTGAAACACCCTGTATATATATATATATATATATATATATATATATAAAAGTACAGGTAGACCCCGATTTATGTTGCCCTGTTCAAAGTTACGGAAAAAAAATTTTGTTATACGAACCAAAACCCTAAAGTTACGAAAAAAATTATTTTTTCATTGCAAATATCATAAAGAAAATGAGTAAGACAAGGAAACAATAATATTACTAATCAATAATGACACAGTAATAATGATTACAAGAGAAAATGCTAGTTTAAAATACATGTACCGTATTTTTGGGTAGATAAAACGCACCTAGTAGATAAAATGCACTTCAAAATTTTCATAGGTTTTTTAATTGTATAGATAACATGCAGAAACTTTTCTCTTAAAAAAATACGTCTCTATCAACAAATAAATAACGATAAAATAGCCTATTTTACATGTGGTATCACAGGTGCTTTTGTTATAAAATCGTAATTAGTAAAAATAATTAAGAGCCCATGGAAAATGGAAAAGCAAAAACATTCAAATCATACAGAGCTCAGCATAAATTAGAAGTTGTTCAGTTAGTAAAAGAAAACGGCAATCGTGCAGCTGGTATAAAATTCAATGTAGGCGAATCTAGTGTGAGAGAATGGCGAAAAGACGAATCGGTTCTTAAAAAACTGCATAACGGAAAACATGCCATGCGTTATAGGAAATGATTTTGGCCAGAGCTTGAAAAAGAACTTTACGATTGGGTTATTTTTGAAAGATCGAAAGGAATGAGACTCTCAACAACTCGAGTTTTACTTCAAGCATAGCACATTGCATAAGAGTAAAACATTGTTGTTTTTAAAGCATATCCATCCTGGGGATTCAGTTTCATGATGAGGAATAATTTAAGTGTCCGTGCCAAGACAAGCATTGGCCAGAAATTACCTGTAGATTGGGAAGCCAAGGTGATAAAATTTAGACAATTTGTAAAAGAGAGCATTTCCGGAGATGAAGAATTAAATCATTTGTTTCTAATTAAGAATATTTTGTTTAAAGAAATTTTGTTACTAGTTAAAATTATTTGTAATTCTCTTTGAAACAAGTGAAATAAAATGAGATTTTCCTTTGTGTATCGTGCACTATCATATTTTTCATTTTTCAAACTTTTTTGTATAGATAACACATGCGTTATCTACCAGAAAATACGGTAATTAAAAACAGATTCAAATATTATAATTAAAAATCCTAGTTAAAACCTAAAATCTTGAAAGAATGAAATCGTGAATGGACGGAGTCGCAAATAGAAGGAATCTCAAATGTATGGAATCTTGAAAATTAATATGTATTTATTTAAAGACAACCCTTTTACAACATAGCGTTAACTATTTTTATTTTCACCTGCTATCTTGAAACAAAACAGCGCCTTTTTAAATATTTAAAATCGAACAGTCTGGACGAAATTCACTTTCTTTGGAAGAAAACTGAACGCTGAATGCGTGCTCTAGCGAGGTTTTCTGCATCATATAATGTTGTCGAAAATAGTATGCAAAGAGACATATTTCTTGCCTTCAGATGACCGTGGGATCAGATAAAATTTTTATCATAACAGATGGCAGATTTGATCATATTATGTGGAGGAAATTTTGTTACAATAATTTTTTATTTTAGAATCTGCATTTGTTTACAATAGGCAGCTGTTAAAAATAACCAGTAATAATAATAAGTGGCATCTACTCTACTCTGGAGGAACATAACCTTCCTTATTTTAGTTATTTCTTATGGAGAAAATTCTCTCGCTTAACGTATTTGCACTTAAGAGTAATGTTTTTACGGAATGCAACTACTATGCTAAGCGACTGATATTTCTAATATTAACAGATGTTTAGAATAATAGTTTTCTGTAATTAATGTCCTAAGAAACATATAGTGACATTTTACTATATTTAGGAGAAGATTTTTTTGCCATAGGAATATATCTCACCTTTTATAATGGGAGTCAATGAGAAATTATACTTCAATTTACGAATTTTTGATTTATGAAAGGTTTTTGAAGAACGTAACTCTTTCGTAAATTGGGGTCTACCTGTAGAGAAAAAGGTAGTGGATGTGGGGAGGGAGATAGACTGGAAGGTAGTTAGGGAGGGATAGAGTTAGAAAAGGGTGGGAGGAAAGAGATAAAGAGGAAGAGTGATGGAATGGGAGACAGACAGACAAACGACTTTATTAAGGGTGAAATTGAGACTATATAGGGAGCAGAGGGAAGTAGAGAGGTGAAGGAGTGGTAGGAAAGTGAGGCAGAGAGAAAGAGGGAGGGAAGAGAGGATGAGTAACAGAAGGGTTTTTTATATAAGATAGGAACTTGTGACTAAAGCTGTCATGAGATAAAACTGATTCACTTAATATTTTATGATTAAAATATCATCATTACTGGTAATTACACTAGCTATCCATTACTGTCTTGACCATGTGGTCTTTTCCATCTACTCACAGAAGAATCAAAGTAATTACAGGGCAGCACTTTTAGAAATGATTGGCCACGTGTGACTTAAGAGCTGAGTATTTGAGACTCATGCTTTATGAACTATGTAAAATTCAATACATAGATTTTTATGAAAAGTTTGCTTCATTGCTCTATCAAAAATCAGAAAAAATCTGAATGCAGCAAAAGTAATTAAAATGCATCACATAAAAGTTCATGCAATATATGGTTACATAATATACAATTTTCAAATTATTTTTAATTGGTTTTTATTGTTTTATTTTAATTAGTGTTGTAAATGTAATTTAAGCTTATCATCTTCCTTTGTTATTGGTTTAACTAATTGCTATGTAATCACAACCAATCTTGTAATAAATATGGTGAACAATTCATATTTATATGATTTTATAACTATAACAGTTACTTTAATAGCAAACAAAATGCAGCACCCTAACAGCAGTGTTAACATAAAAAATATTTTTTCTCACTTTCATCAAATATTTTAATAATGTGGGCATACTTTGATGGACTGGTACTACGAAGATGGTATAATTACCTCCTAATCAGAGGCCTTAATTTAGCTTATACATGAGATGAGAAATCAGTTAAGACCATGTTTCCTGACTGTAATACAAAGGAGCAGACTATTGCCAATACCAGGGGTGTACAACTTTTTTATGCAGTAGGTTGCATACGTAGACATAAGGTAATGGTGGGATGTATTGTTGTTGTGAGTGCCAGTGTGTCAGATGAGAGTTTACATAGGAAATTACTGAAGAGATCACATGTAATTTTAAAAATGACAACAAAGTCTTCATTGTTTTTAGCATTATGACTTCATCAGGCAGGGTCCTACTCTAACTAAAATATATAAATTATCTGCATTAAATATCACAGACCACATCTTCATCTAAGTTTTATAGGTAGTATAAAATGCTCTCACATGCCAGATATGGCCTGCGGGCTGTAGCTTGCATGTCCCTGGTCTATATCATGGATTTTCAAACTTTCTGAAGTCACAGAATATTTCTCATTTTGTGGAAGGCAGATGGAAACACTTATTTCAATCAAATACTGCCATGTATTTTTAAAAATTAAATTCAAATTTAATTTCAATTAAATGTTATATATAAACATAATTTCTCTTAAAATTGTAAATACCTTAGTTATTAAAAATCTGATGTGTCCAGCACATGACTTTCTCCATACAGAGCAATGAATATGATTGCTCTCAACACCAGGATCCTCAGGAATAATTATCAGCAATTAAACTCATAAATAATTTAAAAACATTTTCAATAGTCCTTATTTTAAAAAAATAATGAGTAAAGAAAATTGATAGGTTTCTACGGAAAAGAAAATGTCGATGCACAGTTAAAATTACCCTTGGCAGTGTACGCAATGCTATCAACAATTAGAATATGTTAACATAGCAACAGAAAAAATGGTATCATATAACTATTGATTTTATCAAAAAATCCTCCAAACAAAACATGGAAAATTACATTACATTAATAATAACAAATATTTACCTAAATTGTGTTTTAAAAGAGATGTTTGGAAAAATAGGAAAAATGACAAGACTAAACCACTTCCAGTTTAGCAGTATCAGCCAAAACCTTTTCAGTTTTGTGTTTATCTGATTATTAGTTTAAAAAATTTTTGTCACATACACACACACACACACACACAGACATAATTGCAAAAATAGTCAAAACGTACTAAGGGGACCTCAAAATGTGTATTTCATTGAAATCTCAAAATCGATTTTTTTCGCAAATACAATACTTTAATCTATGCTACATGTGGAGAAAGTAAAAAATGAAAAGTAGATGAAACATAAAAAGGCCTGCTTTGTTAGTTCTGAAAAAATTAACTAATGTTATATATAATTAATCTTTATCTGCTAGATTTAAGTGCCCTCATTTGGGATCCAGGTGCTGGATTTATTTTGGGGATTTAAATAATTTTTGTATGAATTCTGGTAAAATTGCATATCTCATAAAATGTTCAAATAAAATGTTTTAAAGCAAAAATATTAAATAATTGCATCATTTTGTTTTCTAGATGAAAGAAACACATCAAAAAACGTATGGGCAGACAAAGTTGAAATAACACAATACAAATATAAATACAACAGTTACTCATATTTTGAGGCACGATTCCTACTCACTCCCACAGCTGATGCGTCATGGTTGTTGAGTCTTACTTACTCCCAGTCATCACTTTCACTTTCCTCCTCATTAAGTACTCAAATGGGGTATTTTGCCAGAGAGTGCCCCGACACAGATATTTCGGCAGATAAAGGTTAATTTAAAAAAATAATTTAAAGATTTACCTAATATTTTTTTCAAGTTTTAGGTAAAATTTCATGTTTTTCACAATAGTACGATTTAACATAAATTTTGTTGTGTTTCTTATATCATACCAGGAACCAAGTGAAAGAAAAATACATAATTGCATATTTTATGTAATTTAAAATGGAATGTAAATTAGCCACAATTTTCCTTAATAAATATTAGCACTCTTTACTGAAAAGGTAGAATTCGTCTATATCAGGGATGGCAAATATGTGGCACGCATGCCAGAAATGGTAAGCATGCAATTTTACTTGGCACACATAAGCTTGTATATTCTTTATAAAATATGAAGTTTCTTAGAGAAGAAGTAAACTACTGCCATGCAAAAAAAAATCTGATGGTTCACACTACTTTCTTGGCATGCGACTCAAAAATCATTTGCCATCCCTGGTTTATATCAATGAAACCTTGGGTTAACATTTAGGAGATGTAGAATAATATATAATACATATTTTCCCATTTTATGATAATCTTAACAAGTCAATTAAAACTTTTTAATCATGCAGAAGAGGAAAACTAATATTAATATAAAAAAATCTTAAAACCCTTAACAATTTCACTGTTATTCATCTTGGCTAGTTAATTTATATTGATCATGAATTAAATAAGGCAATTTTAGGTGGGAATATTTTTCAACCAATAGGCATGGAATTCCTTCTCTATTTTTATAGAACTGATACCATTTTATCACTGCCAAGAGAGGTGATGGCCATTGATATCTATCTCTACAATAATTAAGGAATAAATCTAATTTTCTTAGGATGATGAAAATATTCTATCTCGATTGACCTGGCTTGTTCGGGCAAATGTATTCCCAATATTCTTTTATTGTATTCATGTGCTGGTTTTATACAAGAAACACAACAATATTAATATGATAATCACAGTATTATTAGCAAAAATGACGTATGAAATTATACACAATGTTATAGTAAATGTTAAAAGATTCTGAACATAAAGAGTTCTATAATTTATGTTGAAAAATATAATAAACAGTGTTTTGAATTGTTTCTAAAATCAATTGTCATACTAATAACCACCTATCAATATATTTCAATACCAAAACAAATGAATTTGGAAGGCTGTGAAAGTTGGTACAGTAGAAAAAATTCTGAATAACCTATAAATTATGAATAGAAAATGATGAAATATTTAGTTACAATTTCATTTTTCCATAGCTCCTTGGAGGGGAGTGGGACACAACTGACCTGCAACCAATGTAGTTAACAAACACTGCTGCAAACTACCAAACAAAAACATCCCATTAGGTGCAATTAAAAATGAATATTATGGGATGATACAATAATTTACCTCCATTAGCCAATGGGATGAAACCTACGGCATGCTGTACTGCCCGCAAAATGTAATATTTTCCTGCAGTAGCAAGAACTTATTGTTAAATTATATTTGTCATCAATCCATCATTTGACAGGAATTTAGACTAGTATGGAAAGAAATAGCCAATAAAATGAATATAAAACCAATCTAATTAATACCACCCATTTAGCGTTT
Organism: Uropetala carovei; assembly: GCA_036926305.1. NCBI lineage: Eukaryota > Metazoa > Arthropoda > Insecta > Odonata > Petaluridae > Uropetala > Uropetala carovei. The sequence goes on from JAXCHB010000011.1 coordinate 29,246,301, forward strand.
ATTGCTAACACTTATTCACAAGTGTAATTGTCAATCATTATTCTTGATGATGATGTCGAGAGCAATCATATTCATGTCATGTGCTGGACCCATCAGATCTTTTATTTATTGTGGTGTTTATGTAATATTTTTATACATCACATTGAGCACATGGAATCACTCAACCATTTAGCAAAGTCCCAGTGAATTTTTACAATCATCTCCCATTTTCTGATTTTTTTCCTTGCATATAAACCACATCCTCATTCTGGAGATGAAAAATTTGGAAAAAAGTAGTTTATATGCAAGTAAATCCAGCATATTTTCAAAATTATTTAACTAATAGATGTTTTCAACCAATAATTAATTTACTTCATGTTTTTTAAACACCAATTAATGTTATGTCCTTTTTAAACTGGAAAATGGCTTTATTTTCTGGGTGTCTTATACACGGGTACATCTTATAAACAGGAAAGTACAGTAATTGATACTAAATGAGAGTAATATATACTGATGATAACAACTGAAATAAATGAGGGAATAAAATAATATTCAATATATTTTAGTAAAAAAAGTTTACATTTATTTTCTGGCCCATCTGTATATTTCAAATATTTACCTGGCCTGAAACATTACTTTTGCTGAATATGTTTTTTTTTTAAATTAGGTATCTCCTTAGTTTCAATGTCACCTTCCTTCTGGGTAAATACTATTCACTGTTTTTTTACTTTTAAAGCCATTTTAAATGTTTAAATAGAAAATTGATAAAAATTAAAAAGATAAAAAATAAGTTGAAGATTTAAAAAATGTAAGGAAACTGGTTACATCACCTCATTTAATATTTGTAAAGCCTACAAATAACAAGCAGATATCCAGATATTAAAGACACCAATACCTTGTTATTACATGCATAAAATAAATTTTATGACTTCAGAGCCATTAGTGCGCCATAAAAGATTAGCAGCAAACAATAACTACTTATTATTTTGAACTTTAAAAGAATAACAGTAAAAGGCATAAGGGGAAAACTCATTATAATGGACTTCAGTCTGATATACCAATAGATGTGTTAAAGGAAATTCCTACAATATCTGCGGGATTCATATATCATATATACGCGCGTATAACATGCAGTTTGAAGACCAAATTTCAGGTCATAAAGTAGGAGTGCACGTTATACATGGGTAACATTTTTGGGCACTTAAATTGTAAACTAAAGTGAAACTACCTCACACCAGATTATCACTTTTTGGGTGATTTAAGGGGAAAACCACAATAATTATCGAAAACAAAAAACATAGGATAAGTAAATTGAAATAATTTTATTTAGTTAATGATTCTAATATGTACAGGCGTCTCTCAATATTTGTCCACAATTGGTTCCGCGGAAACTGGACATTAAGTGAAAAGATGAATACCGAGGGCTATTTTCCCTTAGATGCAATGTTATAAGTACCTATATCTCATTCCTGAAAACCCAAAAAGCAGACCAAAATATTGATATTACCCTATTTTATGGAGTTAATGGTACTAATCTATAGGAAGCTATGGCCCACAGGAGCATTTTATGGGGCCCGCGAAGGCACGATGTAAATGCAGCTAAAAATGCAGCTGCCACATATGAATGAGGGTTTGGTTCAGTGGCGTAACTATCCTTTCATGGGCGGGGGTGCAAAATTGAGAAAGTGGGCCCCTAGCACATTAGTTTCTAATTGAATTTAAAAACAAAACAATTTAATAACAACAAACACATTTGCCTTTATAAATGCTTAACATTACATAAATACAAAATTACTTCAAAATATACAAGTTTCTGTAATTATGAAATTTAACAAAATTTCTAATATTTATTAGCAAAAATCTCTTTATTAAAAGTTTCAAAACAAAACCTTTCCATGAAGGTGAAAAATTTTGCTTAACATAAATATTGTATGATTTTTTAGAAATACAGCGTTACATTAAAATGTTTTACTTAAATCCTTTAAATATTTTTTCTCCTGACCATTTCCTTGGCAAAAACCTCTACAATTTTGGAAGTATCCAATTTTCTTGCTATTTCTTTCTCGATTGAAAGAACTGCTAAGCCATTTAGTCGTACTTCGGATATGGTACTTCGTAAATAACTTTTTATTATTTTCAGTTTCGTTACTGGCAATGTTAGGAAAAGAATGAATATGGTGCATACAGCTGGAAAATTAGGAGCTAGTTCACTTATCAATCAAAAGAATATCTGCCATTTCCTTAATACTTGTAATATTTTAAACACATTTAAGGATTTCATTACATCAACAAATCTGTACCATAAACCTTCCAAGCTGTCTTTTTTAGAAGAAAAACGTATCACATACACGTTTAAGTGATTTTAGAGGTTCCTCAGAATTTGTTTTGCTAATTAAATTCCATCTTATCACACTGTCACTAAAAATACATAACTGAATCAACTACATCAAAAAAGTCATTTACTTCTTCAATATCTGATGTAGCGTGTTTTAAAACCAGATTAAAATCATGATTTGCGCAATGTATGTATGGCGCGTTTGGCTGAATATCCTGTATTCTTTTTTGTACTCCACTGTAAACACCACTCATTACAGATGTTCCATCATCGGATTGCCCACGAAGCTTCTCCAATCCACCTAATTGTAAAATCTCCTATAATTTTGAAACAATTATGTTCAACAGTCCTTCTGAAGAATGATTTTCAACTGCAACGAACCCATAAAGTCTTTGTTAACTTTCAGCGCCAAGGCTTTGTGGTGTACTCAATTGTTACGTAACAGACAATGATGCTTAACTGATCGATTTTGTATACATCTTGCGTTGTATGAACCAATATAGAAAAAACTGCTGATATGCATTCAGGAATGTTTTTTTTCTAAAACGGCATTTGCTAATATTTCAATTATTTCATTTTGAATTTTTTGCGATAAATACTTTATTTTTCCTTGGGTGAGTTTAAGAGTTGATCCAACATGCCATCATACTTTGCTAATAGCTTTATAATTGATAAAATATTTCCTCTGTTTCCTGACTTCTTATCATCTCGATGACCACGGAATGGCAAGTTCCCCAAAGCTGTGAGCGTAACATTGATTAATCTATCAAGGATTCTTCTCCAGTATGAGGCTTCTTGTCTTATTTTGATATCGATTTCATCAGAGATTGTTTTTCCTTCACACCACATACTCAGCATTGCACGGCACTGTTTGTGATCAGAAGATGCTTCGTGACGTTGAATTTTTCGAGTTAAATGTTGCCAATCTCTGCTTTTATTTGCCATACTGTTTGGAACATTCTTATAGAATAACCAGCATGGTTGACAGTAAACGTAATCCTTTATTTTAGAATAACATAGCCAATCTCTTCTAATATGAAACCCAGCTTGCGTGATTTGAAAATAATAACATTCACAGAATGATCTGTTATTCTGTTTAGGATCTTTAGGAAACGGTCCTTTTGGTTGATTTGGTCCACATAAAATAATCGTTCATCTTTCATTTCCACTCATATCTTTGGAGTATAAGGCTTTGCCTTTGGGACATGTAGATTGTAAATGAGTATCATCAGGTAATTCAACGTAATTTCTTAACTCATCTAATGTATCCAGTTCCAAAGGGCCTTTGAATTCATTCCCTACCGGTTGTGGAGTTTCTGATTCAGATAATATTCTTTTATCGCTGCCCAAACCCTGTCCTTGGTGATTTGAAGATGGTTTTACAAAAGATGTTATTTTCTGACATTTCTTAATTTCGTCTTCTTGTTTTTTTGTGCAATTTTCGTTTCTTGGGATTAGTTCCGTTTCGTATGATATTGGTTACTCTGGATGACTTCTATGTTTACTAAAAAAGCGGCCCTAAAAACCTAAACCGGTCCCCAAATTCCGGCTACACCACTAAGTGGGCCCCCTCTGTGAAGTGGGCCTGGGTGCATTGCACCCCCTGCACCCCGGTAGTTATGCCACTGGTTTGGTTATAATTCGTTATGGACGAATAAGCGAAAAGACGAAAATTGGGTGGATGAATAGCGAGAGATGCCTGTACAATTAACAATGTAAGTAATTTAAAACCCGTAGAATGACATGTATGACCTTAATCTTAACTGTCGCATTTCCTGTTTCCAGATTTGTTTGTTAAATTTTCATGTTATTCCTTCTATTAAACAGTTTTGGAATGAGATAGGAAAGAGAGAATCAAAATCTACTATAAATCTATTTTATAGATCCCTTTTGTCAGATTTAAAACGATTGGCAGCAGTGGTGCTGCAGCTTTCTACGAAGCACCAGTTTGCCCAAATTACTGTATGAAGTTGTTGCCATCTCAACTCATTCACTTTCATTACTGATGATGTCTCTCTAAGATGTAATGTGGAGCTTATTGAACGTAATACTTATGGGCAAGTCCAAACATTCTAAAATTGTTAATTGGTGATCATTTAATGCTTTAACATATTTATTTAAGGTACTCTAGTTAATACTTAACATGACGATATAATTTTGTTCTTATACCCCACAAAAATCAAGGGTGCACATTATACACGGGTATAAAAAAAAGTCTGGATTTTTTGGCAAAAAGTACAGGTGCGCATCGTACACAAGTATACACGGTAATTGTTTGTTATCCATAGTGATCATAAAACATAAATGCAAATGAACTAACCACATTCTGTATAATTTTCCAAATGACATAAAAACTCTCTAGTTATGAACCATTTACAAACTCAATTTTTATACAATGAAAATTTGCACTTCATTTCTTTTTGACCACACAATCATAATATTGTAATGACTAACAAGTCAGAATACTATTGATTAATTTTACTAAAAGGAACCATACTGTAAATGCCTGAATAGAATCTGACTCTGAATTTAGCTGACCCCCTAAACTGTTCCTAAAATTTTAGAAAAAAAGTAAATTTAAGAGATTTTAGGCTGAATTGTAACTTCAGTGATGCAAAGCTTTGAATACCCTATTTAGTACAGTTGTGCACTTAATTTACAAAGAAATTACGTATGAAGGATAAAAATCGGTTGAAAAATTTTGTAAAAACTTTTGTCTTAATATAAAACAAATAGACAATTGAGCAAAGAAACCCACTCAAATTCAGTAACAATTGCAGTAACACAGATAATATCTATTGAAGAAAAAAGTCATTAATTTTTTCCTAAGCAATATAACATCTAATGGTTTTAAACGTGTAATAATTATTTTTTAATTGTATTTTAATGTATATAAGATTAGGTTAAAACTATATGCAAGCGAAGCAAGCCACCAACAGGGTTGCACTTGTAGGACTAGAGACAGAGCTCCTAGTTTCTTTAATTTTTATGATTAACAATTAGGTTTTATAGTTATATACAGTAAACTCCCAGTTATCCAGAACACTTGGGAAATTGGGTTTTCCGGTTAATTGGGTTTTCCGGTTAAGTGAATATTCCGGTTGCTTGAGAGTTTTATTGGATAGGCTTCAATAAAGGATTTGGATATGAAAATAAGGAACAGATGCAGAATTATATATTCACCTTGGAATTACTAACCTTTAGACTAGGTAAATAATTTATTGACATTAAAGGAAGCAATGAAACTCAAATATACAAGTATTCAACATGTTTAATTCCAATATTTTAATATTTAATAACTGCATCACATCCTATGGAACTTCTATCGCTATTAACTTCTCTTTTCTTCTAATAACAACGTGAGGTAAGGGTTAACTTTGTCCAACCTTTAGGATTTTACAACAGAAAAAAATTATTTCCTTGTCCGAGAAAAGGAGAGAAATTATCCACACCCAACACAATGTATTAGCAGAAATTTTTGAGGCAAATTGATATTAAACAAAAGAGAAGCGAATAGTGACAAGCAATCATGACACCATTACATACCGTGCAGTTATTAAATATTAAAATAATGCAATGAAACGTGTTGGATGGTTATACATATATTCCTTAACTAATGTTTAAAAAATTCACAAAATTTATTGGCAGCTTCTTGGTGGGCCAATTTTTTATCACCTGAAACATCTAGATGTCTGATCTTAAAATGTGTTAGCCATCTATATGAAAATGCACATGGTTCACTAATCTACATTTGTTCGGAACGCTTTAGAGAAAACCATTCATAAACACCAATATCCTATTGCTCAAGTTTCTGCTTATGAAGAGTGTGCCAATATTCAAAACTTCTAGTTCTCTCAGAAGACGTAATGAATTTCATTAACTGTGATTTTTGTGTCTTAATGTCATAAATAATGGAAAAACTGACATTGAACTCTTTCATTAAAACACTGCGGTTCTCACTTTTCTCTAAACGTTTTATTATATCAAGTTTCTGGGTTAAGATTAGCATAACCCGTTTCCTTTTATTACCTTTAGCGCATATTGGAATTTTAGGAGGCATTTAAAAAGGGTGTGCGAAATATTTTATTTAACACAAACACTGAGCTCAAGAAACATCCACAATTGTGTACTGCGACTGCTGAAAATGCTAATTTGAGCGGTAACATTCTGAATTAGATGTAAACAATAAATTGTCGAAAGCGCCAATTTTAGTGGTAACATTCTGAATTACATGTAAACAAAAAATTGCTGAAAATGCCAATTTTATTGGTAACATTCCAAACTAGATGTAGTAGAAAATCAAGAGGCAGGAGATGCTGGTTGCTTGAGAATTCTGGTTGCATGAGTGCCAGATAACTGGGAATTTACTGTAACTTAATATGACCTGTTTCCCTGTCCAAAATTACTAGTTTAGTTTATGCCGTTGGAGACACTGTGGGAGGAGTTTTACTACATAAAATTCAAACAGCTGGGCACTTATTCGGCTATCACAGGTTACATAATCATCTGTTTGTACTTAATGTAAATAATTTTACCAGATTTTATGAATGGGAAGATTTTAACATGCATACATTTATTATAATGGTTAAAATAATAACGATATTTAATAAATTTTATTGGAATAAATAACAAAGGAAAACTTATAGACAAACTTTTTAATAATCAAGAGAATCCCTACAAATTACTATTCTTAATGATACATAAAATTCAGAGTCTAAATTATTGTATTCAGTTTCAGTTACTATCAGTGGCGGATAAGTATTCTGATGCTCCTAGACCCTGAAATAATTGCCGCTCAATTTGAACTTATTTCAGTAATTACGAATTAGTATGAACTAAATATGAAACTAAAAATCATTATAACTGAACATTTATAAGTTTTATTATATATAAAAATACTCATACATTAGATATTTATTCTAACCAATTACATATTTTTACGTAGCATAGTTTGTGTACGTGACGAGAACCGATTCCAACACATATGAACGTGCTTGCTCCAGTATTGCTACATAAATTCTTATGCATTCACATTTTAGCACAAAAATAAATTATTAGATTCATAATAAACCATCAATAATATTAAATAATAATTTCAATTAGTGGACTTTCAAACAAAATTGCCACCCCCACAAATTTCCTGCCCTAGTCCCGGACCTTGTCGGTCTAGGAAGTAATACGCCATAGGTTACTATCAGCCCTGAATTAAAGCTGAGGGCAGATTTTTTCATGTCCAATTTTAGTAAAAAACATTGACTTGTATTCGGGCATTTATGGTAAGTAATTGAAATACAGAAAATCTCAAATCATATCATCTAAACACTAAACTTCGCCTCAAGTTACATGTCTCCTTTTGCTGATTAGTCTATTGTTAGATGACTGACATAGTGAAGCTCACTGGTACTGGGCACTGTTCTCATGAAAATATTTTCTGGATTATAACCTAAAATGTTGAAAAGTGTACAGTCAAAGCACCTGTAATATTTTTGTAAAAAAGTATGCAGGAATCTGATCACTTAAATGTCATCTGAAAAGTTTCCTTTGAAAATCTGCACTCACAAATATTTCAAGCAATGCCTGCTCAATCAAAGGAGCATCAGGTAGGAAGTGTAAGAATTTTTTTTTCAAATAAGAACATTTCTTAAAGCCTTGAATGAAGATCGTGACTTTGACTAATTCACAAATGACAGTGAAGCCAAATAGATAAGTATTTATGATAGCAAACATGTACATGATCCAAACAGATACATATTTACCTGTCTCAGTCAGACCTCAGTTCATTAAGTGAGTTTTCTGAAAATGCTCATACTCGATAACAGGGGTGCCCAACTTGCAGCCCACTAAACAATCTTATGTGGCCCAACAGCAGTGTTTCATAGTTTTCAAAACTTTTTTGTTAATTTTAGTTAACTACCAAATATTATTTTCCATGTAGCAAAAATCTGTAAAAATATCTAATGTTAAATTGGAACATCTTAGTAAATATTTCTTGATTCAAATAAGTTCTTTTTAATGCTGTTTTTGATCTTCTTTCAAAAGTGTTTCTAAGACTGAATTCCATAATGATTTTTAATATTGAAATGTTAACCCTAAAATGTTAATTCTAAATTGATTCCACACATATGGTACCTAATTTCCAATTTAACAATAATCCACTGGAAATTTCCAATGTGGATACACTGCCACTAATGCAGCCCAGCATGCAGAAAAGGTTGCCTACCACTGCTCTATAAGTTTGAGATATACACAGTTTGTGACCATTCATGAATATCAAACCAATAAACTCACCCTTGGTAACAAAACTTGAAGCTGTATAACAAGAATTAACTCCATAATGAAATATTCAACAAAGAGAGGTTCATTATAATGAGTTTTCACAATAGAGAGGTTTAAAATGGCAAGAAACAATCTTTAGATTGACTTTTAAGTTGCAATACTGAATGGCTATTTTAACTATGTTAACTAATTTGTTAGGAATATATATTAATTAAGAATTTAATGATAAAGTTATTACATATATATATGTTTAAATATATATATTTATATACATACTGGAAGGCCTGGATCACCTCTTTCACCTTTACTTCCAAATTCACCTTGAGCTCCCTGCCGAAAGAAAAACATGGATTAGTTATTGTACCATTTGTTTCCTTTAATAATATATAGAACTATAGAAGAACTGAAAAGACATTTCAAAACTTTTCGAAAGTGCATAAAAAATTTGGAATGCATTACAATTGGAACTGCATGCACTTTTGTTGACACATATTAGTCCTCCTCATAGACTAAGAGTAAAATTTGGCATGCTAATCCTAATTATTACTCCTAAATGCTCTCATAAACAACATTCTCTATGATTCTATACAAATCTGCTATAAAATTTGGCTATGATCTACAGATACGTAACTTATACTTACATTTCTCAAATGAACAGAAATATCATATTCGCACTCCCCTTGTCTTGCACATATCCTCATTATTTGTCCATTTCTCACTTTAATTTTTCATAGTCTTTGACTGATTCTGCTATTTTCATCCCATTTACATTCCAGAAAATTATAACCACAAATTCAATTTGAAAATTTATTTTATTGACATACTATAAATTAGTTAAATATCTAACAATAATAAGGTATAACTTAAACATATGTATAGCAGTCGGCAAGCTAATGAATAGTTGTCATTAAAAACAAACCAACATTCTTGCAAAATTTCAGATTTGCAGTTAGAAATGCTAACCATATACATATAGTATCAGTAAATTTAATATAAACATATCAATTATCTTATTAAATTAATAATTAATTTCATCAAATAGTCATACAAATTAACATACCTTCATTCCATCTAGACCAGGAGGTCCCTGGAAAATATAAACAAAAATGAGAATTCTAAAAACCCACAATGGCCAAAAACATTACCACGAAGGAGAAAACAATATAGGTTAGGCACAAGGTTGGTGTTGGTAAATAATTGAAACTGGTGGCAGCAGCAAAATAGGAAAAAATCACTCCCAAAACAACCCCAAAGCTGAAGCAGGAGGAGAAGGGATCCGAAGAAAATCAGTGGCAAAGGTGGGGCCACATGCACAAATTTATTTTATATCAATGTACATAATACAGGAGACACGATTGTTCATCATTCTAGATATGTAAGTCCTTCTCTATTCGTACATGTTAGAGTTTTTATGTTTTGTTCTTTTTTTTCAAAAATTCACTCACAATAAAGAGTCACAAACTTTGTGGATATGGCCCTAAAAGAGCTGGAGAGAGGAACTTGCTTTCAGAAGAAGCGACCTATTTGGCGTCGAGGTTGGTATTTGTGTTAGAATGACGGTGGGTAGAGAGCACAGGGGGGTTCTGAGAACCATCTGACCTTACCATGGAGCCAGGTTTCCCCGACTCCCCTGGTCGACCTGGTTCCCCTCGTAGACCCATAGGACCCTGTAATAGAATTGTACTTGTCAAGAAATTGTCAGTATGTAACAAATACTGATTTAAAATGTTATAAAATCAGAGATTATCTTAAATTCTTTTTTGTACTCAATCTTACAATACTTTAATTCAGAATTTTACAAGATTTAGTAGAAATGTCAATAGAGAAATTATAAATATTTCAAATTTAGAATATACATATTACACCAGCAATTTCCTCAGGATAAAAGTTAGCAATTTTCAAAGCATTTTGTAGATATACATATAAACAAGATAAAGAGAAAACCTAACATGCTGCTTTAGATGAACAAATGATGTTTAGTGGTCTGATAACAAAGTTCATAGATGCTTATATAATTGTCTGATAAACCCACAAAAAAACAAAAAACCAAAATAGAAACAAGAAATAAAAATGGGTTAGTACACAGAGACACACATAACCAAAATTTTGAATCCAAAAAATAGTAAATAGTGGTAATCATTCTGAGTCCTAGTTAAGGTTAGTTGTAAGGAATCTAATTTTAGATGAAAAACTTTACTATGCCTATAAGATATATTTTAATTGGATGAAAACAAATCAGCTAAGACCCTATACACATAACGAAAGACCGCTTAACTTGTGATTCATCAAAAAGAAAGACATTAATAGTGCTATTAAATTGAAAGACTGTGTGTAAAAGAGATACAGAACTACTGATAAACCACTAATGTTCTAAAGCTGTGATGTCAAAAAATTGAATGATGATTCAAATGGTTGAAACTTTAATGCAGGTAGTGGAAATAAATCTTTTGTGAATAAATAATCAGTTAATATATACTGGAGGTTCAAATGAGAAGGCTGATGGCATAAAATTATGTAAACATACTAAATGAATTGCAAGGAATGAGTAAGACAAAACAGTTATGAAATTTCAGCTTTCACAAAATTATAATAATGGAAAAAAGTAACTTCAAATACAGCTTTTTAGAGCATACACAAAACTATCCATTCAGTACACATTTCTTTGAACTTGGTTAAATTTGACATGGTATGATATTATCACCATCATTGATATACAGAACATAAATACTGCAAGCAGCAACAGGAAAGATGAACAAAAATTTTCATCTGATATTTTTGGTTCATTGTATATGTTCTCATACTGCCTGTATTATCTTCAATCTGCTTATTAATGATTTTTTTTATCAGATCATCTTAATATCGATTCTTTTGAAATACGATTCAAACATATTTATATTAATACACATACAAAACAAACAAATATTCAGAATGATCAAGATTTGACTATACAGGAATAACATTTAAATGTTTTACTTCATTTCTCTTTTTTTACTTAGCCATTTTTAATAGGATGTATTGAGATAGGTTACATCAGATGATAGAAAAAGGAAGATTGTTAAGACATTAACATTTGTATTCTCAGATTTATTGAGCTATAATTGCCGTCAAACTAAACCTTTGACTTCGAAAATGAAGGTAGATGGGATGATAAAAACTCACCAATAGGCAGGATGCTGAGTTGAAACGTAATCACTTTACCAAAAAATAGAATTAATATACCTAAAATATAGCATGAAAATTATATTTAAAACATAATGGAATTAAATATTTGAGGCAACAAAGCACTTGGCTGTTTAAAAGCAATCAATACAACAGCATTATGTCCAATAACGTGCCCAAATAAGTACTTCAAGTTTATTTCCAGCTACATTAGGTATTGACTAAAGATTCCTACATTTAATGTTTATGCCCATGTAGTGTCTCATTTTTTCAGTCCCCCCACACACTCAATATAACAATGTACTATATTTTTCATATTATGGTTCTTGATTTTGTATGAATCTTTGACGATTTCATAAATTCCTTGTAATATAGCTAAGTGGTTGACATAATACCCCAGTTGATAAGGGTTATGATAGTTGCACCAAGACTCTAAATGTTGATATTTCTGGTTATAAACAAAAAATCATAAAACTAACTTTCCATTTTGAATGTGATTTCCTTGAGAATTGGACAAGCCAATGGATTATTTAATTTCCTGGTCACATTGAGGTAGCATGGTTCTGTACATGAAAGCATTATCGTCAATTTTGATTCTAATAAATAGTAGTTTACTCCTTAGTTACAAATGTGAAATAAATCTTGCTGCTAAAAAAAGGTGGTGTTTTTTAAATGTTGACAGTAGGATCATTTAATTCTGTGATCAATAATCTTCATGCATGCTTTTTTACAATGCTTCCAAATACTATAATTTTTTAGCTGCTTTGATATTGGGAAAGTATTTTACTTAAGTTGAATTTTTAAGAGGAAATGTGATGAGCCTTATGATCAATCTACCTCCTAGTCACTTTGTGATAGCATGATTCTTTACATCTACATGTGAAACACAATAATATCTGCTAACTATCTTACATTCAAATGATTATGGATGGGTGCAGCATACACTTTATTTGAATTTAGTAATTACTTATAATCACTGTATAAATTTAGGACTTGAACCAAAGAACGTCTATAGGAATATAAATTCAATTTTTCACCATCAATTTTTGAATACGCATAGAATTTCAAATCTGTTTTGGGCAAAATATTTTATATTTTTTCTGAGGTGGAAATCATTTACCAACAGTGGTAACTGTACTGTTCCCTAATATCAAAGTTGTCCAGAATATAAAAGCTGCCCCAAAACGACACATGCTATTTGGAAAAAGGGATGCCCAAACATTCATTAATGTCTCTTACATGATCACTGCAACTGCATCTATGAAGATATTGAGCACAGCACTGAAGAATCCCTTTGTCAAATGCTCATTCATATTAAAGTTAGGTACTTATTTTGGTAGTTCAAACAATGAATAATTAGTGCAATATGTTGAAATAACCCCAATGCAGTATGATTCTGACATTAAGTAAAATAAATTTTCAAACTCTTCATAGTTTCTATTCTAAATATAAACAGATTGAGTGCTGTGGCAGATATCAATATATGCTCTGAGTAATTGGAGTTAGTGTCATTGTTCCATAATAAACTTGAGTGTGCAATAAACTACAATACAGGCTGTTCTCAACTTACAACTCAAATGCATTCCTGAAAATTGCATTGTAAGTTGAATATCAATTTCCCATAGACTTACATGTTATAAATTGAGATATGTTCCAGGACCTTGAAGATAATATATACCAAGCTGTAGTTAGGTTATAAATTAGTAGTTTAAGAACAAATGAGTATTATATGTTGTATAATAAACATTTTTAAGACTTAAAACAATCAAGAAATTAATACCTACAATGCGGACGAGTTATATCATCCAAAAATACAAAATCTGATGTGGCCAACACATGACTTTCTCCATATTTGGGGTATAGATATTTAAATTATTATGAGTAGCATTATAAGGCAAAATTATTATTTCATATCGTAAAAGAAGACACGTCCTTGCCGTAAATTACGTATATTTTGAATGTTTACAGAATTCACCGCTACATGGTGTTGGCTCTGTAGGCTGGTATTAAGATAAAGCGAAATATATCCGAAATGGATGGTTCTACGAAAATTAGTTACAAACAAAACTTGGAAGAAATAATATTCTCTACAACTTTGGTCCTTACGAAGATTACCAATAACGATGTTTTTAAGGAGATATTTAACGGAAACCGAAAAACCGGTTATTTATAAATAACTCCTAAACAATAACTCCTATAGAAAATTGTTTCAAATTAAAACTGTAGGAAATTACATTCTCTATAACATTAGTATACAATTGTATATAGAATAATGATGTTTTAACAAAGAAATATCGCAAAAACCGAATCGGGTTTCGAATAAACCGCGACTTCCGCTTATCCGTTATTGTCCAAAAACTAATCAGTTCTTTTTGCTCATGTTAAAGTGTTATATATGAAGTTTGGTAACGATATGGCATGTACTTTTTGAGTTAGAGCGCCCACAATAACATACACACACACAGACATCATTCTGAAAATAGTCTAAACGTGTTCTAGGGACCTCAAAACATGTATTTCCGTTGAAATCTCGAAGTCGATTTTTTTCATGAATACAATACTTTCCCATTACTACGTATGAGAAAGTAACAAGGAGTGCATCAAATATCCTATGTCCAAGGTAAAACTCAAGTATTTGAAATTCTATAACCTTTAGACCTTTCTAAAACAACCAAATCATAATTTTTTCAGGTCTGGCCAGAAGAACTTTCTGCATCGCATTGTACATTTCCTCTGATGTAAACTTTTCAAATCCTCTCCACTTTTTTTCCATTCTCAAGCATTCTCCTATGTTAAATTTTATTGTAGCTTCCTGATTCCCTTTTTCTTTTGTTAATTTCACTACGTCTAATTTAAATTATGCAGTGTATGATTTCTGCCTTGATATAATTTCATTTTCCATGGACTTTTTATTTAATAACGAAGTATGACACTTGTCACTTAAGATAAAATTGGAAAAAAGAAAGCCTTACAACATTATTCATTTGATAAAAGACTCAACAAAACTGGAGACAGAAATTGGTTTATTCTGTTATTTATTTATTCAAAGAACCTCTAATTACCAATCTGAAGAAAATTTTTGATTGCATGTTATCTATACATTTAAACGGGTGTTAAAAACAGCGTGATGTGCAGTATTTACTAGGAGTGCATTATCAATGGGAAAATACAGCATGTTGAATGTCTTCCTTTCTTTCTTTCCTCTTTGAAGTTCTAACTTCCAAGTTTTCTGAATTCCATTGACTTTATGATTACCTCAAATACCAGCCATGGATTTAAAGAGCAGAGGTGTCCAACCTATGGCTTGTAAACTGCATACTGATCACCAGAGTACTAGCAATAAAAATGCCAATGTCAAGTGAAAAGTTTCCCATACCTTGTATAGACCAATATCGTCATTTATACATAAAAATCTTGAAGTAAGTTGGCAAGGGTGACAAAGTGTCTTCATTTTTCTAGGAATTCCCATATCCAGGCTGGGAGATCAAATTCATATTTTATGAAATTGTAAAATTGTTTGCCATTTGTTTAGCAACAATTTACTTAATTTACAATTATGCATATATAATTCACAAAGACTGAAAACTGGGAATGCTCAGCATAAGCTGTATGTTTTTATTGTAACTGTAAATAATACATTTTGATAGAATGTGCATTGTAATGATATTTCTTTTCTCTACTTTATCTGTCGTATTATCTGATAGCAACTGAAACTATATAGCTGACTAACAAAAGAACTTGGTAAATGAATGCTGATGTTAGTTACATAGAAAAACTATGTAGGATGAAGAGGAATGAAAATACAGTGACAAAGAGGAAAACATAAAAGATGGAAACAAAGAAAATAGAGTGAGGTTGAGGAAGACGATGAAATTGGTGAAGAAAGTGAGTAAGATTAATACAGAAAAATTATGATAACTGAGGAAAATGAGAAAATAAAGTAATATTCAATATAACTATGCTAAAACTTTGAATTTGATTTTGTGACCAATCCAATGTGGAAATTTTTATAAAGAAATTTGCTCATATTTGCTACATCAGTTTCAACTGATAAGCATGTGTTCTGCAAATTAAAAGTAATCTACCATCATCAATGAACCAAGAGAGACTTAAATATAGATTGTGAACAAACAGTTATCTATATAATGTCCTTTATTGAACAGGTCACACTGTGCCATTAAATACATTATTACTTTGGGCAGATGTTTCATCAAACTTATCATTCCCTACATAAATTTTAAAATAATAAATTTAGTTAGTCTTGGGAGTCATACAGTTTATAACATTTCACCTATGATATTGCTTTTTCTGTTTGTTGAACAGAATAGAATGCACTCATTTTCTATATTTCAGCAAAAATTCACTAATTGAAATATCTCTGAGGGGTGTATCAACCAGACAGAATGCACTGGCATTCATACCAATAATAGGTTTAATTTTTTAAGTAGATCAGTCATGTCCACATTTGTGACAAAATACACACTCTTACTTAGAGACCAAAATCTATGACAGGGAATGGCACTACTAAAATAAAGTCCATCAATACTAACATCAGTACTCCAGTAACTTAGAAAACTCTGCTTCTGAACAAACCCCATAAAAACAATTAAGGCAAAATAAACCATCAGCTTATGCTTAGTTATACCTCCAAATTGCACTTCTCCAGAACCAAGTCTTTCATTTCTCTCACAATATGCTGAATAATTGCATCTTTGAGAAATAATTCAAAAATAGAGGACACAAGAGTAAAAAATGAACAAAAAAACTTGAATTATTGGTTGTCCAATGGCAGAGAATAGTTAGAGATCCTTTTGTAAGCATTTGTTAGCATTCAGGTTTTAGTAGTGGCAAGTTATTATGGTCTGCTATCACACCTATGCACAGTGGGACAGAATCCCATAAAGCTGGCCAAAAATCGAAAGTCGAGTACTCAGGAGTAATTTTTGTGTTAATGTTTTAATATTCTTCTATGACCCTATAAATATATTCAGAATCGTTTTTTTATTTTATTTTTGATCAATTTTAGAATTAATTACAGATGCATGCATATATGAAAAAGTTGGTGGAACACATATTTCACTGACCATTATTAAAAATAAAATGTTTGATCTTTCACTTTCAATGTTACAGTGACTGTCTCTTTTTCAAATTGAAATGTAATTGGTCAACAAAACCTCGTGGATGATGGTCATAGATTCTGCCAAATTACAAACTTTTCTCCGGAACTGCCTATCAAATGGTAAAGATGGAGAGGCATGAAGGAAGTGATGAAAATATCGCTATCGGAGGATCCGGTTTCTGTTTGTTTGTATTGCGAATGGCCACTGCTTCCATTGAATCCCCATTTAGATATTAAATTTAGGTTGGAGAGATGACATTCTGGTAAAGATTTTATGACTGGTTCCTACACTAACAAGAAGCGAAGGGCTGTGTGGTTCATCAACTCTTGAAGTTTCACCTCTGTGGATGTCTCGGTGAATGTCATTGATTCTCTCGGAGGGTAGCAAAATGATTTAGCCTCTCTAATGCGATGGTATGCAGGGTAGATATTGGCGCCTCTTTCTTTGGCCTGATTTCGAATAAGAAGGTATTGCTGTTTACTCAAATTCGAATTTACAAGCCGTGAAAGGGCTTCGTTTGGTGTGTATGGTATCATTGTTGCATTTTCTCTAGCCGATTTCCATGCTCTATTAATTTTTTTGGCTCTTGTGAATGTAGTGAAGACGGCTTCATCAACCAATTTCGCAGTTTCTTTCCCTTTCTCCTCATGTAAACTCATTTTGGCAGCGAAAGTGAGCTTAGAGGAGATACTGTTATGGCGAAGTTCTTCTGTTTTTCTCCGTTTACTCCTTAAACTACTCTGTTCAAAATCTGAGCATGGATGTCCACGTGCACCTGATGTACTCGCTGCAATATGAGGTGAACCTTCTTCAAAAACAGCGAATGAAATGTCTGTTTCGAGCCAACGTGCATTATCTTTAAGGAATCTTTCTTCCACTCTGCAGCATTTGTTGAGTCGTATAAACAACTGTGACCAAAAATTTATCACTTTCCGACGAATTATAGCTTTTTCATTCTTATGTAAGTCCTCCATGCCTGCCTGGTTGATAACAAAATCACTTAAATGCCCTCTCTGAATGGCCCTACCTTCACCTCTTTTCTCTCTCAGTACATTGTAAAGTTGCATTTTAGTCCTCGTAAATGCCATGATGTACCTAAAATACATTGATTGATTCATCATTTTTAGTGACCGAGCATTTTTTATAGTTTAGACAGATTGATGTGTTTTTTTGGTACGTAATATATATGCGATAGAATAAAATATGAGATAAAATAAAAAGAAAAATATGTGACTCACTTTTTACCACTTTTCTAGACGAAACTTACTGCAAGAATCACCTCTTTTCCATGCTTTTCGATTTTTGACAACTCTCACAGAACTTGACTCACAACAACAACACAGTGCCATCATGCACAAGAGCCTGCTTGCTTTGAAATGACAAATCAAGCATCCATACTTGCCAACAAAGACACACAGCAGTGGTGTCTGGTCATCTAGACAGAGCGGCACGGCAGATAAAGAGGGCCAGCTCATCTCAATTTGAGCAAGTATGAGTAAAATGTTTCTTCGGCCCCGCATTATGAATAGAACGGTCTACTATGTGTGATAAGATTCATAAACAAACACGACCAATCTTACGATATAACTCAATTAGTATGCAGAGATCGCTACAATTTTTTGTACTCGGGAAGTGATGTAAATAACATCCGTTTATATATACTGCATGTGAGAATTTCTTGTTTTCACATTTCCAAGGCAATATAAAGGCTTCGAGCTACATACTATGATGCATAAAACGTAAATTATCAGTTAAAAACAATGCATAAAACAACCAGTAACATGCAGCTTGATTCGCCATGGCACATGGGAGAAACATGGCATCTGAAAAAGACCAACTTCCGTCACATATAAAAGAGCTGAACGTCAATCCACATTAAAAAAATTGGCTAAAACTGATGGATGGGACAATCCACAATACCTACAACCCTATTTTATGCTTCAATTTTAAAGTTGATTAAATACATTTTTGGCCAGCTTTTTGGGATTCTGTCCCACAGTGCTATGCATGCACATATGTCAACCAAAATTGATATAAGCAGGCAGAGCTGATAAGGGTTCAGCAAACTTTTATAAGTAGCGTACTAAACTCACATCAACATCAGTTAAATGGGTAGATCCACTATCACTCACAACTTGCTTGTCATCAGTTATACTCTCTCATACACATCTATCATGTTTTAATAACAAATATGCAATTGCTTTTAATGCTGAATCAAGGGCTAAAGCATCAATTGCATGCATGAATGGAATTTGGGGGAAGTTATGGCCTGAATGTGTACATGTCTTCAAAATAAATTCGTGCCAGAATAAGTTGACATCTGAGATTTAAAAAAAATACTTCCCCTTCCTGAAACAAGGACTGCCCAAGTTAAGCATCTTCTCCCTCCTACCTGTGAAATGCAATATACAGCGTGATCTCTTTATGCTGATGCTAGCAGAAATCTCCTCCTTGGTAGTCGCCACTCTTATGTTAAACGAGCATCAAAGGCTCATGATGAATTTGCTGGACACAGATACTAGATGCCAACTTATACTGGCAAAAGTATAAGTAGAAATCAATTGTCAACTTATAATGACAGAACTGCTTATTTTGAGTAACAATAATAAACTTCAAACTCATTTAAAAGGTACAACTTTAATATTATAAAAATATAACGTGATCTCAATCATCAAATTGTCCATCATGATCTTGAAGATGCACCTACGGCAGTATAAACTGTACATTTAAACCCTAAATGTTTGCTTGGTCATAGAGATACACATATACTTCTTCATCTTCTACGAGTATAAATGTAAATGCAAGTGTGCTGCATTGATTTTACTATCAAGACTCTCAATATATATATAATATGTTCAGAAATCTTTATGCAAGAAGCACAGTCCCTTTTTTATCAACATTTTGGGAAAAAAGATATGCTAGGTATAGGGGCATGCCTACCCGGGGTGCAGTGGGTGCAATGCACCCAGGTGCCAACTTCCCGGGGCGCCTTCCCATCAAGGTATTTGAATCTATACATTATTGGAATTACACTTGGGAATGTTTCCTCCTTTGTCCGAGTGAAAAGGAAAAGCTGGATACTAAAATGACACAAAATCTTCCAGGCAAAATTTTTTCCAATCCTTTGTGATATGAGGTCGCATGACTTAGGGTCACTAGAACACACATCAGTGACGACCGAAAATGGGTTCACCGTAGGAGTTGCCAAGAGGTGGGGGCGCTACTCTGCTAATTGCTATCCCGATCGTAGTGAGGAGCTTCAACTGAGGCGGCAATCCTTTTGTTAAGTACCATCGACCTTTACCACAAATCCTTTTGCTGAAAGAATACCAGGTGCCTACCCTTTTTCTCCCACTTACCGAGTCATGGAAACCCCAAATCTGTTTTAACCCTAAAACATCACACTGGAGTCTGATTGACCCGAACGGTTTGGACTTTTCTGTTTAGCACTCGTAATTTTCCGAATTTGATGCCGGGATCTCCCTGTAAATAAACTGTGGGACATTGTTGATACTGTCAGGCAGGTGGCACTGTCAGTAGTGACTCAGACATTGTGAGTATGCACTACGAACGTGAAATCTGAGTCGGGTTAGCCAGATCACAGGGTGCCGCTTGAGGAATTTTTTGGGTGCTAAGTGAAAATTACATTTTTCATTTTTTTTTCGCTATTTTAAGTATCTTTTAACATGTTTACACAGCATTCACTGTACAATAAGTGTATTTATTGGTTTTAAGTAACTTCTAACATTTTTTTATACCTTGGAACATTTTTTACAGTTACGATGGTTTCTCAGTACAACAGTATAACATATTTTTGCATCCATTTTTACAGAATAAATTGTTCCATGATCATTATAAGCGAACCTTTATTTACTCCATTATTCACTTTTTTTAAATTGTCAATTTTCACTTGCCGATATAATTTGACTTTTTTTTAAAAACTGTTAATTAAATATTTTTTTCTTATAGCCTGGAATCTCTAATTTTAGAATATTCTCGAGTTTTTCTATTTCCATTAACCCAAGATTTTTTAAAATTAAAAACCACACCCTTTGCATTTCACTTATTTTTGCCATATTTGTATTTGCATTTATTGCTATTGCACACACAAAATTGTTAAAAGCTTAATCTCACCTGCACATATGTTTTCTTGAGGTTCCAGTGAAAATAAATCACTACCAATTTGTTAAAAAGACCTAACAGAAAGGGAGATAACAGTGAAAGAAGAGCTTGGGGTCTGCTAGACCCCAGTGTTAAATAAGTTTGATATAACTTTTCCGAAAACTAGCTTTCCTTACTCCTTCACGATCTCCCACCTACGTTAACATTCATATTCATTTCTAAATAGTACCAAATTCAAATACCCAAACAATTTCTCCAAATAATGAGAGAATTATTGACATCTGCTTCATTATTAGATTTTTAAGTATCTTAAAATGAAAATACGAAGTCGGGATTTTGACGTAGGAATGCATAAATAATCGGTTTTGTTTTCTTATGGTCTGAATAAATATCGAATCTAATTTGGCTTGTAAATGGACAAAATATAGGAATTTTTGATTGATCATTACGGTAACGGGACAGAGTATTGAAGTATAATCATATGTGCAGGGAGTTTTATAATTTTCCTTCAAGCAGATATTAAATGATATGTTATTTATGGCAGGCCTTCAGGGAAGTAGCCATGGGACTCATGAAGTCCCTACTATTTAGCATTCCACTACTTCTTCCACATCCTGATAAATTGCACACACTTTTTTGTTGCAAAAATATGTCCTAAAATCATGCTGCATCTTATACAACAATGGTTTAAATGCCAATAAGATATTTCACTTAAAATTTAGATACACAGACTTTTGAAATTCTCACAATACTGTTCTCGGCATAGAGAGAGATTTTCTATGCAGTACTTACAACTTCATAGAGCTGCACTAATTCTGTAGAATGAATGTGTGTGTATGTGTGTGTGTGTGTGTGCATATACGAATGAAAAATTGATACAGTAGTGCTGTCACAGTCGACAGGGATGAGGTAGAAGGATGAGAGGGAGAGGACAGAAAACGTTTCATCCTGCACACTACGCCCCACACCAAACTACCCTCTGTCATTACAGTCTTGAGAAGTAACCGGTTGAGTAAAATGTGTTCTGTCATTTCTCCAAATTTTAGTGTGGAAAATGGATGGAGAAATCAAACAAAAGTTTTGCATCAAATTTGGCTGTAAACTTGGCCAATCAGCTACGGAGACTTTTGAAAGTGGCATTTGGAGACAATTCTCTCGGTGAGAAAACCATTTTTAAGTGGTATGTCAAATTCAAAGATGGCCAGGAATTGAACTAAGATGACCCTTGTTCCGGCTGTCCATCGGCCTCCAAAGTCTCGTATGCACCGATCGTTGTTTGACAATCAGGGAGATGACCAGCAACCTAAATGTGACTTTTTATATGGTTCAAACAATTCTAACCAAAGATTTGGTGATGCAGCACGTGTCTGCAAAGTTCATCCCAAAAACCTTGACCGGCTACAAAAAATGACATCTTGAAGTGTCTGAAAAACTCATTGAACATGCTGAAAATGACCTGAATTTCATGGATTCGATCAATACAGGTGATGAATCATAGATCCCAAAGCCAAAACTCAATCTTCACCATGAAAAAGCCAAGGTTTGTCTCTACCGAAAAAAGTAAGACAAAGTCGCTTGAATGTGAAGCCAATGTTGATAATTTTTTTGATTCCTCAGGCATCATTCACAGTCAACAGGCCCCAAAGTGTCAGACAGTCAATCAACAGTTCTAAAAAGCTGTTTTGGAACAATTATGGGAGAGTGTAAGGAAGAAATGACCAGAACTGTGGCACAACAACAGTTGGATTCTCCATCATGACAACTCGCTGGCTCACTGCACGCTATCTGAGAACAAATTTTTGGGGAAATTTCAAATTGATTTGCTCCTGCAACCCTCTTATTCACCAGATATAGCCCCCTGTGACTTCTTCCTATTCCCAAAACTGAAATTACAGCTTAACCCTGGAGGAAGTATGGCATACTTTGTAATGTAAGGACATACAATGGGCATTTTTTTATCCAAAGGCTAAAGAGCTTTATACATCGCATCAAATAAATTAAAATTAAATTATTTTTTTAACCATTTATTAACCCAATGGTACACGCAACTACATTTTATGGAAGGATTTCTTTCCTATTATCCTTTATGACCCCTCCTTTTCAGTAGCTGGAATGGCATATTTTGCCTTTCCCAGTAAAAATGCTTAGTTTCTTGCTTTTATTTTGAGTTCAGATATTTCTCTGTGATGGTGTGCTGGTTCCCGTTGCAAATATCAGTGTTTTCCTTCGTTCAGACATTATTCACATTTTATTGTGAACTTATTAATATTTATGGCTCCGGTGTTGTTTCACATAATTTTATAATGTCCTTCAAATAAAAAAAATTAAATTTTTTATGTTGCGATTTTCATTTATAGTACAGTAGAGAGCTGATTATCCATGGTAATTGGGAGAAATGAGACCCGAATAATCAAAAAACATGGATAATCCAAATTGAATGTATTTATTGGAATAATTGTTACATTAATAGAATACATAATTAAAACAAAATGTGAATATAAATTCAGACACCAATGATGTAAACGTTTAAATACCTCGACAATGAACAGTGACAAACTAAAGTTAAAATGCAATTTTAACTCACACTTTTATTCACATGCTGGAGTCTTTTATTCGGAGAATATAATACTCAAAACAATGTAAATGTGTAAATACATCAACAAATAACAATGACAAATTAAGCTTAAAATGTAATGGGAGTGAGAATTAAATATCAGACTCCAACAAAGTAAATGTGGAAATAATTCAACGCCCTGCACATGACCATGGATAATATGGCCCCGGATAATCGGCGCTCTACCGTATATAAATTTACATACTGTGGAATCCCGATTTAAGATCCTCCCATTTAAGATTTACCCGCATTTAAGGCGGTTTTTTGCGGCCCCGACCAAAGCTCCATATAAATAATGTATTGTATCACCTGATTTAGTGTTTCTCGATTTTGTGAATTGCCCGCAATAAAGGAACAAAATTCTGGTCCCTTGCAGGGCATCGACTCGATTTCAGGTGCGTTTACACCGTGACTCGAGAATATTTCATTTGGTGGAGATGTAATATATTAATTCAATCTAACCATCAATGGCACAACACATACTGGCGTTGTTACTACATTAAATAAACTCAAAAGAATTAATATGTAGTCGTGCTGCTTTGTCAATCCACCTTAAATGTCCTAATCTGTTACGTACTTCACGAAAGTTGCGATGACGTCATCACATGAACACGGATATTTTTACGTTTCAGTTCGCTGGAGCTCGCTCACTAATGTGACGCGTTAGCTAGTTGGGCCACCCGTGTCTACCACAGCCATATTTACCTTGTTAACCCAAAAGGAAGACAATCCCTCAAAAAAAGGGAAGTCTTATTCACAACAATGTTATTATTACATCGAGGCGGCGATGTTATTAAAACTTTGGATGTATCTTCTTACTCGTCAGTCACTGTAGCATTTCCCTACACCGCACAAGATACACAATCAAATTTGCGAGCCCACTTCGCATAAAGGGCCGAAATGTAACAAATGAGACTAAAAGGACATTGGAACTGTTAGCGTTGTCATTTTATGCACGGTCAGTCAATAACAGGCGTCGATACGTCTGCCAACGCTCACCACACTGCTTCACTGAGGGATAATTATTCAAAACTCATAAATACAGTAAAACTCCGTTATAACGCACCTCACTATACCACGTATTCGGATATACCACGGATTCGGATATACCACGGATTCGGATATACCACGGATTCGAATATACCACGGATCTAGTCATGTCCCCAAAATGATTCTATTTATTTTCTTCGTAAACAACCTTGTTTCAAATTTTACCGAGATTTATTTTCTTCGTAAACAACTTGGTTAAAATTTACCACAATTTATTTTCTTCGTAAACAAATAATCACAAACAGTAAAAGAAACTAATAAAAATTTGTCATATACTGATGATAAATCTCTTTTTTAACAAAAATACCTGTGGGGTGTGAGGAACACCCAGTGCGAGTAATGACGTTCGAAAAATTCATGCCAGTACTGCAGGGCTAATAACATTATCATTCACTTTTGGTTCAATATAAACTAGTATTTTGACATTTTTTGTAGCGGCTATTAAAAACTGGCAAAACATGTTGTTTGCCTATTAGTTTGTTACATTTTAGGCAAGAAGTTATTGTTTCTCCTCTTTGGGCAATCTTCACATCTGGTTCCACTTTTTTGTAAATTTTGGCCTACTCCTATAATACCGTTTTAAGTTTTCATTTTTAGTCTCAATATTCATAATCAACTGGTCATAATAATAGCAAAACACTCTAGAACTAACAGAGAGAGTCAAAGTGGAAGGTATTGAAGGTTAGACTCAAATATTGCTGATGAGTCAAAAGATAAACACTTATCTTTTCTGCTTAGGTACTTTTTACCCAGATGCATGTTCTCTCGGGTTGAAGAAGAAAGATTTGATACTGTGGAAGTTATTCAAGAAAATTCGGAAAATGTCCTGAAGAGCCTGAAGAAAAATTTTTCTAGGAATGCTTCCAAAAGTGGAAAAATTAGTGGAATTTGTGTATGAAGTCCAAAGGGGACTACTTTGAAGGGGCAACTACCAATAATCTGTAAGAACCCCCCTCCATAATTACAGCAGTACTGTACAAACTTTTCAATCATAACTCGCATATGTTTCCATACTAAGCATGAATACTTTTTGTTTCTATAACTTAACTGCACCACAGCCAGGGTTGCCACCTCAAATGCATCAGTGCCCCAGAGAATTTCTAATCTGACCTGGAGATTTCATAAGTTGATCTGTAGTTTCTCATAGGTGAAGTAGAAAAGTATGTTTTTGCCATATTTAAATGTTTGATACACAATACTTAAATAGTATTTATACAAATGTGAGGAACATATTTATTTATTCATCTATTCCACGCTGCTTTATATGTGTTGTTGACCTGGAGAATTATACCCTTATCCCAGAGACTGGTCTCAAAACAAGGAGACGCTGGCTAAAACTCAGAGAGGTTCAACACAGACCATAGCATATGTGTATGACTAAAAGCCTATGTCATAAGACAAAATTGCAAGGCTCAATTAGAAAACTTTTGGCAGGGCCCCTACATCTAAAAGGCATAGTTTGAAAAAAAAAGATTTGGGAGGGGCACAGCAAGCGAGGTCCAAAGGACCGAAACAATGAAGCCTAAAAGGCCAAGCCAGCAGGGTGGGGATCCGGGGTGAATCCCAGGCCACCAACGTATTTCCTGCATTCTGAGAGCATCAGATGGCCTCTCATGAGACCACTTGGGTATGGATGGGACTATGGATAAATCTAAAAGGAATCATCACCAATAGATAGTTTGGAGCCCCTACACCATTGCAGGGTCCCCTTATCCACGGGGCCCAATTGGGTCCTATAGGTACAATTGGCCTAAGGCCGGCCCTGAGAGCAGACACCATTGTCTGTCACAGCAGTCAATCACATGAAAGTTTTTAATTGATATTTTACAAATAGATATTAAAATACATAATTTATAATGCTATGCTAAGAAATTGTGTCAAATTATGAAAAATTTTATTTATTTTAAAACGCATAAAATTAAGTAGATATGTCCCAAAAACACTGCAAATGGCTGGTTATAAAGAGTAGCTGTGAAATTGGGGAGAAGCTTTCATTGCCATGAAACTGGACCATAATTTTTTTATTATGTGTCTATTTGAAAATCCAAAATTGAAATGAAATATAAAAACATTTCACTTGACTATGACAAATATCAACTTAACCTCTCTCAGAGAAAGGTGTGAAATAATACCTGTAGGGTATGGAATAAGACCTTTGATCATCAAGATTTAAGAAGGCAACACAAGTCAATTAGTATGCATCGCAGTTAGCTTTTATAGTTCATCTTTCTTTGTGTAAATGCTAGCCCGAGGCATTAAAAACTTTATTCTAAAAGGCATTTCTTCTACTGCTCCATTCAAAGCTTACAAATGCAGGCATAGACCAAACACAAGAGGAATTCCCTATGCTGTTGAATATAGGCATTACAAGCAGTTGGCATATCAATCTGTCCCAAGTTATATTAGGGAGTTTACGTTTCTTCTCCTTTGAAAGTTTCTGGAAAGCAAGAGAAAAATTCTGCCTTGACTGTGAATTGAACCCTGGTAAGTAGGTCTGGGTTTGATTCTCTGTCAAGCCAGAATTTTACACGTTTTCTAATAACTCTTACAGTCCAGCATCTGCCTACATACATAGAACTTCAGATCAACAGTTTCCATCATGCTTCTTCCCTTTATTTTTCGTAAATGATGATTATTGCTAATTATTAATAATGAAATGAGCATAATTCAATGAATGAGGGGCAAAATTAATCACAAAATAGATAATCATGATTAAGTAGAATGGAACTGGCTCACTGCATTAAACTTCCAATTTGTTCACTATCACAAGTGTGAGAAAGTTCATTGAGTTAGACAACGTACAGTTAGGACAGTGATGGTGAACCTTTTCTATCTCACACACTAAAATTATAAAACTACAGAATAAAATATGATGATATTATCAGCTTTCGGTTTCAGCTGCATCTGGAACATGATTTGACCGACGTTTCGCTACCATTGTAGGTAGCTTCTTCCCATGCAATTCACTTCACCCTGAAGAAGCTACCTGCAACAGTCACGAAACATCGGTCAAATCATGTTCCGGATGCAGCTGAAACCGAAAGCTGATAATATTATCAAACATCAACACTAAAAAAACCTTCGATCAGAATAAAATACAGGCGACTTCCGAGATTCGACCGTTCGAAATTCGACCAACTCGAGTATTCGACCGGTCGAATCGACCCAGCTGATCGATCGGTCGAATTAGAAACTAGTTTATGCAAAGTAATTTTCGACCTGCCCGACCACGAGAGGTTTAGTTTCAGTCTAGACATCATTATTTCTGCTCTAATTGTTTGAATTTTTGCTGATTTGACATTCGACAGTTCGAGATTTGACCACGTTTTCAGGAACACATCCACGTCGAATCTCGGGAGTCGCTTGTATATTTAACAAATCTTATTGTGCCAGCTACTGTATATACTCGAGTATTTTGTGAACCCGCATAATTTACGACCCCTTATTTTTTGCCTCAAAATCTTCTTTTTATCCTGTGTCGTGTAATGTGCGAGTTGGAATTTTTGCGCATTTCCCTGCAACAGAACAGCAAACCAAACTTGCAACAAATGGACGCTTGGCACTGTGTTGCAAAGCATTATTTGCCTGTTTTCTGCCAGTATCCATACAGTTTCCGAGTAGACATGACTTCTCTTCAAGTCATCTTTTTGCGACATTCATCAGCCGTGAAGCTGACTTCAGTTTATTAAATCTACATACATAATAATAAGTTACTAAAAATTAGAAGTCCATGAGGCAAGGCCTCAGATCGAGGTTACGGGTTAGAAATATATTCAAAACAAGAGATGATTTCACTGTTTCAAGAACATACCTCGTCTAATTTGCGACCCCCTAATTTTTGGCTAAAAAATAGGTCTCGAAAAGTCGCAAATTACACGAGTATATACAGTAATTTCTTTTATCCAGCAAACAGATATTACAAATTATTGTGCGAAATATTTTTTCTGCTTCTCTTTCCTTTTATTTCTATAAACCTCATGTGATTGGTTTCATAACGTCACTTCTGACCCATTGTCCCAAATTATTTGTGGAGGAATGGCAATTACGTTTCTGCAATGCTCCTGCTTGCACACTGCAGGCAGACAGCAAAGACAGGATTGAAGTTAACTTGAGTGGATCAGAAATAATCTGGGATATTGAGAATGCAAAACATATTAGCAACAAAGCTGCTGGCTTGTAACAAATAATCAGGACAATGTGTTGGTAAGGTAACTGTTTAAACGATGCTAAATTAGTGAGACAGTTATTGATTACTTTTAATTTCTTAGAGGCATTTCAAACAAAATAGTCTTGTGCACCACTTATGGCATGCATGCTATAGGTTCACCATCACTGAGCTAGGGTAAGAATGAAAATAAAATTTTCTGCTTTAAAATTTTTCTAAGAGGGCATCATACTTTTGGATAAATTAGGTCATTATGAACCCTTTTAAATACATTGCAGTAGCACTTTATGTTGATTTTTCAGTTTGAACATTAAGTGGGTATAATAAGTTACTGTTTTCAATTATAATTTATTGCAACCATTGTGTGAGGGCAACCATTAAATAAATAAATATTGTATGCCTATCAATCAAAACCAATTAAATTTTTAAAAAATAATAAGGAAAAAGTAACAAAATAAATAAAAAAGAATTTAAAATGTACATTCAAGAGGATTATATGAGTGGTAAAATAAATGAGAATATTATGAAATTTCTTTACAAATTTAAATGAAGGTTTTCTCAAATTTCTCCAGAGGATTTATAATTTAAATGACAGAAAGTACATAATTTTCGACCTAGGGATAAATAAATATGCTTTGCAATCATTATGAATTAATTTGCACAAAAGTGAGTTGGATATCAGTTTGCTTGTGTGCAAACAAAAAAATAGCAAAATGACTTACAGGTAATCCCATTGGTCCTGGATCACCTTTGGCACCCTTCTCTCCCTGAAAAATGAAGTATATATGTTAATAAAATACATAAAAGTTAATATAAACATATCAGTCCACTGTAAATCAACAAATTGTACAAGAAAATATATATGAAGGTGAATGGGGTGGTACAAATGCATCCTGCCATTTATAAATGGCTAGTGCAAGGCGAGTTGGATGTAATGCAGCAAAGTGGTGTCACAACAATCGTTGATCATGTTAACACAGTGTTATGCATGGACATATGTAAATTAAAGTGTTCTGGGTGAATGACTGGATGTCCTGTTTTTCATCATATTATACCTGTGTCCTGAAAGCATTTGTAAGGATGAACATTTGCCCCATATTGTAACTTTTCTAAAAATAGCTACAAAATATTGTTCACACTCTCAGTTAATGATGAAATTTTCATTGGCTAAAATTCATAGTGTTGTCTCTGAATATTCTGGTGTGTTATCAATGAACTTCAGCTGCTTGGACATTCTTCACCCACAAAG
This sequence comes from Uropetala carovei, assembly GCA_036926305.1. NCBI lineage: Eukaryota > Metazoa > Arthropoda > Insecta > Odonata > Petaluridae > Uropetala > Uropetala carovei. The sequence goes on from JAXCHB010000011.1 coordinate 29,276,370, forward strand.
ATATATAACACAATGAACTTAATCCTATGATCATATTTCCATGTTTAAACTGCCACCGCAAATGTATGATGTGTGCAACTGGGCTTACGACTTACAGAGTTGACAATGACAAACTAATAAATGTATCTATCATGTTATGATCAATCATAGTTCCTTAGCATCATAACTATAACCTTGTCCTGTAACTTTACAATCAACTTTAATATTAATTTATTTTTTTAACCTCATATTATAGAAAAATACATTTATCCCTTGTCAACCACAGCTTTGTAAACCATGGTTTTGTCAGTCACAGTCATGTCAGTCACAGTCATGTCAACCACAGTTTTGAGTATCTGTGGTTGAAAAATTATACCTGATTTTGCCAGCCACAGTATCCAGTCTTGAGTATCTGTTGTTCTCTGCATGGCTGCATCTAGTTAACTAATTTTATTAATATTAAAATTCATTTTATGGAAGAAGCTGCATCTTTACCAGAAGAAAAAAGACAGAAAAAGGTTTTTTTGGCTCCTGATAAGTAGGGAGGTTCAAGAAATTTTCCACTTGGAATTTGAAACATAAGGTCAGGAGTACGGAATTAGCAGGGGCTACTCTACCATTACATTATTAGTGTGCAGTAGTTCTTTCTACTATTATGTAAATGTATGAAATATTGCTTTTATGCTAAAACAATGTGATGAATTGTTCCTTTGTTTTCATTAAATTTTAATATGGAGTTTAGATTAATCATATTTTTGGTAAAATGCAGAATTCTATATTTCTTGAAATGTGATTGATTGGGTCACACAAAATTTCAATCATGATAGTATTTATATTCATTTCTTAATTACTGGCTCATAAATACCATTTAATGGCCTTCTACAATGAGTGCCACTACGATAACAAAGATGAGCACATACAAACATACACTCAGCAGGATTGGAATTTGGGACCCAAGCAATGGAAACCAGGCACATTAACAACCCTTTAAAAAATTATGTAAATACTGACTTTACGTGCTGAAATCCTTTGTTTGAACAGTCAAAGAACAATATTTTTTTTCTTTTAACAACAATAAGTAAGACCAATACTCACAGGTTCACCTTTAGCTCCATCATTGCCCCTATCACCCTTAATACCAGGGGGTCCTTGTAATCCAGGTAGTCCATGAGCACCTGGTGGTCCTGGTGGACCAACAACCTGAAAATAATTGAAATTATGAAAGCATTAAACCAAGAATGTATCTAAGAAAAACCAAATTTTTTACTTTCTCCATATGTAACATAGGAGAAAGTATTGTATTAGTGAAAAAAATCAATTTCGAGATTTCAATGCATGCTTTGAGGTCTCCTGAGTATGTTTTGACTGTTTTCGGATTATGTATGTGTGTATGTGACAAACTCTAACTCAAATACTACTAATCAGGACAGTACGAACTTTATACTTAAGATTTTTATTAGCAAATGAAGGTCTGAAAAGGTTTTGGTTGAAACTGCTTAACCAGAAGTGGTGGTTTATTCTTCCCATTTTTCCTTTTTCCAAATACAGTGGAATCCCGATTTAAGGTTCTCCCATTTAAGGTTTACCCGCATTTGTTGTTTCTTTGCAGCCCCGACCAAAGGTCCATAAAAATAATGTATTGTATGACCTGATTTAGTGTTCCTCGATTTAGTGAATTGCCCGAAATTAAGGGACAAAATTCTGGTGCCTTGCAGGGCATCGCCTCGATTTCAGCTACGTTTACACCATGACTGGAGAATATTTCATTTGTTGGAGATGTAATATTAATTCAATCTAACCATCAATGGCACAACACATACTGGCATTATTACTATATTAAATAAACTCAAAAGAATTAATATTTAGTCGTGCTGTTTTGTCAATCCACATTAAATATCCTAATCTGTTACGTACTTCACGAAAGTTGTGATGACGTCATCACGTGAACACGGATTTTTTTACATTTCAATTCGCAGGCGCTCGCTCACTAACATGACATGTTAGCTAGTTGGGCCACCCGTGTTTACCACAGCCATATTTACCTTGTTAACCCGAAAGGAAGACAATCCCTCAAAAAAAGGGAAGTCTTATTCACAACAATGTTATTATTACATCGAGGCGGCGATGTTATTAAAACTTTGGATGTATGTTCTTACTTATCAGTCACTGTAGCATTTTGCTACACTGCACAAGACACGCAATCAAATTTGCATAAAGGGCCAAAATGTAACAAATGAGACTAAAAACTGTTTCACTGAGGGATAATTATTTGAAATTCGTAAATACAGTAAAACTACGTTACAACGTGCCTCACTATACCGCAGATTCGGATTTACCGCGGGTCTAGTCATGTCCCCCAAAATGATTCCATTTATTTTCTTCATAAACATCCTTGTTTCAAATTTTACCGCGATTTATTTTCTTCGTAAACAACTTGGTTCAAATTTTACCGCGATGCCAAACTCCCGTCGCTGTTTATAAGAATGATAAGAAATTGTAGCTGAAGTCCAGAACCACGCGGGTGTACATTCTGTCTCCCGAAACCCATGTTATAATGGGGTTTTACTGCATTATCTTATATAACCCATGCGAGCCCAATTATATCATGTATTCATTATAACATGCGAACTTAAAAAACTGAAAGGATCTGCACGCTTGGTTGATTCCTCCTATATAGGAGCGCTTCAATTAAGTGTGTTTATTTGCTTAAAAGTTTTAAGAAAGTTTGTCGCAGAAAAATTAAAGATCGCAAATTTACTGCTAGGAGGTGCAATGATGGTCACAGACATGAAATGACCACTAATTTCGCAAAAAAACCATAAGCTAGAAGAATCACCTTCGCCGGAGGACTTACAGTTGGTATTATTCTCAACCATCTTTGTTCTGTGAAATTTTACGAATAAAAAAATTGATCGTAATTAATCTATACCAGGGTTGTTAAACGAAACCGAACCTAAAGAACAGTTTCGGTTCGGAACGAAACTATGTATTTTCTCTTGCCATTTAGTTTCGGTTCGTAATGAAACTGTATGTTCCGTGATGGGTTTAGTTCCGTTCCGGAACGGAATTGTTTAGTCAGAACGAAATATTTCATTCCGGAACAGTTCCTTTTCTTGAATGGGTTCGGGTTCAAGTTGAGAGTTATTGGGAGATATGTTCGGTAGTTTCGTTCCAAGCAAACTGCACCATTATTCTGGTCGTGGGGTGGAGAAGAGAGCGAGGTACTCGCCTAGAGTAGAAGCCCGCAAATCATACGTGGTGCCTTAGAGGCTTAATTAGGCTTAATTTTATCCTTCTAATGTAAGCCGTTTTAACACATACAATATCTTCTTGGTTTTTTAGATCCATCCCCAATGGCCAACCAAAATTTCATTATTTTTTAAAATATCCTTTTTCCAGAAAAATTTGCACTAAATACAAACTAACCGATGAGCAAACTGACATAAACTAAACTGAGGAGCCGGCTTCCTACGAGGAGCCAATGTACGAAGCCGTCGCTTAAAGGTACGGTTATTACGGAGCGGGAGATGCGTCGACTACACGTCGACGCCGGTTGTCTGCACACAGTAGCAACCATCGACGGCGGCATTGAATGTGTTATTGATATGGCGATTTTTCCGCGAACACCCATTTTCCGTCAGCGAGAAAAACAACTCGGTACGAGGTCGGCATTCACTACTTACTGCACTCTCTACATCTTCCCGGTGGTGGTATTAGGAACTAAGATCCCCCTCCTATCCCCGACCTCCCCTCTCGCATTCCCCCCTCGCCCTCTACTCTCGCCGTTAAACGCAAGTAAAAACCATTGAAAACTGGCTGGAACCAAAGTAGAAGGAGCCGGAACGAAACTATTTCATGTGTGAACCCGATCCGGAACGGTTCAGTATCGTTCCATCGGTTCCTTTTTCGGTTTGGTTCCTGTGAACCGTTCCTTGAACCGAAACCTATCTGGAACCGTTCCTTTTCAGTGGGTTCGGTTTCGTTTAACAACCCTGATCTATACACTTAATATTTGTGTTTTAACTAATAAATAATATTTGACATTAATGAACTGCCGTTTAGTCTTTCAATTTCAGATAGCCCCCATTTAATGTATTACTCGATTTAAGGTACAAAAAACTTGTTCCTGAGGCAAACGTTAAATGGGGGTTCCACTGTATCTCCTTTAAAACTCAATTTACGTACATATTTGTTATTAATAATGTTGTAGAAAATGTAATTTTCTACATGTTTTGTTTGAAGAATTTTTTCATAAAACTGATACTTTGAGAGATATCTTGATTTTTATTCTAAATTTATGTTAAATACATCGCTAAGTGATACCATTGTTTCTGTTACTATGTTAACATTTTGTAATTGTTGATAGCATTGCATACACTACATAGGGTAATTTTAAATGCACGTCGGTATTTTGTTATCCATAGAAATAGCTAACAATTTTCTTAACTTACTGTTTAATAAAATAAAGACCATTGAAAATGTTTTAAAATTACTCACGAGTGTAATTCCTGATAATTATTCCTGAGGATGCTGATTTTAAGAGCAATCACATTCATTACTCTGTATGGAGAAAATCATGTGCTGGACACATCAGATTTTTATTTTTTATTGTTCCTTTACCTGCATACCTTGTAGTAAAAACTAAGTTGCTAGAAGGTGACCACCAGAATTTAAAATATTATTAAAATAATAGTTGGTTAATGAGAATCTTTCATAAAAATAGAGGATTTACTTGTGCTGTTTGCTGTACACAGAATCCCTAACCTACTTGGCTATCTGAATCTACAACCTTAATATTGTTTGGTAGAAACTGTTCTGGAGACTCCAAGCCCAAGAGCAATGAGCTAATCTATCCATCATGTTTGAATACTATACTGCTCTACCCAAAGATCTTCACACACCATACATGTATGCATTTACATCATAATGAAACATATACACAAAGGAAAAATTATATAAAATACTTGGAAAACTTCAAATGTGGGCATGGAGAAGAATATTGAAGATAAAATAGACTGGTAAGATTAAAAATGAGGAGGTATTATGAAGAACAGGAGAGAAGTGAATGATTATAGACTACATGAAAGGGGAATATGAACTAGATAGGACATTACCTGAGGAGAGAATGATTAAAGACATGTTAGAAGAAAACATGGAAGGAAAAGCATAAAGAGGAAGGAAAAGGTTTCCACTGTTAGAAGACTTCAATATATGTAGAAGATTGTGAAAAGTATGAGTACATATATGGATAACTAGTTTCAAGCAAGAATAATCATGGACCTATGTACAGATTAACTATGATGATGATATACCATAATATAAGATGACTATGAATATAAAAAGCCTCTTTAATAGGAATCCCCATTAACAGAAATAGATATGAAGAAGAAATAATGGAACGTACTTAAACCTTCCATGGCTAAGTGGGGTAATTTTTGTACCCCACGAAAAAATTTTGATTTTTTGTAAATATGAATCCATTTTGTTTTGTATTTTAGGTATGCCTCACAGACATAATATATTTCAGTGTCTTAACAGATGCAGTATGTATCTCCACTGTAAATATAATTATTAAAAAAATATTGAGTGGGGTACAAAAAATACCCCGCTCAGTCAATAAAGGGTGTGATTACATACAGTGTGTAATCAGAAAATGGGTATGTGCATGACTTATTTACGTAATCAGATGACCGGTTTGCACTTGTTGGTCATCAGTACAGTATTGCAGTGAATCTAGTATAGTCGTGGCTTGTTGATGCATTGTTTACGGTAATAAAAAATCAGTACAACATACATTGTACAAATATTCTCATATACTACTGCGTCATTTAGTTATCTTTAGAAAATGAAAATCGTATGAGCCTGTTTTTAGAAAATCCAATTTTTGTTAAAGTTGCCCAAGAATAAACTAGTCTTATATTCATTCATTGAGAAAAATGAAATAGGTAGTAATATTGCAGATGTATACTCAAGTAACTGTACGAAATTTGATCAAAATCGTTAGAGCCGTTTTTGAGAAAATCGAATTGTTGTTAAAAATGCGTTGAATAAACTACCCTTAACCCTTTTGATGCCAGCCCAAATATCATTGGGTTGTTGAAGAATGCCAAGCCAAATTTGAGAAAAATGCACTCGCTCAGTAAAATATTTTTCCCAGCGTTGTTATAGATATTTGGAAGCCAATTATTTAAATCAACCCTTTGCGTATATGTAGAATATAGAAAATAAATAAAAAATGTTTTTTTTACATCTTATAAAAGCATGAAAATTGTTTATTCTGAGAATTTGTTATAAAAAATTTAAAAGTTTTGCAACTCAATCGTACAAATCATGTGTCACAAATTTTTTTGTGCGATTAATTTCTTAACAGTAGTTACACATATTAGTTATGAAGCTAAATCCAATTTTTTATATTTTTTGTATTAGATGTTCATCATTTACACTTGAAAATATACACTGGCGCACATCTCGCGTGCGCCCATGTTAGCCATTACACTTGTGTTCTGGGAAACACTGACCATGAAGACCCTTCTCACACTTTATACACACAGTTCGAGCCCTTTTTTGCTTCCCTGGCTTATTTCCATCTCTTCTGCTGCAAACACAACAGTCCTTTTCTTTTTTTCCTGATAATTTTTTCAGTGTCTTATTGCCGTCTGCCCCTGGCTCCTCTGATATTCCAGATCTCCTATTTTTTTGGTGAAGCCACTCCTCCCCAAGGGCCTCAACAATGTTTATAGTGAAAAGCAAATGAGACATAGGAGTTTTACCTGAAGGAAGGTTTTCCCTATAAATTATATAGCTGTTGAGTATCATGAGCGAAAATATATGGAAACATATTTTTTTCCAGTACTTTACTGTTCGTCATTCGTCAAGGTATGTATATAGAATCATGTCTGATGTGTCGATTCCACCCATGAAATCATTATAATATTTTATAATAGAAGGTTTCTCTACATCCTTTACCTCACCACTACGCATACAGGAATACTTACTAATTTCCGCTTTACATTTTGTAGACAACAAGAGAACAGGAAAATGTTGAGATTTCTTTTCTCGAAAAGCAGCAGCAAGAATGGGGCCCTGATGATAATATTTCTTTACCCCTATTGCAAATTTATTGTGAAATTCTTTTGGAAGAAATTTTCTATTCCTGCGAATAGTACCAGTAATATGTGTGCCAAGCTCGTACAGACTTTTTGCCAAAAAATTATCTATGAAAACATGATAACCCTTGGCTAAATAATTCCCTATACTCAATTTTCTAACTACCAAGTATGCTAACCCATTCTTTTGGATTTCAGCCTTATCTTCATTACACTTTGCCCCTCTATATATATTTTTAAAATGCCAAACAATAGTGAACCACTGAATCACATAGCATCCAAAATTTTATCCCCCATCGATGATGATGCTTATTTGGAAGATATTGTAACAGCTCTTGGTTCCAACCAAACTCTCATCAACACTCAATTCCTCATGAGGGGTATAATGATGTCTGAACAAAACATTGGCATGGTCGATGAGGGGTTGGATTCTGGCACATGGGTCATAACCGGATTCACCAGGTTGAGCAAGATGTTTGGTGTCAGCTAGATGGAAGAATTTGAGGATCAACTGGAAACGGTTTCTTGAAAACATTTTATGGAAGCATGGAAGATATTGGGAATTTTGAGTAAACCAGTAAGAAGCTATAGTTGGCCACGAATGCAAACCCATATTCAAAATGCACTCAATGAAACCTTTTAGTTCAGGTAAAGTTATTTTTACCCAATTCTGCAATAGATAATTTGGGGATAGATTTATATGCGTCGAAAGAAAAAGTTTAGCATAGTCATTTGCTTCCTTTACCAATTTGTTCAAAAAAGAGCTCATAAAAAACGTAAAAATAGCTGAACGGCGCTGCATTAGGAGGGGGTGCATATTTTGGTCCATATGCTCAGGCCCGCGCCGGGCATATTTTCCACCCGGGTGCAAGCAGTTTATGCCGCCCCTTATGGACTTATAAAAGCACTCTGGCCTAGATTTTGTTTTTCGATTTTTAGATTAAATGTTGTATTTAATTTAAGAAATAAATTGTATAAAACACATTGCGCAAACTTTCTCGTATGCGAATCGCCTCAATATATTACGTAAAAGTACTTTAGAAGGTGGCCTATCACGAGTTTACAAACTCAGCGGAAAGTAAAGGATTTGGTATGTTTGTAAAAACACAAAATTAAGATATATTCTTGCTCCCGCTTGTGAATTGCTGCCCCTAATATGTTGCCGCCCAGGTGCGATGCACCCTTTGCACCCATAGGCTGGCGCGGCTCTGCATACGCTTCTTGGTACACAAGAGTAGATGGAGGTGGGTTATCACTGTTCTCGAACACTTCATGCCAATTACTTTCATCCGAATCAACTTTGCCCTCACCTGTATCTGAATCTTGAGACTCAGCACACTCGGATGACGATAAAATTCGTACAAATGAAGCAGGGGGTCGAGCAAGACATCCAATTGAGTCGTCACTGTTAGATGAAAAAACCTATTCATCAGTCGTATCTGATTCACCATTACTTCTATAAGACTCAAACAATAACTCTTCGACGTTCTTAGTTTTCAAATTCCTCTACATTACCGAAGGGTGAAATGGAAAATTTTCCTTAGTAAAAGATTTCAAATAAAAACGATAATATTCAAACATCCTAGTAAATCATATGCGCATTGACAGAATATAATTTAGAATAATTGCATATAAAGAATATATACAGAATACTATGTATTTTATGGAATTTTGAATTTTCAAGTGAAAATATTTCAAGACTGATATAAAGGTACGATGAATATTTTTAAGAATAAATCTACGAAAAAAATTTTGTGGAGTACCTGAGATAACAGTAGATAAACACACTGCCTTTTAAAGTCCAAAAACTGCAGATAAGTCGTTAAAAAATTAAGGAGAACAACCACTAATGCGATGCCACCATATAAAACATGTCAAGCTACTGACGAGAAAACGGCCAAAGTCCTCTCAGTAGATATAAAATCGAAAGACAAGCTATCCATATGAGATTTAATACATTGTGGCAGGGAAAACTTACCAGATGTCAACTAAGTGACTAAAAGAGTAATCTCACCCGGAAAGGAAATATAAGGTCATCGTAAACAAGCGCGGCCGATAGATCGGCCTGTGGCATTCTTCGCACATGCAGCAAGGGCCGACAGATTGGCCGGCTGGCACTAAAAGAGTTAATTATTGAGCAATGCCAACCATTTCTATGTATACCCTGCTCAGTATGATAAAATGCCTAAGTACGAGATTTCATTCATTTTCACTCTACCGTTTAGGATCCAGAGCCAGTAACAGACAGACAGACAGCATTGCAAAAACCACTTTTTCGGATTCAGCGACACCTAAAATGTATATTTCTGTAAATATCTCGAGGTTGAATTTTTTTGCGATAACAATACTTTCTCAATACAGGCAACTCCCATGTTTGACCATTCGAGATTCGATAAATTCGAGATCTCAATCCAGCCAATCGACTTGGGAACTACTTTACATGGAGTAATTTTCGCGGAGTAATAGGTTCCGACCCACCATGCGAGGTTTAGTTTTAGTGTAGACATAGTTATATCTGCTCTAATTGTTTGAATTTGCGCTGATTTCACTCTTTTTACTTTCTCATACGAAGTATCGAGAAAGTATTGTTATCGCGAAAAAATTCAACCTCGAGATTTTTACGGAAATATATGTTTTAGGTGTCGCTGAATCCGAAAAAATGGTTTTTGCAATGCCGTCTATCTGTCTGTCTGTTACTGGCTCTGGAGCCTGGATGGTAGAGCGAAAATGAATGAAATCTCGTACTTCGGCATTTTATCATAATGAGCAGAGTATATGTAGAAATGGTTGACATTGATCAATAATTAAGAGTAGTTTATTCTACGCATTTTTAACAACAATCCGATTTTCTCAAAAACGGCTCTAACGATTTTGATCAAATTTCGTAGTTACTTGAGTTTACGTCTTCAATGATACAGTGTAGTTCATATTTCTCAAAAAATGAATATAAGGCTAGTTTATTTTAGGCAACTTTAACAATAATTCGATTTTCTCAAAAATGGCTCAAACGATTTTGATCAAATTCCGTACAGTTACTTGAGTATACATCTACAATAATACTACGTATTTCATTTTTCTCAATAATGAATATAAGGCTAGTTTATTCTTGGGCAACTTTAACAAAAATTGGATTTTCTAAAAACAGGCTCATACGATTTTCATTTTCTAAAGATAATTAAATGATGCATTAGTATATGAGAAAGTTTGTACAATGTATGTTGTACCGATTTTTTCTGTTTCATTTAAATTTATTTCATTGATTTATTTATAAATTTATCACTTGACATGGCATTTAAAAGGAAATGTAATAGTGATAATGTAAGTGAATCAAATAAACGAGTGCATAAGACTCATAGTTATGAATTGAAATTAGAAATTTTAAAGCGTGTTGAGAACGGTGAAAGCCATACTGAAATCGCACGATCGTTGGGAATGTGTCGTTCAACTATTAGCACTTATGTGAAACAGAAGGACAATATTCTAGAAGATGTGATAAATTCAAGTAATTTGTTAACAACAATAAACAGTCCTAGGCGTGGTGTTGTGATTCCTAAAATGGAAGAACTTTTAAAACTTTGGGTAGATGATCAGTGTCAGAAACACACTCCTATTAGTGAGACCATCATTAGAGCAAAGGCTAAGGATTTCTATGATGATTTTAAGGAAAGGATAGATGGAATTTCTGTTGATGCGCCTCCATTTAGTGCAAGTTATGTCTAGTTTGACAGATTTAAGAGAAGGGCAGTTTGCATAACCTTAAATTAACTGACGAGGCTGCAAGTGCTAATACTGATGCTGCCGCAAGTTATCCTGATGAATTCCCCAGTCAATGGACCATCCAGTTCCCTACATAATAGCTCCTCTTCTTCCAACTTCTCAATTAATAAACCAAGCCCAGTAAGCGCAGTTGAAATAGATTTAAGGTATGAAATATTTTTAATTTTATTGTTTCTTTATTCTTAAGTTATTTTGTGATTTTTAATAACTTTTATATTAATTTCGCTGCAAGAAATAGTTGTATGTATAGATAGATGTATGCAGGTATGTTATCCAGCTCGCACGAGTCGTTTGTAACAAACGACTTGCGCGATCCGGACCGGGCCGTCTGCACAACATATTGCATACATCTATCTTTGAAGTTCGAAACAAAAATTTATTTTTCCCTATTTAGTGCAAAAAATAAGTTATACATTTAAGATATTAATTATATAATTTATTCATAATTTAATATTGTTGCATTAACATATTAGTAATGTTATTTTATCTTTATAAAACGTGAGGGGAGACTTTTTCCCAAGATGTGGGAACGTATCCCCCGATTATAACATGCAAGTATATGGAAAAACGGCGTTCGGCATTCGATTATTCGAACATGTTTTCAGGAACGCATCCCCGTCGAAACTCGGGAGTCGCCTGTACTTCGTATGAGAAAGGAAAAATAATACATGGCTGTTAGTTGTCAAGGGCAAGACATTGTTGATGAATAGCGTTTGGTTATGGAAAAAAGGTATTTGACAGATGATGAATTGCATGCAATTTGTGAAAACAGTAGTAGCAATGAAGAATATACACTTGATGAAGAAGAGGAAAGTGATGAAGATGATAATGCAGAAAATGATGATGTGTTTGAAGACGAGATTGAAACCCATGAACCTTCGAGTGACGAAGATGAAATTGTTGTTGGTCCTCCAACAAATAGTCAAACCCTTACAGCTAAATCTGGTATGCAGTGGACAGCTACACAACCTGTTTCTACTAGAAGATGAGCCTGTAATGCCATTGCCACAAAACCAGGTTTCCAAAACAATTCTTATAAAATTTCATCAATATTGGGCTCATATCAACTATTAATCACTGAAGAAATGGTGAATGAAATACGTTCAGAAACAACATCATGGCTGCTATAGATCTGTTCTACGGTGAATCACCTAATATGCCTACACCTCCTCTTAGAACATCATCATCCTCAACCACTGCTGGCAGGTGTAGCTTCTGTCCCAGAAATCAACACAGAAAAACTAGATTTCCATGCTCAACGTGCAAAAAAATATGTCTGCAATCTACACAGATGTGATGTCAAGCGATATTACTTCTCTAGTTGTGAAGACATTCCCATTGATATGGACAATAAATAATTTTTATATGTATTTTAAGGAACTGCTTTCACGTTTATGATTGTACTTCAATTTGTTTTTTTGAATATATACAAGATAGTACATTTGTTTTTATATCTTATATGTACTTACTAGGCTACAAAAAAATTATTATTACCTTAAATACCTGCGTATAATGCACACCCATGTATAACGCACAGGTAAGTTTTCAGCCTCGTATTCTGCAGTTTTTATATACCCACGTATAGTACGCACGTTTTCCTAGAATTTTCGTCCCAGTCACAAATTTATCATTTAACTGTGAATATATGTGTTAAATTGTCAGTATCATTGTGATATGATAAAACAATGAATTAAAATCCGACGTAAGAGACAGCTAGGAAAATCGCGGGGCCCGGTGCAAAGTGTGTGCGTCAAAAATTTTTAAGAGTAAATTATAATAACTAAAGCAATCTCTCTCACTATGAGACCGACATTTTTTCAAAAATGCGTGTACCTTACAAGTGCGACAAATATTTATTAGAGAGCGCAGAGCCTCTTTAAGTGTGGGGCTCGGTGAGGTCGCACTGGTCGCACATCAATCAAGCGATATAATTTATTCGTGTAGATTAAAGTTAATATAATATATAATGAAATTCGATTTAACTTAACGTGCTTATTATGGCCAATATGCACATTAAATCAACCTTTCTTCTTTTTATCTGCGCAAGTATTGATTTTTTAAAATACTGCGATAAATATGTACCCTCGTATAACACGCACCCCGCTTTTCAGTCCCAAAATATCGTGAAAAAGTGTGCGTTATACGTGGGTATTTATGGTATTATTTTCCAGTTTTTTTGCTGGGGTACAAAAATTACCCCACTCAGTCACTCAAAGATGTTATTTACTTCAGCCATGGAAGGATTAAGTTCCCTCAGCAATACAATTAAACTATTTCTCGGGATCACACACGCTGTATTTACATGTGGGTTGCACCAAATGGAGTGAATTACAATGGCCTGAACATGTTAATAAGTGCACATTGAAATATACATATACCTACTTTGATATCCTTCAATTTTATTATTTATATTACATGTATGAAAATACTTACTATTTCTCCTCCACTTCCTTCAAAAGTGCCATCTCCCTGTAAAAAAAAATAAGACATATTATTAGCTTATAAAACTGTAAAGAGAAACACACACAATGAAACCTCATTTTACATATCTCTGGAGAAATAATTCTTATAACTTTTTTCATTAAATTGTACACAATAATCCTTCCATGTTTGTTAGAGATATTTTCCTGAAAAATTCCATGAACATAGAAATCACAAACATAAATACTAAAAGCTTAAAAAAATGAGGTTATGAGAACAAACTTCTTTTTGCTCTTATCACCCCTTTCTCAGCATTTATTTCACTTGTTTACATTTTGGGGCCATAGTTTAGCCAGAGCATTGTGTGTAAAGGATAAAAGATATAGAAATTAGAGTTAATTACAGGTATGAAAAACAGAAAAGGAGACAGAGACAAACTATGAGAACATCATCATGTGAACATTCACTTTCCACTCCTAGACCAGTGGTTCCCAAACTGGGGGAAGCACCCCCATGGGGGGTGGGGGGAGTATAAGAGTTGCGGGGGGGGGGGGGGGGGAGGCCGTGAGAAAAACAATCAATTTTCAATGTCAAATTGAGCTGAAATACTAATTTTTTTAGCTGCATTTATCGTCTCATTTGTAGGAACCTGTCCTCATTGTTAATCCAAATATTTTTTTAAAATTAGAGTGTTTGGATCCGTGCATGTTCTTATGGATGCTTTAGGTAAAATATTTTGATCAAAGATCTTTGCGCCATTTAACAAGAAATTTTTGTGATTTTGATCAAATAGTTCAGTTATTCTAAGATTCTGAACAAAATCGGTGCAATATGATACTGTTGCTGTTTCAGTCTGTTTAATGCAGTTTAGTGAAGTATTAGTTACACTTGAAGAGAAATTAAAATGTAAGCACTGAAATTATTTTTTGTTCATTTGGAAATTTCCAATAAAAAAAATATTTAATATTTTTAGACATATTTCTCAATCTTCCCAATATGGACCAGATACATGAGTAAAATAATTACGAGTTAGTTGATCATGAATAATGATGGAAATGAGTGCAAAGAGTTACATTAATTTTAATCAAAAACATGGTGAGGCATGACGGCTTACAAGGAGAGTAAGGAGGCTAGTACCCTCGGATTTTGTTCAAATTTCACATGGTGATAGCTGATGTGTTTCGATTTAACGTGTAACTTGCCGTTTGTGTGAATAGGCCTTGGTTGTCGAGATATCGCAGTTTGAATTTCGGCCGATTTCCGCGTGCTCGTTAAGACTCGTGAAAGCCGTTGCTAGGACGAGCAGGCCGTAGCTGAGTTGGTAAGGTGGTGGGATAGTAACCCAGACGTCCGGGGTTTGAGTCCCGGTTGTGGAATTTTTCTTTTTTGATTTTTATCTTTTTTAATGCTGAAAAAATGTACAATTCCCATTATTAATTTATTACGACTGTAAAAATTTAAATTGTACTATTTTTCTCAATTATAAGAATATATTTTTTATCTTATAGTTGCGATTCAGCAATCTTTTTAATTAAATTCTTACACTTTTTATTGCTACAAAATAATTTGCATCATTATTTTGTATTATACATCAATACCTTATAAATTAATTATTCAGATTCTTCTTTTGAAAAAAATCTGTCATGCCTGCCGGCAAAGTGGGGGATGAAAATTGTCATAAAAACAAACAAAGCACAAATGCTTCTGGCACCAGGAACACACAACAAACGCAACATTTTTGCATTCACATTTCCTCTTACGCAGGCTATCGTGGAAAGAAACTTCATTTACGTTCATAAAAACACTCCTTGTCGTCGTTAATTTTGACCAAACCACGCATATTTAATCATGTCTTCGAAAATGGGTGCACGCAACTGGTGATGAATGATGGAGTGAATTTTCAATGCGTCGTCTCTTGTATTAATCTGACTATTCTCTCGCGATAAATACGTACTGTTTTGCAGGCGCTTTATGAAATTTTTGATTTGCCTGTAAAAATAGATGTCGCAGGGTTGGCAGAAAGGCATACAATTATATTTACCTGGCAAGTTGGGACATTACCGTCATCGATGAATTTTGCATCGAAGACGGAATAATCAGTTTGCCCTCCCCAAGAATCAAGGATCAAAAGAAAATTTTCCTTTTTGACATATGGCTTTAAAACATTGTCAAGGAAGAGGTCATTGTCAAGAAAGAGGTCTCATTGTCACTAGCAGACTTTCCTTGCATTCTAAACTGAGGTTCTAGATCAGTTTAACTGCATCTCTGCAGAAAGCAGGACGCACACGCTGGGAGAAATTTTTCCTGTAGTTATGGAAGTCGATCCAAGTACAAAAATAATGATGCAAATTATTTTGTAGCAATAAAAAGTGTAAGAATTTATTTAAAAAGATTGCTGTATTGCAAATATAAGATAAAAAATATATTCTTATAATCGAGAAAACTAGTACAATTTAAATTTTTACAGTCGTAATAAATTAATAATGGGAATTGTACATTTTTTCAGCATTAAAAAAGATAAAAATAAAAAAAGAAAACTTCCACAACTGGGACTCGAACCCTGGACGTCTGGGTTACTATCCCACCACCTTACCAACTCAGCTACGGCCTGCTCGTCCGAGCAACGGCTTTCACAAGTCTTAACACGCACGTGGAAATCGGCCGAAATTCAAACTGCGATATCTCGACAAACAAGGCCTATTCACACAAACGGCAAGTTACACGTTAAATCGGAACACATCAGCTATCACCATGTGAAATTTGAACAAAATCCGAGGGTACTAGCCTCCCTACTCTCCTTGTTAGTGAAAACCAAAAGGGAGGCATCACGTCAAAAAGGTTGGGAACAACTATCCTAAACTTTCTCTGTGTCCAAGTTTCATTACTATTGCAATATGTGCATATTAAATTCTTGTTTTGTTGTCTAGAGCAGTGTTTCTTAAACTGTGGGTCGCAGCCCCCCAGGGGGCTGCAAAATTATTTTAGATGTTAGGTGAAATGCCAAAATATAAAATATTCATAAATAATAAAAATTCATCACAAAATTTTAGGAAATATGATGTGATAAAAATTATTAACAATTATATAAAATAACGGAATTTGTATTAAAGTTTATTATTTTTACTATTTTCAATTCAAAGGAGGCCACATAACATTCAAGGGGGTTGCAGTTGAAAGTTTGATAACTGCTGGTCTAGAGGAAACTGTGCTATGTTTCATGAGTGTTCACAAACAAGCCATATGCATTTAAGTCTTTGGGCATGAATAAGCAAATTTTACATTCTGCAAACATTAAAAATTGTTACAATAATTTCTGCATGATTGCATGAAATCACATAAAACCCACAAAAATATGAGTAGCATATTTTGCTAATGGAGGTTATACAAACAGAAAGAAAAAAATCGGTACAACATACATTGCACAAACTTTCTCATATACTAAAACGTCATTTAGTTATCTTTAGAAAATGAAAATCATATGAGCCTGTTTTTAGAAAATCCAATTTTTGTTAAAGTTGCCCAACAATAAACTAGTCTTATATTCATTCATTGAGAAAAATGAAATACGTAGTATTATTGTAGATGTATATTCAAGTAACTGTACGAAATTTGATCAAAATCGTTGTAGCCGTTTTTGAGAAAATCGAATTGTCGTTAAAGTTGCCTAAAATAAACTAGCCTGATATACATTTTTTGAGAAATATGAACTACACTGTATTATTGAAGACGTAAACTCAAGTAACTGTATGAAATTTGATCAAAATCGTTAGAGCCGTTTTTGAGAAAATCAGATTGTTGTTAAAAATGCGTAGAATAAACTACTCTTAATTATTGATCAATGTCAACCATTTCTACATATACTCTGCTCATTATGATAAAATGCCTAAGTACGAGATTTCTTTCATTTTCGCTCTACCGTCTAGGCTCCAGAGCCAGTAACAGTCAGACGGCATTGTGAAAACCACTTTTTCGGATTCAGCGACACCTAGAACGTATATTTCCATAAAATCTCAAGGTCGAATTTTTTCGCGAAAACAATACTTTCTCGATATTCCTATGAGAAAGTAAAAAGACAGTAGCTTTATTAGAGCTGTTGTTCAGTACAAATACAAAGGATAGTTTCAACTGTAAATAAATGGTCTTCATTAATTAATTTTGGTAATGTAAAGTCCAAAAATCAAAATGGCTTAAATTGCTTTAATCTTTAAGAAGATGCATCATCCACATGAACATAATTGCATGTGTGGCATATTTAACATACCATTCGCATTTTTAAGAGTTTAAAGGTAAATAAAAATAATTAAACAGATGTATGTTCATTTTGATAGATTGTACTGGTAACTAGCATATTTTAACATATTGAGAATTTTATTATGTCAAAAATTGTAACATTATAAATCCTTTTTACTTTCTCATATGAAGTATCGAGAAAGTATTGTTATTGTGAAAAAATTCGACCTTGAGATTTTATGGAAATATACGTTCTAGGTGTCGCTGAATCCGAAAAAGTGGTTTTCACAATGCCGTCTGACTGTTACTGGCTCTGGAGCCTAGACGGTAGAGCGAAAATGAATGAAATCTCGTACTTAGGCATTTTATCATAATGAGCAGAGTATATGTAGAAATGGTTGACATTGATCAATAATTAAGAGTAGTTTATTCTACGCATTTTTAACAACAATCTGATTTTCTCAAAAACGGCTCTAACGATTTTGATCAAATTTCATACAGTTACTTGAGTTTACGTCTTCAATAATACAGTGTAGTTCATATTTCTCAAAAAATGTATATCAGGCTAGTTTATTTTAGGCAACTTTAACGACAATTCGATTTTCTCAAAAACGGCTACAACGATTTCGATCAAATTTCGTACAGTTACTTGAATATACATCTACAATAATACTACGTATTTCATTTTTCTCAATGAATGAATATAAGACTAGTTTATTGTTGGGCAACTTTAACAAAAATTGGATTTTCTAAAAACAGGCTCATATGATTTTCATTTTCTAAAGATAACTAAATGACGCTTTAGTATATGAGAAAGTTTGTACAATGTATGTTGTACCAATTTTTTTATAATAAGGAAATGCTCAAAATGACTTGAAATCTACAAAGATGGTAATTTTTTCCAATGTGGATGTTCAATTTCGAACCGCATAAAATCAAATCATGCTGCTGCATTCAAAGAAGTTCTTGGCATGTTGGGTACCATGTAAAATAAAATCTGCATTGCAGGAAACCACATTTAGATAAGTTTTGATGTATTCAGATAAATCTTTTTGTAGCTTGTCTTAAAAAACAAGGGTGCGACTAGTATGTGAGTAAATATGGCAGTAATACACTACTGAGATGGCGTAAGAAATAACAGAAAATATTATTAATGTATATAATATAAAGAAAAATGAAAACATATTACCTGACGTCTTCTAAGCTTCTTGTATTTCTGTGGATCACAGCACAAGTAGAGGAGGAAAAGAAAGTTAAGTATGTTAATCATCTTAAAATTCATTTAAAATATCATCATCATCCTATTATATACTGGCTTTTCTATTTTACGAAATTATTTTTTTCTTTTTGGCTTAAATTTCCTAGTGTTCACATTGAAGATTGATAACACAATATATATACAAAAGATCTAGCTACATGATAGAAAGTAGACAGATGCATTTTAGGGCACATGACCATCCATGAAAAGAATAAAAGGTACATCCAAAACATCATAATATTATCTGGCTCACAGATAATCAAACCCAGAATATAAAAATGTTTGTCGATAAATGAGTAATGAGAAAACTGCAGCATGCATACTCTTGTGCCTGAAGAAAGATAATGGTTTGTATTTAAGTTTAGAATATAATAAATTGTGTGAATATTTTTACCAGAAAATACAATACACTTTTTGTGGCTCAGATATGTAAAATTTTAGGTGAAAAGTTTTACAAAGCAACTTCAATAAATTACTGGAACAACCATAACATAGGATGACTCCATCTTATTTAAATACAACCTGATCCCTTCCCCAATTTATAATGATACTGAAAAGAAAAATGACACTGAGCAGAAAGTTTTCCAGGCTATCTCCTCCAAAAACATGAAGGCACAACAAAAATGAATTAAATGGCTGGAAATTTTGAGATTTTTGTTCGGTCTATATGCTAACTTTTCTACCATATTAATAAAACCTATGTGATGCAGACGATAAAAACTATTAATGAACACAGGTTTATATGTTAAACTGTGAACTGAAACTATTTTAGGCACTAAAAGGAAAGTTGGTTGAACATAAAGCTTACCAGTGAATGATCTCACTCATCTCAGGAGACAGCAGTGATTAGAAAGGATATTAATTTTATACCAGTTCACTTAAATCATATTTTACCATAATTTTTGTGTTAAAATTATTTACTGCAATTGGTGCATTAGTACATAAGTGTAAAAAACATACAGATATTAAAATGCACAAATAAAATTATCATTCCTGACATAATAGAAAAGAAACTCATTTACTCACCGATTCTCCTTTTTCACCCTTGTCTCCTTTCTGACCTGGATAGCCCTGCAACAAGTGTTTTTTTTATTGCACAACAAAAGAAATGATAAATAGAGATATTAGATGAATATAAGCATGCAATATGGACTGTCCTTTATACCCATAAATAATGTTACCAAATCCTATAATGCAAGTATACTTTCAAAAATCTTAAAAGAAGATAAAACCTGAGTCCTAGTCTTTCCTCAGTTCAACCCACAACTATGCTTCATTTCAAAATAATAAAAATATCATATGTTTAAATTCCAGAAAATACAAACTGTTAGATTTAGTACTGGCAATCCACAAAATAAAGGATATGGAAAATGTACCTAGTAGTATTATTAGATACTTGAGTAAGGACCCATCAAAAATGACTGGTAGGAATTATAATTTCCTTGAGTTAAATGATTTTGAGTTTTGACAACAACATGGTTGCCAAAGCAGCAAATGGTTAAGAAAAAAGTTTTTTCCTAAAATATGTTATTTAACCCTTTGGCTGCATAAATCGGATATATCCATCTGAAAGTTTTTGGGCTAGGCTGCAAAAATTGGATTTACCTCACAGCCATCAAAAAACTTTTACCCAATGCTTCTACATTCGGGTATCCCTCTTTACCCATGTAGCACCCTCAAAACCCTCTTGAATGTTTCTATCTAACGGAAAAAACAATCTTTGTGTAAATAGCCCCTTTCACTCATAGCACCCTCCCTCCAGTGGCATGGCACAGGGTTGGGTAGGTAGAGATTCTTTCTAGGTAAAGATATTAAGGAAAAAAGGTCATAGTTAGGGTAGGGATGCTAATATTAGCATATTTTCAGAAAGTTAAGCCGCTTCACAGCAGAGATGGGATTTTATCGACACTATTTTTTACCAACGATGGCGAATATTGCAAATACTTTTCCTTGGAAAATTCTGAAGATTTTTATGGTCCGTGTGATCTGAAATAGAGACCACCAAAAAGAAATGTCATTCGTGCCCATGCAAGTCAAGAAACAAGTTTGAAAGTTTCCTTTAAGTGAGCGCAACTCCACCGGATGGCTTCAAGCGACGTCTTATCCTGTTCCCTTCGTAGAATCCGTATTTTCATCACATACTAGGTAAGTTATAAGTTATAACAATTAAGATATTGTTGGTTTGAAATATAGAATTAATATTTTTGTCACTTTATTAATTGTGCATTAGTTCACTTCCCCAAAAATCACTTTCCCAAATGGTTCATGTTCTTGAAAACAACTCTAGAGGAGATCACGAATGGTGAGTTTACCGTACTGCAGAAAACCAACCTTTCAGGAAAATAATCATTCGGAAAATGAACCATTCGGAACAGTGATTTTTGGGAAAATCCTTCAGGAAAGTTAATCTAAATCCACAACTTGCATTTCCCTGCTAAAATTTTTTCAGTCAAATGAGTACCTAAAGCACTTTAAAAGAGTAGTAAGAGGAAAAGGGAGTCTTCTGGCGAGAATGACTATTTTCCTGAAGTTTCGGACTCAGAATTTGATTCAGATGAAGAATCCATTCATATTTTGGAAGCATCTTGTGATACTACTACTGGCCCAGGTAAATCAAATAGTGACACAGGATGTGCAAAACCCACCACATGAGATGAAATCAATTGCGAGAACAGTAAAAATTTACGTGATCTCGACTCCATTCCAAATTTCAGTGGATGTAAATGTGTAATTGGGCTTCAGAATCTAAGTCCATATGAATGTTTCCAGAAATTTTTCCCAGGACCAATATATGCATGTGTGTCTATGGAGACAAATAAATGCACTAAATTGTTTATGGATTCAAAGGAAAAAATATCTCCTAGATCAAGGTTATCAAATTGGGTAGACATATCACCCCAAGATATTATGGCGTTTGTGGCATTAGAGATAGGCATGGGTTTGATTCACAAGGCAACTTTGGAATTTTATTTCCAGGATCGTTAATGACTTACCCAAACACCCAGTTTTGGAATGGTACTCACAAGAAACCAATACCAGCTAATTCGTTCATTTCTGCATTTTGCAGACAATGAAAATGCAGAGTCTAAAGATAGACTTTACAAAGTAAAGCCCATTTTGGATGCTGTGGAGGACTTATATTTAAAAGTGTACGAGAGCTTCAGGGAAATTTGTATAGATGAGACAATGTTAAATTCAAAGGACGATTGTTTTTCAAACAATATCTCCTGACAAAACCATCCTCAAAATGGGGCATAAAAATATGGTCTCTGTGTGATTCACATACAGGTTTTCTCCTTAGATTTAACATTTACACAGGAAATGATCTCACAAATATTGATGAGGGTGGGTTGTGATCTTGAGTTGTTCGGTCATTGGTCAGAGGATTTGAAAACAAAGGCCATATTGTCTACATGGACAATTTTAATTTGAATGTGCCACTATTTGACATTTTGAAGGAAAATAAAATAGGTGCTTGTGGCACAGTGCTTGCAAATCGGAAAGGACTACCTGTGGAAAAAGCAACAAATAAAATGAAACATGGCGAGACCAAAATTTGGCTAAATAGAGAGAAACAATTGTATGTGTATATAGTGTAATTATGTTGGAAATTGAAAGTCCTCTCAGTAGATATGAAATCGAAAGACAAGCTATCCATATGAGATTTAATACATTGTGGCAGGAAAAACTTACCAGATGTCAACTAAGTGACTAAAAGAGTAATCTCACCCGGAAAGGAAATACAAAGTCATCGTAAACAAGTGGGGCTGATAGATCGGCCCGTGGCATTCTTCGCACATGTAGCAAGGGCCGATAGATCGGCCGACTGGCAATAAAAGGGTTAAAGCTGTACATTTTAATTGAGTTTTAAGTTTATTATTGTTACTAAAAAAAAGCAGTTCTATCGTTAAAAATTTCCTATCAGTTTCTACCTATACTTTTTTCTGGAATAAGTTGGCATCTGGTATCTGTGTTTGTTGAATTCATTGTGAGTTGCTGACGCTCCTTTAACCCGGGAGAGAACATACCTACGGGGAATCCCTGCACATTTTTCATTTTTTTATAATTTTCTGCTGCTGTAGATGTCAACTTATGAAAGCACGACTTTATTTTTTTCTCCTTGAACTGGCCCGAAAACAGGGGTGCATGTGATACACGAGGATGCGAATTACTCGAGTAAATACAGTATTAAAATTAGTTATTACAAATCTTCTAAATTAAATGTCATAAAATGTAAACACTGGAACAACTGATTCAAAATGATGATCACCTCCACTGAAAGATCGATGGTATTTGTAAATATCAATGTTATTGATCTGTAACTTAAGGTTAACATTTTATGTTCAGCGTATAAATCGACTAAGTTATAGGAAAATTTTTTTAAGCTTCAAAAGTCTACTTATATGCTGGAATATATGGTAGTACTTTGCTAAATGAATAACTGAAGTCATCTAATTGTTTGAACCTTACAGATGAACTAAACTGAGAATATGAGAAAATGTTTTACTCAACTAATGATTTAAACACTTTACAGGTAAAAGATGAAGTAATTTACTCAACCACAAAAGCATAGATATACTAAAATTCTACTCACAGGGGGTCCAGGTAAGCCAGGTGGTCCCATTAAGCCAGGAGGTCCTATATCACCATATTCACCTTTTTCACCTTTAGGTCCAGGTTGGCCCTGAAATAATTGAGTGCAATAAAAAATAATGTAAAACTATATAATTTGAATGAATTTCAATTGTTTAATCATGCCAACATTTGTAATAAAGAAGAGAAACAAATGAAGATAAACTTTTAAAATTCAGTTTTATCATTTAAAATTTTTAGCAAATAGAGAAAAATATTGTTAAAGCAAATATTTATTGTTCAGTTAAAGATTATTCCCACACCAAATTCTCAAATATGCATCACAATTTTCATAAAAATATATGCATTTAATCATAAGGTGGCATATAGTATGTGCCAATACTTTTAGAAACGGTGATATTTTGCGAATGATTTTCTTAGTCCATAATCCCCTCATGTAACTCACCAGTAAGGTGTGAGTGGTTGACAAAGATGTTTGTATTTGTTTAACTATATGTGTTACCAGTGCTTTTTTTGTAGAAAACTCCCACCCCTCTCTACCTCTTCCTGCACCCTCTTCCCCTTTCTCTATCGAATATTTGATGAACTTTTAATAACAAAGTTGATAATTAAAATCAAAATGTTTAACATTTATAGAACCCGTTTATTACATTAGATTTTAAAGAATTAAAAAAATGAAAATGTGCTGAAATTAGACAGGTGTCAACATCGCTCTGAAAAAAGATGCCGGTATGCCATACTGGCATGTACCGTAACAAAAAAGTACTGGGTGTTACGGGGTAAAACCATCCTTGGTAGAGGGTGGATAGTGTTTCTGGCATACAATAATAATTTTGTGGGTTCTAGACAATGCCAAGGGCATGATTGTACGTGATTGTATATGGTTGGTGCGAATGCTGTTGAAAAAAGCCTTTACACAATCATAAAGACCAGTAGCTTTCAAGTCAAATGTAACTCAGTTCGTGCTTTGGAGAGTGAGACATGGGATTTGTAAATATTTTCTGTGGCCTGCTTATTCATATTTATTTAATGTTTATATGAGCTAATTAGTTCTAAAACTTATATTTTGTATCTTACAACATTAGTTATTTTTACTGTTATTAGCTCTTGTTACGATTCTGAGATGGGAACTCACATGCTGAGCTGTGCTAAGGGAGGAAAGAGCCACATATGCTTATAGAAAAACTATATTCCACATTATCATTGACATAATTCACACACTTCACCATTACCCTGGCAATGATAATGGGTTATAATGTGTATACTACTAGTATGAAACAACAATTTGAGTAGACATTATTTTACAGTCCTTTCAGTGATATACAAAGATGTGCTATGAAGATTATAAGATGTGATTAATATATTGTAATAATGTTTCCAATTTATTAATTAATCTGGTTCTAGTGTATAGATCAGTGTTTTTCAACCTTTTTGCTTTGGCGACACACCATGAAATAATCGCGACACACCATGTTATAAAAGTCAATTTTTTTGGTTAAAACATAACAAAAATACTTAAAATTCATTATTTAACAATAAAACATCATAAATATAACAAAAAATATAAGAAAATGTTTGTTTGTTAACATCAAATTAGTACAAATATGACCGAGGTCATTGCAGAGGATGTACAACGAAATCTATATATGTATAAATAAAATTCATTATTTAACAAAATAAACAAAAAGAAATAAAAATCTGTCGAATAACAATTTAAAAAAAATTAATGTGAAATTTGAGCCTTTTTTTCTAAATTTTCGCGACACACCTGGACCTCGTCCACGAGACACTAGTGTGTCGCGACACACCGGTTGAGAAACACTGGTAGATATGATACACAGCCCAAAATTTTCCATTCTATTGAGAACTTCAGGTCTGTGAAAGAATGAAAGAACAGAAAGTCCTTAACTCATCTTTCCACTATTCAGGCATCTTTTTTGTGGCAGTCATTTGTGTCTATAATTCACCCTTCCCAGGTGGTAGCAGAATATTCCACTACTGTCCAGGATGGTTTCATCTTTTATTACCGAAGACTGAAACCTGGATCCAACCTTGTCAATAGACACAACATTTAATGATAATATTATATCATGATAACAGTTAAATATAAGGTTTAAGGTAAACTTCTTTGTGAAAGAAAATAAGGATGACCAACAACATATAAAATTGCTGCTTCAAAATCTGTATGTCCTACATGAACTTGGCATTTCTGTTTAATAGGCTCTCAGAGTATGCTGCACACAATGTTTGTATAGACAGCAGCACCCTTGTGCAGTAGGAGAGCCCTAGCCTTCCCTTTATTTTAAATAATGATGGGCCTCCATACCAATTTTCTAGAATATCTGTATTTGCAATAACAATTTTCTTAGAAAATGCATAAAGTATTTTCCATCCTTCTTTACTCCAAAATCATATATCTGAGGTAAATGGCTTTGGAATTTCACTCTCAGAAACCACTCTTTCGCTCTGCTCTTTCATTCCTACCTCCTGCATTGACCTTCATAGTCTCACTAGAAAAAGTGCAGAACTGTCTTCTGATCATTTCCCTTTGGATAGTTGTCAAAACAACATTCAAGTGTGCTTGCTAGTATAAAGGGAAGAAAACAAATGATTTACCAGTAGAATTTTTTATTTCGTCATTTTGCAGCACACTGACGTAAAGTTCTCTTACTCTTGTCTGGAATCATTAACTCTTCATTTTGCTTCCTCCATTCCTTTATCATTCTCTCTATTGGGGGAGGACCAAAATGCCTTTTAACTGCTCAATTCCCATGCTCTATGGTGTACTTCATGACTTCCAGTTTATATGTCATACCGTACAAAAACCTTTTCTCTTTTGATCCCATAGGGCACTGGAATTTGCAATGTATATTTTAATACGGTAATTATGCATTAAATATAAATGCACATGAAAAAAATATTTTATTAAACATGCAACACAATAGACATCAAGGAAAACTTAACCGGTGACATCCTGTGATGAAATGAAGAAATTCATTGCTATATTGATACTAAGTGGATGTTGATGTGCCCCGGCAAAAACAGTTTTGATGTTAAACAATTTGCTTTTTAAAACCAAAAAATTTATATAAACAGTACACTTCAGAGTTAAACGATTTGTCTCATGCAAATAAAGTGCCTCATTTTAAAATTAACGCTAAGTGCATACACATTATTTACAAAGTAAGGTTTCTTGAGAATAAGAAGCAAGATGCACTTTGGAGTTAAAAGATATGAAAAGGACAAAATGAGTGTTTCAATTCAAAATAATGCTGCACGCACACCATTTATTACAAATTAATTTGATGTCTATGAAGAAAAGAAGGGCTCCCTCAGAGTACATTGCGATACCCTTTCTTACATAGCTATTCGCCATTGAAAGTTTTCTGGCCCTCTCTTCTACAGATTGTGTATTTTTTTTAGTGGCAGTCCACAAACTTCCTACAACTGACATGATGAAAAGGATGGAGAGGTAACTTTTATGCATGAATGCATAGGATTAAACAAAAATGTGAAGTTAGAAAAGGAGAAAAATTCTGAACTTAACCGGGAATCGAGCCCGTGTGCTTCACACTCGAAACCAAGTTGAAGGTACTTCGATGACTTGAAAGAGGAGATGGCCTGAATATAGTTGGCCACATATTTAACTTAAGCGAGTCAAGTGTATGATCTATCCATAGTAATGCAGCTAAGATTAAAGATGTCGCACATTCAACTTTTCTATCAGCAAAAATGACACCTAGAATGAGAGATCCTTCAATCAAGCAGATGCGGAAAATGTTGGTTGTGTGAATGGAAGATCAAAATCAAAAAAAAACAAGCAGCAGAGTAAGTTGACCAACAAAAAGATGGCTGAATTCTTTATATTAGTTGACAAACTCACCCAAGATGCAGTATATATCAATCAAAATACTGAGCAAAGTAGCAAATTTGAAAGGGAATTGGCATCTATCATGGCTACATATAGGGAAATATACAATGAGAATCAACGTGCAGTAAAACACATCACCTTACTGAAGTATTTCCAGAAGATAGATGCATCGAAGCTCTTTTTCTCACTCGACACGATTCTCCCGTCAAAATATGAACCATAGTAATACTCCACCTCATCCTAAACTGCAATCATCTTTCGGTGCACAGGAAAACTGACCTTATTTTACTGAGTGCGTATTAAATTTATACTGGCGTATTAATGGGTTTGCTATCACAGCTGATAAGAAAGTTTAGTATATATCACAGTCTGGAATGTATCTCCATTAGTATGATGTTAAAAGCAGTTCGCTTTAAATGATTTCGATATATAAATGCCATTTTCGAGGAACACATCCCCCTTTTAAAGCGAGGGATACCTGTATTAGAAAAATAGCTCTGATACACACAAAAATTGATCACTGGTACATTGTCACGAGATAGGTTTAAATATATTATAAAAAATATCCATGCTCTAAACAAGTTGTTTGCTCTAGTTTACGTAAGTCGGTCCTTATGTAAGCCGGGGAGTGGCTGTATACAATTTTTAAAAGTCCTTTTTCCCAAAATAAGTAAATTAAAAGATACATTTGAGTGATTTCAACTTGAAAAAATTTGACGATAAAAATAAGAAACATTATTCATTCTTTAAAACAGTCCCAGTGTCAAGATCGAAAATCAATTTTTTATAATTTTCATTTGAAAAATAATAAAATTCTGTATGTCGAAAAATCATTTTTTAAGTGTTATCTCATGGGAAGCAGAAATATTATCCTTTAATTGAATCTGAGTCCTTTTTAGTCATTAACTTTTAAAGTGTGATTGAAGCATTCCTGCCAAATTTCTATCTTATACCTAATCAATGGAATGGGAAAATTAGATACTCTCAATATTCCAGCATTTTGATCGTTTTTCAGAAATATAAAATAAAAATCTGTAGTGGCATCCTCTTGAGTGGTGAAGAGGGACGATGAGTGGAGGGGAGTGTGGAAACTGTCTCTCTCTCTCTTGACTGGTGTTCAATTTTCCTATTCAGTACCTTTTATTACTTCAACTGCTATTATTGTCAACAGCTCTGACAAAATGCGATACTCTAAGCTCTCTCCCATTCTGGGCAAAGCTCCCAACTCTCCCTCTCACTTCTCCAACTTATAAAGCATGACCGAGGGAGCCACAGAGGGACAGAAGAAGGCTTTTATGGATTTAGGATTATTGACTGTTTTGTTTTATTGTAATATCCTTATGACTTTAAAAAAACCTGTTATTCCAATAATGTAATCATTTTCTTATATAATATTTTGTGAATTAAAATTTTTGTTCGCCGCCATCCATTATATTCAGTTGGTACACCAGAACATAGGCTAATGCTTATTTTTTCCTTGAGTGCAAAGGGGTTCAAGGCTTTGCA
Organism: Uropetala carovei; assembly: GCA_036926305.1. Lineage (NCBI taxonomy): Eukaryota > Metazoa > Arthropoda > Insecta > Odonata > Petaluridae > Uropetala > Uropetala carovei. Next base: position 29,305,111 of record JAXCHB010000011.1, read on the forward strand.
TAGCAGCAAGAAAAGGGTCAATAAAGGAATTGTCTCGCAAATACAGGATGATGATCGGCAATACTTTTGACAACATTGATGCCATGATTAAAAGTCACACAGCAAAGGTATAAGGTATACCATTGCATTGTCTACTTCAGGATTTTTTACTGTGAAAGGGCAAAACATGATGCCAAAAACAGTCAAACGCCACAATTTGGGAATCGTGAGTAAGCAAAACCATGAAAGGCAATACAGTATACCGCTTTTTCGAAAAATTTTCAAACCTAGATTTTCTGGCTTGAAAGAAGACAAATTCCACATTTAAGTTGGCACACTACAGGCTTTCACGATGGGCTAGTGCTATGTACAAAGTAAGAAAGAACTTGAATGCTATCTACTTGGGCTCCAGGTACCGTACCTAGCCTATATCTTAAAAAATCTGATGTGGCCAACACATGACTTTCTCCATATTTGGGGTATAGATATTTAAATTATTATGAGTAGCATTATAAGGCAAAATTATTATTTCGCATCGTAAAAGAAGACACGTCGTTGCGTAAATTACGTATATTTTGAATGTTTACAGAATTCACCGCTACATGGTGTTGGCGCTGTATACTGGTATTAAGATAAAGCGAAATATATCCGAAATGGATGGTTCTACGAAAATTAGTTTCAAACAAAACTTGGAAGAAATATTATTCTCTACAACTTTGGTCCTTACGAAAATTACCAATAACGATGTTGTTAAGGAGATATTTTACGGAAACCGAAAAACCGGTTATTTATAAATAACTCCTAAAGAATAACTCCTATAGAAAATTGTTTCAAATGAAAACTGTAGGAAATTACATTCTCTATAACATTTGTTTAGAATTGTATATACAATAATGATGTTTTAACAATGAAATATCGCAAAAATCGAATCGGGTTTGGAATAAACAGCGACTTCCGTTTATCCGTTATTGTCCAAAAACTAATCAGTTCTTTGTGCTCATGTTCAAGTGTTATATATGAAGTTTGGTAACGATATGGTATGTACTTTTTGAGTTAAGAGCGCCCACACGCACACACACACACACGTGTACACACACACACACACAGACATCATTCCGAAAATAGTCTAAACGTGTTCTAGGGACCTCATAACATGTATTTCTGTTGAAATCTCGAAGTCGATTTTTTTCATGAATACAATACTTTCCCATTACTACGTATGGAGAAAGTAAAAAGGGATTCACAAAGCATTTTGAATCACAAACACCCTATTGCGGGCCGTAGTTTGGGGACCCCTGCCCTATTGTTTCACAAACTTTTTGTTAGATGTTACACCTATGGGCCAATTGAGAGCAGTAAAATGGGCCCCTAAGATGGCAAACAGTAATTCTAAATGAGGATGGGAACAAGCAAGAGCAACACCAATGCTAACAGCTAAACATATGGTTCTAAAAGCCATTAAGTTTTCTCGCTCCCCTTACTCAAATTTTAAGGCTTGCTTTTCAAACGCCTAGCAAAACTATATTGCAGATATAGCTAGAATAATATTTTTTATTCATAAATAATTAATTTGGGATTCCCCAAGCCATCTCTAGTATGTGCGTGTATGTAATACTAGGATTCTCTGAGCCAACTGTCATTTCCTCGTGCCTTTGCAAGCATAAATTTTTGTCATTTACTTTGACGACTTTTTCAGTTATTTTTAATAATCCCATAACGGGATGAATGCATTATTGTGTGGACTTTAAGAGAAAAGTGGTAGCATATGTGGTAGAAACATCAAATCTTGCTGCACAATTGCACTACGGGATTGATGAGTTGAGTGTAAGATGTTTATGAAGACAAACAGAGAAACCAGGATATTTTTGTTGCGAGATTAAAAATCTGGGACATAACCGTGGCAAATTACATGTTAGTAAAAACTGTATTAAATGCTTGAATATAACGTAATTTGTGTTGTCATAATTTAAGTTGATACCTTTTTACTTTCTCCATACATAGTAATGGGAAAGTATTGTATTCATGAAAAAAATCGACTTCGAGATTTCAACGGAAATACACGTTTTGAGGTCCCTAGAACACGTTTAGACTATTTTCGGAATGATGTCTGTGTGTGTATGTTAGTGTGGGCGCTCTAACTCAAAAAGTACGTGCCATATCGTTACCAAACTTCATATATAACACTTTAACATGTGCATAAAGAACTGATTAGTTTTTCGACAATAACGGTTAACCGGAAGTCGAAGTTTATTTGTAACCCGATTCAGTTTTGACGAAGCATCTCCAGTAAAACATCATTATTGTATATACGATTTTATACAAAGAATATAGAGAATGTAATTTACTACAACTTTCAGTTGAAACAATTTTCCATAGCTGTTATTGTTTAGGAATTATTTATAAATAATCGGTTTTTTCGGTTTCCGTCAAACATCTTAAAAACGTCGTTATTAGTAATCTTCGTAAGGACCAAATTTGTAGAGAATAATATTTCTTCTAATATATTATTATAATATTTCTAATAATATCTACTTTCGCCGTATTTTCCTAGCTTGTTTTTGGTTTTGTATTTTATTGTTAACAAGAAGTGGAATTGCTAATACAATAAATCATTTGCACTTTCCAAAAAACCTGTAATTAGCTAATAGCAACTTCTGAAGAAAGAAATGTTCTTCTGTTTAACTCACCAAATGTCTCACCATCCGGCACATTTCGACGATTGCATGGTAGCAACTTCCTGATAATTAAATGGATATTCTAGCAATCGCTAAGATTCAAATGATCCCAAAGAAACTCCAGCGATCGAGAGAGAAGATGATGACGAGTAGAGACTCCTTGAGCTCGCAAATAGGTCTTCAGAGCGTTTGCTTTACACGAATAACGTTATGACGTATTGATGTAGAGGACAGTGTAGTCAAAGAATGGCAAAATTATTCGATTTCATATCATATTTCAAAATACAATACGGCCTCAAAGCAAAGGAAGATTAATAAATATGTCAAAAAACAGTGATATGAATTAAAACGTTGATGGCTCATGTTTTATGTTAAAATCACCACTCATTTTCCTGCAATACATTGTTTTTACGTTTTTAATACCTTTCCATCATATGAGGTATGTGTAATTACATGAGGGATCCTCTACGCATTGTGCGTCGAATTTTGCGATTTGCCCAACCAAGCCCATCCTACATCAACCAGGTGATGACAACGGTATCCGAAACATGCAAGCGAACAAGGGTTTCAAATTTGGCGCCCGTAAGAGCTTGCCGCCATGGGAGCATGTTATACCTGCTAATGTGACCAGAGAAGAGGATAAATAATGCAATGAATGATTTGTAGGCTGATATGAGGGAATTATAAAATGATGAAAACATGGTCCATATAATTTCGCTGCTACGTTGTAGATTGAGAAGTATCTAAAAGAAGATTAAATGGAATATTCAGATATGTATTAGGTTAATTTACGTGGTCGCTTTAGCCGTATCGATGGGTTAAGATAGCCTGAGGATATTACGGTAACAATAGAATGAGAAAATTTCTTTTGATATCCCAGCACATACGAAGAAGTACGTGAAGGGATGTATACGTGAGTGAGTGAATGAGCGAAAACGACTGCCTGTAAATGCGTGAGAGAAAACTGTGTGTTGGGTGAATGAGATGACGTTTGGGTGGTGTGTGTTTGAGGTTGTGTGTGTGTGAGGTTGTGTGGGTGTGTGTGAGGTTGTATGTGTGGAGGTTGTGTGTGTGTGTGAGGTTGTGTGTGTGTGTGAGGTTGTATGTGTGGAGGTTGTGTGTGTGGAGGTTGTGTATGGTGGTTGTGTGTATGGTGGTTGTGTGTGTGGAGGTTGTGTGTGGTGGTTGTGTGTGTGGAGGTTGTGTGTGTGTGAGGTTGTGTGGTTGCGTGTGTGTGTGTGTGTGGAGGTTGTGTGTGTGTGTGTGAGGTTGTGTGTGTGAGGTTGTGTGTGTGAGGTTGTGTGTGTGAGGTTGTGTGTGTGAGGTTGTGTGTGTGGTTGTGTGTGTGGTTGTGCGTGTGGTTGTGTGTGGTTGTGTGTGGTTGTGTGTGTGTGGGTATGTGAGGGTATGTATGTGAGGGTGTGTGTGTGAGGGTGTGTGTGAGGGAGTGCATGTGTGTGTGTGCCACCAAAAACGCATCAAAAATCAGCTGGAATATATGCCACCCAACTTGCACAACAAACCCCTAATTATTAGGGTCTAATATATATATGACCATCAATCACTTGATTGCCCCTTCGATATAGACCACCCAACACACGAAATTACCCCCTGATTTATGCCACCCAATTTGCATTGACTGCCGTTATAACATATTCCTCCCTAGATGTATCAAACTCCCCACGCTCTTCTGCCAAGCGATATATACTCTACTGCACCAAACCTACAGCTATGCTTATATAGCTCAGAAATTCTATAGATATTTTCCGCGATCTGTTGGTTGGCTTGTCGGATGTAACGTTAGAAAAAATGACAATAATGATATTTTTATTTTGACATGACCTCGGCAGGATTCAAACCGTGACCATAACATTACTAACCAACCCCTCTATCGATAACTCGAGAGAAAATAGAGATAGAAACTCTAAATTTGGCAAGAATGCTCGATTCACATATGATAAAGTAGTGATGAAAAAAATCTCGAAAAAAGTGCTGGGTTCGATTCCAATGGAAGGCATTTACATCTCCCATTAAAATAACACAATAAAATCGACTGTATGCTTTCATTATTTTTACTTTCTCCACGGGATTTCAACGGAAATACATGTTTTGAGGTCCCTAGAAAATGGTTAGACTATTTTCGGAATGATGTGTTTGTATGTGATTGTGTGGGCTCTAACTCTAAAAGTACTTGCCATATCGTTACCAAATTTCAAATATAACACTTTGGTATGAGCATGAGGAGCTGAGTAGTTTTTAGACAATACCGGTTAACTGAAGGTTTAGGTTTATTCCAAACCCCATTCGGTTCCGGCGAAATATCTCCATAAAAACATTATTTATATATATATATATATATCACTTCCAACTGCCTCAGCTCACTGCCTCAAAGTTTGCGCAAGGGTGTAAATGGAGGCTAAAGGGCGAAGAACAGTGGTGTCCTCGGACACTGGTAAATTCAACCATGCTGTGAAGTCTTTCTGCAATATCTCCGGCCAAAGTGAAAGAGGTACTCACCAACCCGCTCTGGGCCAGCGTGGTGTTTTAAGGCCCACAATCCCCCCATGACATGTACACCCATAAAAAACGGCCCTCATTCTCTGGAGGCTGGATTCCCTCTGACCGTGGCAGTGGTCAGGAACAAGGCATGAAGGCAGAGGGTGCTAAGAATCCCCGGAGGTTAAACGCCCACTGCCACTCTTTCTCATCCTTACCCAATTCCTTTAACCTCAACCTAACTACCTTTAACTCCCGGACTTTGTCCAGTGAAGATAAACTTCAAGAGCTCCAAGAACAACTGGAGAAGATCAAGTGAGACATTTTAGGGCTTAGTGAGGTGAGAAGAAAAGGTGAAGGCCTATTGGAGTTGAAGAGTGGACATATTTTTTATTACAGGGGAACTGACACAGGAAGAACAGGAGGAGTTGGATTCATCATCAACAAAAAATTGAAGAATAATATCGTGGAAATGGAAAGTTCATCCGAGCGGGCAGCTAGACTAGTGCTTCAAATAAATAAAAGATATCAACTTCAAATAGTCCAAGTTTATGCGCCAACATCATCATACTCGGAAGAGGATGTGGAAGATTTCTACCAAGAAGTTGGAGAACTGCACGACAAAGGAAGCTGCCATCTAAAAGTGGTCATGGGTGATTTCAATGCCAAGGTAGGAGAACAAAAGGAAGACGACAGCGCAGTTGGAAAATGGGGCTATGGAGACAGAAATGAACGAGGGGACCGACTTGTAGACTTTGCTGAATGTACTAGTCTATATATAATGAACACTTTCTTCAAAAAGAGTCCCAATAGAAAATGGACCTGGTAAGGACCCAATGGTACCAAAAACGAAATTGACTACATACTAGTCAATAAGAAGCAATTGGCTGAAGACTGTTCCGTCCTCAACCAGTTTAAAACTGGAAGCGACCATCGCTTGGTATGATGCAGAATAAAATTCAACTCAAAGTTAGAAAGACAGAAGCTTATAAAGAAGCCTAAGTCTATTATCAACACGCAGGTGCTAAAAGAACGAAAAGAAGAATTTCAGCTCCAACTGAAAAATCGATTCAGTGCACTGGAAGACCAAGAAGTTGAATCCCAATTTATAGAGATACTCAAGGAAACTGCTGAAGAAATAGGAGGAACAGTTAAAACAAAGCCAGAGAAAAAGTTGATTGAAAAAACAAGACTACTGATGGAAAAAAGAAGGAAAATGATAATTACTAAAGATCCTAAAGAAATGATCCATTTTGCAGAACTAAACAAAACTATAAGGAAGTACATCAAGGAAGATGTGAAAAAATATAATTATGAGCTAATCGAGAAAGCCATGGAAAACAATAGAAGTTACAAGAAAATGAAGCAACATCTCTCGATCGGAAAGAGACAGCTGGTGGCACTGATGCTAGAAGACGGCTCCATAACCCATAGTAGGAAACTGATCCTGAAACGGGTACAAGAATTTTACACCAAGCTGTATGAGGATCCTCTAGGAAATGATGAAGTACATGATGATGGAAACATGCCGACCGAAGAGGCCCCAGATATCCTTCCGGAAGAGGTGAGACACGCAATCAGAAGTATGAAGAATGGAAAAGCATCTGGAATGGATGGTATCACAGCGGAAGTATTCAAAGCAATGGGTAATCTTACGGAAACAATTCTCGCTAAGATTTTTAATTCCTGTCTGAGAAAGAAAAAGATACCAGAAACATGGAACCATGCATGTATTATCCTTCTGCACAAGAAAGGTTCCAAAGAAGACTTGAACAACTACAGACCGATCAGCCTACTCCCAACAGTCTACAAAATATTCACCAAAATACTCACTATGCGTCTTCAAAACCATCTTGATTCTGCCCAACCCAGAGAGCAAGCTGGATTTCGCAGTGGGTATAGCACGATGGACCACATCCAAGTCTTGAGAGAGGTAATCAGTCCGACTAACGAGTATGAATTACCGATTTGTATGTGCTTTATCGACTACGAGAAAGCATTCGACTCTGTCTGAACTTCGTCGGTGTTATGTGCACTAAATAAACAAGGAGTGGAAGAAACGTACATAACCTTGATCAAGAATATCTACGAAAATGCGACAACATCTGTCCAGCTGCATGAAGAGACGAGTGCCTTTAAGGCCGAAAAGGGAGTGAGACAAGGAGATACTATGTCCCCTAAGTTATTTACAGCAGCTCTAGAGGAAGTATTCAAAACGCTAGACTGGGAGGAAAAAGGCATAAAGGTGAATGGAGAACATCTGAGTCACCTGCGCTTTGCAGATGATATCATACTGTTCGCAGGGAGCCCAGAAGAGCTCCATAGAAGAACTGAAGAGCTTGAACAAGCAAGCCGTGAAGCTGGACTTAAGATGAATCTTAATAAAACAAAGGTTATGTACAACTCCTTCACAAATTCTGAGAAGATATATATCAACGGAGCAGAACTCGGAGAAGTAACCAGCTATGTTTACTTAGGTCAACTCATCACTACTGATGGTTCGCTTCTTGGAGAAATCAACCGGAGAGTGAAGATGGCATGGAGTGCTTTTGGCAAGAATGCGAACATCTTTAAATCAAATATTCCAGTCTTCCTAAAAAGGAGACTGTATGACCAATGTGTTCTGCCTGTTCTGACATATGCCTGTGAAACATGGACCATGAATGTCAGAATGATACAGCGCCTGCGAACAACACAGAGGGGCATGGAGAGATGCATGGTAGGGATCACCTGAAGAGACCGCAAGAGGAACGACTGGGTAAGAAAGAAGACGGGAGTCTGTGACATGATTAGAAGAGTGAAGGTGCTAAAATGGCAGTGGGCGGGCCACATTGCTAGAAGAAATGACCAGCGTTGGACGTCCAGTGTCATCGATTGGATCCCAAGAACCGAAAAGAAGACCGAAAGACAGGTGGGACAGAGAGCTTGTTAAGTTCTTGGGGCGAGCTTGGAGGAGGGAGGCAATTGACAGGGAAAACTGGAAGAGTCTGGGGGAGGCCTTCATCCGTCAGTGGACTGAAAAAGGCTGATGATGGTGATATATATATATAAATATATATATATATATATATAGTATATATACAAAGGTTATAGAGAATGTAATTTTCTACAACTTTCATTTGAAACAATTTTCATAGCAGTTATTGTTTAGGAATTATTTATAAATAATCGGTTTTTTCAGTTTCCGTCAAATATATCCTTAAAAACGTCGTTGTTGGTAATCTTCGTGAGGACCGAAGTTGTAGAGAATAATATTTCTTCCAAGTTTTGTTTGAAACAAATTTTCGTAGAACCATCCATTTCGGAGATAGTTTGCCTTTTCTTAATTTGCAGTATACAGCGCCACCACCATGTAGTGGTGGATTATGTGAACATATTCAAAATTTACGTAATTTACGGCAATAAGGACGACTGTATACTTTTACGATATGAAATAATAATTTTGCCTTATAATGCTATTCATAATAATTTAAATATCTATACCCCAAATATGGAGAAAGTCATGTGTTGGCCACATCAGATTTTTTACTTAATTATGAATTGAAAAAACCAGGGCATTCATACTTTCCAGAATTATTTTTGTGACAAAACCCAGAAAACCAGGATGTCTGTATACCTAACATGGAATTTTCCTCGTGAGCCCTTGTGAAAAGTGGGGGTTGGCTTACAATCGATTAAATATGGTAAATATGTATGTTAATGCACCAACATAAGGCAAGGATAACATTTTTAGTGGACAGTGGGACATAATCGGGTCATGGTGTTTTGGAGGAGGTTGGAGGAGGTGTCTGCACATTGAGTCCCACCTGTGCCCAACCCTCTACCCGACCATGAGAGCATGTTTCATTCAGCCCTCATGAGCCCCTTTGAAGTATGCCTTTGTCTTGAATTTAGGCATTGCTTGCCTTGACTTCACTGTTACTTTGATTTTCCTGTTTCGGGCCTCTTCACGAATGACATTTGCTGCTGCTATTGTAACTTCATGAACAAACCGCTCCACAGACTGAGTGTGGCATGGCATATGTGATATCGCAGGTTTCTCTTTAGTTTTTACGAGGTCTTGCAACTCATCATCCATGAAAGGTGACAGATGAGGTGGGGGTGTGACTTCACAGTCTTACCAGTTCACCAGGTCTACATAGTCCTTTGCTTTGAAATTAAGAGACGGGATTGTAAACTGTCTGTCCTCTTCGTGCTTTCTGACCTTCAGAACCCATCTCAGCCCCATTTCCCTGATATGTGGGCGCTCGTTGACGACCATGGCCAAGAGTAAATTCTCTGGGTGGGCGTAGAATGCATTATTTGCAATTGCCTTGTCTATAACCTCCAAGAATTTCTTTAGGAGGAAACGAGAGCGTCTGATGGTCTCAAAAACATGCTTGGGCCCAGCAGTGCAAAAGGGATCATTGTGAATCTTGAACCACATGACAGCATAAACCTTCGAAACATACTCAGCTAATGTTTGCAAGGATTTTGACGGATGTCTCTTGGAGATATAGAATCTCAAAATGTGACTTGCCGTCGTCACCCATCTGGCATGGTGTAGTTTCCCAGGATTCTTTGCAGCTAGTTCCTCCGTGCATTCTCATCTTGAGATAGCAGTGCACATTTCAAATATTTTTGCTCCCAGCTTAGATCGTCCTGATTAACCTCTGGCAAATCTGCCTTGATTCTCTTAATCTGACGATAGGACGGTTCTTGCAATTTAAAAGGTGCTTACCGATCAGTCTCGTCTGTGAATTGGGTCCACTGAAGGGGCCATCCAAAGTGTCCAAAAGGTGTCTCGGGGGAGCTCATTTGCATGAAGTAGGCAGATGTTGCATTGCAATGCCCTTCCCAGTTGTCTCTCAAGGTTTGCCAATACTCCATCCTTGTGACCTGTGTTGAATGGCGTTCCATCACAGCCTACATCTAGCACTTTCTCAACACTTACGTCCCTTTTTTCAAGTCCAGTTAAAATAGCATGGGCGGTATCTCTCACGCTTACCCCGGCTGGTGTTACATGGCCAAGGAATTTGGACCCACGCTCTTCAACTATGGTAACATGTTCCTCCTTCCTTGTCACGTTTCTGTAAGTTTGTGTGGATCCAACATTTTCTCTGTGTAATGTGTCGTCCTTGCGTCCGTCAAAGTAGATACCACAAGGCTCTTCAGTCTTTAAATATTCACTGTCCTGTTATCGGACCTTCTTCCTTTCTCTTTTGACTTTGCTGGGATTGACCACCAAAGATCGATTTTCCTCAGTCACTAGTTTCATATCTACTGCGAATGAACTCACCAGGGCGGCAGCTGCTCAATGCGGTATGTTGAAACATTCAGTAGTAGCTGCAGTGTTTGGTAATGTTACTCTCATCTGAGATGTAGGTGGTTTTGCTGTTACATTCTTGTGCATGGTTGCCAGATCAATGTCACGCAATTTTCGTTTCTTCTTCTTGTCAAAACTTATTTCTGCATCACTATCAGTATTTCCTGATGTGGACTCACTATCGGCAATGGCAGAAAATGACAGCTGTGGCTCGTCCTCTTGTCGTTTTAACCTAACAACGTCCCGTTCCTGTCTTGATCGTCTCTTCTGCATTTCTGCAGAAATTTTGCGGTCAATACCACTGATACACATTTTCCTGACCATCCTCTGATCAGCGAGGAATTTCCATTCTCTTTCTGGAATTTTGCACTCTTTAGGGCATGAGCAGTCACTTATATCTGAGCACTTGCATGAACAAACATCAAATAGGGCTCTAACTCGCTCTAGAAATTCTTTCTTTCGGCTTTCAAAAGCTTTATTCCTCATTTCCTTTGGGTAATAGTGAAGGCTCATAATTTCTTTGTAAAGTTTTGTAATAAGCTGTCCAACCCTCTCCCTGCTCACAGTTGGCACTGATGCAGTCTTCCACATATCCAAAATCTTGTCTGTCAACTCACGCACGACATCTTTCACCTCAGGATCTTTGGACAAGACCGTCCTTGTCTTCATTTCTTGCCGAAGCCAAATGTAGTAGCTCATAACCTCCGCACCCATTGGTAAAACACGGGCGTCCAAATCTTTTGCCGGCTTCAACAATGGCATGGTAAGCACACCGTCACCACTTCTTCTCTGCATTTCCTCAGCACTATCCAACACACTCAACTATTCACTAATCCACAAGTAAAATCTTCGCACTCGTCGTCGTCGACTCGTCTCAAAGCAACTAACCTCTGACAACAGTGTATGCTGCATCAGCTAGCTGCGTGTTATTCCCCTTTTCGTCTACCTTGAAGACATCAGGGTAGACAATAGGGATGCTATATATATATCGTAGGGGGTCCTAAGCTACCCGCATGCTGGGAAAGCAAACAGACGAGACTGCAGAGCGCTCTTGAGAACGAACAATATGTCCTCATGGGCCGAAGCCATGTCCTCCCTGTGTGGCGCAAGGACGTACGGAACTAAGGCATAGGATGGTAGCGTAGGAGTAAATAGCAAAGGGAAAAATGAATACAGCCAAAATGACTAAGGCTCTTATTTTTCGTATTTTGGCGCTATCTGGCACTTAGAAGGGACTCTGTGGCGTTCTAGACGGTCCGGATCAGTTTTTGCATATTTTCACAAAATTGGCTAATTTTCTGAAATTTTACCGAGAGCTAGGCCGATGAAGAAATCTTTTTTGAAATTTCTTTTTTTCCAATTTAATGGGATGACAAAAGGCAACTTTTCTGCCCTATTGGAAAACCGATTTCAAAAAAAATTGTTTTTCGACCCACTCTAATAGTCAGCATAGTAGGTGAACCATAGGAAAGAATTAAATATTGTCAAAAACAAAATAAGTTCATCCAAGCTCATAATCTTTTCATTAAAAATCAATAGAATCTAAACAATAAAATTATATTCCAGTTACAGACTTATGGTGAAACTATAAAAAGTAAAAGCAAATATCAATCATTAAATTAGGCTCTAATTTGTAGAATTTACTTTTATTTTCCCCATTTGATTAACATGAGTATGAGTATAGCATATTACTATATTTAACCGAGTATAGGATGACCCCCCTTTTTCAAACTCGGTATTTAAGAAAAAATATTTAAACCAGTAATTAAGACAAATTTACTATCTTTTCATATTGGAGTGGTGAACTTTAGTTTTTCTTTCGATTTTTTCCACCACAGTGTAGCAGCCGGCACAATAAGATTGTTTCTCGGCACATACCTTGGCTGCCAAACGACCCAGTTTTCCACTGTGATAGGATAGAATTACATCCGTAGGCATCAAAACGAATGTCATACACTTTTATGACATATGATTGATTTACACAGGGTCTATGAAAGCCCTGCAAGCACTGCTTGCCTAGTGAAACAACACAACAATAAACTTTTTTAAATAAGGCGACACCCGAGATTCGACAGGGATGCATTCCTGAAAATGTGACCAATTAGTAATGCTTAGCTATATAGAGTAAAACTGTGCCACTGCTTGCCTTACTCAATGTGCCACCGACCGCCATTGGATTTACACAAAGGTATTCCATACTATGCAAATATAAGACAACTCGAGATTTTTCAGGCACTAAAATTGGAAAAAAAACTCATCTTATATTCAAGTAAATACAGTAATCATTTGCATTTAAATATTACTTAGAATCATCGTAAGAATATAAGAAGTGAAAAAAAGAATGCCTGAAAGAAAAATTTCATATTCCTGCTGTCCATTTAAGGCAAATTGGCCAAAAAATTACTTTTAACAGGAAAATTCAACATTCATTACTCAAAAATCTTTTGATATCAAGGTGATTTGCATTGCTGCTGGTTTTGTGTAATTGCATATGACTGACTGGAATTATAGAGCCGCATCAATTCTGTTCACATATTCACGAAAATTTGAGGGTGTTTTGAAGTTTAAAAATTACCTTGGTATTGATAAACAATATGAAGGTAACATAAATAAATAAATATTCCACTATTCATTGATAATGTATGAGTGTTCCCAAGTCAGATATAGAGATTTAAATTGCTGAATTTTTAGAAGATTTTTAGTACAATTAAATCATCACTAATATATCTTTGCAATAAAACTTTAATGTGCCCAAAAAAAACCATTCTTACTTTCTGGAACATTCAATTAGGTGAATTGTATGTTTATTTTATTACTTTTTGGTGCAGATTAATCCCTCAAGCATGGATGACATTTAAATTGAATCCATCCCAAAGGTCGGAGGAGATTTAAAGAAATTGGCTATTTTTTAGTGCAATCGCATAAAACTTATTACATATTTATGGGATTTACCTGAAATTTTTGGGGTTTTACATAAAACTATGCATATTTATACTGTATATTTTTGACAATGTCTTAGTTATTATAATTTGTGTAAAACACCTTGATGCATTCTTAAAATTAATCACAGAAGCAATTTAATCAATTTGTCTTTATTCAAAGTTTATGGAATACAGGCGACTCCCGAGATTCAACAGTTCAAGATTCGACAAATTCGAGATTTTTGACCCAGCCGATCGAATTGGGAAATAGTATATGCGAAGTAATTTTCGTCCCAACCAACCATGCGAGGTTTAGTTTCAGTGTAGGCATACCTAGTTATTTCTGCTCTAATTGTTTGAATTTGTGCTGATTTCACTCTTTTTTCTGTTAATCTTTTATTTAAATTTATTTATTTTATTGATTTATTTATAAATTTATTACTTGACATGATATCTAAAAGGAAATGTAATAGTGATAATGCAAGTGAATCAAATAAAAGTGTGTCGTTCAACTATTAGCACTTCTGTGAAACAGAAGGAGAAAATTCTAGAACATGCGATAAATTCACGTAATTTGATGGCTGGTTTGACAGATTTAAGAGAAGGGCAGGTTTGCATAACCTTAAATTAACTGATGAGGCTGCAAGTTATTTTGTGCTTTTTAATAACTTTTATATTAATTTCGCTGCGATATATAGTTGTATGTATAGATAGAAGTATGCAGGGATGTGCTGCAGACGACAGCCCGGTCCGACTCGCGTGAGCCGAGATGCGGGATTATAACATGCAAGTCTATGGAAAAACGATGTCCGACATTCGACAATTCGAGATTTGACCACGTTTTCAGGAACGCATCCCTGTCGAATCTCGGGTGTTGCCTGTACTTCACATCTACTATTTGATCTTGGATTTCAAATTTTCCTCCTAAGGTTTCCCTCAGACTAACTTTGTCAGAGTGACAAAAGAAATTTTTTCATGCAATACAAGCACAAGCATATTTCCAACACTTTGAATCAAGGGATAGTATCGTAAACATCTTTGAATGACATCAGATACATGCAAACAATGATCTATTTCTCTCTCTCTCACTATATTGCCCTCAAGAAACGCTGAACCAAGCACAAGGCCCAGACCTGAAGATCCTCCTCCTCCCTCTCATATAGCTCTCAAGTTTTGATGCATAAGAAAAACCTATTACAAGTGCGAGAAACGTCTGAGAGCAGATAAGTAGGGCCTATATCACCTTCCATTTCACAGTTCCTTTTGTGCAGAGATTCTGTTCAATTGGAGTGTTTTTTGAGAAGCTGAAATTCCCCAATTCGCACAACTACGTGAAAATTCAATCACAAAATTAAACGTATAAGAAAGGTAAAAACTGCACAATTAAACACAATAGGAAGGCCCAAGGTTACTGATTTGAAATACATTTAAGTTTTTCCAAATTTAAGGAAATTTATTGCATCAAAAAAATAAAGAAATCTAGCGATCTCCTCAGCATACACAGGACAACCGCAAATGCAGTTTTGTCCAGTATGCTGGATATGCAGGATGACATTGAGGGGTTAAGGATGGTTTCATTAAAATATTTCATATAAATTTAATTTAAATTAATATTTTCTTCATGCATACCCACCAATTTTGATGTTCAATTACACTAGTACTAATTTAAACATCATAATGATTATGGTTTGACAAGTTTCACATCATAAGTTATTGCCTTTCTATGCTACTTGATTTAGTCTCCACGAATGATGCTGTTATTTTTTTCACATGTTAAATGTAGAGGGAGATGAAATTATGCAGTTGCTCATGTATCCCCTGCCTTGACCATTCAGGCCAGGATGACATTTAATGAAATACGACTTTTGAGGCCCAAGGAGATTTTAAAAACATTGTGACACTAATGTGAAATTATTAAAAATTCATAATTTTTCACCTTTTTAATTGATATTTACGAAATTTTTTGAGGATTTGCTTAAAAAATGACCCTTTAAAAATATATGTTTTATGTTATATTTGAAAAAGGAAAAATTCCAATATCTTCAGTGACATAAATATTTAAAACAGTGGTTCTCAACCTTTTATTGTCTGCGTAATCCTATGTTCAGTTCATTCAGTTATGCATCATCCCATTTCCAGTTCCATTACCTTCAAGTCACCTTTAAAGATAAATTGGGCTCTCCCTATTAAATAAAGATAAAATTCTGGCATTTAAATAAGCACACATGTTTATTCTCCTGGTTTTATTTATGTTTATAAGCCAGAATATGATATACTGTGAATTTATCAAATATTCATGTCACCCCTCAATAAACTTTGTGCCACCCTGGGGTGTAATGACAGCCCGGTTAAGAACAATTGATTTAAAAAGTAAATTTTGTGTTACTGATACAAAGTATCCCTATACCATATAGTTATGTACAACTTTATTGTCAATCGATATGATAATGATGTTGAAGTAATCCTGTTGTTGATCTTGGCATAATCCTTGCATGTTAATTTTTTGGATGCAATATTCTGAGAAATAGTGAGAGGATTTTTCAAGTAAACATGGTATTTGTAAATACAGCCACTGAAATATTTTTCAGGGTGTTTCATTGCTTGTTAATATAGTGGCCCTATACAACATAAAAAAAGGTGACTACAAGAATTATTACTTTTCATTTCAGAAAAAGAAATTTTCATTTAAAAAATACATATTATGAATGATTCTTCTCCAATGACAGATTAAAACAAAGTACAGTCATGCCTCGTTTAGCGCAAAGGATATGTTCCGAACGGTCTTTGCGCTAACCAAATTTGCGCTAAACAAACCGATTGTAACATGTACTTAGTAGTGATCAGTTCTTGAAATTGCAAAGTTTGTTAATGTTACTTTTTTATTTATTTAATATTAATTATCATTAAAAATCAATATTAATACAATTTTTAATCTTTCGCAGCAGTGCTCGAATTTACGCATAGATCGCTAGGTTCTGCAAGTTGTCATTTTCGTCACTGCAGCGCTCAAAGCTACATGTAAATTACTTATTGTATGTATGTGTGGGGTATTCACCATTTTCAATAACTGCTTGAAATTTGTCAGGAAACTTTATAGCTGCATCTTTATCAGCACTTGCTGATTCACCTGGAAAATGAACGCTATGTATATTTGCGCAGCATTTAAAATTTTGAAACCAACCGGAACTGGCATGAAAAGTTTCTGAAGAATCTCCACTCTTTTCTTGCTTTACACATTCAAACAGGGAAAGTGCTTGACTAAGGGGCATGTGTTCATTAGAACAGTTAGAATCAATCCACAACACTAGCAGATTCTCAATTTTTTCAAGCATATTACTAACAATAAGTGATCGTGTAAGTTTCTTCGCAGTAACTGCACTGGTTGCTTCAATGGAACTTTTTATTTTGTCTTTATTTAACAAAATTGTATGAATTGTAGAAGTTGTGAAGTTAAACTTACGTGCAATATTGCTCTGATGCTCACCTTGTTCAAAACACTGAAACACTTTAAGTTTTTCCTCAAGATTTATGTTTTACTTGATAATTTAGGATTATTTTCTACACTTTGATTGCCTTTACTCAATTTTCTCCTTTACTGAAATTATTTCTCCCTATTTACTGTTAAAATGTTATTTTACCATATATACCGTATTTACTCATGTACCCCTTGCACATTTTTCCCGAAACGCCGGGGAAAAAAGGGGGTGCATGTCTTACACGAGGATTTCTGAACAGGTTATATAAATTGCATCGATAGTAAATTCTTTGCAATATGCTTGCATCTATGCTTATATTCATAAAAGACATCGAATTCTGTGAAGTATATAGATATACATGCGACCAAGCAAACGTGTAAGTTACGCCCACGCTGCAGGCAAAAACTCGCAAAAGTAGGCAGAAAGAATACGCTGACTAACTGATAAATATAGTTCAATGACTACTGAGTGTTTGCTGGCTTGAAAATAGGTAGGTTCAAGTTTGGCCTTTTCCCCTCAACCACTTCAAGGAATTCGGAGTGGTGAAATTTTTTTGTGAATGAAAGATTTCATCGTTCGAAAGGAAGACGGAAATCCACATCTCAAGCGTTTGTACTAATTTGTTCGTAACCTTCCAATATTTACTCATGAGATGATAGGCGAAAAAACTCCTCATCCACCTAAGGAAGTTCCCGTTCATTGATGAACAAATAGTTCGTGAAGCTCAACATCTGTTCATAATATTAGGTCAAAAACAGAAGTGGGACGAAGTTGCGTAATAATACAACAAAAACAGTTAAGGGATTAACAAAAGAGGACTATCGGCGAGGAGATTTCTGCTGGTATCATCATAAAGAGATCATCCAATAAATTGCATCAGGTAGAAGGGAGAAGATGCTTAACTTGAGCGGAACTTGTTTCAGGAAGTGGGAATCGGTGACTTAAAAAAAACTTATTCTGCCTCAAATTAATTTTTTCCCTCTGAACCGGCCCAAAAATAGGAGTTCACGGGTTACATGAGTAAATATGGTATTAAACAAAACACCGCAAATATGTCATTGGAACTGATTATGTGAAAACAGCTTTCCTTTATTTTTTTAAGCTAACAAAAGCCAGCAAAAATACGCACCATGAACAATATTTTCAATTTGCAGTACGTACCATACATAACAGTATTTATTTTATAAAAAAATAAATAAAAATGTATACCACGGAATTCCAATTGCGCTATATCAAAATTGGGCTAAACAAACATGCACTAAACGAGGCATGACTGTATAAATTAAGAAGATATGCCCATTACAAAATATTACGTCCATTTTAACCCATGTGCTGATGCTGATTTTTCTCATTAACAGGTACTGCAAATGATCATTTAATTTTAGAAACTTTAAACAAATATGAATTCATGCAAACAATCATATCTATGGGTTTGTTGAAAATATCCCATTCATGTAAATGTACTTGTACATTTTCAGGCATGCTTGAACTTTTGTAATTAATAATATATAGTCAGTCAAGGTCCAGTATACCCAGGCCATCTATCAGATGGCTAGGTCAGTAGATGAGTTAAGAACGACTTTTAACAATTCTCATAATTTTCTCTGAATTTGCTGGAAAGCAGCTAATGCTACTGATTATTATTGATTATAGAAAATGAAAATAGGACTAATTTAACATGTATTAATATGATAAAAATAGACATACTGGGAGACCAGGGGGTCCCTGCGGTCCTGAATCTCCATTCTGTCCATCTGCACCAGGAGGACCTCGAGGTCCTGGATCCCCTTTTATACCTATGATACCAAAAATAAAAGAACAATAACATTCAATAAATTTTTAAGAAATTGATCTTTAATGATTTTAATTGCATAATACAAAAAAAAATATTTGTTTAAGCACTAAGCACCTCTATATGTAATAGTAAAATTAAATTTTATTGTTTTATTAAATAAATACAATGTAAAATCAAAATGCTTACATAACCATAAGTAAATAATGAATTTCAAAATAGCAAAGAAATTAAAATAGAAAATTAAAAATTAATCAAAAAGAGTGATAATAACAACTTTTTCTAAGTTTAAAATTTTTTAGTTTTTATAGAGGTTTTAATTTGAAAAGCCTTTCATCATGTCTTTTTTGTGGTAAAGCTACTAAATCCATAATGAAATATTGGTTAATAAACATCTTAAATTTATTACATTGCAAACTGGGGTATTTTTATTGAGGTGGGGGAGAGGTTAAGACAGCATTAAATTTCAACTAGCTACTGTATCTGCCTGAATAGAAGCCGACCCCGGATTTAAGCCGACCCCCAAAAATATCCACAATATTTGGCAAAGACGTAAATTTTGTAGATTTTATGCTGACGTGTGCCGGGCATTCATGCACGGCTTAGAATACATTATTTGAGACTGAAGAAATGAGTGAGAAATGGTTTAGTTGTTGACATTTTGAAATATTACTCCAATTAATAATTTTGCGTTGTTGAATAATGTTCCACATTCAGTGACAATAATTTCATTCATCTTCATTTTCACAAAAGGTCAAATATAGTAATAGCGGTCTCGCCAAGATATTTCTTCATCCAAGTCTATTATTATTAAATTAGCATTTACATTGCTTTAAGAAATTTCATTTTTATAATTATACATGTTCCATGTAAAGTTTTACCGAAATTCAAACAGTTGAGCATACAAAGCTGTCAACACATTTTGTGTCATCGTTTGCATCGTTAATGTACGCAAATAATGTGACCACTCAAATAATGTGAAAACCCCAGCCTTAAACGGTAACAAAGCACAGGTAGTGCTAAATTCAATATTCTAGCCTATATTATTTATTCATTAATATTCATCGTAGGTCAAATATTTACTTTACAAAAAATATAGTACTATCACTTGAATGTGACGGCAATGAGAGACGTGCTGCCATCTATGGGTCACTTCGAGATTTAACCATAACCCAAATTTTCCTCGGACTCGCATTTAAGCTGCGGGGTGATTTTTTCATGATAGATTTTGACAAAAAACATAGGCTTGTATTTGGACAGATACGGTAATTAATAACATATTTAAGCCTAAAATCTGTCAATATAAACTAATCTAGTTAAATCACACTACATGTGGTGACTGAGGAATGATGGTTGCCGTGCAGATACAAACACCTCAAACACTGTTAGTTTGGTATGGAAGAATCAAGTGTGTTTAGAAAAATGTAACATTTTGGCCATCAACAGGCAAATGTCATGTACAGATAATCCAAAATGATACATTTTTTCAATACGACATAGGTAGTTTTCTAAGAGCCAATTTATCACCATGCATTCTTTCAATTAAACCATTAAGTAAAATTGGAAACAAGAATCAAGATATAAAGTCAGCAAGGTACATTTTGTTTTATTCAAGTATAAAGAAAACTTTATTTATCTTAAAGATTTAAGTTTTAATAATTACATATTATGTTAATGAAAAAACCCAATCATTATTTTAGAATTCACTTCAAAAGACGATTAAATACTTATCACCAACTTAAACATAAAAAGCCAGGAATTTTTGGATCCTGGTTAAACATTAAAATTGCAACTGCCCTAGGAAAAATAGCATGGAAGAGAGTCCTCTTATTATATCAAAGAATCAAAGTTGCAAAATAAATTAATGAATCACAATGCAGATATTATAGTAAGTCCTCCATCTTCATAGGTTCAAACATTTATTTGCAGTTCGCTACTGCTGCAGCACTGCCATCTTCCTCACTGAGATAGCACTGCAATCGTGTTCTGCAAACAATCACGATTTTTGTTGAGTTTATTTTTTATTATTGTTCTGAAACATGGCACCTAAGAGGTAAATGAGTGATAGGACAGAAATTGAATTTAAGAGAAAGATAATGAATTTAAACAAGGTAGAGTTACTGAATAGGCTTGCTTGTGGTGAGAATGCAGCATCAGTGAGCAGACATTATGAAACTAACAAGTTGACTGTGTGCCACATTAGCAAAATAAAACAAAGACTAAAGGCTAGTGTGAAAACAAGTATCCCCACAAAGTGCAAAAGTTTCCAATTATGGACATGATCTCTAATGGAAAAAGCCTTAAGATTGTGCTTTGAGTATCTGGAACAAAAATATTTCCCTGTGTGACCATATCATAGGCTAGAAGTCAAAGTGCCTGCATGAGCTTGAAGTGTAAAAGTGTGGTAGTCAAGAGGGTATACTGATAGTGTCATGCCATTTGGTGCAAATAAGGAGTGTTTCAAGCGATTTAAGAGGAGGTTCAGCCTACATAATGTTAATGTAGTAGGTGAATTGATGTACAGTGGGATTCAAAAGTCTTCGGAAAGATTGAGCGGCGCCACTTTCGCGAAGAGTGGTAGTCTTCATTCCTATCTGACGTCTGGGCATTTCCTTGAACAGCGGCTATTTTAAAATCGCGATATTATGGACACGAGTCATACGACGAAGCTTTGGTTCGACAAATGAAATAATTACACTATTTTTTCGTGAAATTCGCTTGGAATAAATTTCTTGTATTGTGATTGCTATTGTATCTGTTTCTTGGAACGTAAATAATATCGATAGCACAATTTTGACCTTAAAGTTAACTAATACACATCAGTGAACGAGAATATTAGGGGGAATTACAAGATTTTATCTCGACATTGGTAGCAAAGTTTTTCATGAGAGAGTATGTAGCAAATTGTGCTTCGATTCCCCCGTGTTTGTTGAAAAATAGATCGGCAACTAGAGTAGTTCCCCGATTTGCATGAAATTGCGCCGTGATCGTATATCGAAACCATATAAATAGAACATAGATTTTCGTGACTAAATTAGTTCAAGTATAACAATAAGGCGGTGAGTTCTAAGTAAGTATTTTTCGACATTATCCGATATAAATATGAAGCCTTTCTTTGAATGAGCTAATAGGACGTGATGAAGATAACAGTTATTTGGCTTGAATTCGCTAATATATTTCGTTATTTTCCGCATTACATATTTTTATTTCAGTCACACACACACGTATTCCTCGTCTCCTTTCACTTTTTTCGTAGTTCTTCTCCTTCGCCTCTCGCCTTTCTCAGTCTCAGGCCTTCTTCCTTCCCAAACGCTGGGGAGGAGTCTGTCGAGGGAGAAGGTCTAATGCCCCACGACTAAGTGCGGATACCTCCTTTCAGCAAGCGTTTCGTGGTCATTTTCAGTAAGGAATTTCTCAATACTCACCCGAACTTTCATCGTTCCATCGTTAACAGAGGAAGGAAGTAAAAAAGGAAAACCGAACTCTTAAAACTGGAATTTATACCGCAAATATGCTTTCTGGAAATGTTAGTCGCGGACGTTATTTTGTAGACAAAACAGCATGAGTTGTCCTTTTCCTCGTTCAACAGAGCGCACGGGTGCGTAGAAGAAAGTCTTGGGAAATGCTATGCAAAAAATTTTTAAGTGTCCGAAATTCACGACTGTGTTGTATGGTGCCCCATTGAGATCCTACTCTATGTAAAACAGTAGGTAGCGGCAGCAACACGCTATCGAATCTTCGCTTCGTGTCGTTGACTAACCTGTCGCGGGACGCGTGCTGAGATCGCTCTCGCTCTTAAGCCATAAAAGGTTAATTAACCTTTTATGGCTTTTGGAGATACCAAAATCAAATTAATTTCAATCTTTAATTGTTTTTCGTTTTAGGTCCTCGTAGGAATACTTTTTGCATATATCGAATAATTTAAGTGATATCAACATTTATTGCAATTTAAGTAAGAAGAGAATGGCACACAGCAACTATCCTTGTCCCCCCTTTTTAGAAAGTAGACCCTTCCCTTCCGAAAAATGACCAATGTTAACGATGGAACGATGAAAGTTCGGGTGAGTATTGAGAAATTCCTTACTGAAAATGACCACGAAACGCTTGCTGAAAGGAGGTATCCGCACTTAGTCGTGGGGCATTAGACCTTCTCCCTCGACAGACTCCTCCCCAGCGTTTGGGAAGGAAGAAGGCCTGAGACTGA
Organism: Uropetala carovei; assembly: GCA_036926305.1. NCBI lineage: Eukaryota > Metazoa > Arthropoda > Insecta > Odonata > Petaluridae > Uropetala > Uropetala carovei. The sequence goes on from JAXCHB010000011.1 coordinate 29,327,959, forward strand.
GAAAGGCGAGAGGCGAAGGAGAAGAACTGCGAAAAAAGTGAAAGGAGACGAGGAATACGTGTGTGTGTGACTGAAATAAAATATATAATGCGGAAAATAACGAAATATATTAGCGAATTCAAGCCAAATAACTGTTATCTTCATCACGTCCTATTAGCTCATTCAAAGAAAGGCTTCATATTTATATCGGATAATGTCGAAAAATACTTACTTAGAACTCATCGCCTTATTGTTATACTTGAACTAATTTAGTCACGAAAATCTATGTTCTATTTATATGGTTTCGATATACGATCACGGCGCAATTTCCTGCAAACCGGGGAACTACTCTAGTTGCCGATCTATTTTTCAACAAACACGGGGGAATCGAAGCACAATTTGCTACATACTCTCTCATGAAAAACTTTGCTACCAATGTCGAGATAAAATCTTGTAATTCCCCCTAATATTCTCGTTCACTGATGTGTATTAGTTAACTTTAAGGTCAAAATTGTGCTATCGATATTATTTACGTTCCAAGAAACAGATACAATAGCAATCACAATACAAGAAATTTATTCCAAGCGAATTTCACGAAAAAATAGTGTAATTATTTCATTTGTCGAACCAAAGCTTCGTCGTATGACTCGTGTCCATAATATCGCGATTTTAAAATAGCCGCTGTTCAAGGAAATGCCCAGACGTCAGATAGGAATGAAGACTACCACTCTTCGCGAAAGTGGCGCCGCTCAATCTTTCCGAAGACTTTTGAATCCCACTGTACATGAACAATGTGGTAGCAGATAATTTCCTCACAAAGCCAATAAAATGAAAAGAAGACAATGATTACAAGCCTGAATAGGTTTTCAATGCAAAAAAGACCACCAATTTGGAAAAGGATACTTGCAGGGAATTTTTTTATTGTCATCATCACCTTGGTATTTCTCATTGTCTCCTTGCTATTACACATCATTTTCTTCATATGTCATCTAGGACTTCAACAACATCTTTGCTATAATCACCATCCTCAGCAGTAAAGTTTGCCTTAACATAAAGTAGAACCCTGTTATATTGTGTGGCATTGAATGTGTTAATGATATGGCGATTTTTCCGGGAACACCCATTTTCCATCAGTGAGAAAAACAACTCCGTACGAGGTCAGCGTTCACTACTCACTGCGCACTCTACATCTTCCCGGTGGTGATATTAGGAACTAAGATCCCCCTCCTATCCCCGACCTCCCCTCTCGCATTCCCCCCTCGCCCTCTCCTCTCACCGTTAGACACGAGAAAAAACCATTGAAAACTGGCTGGAACCAAAGTAGAAGGAGCCGGAACGAAACTATTTCATGTGCGAACCCAATCCGGAATGGTTCAGTTTCGTTCCATCGACATTTCGTTCCACTTTTGTTCCGGTTCCACTTTCGTTCCACGACTTTGGTTCCTTTTTCGGTTTGGTTCCTGTGAACCGTTCCTTGAACCGAAACCTATCTGGAACCGTTCCTTTTCACTGGGTTCAGTTTCGTTTAACAACCCTGGTTTAAATGCATGGTTTAACCTGCCGTTGGTGCAGCTCCAAGACCATGATGGACAAGAGATTGCCCAATAAATTACATCATGCAGGCAGGAGGGACAAGATGCTTAACTTGGGTGGACCTTGTTTCAGGTAGGAGGAATCAGTGAAGTAATTATTACGGCAAAAAATAGTAAATTAGATAATGAAGAACAATATATACCATACCTTATAGGGAAGAAGAATGTTAAAAGATATCAAATATGCCCTCAAAATAATTGGAATGTGATTTTGCGGCAACATTCGTTATAGCGGTATATTCATTTTAGAGGCACGACTTTGGTCCCGTGGGTGCCATTAGAATGGGCTTTTACTGTAAAATGTTATTTTGACTTCTGTATGAGTAACAAAAGAGTAATTGAGCTTAACCCTTTCTGTACTGACTTTTAAATGCATGGTTATCCCTCTCCAGAACAAGCAGGCTGAAACTGGCCAATACACTTCGACCTGATCTGTGACATCTCTTTGGGCTGATGAACTTCTTCTTTGTGCTAAGATGCATTAGCCTAATGTATATATGTGGATTTTGTTATTTATTTAATTTACAAATTGCTACTAGTAGTTATGGACAGGGCTCGAAAAATACGGCCGCCTGCTCGCCAGTGGTGAGTTGATATTACCAGCTGGCAACAATCTTTTCGCAATAACAATTTTTATTTGTAAATTTAGCTTTCTGTTGATCAAACCAACTTCCCCTGCTATTTAAAATAGATTCGCCTGTCACAATTGTCGGAAAATCTGTGAAGTAGTTAGCTCTCCACCATTAAAATGCATCTCATTCGCCTCACATCATCAAGAGTCTTAAAGTATCTATTTATTATTTTCCTAGGCAACCTATGAACGGTTTTAATCCCATATCTGGCTAAACTCCTTGAGATATTTCCCAACACCATAGAGGTGTATGGTAAGCATGCTGTGGCTTTTGGTTTTTCATGTCAAATGTGTACTGAGCATAATGGAAACCAGTTTGAGCAATTTTTTTAATAAGTGATATATACAGTGTGTCCTTGGTTTAACGTTGCCTCGATTAACATTGATTCACATTAATGTCATTCAAAAATTAATACCATATTTGAATTAACGTCGTTGATGATTTGAGTTAATGTCATCCTGACTCGGTGCTGACATGATGCATGAAAATAACTGCACATCTGTTGCACTAGTTGTGGATAATTGCCTTATTTGAGTGGAAGAGCATCCTTAATTGATGCATTTTTATAAAATTTGCTATAATTACATGGTGATAATTTGTTGAAATAGGTCCAAAGAGATGTGGTAGTAATGGCAGTATATCAACAGCAAAAAAATTATTCAAGACAATTACTTCGGAGCAAAAACAATATTGTTATACACCATGAACGAGGTGAAACAGCTGCAGATATAGGAAGAGTTTTGGGGTTTCCAGTTATGATGGTATGGACAATTCTGAAGGAATCGGACAAAATTAAATATGGAAGAGAATAACTTGAGTTTAACGTCTCCCAATTTTATTTTCGTTTGTATAAGCTGTGGCTTGAAGAACTGAATAAACAAAACCCGTAGTTAAATAAAAACAACTAAATACAGGCAGACCTCGTCTTTCTTCGCTTTATCTTTTGTGTGTTTCAATCGTTCGCTGTTCCCCATTTGCGACCAGTTTTGTCTTTCGCGGTCTTATGTTTTGCTCTTCCACAGAAAAAATCACGGAAAAGGCTACGTGAAATTTTCTATATATGGAATGAATCGCGTTTTCCTCATGTTTTTTCTCATAGTCAGATCTGAAAAATATTGTTGCATTATTCTAATATGTAAAAATATTTACATAAGTGCATTAATGTACAATATCATCATCATCATCATCAGCCTTTTTCAGTCCACTGACGGACGAAGGCCTCCCCCAGACTCTTCCAGTTTTCCCTGTCAACTGCCTCCCTCCTCCAAGTTTGCCCCAAGAACTTAACAAGCTCTCTGTCCCACCTGTCTTTCGGTCTTCTTTTTGGTCTCTTGATGTTTCTTGGGATCCATTCGATGACACTGGACGTCCAACGCTGGTCATTTCTTCTAGCAATGTGGCCCGCCCACTGCCATTTTAACACCTTCACTCTTCTAATCACGTCACAGACTCCCGTCTTCTTTCTTACCCAGTCGTTCCTCTTGCGGTCTCTTCAGGTGATCCCTACCATGCATCTCTCCATGCCCCTCTGTGTTGTTTGCAGGCGCTGTATCATTCTGGCATTCATGGTCCATGTTTCACAACCATATGTCAGAACAGGCAGAACACATTGGTCATACAGTCTCCTTTTTAGGAAGACTGGAATATTTGATTTAAAGATGTTCGCATTCTTGCCAAAAGCACTCCATGCCATCTTCACTCTCCGGTTGATTTCTCCAAGAAGCGAACCATCAGTAGTGATGAGTTGACCTAAGTAAACATAGCTGGTTACTTCTCCAAGTTCTGCTCCGTTGATATGTATCTTCTCAGAATTTGTGAAGGAGTTGTACATAACCTTTGTTTTATTAAGATTCATCTTAAGTCCAGCTTCTCGGCTTGCTTGTTCAAGCTCTTCAGTTCTTCTAAGGAGCTCTTCTGGGCTTCCTGCGAACAGTATGATATCATCTGCAAAGCGCAGGTGACTAAGATATTCTCCATTTACCTTTATGCCTTTTTCCTCCCAGTCTAGCCTTTTGAATACTTCCTCTAGAGCTGCTGTAAATAACTTAGGGGACATAGTATCTCCTTGTCTCACTCCCTTTTCGGCCTTAAAGGCACTCGTCTCTTGATGCAGCTGGACAGATGTTGTCGCATTTTCGTAGATATTCTTGATCAAGGTTATGTACGTTTCTTTTACTCCTTGTTTCTTTAGTGCACGTAACACCGACGAAGTTCGGACAGAGTCGAATGCTTTCTTGTAGTCGATAAAGCACATACATAGAGGTAATTCATACTCGTTAGTCCGACTGATTACCTCTCTCACCACTTGGATGTGGTCCATCGTGCTATACCCACTGCGAAATCCAGCTTGCTCTCTGGGTTGGGCAGCATCAATATGGGTTTGAAGGCGCATAGTGAGTATTTTGGTGAATATTTTGTAGACTGTTGGGAGTAGGCTGATCGGTCTGTAGTTATTCAAGTCTTCTTTGGAACCTTTCTTGTGCAGAAGGATAATACATGCGTGGTTCCATGTTTCTGGTATCTTTTTCTTCCTCAGACAGGAATTAAAAATCTCAGCGAGAATTGTTTCCGTATGATTACCCATTGCTTTGAATACTTCCGCTGTGATACCATCCATTCCAGATGCTTTTCCATTCTTCATACTTCTGATTGCGTGTCTCACCTCTTCCGGAAGGATATCTGGGACCTCTTCGGTGGGCATGTTTGCATCATCATTTACTTCATTTCCTAGAGGATCCTCATACAGCTTGGTGTAAAATTCTTGTACCCGTTTCAGGATCAGTTTCCTACTATGGGTTATGGAGCCGTCTTCTAGCATCAAGGCCACCAGCTGTCTCTTTCCGATCGAGAGATGTTGCTTCATTTTCTTGTAACTTCTATTGTTTTCTATGGCTTTCTCGATTAGTTCATAATTATATTTTTTCACATCTTCCTTGATGCACTTCCTTATAGTTTTGTTTAGTTCTGCAAAATGGATCATTTCTTTAGGATCATTAGTAATTAACATTTTCCTTCTTTTTTCCATCAGCAGTCTTGTTTTTTCAGTCAACTTTTTCTCTGGCTTTGTTTTAACTGTTCCTCCTATTTCTTCAGGAGTTTCCTTGAGTATCTCTATAAATTGGGATTCAACTTCTTGGTCTTCCAGTGCACTGAATCGATTTTTCAGTTGGAGCTGAAATTCTTCTTTTCGTTCTTTTAGCACCTGCGTGTTGATAATAGACTTAGGCTTCTTCTTTATAAGCTTCTGTCTTTCTAACTTTGAGTTGAATTTTATTCTGCATCTTACCAAGCGATGGTCGCTTCCAGTTTTAAACTGGTTGAGGACGGAACAGTCTTCAGCCAATTGCTTCTTATTTACTAGTATGTAGTCAATTTCGTTTTTGGTACCATTGGGTCCTTTCCAGGTCCATTTTCTATCGGGATTCTTTTTGAAGAAAGTGTTCATTATATATAGACTAGTACATTCAGCAAAGTCTACAAGGCGGTCCCCTCGTTCCTTTCTGTCTCCATAGCCCCATTTTCCAACTGCGCTGTCGTCTTCCTTTTGTTCTCCTACCTTGGCATTGAAATCACCCATGACCACTTTTAGATGGCAGCTTCCTTTGTCGTGCAGTTCTCCAACTTCTTGGTAGAAATCTTCCACTTCCTCATCCGAGTATGATGACGTTGGCGCATAAACTTGGACTATTTGAAGTTGATATCTTTTATTTATTTGAAGCACAAGTCTAGCTGCCCGCTCAGATGAACTTTCCATTTCCACGATATTATTCTTCAATTTTTTGTTGATGATGAATCCAACTCCTCCTGTTCTTCCTGTGTCAGTTCCCCTGTAATAAAAAATATCTCCACTCTTCAACTCCAATAGGCCTTCACCTTTTCTTCTCACCTCACTAAGTCCTAAAATGTCCCACTTGATCTTCTCCAGTTGTTCTTGGAGCTCTTGAAGTTTATCTTCACTGGACAAAGTCCGGGAGTTAAAGGTAGTTAGGTTGAGGTTAAAGGAATTGGGTAAGGATGAGAAAGAGTGGCAGTGGGCGTTTAACCTCCGGGGATTCTTAGCACCCTCTGCCTTCCTGCCTTGTTGTACAATATATATATATATATATATATATATATATATATATATATATATATATATATATATATATATATATATATGCCTAATTAAAAAAGTTAAATACACGTCTTATAAATACTTTTAAATATTTTTATGATGCAATCCTCCCACACTTTTGCGCCCCTTCACACATGAAAAGTTGCAAAATATAAGCTGGTATTACCGTTCAGGAGCTTTCTTTCTTTTTGATGACAGGGAAGTCCCAAGGGGAAAGACTCAACCCTCAACTTTTGACCTTCCTATTCAGGGTCATTGGGATATTTGCTCAGGTTTGACATAGTTCAAATGCGTAAGCTCTGCATTTTACACATCATTTATTGTTGGTGGAGTTCCGTGGAGATTTTCAGGAATGTAACCCCAAGAAAGACGAGGTCTGCCATATTTGGGAAATTAGGTCCTGCAAGTTAAGCAACCGCCATTCATTTTTCTCGATTCTACTATGGAACTTACATAAGATTTTATTATCCGATACGTTTTTGTGTTCTTTTATCTTGTTTAAGTCTCTCTTTCATTGGCATTCATTTTTCCGTATCTTTCTCTATTTTTCTGAGGTCATCAACACAGAGGACAAATGATCTGTTTTTGTTGGGATGGGAACCAAACTATATTTTTCATTGTCTTAATTAATTCTCTTTCATGATTTCATCTTTCGCAGTGTTTTCAGGAACGTTACCTCTGCAAAAGACGAGGTCTGCCTGTAAATGTTTTATTTACTCTATCTTCACATTTGTATATTATGTATTTTTGTTTTTTTGTGGGGTGTTGAGTCAGAGATTTTGGAACCAATTAGATTGTATGATTTGGGTTCTTATGTGAACTGTTGATTTGTTTAATGTCGTTTCGTTCAATGTCGTGAATTTCAAGAACGAATTATGACATTAATCAAGGACACATTGTATTAGTATTTTAAGTTTTTATATATCTTCCTATTTAGTGAGATCAGTGCTAGTGAATAAATAAATTAAAACTATTCCCAGCATGGGGGTTATGTTCTAGAAGGGCACCATGTTACAGGAATTCACATTGGGGGAATCATTAAACCTTTGGGGGAAAATGGTGTTAGGTACAAAGATAAAAAAATTATATTAAAAAAATCAGTTTTGCCAAAAGAAATAACAATTTTCTTTATCACTCCTTGCAAACATTATATATAGTAAGTAAAGTAATACTGTACAGTGCTATTGATATTTACTAATGAAACAGCTACATTTTGATTAAATAATACAAAAATACTGGCCATATAAGTTTACCCACTTTTTTCACCCAGCAAATATTTCGCACAATCTTCAGACTAATCAAGGTCCTATATGGTCAGTGTTTTGAAGGAAATATGAAAGTACCGTATTTAATCGATTGTAAGCCGACCTTTTTTTACCTTTTTACCATCTCAGAAATCGCCACTCGGCTTAGAATCAGAGGCAAAAAAAGTAGTCAATGAATGTACGTCCGTAGTTACATTATAACGCGAGATCTTTAAATATATGCAAAAAAAGAATCAAATTGACTGAACACCTACGAAGAAATAAATTATGTAAATAATACGTGGTGCATCAAAGTCATAAGAGAACGCAGCGATAGCGCTCGTATGCGTAAGGAGCTAACACTGAAACATGATAGATGGAGGAGGGAGGGCAAATGCTTCGATTCACGAGTAAAATGAAACATTGTGTTAGCTCCTTACGCATACAAGCGCAATCGCTGCATTCTTTAAGACTTTGACGCACCACGTATTATTTACATAATTTATTCCCGGGGTATTATTATATTAAGATCCCGCGAGGTCAAATTACTTTTTTCGTAGAAGTTGTTATGAATAAGTGAATAAAATGTATTTTATGTCACCGTAATTTTAGATAATACTTTAACCCTCTCACATCCTGAGGTGTGGGGCACCTGCTGGCATTTAAAGTCCAGAGAAATTCAAGATGGCCACCAAATGGGAAACATTAAATAAAACAATTATACATTAATCTCCAAAAATATATATTTTGAAGTAGAAGAATTACTGCGAGACATATTAGATTGTTCAGGGTCCAAAAAAATAGTGAATTTCGATCGAATATTTAAAAAAAATTCTTCATATACAAAGTTAAGAAAAATCTGCCAAATACGATCTAACTCTCGTGTTTATATGGTATACTACATCCTTTCCGAGAGAGAAGCCATCCAGTCAACGTTTTCAGAGGTAAATTTGAAAGCGTATTTTCTGTGAGGTCTCGGGCGGTCCCACAATCGGGAGTATAAAAATTTACGGGCATTCTCGGGCGGTCCGGTCGTGAGAGGGTTAAAATCAAATTTTTTTCTTGCGTGGCCTTGTGAAAAGTGGGGGTAGGCTTACAATCGGTGTCGGCTTACAATCGATTAAATACGGTAAATGTTTTAATAATACATAGCTAATTCAATGATCAGGAAATCAGTTCGCATTATGACAATGAAGCCACATTATAACCGATCATTGGTATCTATTACAATTTACAATATAACTTACCTAGATTTATTATTTCTCTCTATACAGTAATACCCCGCTATACATAGGAGATGCATTCCTGAAAAATGCAACTTATAACGAAACAACGTATAGCGAAACAAAGATTACCATAAGAACTATGATAAAAGTTAGGGGGTTACGTTCCTGGCAGATAGTTTGTGACACATTTGTTTCCCAAATAATACATATCAATACAGTACATTGTACATACTATGTTACCACTATGTGTTTACCACTTATTGCTACTAGGGTTTAATATACATTTAATCGTAACAACGAGTAATCAATTGCAGTAATAAATTCAGAAATCACCAAAAATAATTGTCTATAGTGTGATGGAGCACAAAAATTGTTTCTTTACTTACACGTACACTGATACGTACTTTAGAGTAATTTTCAAGCAGATTTTGCAATCCAAAGTATATCCAATACCTCGTGAGACATCAACGCAAACGGTAAACACAAAATGTTAGACACAACTGTTCACAAAGTTCTCTTATAGCTCAGAAATAGGTTTTCATGCATCGTCATTAAAATTGGGACAGTCCCATCTAACCCATCGTGATCCCTCAAACACATGGCCACCAAATGTTTATTCTGAGTATGATTTTACATGAATTGATAAACATAAAATTAAATTAATTCATATAAATAATAATAAACATGAATTTAAAAGCCGAATAGAGGTTTTTATTGTTATAGTTATAATTTATGCATCGCAATTGGAATTTCTGAAATTTTGCTTTTAGTATTTCACAAACGACGTTTATGCGAAGTGACACAACTTAAAAGAAAACATGTTCCTTAATAGATTGGCGACGTATATGCGAAACAATGTATAGTGGAGCAACATATAGTGGGGTTTTACTGTACTAATAAAAATCTTACGATGATTGTCGTGTCAGAAGCTTGGCCTTAAAAACAGTACACGTCACTGAGCACCCCCACTCCGTGCATGCCATTCCAGCATATACCAATATTCGTTTTGCATCAACCAAGCCTGCTCTTGAAAACCCATCCCCAACCTCAGTCCTTCTGAAGCTTCACAGTGGGGAAGTGATTCGCAAGATCGAATGGAGGAAATGACGGGCGATCGCCGAGGCGAGATTGCGGCCATACACTGTATCAAACTCTCTACGACAACAAACTGCCATTTGTCCTACACAAGATGCAGTTCCCCATAAGGCTGCCATTTGCAATGAACATCAATAAGGTGCAGGTTCAAAGCTTCTTGAGAGTTGGTCTCTACAACAATCAGGATAAGGCTCTGTTCAGTGACAGTCAACTATACATGGCCTAATCTCAAGCTCGATCAAGTCAGAGGGTATACATGGCCAGCACAAAGCCCATTAGACAAGAGAACATGATTTCATATAACGTGTTCAAAGAAGTGCTACAATAAAAATCGGTACAACATACATTGTACAAACTATCTCATATACTAATGCGTCGTTTACTTATTTTTAGAAAATGAAAACCTTATGAGCCTGTTTTCAGAAAATCCAATTTCTGTTCAAGTTGTCCAAGAATAAACTAGCCTTATATTCATTCATTGAGAAAAATAAAATACATAGTATTATTGTAGATTTATACTCAAGTAACTGTACGACATTTGATCAAAATCGTTAGAGCCGTTTTTGAGAAAATCGAATTGTCGTTAAAGTTGCCTAAAATAAACTAGCCTGATATTCATTTTTTGAGAAATATGAACTACACTGTATTATTGAAGACGTAAACTCAAGTAACTGTACGAAATTTGATCAAAATTGTTAGCGCCGTTTTTGAGAAAATCGGATTGTTGTTAAAAATGCGTAGAATAAACTACTCTTAATTATTGATCAATGTCAACCATTTCTATGTATACTCTGCTCAGTATGATAAAATGCCTAAGTACGAGATTTCATTCATTTTCGCTGCGCCGTCTAGGCTCCGGAGCCAGTAACAGACAGACAGACGGCATTGCGAAAACGACTTTTTCGGATTCGGCGACACCTAAAACGTGTATTTCCGTAAAAATCTCGAGGTTGAATTTTTTCGTGATAACAATACTTTCTCAATACTTCGTATAAGAAAGTAAAAAGTAAATGAATTTATTTGATTTTAACTTTCTCATACGAAGTATCGAGAAAGTAGTTTTCGCGAAAAAATTCGACCTCGAAATTTTTATGGAAATACACGTTTTAGGTGTCCCTGAATCCGAAAAATTGGTTTTCGCAATGCTGTCTGTCTGTCTGTTACTGGCTCTGAAGCCTAGACGGTAGAACAAAAATGAATGAAATCTTGTACTTATGCATTTTCTCATACTGAGCAGAGTATACTTAGAAATGGTTGACATTGATCAATAATTAAGAGTAGTTTATTCTACGCATTTTTTACAACAATCCGATTTTCTCGAAAACGGCTCTTAACGATTTTGATAAAATTTCGTACAGTTACTTGAGTTTACGTCTTAAATAATACAGTTTAGTTCATATTTCTCAAAAAATGAATATAAGGTTAGTTTATTCTAGGCAACTTTAACAATAATTCGATTTTCTCAATAACGGCTCTAACGATTTTGATCAAATTTCGTAGTTACTTGAGTATACATCTACAATAATACCACGTATTTTATTTTTCTCAATGAATGAATATAAGGCTAGTTTATTCTTGGGCAACTTGAACAAAAATTGGATTTTCTAAAAACAGGCTCATACGAGTTTCATTTTCTAAATATAACTAAATGACGCATTAGTATATGAGAAAGTTTGTACAATGTATGTTGTACTGATTTTCTAAATTTTGCACTAATCAAATATCATAAAATATCCTAAATATTGTGATATTTCAGCAGTGTTGCATAATACTGCATTATCTGGTGGCCAATTTCACTCTTTTCCGTAAATTTCACAGATTTAACACAAAAAATATATCTCCAGAGCCGTAAATATTAATAACTAGCATAAATACCCAGCATTGCCCCGAGAAATTTGGTTCAAATCCGATCGGAATTCAAGATGATAAACATGGTATTTAAGAATTCAATCAGCCACCATTTTGAATAAAACTGGCAGAGAGAAACAAAAAGCACATATGAATTATTCCTGGGCGCCCTCCACAATCGTACCAAATTTGATGCAAATCAATAGTAAGACTCGGGGAAATACACATAGTTTAATGTTTAAATTGGCTGCCATTTTGAAAAGGAAGGATACTAAAACCTCACATTAACCGTCCCCTTGGTACCACTACAATTGTGCCAAATTTGGTCAGAATCGGTTGAGAAATGTGGGCGTGCATAAAGGAACAGACAGACTTAATAAAATATAGTGGTGGAGATAAGGTCACAATAAAAGGTGAATAATGTCCAAACGAAGGAAAAAACACTGATATGTATTCGCATTGCGACCTGTGCACCGTCACAGAAAACACATCTGAACTCGAGAAATAAAAGCAAGAAACTAAGACTTTTTACTGTAAAAGGCTAAAAACATGTGCCATTCCAGCAACTGTAAAGGAGGTGTCTTCAAGGATAATAGGAAAGGAACCCTCCCATAAAACATATGGCTGGAGTGTCCACAACACCCCACAAGAGTACTGCCAGCTTAAATTGCATATATTTGAAATTTGATGTTCGTTTAGTATTTTGATCAGATAATAGCTGCAGGATGATGGCAATTTATTTATTTATGTTCATTACCTCTTAAACAGCACATCTATGGCCTTTTACAAAGAGATTTTAACAATAACAAAGACAAACATACATCCATGCCCAAAGCAGGATTCGAACCTGCGACCTTATGATTGAGAGGCAGACACGATAACCACCCATCTACCACAGTTGGCAACGAAAAATTTATACCTCTAATGAAACTCAAGGGTTATCAATAACACTATCCATGGATGAGAGATCGAACCCTAAAGATTTTACCGTTATTTTCTTCTTCGAATTCATATCTGCGCATTTTGAGTGTACATATTCATTTGTTCGCAGACCTCTGAAAGAGGTGCTGCAATTTTTGTAATAAAGTATCAGATGATGAACACATAAATCATGTTTATGGATTTTTCAAAAATAAATTTGAGAAATTTTACATTCAAATCGAGGACAAAAAATAATTATTTCTCAAATCGATCTTGAATATTTGAGTCTTGCATGTGCCTAATATGAATGATTCTAATCAAACAACTGATACATATTTCATGAGTAAATATTATTGATAAAGGATTATTTTTTATGCCAAATGTATGTGACAACTTTCATAGCAGTTAAAGTAGAAACACATTTGAACAATTTTGTAAATGAAATTACCTAATTCACACACCTGTAAGTCCCAAGTCACCTTTTTCTCCTTTTTCTCCTTTAGGTCCAACCTCACCAACTTCTCCCTTTGGCCCTGGAAGCCCAGGCAGTCCTCTTTCAGCAAACTCACCAGCAATTCCTTTCCTACCCTGTTGAATGAAATGTTTTATAAAGACATTTTGAAAAAGTATGTTGACATCTGAGAAGAGTTAAAAACAATCAGGGTCACTTTAATATTATAAAGTTATTCTTAGGACAGGTTTATGTAATTTATGAGTAGCTTTAATTATTAGAGATTTATTTAGGGTCACATGAATTGGTGTCAAAATTAAAATTACATTGTTTATTTGTTCTACAAACAGAGAGTTAATTATTCTTTAAATATGAACTATACATCATCAGGTTTTCATTAAGTTTCTTTTAAGGACAGCAACACAAGGATGTGTTACAGTGCCACATGCTTTAATAATTTATTTTTAGTCAAATTATTTGGAATACAGGCATAAAGAAAGACTTTAAAGCAGCTGTTTAAATATGTTATTTAAATAAATGGCGATTCCGTCAGTTATTTCAATGAAACTATATCAAGGAATGTGAACATTAGACTTTGTTTGGATGATTTTTCCTTTATCACTTACCAACATGCTTTTTAACTACCCTGGCCCAAAGATTTGGTACATGCCATGATTAAACATTAAACTAGCTACTTATACAATGTTCTCCATGCTTAAGAAATCTAATTACACTTTTACAATTATAAATTGATGGTTGACATAATACTTACTTTGCTTCTCCACCAAACATGACAGGGCAGGCGAGTGACACCATTTGACACATATGACAGATGCACATCACAAATAAGGGCAGGATTCGACTAATGTCACACTGGTTCTGTGCCTGTTTATAAACTACCTGAGGCTACATGACAGTGGGTTAGTTATGCCAGAATTAAACATTGCATTAGTTGTTCCTTTGGGCTCTACACGCACACATCTTATCAATTCTGTTTTAAAAAGAAAATATCAGTTGTGTTAGTACACCGATGATTCTTTTTCATTAATCTTGAGCTTTGGGGTTGTTATTTACAAACTGTAACCAAACAATATTAGAGAGATGATATTATTTCATTCACAGAGTCACGTATATCCTTAAAATAGAAATATAAATTTTGCTGCCACCACCATTTTATGTAAGTAACCGAATCTTAAAGTTTCAGCTTGGGGTCATAAGAGTGGACATTTCATTATATTTCACTAATTGATGACATAGATTTTTAGGAATTTATATTGTTATCCTGTCCCTGATAGGGGTTTTAATTTATTTATCAAATTATTTAAATAAGGTGCATTGGTGCCCCGAAGAGGACAATGAGCAAGAACTAAATCATGCAAATAGAGAGATATGTGCGTGAGGAATCACAGTTAGAGAACATGCAGTGTACAGGTAAAATCTGTTTCCAAGGAAACAGAAAACAAAACGAAGCTACTAGTATTTTAGTAGAATAAGGATGAAATACAGAAATTCTGACTAAGAAATTACTTAACCCATTCATCACACAGTAATTTAAAAAAGACTAAAAATAAACACACTCATACAAAATAGCACTAGCATACAAGAACCAGACAAACTGTGAAAGCAATGAATAACAGAAAATGAATGGACCAAAACCACACCAATTTATCTATCCTACCTACGTGCTGTAAATAAATGTTCTATGATCATCCAATGCCACTTTATATTTTCTTAACTTTTTAAAAAGGTATAGTCCTAGTTTACAGTGCAAAATATCTACAGAAAATATTCTACTTAATTTGAAATTGAATATAAAACAAAGTTGTGCTCATATAAACATCTATATAATTAAAAAACAAAAAATACATAATCAGTTACAATAAAAAGCCCCAAACCCTTACAACAAAAATTATAAAGGCTAATAAGAGACTGTTAACCATATCTTAGTGAGGGGAGATCTTCATCTTCAAAACCTTACCCTTTTCCCACGCTTTCCTCGTGTTCCCTTTTCACCTGGCACTCCTGGTGGACCAGATGGCCCCATTTCCCCTTTTTCTCCCCTTGGTCCATCGGGTCCTGTAAATTTTATAACTGGTCATTCACATGTACATAAAATACTCTTATTTTATGCTTTTAAAGATAATGCAACATATGAAAGTATCTTACTTTCTCTCATTTTTTCAAGTAAATAATAAAAAGAGAATTGCTTCACAACTGAAGAACTAGAACAATACAAATTGAGACAAAAGCTCACTGACCAGGTGGGCCTGGTGGTCCTGGGGGGCCTTCTATTATTCCTGTTGGGAACTGGTCACCATTGAGTGTGGTTGTCAACCCTCTCTCCCCCTTGTCACCTTTGTCTCCCTGGAACAGGCATTCACTGCTAAATTGGTGACATAGTGGAGATTGTGGATGTATTCAAAAATTTAAAGAAACATAAGATATAACATGGGTGGCTAATGAGTTAGAAACCCAAGTTACTAAAATAAAATTCTGTAAAGTAAAACCTTTACATGGAGAAAATGAAGGCACCAGCTTTTTGACAGTTTAATACTTTAAGGTTCACAATAAAGAAGCTCAAACAAATTTAACAGATGATGATTGCAAAATTAAGGTATGAATCGGCAATAAAAATACTTTTATTGGAGAGCTTTTATTTACTGTATTCACCAGTCTATAAAATGTAGCAGCCTGTATTATGCACTGAGATTTTTAAACAAAATATTTATAAATATACATAAATTCCTGTATTTATACTTACTTTATTCAAAGGAACAAAAACAACAATGCAGAACATAAAAATTACCAAGTAAAACAAATTTTATTCCCTTAGCTGCACATAACACATTACTGAATTAACTATGATTTTGGTATTGTAAGAGGCATTACTTCTATTCTTCTATTCATAAGATTTTTGATAGAATGTTTCTTTAGTACAGTAAAACTCCAAAACTCCGGATTCCAAAACCTTGGAACTCTAAAAAATCTGGGACTCTCTGGGATTGGAAACAAGTTTCCAACTTTTGGTGCTCAAAACACCAAGCACTTTCATCACCAATGTTTGCCTTGCTGCTTGCTAGCGTGTGCATTTTACTGACTTGTTAAGGAGGAAGCTCTATTTCAGGCTCCTCCGATTACATATATTGAAATTAACCTATGTTAAAGTTTAAAACTTTCTTCTCAATTTCCCATCAAGATTCTAACTCGGGACTTGAATTATATCATAAAGATTAGAAATTGTAGTTCCTTACTTTCTGAAGATGAAATTCAAATCCCTGTAATTTATCAGAAATATTTAGTTTTTATCAGAAAAATGTGGGAATTTTTCTGGGTCCTAATAATCAACTACCATGGCAATGAGCTCCATGCTTTTATATGGATGAGCTTTCAATGGGAATCAGTGGGCTACATTATAATGCCATTAATATTAAACTATGATGAATGGAAAAATCAGAAATTGTAAAAATTCCGATTTTTATGAGCTGTTTTTCCACATTATTGCCACATATTATAAGGCACTTCTAGATGAGTTAGAGACTTGAAATTTGGCATGACTATACATTTTTGGTCACAATTGATGGAAAAAATACGAAATTGTTAAAATTCCAATTTTTATGGGTTGGTTTCATCCCATTTTCATCTGAAAAACCATTCCTATGTTACTCAAATGGTGTTGAATACTATCACAAAATGTATATGTATATATCATAGTAAGTTAATATAAAAGTTGTTAAAAAGCTATTTTTATCATTGTGACTCTCCTTTATACTGCAGCAACTTAGAACCTACCTTACCCCCCAAGAATCCAGATTTTTCCAGAAAATTGAGTAATACCCAGTCCCAAGATGTCTGGATTTTTGGTGTTTTACTGTGTATCATATTTCTATATGCTTGGTCCAAATTTCAGATGTAATTTACTTAGAGAAAAAAATTTTGTGTGATAAAACTTTCCAAGAGAAAAGACAACTGCTTTTTCTACTGATGGTAAGACTTGTTAGAACTAACGTGTTCTTATAAGGACTTAGTAACTACAACACCTTCAGCCTATTTGAGGTAGGCCAAATTTAGGAGACGTTTGCTAGAAAATATGTTATCTTAGATGTTGAAAAATGTGGTAATTAAAATAAATAATATCAATAAGTGAAAAAACATCAGTAAGAAATTTCAAAATTACAACTTTGTACCACATGCATACTGTCTGAAGAAACTTCCAGTGTATTTCTTTTTTTTAAGATCAATTTTTGGTCCATTTTAGCAATCTGTCATTTCGCTCATTTCTCACAATGTGAGAATATTTTAAATTTTGATCAATTAAAGTACATGAATTGTGTGATAGTCCTCTATATTTAAAATGCATTTTATGATTCTTATGTCTCAGCTTGTTTTGGTGGTGGCCTCCTCACTTTCATTCTGCAATGTCCTCTTCTCCCATGTAAGTCTACCTATACATATCTAAATACCCAAAATTCTGTTCCTCCAATGTCTGTATTGAAGCAGAAGTATGTGGAACATCATATTTTACAAGCTCATTGTATGATGCCCGAGTGCATTTCTAATTTATTTAAACATATTCTAGAAGCTCATCACTTATAAATAAATGTTTGCTTAATAATTTAAAAGTTATTTGACAAATCAAGAGATATTGTAGAATAGTTAACAGTACACTAAGATAAGTAGATCCAAGGTACAAC
The DNA here is from genome assembly GCA_036926305.1 of Uropetala carovei. Taxonomy (NCBI): domain Eukaryota; kingdom Metazoa; phylum Arthropoda; class Insecta; order Odonata; family Petaluridae; genus Uropetala; species Uropetala carovei. The sequence goes on from JAXCHB010000011.1 coordinate 29,345,752, forward strand.
CTTGCCTTCAAAACATTCTACTTCAAAAATGGCAAGCCAATACTGGCCTCATACATCTAAATATACAAAACACTAGCTGTCTATATTCTTCTTTAACTTGAGACATAATTCTTAAATATTAAAATCAATCAAATCAAATTTTATTATAGGCAATGTTTCACAAATATGGCTAGCAAAAGAGTATTCTAAAACAGTAAATGACTAACCTGTTGCAAAAACAAATACTTTCACTAAATAACTTACCTGTATTTTCCCTGATGATTCTTCCTATTAACATTAGTTTATAAAAAACAATTCAAACAGCAGATTTGTTGATATCATGCATTGATGATCACTTAAAACTACGAATTAGAAAGTCCAATTTGATTGCACCATTTATGAAGTCACTTAAACCCTTTCATGAGTAAACAATAATAAAAGTTTATGAAGATGAAAATTCCATAAAAATATAATGGTTATATAAATTAGATTACTAAATTAAGAGAGATTACTGTATACTGCATATCAGTGTTTTTCAACCAGTGTACCACAGCACAGTGGTGTGCCATCCGACATGGCACTACCCTGCGGAATTTTGAAAGAAGTGGAAAAACTACACAGGAAAATAAGAGGTGGTGTGCTACCAAATATTATTTATTTGAGTAAGTATGTTGTGGTATGAAAAAGTTTGAGAAACACTGCTGTATGTCACAGCTTATGTCGGCTTTTAAAACAATAAAAAATCTTATAAAAAAATTAGGGTCAACTAAATCGTTGAGTATAAAAATGGAAACATTGAATCCAGGTTACAGATTAACATAACAGTAGTTGAATACAGCTAATACTCTAGCACAGGAGCTTGCCAAATGAAATCTGCCATTTCCATGTTTACAATTTTTTAGCACACTTATTTTTTAGGATTTGAAATAATTTTTATGCCTACTAATGAATTACGAATTCAAATGATGTTTTAATACAGGAGACTCCCAGCTATCTGAATGTGGCTTATCTGTGGCAAATATCCTTTCATCCTTGAAAATGAAATCATGAAAAATTTAGTTAATAGGGATTTTTAAGAAGGAAAAAAATTGTGAGTATAAACATCATTTTATCATGAAGTATTTATCAAAAGATTCACCACTTCCAGGCAATACAATCAAACCTCTCTAATTTGGCATTCTGTAATCCGGCAACTCCCCTAATCCAGCATAGTTCCCGAGTTCAGCATTATTCCTGTGAACAGCATTTTGGTCGTCATTAGAGACTTGAAATTGAGTGATTGGGAACAATAAAACAATGCATAAGAAATGTGGTTAAAACACGAACAAAATTTAATATGTAGAGTTGCTTCGAAGTGCAAATAAATTTCTACCATCGCCACATTTCATATATTCTTTTAGAAATTGGTTAGAACTGTATAAAATCATAATTTTTCAATCGATAAATATGCTTATTAAAAAGACTAATAAAGGAAGGAGCCTCAAAAAAGAAACATTCCAAGATATCCCAATCCACTAAAATGATTAATTAACCAACCAGTATTATGGAAAATGTGGAAAACAGGTGAAAAAATCTGTTATGACCAGGAATCGAACCCATGGCATGGCTAGCCTGGTCCTAACCTAAGAAAATAGTCCCGTTCTGAAACAGGACAATTTGTCTGCTACGATACTGCAGTGGTAAAATATCTGCCTGGCAAGTGGAAGACCCAGGTTTGATTCCCAGTCATAGCAGATTTTTTCACCTGTTTCCACATTTCCCATCATTCCATCAATTTACAACCAGTCTTTGGTAATGTTTACGGTTACAAATTTTTGAGATTTTTTCCGATCAACTTTCCACACTGCTGCTTTTGAATATTATAAGGAAAATAATGAAAATCTGTCAATATCTGTATTTAAAATTTTCTTTCCTAACTGACATTTAATTTCTGCTAATTTTACTTTAATGGGCAGATTTCGAAGTGCTTTGTTTCAAATATTAGTTTTTTAAGTGCGTAAATAAACTGAGATTACACTGAAACTGTCACAATCGTTATTAGGAAACCAATATACATGGCAAACAATGATTTTCTTAGTCATATTCAGAAATATCCATTTCATTACAGCTTCAAAAATTTTGAAAGAATACAATATTTACATGTAACTTTGGAATCAGAATTCAGACAGAATTTAAGGTACAGACTACCATAAAAGAAAGCACGTGTTTTTTGTTTATTGTTTTATCATTATAAGTAAATGCTTAAATAACATTGTACAGTTCACTTGTTTATTTTCATATCTACTATGCTACAAAACTTAATATTTTAAAGAGACTGGCACGTAATCTGGCAAATTCCCTAATCTGGCTTCGGTCATTTCATGGGCTTACTGGATTAGAGAGGTATGATTAGAGAGGTTTGACTGTATTGAAATGACTTTCAATTTTACAAAAGGATGAACAGATCAATATGTAAGGATTAAAGAACATCCAATATACGAGGGTGAGTCAAAAAGTATCTGCAATGTATTTATTTAAATTAACTCAAAAGACAATATGGAACTGACAAGTGCATCATTTTTCAACATAGTCACCCTGCTTTTCAACACACTTGGTCCAGCGTTGTACAAGGTTTTGTACTCTTTCAGAGAAAAATGTTTTCGGCAGAGCGGCAAGCCACGTATGCACCACCTCCTTCAGCTCATGGTCATTGGCAAAATGACAGCCTCTTAAAGCATCTTTGAGGGGTTCAAACAGACGATAGTCTGATGGAACAAGGTCAGGGCTGTATGGTGGAAGTTCTAGGACTTCAAAGCATAGCTGCTGGAATGTTTCAACTTTGTGGACAGCTTTATGGGGACGGGCATTGTCATGTAACAACACAACACCTTGGGACAGTTTTCCTCGATGTTTACTCCAAATCACTGGTTTCAGCTCATCACGCAGTATCTCACTGTAGCATGCACCGTTTATCGTTGTAAGCCTTTCCTGGCAATGTTGAAGGATTGGTCCTTGTGAATCCCAGAAAAGTGTGAGCATCACTTTTTCTGCTGTCAGCTGAGATTTGAATTTCTTTCTGACAGGGGATGTAGGGTGTTTCCACTCCATACTATGACGTTTGTTCTCTGGCTCATAGTGCTTGACCCACATTTTGTCACCAGTGATAATGCGTCTCAGGAAGGCATCACCTTCCTCTTGATATCGGTTCAAAAGTCGGTTACAAATGTCCAAACGGTTACACCTGTGATGTTCAGTGAGTTGCTTGGGAACCCATCTTGCACAAACTTTATGGAAGAGAAATCTGTTGTGGATGATTTCATAGGCCAAACCATGACTAATATGCTGGTGGTTTGCCACTTCATTGATAGTTACCTTTCTGTTGGCGAGAATCAGTACATGAACTTGTTCAATGTTGTCAACAGTTGTCGATGTGGACGGGTGCCCTGATCGTTGTTCGTCTGTGACATTTGTTCGGTCATTTTTGAACATGCCTATCCACTTGTACACGCTTTCCTGTGGAAAAGCAGTGCTGCCATATTGCACTGATAGTCTTCGAAGATTTTCCGCAGCTGTTACACCTTCAGCTCACAAAAATCGAATCACTGCACGCTGCCTTTCTTTGGTGCATGTGGTAAGCAGAGCAGTAATGTTGACACTGCTACTGTAGATAGTCAACTGCATGGCCAGGGTCAAATATGTCACTACAACAACAGAGAGGCTTCGTGCTTACTATTGTGCATGCATTCAGCAGTGGGAACAACCTCAACAAAAAAATATGAGCACTTTGTGGATACTTATTGACCCGCCCTCGTATATATGCCAACTGAGAACAGGAGGCAGAGCTCTCTCTCTACTAAACATGTACAGCTGGAGTATTTAAAGGGTACATAGCTATAAGAATGAAAAAACAAAGACAGCATGTGAAAAACTTAATATTTACACAGAGACATCAAAGATCCTAAACAGTAAAATGTTGGAGTAGCTTTAGAGTTTAAAGTCTAATAACTTCATATGAAAAGAATAATACTAAAGTGGTTACAGAAGTTTTATATAAACTTACGGAAAAAGTGTCAAGAAAACAAATTAAAATTAAAAATTCAGTACCATTAAAAATTCAGAAAAAGTGACTGATGAAAGAATGAACTGGATGCATTAAATATAGATTAAGATGTGTACAGAACTAAACAGTCAACTAAAAAAGGTTAAAAAAGGAGGTTACAGCAAACTGTCTCTCTCCAATGAAGATAGATGGGAAAATACAGCATGGAAGGTTCTATGTATCAAAGAAACAGCTTATTCAATATAAAGCATCAAATGTTTCATCGAGAACAGTGATTTCAAACATATAATATTAATTTGAATATCTTGAGGCCTTTTCTATCTTCAATTTCATTTCAATGGAAAACTGGCTCTGCTCACTATAAAAACCATGGAAGGCCAAAAATAAGATCAAATTCAAGGCATAAAAATCATGACAGAAGTACATAAGTTAAATAGCATCAGGCCCAATCACTCAACAGTATGCAATCCAAATAAATGCATCTAATAGCAGATTTTTAAATAAGAGAAAATTTTTCATCATAGCAAGTGCTGTTAAAGGCGAGGGATGTGCTCCTGTGCTGAGCTTCTCAGAAATTAACTCAGTACTAATTAGTAATTTCAGAAAAAATATTTTAAACTATTTGAATTATACAAATAAAAAGTATTACTACGAAAATACATTAAATACATTCAGTATTATCTCAGGATTTATCAAAGACCATGATGTCTTGATCAATTGGAAGATCACTGCAGCACTAAGTTTCTTTAGCTTCCCTCTTAGTGTTCAAGCATGGTCCCTAGCCATCAACCATTATGAATACAAACCCCATTTAAATAGGCTTTAAAATATTAGCAAGTGGCCATTAAAATCCAATCAAACTCCTGGGGGCTTGGCCTATTAAAGAATCACTTTGCAAATCATACTAATGCATTTTAAATATCATGTTATTTAATTTTCAATAATTCTTCATGAAATTTGTGTTTAATTCATCAACAACACTCCAATCCGTTACGGTTATGCAACAATTAAAGAATGTCTTCTTGTGCAGATGAGCCATGCAGGAAATTAAATACAGGAAACATCGATCTATCATTCCACCATTGATCATTTTACCATATGTATCGTTCATTTATTCAAGTCCCAAAAAATCCCATTTAAACAATATTAAATTATATTGCATTCATTGTTACTCGAAGCATCATTTACTCATATTGATCATTCAGATCTGACCTAACAATTTTTCTGATTTATTGTTTTTTATATTAAATTTAAAGCACAGACTTGAATATCAGGATATGAAATGCTGCCTCCTATCTCTACTGTAGAGGTGGAAGGCGTGCAACCTGTGGTATGAAATGTGTATGCATCCCTCACGCAATGACTGTATAAGCGGTTTATCTCTTTTATATGAAGTAGTGTTCTTTCGACGCGAGTGGTGGAGTGCATTTTTTCCTTTTTAAGTTCGCTTCATTTTTATGGTTACAAATTTTCACTTCCCTGAGGTAACTATGCATTGTCCTATAAAGCAAGTAAAGATCCTTTAGGAGAGAGTGAAAATTATTGAGGAAGTGGAAAAAATCCAAGTGAAAAAAGAATCATCAAAGAAGAGGAAGAACGGAAAGGAATCTCAATACAGCGAGCTCAAGGCCATTCTCTTCACTTGGTATCAACATTCAGGAGTTGTGGACATCCTCATCAATGGCAACATAACAAGGGAAAAAGCTAACTAGATAGCCAAGAAAATTGGAATTGACATCATGGTGAAAATGGCTTACATGATCCAAAGACTGTAATGCTTTCATGTATAAGATGCTAGCAGGAGCATTAAAACCTAGGTGATTCATGAACGCAAAAACTTTGCCAGTAAAATACCATGCAAATAATAATTCATAGATGACAACCAACATTATTACAGTGTTTTTACAAAGTCTTGATGCAGACATGAGAGCTCAACATTGAAAAATATTATTATTTGTGGATAATTATGCCACATATATTACCGGAAGCAGCTGGTTCAAAAAGCTGCTTGTCTGATGGATTCAGGAAGAAACATAGACAAAGGTGCTCTGAAGAAAGACATCCTTCAAGCCATGCATTACATTCTAGCAGTTTGACAGCAGGTTAAACAATTGACGATTTATAATAGCTTTAAAAATTATGGATATGGCAATCTATCTGAACTATCAACTATAGATAATGTCTGGAAGATGATGCAGATGCTTTTAAAGATGACTGGAACCTGCTTAAGTTCCTGGTGTTGATTTTATTCTTATGTCAGCATTGATAATGACATTCCCATATGAGGAGATGAGCATATGGATGACTTGTGTGATGCAAGGGACAAAGGGATGAAGAAGAGCAAGTGCCTATTCCTACATTTTTGGAAGCACATGTTGCTTTTGAGACACTTTAAATGTTTTTGTATGTGCATCCCATTAACGAAAGTCATAAATATAACATCTGAAAAATTGGAAAATACACTTTTGAACTTAAAATGACATGCTGAAATTAGGTTTTTTCGGGTTATCCCGCATAAATTTTTTGCATTAACCGCCATTTCCTCTACTTTGCTGGAGACTTCTTCAGGGTGATCTGGCCAGGTGTCATCATGTATACTTTATATATACTACGGTAGCAGAGGAGTGGGTGGTTTATAGGAAGAGGAAGGTTGGTGGTGGGGTGAGTTTTGCTGTGGCATTTGTTTTATCATGTTGTTTACTATCACTGGGGTCCAAGTGTTGCTCAACTTATAGCCGCTGTCTCTGTTGAAATTCTTACCATGCTTCCTTATTTCTAATGCCTCCCAATCAAGTTTATATAGGGGAAACAGGGAGAACAATCAAGACACACGTAGAAGAACACAAAAGAGCGATTCGACTCAAACATGCCGACAAATCAGCAGAACACACAGCCGGGGGACATGAAATAGATTTTGAAAATACAAGAATTCTCGCAAAAGAAAAACTTTATGGAAAACAGGTAATACGGGAGGCATTAGAAATAAGGAGGCATGGTAAGAATTTCAACAGAGACAGCGGCTATAAGTTGAGCAACACTTGGACCCCAGTGATAGTAAACAACATGATAAAACGAATGCCACAGCAAAACTCACCCCACCACCAACCCTCCCCTTCCTATAAACCACCCACTCCTCCACTGCTACCGTAGTATATATAAAGTATACATGATGACACCCAGCAGATCACCCTGAAGAAGTCTCTGGCAAAGGAGAGGAAACGTTGGCGGTTAATGCAAAAAATTTACGCGGGATAACCCGAAAAAACCTAATTTCAGCATGACAAGCACCCGCGAAAGCTTCAACCAATTAAAATGATATTTTAAAAAAGTAATGAGCAAAGACGATTTCCTCACAAATAAATGAAGCTGAGAATATTTGTTAATTAACAAAATAAAATTCTGTAATTTTAATGTTTGTACATAATTAATTTATCTTTAAACTTGAAAGTTTCAATGTGGACCTAAATATATAAGTACATATACAGTAAAACCCCCAAATTCGCGGGAGTTACGTTCCCAAAAACACGGCGAATTTGGAATCTGCAAAAATAGAAGCAAAGGCCTTATGAGAAAATGGGGGTTAGGTTCGCGGCTCTCCATTATTTTGACAACAATAAATGATGAAAAGGTAGGCTAAAAGTGGTTCTGAACCAATACAACGTGGCATTTAAATCTGCTGTATTATCACTTGTTTTCCTCTTGGTAGACGTTTTCAAAAAACAGGGTCACAGCGTGATAAAAAAGTACCTTGCAGATGGGGAAATTCATTTGTTTAGTGCTTTTTCTCTTCACTTCAAAAATGACAGCAGTAGTCGAAAACACCGTGAAACTGCAAAGCATGCAAATTTGGAAGCCGTGAATTTGGAGGTTTTACTGTATTTACATAAACTGTTTTGTTATTACTTTTATAAAAATTCTTATGCTTTCTTGTTTTCATCATTTTCCCACATCCATTGTTTTGTTTTCACCGTCCTTTCAAAAACGATCGATCGAGGTTTCATTGTATATCTAGTATATTACCTCATTCTGTTTGCAGTACATTATTTTTTATATTTCTTATGGCCTATGTCCACTTCCTTCTACATTATGTGCTTGTTTATGTTGCCTAAAATCCCATCTGGTTGATCTTTCATGGAAGCTTTGCCAATTTTTTCTTGTCTTCTATGTCATTAATTACAATACAGTAAAACCTGGTTAATTCGAAATTCATGGGACCAAAGAAAGAGAATTTCGAATTACGAAGAACCTCTATAATTCGAAATTTACAAAAAAGCGTGATTTACCAAATTTAAAAAATGCAAATATAAATTACAGAAAAATAAAAGAATATGACACCATATTAAAATGCAGAAAAAAAGGATGTACTACACATGCATACCTCAAAATATGATGTCGACGAATAAAAGTCAAATTTAGGATTACTCATTTAAACATTGAAACATATATGGACATATAATTAAACCACTAAAATGTTAATAATGTCTTTCACTTATTTCAACTTAAAAGTAAATAAACAAAAGTGTGTAATAAAATATTAATTTAAATTTATTTTTAAAAGTTGGTTATTTTCCCGTTTCAATTTCAGGGCACTCCCTAGCGCAATGTGTTGCATAATGGCATCAACTTTTTCACAGATATTCATCGGCACGTCTGGCATCCCGGCTATCTTAAGCTTTTAAAACATCCTCCTTAGATGGCAATGGCACATCCAACCTAGCATCGACGTTATCCACATCATCTTCTTTCTCGCTATCACTCGCAATGGTTTTCGATTCGTCGATCGTGGAGTCATACACAACCGACATAGCCAAGTCATTATCAAAGGAAACAAAGTCTCCAAAACTGACAGGCCCCAATACATTACTGTCGATTACTTCCTCCACTTCTGTACCTTGGAAAACTTCTGCCGGCTGCGAAGATAGCCCGCTTTTCTTAAAACAGTTGGCGATGGTTTGAGGAGTCACCAATTGCCACGCCGATGACAAGGCCCGGCACGCGTCTAAAATCGTCCATTTTCGTAAATTATCCTGCAAACATCCATTTGTAATTTGCACCAAGTATGACGACAATAGTTTTTTTTCTGTAATTTTGAATGATGCCCTGGTTGAGTGGCCGCAGAACAATGCTTGTGTTCGGCGGAAAATACAGCAACTCAACATTGGGCATATTTATCTGAGCCACATCGTGAGCAGAACAGTTGTCTAGTGTCAACAAAATTTTATGATTTTGCACCGCCACGTTTTTGCATTCTTATTAAAAAACTTTTGAATATGTCTGTTGTCATCCACACCTTTTTGTTATGCTCGTAAATTATCGGCAAATAATCACGATTAATATCTTTGAAACAGCGTGGGTTGCCATATTTTCCGATGATTACAAGTTTTTCTTTATTCGACCCATCCATATTTGTGCAGAGCACGGCGCGGCGGTGAGACGCTCCTTACTACGTTTGCTGCCGCGACATTTTTCGCCTCGGAGAGCCAAAGTACGATCGGGCAACATGTTGAAAAAAAATGCGTTTCATCCATATTAAAAATGTCCTTGAGCGCGTACTTCTCCAAAACATGTTTATTACTTTGCAGCCAGGACATCACTTCCTCTTCATTAATTTATTGGGCATCACCACGTACTGTGAGACAAACAATATTGTGGCGTCTTTAAAATCATCCAACCACCCATTGGACGCTTTAAAATCTTCAATGTTCAAAGCGTTTGCAAGACTTCTTGATTTTTCAATGAGCATCGGGTTTGTCACAGGTAAATTCGCCGCTCGTACTTGTGAAAAAAAATTGGACAGTTCTTCTTCGAGGTCTTCGTTTTCCGCAGGCCGTGAATGCTCCCTTTAAATTTATAAAAACTTTCTTCAATCTTCGCCCGATTCTTTAAAATTGTACATAAAGACGAGTTCGGAATCCCACACTTTGAGGACAGCTTTCCCTTCGATTCTAACTTTTTGTCAATGTCTTGCAGCAAAGACATTTTTTCAGCAAGAGTAAGTCTTATATGCACCACGAACCAGAGTCATTGGAGGGTATATTAAAAAAAAATATTTTATAGCAATAAATTTAAATATAGTCTCTCTTGCAATTATTAAACTAAGAATATTATTTAAACTAGTAACTAACAATGATGAAAAATACAATCTAATACAAAATAAACACCGAACCAAAGGAATATTGGAACTCAAACTCGCAAAACAGTACAGAAATTGAGGGGATGGACCGAATCTTGTGACAATACCCAACGCCCAGTCAGTATGATCACGATCGCACAATGTTTGTAAACCAGCCGACAAAGTGGCAGAAATATTTTAGTAAATTTCATTTAGTTTCTTTTTGGTAAGTTTTATTTCGAATTATGTCGACAAAAATGCATTGATATTCCGAGAATCGGGCAAAATTTTTTTTCGAATTACGAATTATAGAGATTTTCAAATCATTGAAACACATTTGTATGAAATTGGCTTTTTCGGTCTTTCACGTGTTAAAAAATTTCGAATTACATCGAATTTCGAAATATAGAGGTTCGAATTAACCAGGTTTTACTGTATTTGCTTTCCTATCCTTGGACTGGTAGAAATATTTTTCCATTCACTAACACAAAAATACCCATGGTTCAATCCCAAATCAAATTCATATAAATTCCCTACTTCAACCCAGTTGCAAGGATTTTTCATTTAAAAAGGGGCAGATTACGTCATGAGCAGACACACACCTCCTTCCAAAACAAATTATTTTAGTCATAAAATACTCTATTCTACCATGCTTGAAGTTATACAGCAGGGGTAGGCAACCTATGGCACACATGCCAAAACATGGAACGCGAAGAGTTTTAAGTGGCACGATATTTCAGAGAGTAATTATGAAAAGCATGTATTTTTAAAAGAATTTCACTTTATTTTAATTTATTTTGTGTTTTAATGATACTGCATTATATTCAGGATTCCTTGTAATATAAGAACAGCTTTTTATAAGCATTATGTACAAAACGAATTTAAGAGTGGCATGTGCAGAGGGTCATGGATCGATCGATCAGTCGAATTAGAAACTAGTTTACGCGAAGTAATTTTTGGCCCGCCCGACAATGAGAGGTTTAGTTTCAGTCTAGACATCATTATTTCTGCTCTAATTGTTTGAATTTGTGCTGATTCAACATACGACCACGTTTCCAGGAACGCATCCCTCTCGAATCTCGGGAGTCGCCTGTACTTGGAAAACTAATTACAAATGAATAACGTTTGACTTTTGCAATAAGATACACTTAAATCTCCATAAACTCATCTACGGGTGAGTCTTAATTACATACCTTAAATATAAGCATTGTGTTCTACACCTATAGACACGCAAAAAAGTTCATATACACATATGGTTGCAACCGCTTCGTTAGCGAGATATGGCAATATTATAAAAAAAACTGTATCGTTTCCCCTTCAAATCCTTTCCCTTCCCCTCTTGTGCTTTGTTGGCAACAATGGCAACAGCGAGGCTGCGCCGCGACACAGAGAAAGCAATCATTCAGTTACACAGGGTTACTGTTCTGGTAGACACGTTACGTATCGAAGAATGGCGCATAATGTGGACTATTCATTAGACGAATTAACAGATATGATACTGCTGTATGGAGAAGCAGAGCGGAACAGTGCAGTCGCTGCACGTATTTATGCCGAAAGGTATCCACAACAACGGCATCCAAATCGAAGGACATTCATTTCTCTGGAACGTCATCTGAGAGAAACAGGTCATATGAGGCCCATTATGACAAATGCTGGTAGACCATGAAGTCGCAGGAGCGTCGATGTGGAACGGTCCCCTGGAACTAGTACCAGGCGGTTGGCTGCTCATCGCCAGATTTCCCAGCGAACAGTGGTGAGGGTGTTGCATGATCAGTTGTTGCATCCATTCCATGTACAGCATGTTCAAGCTCTGCAACCGCCGCTGGATTATGAGCGTCGAAGAGCATTCTGCGAATGGCTACTGAAGCATGCAGCATATCCAAACTTTCTCAGCTAAGTTTTGGTGGTGGATTCACAAGGAATGGGATTTTGAATAGTCGTAACCAGCACACATGGGCTGATGAAAATCCACATTCATTTCAGGAAACACAATTCCAACGGCAGTTTGCAATTAATGTTTCGGTGGGAATAATTGGCGATCTCCTCCTAGGTCCTTATGAACTACCACCTCGACTATCAGGGTCCACCTATTTACAGTTTCTATCTCGACAATTACCGCAACTACTAGACGACATACCCTTGGGAACGTGGCAGACAATGTGGGTATTGCATGATGGGGCTCCTGCCCATTCTGCTCGTGATGTCAAGCGGTATTTGGACAGTCACTACCCAGGTCGATGGATAGGACAAAACAGACCAGTTGTGTGGCCTCCGTGATCACCCGATCTCACTCCTGCTGACTTTTACTTGTGGGGCCATCTAAAGAGCCCAACAACGTAATATGCATGATGAGCTATGAAATGTCATTGAAGCTGCTGGAACGACAATATGCAGAATACCTGATGTCCTTCAGCGAGCCAGGAATTCTTAGCGCAACAGGACTCAGTTTGTGCGTTGCCTGTAATGGTGGACAGTTTGAACATCTTTTGTAAATCATTTCTAACTGACCAGATGTCATTCTGTTCACAGCTAATAAACGTCTGATCCAAAACTACGTTATCTGCCTAATTTTCTTTCCTCGTGCTTCCTGTTACCATATCTCGCTAACAAAGCGGTTGTGACCACATGTTTATATGAAGTTTTTTGCTTGTCTGTAGGTGTAGAACACGATGCTTATATTTAAGTTATGTAATTAAGACACCCTGTAGACACTGTAATTTTATTTCGTTTATACAGCTGCCTACCTCAATAAACAAGAGCAATGGGAGAATAGGGTTGTTGGAAGGCTTTGCTTACTTGGAGTTATTATTGGTAAACTGCATTCAGAATATAATACAGGTAGTTTTACATTTGAATTCACTCTCAAAGATGTTACTTTACATGCAAATGAAAACCATACAAAACAAATATAACTATACACGAACTTTTTTTACAAGATGTTATTTTACATTTTGTTAAGCTTTCTTTGATTATGTTGTGCATTAATTTTCTAGATAAAGGTGTTCACAAAGACTGTTCATACATAACATTATTTATCACTCATTTCTTGACATACGATTAAAGAGCAAATATACACTCAGACTATTACTTATTTAAAAAGTTAAAAAAATTATTATCTAGACGTATTATGCTTGGGTTCATGATGAATTGTCAGATTAGAGACTTTGTTTCACTTAGCATTTCTTTCATTTCTATAGGTGAAACACAAAACAAAATTATATTCTGCAGAGAAAAATATTGCTACAATGAGTAACATCTTTACATTTTTCACATGCATGCAATAGTTTAAATTAATACATTTCTTATGTCTACTGAACCACCTCCTCCTCGATAGTAGCCAAAAATTATCACCTTGATACTATCATTACTTTAAGTTCCATAAATTCTGAAGAATCAGCTGAAAACATTGAAATATCACTCATATATAACATATTTTATAAATAAATATAAAAGTTGAAATACACTTTTTTATGTCATAAGTAATCAAACAGCTTTGGCACTAAAAGGGTTGATATTTTTACACACAAAATTGCACCATAAAACTGAATATAAATGTGCCAAAATGATTGATTAATTACTTAAAATTTATATATTTATTGTTCACATACTCTTGAACTGAAACAATGTATCACAAAATAATAATGAACAATAAAAATAATACTTATGAAGATATTACCAGAATTAGTAGGCTAACATATAATAGAAGAAGTGGTACAAGGGATAAAGTACAACAGCATCAAAAATAAAAAATGCAATGATCCAAATATCACTTGAATAAAGCATGAGCCAGTTGTTAAATATTTAGAAAATATGAAAATTTATTGATTTTGTCCTTTCAAGTACATTTTACCCTATCTGACATTCAATTACCGACAGTGTATGAAATGGAATATGTTACGAACCAAACATTTGTTAAGCTAGTGGAACGGCATTACCAAACAAGAGCGATATGGTGCCGCTGGCATGTAGACCTCCTACCACCCTTATCCAAATTTCCTTACGACTTTTTTAGAGCTGGTTCTTAATATTTTTTCCAGCTTATCACTGGGTAAAACTATTAGGTTTTTGTTTTTGGCTCATCACTTATTCTCGGATAAAACAAAGGCATGATCTTTTTAGAGACAACATTCGGTAAAACTTCGTACAACGTTATTTAATGATTGGTTCAGTAACAGAAATCAATATTACATGGTCTTTTCTGGAGCATATCTCTTTAACATGAGAAAAACCTTGGCCAGGTTTGGTAAAGCATGAGGATTGAGATAATAGGGGACATGGTATCTAAAAGGAAATGTAATAGTGATAATGCAAGTGAATCAAATAAAAGTGTGTTGTTCAACTATTAGCACTTCTGTGAAACAGAAGGAGAAAATTCTAGAACATGCGATAAATTCACGTAATTTGATGGCTGGTTTGACAGATTTAAGAGAAGGGCAGGTTTGCATAACCTTAAATTAACTGATGAGGCTGCAAGTTATTTTGTGCTTTTTAATAACTTTTATATTAATTTCGCTGCGATATATAGTTGTATGTATAGATAGAAGTATGCAGGGATGTGCTGCAGACGACAGCCCGGTCCGACTCGCGTGAGCCGAGATTATAACATGCAAGTCTATGGAAAAACAATGTCCGACATTCGACAATTCGAGATTTGACCACATTTTCAGGAACGCATCCCTGTCGAATCTCGGGAGTTGCCTGTGCCATATTTACTCGTGTACCTCAAATTATTGGTAAAAAAGGGACTGCATGTCTTACATGTAGAGATCTAAAAAGGTTATATAAATTGAGTCTTGATAGTAAATTCATTGCAACATGCTTTCGTTTATGTTTTTACTCCCAGAAGACAAAAAAGTATATGCATATCTATATGACCAAACAAACGTTGGTCATATACGTGGCTTAACCTGCCGTTGGTGCATCTTCAAGATCACAATGGGCATTTTGATAAGTGAGATGACATAATATTTTTATAATACTGAAGCTGTACCTTTTAAATTAGTTTTAAGTTTGTTATTTTTACGCAAAATAAACAGTTCTGTCATTAAAAATTTACTATCGATTTCTACCTATACTTTTGCCAGAATAAGTTGGCATCTGGTAACTGTGTTTGCTGAATTCATCGTGACCCACCGATACTCCTTTAACATACAAGTGGTGACTATTGAGGAGGAGATTTCTGCTAGCATCGGCATAAAGAGATCACCCAATAAATTGTGTCATGCAGGTGCTTAACTTGGGCGAACCTTGTTTCAGGTATGGGGAATCAGTGAAGAGGCCAGTCTTTGTTTTTTTTAAGTCATAGACGTCAATTTATTCTGGCACTAATTTTTTTTTCTTTTGAATTGGCCCAAATATAGGGGTGTACATGGTACATGAGGGCATGGGTTACATGAGTAAATAAAGTACAAGACAACAACTGAGGAAGAATACATGTATGATAACAAAGAAATATAAAACAACTGACAGATAAATTTCTTCACAATGCCTTTCAAACCATCATCATGACAATAAAAGTTATCTTAATCTCTCCAAAAGAGGAAAAGACCGTTAAAAATAGAATTTATAACCTTTGAACACCTGTCCTTCCACTCAGGACGGTGATGATACTACTAAAGCAGGCACATTGTGTTAGAGTTTATGCAAAGGAGAGCATTCAAATGGTGTTTGAAGAATGTTTAAGGCAAAGAGGGGATACTGAATAGGAGTATTGGAAGAACTTTTTTTCAAGGCAGGGGCAAAACCGAATGATGCAGCAAAGTGTTATAAATGTGTATTCATATATCCGAATATCACATTATTTTTTACAGAAATATATGCTCTGAATAGTGCTCGATTTTTGTGACACCAATTAAGAGCAATAAGCAGAGAGTGAATGTACAGACATTACTTCATCCACTCTATATTCAAGATTCAGCTCCCTGTGATTACTGAAGAAATATTGAGAGGATGCCATTTTGCTTCCTATATGCATTGTCTGAAAGCTGTGGAGATTATTCTGAGTTGATGTTTTAATGGTCTCTACCTCATATTTCACTCATGGCATTTACATTGATATAAATGTATTGAACTCCAAGATGGCTGTTTTGATGTTCAAGTATCAGTAAATGCTGTAGTTAATAATAATTCAGTCTCTTTACTTACTGACTGTCTCTTGTAACTGTATGGCTGAACATGATTAAAATTATCCAAGTCAGTTTCTCCAGCTGTGGTCAATGTTAGCAATAAAAAAATGAACTGAAACGATAGAAGTAATAATGTGAATACTAGATTGTACGTATTGACCAAAAAAGTTTAGTAGCCAGAAATTGATAAAAGAACCAAGCTAGAGAAATGTGATTGACGGTGGTCTGTGATTATATCCTTTAGTGGTAGGTGACCCTAAAAATGTGAATAGTTGAAAATCCCTGGATTAAGCTATTAAAAATAAAATTTCTATCAACTACTGCAATGAAAAAATTAACAAAAGTTAGTGTTTACACTGCTTGTGAGCAAGTTATCATAGCACAGGTGTTATCTATTGATTCATTTAAATTTAATTAAACACTGCCTACCCTTTCATTTCGCAGCTCTGCTCTCAAGTAAAAAATTTGTTTCTCTGTGATTTTCATTAAGGTTTTCAGTGACATATTTGCCATTTTGTATATAATCAAATTATCATAACTGCATTTTGATTTTATATTCTGGAAAATAGATGCAAGCTATTTGCAAGGGAATGGTTACCTTTATTCTTACAGTTAAAACATAATAAATATATGTAGCTTGAGAGCAGTACTGGCAAATAAATGGTCAATTTAATGTAACTTGGTGGGCACATGATTTACCTTTATTAAATAAATCCCAATCCATTTTGCCAGATCAATAATCTCCTATCAATGTGATCCATATAACTTTTTACGATTTTTAAAATTATAGAATTATTAAAAGGATATCCAATTCAAAATGATAACTTACTTTAGAAGTTTAAATATTGAAGTTTGTATTTTAAGATGCTAACAATTTCGAATCTAGCAATGAGAAAGGTTTTAAAACTTAGCATACATTTTATCCTATAATAAAAATTCCTATTCTATAAACTAATGGGTATTCATGGTTACCAAGGAATAGTTATATAAAATTTCAAATGCTGTTTCTCATATAAAATTTGTGATAGGATTTTTCATGATTGCAAAGCCATCTATTGACATTGCAACTACATGCAGCCTTTGTAAAATAAATCTGAAGTTGCACACTGAGCTGTTTATATTAGAAGAAATTCAAAGATTTTTATTTCAACATGCATTTTAAGGTTGTAAATGCATTCAATGAATTGTACACGCACTTAAAATATACGTAACATTTAAAAAATGCTATATCAATTATAAAAGCAAAAAAAGCAAAGGAACACATAATTAGATTGATCAAGTTAGAAGAATCTTAGAGAAAATTAAGCAAACATTAAAGAAATGGAAAGTTTAGTACACATTTCGCAGGTATGCAAAGTTATAGGCCATGTGACATACCTGGTGCACATCAACCAGCAAACCAGATATGTGCATGCAGGCCATTTATGTAGAAACAATATGGTAGAGTTGGGACAAGAGCCATTCCTTCCAAAGGGACATAGATCGTTTGAAAGTCCATGGGCAGCTGACTCCTCAGACACTCCCACTTCCCTGCAAGAAGAGCCAGCTGAACCAAATACACCTATGGTAACCATATACCCACGAAGAAAGCAACTACAGGAGAGATCTTAGCGTTGACGAATAAAAGAATTCATTTGTTGAACATCAGAAAATTGAAATGAAATACATTGGCATTGTATCAGTAAAGCTCAAGCTACAATTAAAAGAAAATGCTATAATTTACTAGTATTTTAACTGACAAAACAGGAATTATAAAGGACTAGGAATATACGTTGCATTATAAGAATACAGCTGGACAAATACTTTCACTGTTTAAGAGAAGATATTGGGAATAAAATAAAATTTTTTGATAAAATAGAATATTTACAAAACGAGAGTAGTAATCTTATGATGATGTTCTTTGAGATACACAGAAATACTCCAGCAACGAAACTAAATTATTGCTGAGTAAAAATGTATAATTACCCATGCCATTGTGATGGTTAACAATATTCACTCAATATATTGGTAAATTAACATTCAATAGTGATATCAGTTTCTTTCCTGTCCCATCATAAGGTAATAATTATAAATACCTAACAAGTGATGTAAAAATAAATTTAAATAGCAATATATATGCTGTGAAAAGATTCTTTTAAAAAAAATTGGTGTGCCATTGTATCTAACTACCCAATGAGACATGATATAAGAAAACCAGATTGTGTAAGCAAGGAAGGCAAAACTATAAAAATTTATTTAGTAAAAGATGCACAAAATACTAGAAATTGAGATAACAATAAAATTGAATCTTTTGCTTCAAATCTGAATTTAATGAAAGAATATGTAGGTAATCAGTATTATAAAGTTAACATAAAATTTAAAGAAAATAAGCATGTATTCACAAAAATATGTAACTGGGTGTATTTAGGTTCTCAAGTGGGTTAGAATAACTTCTCTGGATGATATAATATAATTTAATACTAAGACATGATGAAGAAATTATAAATTATCAAATAAAGTACCATAATTTTCCATATATAATATGCATTTTCTTCATGAAAAATCAAGTAAGAGTTAGGCTGCATAATATACATGGTAACAACTGCATACAACTTTTCCAATCTGTAAATAACTGATATTTTCAGATGTATTTTTAATAAGAAGCTGTATTATGGTAGCATTTCTTTAAAATATTTTTTAACCAAAAATTATAATGCTCATTTAATTATTTTGAGCTGACATCATCACTAAATCCTCTGAATTCTTTATTACTGTCCTCAAATAGTTCATTGGCAATCTTGTTCTCTCTCATCGTCTGCGTAAATGGAGTCGCTGCGAACGTCGTCTTCATCCCTGCTATTCACCTCGGTGAAATCCTCATATTATATGATGTTGTCTTCAGAACCATCCATGATGTTTGCGAGGCAATACTTTTAAAAGCCACATTTATATTGTAAACTCTCTCGGACATATCTCTCTTGTAAGCAAGGCAAGAACTATCTCTATGCCGCTAATAACCAAGTGAAAAATTACAGTGATCTTTTTACAAAAAATGAGGTGCCTATTATACATGATTATAAGACAATTTTCACATTTCACTCATGAAAACATGGGTGCGTATTATAATCGGAAAATTACAGTAGTTTGAAATAAAGAATTATAATTTCTACTACACATAACTGTACTATAGTAAAGCCTATGGTAATTTGTTACAATTTTCATTTTCAATTCCTTGGCCATCAATTACAACTGTAAGATTTACATACACAGAAACCAATTAGTATATACTATTAACTCTTTTAGTGCCAAGGATGTATGACAAGGTGTTGCCAAAACTGCCCAGATTGTTGTCTTATATATTACACTATAAAATTATTTATATACAATTCATTTTTCAATGTTTTCAGCTGGTATTTTCATAATTTCTAGAAGAAATGTCAAAATATAATATTTTTATGATTACCTAAAATTATAAAGTCCAACTCAATTATCATACCATAATAAAATTTCATAAATTATAGCACAAAATGAATACAACATTTAATGTCTGCAATCTTGCAAAGCAGAGCTTCTTATGCAAGTCACTAATGTAGCACTAAGGAAACTCTCAAACAGCAACACAGTGATTGAAAGCAACATATGATAAAGAAGCATAAGATTTGAAAAGTAAATTTATTACTCCTTCAAAAGACACAATTTTCTTCTGTAAACTGCCAATATTATACTGAAGTGTCACAATTTCAACCTGATTTCATCTAAGAATAATTTATCATTGTTAGAACTTTAGGCTTAAGAATCAAATAACAATATATTTTCACCTTCTCTAAGAGTAAAATTAAAGCAAAATTTTGAAGATAAAAATCTCAGAAAACACTTTTAAGATAACCAATTCATCAGTTCAATATATTTTTTATTTTCTTATAATCCTCTTACATGCTTTGAGGCTAATAATCTATATAAGAAATTAAAATTAATAATAACATTTCATTTATACATCAAAGATATTTTCCTCCTCAAAATTACATAACAGCAAAACAATAAGAATTTTTATATATGTATAACATCAAGCTCAATTGATATACATTTAAAGTTTGTCCACTTTTATATCTGCATCGTTAACATATTAAATAACTCCTTATAGATATGCCTCTACATATCATGTAGCAATTAAAAACTACGTTCAATTTTTTGCATTGCTACCACTCAGAAAATAAAATAGCATTATCTGTGACAAAAAAGGTGCCACATTCAAATTATTGGTTTGTGATAATGATGAAAAAGTTTACATTTTTACAGTTAATTTAGAGTACACCAAACTGGGACAATTAAGCATCCCAAAACATTCACAAGTTGTCAAATTTGGTGATTAGAGAATGGGGCAGTAAATTGAAACATTCAAAATTCAACTGTGACTGTGTGCACTGGCACACGATTGTTACTGAGACAGATCCCTTCCTGTGACGGCTTCCTTCTCAATAGTATAATACAGCTCTGTGACTATGTGAGCCTTTTGAAGGTAATGAAATAGACAATTATCATTAGAATATCAGTAAACAGATGCAACTACATTGCCAGGTGACACCATGGCTAAATATTTGTGGGATGGTAGAGAAGCTGTGATTTTTCATTCTTTACTTTCTGTGACCTTAGCATTAGAGGAGTGGAAACATGCTTCATCCTGCATTCCTAATTGAGCCAAAAACATTTCTGAGTCTATGAGCAATTAAATGATATTTGCTTTAGATTTTGCCCAAACTAACTTTTCCATTCTAGTGACAGCATTTTGGGTACATATCCTAAATAAAGTTACATCAGTCAAAATCCTACATTCATTAGATATTTCAAAGGTCTCTGTAATGCATTACGTTGTGAATTCACCAGTCAGTCATAATAACATTGGTGACTGCATTGGCATTTGTGGTGCTCAGCATAAAAGTGGCTAAAACCACAAAGTGTCCAATTTAAAGTTTATCCTTTTGTGAAAATCGTATTATGTTTAACTATAGAATACAAAACTGGTATAAGCCACACACCAAAATATACTAACCAAAATAGTCATTTCTTTTTCAATAAAAATTAAGCATTAAATGATAGATGCTAGAGTGGTATATTCCATTCCTTTGTTTTGGACTTAGGCCACTTTTATGCTGTAGTAAACAATGCGGTAATGTGATATGATTTTGGATCATCTTCCATATTCTCTTGATGTCTGAATTCAAATGCTTGCTCACTTGTATATCCTGATATGGCAAGGAGCTGTACCTGCCAAGGTCACTATCATGTCATCACCATTTTTCTGGGGAGTCATGCTCATTTTTAATAGATAATTTAAGACACTTATTCAATTTCAACTTCCATATTTAGCATTACAGTACTATCTCAGTGAAAACATGTCACTCAAGACATCAGCAACAAGCAAGTTTTAATTTAAATTTAATTTAATAATACCACTGAATGAAAAATTGGTTCCCACTTCTTCTCCTGTAAAGATAAGGAGTATACTTTCTAACCAACTCATATTACGAAATTAGAAGAAAAAATCTTTGCAAGAAAATGATAAAATACAAACTGAATAAATAGTTTAAAGTAGGGAAAAATGGAAGCAAAATATAACCAGATTCTTATATTTGTATTGGCATCCAATATAAATATAAAATTTTCATTCAATATACATATATACACAAGCAATTGTTCAACCACTTGGCTTTTTCTGAAATTCTGTGATTTAATTTTAGTGCAAAAACCAAGCATCAGGAGATATTTTATTATTTAAATGGTGGGAGGATAAGCAAGCATTTGTTGTAAAATAAAGTATTAATGCATGCAATTTCTTAATTCAATAATAGTATTTTCTTCTTTTTTAAAGAGAATAAAAGTAGTTTAGCTGCAAGTTTTTTTTTGTTTTCCACATCTGTTTTATAAAATAGACTAAGAACCTATTGTAAAAACACAACAACCAACTAACATAAATGTTTATTTTTACTCAACTGAAATATTAATATTATAATGTAATAATAAAAAATAAAGACATTCATTTTGATGGATGACATTGCCTTCTTCCACATATGATTTTACTTAGACCATCAAACTAAACAGTTAAATTTCCTATCCATTACCTGAAATACAAACCATTATTCTGATTTGAAAATTCTAACTCCTCAAGAATTTTGACATTATTCCTATATATTTGTGTCCAAACATATAACAAAATGGAAATATTATAAATAATATTAACATGGTGTGACATTTTTCCCTGCCCTCGGGACTTTGTCCCCAATCCTGAGGAACTTAGTTCCCAATACTGAGGTGTGTTGATCGGTGAGATAGACCAAGGCTGAACTGATCGCCCCTCCGCTGGACGCCGCTCCGCTGAGATGCCGCGGACTTTTCTGGGTGTCTAGATATATACCCTAAAAAGTGTCCCCTCCCTCCAGTCCCCTTCCAGCTCAATGAACTTTAACACGAGAACTGCAAATCCACAAACTCCTCTTCAAATGTTCACCAATCACGACTCACCACCTCGAAATTCCAGAGGCACCTTTGAAACCCTCCCCTCTTCCCCTGGAACTCTGTTCGAGGCAGTGAGCGGGTCTTCGCTTTCTTTTATTCTCTTCCCAACCGCAGCAGGAGAACTAACCCTCACTACATCAGATGAGCTTACCTCGCCTGAACTTTCAAGTGAAGTCCATAGCGCCTGAACCACACAGTGAGTTATAAGTTATGAGAATTGTTATTTTGTTATTTTATTTTGGTATGGTTAATGAATTGTTAACTATTAACCAAAATTATTTTGTGTAAATTGTAATCTATGCCGCATACCCAATTGGTATCGCTTCTATGGCATGCATAGAAAAATTTATTACAATACAATGGTCTTTCTTATGTTTTAATAGTCATAGTGGCTCCAAAAGCTGATAATAATTCAAATGGCATAAAAACATGTCATCATTTCATCTACCAAATTTATAAAGTTTAAACAATAAAAAACTTTACAGATAATCACAGTAGAATGTTTAAATTTAAGTATGAATTATTAATAAAACAATAAAATCTCATATATTTACCAATAAGAGGACAATTCTGAAATAATTTTTACTTGTTTATTATTGTTTTATAGAGATAAAATGTGATTTTTAGTATAATTATTTAAGCTCACCTTAGGCCCAGGAGTTCCACCAATTCCAACAGGCCCAGGAGGTCCAATAGGCCCAATAGGCCCTCGCTCTCCAGCTGGACCTGGCTCTCCTGGTATACCTTGTCTTCCATCATGACCGGGGAGACCCTCAGGACCTTGAGGCCCTGGAGGACCAGGAGGACCTGGCTCTCCAGGCTCTCCCTAAAAGTCATTATTAAATTTGGACAAATAATGACTCAGTAAAATTCCAATATTTACCTCTTTTACTCAAATTTCAAAGAAAAACTACATGCAAATGCGATGCAGTATGTTTAAATTTCTACTAAAAGACTACTAAGTATGAATAAATTTAAAACAAGATTTGAAATGTTATATAAGTAGCTTTTCAATCAATAATAAGATGATAATAAAATTTACTTCAGTATGCATTTAATCAATGCAATACAAAAAACTTTTTAATTCATTACAAATTTAATTGTTCTTAAAAGGGTACAAATATAAAATTTCTACACTACAGGCATGCAAAAAAAGCATCAAACTATTCTCTCATGCAGCATAATGTTGTTAACAAAAAGAATTCTTGAACTATAGCAAGCAAAACTAAATTGAAAATGTACTATCATGGTTTGTGTTGGTGAATTCCCTAAGATGTCATAATAATAATAATGATGCATAATGACAATAAACTATCTATGTGACACTGGGGAAGCCTGGATATTGGCAGTGAAAGTAAATAGTTAGTCAATTACAAGAGCAGAAAAAATATTTATTGGAAATACAGAAAAATGGTTGTTAAATAAAATTAAATCCAAATGCATAATTTGTTAGTTATTCATTCATTAATACATGGCAATAGATATTAACAGTACACTTCCAATTAACTAGGTGCTGACAATCCATGCATTAAAAAAGTACATTGCATTTTCAGTGTTTTGATGTAAACAACTGCTAAAATATCAGCAAAATTAAACTACTGTACTTTCTGATATACAATGTATGCTACCAAAACAAAACATTTCATATTGCTGTTTACACAAAGCAAAATTAAGGTCTGTTTAAATTAAGTATAAATTAGGTAAATAATTCAAATCGTTAAATAACTTGGCTGAAGTCAGCATAAAAAATTAAACAGTGCTTATTATTATGTCACATCAGAAACTTCATTTTCAGAAAAATGTCTTTTTCAAATTCTGACACTTATGACTTAGTGATCATCACAGCTTCAAACTTTCAACAATTTGCTGAAAATATCTACCTACATATGCTTCTTTAATTTATTAGCTCAAATAAGTGTAAATTTCAAAAGAATTTAAGCAAAATATATTTCATAAATAGATTTATATTACTTGCTTCTATTAAATTTCAGGATGTAAATTACCTTTACGATTGAACCAGACTGGAAAAAATGAGAGACAGATGCCCCTCTACTTAGGATTTCTTTTGATACATGCATGAAATACACAAATATTTTAAATAAAAACTTTCAAAAATTTACAATTTTGAAAGCAAAAAAAATAAACTCCTACAGAAAACTTATAATGAGTTACACAGCTAATCTAGCAGTTTAGTTACAGAAATTATGACTATCGGTAATGATCCTTAATAAATTGTTTTTTTTTCAGAACAGCTTCAAAAGTCAGACCCAGGGTGCTGAATTAAGAGGAAAACTAATAGTTTATTTTGTAATACTTGCCTAATTAGAAAAGATACTGATTGTTTTATCTGGATTATTGTGCCTAATTGAGTTTCTACAATGATACTTGAGTAGTATTTAGCATTACCTATGCTTCCTTTCCCTTCCTTTTGGTACAGTTAATTGAAAGTGTACTGCATCATCAATCTCTTTGAGTTCAATCACCAGATTATTACAACCAATCTCATCATTTACAAAAGAAATAGGAAGTTAATGTTATAACATTCTCAAACTTTATTGATAAAATGCTTTCAATGCAAATAACAACTGATGCAGTTTTCTTTAATCCATCAAAGTTAACTTTTCTGGGAAAACAATAAAGTACTGTACTAGATTCATAATGTAATGCTTATATTCCATTAGATAAAATTAATTTGCACTTACTTTCAGCATTATGATGCTCTGAGCTGATATGTTATGACCACTTTCTTGAAGGCCCTAGAAGTATTATTGTTGAAAAATAAGTGACTATAAGGAACTAAATTCAAGAAAACTGGAAAAGCTTGAATGGGACATCAATGTTTAGGTTCACCAGACAGAGGGTGATAATGTACAAATGCTTTCCAACAAACATGCCAGCAACAAAACTTCAAATAAAATTAGTGCCCAAGATCTAGAGAAGTGCTTAAATGAAATAAGTGGTTAATACTTATACTTTGTTAAGTTAAATAATGTTACATGGTGATTAACAGCAAAATAATAAACCTATGTACCTGAAGAAAAATGAAAGCAATTAAGGCCTCATTGTAAGAAAAGAATCCTGTTAATACTACTAGCATGAAAGTTACATGAAAATTAAATATTATTACGATAAAAGACTATAAAAATGTTAAAAATATCTAAAATGAAAAGCAACTTGAGTCTAGATACTTAATGGCAATAAATACTATATATTACAAAAGTTTTATACAACTAAGTTTCACTCTACCACAAATTACGAACAAATAAAAACCACTGAAACAAGACAATGTTAGTAGATGTGCACATGAAAGGACATTACAGCTCACCTTCACAGCAACTATTTCAGCATAACCTAAAGTACCACCCCGTAGTGTGGTAACTGAACGCTTTAGACCCTGAAATAAAAATGTAAGCTTAAATTTCACAAAGTTTTAAATTATTTACAGTTAATATAAAGAGCAAAAGGATTGGCACTACTATATGGGAATTCAAGTTTTTCTCTCTAAGGATATATTAAATGAAAAGGCAATTATTATCAAATGAACATAATTGGGGTACAAAGGCTATCAGAGAATGTTTTTTTTTTCTACAAGGATGTATTAAACAAAAAGGTACTTATTTTAAAATGAACTTAACTGGGGTAAAAATCAAATGTATTTCCATTAACAAGTACATAATGAACATGCGCTTATTTAGCAATGCAAACAAAAAAACGTGAAAACTATTGCTTTTGAACTCCAATAAAACGTACTCATCACTGGAATTTTGATCTCACACCCAATTTCAAACCAATCATTCATTATATTCAGTGCTTTTTTTGTGAAGGTAGATGCCGGTATGGCATACCGGCACCTTTTTTCAGAGCGATGTTGACACCTGTCTAATTTCGATACATTTTCATTTTTTTAATTCTTTAAAACCTAAAGTAATAAATGGGTTCTATAAATGTTAAACATTTTGATTTTAATTATCAAATTTGTTATTAAAAGTTCATCAAAAATTCAATAGAGAAGGGGGAAAAGGGTGCAGGAAGTGGTGGAGGGGGTGGGAGTACTGGCACCTCTTTTTCTACAAAAACAGCCCTGATTATATTAATATCTCAACATGTATGCATCTACCATCAATTAAGTGTGCTTAATTTATTGCAGATAAATTCATTACAAGACAAACTCGTTGTAAGAAAGGCTCATCGCAGACAAATTTATCGCATGACAAAGTCATCGCCTACCACTTTCCAATTGTATTTCCAGTCATTGAAATCCATCACCAGCAGCTACTACATAAACAGGAATTATTCCATTGGTTAAGTTCCAGCAATACAGAGGAAGCACCTTGTGTCATGATCTACTGTGGAAGTTACATATCCAACATTTAATAGGAGTAAAAACATGAGACTAGTTACTGTATTTACTCGAGTAATAACTGCATGCATATAATGCCCGCAAACCCATTTTTAAAGATAAATATTCCGAAAAATTGAATCTGTGTAAGGCCCGCACTTCCAAAGTTTCAATATTTTGTGGCAACATCAGTTGAATAATCTATCTGAAGCCGAGTTTGATGATACAATTATGGCGACAAGCAAATATTTAGAAGTGACTTCTAAAAATGACTTTTAATACTTTTTTAACCCTTCGGCACATGCAATGCCTCAGAGACATTAGCACACACATGTATCTGTGAGATACATTATGTTTCTAATGCAAATTATAATGTTTTTACACTTGTTAAAGTTCCTGATTTTATTTTTTTACCCTCTCAGATATCCGTTGGAAATAAAATATTAAATCTCCAGTTTTTGCTTATTTTTGATTAATTGCAGTTATATAGAAAATGTTTCCAAGTATTAATTAATTATTGCATTTTGAGTGATGGTATATTTAATTATTTTTTATTAAGACAAAAATTAATCAATGTAAGAACTAAAGAAATATCATTACTAAATGTACTTTGTTTAATTTAAAAAAATTGTTTAATTGTTTAGTGATATAAAATTTATGTCAGAATCAGAGCCTGAACCACATGTTCAATTTTCACAGCAACTTGAGCAAATCATATTGGTATGTTCTAAACAAATATATGAATCACAAAATTTACAACAATATTTCGTCAACCTAGTTCTTTTCGTAATGTTGCAGCGGATGCAGCGCTTTCTTTTTTTACTTTGTTGTGGAACTTCTTCATCTTGTCTCTGTCTTGTAGGCTGAAATCTTTGCAGCTGAGTCTGTTTTTTATTTCGTTTTTATTTCCAAGATAAATCACCTGAGCATTTACGGCACTAATATTCAGAATATAATAGAATATGACCATTGGCCATCTTCTGCTGTTTCGTGCAATATTATAGGTCTCAGTCATTTCATCTAGAACATCGACTCCGGATTTTGTATTGTTATAATGAGTTATTATTTCTGGTTTCTCCAAATTTCCTGTGTTTTTGTCAATAGCGTTATCCAAATGCATGCTTCAAATCAATACTACTGTTTTCCCTTTTTTAGGAACGTATGAAACAATAGTAGTATCATTGTTGAACCCAAATAAACTACTTCTTTCATTCCGATTTTTGGATGAAATAAAGCAGGGTGGGATGGGGACCAAAATAATCTTCATCTTGCCCATCATTATCATTTGAAAAACAAATTTCTCTAATCAACACAATATCTTGTTCATTTTCAAGGTTGAAAACACGTTTATCCGAAGACATTCCGAAAAATTTCACTTTACTTCAACACTAACGTAAGAGCACGCAACGTATCTGGGAGATACGATCCGAGATGCTGCAGTGGAAAACCGACACTAACAGTAACACGAATTGAGTTAAACTGACCAAACATTGACAAGAGATGTATAGAGAAGTAGGTGAAAGGTACTATGACTCACAGCGTCCACAAGGTAGTGAGTCACGAGTAGTAAACAAAAATATGAGTCATGTATCTCTCAGAACCATTGCGTGTGCCGAAGGGTTAATGTACATAATTATGAAAATTGACATCCAATATCATTATATTACATGGAGACTACAAGAAAACCTATTTTGGAGTCTAGCTCCTTAATCTTGCAGAAAGGTACCATTTTGAGTCATTACACATTCTCAAGTTATTTAATTTAAACTGCATTATTTTCAAAGGAACCCAAAAAATGCAGTTACATTAAAATGTGACACTTCTATTTACATAGAATATTTATGTGATTTAGGTTACCTACTGACAGCTGGCAAGGAATGTTTTTTAAATACCTGATAAGTAACATGCTTATTATATTATTCCACACATTTAAAAAATACCTTGTTTAAAAATTAATAAAATAAAATGCACGGTATAGTATGCCTACCAAAAAATGCTGACTAAATACCTCACGCCAGGCGGGAAGTATTAAGTAGGCGTTTCGCGGGTGGCCTACCCCAAAAAGATGAATGGGCAAATCTCATGTAATGTCTGTACCACCCCTTTTTGATAGGAACTTTTGGGGGGAAAAGTGCAGGTTTTACAAGAGTAAATATGGTACTTTATGCTAGTTAGACCTTTAGTCATGTAACATATAGGATTCATATGAGGAAAGTCATCTCTGTTTTGGGGAAAATACAGAGAAAGGGGACTCGGTATATATGATACAGAAGTTAGTGTAAATAGGCTAATAGAGGAGCTAGGTTGTAAATCTCTTGAGAAGAGTCGAAATGGCTAAGCAGTTAGAAAAACTTAGAAAGGATTAATTTAGAGGAGGGTCAATAGCAGGTACGGCAAAGGTAGCATTTGCTATAGCCTTTAAAAGGTGCCAAACGTTCCCTCAAAACATGCCAAAAGTATATTTCCTTAAAAATAAGTATAAATTTAATACTCAAATGTTAAAATCGCTGTTAATAAAATGCTACTATTCTCTTTTAAAATGCAAGAAAAATGATATTCTATGTAACTGTGTTTCCTAAAATTTTGCCATAGGCGCTATAAATCCCAGGTATGCCTCTGGTCAACAGTGATTAGGAAACTTAATTATAAAAGTCATTCCAATCATATTGATAAGGGAAATTAAATATAGAACTGATCGATGCAGTGGATCCCTATTTCCTTTCATAGGAAAACATTTTTTTATACTCGACCCCAGGCACACATAAACCAAAGTGGGTTGCAGGGTATAATACAGTTACAAATATAACTGTATTATGAGGCTGGGTAAAGCAATACTATTTTTCAAATCTTCATATATTATTATAGTTATTATTATTATGTCATGGAAAAATGTTTGCAATAAATACTTCTTGACCAGAAAAATTAAAAAATTACTATTACCATTTAAATGCTATTTTGATGTAATCGATTTCACAGATGGACATACAGCAAAAACATAAGTGTTTATAAAATAAAACATGTTAAAAATGCAAATCGAAGAAAAGTAAGGAAAAATTCTCAAGTTTTTCAGAGCAAATGGAAATTGAAGCTTTGGCCCCTCTAAATACATTGCGATAATTGGAACTTCCATGGGTTTTTTTGGTCATGATTATGTCTTTTCACAGAAATGTTTGCTCCTTGTTTTATTACTCCATGGGGCCTACCAACCACACAAATTTTTAAAAATCCAGAGAGGACACCTTTCCTTGTAAGAAAGTTTTAGATTTACTACACAATTTGGTGGAAATATGTACATGGAAATTATAGGGTGTTCAAACTAACACTATGAAAACAAAGTTGCAAGTCAGAAAAATAGTCAGCATGCTAATTTCAAATTGGTAGTTGGACATGATCTCTCAAAATGCGCAATTTCAGGTCTGGCCAGATTTTAGGATGCCGGGTTAAGGATCCGGTACTGAAATTATTTAAGCAGAAGGTAATCAACGTATCATTACAAAATGTGTTAACACTTGAACAAACATGGAAGGATTGCAGATATGGATTTTTCACCAGAAGGTGAAAAAACTAAAGAAATTAAAGTGTCTTTAGGATATTCCCAGCAGCACATGATTTATATTAACATTAAAAAATTAAGTTTGTAATATAAAGATTTCTTGTATTCTCAAAATTATGGTTCTGATGAATCCTTTATTCCCCTTAACTATATAATAAGCATTACAGTATGCTATGAAATACACAAAGCAGATAATTTATAATATTTATAGATGCCTTGTTTACCACTTGATAACATTCCTCTGCTTACTGAAACATTCATTTTTAATAAAAATCAAACAAGTATACATTTATCATAAGAATAATAATCTTCACAGCAAAAAGCATCATTTACCTTAAGAACCATGCTAAGCATTATCATATAAAAAAATGAACTACACATCAAGAATTTCCAGAGGTTAAATTCTCATTGTCCCTCTTTCCCATCCTTACCCAATTACTTGAACCTAATTCTAAAGAATTTATGGTATCAAGTCATCACTAAATGTCCATCAAATCAACGAAAATAGGTCATAGGATAGACCCTCCCAAACCAATACATTTCCCTCACTTGAACAGTATCTCGCACTGAGAAAGGGCATGTAATTTTTAGTTAAATTTTTCATACTATATGAACTGTTAAAGGCTTTGATTTCTGGTTGTCAATCCTCAGCTATTCAGCATTTTCAATTTTTATGATCAGCTTTCCATAGGAGGCTTCTTTAATACAGTAAATATGAACTTTCACTGATAAATTACTTATAAGAAAAAACTTCCTGTTCCTTTAGCATAGAAGTGTATAAATAAAAACACAAATATATAAACAAACTAGCTTTTAGATTGAATCTATAATTAATAACTGCATAAAAATTCTGAGTCAGTATACTAGCCATAAATACTGGTTTTATGAAGTAAACTATTCTGATATGCTCTTGGAAAATGTGCATATATCATAAAAGTAATTCCCATAGGTATAACTTCCATATATATCGATATGCTAAAGTACCTTAATAAGTCATCATCCCATGTGAAAACAAATTAGCAATTAGTCTTCTTAGACAACCCCCCTGGGCACCCCTTCGGCTACAAAATCCTGGCTATAAGCCCTGCAAATATAGTGTAGGATTGATTGATTAGTTGCAGAATTCCCAATGCCTGTAATTCCCTCTAATAATTCTCTGAAACAAATCTATATCACAGTTAAATAAGATCTGTCACGTAAATGACGAATTTTACTTAACAGTGCACAGCAAAACTTCATCAAACGCAGCTTCTCGCAATGCAATTTCATTTTATATGGTAACCAACATGCGACAAACTTCTTCGAACGTGGTTTGACAGTGAATGGCCAAATTTCCAAAACATTAACAAAGTTGCAGATTTCAAATGCATTTTAGCAATCTCTTTATTATATTTCATTTAAGCTGTAACCGGTCTGGTACAGATCAAATTGCTACGATCTCTAAAAAAGTGCTGAATTATTTGCTTTTCTACAATTGTTTTCTCTAGACACAAATACTTTCCTTGATTATGGAGACAAATTTATATTTGTAGTGATCGATTTCAATTTGCATTGAGATATTGAGCTACAGAATGGCGAATCATTTTTATCCATAAAAGAGCATTGTTTTAACAAGTTTGAGACAATGGTGCCAAATAAAAAAGTTATTGAATAATCTGAAGCTGCTGCATAAAAAAATACTTAAAAAGTAAAATGCTTGTATAAAAAAGAAAAATTGCATTTACAGATACATAGAGAAATCTAGAATGTTTTTATACTGCATGACAATATATATTGCTAGAATATTATTCAGTCAGCCCTGCTCTTCATTATAACCCTAAATTAGCCACATGAGGTCAATATGACCCAAAGCAATGCTTCTCAGTCAATAACAGAAAGATGAGTTTTGATTATTACCAATCCAAAAACCTACGCTATTAGCTTTGTTGATGATGTTTCACTATTTTTTTATTTTTTCAAATACACTAAATTTAAATTCTTTACTTTTTAATGTATGTACAAAGTACATGAAGTACTTTGAGAAAATATTTTAATTTGAGATTTTGATAGAAAATAGTCCGAAAATTGGTTTTTTTGAAATCACCTGTTCGTCAAACAGTAAAACTCCAAAAATCCAGACACCTTGGGACCGGGCATTACTCTGATTATATACTTCATTGACAATTTTAATTTTATCCAGAAGTATTTTGATTGTAGGAAAATTATGAATGTAGTTATGTAATTTTGAAGTATAACCTATTTCTACAGATTTTTAACAATGTATATAATTTAAAAACCCTTTTATGCTATTTATGAATATAGTTTTTAATTTGAAGGTACATTGCTAAATAGAGTAAAAGTTCCTTTTAAGTGAAACTAAAAGAAATTTATGGATTTATTAATAATTTTAATGCTATTTTAAGTTATAAAATATCCATAAAATAAACATTAACACAAAACCTATGCAAAATAATTCTAAAATCCAAGCCTAAAACTTTGGCAACAGCACCACAACTGTCGTCTGCGACAGAAAGTTTTAACCTTTAACATATGTGAATTTCAATATACTTCATCGTCTGAAATAGAGTCTTAATCTTAACAAGTCAGAAAAACTAACGAGCAAGACAAATGTGGGTGACGAAAGTGCTTGGTGTTTCGAGCGTTAAAATTCGGGAACTTGTTTTAGAGTTCCGGAGTTTTGAAATCT
Source organism: Uropetala carovei (assembly GCA_036926305.1). NCBI lineage: Eukaryota > Metazoa > Arthropoda > Insecta > Odonata > Petaluridae > Uropetala > Uropetala carovei. Next base: position 29,379,074 of record JAXCHB010000011.1, read on the forward strand.
GGATTTTTTGAGATTTACTGTATTTGCATGTCCCTAAGACCTAAATATTTCAACAAAATCTAGAGGCATTTCATATTTATGTATGGTATCACTCAGAATATAAGTCTACTTAAAACTAAGTATACTGTGCAAGAATAGAAGATAGTTTCCTTTTACCAATTTTCATAAAATGTAGATTTTAGGAAAAATGGTTCCCACAATTGATTAAAATTCACGCAGTTATAGAGATTATTATCACAAATCATACTGCATAAGTCATATGACTCAAAAATATAACTACTCCAGTCTAGTGATATTATAACAAGCTCCATACTACTGCATAGCTCTCCCTTGCTTCTCTGCGAACAAAATGTTTTGTAAAAATAATTGAGCAATGACATAATGGTGAAGATATTGCAAAGTAAGACCGTAAATGGTTTTGGAAAGTAATTCAGAAAATAAATCTAACATAATATATTTTATTTTGAGTATTTAATCATATTCCTTGGCACAATCATAAACACATTTATGATATAATAATTAAGTACTTCACTGGATTTCTTACAATTATTCAAGAAAATGCTCTCTATTTTTGTTTTTATCATTTATAATTCTCATGAAATGCATAATATGTAATATGAATTTAACACAACGATTTCTATGCTGAATATAACAAGTGAACCTTAACCACATGTTAATGATATCGAAATTGACGAAGATGACTGATACTCCGGTGTACGCTATTGACATATTGAATATTCTGTTTAAATGGTAATACATTTTATTCAACAGAATTCTCATTATTTCGGATAATTTCAATAATAAAGGTGGGTAAGAGATATTTTAAGTTACAATAAATACCAATGAATAATAATAATACACCATACATGTCATGTGACTTTTGGGAGTTTCTTGTGGACTTCTCAATAATCAATTCAGCTACACATAATTGATAGGCTTCCTTTAATATTTTCTTCAAAACTTTGGCCATATAGGACATCTGTTTTCCTGAAGATTTCATAAAATATATGTTAAGTGAAAGAAGTGGATAGATATATATGGTGAATATTGTCTTAATTTTTAATATTAAATGTAACTACTTTGTCGTGTTAACATCATAGTAGTAGCATTTATTTACACACTATATATAATGTTTGCAAGGAACTTTAAACAAAATTATTTTTTCATATAGCCAAAGTTATTCTGTGTAAATTTTTTTATCTTGGAACCAAAATTTTTTTCCCATAGGTTTAATGATTCTCCCAATGCAATTTCTGTCTAGACCAGGGTTTCCCAAAATATGTTCCACGAAACCATTGGGTTCTGCAGGAGTTAAACACAGTTCCATTGTAGGCAGAGGAAGAGATCCAATAAGCTCTTCTTTCTCTTACATAAGAAACAGTGGCTTCACGGTTTCGAATACAAACGGCAAATGACAAGTGTTGACAAGTTTACGTGTTCTTACTGTGACCAATGTTCATAAGTGTGGGAGGGTATGCTTGTAAATGAAGTGCGAGGCGCAATTCATTGGTATGTGGAATGTTCATAAATACGAATTGTTTGTTTCTTGAATGTTCGTTAGTAGAGGTTCACCTTTCTCTCTCTCTATCTATCTATCTATCTATCTATCTATCTATCTATCTATCTCTCTCTCTCTCTCTCTCTCACTCTCTATATATATATATATATATATATATAATTCATAAAATCCGCCTTTAAACCCCCCTCTCAATATATCCCACCCTCTCTCCCTCTACACCACCCCGTCAAACAATATTCCAATTACCTCACACAGAGTCGCCCAGCCCAATTTCCCCGACCTCCTCGACCACCATGACAATCTGACGAAAGCAGAAAGACACGCCATCTCGACGCTTAAACGGAACCACCATATTGTAATACTCCCCGCGGACAAAGGGACGACCACGGTAGTAATGGACCGCTCCCATTACAACGACGAAGCCCTCCTCCAACTATCCGACCAAACCTTCTACTGCCTTCTCGCCTCCAACCCAACCGACCGTCATTCCTCTGAAATAGCCACTTATCTGCGGTCCATTGGAAAACAAGAAGGCCTTCCCGACTCCACCATCTTCGTTATGATTCCCAACAAACCCCGTACCCCTACCTTCTACCTTCTTCCAAAAATCCACAAACCTAATATCCCCGGCCGTCCCATAGTTGCCAGCTACAACTCTCCCACGGAACGCATCTCTGCCTTTGTCGACTCCCACCTACAACCCCTCGTTCGTCAAATCCCATCTTTCCTCCAAGATACAAACCACTTCCTTCAACGCCTAAAATCTCTTTCCTCTCCCCTCCCACCTAACACCATCATGACAACAATAGACGTCTGCTCCCTTTATACCAACATCCCCCACCACGATGGACTGTCCGCCCTGAAAAAATCTCTTGACTCGAGACCACCTGACGCAAGACCCTCCTCCCACTTCCTAACGAAGCTGGCGGAAATGGTGCTCTACAGCAACAACTTTACCTTCGGAGGGTGCCACTACCTACAAATAAAAGGTACGGCGATGGGCACTCGCATGGCGCCCTCATACGCCAATGTCTTCTTAGGTGAATGGGAGGAACGTTTCCTCGACATACACCCCAGACCACTCCTGTGGCTGAGGTATATCGACGACATTTTCCTTCTTTGGACACATGGACCCGCCTCACTCCAATCCTTTTTAGAGCACCTCTCTTCCCACCCCACGCTCTCCTTCACCCACCACTCCTCCCCCACCAGCATCACCTTCTTGGATGTCGACCTCTCCATCCGAGAGAACCAAATCCACACCAACATGCATTTAAAACCCTCCAACCGCCTTCAATATCTCCACTTCCACAGCTGCCACCCCCTCCACACTAAAACTTCAATCCCCTACGCCCTAGCCCGCCGAGGACGGAGAATCTGCTCGGAAAGAGACTCCCTTTCCGAGTACTGCTCTGTCCTCGAAAATGCTCTCCTCCAACGCGGATACCCACCGGACCTAATTCGGGACCAAATCCGACGGGCTGTCGCACCCAACACCCCTAACCCACACTGCAACCGCCTCGCAACCCCGGACTCTACCCCCCAACTCACCCTAATCACCACTTTCTATCCTGGCATCCACGATACCCTAAAAAGCATCCTAGAGGCAGCTCACCCAATCCTCACTTCCTCCCCCAACCAGGTCTCCTTCCCCACACCCCCAATCCTCTCCTTCCGCAGACCTCCCAACCTTGCCAACATCTTGTGGAGAAAAGAAACTCCATCACCCACTCCTCTGCACCCTGCAGGGTCCCACCCCTGCTGCAGACCACGATGCCAAACATGCCCTATAAACCCACCCTCCAACTCATTCTCAAACCCCACCACCAACATCACCTACCCCATAACATCCCCTTCCAACTGTACCACCCGCAACGTCATCTACCTACTAACCTGCACCCAATGCCCCACCTTTTAAGTCGGACTCACCAGTAATTCCTTCAACATTCGCATGAACGGCCATCGCAACAGCATTAGTCTTAAACGACAGCTACCCATGGCCGTTCATGCAAATAACCACAATCTTAGTTTCAATGTTTGTTTCATGGTGAGAGCCATCGATGCCCTCACGGACGACACTTCCGCTCCCCAACTCCGTCAATGGAAACTGGCCCATATCCAAATCTTAAACTCTTTCTCTCCTCCCGGCCTCAATATCCGTTAATATTTCCTTCTTTCCAGTCTCTCTTTCCCTCTCCCCCCTCCCCCTTCTGCATTCTCCAATCCCCGACCTTTCCACGCTCCCTTCCCTTCTACCTCCACACCTTCACCCCAGTGTCACTGCCATATCAGTTGTGTCTCTCTTGTGCTGATGAAGGGATCATCCCGAAAGCTGCGGCAGAGGTGGGACCCTGCAGGGTGCAGAGGAGTGGGTGATGGGGTTCTTTTCTCCACAAGATGTTGACTAGGTTGGGAGGTCTGCGGAAGGAGAGGATTGGGGGTGTGGGGAAGGAAACCTGGTTGGGGGAGGAAGTGAGGATTGGGTGAGCTGCCTTTAGGATGCTTTTTAGGGTATCGTGGATGCCAGGATAGAAAGTGGTGATTAGGGTGAATTGGGGGGTAGAGTCGGGGGTTGCGGGGCAGTTGCAGTGTAGGCTAGGGGTGCTGGGTGCGACAGCCCGTCGGATTTGGTCCCGAATCAGGTCCGGCGGGTATCCGTATTGGAGGAAAGCATTTTCGAGGACAGAGCAGTACTCGGAAAGTGAGTCTCCGTCTGAGTAGATTCTCTGTCCTCGGCGAGCTAGGGCGTAGGGGATTGAAGTTTTAGTGTGGAGGGGGTGGCAGCTGTTGAAGTGGAGATATTGAAGGCGGTTGGAAGGTTCTTAATGTACTTTGGTGTGGATTTGGTTTTCTCGGATGGAGAGGTCGACTTCCAAGAAAGTGATGCTGGAGGGGGAGGCATGGTAGGTGAAGGAGAGCGTGGGGTGGGAAGAGAGCCGCTGTAAAAAGGATTGGAGATAGTCGGGTCCATGTGTCCAAAGAAGAAAAATGTCGTCGATATACCTCAGCCACAGGAGTGGTCTGGGGTGTATGTCGAGGAAACGGTCCTCCCATTCACCTAAGAAGACATTGGCGTATGAGGGCGCCATGCGAGTGCCCATCGCCGTACCTTTTATTTGTAGGTAGTGGCACACTCCGAAGGTAAAGTTGTTGTTGTAGAGCACCATTTCCGCCAGCTTTGTTAGGAAGTGGGAGGAGGGTCTTGCGTCAGGTGGTCTCGAGTCAAGAGATTTTTTCAGGGCGGACAGTCCATCGTGGTGGGGGATGTTGGTATAAAGGGAGCAGACGTCTATTGTTGTCATGATGGTGTTAGGTGGGAGGGGAGAGGAAAGAGATTTTAGGCGTTGAAGGAAGTGGTTTGTATCTTGGAGGAAAGATGGGATTTGACGAACGAGGGGTTGTAGGTGGGAGTCAACAAAGGCAGAGATGCGTTCCGTGGGAGAGTTGTAGCTGGCAACTATGGGACGGCCGGGGATATTTGGTTTGTGGATTTTTGGAAGAAGGTAGAAGGTAGGGATACGGGGTTTGTTGGGAATCATAGCAGAGATGGTGGAATCGGGAAGGCCTTCTTGTTTTCCAACGGATCGCAGATATGTGGCTATTTCAGAGGAATGGCGGTCGGTGAGGCTGGAGGGGAGAGGGAGGTAGAAGGTTTGGTCGGATAGTTGGCGGAGGGCTTCATCGTAGTAATGGGAGCGGTCCATTACTACCGTGGTTGTCCCTTTGTCCGCAGGGAGAATTACAACGTCTTGGTTCCGTTTAAGCGTCACGATGGCGTGTCTTTCTGCTTTCGTCAGATTGTCATGGTGGTCGAGGAGGTCGGGAAAACCGGGCTGGGCGACTCTGTGAGTTAAATATTTGGAATATTGCTCAACGGGGTGGTGTAGAGGGAGAGAGGGTGGGATATATTGAGAGGGGGGTTTAAAGGTGGAAAGAGATTGTGGTAGTGCGTCTGGGGTAGAAGAGAGGTTGGTTTTGGGTGGGATGACCTTGAGGTGAAGTAAGCGGATAAAAGCTTGTATGTCGGCAAGCAGGGAGATGTGGTCAAATTTGGTGGTAGGGCAGAAGGAAAGGCCACGCAAAAGAAGTGCATTCTCGGCAGGGGTAAGTATATGAGATGACAGTTCAGGATGTCATCTGGTTGGGAAGAGCTTCGGGTGCTTGAGGATGTGGGGGTTTGCCAGGAAAGGGGTTTCCGCTGTTGGCGGTTTGAAACAAAGGGCCTGTTGGGGGTGTGCAGTGGGGGTGGGGTTGGGATCCCAAAAGGTCTGCTAGGCACTGTCTTTGAGTGAGGAGGGGCGGGGGAGGTACGTTGAACTCACCAGCTGGGATGAAGGGGAGGGGTAACCCTTGTTGGAGGTGGCGGGTGCAAAGAAGTGAAAGTTTACAGAGAAGTCTATTACAGTTTGCTGCGAGTTCTTCTGCAGCTTTTTGAAGGATGGAGTAGAGGTTGTCTTTGAAAATAGAGGAGTTACTATGTAAATGAATTATGGAGATGCATTTATGGAAGTGCGTATTGGAGAGTGAATGGTAGTGGCGTAGAACTGATTGGACTACATTAAGGGACATACGGTGATTGGTGAGGGCAAAAGATGATTGGATGAAGGGAGGAAGGCCCGATAGGGGGATTCTTACAGTAAGGCCTTTTGGAGGGAGGCCTAATTCCAAGCAGGAATTGAGGAATTCCATTTCGCAGGTGAGGGAAATATGTTTTTGGAGATGATAGCAGAAACTGTGGATATTTGCCATAGCGGAAGTACAAGATTAAAGAAGAAAGGCGATAGGATGGTTGTTAAAAGAGAGATGACATATAAGGAAAGGTAAGGTAGGATAAAATGGTATAAATACTATGGAAGAGGAAAGGTAAGTAAGGATATTTAGGGCAACTAGGTGTTGAAGGAAACCCAGTGAACACTTACCGGAAGTAGAGCCGCTGGGGTGTTGGAGAGACACATTTGTAGAGATTAGAGCTTTCGGGATAATCCCTTCGTCAGCACAAGAGAGACACAACTGATTTGGCAGTGACACTGGGGTGAAGGTGTGGAGGTGGAAGGGAAGGGAGCGTGGAAAGGTCAGGGATTGGAGGATGCAGAAGGCGGAGGGGGGAGAGGGGAAAGAGAGGGTGGAAAGAAAATATTAACGGATATTGAGGCCGGGAGAAGAGAAAGAGTTTAAGATTTGGATATGGGCCAGTACCCATTGACGGAGTTGGAGGGTGGAAGCGTAGTCCGGGAGGGCGCGGATGGCCCTCACCGTGAAACAAACATTGAAACACCTAGTTGCCCAATATATATATATATTAATTTTTTTGTAAATTTCAAAATTATCTTGTTTTCGTTTTATTTGCTTTGACTTATACCTATTCGAGTCTTGGATTTCAGACATTGTTAGGCTAAGAAGTACACTTCGACTTATACTCGAATTGCCTTTTACTCAAAGATATATGGTAATTGCCTCATATGTCGTAGGTTTTGCATATATTAACAAATGAAATGGAGAGCAATATGTGAGTAAACAAATAAAAAAACACTGAAAATAGTGATTAATTCATAGCAGCAATGATAGTAGCCACAACAAGGTTACAAAAAAAAACAGGATGCACACTTCGGCTACAATTTTAAGTGGAGACTTACCAGAAGTAGATTCTAAAAGAAATCTGCTTCCGGTAAATCACCATTCAATACCGCTGCATTGCCGCATCTGGTTTTTCATAACCTAGTTGTGGCTATTATAGGTACCTGAGATAAGTACTTTTTTAATCATTTAATTTTTAAGTGCTTGTTTCTGAATTTTTTCAGCCATAAGACGAGCTCAATAATTTTCTGTAAAAATTTCATAACACATAACTTAAAAAGGTTTATATTGAATATGGCTCTTTATATGGAGCATCATTATAGAGTACAAGTCTATAGGGATACCATTAGTATGACTGTCTATCTTAACTGTGGCACAAGGGCAAATTAAACATGATGTAAGGATTAGAGATAGAGTCACAAAGAAAATATCACTATAAAAATGTTTGAAAATACACCCATCCCTCGGTATATGAATGCTCGATTTACGAATTTTTGATTTAACGAAGAACGTATATTTATACCTACTTTTCTATTTATGAACAACATTTTTCGATTTACGAAGAAAATTTTCTCAAATCAAAGACGCGTTATGTCATGATGCGGAAGAGAAATTCATAGTTAGCCACTACTATTGTTGAGTGGTGAACTGGCGGTGGAAGCCGGTGTTATATGGGGTTATGGAAATAGTATCTGTTATATGTGTTATATGGGGTTATAGAAATACTATGGAATTTGGTTAGTTCCTGTTTTGGAGGTTGGTCATATGTTTGTCGCAGTGTGTTCGTTGCTCGAATTCCTGGGATATGACACTGGGGAGTGGGGATGGATTAGTGCTTGCACAGTGTGGATCAGTTGGCTCCAATGTCCACTAGACAACCGAGCGATGCGGTTCAGTCATTTGTGTGCCCGGTTTAAACTCTCATTTGTACTTTCATTTATGGCATCATGACCCCTAAACCAGAAAAGAAGATGAAAAAAGTTTTAAGTGAAGTTGTGAAACCTAAAAAGGAGAAAATCCTTACCTTTAAGTGTAAAATTAGAGGTGATAAAGCAAGCTGAAGCATGCCAAAGAAACAAAGACTTGCCATGCATCTATCTGCTTCGACAGTGCGAACAATTTTCGTGAATAAGGAAACAATCAGAACAACTGCTGAGTCTGTTGTTGGCGCTGCAAAATTACATAATGTTTTTAAGGCTAGGCATTCATTGTTTGAGAAGCTTGAGAGGCTTTTCTTCCTTGAGAAACTTCAGAAGATCGTCATTGAAGGAGGCTACTCACCAAAACAAATCTTCAATGTAGACGAGACCAGTTTCTTTTGGAAGCCCTCTCGCACTTTCATTTCACAGGACGAAAAGAAAGTCTCAGGTCATAAGGCATCAAAGGATCATCTTACTCTATTACTTGGCGGAAACGTTGAAGGCGATAAACTTAAGTCATTGCTGGTGTATCATTCACAAAATCCGAGGGCTTTAAAAGGCTTGAATAAGAATTTATTTCCAGTTGTTTGGCGTGCTAACTGAAAAGCCTGGGCTACAAAGCAAATCTTCGCAGACTACGTCAGCAATTATCTTTCTCCTTTCATAGCAAAATATTGTGCCTAGAATAATCTCACCAACAAAGCACTTTTGATTATTGATAATGCTCCGGGTCATCCAACAAGTGTTTTCGATTATGGCGAAAATATCCAAGTTGCTTTTTTGCCTCCCAACACAACCTCCATACTCCAACCCATGGACCAAGGTGTCATCTCAACATTAAAGGCCTACTACCTCCAACTGGGGATGAAATATATTTTCGAAACACCAGACAGCAACAAAACCGCAACAGTGAAAGAATTACGGAAGCAATACAACATAAAAATGGCAATCGAAAGCATTGGAACAGCATGGAATAAAGTAACATGAAAAACTATGAATGGAGTTTGGAAGAGGCTATTGCCCAATTATGTTCATGATTCTGAAGGTGTTGAGGTGACCGTAAAAAACATTTGAAAGGACATCGTGGATCTGACAAACAAAATACGTTTTGAAGGAGTAGACGACAATGATGTGGAAGATTTGTTACAATTGCACAGTGAAGAGCTAACCAATGAAGAGCTGATTCAACTTGACGCACATTTGTCCCAGGAAGAGCAAGAGGAAGAAGATGAGACTCCACCAAAAACATTTGACATGAAGAAATTGGAGAAGCTCTTTGCAGCTGTTACTACAATTTTGGATGAGAATGACTCAAATCTGGAAAGGAGTAGGCAATGTAAAACTCGCATTGATGAAGCAATCGAATGTTATCGTGTGCTCTATGATTCTAAGAAACGAGAAGCAAAACAAACTTCTATTCTCTCGTTTTTTCGTCCATCAACTTCTTGGTCTTTCCAAACTATATCATCAACCTCAGGAATTTCACAGTCTGCAATTTCAGAAGACAAAGATGTCGACGATCCGATAGAAGTTTATGACAGCAGTTCATCTTCGTTACCATAACTTTTATAAAGTTTATAAATTGTTTTTATGAAAATTTGCACAAACTACTGTCATAATGTTTGCTTGAGTGATTTTATGATAAATAAAAAAAATAAATGATATGTATTTGAGATTTTATTTTAAATGGGTGACTTTTTTGGGCTCAGGAACCAATGGTAACTTTTCCCATACAAATTAATGGAAATAGGGGTTTCCATTTACAAATTTTCGCATTACGAAGGGTTTTTGAGGAACGAATTACATTTGTAAACCGAGGGATGGGTGTAACAGACAAAGATGAAAATTTTTTACTTCAGCTGGTGATCAAGAACACAGCTGTGAAACCTAATTAGCAGGCTGGCAGACTAGTCACATATTTTTTTAAATAATAAAAAAACAAATATATCTTCAAAAAATTCTCTATATTAAAAATATGATATCCACTACAGAATTATTGATGCATAAATGCTTATTTCCAAATTTAACCTAATATGCCTTGATTATATTCTCCAAATTATGCTCGAAATCAGGGTCACTTTTTAACAAATGTTTTAAACTTGTTTTCATAATTAAGATGACAGTGTTAGGACTGTTATTCCTTAAGGAGGATGTTTAACAACCCTAATCAACGAGTATTTTTTGTATATTTAATTCTATTGAAAACTGAAAGAATTCTTAAGGTTCACCCTCATAAAATTAATCTCTACATGCAGTGTATCTATAATTTTTGCTGTATAATGCTAAATAAGATCTGGTCCATATTCTATCATAATAAGATTATTTCATTATAACATCATGCCCACCTTGGTTGTAACCAGAGGATGACAGTTTGATTACTACAAAAAAGTTCCGGGAAAAAAATAAGTCAAAAAGCTCTAGGAATGATTATAAGAACAGATACCTCAAATTTGATAGCAATGACAAAATATATGTCAAAGATAGTATCAGGTTTCTCATGTGGGATTAGATAATATAGCCTATCGAGGAAGCAAATTTGCTGATTCATTTATGCAAAATGCAGTCTTCACTAAAAACTATACACTACTATGGTAACTCAATGTAGGGGTAAACTGACTCAGAAAGAAAAGTATATTTTAACACTAAAATTATATTACAGAAGGAATGCCATTTTAGAAATATTTCCTGAACAAAGTGGCACCTTTTATTGCTAATAGGAACATGATTCACTGGTTATGCATATGCTATACATTCAAAATGATATGCAATTTTGTTGTAAGTGGGAAAATACTGAAGTTGATATAATGTAATAAAATAATTTCTACCCAATAACTATAACAGACCTAAATGAAAGTTACTGGATAATTAAATGCAGAATGAAATTGTCAAATATGCTCATGGATTATCAAAGTCCTATAAATTTCATCAAAAATTTATTTTTATTACATTATAACAAAAAAATTCCTCAGTGAAATTTATTTTGATAATATCAGTAAATGTAAAAATATGAATAAACATAAGAAATAAAATCTATTATAAGAGCTTGGTTAACAGCTTACGATGTATACAATTATGAAAACATTTTGATAAAATGCTGAAAAATAAAAAATAAATCAATGGAAAGTAAATAATAATTGTTATTATGAGGGTAATACATTGGTGACAGGGTGCTTAAATACTCTATTTACAATAATACAAAATATCGGAAACAACTTTAACATATTAATGTTCCATCACCGAAACTATTGAAAAGTTTAAAACATCCCTGTAGAGCAATTACAGGTTATTTGCAATAAAAATACTTTTTCATAAAACATTAATACTACATTATTTAATATATATCATTAATAGTAAAATTGATTAATTAAACAGTGATAAATACGATTTTTAAAAGATGGAGATCTCCATCACTAGATGCCAGGGTTCAACCAGGAAAAGACAGAGATCTTTGTTATCAGTCACCAATGTGTTAACACTAATAATAACAATTAAAAACAATAGAAATAGATAATGATGTTATTGTTGTGTGTTATTATGAAAATAGCATAGGTTCTCTGCAGTCCAGCATTATCTGTGAGATGAGATCCATGCAACAGAGATATATGAAGCGAGTGATTAATTACTCTTGATTTTTATACATCAATTGAAGTTTTATACAACTTTGTATGTTCTAGTTCACACATTGCAACAATCCCCATCCAAAAATACCTCTTCATCTTCTCATAAATGTCTCCCTCTTAAACTTTCCAAAATCTATTTCTTTTTCAAACTTTTCTTCTACCATTGCTTTTAAATTCAAATTAATCTTTAAATCAGGCATGTACATTACTTCTTTCTCTGCTGTATTAAATAAGCTTATTTTGTCTTAAACTGCATTGCATATCTTCTCATCAGTCTTTTCGATTCAGATTACATTCTCTACTCTACAGCATACCTTATCTCATAAACTTCTAATCTAAGCACTTCTTCCATCACAACCATCTAACATCCATAAATATAAATATTATCTTTGAGAGAATAGATATTTGGGTCGAAGTATGATTTCTATTTAGTATTTTAATCAGATAACAAATTGGAGAATGTGGAAATGAAAATTTTAAAGAACCTTAGACCTCTAATGACTAAAACATAACACGACATAAATCGATACACTGGAAATGAAAATTTTAAAGAACTTTAGACCTCTAATGACTAAAACAAAACACGACATAAATCAATACACTGGTATTAATTGATCAGCGACTTAACTGTAGAAATGTCTGGTATATGCTGTTAAATTGTCTTATTGGTAAGGTTTGTTCTATTTAAATAATGCTAGTGACATACTAGATACATTAAACTCCATGATCAAAAGGGGCCCATGTATCAAGGAATATGAATTCCTTGGCAAACATAATATTATTTATTACTACCTTTTATTGACGAGAACTGCTTCAGTTTTTATACACCAGGACTGGTAAGGGAGGTATGAATAAGTTTGCAGGTTGTATTATTTTATGGCTCCAGTATGCCACTGAATAATATAGAAATTTCTCAATTTGTAAAATGGCTTCTGGTACACATTTGTAATAATCATATAATTCTGGGACATATTCCATTGCTATTTCCTAAAATCTCACTTCTGGCATTTGATGCAGCTACTTGTATGAGTAATCCATCTCAAGCAGAAATAGAGTCAAAACTCTGTTTCATTATAGAACTTTCATAGATAAATTATTTTGCACAATCAAGTATGAATGATACAGGTAGAAAAATATAAACTTTCAAAACTAAGTTCCACATTGCAAATTACACAGCCCGATTTTTAATATTCTATGTAAAACAATATTTCATGCTGGAATGTTTGCAGTTTATCATAAGAAACCAGAGACGTTAAAGTTCCTTTTGTACACATCACCAGTCAAACATTTTCCTACTTTCATAATTATGTGAAATTAAACCTTATGGATAACAATAAAACATGGTAATTGTCAGAATTAGGCCTTTTTCTGTAGAACATAGTCTACATTGAAACCAACAACACGTTTTTAAAAATACAATATGATAGCATATGATTTCTGTTAGGAATACAACAACATTTCTTAAAGTATGCTTAACAGCATGTGCTACTTCTCAGCGCTAAAATTCCTCTGAGAGCACCAAATTCTATTAATGTTGTTCTAATATATTTACTCGGTAATTCAATAGGATATGAGAATTATCTCTTAACTAGTTAGTGCACCTCACCATCTTGTGTCCTTATTCACCTAATCTTATGCTCAGTGAAATAAAATTACTTATTATGAGAAGATACTATGACAATTTGTTACTGATACTGCACATCTTTAATAAGGTGCCATAAATGATAAATATTAATATTGGATACAACTAGAAATATAACCATTTTAGGCAGAACAAATGTGGCTGAAAAAGTTATGTGATGCAGAAAATAGACGATTAATTGCATTATTTCTCCAGCCAGATGTATGATATGGATGTACCACTGATTAAAACAGCATTCGTGTTCTAGAGAAAAAATTATTAAACAACACTGTTTAATAATGCAGTAGCCTTGGAGGAGCTAAATAAAAAATGGTTTCATTCAATTCACTGATAGAGCTTGCTGCAGCAATTATCAGGGTATCAACCTCCAAGACTTTCCTGTTGGATTGATTATAAATGCATAAATTATGTATAAAAAGGTAAATTTGCAATTACTTCACAGATCTTAACTACACCCTAATTTTGACTTAGTATTGTTTAATGAATTAAATCATAAATATTAAGCTGCAACAGTATAATTTAAAAGATAAAATACAAATGAGTAGATTAAGGAAGATTATTTTATTGTTATTTATCCCGTTATTATGAAGAATAATTCTCTGAGAGTATAAACAACACCTACATAAATTTAACTGTTCTAATCCATAGGTGCAATACATCATTCTTTTCCTTTGTATTTAAATGAATCAGAGGAAATTTTAGTACATAACACCCTTTACAAATTTAACTGAGAAGAGAGTCACATACTTTATTTGTAATAAAAATTTTAATTAAAGGAATACCAAATTCAAAAAGAAAAACACTAGCTTCATTCAAAACTATTAATTAAAATAGGTAAAAAACATCACCTCTGAGCAATAATAAAATAGTTTTATTAGTAACATCTCAAGCTTTAATACATTATATATGTGGCAAATGAAAACCAATCCATTAAATTGTAAAATGGTTGTGTTAAATTATGTTTTCTAAAATATATTCCCATTTTTTGATATTTTATTTTTCTTACATAGGGCATGATACACAATATACAAAAAATTACCTTCACAGCAGAAAAAACATCAAATCCTGGGCTCCCAGACTCTCCCTTCTGTCCTTTGTCACCTGGTCTACCCTGAAATGGGGTGGGAACTGTGCAGTTCAAATAATGTCTAACTCACAATGTATAATTTAAATAATAGGATGTAATTTCAGTTATAAAATACAACTCAAAGTTGATATTTAAATTCAGTTTATAAGCAATTTGATTTTATAAAAATATAAAATACGTACCGGATCACCCTTAGGACCATCCAATCCAATAGGGCCCTAAGAAGAAAAAATGATAAAATCAGTGTTCTAATTATTTATCACGGCATAGGTGACTAGTCCTTATAAAGAAATTTGAAATTAATATAATATGAAATTAGTTGGAAATATATTTCACGAAGAACAAATTTTATATATCACACAGGAAATCACGAGTAATAGAACTTGTGCTCCTCCTTTTCTTCTCCTTCAATCACATTCATTACTATTCTTCACGGGTGTGACATTTTTCACCATATCATGTCAAAACATTTCCTTGAGAGCAGAATGAAAATATAAAAACCCTTTTGGTACAGAAGCTGGCCTTATGATTACAAATAACGTCCATTACCTGTATAAGCAATTTTGTATTAAAATTGCTCTATGCCACAACAATGAATATAATAATAACTGTAAAAATATTTTCTTTACTTTTTTAAACTAATTTGTTTAAATATCCTCATGAAATAACAGCTGGCATGGTAGAAGATAACTTAGCAACTGAATATTTTTCATGAACTATTTATAAAATATATATAAAATAAGAATTTAAAAAATTCATGGTGCTTATCCATTAAACTTTGCAGTTGTAGAATATGCTTAGTATCAATGCAATCTATCAAAGTGACTGATGCAGCATTTGCAACTCAAATAGATTTAGGTGTGGACTTTCATATGTTAAAATAAAATTAATACAAACAGAAGTAAAGGCATAGGATTTTCCAGGAGAGAAAAGAAAAAGCTCCCATACTTTATTGAATATTATGTCATGCAGCAAGTTGATGACATTAAGTATCTAGGAGTACATGTCTCAAAAGACTTAGAAAAGAGTTTTCAGAGTGAAAATGTCATTACAAGGGACTTGAAAAGCCTTCACTTTGTAATGAGAAATAAAGAAAATAGCACTAGAGGCACAAATGAATTGTAATATTTGACATTAGAGGGGCCAGTGTTAGAATATGCATCAAGACTTTGGTATCCATGCCATAAAGCTCTCACTATGAAACTGGAAAAGGTTCAGTGGAAGGCAGCAAGATTCAAACTAAGGCATTTTAGAAGAGAATGTAGCATAAAGGAAATGCTTAAGCAACAAGGTGGTAGATAGGTAAATAGTGTTTATGTCAACTTAGTGAAGAAGAAAAAAAGTGAACTATGTCATGGTTAACTGAATTAAAATGTCAATTCATTAAAATGAAAGTCGAGAACACATTATAAGAAAGAGCCACCTTCTACTAACTCCATTGAGAATTGGATGACAAAAGTTTAAAGAGACAGGAACAGTGACATGATCAAAAATGTTCTGGCAAGCTGAGATTGCAGGAAAAATATTTATCAGAAGTCTACCTAAATTGATTCACCACACTTCATGTGAAAGGACTATGCTTTGACTATCAAAAAAAATTCTGAGAGTGACATTGGATGCATATGCCTACACAATTCAAGTAGTTTATGCTTTATTGGAAAATGACTACAATGACAGATTGCATGTTTGTCATCGATTTCCAAGATAAGTTTCTGAAATTGCTGAATACTTAGAACAGTCAACTTTTTTAAGTGAAGCCACATTCAATCATAATGGCAAATGCTGCAATTGGGGAAATGAATAACCAAATGAAAATCTCCAACTTGAGAAGGATACTCCTAAAATCTACATTTGGTATGTGTTTTGTAAGTTGTATATCATTGGACTTGTCTTCTTACAAGTAACTACAACTGTAAATGGGGAAAATTACCTTTCATTGCTTCAAGATTTTTTTCATCCCTCAACTTACAACCTCTGGCCTCAAAAATCAAACAATTTTCCAATCAGATGGTGCCCCATGTCATTATACAAGAACTGTTCCAGTTTTTAAATGAAACATTTCCTAACAAATGGATGAGAAGTGCATGATCATTTTTGTGACCACTTCACTGACCTGATTTAACACATTTTCTTATGGAGGCAAAATCAAGATCTCTGGCAGAACTTAAAAACAGAATTCAAGTGGCTATCAAAAACATCGCCCAGGCGCATCTCAAATAAGTTTGAATTGCTGCATTGGATGGTGGATATGCAGAAGTCTAAAAATTCATAAGAAAACATTATAATTGGACTTTTTAAATTTATTTACTGTGAAAATATTGACAAAAATTTCAAGTGGCAATGATAATAATGATGGCAATAATAGCGACAACGACAAGAATAAAAATGTTTTGAATCGGGCTTCATATATTCATTTACTATGTTGTTTTATCTTACATGGTTTAAATTTTATTAGCACTTAAAAGTTGTCAAGGGCTTTATTATCACCCTGTATATATGTATGTATGTATGTATGTATGTATGTATGTATGTATGTATGTATGTATGTATGTATGTATGTATGTATGTATGTATGTGTGTACATGTATATGTATGTATATATTCATTGTCATTTCAATTGTATTGTGCTATTACCATATGGCCAGTGTGACCTACTTGAGAAAAATTGGTTAATAACAATAACGATGACTTACTGTAAGAGTGAAAATGATTCTTTTATCAAATGGAATATATACCTCTCCAGTTTAATATCCAGGATTTTAAGAATCATGAAATGTACAATAGCAACTATGTAATCTGCAGTACAGATTCATTTCCAGTAGTTTATTTTGACTCTTCTACTATTTTTTCAAATTTAAAGCTTCTAAAACTGAAGAGAAGGGCCAAAAGTGAAATTGTGTGTGAATGATAATTTGGAGGCTGACTCTGATTCCCTGTTACCAAGTGTAGATGAAGAATAAAATATTTAAAAGAAAATAGGCAACTATGCTCACAATATTTAATGCAGTATTCATTTTTTACTGGTTAAACCATTAAGTTGAACCAACTTCGAAGTCTGTGATTTCACAAATGATCAGATTACAGTTACTGTAAAATCTCAGCAGAAACAATTTTGTAATTTTCACAGTCAATTTTAAGGTGAGTCTCTTTATAAAATAATTTCCTTTTTTCTGTGATTGTAATGAATATATTCCACAAAGTAGAACCTGCTTTCATCATTGTGGTATTTATAAAAGCAAACCAATCATCATGACACAAGGCAACCAGTTTACCACATATAATAGGCTTCCAACAATTGACATGGTTTTATTAGAAAATAGCTCAAGAAAGGCAACTAACTGCAACATTCACAATTTATTTATATACAGAATTGAATTGGGGCCCTCTGACTTCAAACCAGTGCTAGTAGACTTCCCAGTCTAAATCACAAGGCAAGTAAGGAGAGAAACCCAGTGCTGGCATTAGCCTACTCTTAACGAGAAGCACCAAGGGGACTTTACATCTCTTTCAAAGGATGGATCATATACAGAGGGAAGCCTGTGATGCATTTTGTTTACAAAATTGATATTTTGTAGCATAAAACATTTTTCTAAATTTTGTTTTATTTATTTTCAAATCTGATCCATAGATATTTGTTATAAAGAGTTAATTAAAAATTTTGGGAGAGATGTGGTTAGTATGACTGCTTTCTATTGCTAAGGTTACAGGTTCGAATCACACTGTGTGCATAAATGTCAGTAGAAGTCTTTGTCTCTGTTTACAAATTCATTCTGAAAGGCTAAGAGTATGTGGTTTAATAGCCAATTAAAAATAAATCATAAATCATAAAACAAATAAATCTCCACACTAACCATTTTCTTATACTTGAAGTAGATAATCTTCAAATTAAGCAGAAAGGAGTTCATCTTGAGCCATAATTGCAAAATGGAAACAAAAATAATAATAATAATAATAAATTAAATTAATTCACCCAGGTTTACAGGTTACACCTTGCCAGGTGTACTAATACTGCTTTCAGAGCACAAATTTTCTTAAACGAGCCTTCAAAATAATATGATGTGACTCTTACTACTGCCATCATAATGTATACCCCCCTCTTTATGCCAAGAACTATATCTACTGCATCTACCATAATCATCGTATATTATACTTCACATTGCTAATGATACGTCACATGAAACACCAAATACAAACCATTATCCTGGGCACATTTTCCATGACTCAACTTCTTTCATAACTTCCTCTACAAATTGCTTCTTTTCATCTCCTCTACCTTAAAACTCTTTAAATGACTAACTCCCAGAAAAAAAATTCTTACACTCATCTCTGCTACTGTTCCTCAATTCTTCTAATTTCATCACAGAGATCCTTCCAATTAATTTTCTTCCCAAACATCTATCACACAAAATCTCTCCTAATCACATACTTTAGGAGATATTTTCACTTAACATTCCTTCATCTCCTCCAAGTTACAATAGCATTATCAATATTTCATACTATAAAATAGTAAGACAAGGAGATCGAAATACTCACCACTAACACCATTTTATAGGATGTCATTCCACAGCAGTGACCTGTTAGCATGTACACACATGCCCACACTCATTGGGATTTACTGAACATAATTCCAATGTCAACACAAAGTCGCTAATACTAAACTTTAGGGTGTGTCGGTTCATACCACCAAAAAAGCTGCTACAGGAATATGTAGATATAAAAAACACTTGTCTGAGGCAGCAGCACCACAAGTATTTTATACCTTTTATATCATCAATAACAGGCCATAATTCCCCCCCCCCCCCTCCCTGACTAGAGCAACCATAGCAATTTAAGCGACTACCAGTGAATACATGTGGGAAAGTTTAGAAGAAATTTTCTGTCTGAAAACCAGTGTAGAATAAATAACTTACACTGGCCGAAGTGATAAATGAAGGAAATATTTTTTATCTACGCCATATTTAAAACCAAAGCTAACAATCGTTTTACAAAGAATCAGGTTTGATTTTTGAAAATAGATATTATTTTGCATTCTCTTCGTGATAACAATATACGGGGATTGTTTCATTTAAAAATTATCACAATTATTCATGAAATACTATTTTTGCAATTTTTTAAAGCGAAAAACTGAAAAAAACATTATATTGGACTGAATGTATACATCGTTGCTCGAATACTTTGCATATTTTTAAATTATTTTGGTCATATTGATTGACCTGCGGTATATCCGATTCCATGGTGTACCAAGGCGTGTTATAATGGAGTACTACTCTATATACATCTTAATTACATTTGGAAGTACATTATAGAACCTTTTATCTGGCAAGCTTGGGATACGGGGATAGTCGGTTATCTGGAATATACTCATAAACAATGCTTGGAAAGAGAACTCACCGGAATGGTGTTCCAGTCTGTCGCATGTGTCGATAATACATATCATTCCATCTCATCAAACAACTAGTACTACCGTTTGATTACCTTCATTTAATAAAAATAGCATAAAAAATCTTTCTTTACTTTTCTTTATCGTAGTACATAAGAAAAAATCGGTACAACATACATTGTACAAACTTTCTCATATATAGGTACTAATGCGCCGTTTAGTGGTCTATAGAAAATGAAAATCGTATGAGCCTGTTTTTAGAAAATCCAATTTTTGTTAAAGTTCCCCAAGAATAAACTAGCCTTATATTCATTCATTGAGAAAAATAAAATACATAGTATTATTGTAGATTGATACTCAAGTAACTGTACGACATTTTATCAAAATCGTTAGAGCCGTTTTTGTGAAAATCGAGTTGTTGTTAAAGTTGCCTAGAATAAACTAGCCTTATATTCATTTTTTGAGAAATATGAACTATATAGTATTATTGAAGACGTAAACTCAAGTAACTGTACGAAATTTAATCAAAATCGTTAGAGCCGTTTTTGAGAAAATCGGATTGTATTAAAAATGCGTAGAATAAACTACTCTTAATTATTAAGCAATGTCAACCATTTCTATGTATACTCTGCTCAGTATGATAAAATGCCTAAGTGCGAGATTTCATTCATTTTCGCTCTACCGTCTAGACTCCAAAGCCAGTAACAGACAGACAGACAGACAGACGGACTTGCGAAAACCACTTTTTTGGATTCAGCGACACCTACAATGTATATTTCCGTAAAAATCTCGATTCGATACTTCATATGAGAAAGTGATAAATGAAAATTTAACTCAACTATAAATGTTCTATCAGTTATTTCACATCCACTGCTTTCAGTTCCACTATCATAACGTATGTTCTGTTTCGTAATACTTTCTGTTTTGAGCACTTTTATAATACATACCTGTACACAGTGATGAGTTGAAGCCGGCTCGCGCGAGCCGGTTGTTAATTTTCCTCTGAATTTGCGAGCCGATTGTTAAATTTTTAGAAAATATGAAAATTTATTGTTTTTTGTCCTTTCAAGTACATTTTGCCCTATCTGAAATCAATTACCGACAGTGTATGAAATGGAATATATTACGAACAGAACACTTGTTAAGGTAGCGTAATGGCATTACTAACGTAAAGCGATCTGGTGCCCATGGCATGTCAGCCTCCACTGCCATCCTTATGACTTTTTACTTTCTCATACGAAGTATCGCGAAAGTATTGTTATCACGAAAAAATTCGACCTCGAGATTTTTACGGAAATATACCTTTTAGGTGTCGCTGAATCCGAAAAAGTGGTTTTCGCAATGCCGTCTGTCTGTCTGTCTGTTACTGGCTCTGGAACCTAGATGGTGCAGCGAAAATGAATGAAATCTCGTACTTAGGCATTTTATCATACTGAGCAGAGTGTACATAGAAATGGTTGACATTGCTCAATAATTAAGAGTAGTTTATTCTACGCATTTTTAACAACAATCCTTTTTTCTCGAAAGCGGCTCAAACGATTTTGATCAAATTTCGTACAGTTACTTATGTTTACGTCTTCAATAATACTGTATAGTTCATATTTCTCAAAAAATGAATATAAGGCTAGTTTATTCTAGGCAACTTTAACAATAATCGGATTTTCTCAAAAACGGCTCTAACGATTTTGATCAAATTTCATACAGTTATACGAGTATACATCTACAATAATACTACGTATTTTATTTTTCTCAATGAATGAATATAAGGCTAGTTTATTCTTGGGCAACTTTACCAAAAATTGGATTTTCTAAAAGCAGGCTCATACGATTTTCATTTTCTAAAGACAACTAAACGACGCTTTAGTACCTATATATGAGAAAGTTTGTACAATGTATGTTGTACCGATTTTTTAAAATAGCCGGTTAACTGGATATCCGATTAACTGAAATCGGATGTTTCTATATTATACTAGTAATTTAATTGTGTAGATTTAATTTTAAGTATTTTATATTGAATTTCATTTGGTTTAAAAAAGTAAGGCGCTTAAGAAAAAATTTTCTCTTCTAAAAATATTACAAAATATTTTTTTAAATTTTCAATGATTATTTTTTTATTGTTTTGCCCATTTAGCAAGTGAAATGTTTTTAGTTTTCCCACAGGAAATTTTACATGCTATCTTATAGTCACATAAATTGTTCGTATAACATTCAACAGTGCTCTTGTTCATGAAGAACCTCATTAACATTAGATAAGTATATCAATCCTTCTTTGCTTATTATTCATAGAATCGGTATTCCATGAGCTTCTATGGTTTTCCCAATGTTTTTACAGAAACACAAATTTAATTGGCATTACGATTTGGGCAATATAAATCTTAGATAAGTTGACAATGATGTGATACACTCTAAAGATGAAAATAAACTATTGGGCTGTCCTTTATATTTACAACACAGGAAATCTTGACGTCTCAAAAACATTTTTTGGACATCAGGACACAGTGAAAACCTGGATAAATCCAAGAATACTAAGTACATATGGTCACACTACCAATGAGCAATACTATCAAGTAAAAGGATTATAAACATCTTTAAAAAATTGTGGTACTGTTTATAAATGGTAGAGGATAAAAATGTAGCACTGAAATAAATCAAGATTTCTCCATCACCAATGAATTGTATAGAATTCAAAATGAAGATTTTCATAAGTGACTACAGGTCATTAATTCGGCACTGGGGTGTTTATAAAGGATGTGTATTAGAGAAATTATGAAAGATTGGATCCATCTTATGCTTAGTTTTAGATTTTCCATTAAGTAAAATATTTTTGTATGCTGAGAGAGTTAAGTTTTTCAAAACTGATAAAAATATTTGTGTGCATCATTTGTTATGTTAATTCTACTGGTCACTACCAGGAGACTCAAATCCTGATACTGAGCCTTTGATATCATTCCATCACACACTTCCTCACCACTCCAAAAACTCCTATAATTTACCATAAATACATCTATGTAACCCCATCATCTTCTTCACCATAAAACCCATCCCCTAACTCCATACTCACAATTACAGACTAATATAGACACACTGTATATCAGATACATTTTTACAACCCAGAGTTCACAGCATTATATTTATGCATATAAATACACACATAATTAGACTATAATTAGGGTAGGTAATATTTGAATAAAGTCAATAAGAGTCGATAAAAGTCAAATTCATGAAACCTCTCAATAATAAATTCAGACTCCACTTTGTGGAATTTATTCATGATACAGATAAAAATAAACTATTTATCTTCCACAAAAATTATTTATTAAATCATGATCAGTTCCACTATGACTGTATCAAAACCAGTCATGATTTAATAAATAATTATCATGGAAGGCAGTTTATTTTTATCTGTATAAGGAAAACTAATCCAAAAAAAATTAATGCTACCAATAATAATGGTCAATTTTTACTCTCAGAAATGTATTTTCAACAAAATTATTTTGAAATATATGTATACCCCGATTTACGTCGGGGATGAGTTCCTGGAAAGTTGGAGAAAAATCGAATCAATGTAAATCGATGCAGTTTTTCTCATAACAATCAATGAAATAAGGGTGGATGCGATTGCTGTAACCCATCAATGCTGGCACTAGATACTCGTCAAATTAAGTCCGAGTTTGGACAGAGAAAAAACACAGGTAATGGATTCCACGTCCGAATAAATGGAATTGCTGTATATTGCACTGGCAATAAGATGTCAACACTGCTGTGTTTCTAATATGAATTTTGGACACAGCCACCTAGCCGCACAAGGTGATTCTCCTCGTAACGACAACATGTACTTCTTATTTGCAGAGAAATTTAATAAATGAAGTACAAAAAGTGCCTATTTTTTAAGATAATAATGTTTAAGAATGCAGAGTCAGAATTAATAAAGTGAATTAAAATTATTAATATTGTTACCATTTCGTTATTTTTAGTTTCTATAATACTAAATACCTTTATAGAATTTTCAGAAAATTATAATATACCTAATCAGAATCAATATGAAATTTACTACGATTGAGCACCATAATTTCATTTAAATGACATATTCACCATAATCACGACAAATTCTAGTTGAACGTAGTATGACTCCCCAGTCAGCTCGGATGTGAAAAAATTGCTCCTGTGCCCAGTTGTTTCAGCATTTCATGCAGAGATGTAGTCCTATCCAAAAAGTTGGCACATGCTTGAAGAAACATTTGTTTTGGTGTATACCCTTGCCTTATGGATCAACAAATGCTGGTATTCCACAGATTGAAAACATTAAATTAATAAAAACTCACTGAAAACTTTTAGAAGAGGGGATATAAAAAACAATGAAATTTATTCCAGTAGGCATTGTACAAATACATCTTTAGAATAAGAATATCTTTTATTCTTTTTTAAAAAAATATTAATTTATTTACCTATATTATTTTCCACAATTCCAGCAAAGGATTCAACTCATCTACTCATTTAATGCCCTTTTTCTTAATTGGTTGTCTTTAGCTAATCTGTGTGAATTTTTCCACAGTTCAACATGCCTTGCTGGAATAAATTCACCCATTTATTTTAGTCGTTAGTAAACTGCTGCTGATTTCCAGCAATATTTTTAGGGCAAATCCTTTGCAATCGGATTCATTGCAGAATAACCCCCCTCACATTCAGCTGTGAAAGGAAATGTTTTGGCTAATTTAAATAATAACTCTAAATCATCGGACACAGTGTTTGTGTCAACATACTCTTGAATTCCGTTGATTGATTGTTTGGAATCTAAACGAAATCTTTATTTATATTTTATTGATACCTCTCTTCCCATATCTAATAGATGGATACTCTGGCAAATACTTTATTCAGTACTTCCAAGTTGTGCAACAAGGAACTCTGGATATCAACAAGAACTCACCAACAGAAACTGCTCCTAGCTCTTGGACCAGTTTTTCTCTTAGGTTGATTTTAAAGGATTGTAGTACTCTGATGGCTTGCTTTATACACATGTTTGCTTGCTCAAGGGCAGTAAATATGATTCTCTTTGGTTTGCTATTTACCTCGTCCTTAACTATGATTCTCTAAATGTTTCCAATTAACTCATCATCCAGCTCCAGCAACTATGATTCTCTAAAGGCTGCCGATTGACTCATCATCTGGATGCAGCAGCAGCAACTACGGTCCCCTTAAAGGGGCCAATTAATTAATTGAAATTCACCTGTTGTTCCCAGGTGGTCACCCATCTAAGTACTATCCCGGCCCAACAATGCTTAACCTCAGTGAAAGGACAGAAATCAATGCCTCCATCATGCTATGGCTGTTGCCGAAGGTGAGGATGTTTATTAAACACATTATTACCAGCATCATAACCATATACACCACTGCTAGTCAATACATAATTACTTTTATGTTTTTCTGCTACATAGTAACTTTAAGCTTTTTAGTTGATCTAATGAAACTGAACTTCTATGAAAACAGTCTAATTTTTCCCTTCATTCTCACTTATTTATGGTCACAGTTAAAACAAAAAATAATTCAGCAGACAATTAATTAATTAAAACAGACAAATGATAATAAGCAGGTTAAGGATATCCTTTGATTTGATGCACAGTAAGTAGCTCTCTTGCAGTATTTTCAATAGCGACTAGCAGATCAATATATCTTTTTCATCCACCAAACGTCTCAAGCCTAACCTACAACAAAAATCCTATACATTTACTTTCCAAATCTATAATTACAAAATTATGAGGACCAGGTTTTCCGACACCCAGTTTAACAACTTCAAGAAGGTGAAAACAAAAATTGTAAAGTACCTTAGATATCTAACGACATAACTTCGACTCAAAACAATGTAAATCGGTACACAGGTATCAATTGTATGGCGACGTAACTTCGAATCGACGTAAATTGGGATGATGTGAATCGGGCATACCTGTACATATTTTTCTTTCAAACTGCCAGCTGCTGATAAAATTTCAGAATTTGGATTTTATTGAACTAGCCATCTATATTTTATATATGGGTGTATGTATTCACTCGCTGGCAGCACTGCGATGTGGAAATAAATTTCACTACACAAATATGGTTATGCCAGAATTCTATTTAGTACATATTAAACAACAGAAGATGATAATCACTGATGTTAAATTACATACTTTACTATGGATGAATTCCCAGGGCAATGAAAATTAGTTGTAGCTGTCATTATATCATATGATTGTGAGAAATTTCAAATATTGAAATGATGCTCTTAAAATCATTAACTTTAAACAATGTGAGGTACTGTTTTTTCGGTTTGTGTGTGTACCAACTAGGTGTCGCAAGAAGCTCTGTGGAAGCCACGAGTGTTGGAGAGACACCATTCATCAGCGAAAAGGAGAAGACAATAATACTTATGTCATTTCATGTGTCTCTCCAATCACCTAGTGGCTCACCAAATGGTGTCCAAAACTTTGTTAAGTCACATTTGGAAAAAATTCCAAAATTCTTTAAATTGAGTTTTCAGATGAACAAAACTGCTGTTACTTGGTACTTATTCAAATTAATATAAAAATTTTGCACTTCACAAATTTCTAACTATAATATGACTAATAGAAGCAATAAATAGTTCACAATATACACGTTATGTGCCAATCCCAAATGTGAGCAGATTAAGATCTGCCCAGGCGCAACTAGATTCTCCCAAATTTAATGGGCAAATCGTGAAGTTCATTGTAAATTAGTTTATTTGCCTGGGTGTATCATAAAATGTCATTAGTGCTTGGGCAAATGGGGATATAAGAAGAAAAAATATTTAAAAGAACTGAAAGAACCCTTAATTTTTAGAACATTTTTTCTTGTGGGGCATGGCTTATTTCCACAAACGTTTCTTTGCATTCACTTATTTGGTTGCACCGTTTGCACCGCCATCAAGACTACCCTGACGATTACTGTAGTATTACTATTACTGCACAGCACAGGCAGTGATGAGCTGGAATAAAATTAATAACCGGCTCTCTAAAAAAGAAAAAAGTAGTAAGGAGTGCAGGGGAGGCCTACATGCCAGGGGCACCAGATCGCTCTGCGTTAGTAATACCGTTATGCTAGCTTAACAAGTGTCCTGTTCATAATATATTCCATTTCATACACTGTCGGTAATTGATTTCAGATAGGACAAAATGTACTTGAAAGGACAAAAAACAATAAATTTTCATATTTTCTAAAAATTTAACAACCGGCTCGCAAATTCAGAGAAAGATTAACAACCGGCTCGTGCGAGCCGGCTTCAGCTCATCACTGAGTACAGGAATGTATTATAGTAGTGCTTGAAGCGGAAAGTATTTCGAAATGGAACGCACGTTATGGTAGTGAAACTGAAAGCAGTGGATGCGAAATAACTGATAAAGCATTTACAATTGAGTTAAATTTGATGTACTACGATGAAGAAAAGTATAGAAAGATTTTTTATATTATTTTTATTAAATGAAGTTAACAAAACAGTATTACTAAATGTTTGACGAGACGGAATGATATTATCGACACATGCGACAGACCAGAACACCGTTCCAGTGAGTTCTAGCATTCCGAGCATTGCTTATGAGTATATTCCAGATAACCGGCAAATCTGGATAACAGGCTATTCCCATATCCCAAGCTTTCCAGTTAAAAGGTTCTATATTGCATATACATAGTCAAAGTTATGCAGGAAAGAGGGGGAAGGAGGAGGGAGAGTGACAAGTAGAAAAGAGAGATAGGGGTCAGTGAGCAGAGTTCGGAGGGAAAGAAAAGCAGAGGGGAGGAAAAGGGGATGGAAAGAGATGGTGGAAAGATAGGAAGGAAGAAAGAGAGAGAACCAAACCAAAATATCATAAATACATTAAATGTGATAATTGTTTGTGGCAGTCCGTTAGACTTCACAACACAGTTAACATCAAAATTTTATTCTGTAAAATACTTAAGACTTTAGTGCTTTGGTAATTATTAAGGTGATTGTTCATTAGTTAGGTGTGATAGCACATAACACAATGCCCTCAAACACTGGATCTTCAAGATTACGTACTGACTTTTAGCTAACAAGTAGGACATCGTTTGAAGAAATTGGTAGTGGCTTGTCCGATATTGAAAACTCCAAGAACATAAATGAAAGCAATGTCATAGACAGTGAACATGATATAAGCTCTGAGGCAACAAACAGAAGAAAACTATGATGAAGAAGTTGACAACTACAGGTAGAATTATCTTTATGGCAAGAATAAGTTCAAGTGAGCTGAGCCAAAGAGGAACATAAGAACACAGAGTCACAACTTTATCAAACTTTCAGCATTATGACATACTTATAGATTTGCCAATTATGTTGTTCTGACTATTGCCTGGAATTATATTTTCAGAAAATTATTAATACATTTAGTAAAAAAAATACTTCATTCATTTTAAGATAATATAAATGTAGTAAATTTGGAGCTATTAATAATATTTTAACTTTACCTATAATTAAATTTTGAAAATTGAATACATGTGCTGCTGCCAAAATATATACATACCAATCGTTAATAAATATAGCTAGTTTCCTTTTAATACGTGTCGTTCATTTTTCTTTTTTAAATTTTAAAAATGGTATGGTAGAATTCACACCGCACAAGTTTTTCACAGAGCCACATAAAAATTAATACATATTTATGCACGAAAAACATTTTTTGCTGTTCCTCTAATAGCAGCAATGTTGGTACTCCTCGAATGGGTAGAGCTTGAAAGTGGATGAGCGCAAAACTCGATATATTATAACTGGATAGAATAAAGTTAATTTTGTAGACATATGGCTTACAAAGCATTACTAATGGCACTGAGCTCTATAACTGGAAGAATGTTAATGAAAATTCAACCAGTCATTTCTGAGTAAATTAATATTTTGTGAAAAGTGACAACTTTCCTACATTTTTGCGGGATATGGTTTCAACAAACCTTCTGTTCTGGGTATATGAGATTTCATCAGATTCTGTTAAACTGTTTAGCTTCTAGAGTTGTACAAAACTGACAAACAAGAGAGGTGGAACTTGTAAAGCCATTTTTTCATATATAGGAGCACTGGCATAGAGTACCAACAACAAACCATTGCAATGATCAGCTGGATTCCAGCCAGAGGGAGGTCCAACAACAAAGAAATATTTCAACAATAAGTATTTACATTTTGTCATATTAACAAACATTGTTTTCCGTAAATTATTTTTAACCCTTTTAATTGTTAGGTTGGGAGAGGTTCAACATTGACTGTATGGAAAGACTCGACATCAACTGTTGGGAACACCAACAATTCCTGAAAAATTTTTGCTGAGACTAGTCAAAATGACTGATACTGCACATCTCAACCATACTTTGAGTATTTCAAAAACTCTGTAGTGTCTGGTTTTTTTAAGTTGTTGGCTACAACTTATAATATTGAAAGCTCTACAATCTTGATCTAATATTTGTATTGCAATGCTAAGAGTGGCTTTCGGTGACAGCTGCTATGAGAATCGAACATCATCACTGCAAAAGTCTTCAAATGATGCTGTATTGCAAGTTTGCATGTACATCCAGCATTTTATTGTCCTTTTACTTTATTACATATTGAGAAAATATTGTGATCATGAAAAATTCGATTTCAAGATTCAGATATATTTTTTACATTTTAGGTGCCCCTGAGTATGACGAAGTGGTTTTTGCATTCTGACTGTCTGTAGTTTGTAGGCAATATAGTTTAATTGAGTCTGATGGCAACTCGTCTTCAAGTAAAATATTCCTTGGATAGAAGGAATGTTGAAATAAACCATATTGCACATCTAAGGTGAGTAGTTTATTCTTGTCAATTTTCACAGAAACTCTGACCTACTAAAAAATTGTTGAATTAATTTTGATTAAAATTTGTAAAGTTAAATAACAATAAACAATAAAACATATAGTACAATTTAATAACCAAGCATATACCATCTGGCGGCATTACAACAAAACGAGTTTTATGCTCAGCTGCCACCAAACTCCTCAAATTTTTCATCTTTACCTCTCTCTTTACCTTTATCTCTTCCTTAGTTACACCAACCTTGCCCCTCTCACAAAATAACCTCCCACCAGAGTCAGCTATGAAAATTGCAGGGCTGGGTGCAACTTGTGCATGTGGGGCCTCATAAGATTCATACAAATTCGTGGAAAATTTTAATTAATAGAGTAACTTATTCTCTCATTATGAGTGTTCAACATTTTTTTTCCGATTAAAAAAATGTTATTCACATGTAAAATAAGTAAGTAAGTAAAACATGTAAGTTACACCATTGGCACCACCATTAAACCAGCCCTGCTACCTACACTTCACGTCTCATTATCTGATTAAGGGGACCTATATAAATTCTCCAAAAAATCTGCAATATTAATTTCAAAATAACCCGTAACACATAAAGGACGATTATTTTTCTCTATTTTCATCACTTTTTTATTTCAGTTTTTCTATGTACTTGGGCTTTTCTGCATTAGGTTTTTTTTAGTTTTACAAACAGACAATGTCTCCTTCAGTTTTTAAAATGTCTTGTTTTCAGATAATTCCTGTTTTTTGGACAGCTGGATTTTGGACTTGGTAATATATTACTAAATTTAAAGATTAATTTCTCAGTAAAATGCTCATTGCATAATTCCAGAAATGATTGGTTCATAATTTAAACAATTAGAGGCATGCCAATTGAATGTAAAAAAATAAAGTACACCTTTGTAGATAAATATCAAACTTGCTGATCAAACCTAGTCTAGTTGTTTTTAATTGCATGAAATAAGCACCAATTTTATCTGTTTTTGTGAGACAAACCCTGGGTTTCAATGAAAATTATCAATATTTTCTCTTTGCTATGGCTAAGCAACACTGCCCTACAACAATAAAATATTGTTCAAAAACTAGTAACAATTTCATTCACAGAAATCTAAATAGCTCACTAAACCATTCTCATATAAAGCATAAGTATTAATTCCTAGTACATATCTTAATCAAAATATAGAAGAATGTGACATTCTGAAATATTCTTCTTTTCATTTTAGAGGAATGGTAAAATAAAAATATTTAGGATATAATAAGCATCAGCCACAAATGAATGTCCTGGAATAATCATGCAATGTTAATAAAATAATAATTTTCTGACAAATGAATCTGTAAAGCATGCAAATATATAAAAATTTTAATGGGATTTGAGTAAAAAATTATTTCATAAAAAAATATAAATAAAGTAATGCTATTTGAAAATAATACAGGCATGACCTAATTTTTTTTATAAAGGAGGTGATTAATAAGTATATTTTTAAATATCTGAGTGGTTCTGAAAATTGAACTTCTTTTTAGGCCGATTTTATGGGAAATGTTGCAACAAAAATTTTTATTTATTACCATACACCTATTTGAAGGAGGTTGATTTAATTTATTGAGATTAATTAATATAAAATATTTTATGGCATTTTAATAAAAGTAATAATTTTAGGAAATAAAAACTGATCATGCATTAATTAATGAATTTGACTTATTTAATGTGTTACTGTATGATTCTTAACATTTTTCCAAGAATACATATGCAACTAGTATTTGTAAATTCCCTTCAACCATTTTTAAAATGGATGTTATTATAAAAACATTATAAGATACTGAATACATAAAAAGGTCCTTAAAGTAGTTATAGTCCAGTAAATGGGGAATTAGAATATTCAAATACCGGAAAGCCATTTTTCCCCGGAGGACCAATAGGACCCTGTAAGGAAAGAAATTATGTAATTAGAAAAGAATGTAATTGTATAAATAAAGCCTAACTGAGAAAAACTTGGTAATATATTGATAACAATAAAATAATATTAATAATTTAAAAAATAAACTTGGAGGCTGTCACAGATAAACTGATAGCCAGCACATCAAATTAGGCTAAAAATAGCTGACATAAGCATAGGCATGAGCAAATTGCTTAATACTGCACCAAAGTTTGCAGATAAATGTGAATGTATAAACATAAACTACCAAATTACAAACAAATTCAACAGATTATTAGAAAACAAAAAATACAATATAATGGCTAAGACCATAAATCAGACACCAGCAAACACCTATTAAGACATTAATACGTTGACCCAAGAGAAAATATTAATATGTAAACATAGCTGCTCTAAACATGCAGATGACCACCTCAGAAAATAATTCTCAATTAAAATACAATTCATGCTTCCAATTAATGCGCAAAAGCAAAAAAATAGATATTAGCAGCACCATTAAACCTACCCAACCCTAATATGGATATATTTCTTCTATTCCACATTTATTTAGGACAATAAATGGACAGTAATGAAGCTATATACAGTCAGATAAATGTTTTGTCAGTTGGTTGCAATATGAAATTTGTTCATCAACACAATAGGACTAACCAACACCAGCTTACAAAATAAAACTCAAGGTGTTTATACAGCCTGTAATAAAATCACATGACCAACGAGCAAGGTACTTCTGCATCTACATTTTACCCAATAATTCGCCAGACTTGAAGTGTGGCAGGGAGTTCAAATCACATTACACCTGTCAACTGTCTCTTTCTCCCTTGATTCTCCTATAGTAACCCTTATTAAAAACCATCTCATCTTTCTTTCTTACAATAAACCTCACCGATTTCACAATGATAGTTACACCTGAATTTCAATTAATCCTAAAAGCTCATTATTCAGTATTTATCAAACAGCTTGAATCCATTATTCAATATAGAAGATGTGGATGAGAATTTATATCAGGACTTACTCAAGATATCACATGTGATTTTAAGAATTAAATCACACCTAAATCATTTTTTTAGTGTTGAACTTCACCAGAAAAAGTTATACCACAAAAATTTTAATTGAGTTACACAAATTTATCTGCATTAAATATCACAGAATGTATATTCATCAAAGCTTCGCAGACTGAATAAAATGCTCTCATGGGCCGCATCTAGTTCATGGGCCATAGGTAGTAAGCCCCTGTTAGGAGATGCACCTCCATGCCAGGGATAGTCACCACATTAACACGCGCACACACATACAATTACTTGCTCCTTTAATACCATTAATTTTCCATCAATGATACCAGCCTCAGTATATAATAGAATGTGTTCTATCCTAGTATGATGTCTTGGTGGATATCTAGGACTTCATTCAATTACATATACCATAGGTTGCTCACTTTACCTCTTTTAGCATAACAGAATGATAACTTTGGATTGGTGTAATAATAAAAGTAAATGAGGAAGAATGCAATTGCTAAGGAATCTGTCTCGAGTATTCATATAAACAAGGTCACTATTTCAAGAGCTACTGTGGGTATTCTTAATAAATGAAAATACTCCATGAAAAATCTGATCAGTTTGTCAACTTGTCCAACTGGACAATTTTTTTCTGTGATTGTCCTTTAGTTGCACTTTAAATTAGAATGCTGCTACGATTTTCTGTATGATATATTCTGCAAGTACTTCAACAGAACTTGAGAAGACATGTGATTTTTATGCTAATTAACTCACTTATATGCTGCTTAGCACACCTATATGCAACTGTTAAATGATGGTATTTGAAAAACTCTTTGAAAGGAAATGGTAAAGATGCAATTTTATCCTTTTCATGCTCAGATAATCTGCAAACCAGATAATCCATACCTAGTTGATTGAGAGTACACTGTCAATGCATGATGAAATACAGTGATCCATATAAAAGTCATTTTAATTGTACCAGGGATGGAAATGGGGGTATACACTGTATACCTAGTTCCTGAGTTGGGTTGGGATGTTGTCATATATGTGGAGGTTATGCCTAGTTCTAAAAACTCATTTCCACACTTGAATAGGCCTAAAATAGATTTTTTAAAGTAAAAGAGAGGAACTTACAGCAGAACCAGCATCACCCACATCACCTTTCTTCCCTCTTTTCCCTCTTTTTCCAGGAGGGCCAGGCGGGCCTAAAATGATAAAGTTAAGTGAAATTACCTTATAAGTGCATTAACTTTGAAGATTTAACATAAGAAACATTTACAACATTGATTAATTCCCTGCAAAACATAGATTTGGAAACATTAAAATAACAAGTCATAGTAAACAGAATAATAAATTGAAGCTATAGATTAGTGTGCATTTTCCTCAAACATGGTCCTTCATGCATACAGACATACACATTAATATTGGGAGAATGGAAGATATACCAGTGTCCTCTCCTAAAACTGTTAGCAAGACTGATCTGCTTTTCAATGAACTTTTCTTATTTAAAAATTATATTAGAAAATTGAAGTTGAGGACTGAATTAATAACACATTTTAAAAAATGTTTAATTTTAATTAAAATGAAAATATTCATAGATTTGTATGCATTTGAATAGTTTATATGTATAAATTTTTACTTGAAAATGTGTCTTCACATAGTTTCTTCTCTTGGTTGATATGACAAATATGAAGATTAACAGCAGTGACAGGGGAAATGTATCTGCCATCATCATCACCAGAGCTTGGGCAACAAGTACATCACATTAAATGATTGTTAGATAAAATAATTAAATCATTCATTATTACTATAAATATTAATACCATGGGGTCCCCATTGATAATCGCATAATTCAGTGCTTGGCTGGCTATGCACATTTTCTGCCTAGTACGCTTTACATCATAGAACAAGTTCTCTTTTTCCTCTAGGGCTTGGAAGTGACATCATCATCTAAGAGGGCATCAATTAATATCTAGTCTCTCTAACTGGAGGGTTTTTACCATTTACATCGAGAGCATGCTGTCCAATGTATGAATTTAAGTATTAGTCAGTAATTTATTGTATTTTCTATTAATCATTATTGTAATGTACTTATTTATTAATTCAAAAGAATTAATAAATAAGTAAAATGACAGATTTTATTTTTGAATAACTAAATGACATTATTTTTTGCTAGATTTTTTTTTCAATTTGCTAGTTATACCTAACATTAGAAACTGATACACATTTGTTACATTAAGAAATGTCAGGTGTCTGATAACAAAGTTTTGTTAAATTTTAATAATTCAAAACATTCTCCAGTAAAGAAAAGCAAAGAAAATGGAAGAAATTAAAAAATTGAGACTGGAGATTGGATGCCAATCGGTAGAAAATGTGTTAATAACTTACTGATAATAACTCTCCAGTTGATAATACACCTATGTACATGGAAATGTAGATGAAGACATGATACCCCATCCTACATATTAATCTTCATCGAGATTTTGATATAATTGGTTTAAAAAACCCATTTAACCCTTTGTGGTCCAATTATTTTTTAATAGTTCCAAAACTGGACAGGAACTGGAAAAAAAATGTCGGAACTATGTATTCTGACTGAGGATCGCAAAGGGTTAAAGCAAGAGATATGTTTAGGAATATGTTTTGGAGCTTCACTATTTGTAGAAATAAAAAATATGTGAACATCAGAATATTTGCTTCAAAACGCATTACATTTTATAATATTTTTGAAACTACATAAATTTTAATTCATAAACAGTAATTCCTGATTTAG
Source organism: Uropetala carovei (assembly GCA_036926305.1). Classification (NCBI taxonomy): domain Eukaryota; kingdom Metazoa; phylum Arthropoda; class Insecta; order Odonata; family Petaluridae; genus Uropetala; species Uropetala carovei. Next base: position 29,414,329 of record JAXCHB010000011.1, read on the forward strand.
AAGCACCATGTTGTAATGAAAAATAGTTTGTAAATTGAGAGCAATCAAGGAAGATAGAATGGTATAGTAATGTGAGGTTAAAAGAAAAAAATGTCTTTAAAATGCATGGCAGTGGAGACAACATTAAATATTAACATTTTTAACATTATAACTTTTAGAAAAATAATAATAATTCTGAAAATGTAATCTTAAATTCTATAATTTTATTTCAAGGGAAAGTGATTAATTAAGTTGCTGAAATTGTTCAAACGGTAACAAAATCAAGATTTAGGATAAAAATATATGATTTAATTTAATATTTATTTTCTTAGTCAAAATTTTACAGATAATATTACTTTTTTAGACTCGTTTTCAATGCATAATAAATATATAGGTTTATTATAAAGTTGTGTTATAATTTCGCTATTGCTGCAGACTAAATTTAGCACTGCCATGATTTTCTAAAGTTGTCCTAGTTCTAAAAAATTTGGCAAAACGAAAAAATGTATAAAAGTATTTTGGCATTAATTTTTATTAATCACCAAAACTGATGTCGTAAGGAATAAGCTGATAGGTTTATGATAACATTTTCACTTAATTTATATAAACTTTAGCTTCTGAACCACTTGAATCTCCCTGCATGAATACCTCTGAGCCTTCTACCACGCTATTCGAAATAATGTAATAATAAAAATTATTCTTAAAATTGCCTTCTAAATATTTAAGAATGTTTATTTAAATTACAAAATACTTCAAACTGTGATCATATATTTCCCTCATTAATTTATCAAAGTCCTTTCAGCCGAGTACATTAAATTCACTTTTGGGCTACGTGAGGATATATTAGATTTGTCATATTACTTCTTCCTGGACCAGAGCACAAAATCAATGGTCACTTAAACGCCACAACAAAGATCAACAATCGCTTAATTTCTAAATCAATGGGCGTTAATACTGATAAAACAAAACAACTCAATTATAAGACTGTGAGAACAAATGAATAGTATTCACAATTTCGCCCAAACGATCCCTAATTAAGAATTCCCACGCTGACATTTACCCACATTTTCCAGTAAACCGGCAAGGAGCAAGTATTTGCGGCGAGCGCCCTCTGCTTTCAAAAGAGATATACGAAGAGGGTGGGGGAGCGATCAAGGAGCAGACGGGCGGAAGAGGGGGAGGCAAAAAAGATAGATGGGGAAGGGATACACGTCCGAGGGTCTGGGCCCCCCACGGCGGGCTCTGCGTTCTACGGATAGCGTTCCCAAAGTCACCCCAGGGAGCCAAAAGCCCTCACCGCCCCCTCCTCCTATCGACCGAAGCACGGGGAAGGGAGCAGCTCCGGCCCGGGTGGTCCAGTCCAGCCGAAAGGCACCCGCCCCCACCCCCCGAGCCATCCGATGTCGAGGGAGAAGGAAGGAGGGAGAGGTCTGAGGAGGAGGGAGCGGGACGAGAGGGAGATGCGGGTGGGAGAGGGGAGGAGGGGTGAGGCGGGTGGGAGGGGGGTTTGTGAGGGGGGGGATGAGGAGACGAGTATGCGAGCCGAGAAGAAATGCGCGAGGCACACAGCGACTAAGTGCTCTGCCTACGGAATGGAAAGGAGTGAAAGAAACTAAATTTATATGTCGACCGTTCCACAAACGCCGCGTTTACGATTCCCATTTGTGAGAGCGATAAATAATGACGCGAAGAGCAGAACGGAAAAAAAATCGTTCCAAAAGAATACACAATACACATTTGGAGCATTTTAACGCGTTTGTGGTCTTATAAAGTTGGGAACATCAAGCTTTGTCAAAAGGGAGAGCGAAGTGATTTATTAATTGGATTTCATGACATCTTTCAGTCCGACAAATATAGCAAAATCCTTTTCTTTTAACTATGAAGTTGGGTAAATTATGATGAAGTTATGGCGAGATTTGGAAATCGACAATATAAGTCTCTGCGATATAAATGCAATTACTAAAGCGATGCAAAGCTCTGATATATCGCTCGCTGTCTGAAAAATATCGACTGCAATACTGCAGGAATTACGAGTTACGCCAAAGTACCACCTTGTTTGTCGTCCGAAATATAGAGCATTAGAAGGCGTTTCAATCTATGAGAGGACGTCTACAGATAGGTGGTAATCTGAATCGCAAACGCGTATATTTGTTGCTTATATTTCCATGAGAATGATGTAAGCTCATAATACTAAGCAAAAAGAGTAGCATAGGTGCACATCAATACAAAGTAAGAGGCAGTGTTGTTGGGGAAAGGATATTTTATCGAATAGGACAGTCTGAAGCAGAGAGGAGAAGAAGAAAAAATAAAGGATAACACCTTGAAGACATCTTTTAGAAAAGATGAGATGATGACGAGGGCAAAAAGAATAAAATCAAATATTTTTCAAAAGTAATCGAAAACGTGACGAAATAATTTGAATCCGTAATAAAACAAATTAAAAAATTTTTTTTAGGGAATACACTTTTATGTGAATTAAAATGCACTCAAAAGCAAAAAAAAAAATTTCTAGATAAATACTGTTATTGAAAAATTAGTAAGCTTCATAAAAGTAGATGGCTTATTGCGGGAAATGATACTGGTATAACAGAAGAAATTAGTTGGTTGATAAAAAAAGCCATCCACTTTTATGAAGCATACACATTTTTCAATAACAATATTTATCTAGAAAAAAATTATTTTTTGCTTTTGAGTGCACTTTAATTCACATAAAAGTGTATTCCCTAAAAATATTATTTTAAATTTGTTTTATTTTATACTTTTTAGTCTTTTTATTAAAATTATCTAATACATATATAGCCAAAATTCGATTTGTTTTGAAAGTTTTCAATTTAGAAAGAAGTGAGTTGGCAACCCTAAATGTTGGTGACAAACAAGATCCAAGTGAAAATCAATAACAGTGTATAAAAAGAGTGAGGAAATAAGAATCAGGATGAAATAAAATTGACCTGTGAGGGAATTCTAGGAAAAAAACACCAATGCGTAAAAAAGTGACAAGTTTCGAAACTATGAAACCTTGTTCAACATGGTCGTGAATAACCACAAGCAGGATATAAGACGAATGCAACACACTTCTTATAGCGCTGCCTCTTTCAATGTTGTTTCGCTATAACGCTTATCGTCCTGGGGAAGAGCAATGAAATATGTAACACACAAATCTCTCCTCTTTTGTCTGATCTATGCATCCAACCAATGAGAGCGGCGTTTGCTGGCTGGCACTATGCAAATCAACGTTAACTTCCCTGCGGTATCTCTTTTATCCCTAATTTTTGTTTTTTGTGAGCAGCTGTAACCCATAAAAAGGGCCGGCCCGAGGCACATGCAAATCGCGGATCGCCAAGGTCGACAAAAGTTTAGAGGTGCCTTCCAGACAACCAGTTTGTCAAAGGCTTGTGCGACAGTACCACATAGCACAGCAGTGGTGTCAAGTTTCTGTCATGTGGAGAAGCGGAAATTCGAGTGGAATAAATTAATTAAAAACAGGTTTTTTAAAAAATAACTTTTATATTATGCACTAAAAAGGAAAAAATAAATTTTTATTTATTTATCGATCGTGAGTTCGGCTGGTAAGGAGGAACAAAATTTACGAGTGTCGGTATACTTAATTATACGTAAGAAATCATTGCTCTATCCCTTACTGGTTCTCAGTTATTAATTATATTAGGAAAAGTGTCAAACTACAAAATAGTTTACTCTGTAGAAATATGAGATGTAATAAACAAACATCTCCTCAATATTTTCATAATTGAACTACGCTTAAAGCTCTATCTAGAGCTTTAACTACGCTGTCTGTACCTCGCCATCTATCGCCCATCTGAGATTTTTCGATTATCCGCTAGATGCCAGACAAAGAGGAAAAGTAAAAATTACAAGTAATTGTCATTTTAATAGGATATATTACTGATTCTGAGTTATTAAAATAATAAATAATTAATCCCTATCACATTAGTCGCGTTGGAAGCGTCACCGGATGTATTTGCACCGTTTCCGTGGGCTGATACCAATCTTGCTAGGGTAGGGTTACCAGACACTGAAGGGTAGAAAGGAGGACAATAAAGGCAAAAAAGGAGGACACAAAAGAAAAAAGTCGGACAAACAATATTAGGGAATAATTAACGGGCTTTTTTGGAATAATGAGTGTATATAATTATTTATATATGTTTTTGGATATTCTTTTGGTTATTTGCCCCTTAGGATAGTTTCCATATATATTTATTAAAAGAAAATCCTTGAAAAAAGTAATATAAATTGAATACATAAAGTTAAAATAACTATTAATTAGTTGCATAATATTAATTTTATTTAAAAAATAAAATGCTTACATAATAATAAGAATAATTTTTTTCAATTAAGATATTTTTCCGATAAATTTATCTTTCTAAGAAGATCCTCGTTCTTAAGAAGGTAAGAATAGAAATCTTTACAGGAAAAATGTTTTAAGTTGTACTTGTCATAATTAACCCTCTGACTGATTCAACTGACAATCGATTTCTTTCTAGTGTCCACTGATCATTCATTAAGGAAAATACCCTTTCCATGTTTGTGTTATGCCCTTGGATGCTGAAAAAAAATTCGCAAATTTTGAGCAGCTCTGAAAAACAATATACAGAATTGTAACTTCTAAAGAATGAGCTCCACTGCTCTTGAAGGGGTTCATCAAAGAAACACTAATCTTTGTTTTCCATAAATAACTTTAGGTTGAAATATTGATCAAGAAGTTTCATGTCCTCAATAATTGTTTTCCTTTCCTTAAGATAACTTAAGCAAGGTACAACGTCATCATATTTTAAATTTCTCTTACTTAAAACCATCCACTGAAAAGATTCGAATTCTTCAAAGGGCTTTATCCATTTCTCTAAATAATCAATGCATTCTTGATACACAAGCTGCGTCTCCTGAAGAAAACTCTGGCATTCTTTACCCATCCCCTTTGCTTGTAGTTTTTCCATGAGCTGTCTAATTGATAATGGGATAAAATTTTCCCTAAATCGTAATTTCAATGAATTTACAACAGTTTTAAGGAAGTTCAAAATTTCTAAAACAGAACTCTTTTCTCTTTCAACTACCTCAATTTTGTTCTTGAAAATAGATGTCAGCGAGAGTAAGAACCACAGGTATAATTCGGACATTTCACTTTCAAAAACAATTTTGATCAGTGTTGGTGAGTGAGCAAGGGATAGAAAATATTGCTTTAAAGCAGGGAACAACTTCAAAAGTCTTTCTACAGCTGGTGCTAAACATAGCCATCTGGTCTTAGTTGAAGATAACAAGTTGTAATACTCAATTTCTATGTACTCGCAAATGTCTTTCAGAGCCTCCGAACAGTATATATTGAAAAATAATTGAAGATCTTCAAAATAAGGGACTCCAGATCAACACTTAATACATCTGCTCCATGCTGCATGCAGTTGTGGAGAATGTATGCTGGACACCCAATACCTACAATTTCTCAATTTAGAGCCTCCCTTAAGTGAGAGAGCACATTATTACCCTTATTTTGATTAATGCCTCTGAAATTTACATTGGCATTGTCACCTGTAAATGAAACACATTTAGGAGCTATGCCATAATGTTCTAGAGTTCTCAATACATACGTCGATATAGTTTTGGAGGTTTCATCGGGAGTATCTTCTAATTCCAGCACCTTCGATTGTATTCCACCCTCTCTCCAATCAAAATACTGTACAAGAATTGGAATGATTTTGAGTGGACCATGGTTGCTGGCATCAGTGGCAATTCCGAAACAAGATGTCTCACTCAAGTTTTTCACTATGGTGTTGATATTGTGAGGGGAAACACCTTATTCACTATTGCTACGGTTTTCGTTCTTGCACATGTTGTTTTTATAGCAACTTCTGAGTTTTTAAATAACTCTCTTAACAAATTAGATGTACAGTCCATTGACTTAAAAGATTGGTGATGTTTCACTGTATGAAAAGCCATTGTTCCTTCAGCAGCGCGTGCTTTTTTATCACACAAGTTGTTTTAGAGACAAAAAGATGTTAATTTTTAGCATGAAGACGAAATTTGCACCATTTTTCTGTTTTTCACTTTGTATATGACGCTCTAAATCATAAGATCCCTTATTTGCAATTGATATACAACAATCACAAATGTTACACTTCGTCTCATATTCATTCCTCCTGATGTCGAAACAAGGATACTTCCCCTTCAGATTACTGGAAAATTTGCACTTCCTTTTAGGTGATGCCATTTTAATGGGATGGAGTTCCTTGAGTATTCCATAGCAACCACTAGCCACAAATAAAATAAATCATTAGTTTTATTAATTAATAATAATTTAATAACTATATATATACGAGGTGCTACCCAAAAGTTCCCGAAATCTATCTGAAAAAAGTAGACTTGTCTGAAGTCTAATCGCCACCGTCCCCTTCAAAGTAGTCCCCTTGGGAGCGTACACAACGATCCCAACGTTTCTGCCACGATCGGAAGCTGTCCTGGAAGTCCTTTTGTGTCAGCGTCTTCAGCACCTCCTGCGATTCGGCCTGGATCTCCTCTATGGTGTCAAATCTTCGCCCCTTCAACTTGATTTTCATCTTGGGGAAGAGGACGAAGTCAGGGGGCTAAATCAGGCGAGTAATGGGAGTGGGGAATGGCCGCCATGTTTTTGGAGGCCAAAAACTGCTGCACAGCCAGAGCGGTGTGCGCGGGTGCATTGTCGTGATGGAGCACCCAGTTGTTCCTGCGCCATTTCTCTGGCCGCTTTCGCCTCATGTCCTCCCTAAGCCGCCTCAGGACGTCGCAGTAGAACTTCGCATTGACGGTCTGACCTGGAAGGCCGAATTCCTTGTGGATAATCCCGTCAATGTCGAAAAAGCAGATCAGCATTGACTTAACATTGCTTTTGACTTGCCGCGCTTTCTTCGGTCGGGGTGAAGATGGACTCTTCCACTGGGACGATTGCTGTTTTGTTTCAGGATCGTACCCATAAACCCAACTTTCGTCACCAGTTACGACCTTAGAAAGGAAGTCTGGGTCATTTCTAACCTGCTCCTGAAGTTCCATGCAGACTTCCAGCCGATGTTGCTTCTGGTCGTCAGACAGCAGCCTTGGCACGAATTTTGTAGCAATCCGCCTCATGTTGAGTTCGTCCGACAAAATGCGCTGGCATGTCCCGTATGACTGTCCCATAATGTTGCAAACGTCATGGATCGTTCGCCTACAGTCCTCGAGGATAGCCTCATGCACTTTTTCAACATTCTCCGGCGTTGTGCCGGTTGAAGGTCGTCCAGAACGTGTGTCATCATCAACTGACGTTCGGCCATTTTTAAACGGGTTAAACCAGTCGTAGGTTTGTGTCTGACCCAAAGCGTCATCAACAAATGCTTGTTTACGCATTTTGTGAGTTTCCGCCGCACTCTTGCCAAGTTTGAAGCAAAACTTGATGCACAGACGCTGCTCCTTCACGTCCACCATTTCAGCGAAAAAAATCACAAAACGACACAAACACGACGTTATAAAAACACGTAGAATAAAAGAATGCGTGCACTCAGCGCGAAGCCACGTCGCACACTGGTTCACAAAGGATACATGCAGTGACCCTTGCATAGACATTTTAAGAGGGAAAGGAAGGGAGTCATAAAAGTGCCATTCTCACCCTTGTCTCTTTCGACAACACATGCAGGAGGGTTTATGAGCACAGCCTTCGCAAGGGTTTGGATAGGATTCCACCGCACATCGGAGTTGAATGATCTACCGGTCAATGGAGCCTTAAGCCCTGTTCACACTATCCTTCACTTGCTTCCTTCAGTTATATCATTCAAATATACATCAGTCACTTTAATGACACTTGTGTTCACATTATCACAAGTTACATCAGTCAAACTTACATAAATCACAATCAACATGTTTACTTTCACGTTAATCTCTGTGGATCGCAATGCAAACAACTCAAGTGATTTTAGCTGCTGCAGCTGCATGTTATATAAGAAAGAAAAAAAGGAGAGAAGCGGGAAAAAATTGTGGGTCCGTGAATGGATAAGAAGAGGGCAAGAACATAATGCAGAAACTATATTTTCTTTACTCTTCCGAGAGTTATCTGTTGAGGATCCATTTTCATTTCAAAGCTTTCTGAGAATGAAGGAAAGTACTTTCAATTTACTTCTGTCGAAAGTGAAAAGTTTGATAGCGAAGAAAAATACGGTAATGAGGGAATCAATTTCCGCGGAAATCAGACTGGCACTCATTTTGAGATTCCTGGCCACTGGAGAAAGTTATAGAAGTTTAATGTTCTCGACAGGAATTCCAAAGAACACCATCTCATTAATAATACCAGAGGTGTGCAGAGCAATATACCAATGCTTATTGCAAGATTATTTGAAGGCAAGTATTTCTGTATCGTTAACAGAAACATCTGACAATTGAAACACGAGTGCGCAAGACGGTATCCCACATCTCTTCCTTCACTTTCACATCAGTCACTTTGAAATGGATAATCACCCATTTCAAAAAAGAAGGACGATGCTAGCGTCCTTCATACGGCCAACTCATGAACTATGGTGGCTGATGCATCTTTAGTGTAACTTTACTGCAAAGTGAGGGATCGTGTGAACAGGGCTTTAAACTCACATTTCCTAGAAAAAAGCCGGACAAAATCCTAAAATTTAAAATGCCGGGAGGACAGAGGATGGAGAGGCAGAATGGAGGACATGTCCTCCTTTTGCCGGACGTCTGGTAACCCTATGCTAGGGTGATACAAGCCTTCATGAAGTGGGCACAAACCGCTATATATAGCAATATACAAACCGTTATATATACCTATATATATATATATATATATCGAGTGAGGTTAATATAAAAGTTATTAAAAACTGGGAGCGCCGAGCGTTTTTTCTGCTTGACGTCTCAGGGGACATGGAGAAACTCGCGACTCCACGCACTTCAGTGCCGATAGAAGCGATATTCCTTCCACCCAACAGGATTCCCTTCTTCAGCCCATGGACCAGGGCGTCATAGCGAACTTCAAAGCGTATTACCTTAGACGAGTTTTTAAGCAGATGGTGGAGGTTGCGGACGATCGAGAACAGTCCATCATGAATTTGTGAAAGTAATTCGACATAATGAAGGCCTTTATGATCATAATCGTTTCTTGGAAGGAAGTCAACAACACCTGCATACAAGTTTTGTGGTGCGAGGTGTGGCTTGGCATGTAACGACTTTCGAGGGTTTGAGGATACTGAGCCTGCCATCAAGTCTGAAATCGCTCAGCTGGCCAGCCAAAGTGAACTAGACAAAATCGACATCGGCGATGTGAAGGAGTTGCTACATTCACACGCAGCGGCCCTTACCAATGAGGAAGTTGAGGAGCTAGAGGAGCTGTGGAGGAGAAAGAAGACTGGTGCCGAGATTATTTCACATACAAGGAGGTTGTCTTAAGCCTTGATCAGATGGCATCCCAAAGGTCAACGAGGCCCTCTAAATCCTCTCGAAGAACGACTCAGTGCTATGAAGAAAGGTATTCTCGAAGCCATCTCCTATTACCGAAAAATGCTCCCGGAGAAGGAGCAGCAGGCAAGACAGCCTACCCTAGATGCCTACTTCAAGAAGATGAACCACATCATTCCAGCAGTTACTACTCCTATTTTATTTATATAATGCCATTATACGTTAAACGTGTGCGCAATATCATTTATTAGTGCTATTACCGATATCTTAACGAAGTCCTAATATTTCGCTTATACGTAAAAAATAGCGATGCTGGGGACGCATCTCCATTAAAACAACCTTATAATGACTTCTTACATCACGGTTTCATACAGCGCACAGCTTTCTTGGAACGTAACTAGAGCGCTTTAAGAGGTATGACTGTACTTCATCGACTACGTTGTTTCTTCCGTTTTTGAAATTATATTTGAAATTCAAGATATTTCTTTAACTATAAAATGCAGGGTCTAATATTAACCAATGTTAAGGCTTTATATTTACTGTCATACACACTACTTAAGTTTTTTTGTAAAAAGCCACTTTCTATTGGATATCATTCTTAATTCCTAAATGCAGTTCCTCTACTGGCGATTTAAAATCGAAAACCAACCTTGGATAGGGTTCGTATTTTTTGTTGAGATTATTTTGCGAATGCGGTCACCTGGACCTCCACAGTTTGGCGAGGTATACATCAGTGGCAGCAGGAACACATCCTCAAAGTATTCGCTATTGTGGTTAAACGAATGATCTGTAACTTTGTGGTAATCTTTGATCACGATGTTTTGAAAATAAATTCAAGATTTCAAAGTTTTTCCGGGTTTTCACTTACGTTAAATTCTCATTAACTTCAAATGTGTACCTCCAGCCCAAGCTTCCAAAAAGCTGTGTTGCACTAGTACCGTATCTATAGTTGCCTTGACGAAAGAGCCGCTCCAAGCCAGACAATTTCGTAGATAAGACCTCCTAAGAAAGGGCTTACACGGGGTCGCGAGCGAACGAACGAAAATACGCGAAATCCTTCACAGCAGGAGGGTATCGCCGCGGAATTCAATTTGCGAGTCTACGGATTCATATGTATTGTTGTGTTCTTGAAGGAGAGGTTGTTAGTAAGAATAAAATCTACTGAGCAAAATTCAACTCCGAAATTTCGTAAGAATAACGGATAATATTCTTAGAATTAAAAGAAAAAAATTCATCGAAATTTCCCTCGACTAATCATTCATTAAACGCCACTTCTCAATTGAACGAGGTTCCAGCTGTAATTTCAACCGGTTGCCTCAAATTCTTTCTCTATCCAGTACAGGGATGGAAAATACCTACGTGGCACGCTTGCGATTTTACTGGGCACGCGTATGCTTGTATTTTATTATGTAAAATATGAAGTTTCCTAAAGAAGGAGTAAACTAGCGGCACGCTAAAAAATTGGTACAAATTCACATTACTTTCTTGGCAAGCGACACAAAACTCATTTGCCATCTTTGATCTAGTACCTAACTAGCTATTTAAGCGCTCGGGACAAAATACTAAATATGCGGCCCCTTCAAAAAATTGTCCCCAGGTAATTTAGTAACTATGTATTTGGATGTTTGAGCCTCTTACTTAGTTGCTCCCGGGGCAGATGCTCCGCTTTTCCTACCCTAGTTATGGTACTGTCTCTATAGACTACTTAATCGCCACTGATAACTGCAAGACCATTTATATAAACTTAAAATGCTTTCTTCTAGCGTTTTCCAGGTGAGACACGGGGAAATGCGATTAACGGCTAATGCATCATCTTATATATATTTCCGAAAGTGTGTTTGTGTGTCTCATTACGCACGCACAAACTATAAGACTTAGACAAGAGGTTCCCAACCTTTTTGATGTGGCGAGCACCAAGTTGAAACCTAGAATATCAAGCGAGCACAAAGTTGTATCCTAGAATATCGAAAGAGCGCCACTACACTTCCGCAAGAGTAGTAATGATAATGAATAAAATCAAACTAACATCAAAGTTACTCTTAATATTCTTGAACACGTTTAGAAAATAATCAACCGGCCAACCGAGCAAATTTAAATTATTGGTCCTAAGAAATGGGATATTAAGCACCATAGAAGAGCATAGTCACAGGCTGTCAAAGAGCATCATCAAGCTTCCAAAGAGCACAGCGGTGCTCGCGAGCACCAGGTTGGGAACCCCTGACCTAGAACAACCGAATTTGGTACGGTTGTTTCTTACTTACATCTTAACTTAGTGAATCGTCATGGTTTGCTCAACCGGGATTAGTCAATGCTGCCAATATAGGAGATTAATATTTTTCCTTAAGATAACACGTAAAAATCGATTGCCTGACGTGCACGCTTTTACTCTTTTGCACATTCAAATTACTTAAAACGAAGATACGAGCACGGACAAAAACATGTATTAAGCTGAAATAAACAACTTTATCTATTTTAAAGACAGTATTCGAATTTAGGCCGATTTAGCGTAAAATTTAGTCTTTGCTAATGGAAAACGGTATTTTTATAGGCTTATAACAATGTAAAATGCTAAATACCATTTCAGCGAAAGACAATAGGTCACGTTCACTCAGCTAATTTCGACATTTGCCAGTTTCGTACTTGAGAAATTACCTTTACATCGGTTTAAATTTAGCCATAGGCTTTCTCCGTTCCCATGAATTTATTCTACAATATGATGAACGAAACCTAAAATATATTACTCACAAAAATATACTTACTCTTTAATATAAATATAGCTTGAAATCAGGAATTACCATGAAATGCCTATTCTGAAACAAGGGAATAATTCTGACACGATATTTTAGTAGCAGAATATACGACCGGTGAGTGGAAGACCTGGGTTCGAATTCCGGACATGGCAGTGTTCTCCCCTAATTTCCTGCTATTTCCTACATTCCAGCATGTGCCTGCTGCATATTGATTAATGACCTTCACCTTTCATCTTGTTCTAAAAACAGTCTCACTATTGAGGTGTTGGGTTTTATTAGGTGATCCTCCATTAGGACATCTTATTAGGAAGGTAATCAAAATTTCTAACTTTACCATAACATAGAAATACCCCGAAACAGTATTTAATGACCAATTTCTTTACCTCGAAGTTTCAATAAAGTGAACTTTTTGTCTTCATTGAGGTTCTAGTCATCGGAGTTCGACTGCCATTACCTTAAATAAAATGCTATTAAGAAGTTTTACTCTATTTTATATTTTCTCGCAGTCGAAGTATTAGATGGTATCGTCGTTGTACTAAAATCCGAAAAAGTATAATTATTGCAGGGAATACATTAAACTGCCTATTATTATTAACAGAATTTTCGGAGAATATTAATCTACAATTGCTTACATGAAATGCTCCTTTATTTTTAGCTATAGGTTTTGGGAGGAATACATTGTATTGGTAACTAATGAATTTAATCGGTGATTTTTCGGAATTTTATAGTTATCAGAGGTTATCAATTAAACGTTCGAAAATAACCACAATCCCAGAAGCAGACCGCATCCATTCTCCAGAGCGCTCAAATCTTCCAGTCGTAATTCCTTCACTAACAATCCAGCAAGGGAGAAAATCCCACCCAGATGCATTTCCGAACACAACCATAGTATTCACGTCTCACGAATTCTTGCTACCTTTTCATCCCACAAGGAACACCGCAAACATATCTCATCGGCAGAACGTAGCTTTCCATCGCACGGTCATCATCCTTTTTCGGGACGCCCTCCACATTCTTCATAAAAACCAACCCGCCCACCTCACCACGCCTCTCCTAAGCCCACGGGAGAGCTGGACGAGGCAAGCCTATAAAGTGTCTCAAAAGGAACTGCCACCCTCTCACATCAGCAGCTTACACCAACACGGGCCCACGCAAATAATCGCGCTCATCTCTATCGTCTCCGACCCTCTTATCTAGGAACGCGTGTTTACATCGCTTCGAGACCAAACAACTAAAAGTACACTCACGATTTTCCGGTGCAAAGGGGAAAGCGGTTGTGCGGATAAAACGATAATCATTCAAGATAAACTGCTAGCCAAAAATTTAATGCACCTGGAGAGGAAGAATATCACGAATTGGGTCGTCCTTAAACCCATATAACGGTTGAGTGAACGAGGTGCGATCTTCGTTTACAAAGAAGCTGTCCTCGGAAGTAATTCACCGATCGTTCATTCATCATCGACTAGCGATACATTACCACAGAGGTCATTTGAAATCATAAACGCGGACCTTGACGATCTATTTTCTGCATGACTTATATACATTATCCAATCGATAAATTCACCAATTTTACAAATTATACTTCCCTTTACGAGGTCTATCGACGAAGTAATTCTCGTTCAAATTTCCCGGTCTTAAATACAGGGATTCATCGCGCATTCGGTTAAATCACATCCATTCCGAAGCATATAAGTCGCCATATGTCAAATAAAGCTCACTGACCGGTGAATAATTCTTAAAGCTAACCATTTTTCTTTCATATAAATGGTCGCTCGATTACCAAAGATAAGAGCCACTTTTTCGCTGAAATTTTAAATTGGTTTAATCACCCGATTTATGGCTAAAGAAATTACTATGATCGCAAATTTCATTGCGATCATAAGCTTCACATCAAAGTAATTCGTTTTATTATTTGAGTATTCGGCGTTAAGACTATCGACGCACTGTGCAATTTTCAATCGAGCAATAGATTTTATTCAAACGATCAGCACGTGCGTCAACCACAAAGTAAAACTGGCAACCTTGAGCACGGGTAATCGAGTATCAACTATTAAACGAACACCTAAATCACGAGGAACCTCCGAGGAACCGCAGCTAAAATCCCAGACTCATACGGAATAAATTCTCAGAATCCGCTAGAATAGATCGAGTATATCTACCCACGACAAATCCGACTTCTTGGCCCATCACGAGAATTCCGCAACACCCTGCGTACGCCCTCCTACGAGCCCCCGATTGCTCCCCTCCGTCACCAACCCCTCCCATTACCTCCTCTTCCGCCTCCTCTCTTTCCCTCGCTCTTCCTTAAATGTTCCCTTCGGCCCGATTCCGAACCGTATCGCCCCCTTAGGTACCATAGCCAACCCTAATCCCCTACGCTACACTCAACTATCGGTGAAAAAAAAACACCCTCGGCGACTCTTTTGGATCTGAATTTCGTACCAATTCTGAAAAATCGAAATTGAGTTGTCAAGCTCATCTCACGGCTAGAATCCAATTGATGATGATAATTACTCCCGTGGCCATTAAATGGTTAACTGTATTAACGTCGCAACTTCGATGCAGCCGTAGCAGTACTATTATGATCGACTGACGATGATTCTCACTGCATTATCGCTAAATATTTTAGAATAAAAGATCTGTTAATTACCACTGAAGACGAAATGAGGCTAAATACGCAGTAAATGAAACCGTAGTATACAAAAAAGAATCCATTCAACAACCTCTACTTATTCCAAAAAATCAATTATGTTTTATAACAACGGCAGCTGAACTAACACCTAAGACATCTACAATTTATCTGAGACGTGTATAAACTTAATAGAACGTTTTTACGGCTATAGTATTTGTTTTCGACATTTTAACGTTCACTAACCACCCTTCTGTACAAAATATAACCATTGGACTACCGTAAATCACATTTCTGTAGTTGAAGTCCATTATCGATTTCAAGCTAATAACCCTTTTGTACCCTGGATATGGTCCAATCTTCATTACAATTGCTTCTAGCTTATAACTTCGCTTTCATAATCACTAACGCGGACCACCTATGGCGACACCACGGACCGTCAGGGGTAAGTGGGCCACAGGTTAACTCATTCGCTGTATCATCTATTCAGACAATTAAATGCTCCGTCACGAGTTTCATTGCCTTAGGATTATATTCGAACTGAAACATTTTTAAATCCTATATTTTTATAGAACCGAGTAATGGTTAAATATGTATTTTCAGATATTTTTATATTTCTAAAACAGCTAAATTTATTACATGAAAATAAATGTAGAATGTAACTTTCGCTAAAACATTTGTGTTATTACGCTTTTCTGAAGAGTAATGTTTTCAGTCTGGTCGGTTTATTTAAATTTAATCAAAATTTGAGTTTCGAGTTCCTAAAAAAATACTAAACTTGGTCCCGGTAAATCGGTTAACTTACAAAGAAATGTAAACGTGAAATATAGCATTCTTTAACTTATGAAAGCCTCACGAAATTTCAGATTATCCATTCAGGCTTTCTGCAATGATGTACGTTGCCAGACAAAAGATAATCTGGTATAAAAAGTAACACCCCAAAAAAGGGGTACATAAAATTTTCGTTTAGTGCGATTCTCAAGGAATGAAAGAAGAAATGGGAATGACGTTTTATCACGAACTTTTTTCTTTAATGAAACTATAAATAAAAAACGCAACCTATACTACCTTCTTATAGAATTATGAAATACAAAGCTGAAATAAAAAGTCAAAGAACGATAACATTTAATATTAAAAGTAAGTTATTTTATACTTCAGATGAACAGTGTCACACATTTGGAAAAACTTGATTTCTGAAAAGAATATTTGACTTTTTAAGATTAACCGTAAAACCTTAAGGTGTGGGTTAACAGAGATAAGTCTAAATTATAGAGATAAGTCTAAATGATTATCTTGATCTTTGGCTCCCAGCCTCGGCTCTTGATCAAAACCAGGGTCGTAAAACACGAAAAAATATTTTGCAAAATACATCATATTTCATAATAAAAAAGGTACTGTTTTCTGTGGTGATTTAGGCGTCTTTAATGCAATGTCACGATTTGGATGTTTATTATATCTATGTATATTTATACACGTATTTATATTTTATCATAAGCCTGAGGATCAGGGGAAACTGTAAGCGAACAGTTTAAGATGGCAGCAAATAAGACTGCGAACCATTAATATAGATTAACATTTATGTGATGTGATTAATTTTCAACAAATATTATTGATTCGGTTCATAATTATCTAACTGTTGAGAACACCACAAGTTTTTTAGCTTTCAAAGCGAGCAACATTGGCCAACGATGAGGAATCTTCGCTGATACGCTTCAAATCTCTTTTACTTACTCATTGATGCGACTGCAGTACTCCATACTACCCGACCAATTCCAGATGTCCACAACTGTCCCTACTAGTATGTACTGTTTATAATTTTGATTCACACACAACGGCAGTGTAAATTAAAGACAGCTTTCATACTTCAATTACGGATCGTAATATAACATAACAAGGAATATCTTCTTTACGTTAACAGGTATTTGGTCGGACTATTATGGTTACCGAAAGTAATACAGTCGAAGCATTACAGATCGCGGTTGCGAGGTTTACCTATAGAGGAAGTCGCACAGCATCGTATTTTCCGTCGTTCAACTATGAGACACGTTAAATAAAATAGCAAATAATACAATTTATTTCACTTAAAGTAAAAAATTTGTGTTTTGACTATTTTTCGATGATGCCCGTGTGTGTGTAACACATTTAAAAATAGAATATATATTGACCTTCAACTAACGACTTGACAAAGAGTAATCGTCAAAATCTAAGTAGCACTAAATCACGAATAACACCGTTTCCAATGCTAAGGGAAGACAGAAATTCTCTTAAAAATTTATCTGGACTAGTAGGGCAGCCACGGATCTCCGATCCTCAATGCGATTTAAATAAATTGAAGGTTTAGTGAAATAATTTTTATTGGATAAATAATGAAATATAAATGAAATGCAAAGTATTAAAATAAAAAAGCATTTTATCTCACCTTAATTTAAAGAGTAAGCGTAAAACCTATAATCCTACCAAATTTCAAGTTTCTAGCACATCTACAGATGTTAACAATAAATTGTACACAAATGCTGACAGACGTCAACGTAAAATTAATATATAGTTAGATTCCTTATACACATATTATCGATACAGATGTTAACAATAAATTGTAAACTAATGCTGACAGTCGTCAACGTACCCATTTTAAAACGTTATAGTATCAATTGAAACAAAATAAAAACAAATTAATTGCACAATTTAAAATGAAACAATTCCTTATAGAATCAACCGAAACAAAATAAAAAACAATTAATTGCACAATTTAAAATAAAACACAATTCGCTGGGAACTTGTTTGTTATACACATGTTATTGACACAGCTAGAAACACTTCCCACACTGTCCCATACGCAGTCAACAGATGCTACGGCTGCATCGAAGTTGCGACGTTAATACAGTTAACCATTTAATGGCCACGGGAGTAATTATCATCATCAATTGGATTCTAGCCGTGAGATGAGCTTGACAACTCAATTTCGATTTTGCAGAATTGGTACGAAATTCAGATCCAAGAGAGCCGCCGAGAAATACGCCGATATAAATTGTACACAAATGTCTACAGACGTCTACGTAAAATTAATATATAGTTAGATAAAGGGGAGAGAGGGGTTGAAGTCGGCTGCACATCGCCCTCGGGTGTAGGAATTCAGCATTCATCCATAGTACTTGGGGGAAACCCTTTTGACGGAATGAAGACTATATATATATCGCAGTATCGCACTCCAGGGCGAGGGTTCTTCGGAAAAGATAAGAAAAATTCACTGCTTAATTTTTCGTCCCACATTCATAGAAATTTCTTCTGGCCATTGAAGTGTACAATAGATTTTCTCTTATTAGAGACAAAGCGATGGCTCCTGGGGTGAAATGGATGAGAAAGAACCATTGCCCTCAAGGTTAGCGAGAGTGGGAGGTGAGGGTGTAGGAAACATTTCCTCTACCTCTACCTCAACGAGGTTGCTCGGTCTGAAACAAGGGCGAGTCATACCTACGTATTTGGGCCTAGGGAGAATGTGTGTACTTTTATTTTCCAACCCTTGAAAGGATAAAATATTTTCATGTCAACATCGACCGTACGTTATTTCGACTCGATTGGGAGTGTATCATAAGGTTTTAACCAACCCTTCCCTTTTTTCCCCAACTTTAACATTTACTAGTTAATTAGTTAACCCATACATTATTTAAAGCCACGGTTGCCTTCAGACAGTTTGCCACCTTGAGACTAAATAAAAATTGCTGCCCTCTGCCCAAGCTTGCAGTTCATGAAACGATTTATGGGTGACCTTTTTGGTTCCTTACACGATGAATGCAAATATTGTATGAGAAAATTTTATTTGGCGGATGATTAAGATAGTTTTATCTTGTCGATAACATCAAGACGTTGAATTTATATTTTCGTTTTCAAATCCATAATGCGTTTCTTGGATCATTGTCTTTAAAAAAATATGTGATTAATTACACAACAAATTCAACTTCTTCAAAAGCGTTTCTTTCTATCAATTACGAATGACATTAAAATATCAAGAAACGACTAATCTTTCAAGCCCACAATTTCACTGTATTCACTAGAGAGAATATTTTTATGACTATGCAAAGAAAGATGACAAACTGATTGGAAAGTGAGCTCTTACAATGTATTCGAGTAAATAATTGAATGTTACTTGTTATTTCCTGCTTTACGCAATATCTGAACAGCTTTTTACCAGAATATATTATGCAAAATATGGAAACCAAATGTAGATTGATTGGATACCAAGGTCAAAACACTACAGTCAACTTAACAAGGAAGAAGAATAATCAGAGAAAATATTCGTTTTCAATTTCATACAAAAAATATAATAGTAGAAATTTAAAAGTCTATGTTTTACATTTAAAAAATACAAAAATATGAATAATAATTTCTTCAT
The DNA here is from genome assembly GCA_036926305.1 of Uropetala carovei. Classification (NCBI taxonomy): domain Eukaryota; kingdom Metazoa; phylum Arthropoda; class Insecta; order Odonata; family Petaluridae; genus Uropetala; species Uropetala carovei. The sequence goes on from JAXCHB010000011.1 coordinate 29,433,482, forward strand.
TTTTGAGAGAACCATTCCGGAACCGTTGCAGATCCATTCCGGAACCATCAATGTTCCGGTTCGGGTTCTGGTTCCGATAAATTTTTCCGTTCCGGTTCCTTCCCAGCTCTGGTATCTAAACCCTAATATACAATTTATCTAAGTGTTGGGAGGCAATACAACAAAACATCCCTAACAATTTTCTATAGCAATTTTGACTTCTGCTATGATCTCGTAGTGTCCCCGGAAAAACATTTATTACAAAAATATATTTCTTAAATGTAAAGTGTGATCTCCAAGGCAAAATGGAAGTAGTATAGCGAAATGATAGGAAAACAATCACATTCTTTACCTCTCTCGAGAGAGAGAGATAAAAAGGACAAATTTCTCGACACTTCAATACAGGGTAGTAAACTATTTATTTTTGTGAAGAGCAACTATGAAATGCAATCACTTTTCCCTCAAAAGCGATCGCCTGGTAGGAAGGCTGAGAAACGTAGTTGCCAGTTGCATTTATCTACCAGGGTGAAAAAGTTATATTTTTTATGAAAGCGGCATTAGGAATGTCTATTTTCCTGCATGTTAGGGCTCATAAAAATGTATTGTAAATATCACCATTGCATTATCACTTGACAACTACTTATAATTATCTAATTCCTATGCCATTTCTTTGAAACGGGCTACACCGTTCTGACGAAGACGACGAGAGAGATTACTACAATCAATAATTTTCTAGTGATAAATTCCCTAATAAAACGAAGCAATGATTTACAACTAAAAGTTTAAAGAGATAAGTATTAAAAATATAAATAAATGGTTTCTCACAGAATGATTTTTCATGGCTCAAAAATTTAAAACACGTTACATTTATCTTTTTTTATCGACATAATTACTATGGATTCGTTGATTCCGAAATGCGTATAAGGCATTTTTTTTAGAAAGGAAGTACCTACTCGTGTGTGGTTTTTGGCTTGTGTGAAATTGTTCGTGTGTGAGCAGAAAAGGGTCCCTGGCGTTGGAGTAAATTCCCCTACTTTCACTTTTAAATAATTGCATGATCATTAGGAGGGTTGTTCACTGATACAGTTAATTAACCATAGGGCTCTTATTTATAGTTTTTCCCTACAACCTAATATGATATTATCTTTCAATGACTTTGCATAAGTTGAACCTATTAGGTCAAGTGATCTGCACGGAAATGCTTGTAGTTGAAACGAAAAGAAGGAATCAACAAACGAGTCTGTTATTCGGCATATTTGTCTACTGTCACCTCATGAAACGCATGTTGTAGTAGAGTAGCAGTGTAAAAGAATATTTTACAAGTAATAGCAATAAGAATTATTTACCCTCCAGTGATCTTGTAATAAGTGGAGACGAAGATGCCACAGTCGGCGAGTCAGTACTCGAAAGTCTCGAAATGGGCGGTGGAATAAAATACGAAAAGTTAGTTGACAGAGCACATTTCGATTTTACGGGATCAAGTCCCATGGATTCATATAATAATAATAATTATATATATATATATATATATATATATATATATATATATATATATATATATATATATATATATATATAGATATAATATTATCAATGGTCGACATAACTGAAGTTGAATCAAACTGTTACACCGCATAGTTTTTTTTAAGCAAACAGAGATTTGCTAAGGAGGGATCTCAACTTCTTTAGTACAATTTGACCATCTTGGAAAGTATACTTCTGCTGTCATTTACCTGCAAGCTATTGTTTAGAAACTAGAAAATTCAATTCACTTCTCAAGCAATGAAATATTTTAAACCCCATTCTTACAAAATTTCGAAATGTATATTACAACGAAGACTGCGAGTGTTCGTATGTACTCGAGTAATTCGATAAGTATAAATCAACTTCGTATTAAGGTCATTTCATTTTCATATTAGCAGTAGTAGTATATTATTGAGGTGCTTCGACAACAAAAGTCATTTCGCACAGTCGACATTCAATGTTGCATCTTTCAAGTTAAATGAGTTAATATAAATCAGTTAAATAAATAATAATAAAAGTAATAAAATAAAGTAAAATGAAAATATTTATTTACATAGCACTTAAAAGTTTCGTTAACCCTAGGAATGTTAAAATAATATCAATCTTTTGAGGATCGCCTGCTAAAATTTCAGAGAGATTGCCTCTGATATTTAGAATTTGACGAGTACGTTTGTATTTAGCGCATTCCGTCAAGAGGTGTCTTACGGTTATATATTTTCCCGTGTATATAGGAATGAGTGCGTCAAATGGCAGTAGCTGATTCTATGTCGGGTGACTGTGACTTCTTCCCGGCGTTTGTTACGTACTGAGGATGGCTATGGAGAAACGCTTGCTTTGATCGCTATCAGTTTGTTGCCTGAAACTGCCTGCGAGGACCTTTGCCATTTTACGTGCAGAATGTTGTTAAAAAGTCGTTTCAGGTCCTGAGATGGTACCATTTTTCTGACTGTATCCTCATTGTTTGGCAGCCGAGTCGGTTTTTTCGTTTCCACCGATTCCTACGTGCCCAGGGACCCACGTTGAGGAGTATATTCACGTCTTTTGCCTTCAGCCTCGATATTAAGGCATGAATTTTCTGCAACGTAAGATGGCAGTGGTACGGATATGAGATGGCTTTCAGTGCACTGACGTATTTCGTACTCCTAGGCTCTGTACCCTCCAATGCCTTCTGAACTGCGATTAGTTCAACGGCGAATATGCTGCAGAGGGGGTTCAATTTGAAAGACTGTTTCATATTAGTTTTAGGTTTTTTTGGAGATATAAAAAAACAACATCAGCAGCGAATAAAGTAGCCCTAGTATTTTAATGCCCAGCAGAAAATCAAAAATTTTTGCTTAAATACATGGTGGGCAACGTTTTTACGTGGGTCGCATTCGTGGATGTGAGTACTTCGTCGAGCCGAATGGGAGTTTACATCGGAACTTATTCAAGATCATAGGTGATTTTAAGAAAGAAAATAAATTCTTGAACGTTTTTAGCGTTAAAATTTCACCATGCAAGTTTTTACGTCAGCAATTGTAACTGAAATATGCAAAATTATTCGTATTAAATATCACAGATCACCTCTTCATCAAAGCTTCGCGGGCCGTAATTTGCATTCCATTGGTTTAAATCGCTCAGTCGAGGGGTTAGATAACAATCCACCATATTAGCGCAACACTTGGTAACTGAGCTGGAGGTATAGAGCTATAAAGTAAATTAACGAAAGAGAGAGAGAGAGAGGGCGATATTCTATAAGTGACCGTATTGTACGTTTTTAAAATAAAAGTTCTGTAGCCACAAAACCATGCAAGATAAACTTAACGGAGAAAAAAATCTGAAAAAAAATTGAATATTAGCGCGATAAAACTTTTTGAAACTAGAGTTCGCTTTACCATGATTTCCATATTTGAAACTTTCAGTATGACAGAGAGATGCAATAGAAAAAAATAAAATAAAATAGTGGGACGTCTAAAATTCGCTGTACAAAGTGAAAACGTATGAGAGGTGTGAACATTAGTAGCTAGATAATATATTACAGTAGGAAATATTTATTAAGGCATATTATCCGCGTTTCGTTGATTAGTTATTATTATTTCAAAAATAAATGATCGTCCTCCTGTTAAATCCGCATGGTGGTTCATGTAACTCTAATTGCCATAGAAGGGTTGAAAAATACCCGATTCGCCTTTCAGCTGAAAGCCGGTCATTTCATTGTTAGCTTACTTTATCTTCTTAGACTATAAAAACATGAGATTTTGAATCTGTATTAGACGGAAAACTGTCAAATATGGAATTTTGTTTTAGAATCCAGTCTTAGAAACCGCTTTTGTATGTATGTATGTATATACCTATACAAAACTCAGAAGCGCGGACGGAAATATTTTCATAGAACAAATACAACTATGAAGTATATTTGTAGAAGATAGTTGAAGACTGTTGAATCTCTCTAATCAGAAATTCTGTTGTCCGGGAACATCCCTGGTTCAGAATGATTCCGGAATTTTTGCAAGTCGATCGCTAAATCTTGCCTCAGCGCTATTACTTATTATTGAATCAAGTGAGCATTGCTGAACTGATATATATATTTTGAACTTATAGTTGGAACTATTTTATCGAGCTATGAAGGTGATTTAATAGTTCATAAATTAAGAGGTGTAATGCATAAATAAAATAATACATCTCTCGATATCAGTTCTCGTAGAGAGACACGAGCGTATCGTTGTTTATCGACCCTGAGTATGCGTAAGTGTAGCTCGATAGGTGGTGTTCCAATCGCGAATTATTGCAAAAGGCAAAAGTTTGTGTTTTAGTTGATTTCTTCCGTCTGTATATTTATTAAATAGCATTTTTCTTAAACTTCTAATAGCTTTCAACTTAGTAATACAATGAATTATCCTGGTGGATGAAATTTTAATCAATTTTATTTTAATCAAAATATTCTCTAGTACAGAACGTAAACTCGAATAAAACTTTCTTCGAGCTTGTTTAACTCGAATAAGAAGTTGTTTGCGATAAAATGGGATTGACGTGTTACGCAGAACATTTCATGTTATGACGCTGGTTTCCATGTCTCTGAAAGTTTGGGAGAAAATTGCTGGGATCCCCCCATCCTCCTGCTCTACAGTATTTCTCGTATCAAGTCTCCTCCGCTGGGTCGATCCCAAATGAATAGCAGATGTTGGGTGATGAAAGGCTGGAGACCCCTGATCTAATATATATATTTCCGAAAGTTTGTTTGTGTATCATTATGCACGCCCAAACTATAAGACATAGAACAACCAAATTTGGTACGGTTCTAACTTACCTTAGTCAAGGTTTGTTCAACCGGGATTAGTCAGTGCTGCCAGTATAGGGGATTAACAGTTATCCATAAGATAACAAATAAAAATTGATTGCTTGACGTGCACACATTTATTCTTTTGCTAATTTAAATTACCTAAAATGAAGATACAAACTCGGGATAAAAACTTGTATTAAGCCGAAAGAATGAACTTTATATTTTTTAAAGACAGAATTCGAATTTAGCGTAAAATATAGTTTTTGATTATTAAAATAGGTTTTTATAGTTTTTAACATTGGAAAATGCTAGATCAATGCTTTTAAATGGGATCTGATCTCGCATGCTATACCGAGCAACGCTCGAAAATATTGCGTTTTTTTATATTTTATGCCTTACTTTATTTACTCAAATATCTGTGTCAAAGAAAAAATTACGGCTTAGTTAGTATGTACAATAACTATACGGTCGTTATATATTATTATTCTATTGTCCAGAACGCCTCCGGTTCCGAGCTTTACGGATTAGATAGATTCACTTGTACAGTTTGGATATCTTGGTAGAAGATATTACGGTAATAAACTATTAATAAATTTATTTTGTTGTATTAAAATTCTCTTTTACCTTGTCATTCATTAACAATTTAAAGACAGAAGCTCTGTAAAGCTAACGATATAATTAGGTATCCGCCATTAAAATATAGTATGTACATTCGCCGAGGATTATACAAGAAAAGTTTAAATGAGCCTTGGACGACAGTGGAAAGGAATAGGGAAGAAATCACCTAAGGTTAGTATAAGGGCGTAAAGGTCCCATGCTGGCCCAACGAGAGAACGGCCATGACTCCTCTTATATCCTCTCCCGTATAAAGTCCCTGACAAGACCGAGATTGTCCGTAACCATCCACCCCGGAATGATCTAGCCCTGCTCCTAAGAGACTACGGACGACATCGCTACTGTCAGTCTGATGGAGAGTGTTTCGGACAGCAGATTGTAATTCATCGTTGTCAGACAGGTCTCCAATTCCTGATGTCCAGCCTATCTCCTTTCTTATATATCAACCCTACCACTTCTCGGCCAACAGAGTGCGTCAGTCGTCCTATCATGAATAGCCCTAACAGCAGATCACAGAATTTCAGGTGAAATTCTTATGTAAGTCCGTATATCCTTCCCTTTCTTAATTCCTCCAGACTGTTATGTTCCGCCTACCGATAGGAGCTTCAAATACTTTCCTGCCGGCTCCTCATGACGCTTCGTATTCTCATAGTTGACTTCATCATCCTCGGTTACTCTCTCGTCTGGTTCGAATATTCCCCACAAGTATTCGCGGATAAAATTGTACAACTTTTCCCCAACATATCTTATCGTCATTAGTGATCTCGGACTCGCTAGATGGAAGTCTTGCAGGACCGCCGTTAGTCAGTATCCCATCCTGCGAGGATCCTTTCCTCCTTCCTCGCGTACACTCCTGAATCTCCTACATCTTGGCAGATTCAGTCTCCCCACTTGCTGTGTCCAGATCCACAGCTAAGGTCTCCATTCCACGTGTGTCGTTCTTCCTCTCTCCTCTTTGTCAGTTTTGGAATCTTATCGCGAACTCTTATAGCTCTAACTTCAGATGATCCCGTAACTGCCTGATGTAATGTGTTTTACTGCTCTCGCCCGATGGTAAAGAAATGAGGTTTTCAATTATTTCCACATACAATTTGTTCTCTTGGAGTCCATACTCGAATTTCCAGCACGACATGATCCCTGCCAGTATTTCTGAGCTGGATAACACGACCTGGGCCGCCATGTGATGCGAAAGCGAATCACGGACTCTTAGAGAGTGAGATAATGGCCGAATATTCTGTTTAGTCTGGCTCATGAGAAATGTGGATTACAACTCACGGACGTGTATCCTGTTTTTTCGATCATAAACTCGCTCCAAACATTGTTTAACTCCTCGTCGGTGACCATTCTCCTTAAAAGAGACGTGGGTGGCGCTCCTCTTCGCTCGAACGATCTGTGGCCGTCGATAGAGTAGTGCTAAAGTCGCCACCGACTAGGTTCCAGTCGAGTTTCCTGCTGCTGACTGCGTAGCGGTCGTAAGATGTTCTTCGAACTTTTCGAGATCTACTGTCTTTGCCGCATATTGAGATACATATAGTCGTATTAAGCGTCGGTTCGTAGGATGAGACTTAGCAACCACTCCTGGGCGTACGGCGACTACTTTCTCGCAATCAGGTCGTTTCTAAGAGAGATTTCAGAGCCAGATTGTTGGTTCTTTGAAGGGTTAAAAAATGAAAGTAGTGTAGTCAGAAGAAGTCCTTAGGAGCGCTTGCGAAGTGTTAGCTTCTTGGTGGAGACATATACTTGGTGCCTATCTTTTCAGGAATAAATCCAGTTCGATGCATATCGCCTCGCTCCTAACCGATCGAGCGTTTAGGGGAGTTACTGAGATTCGTGAAACTCACGTTTCCTGAATTTTCTTTATTAACTGACGATGAAGTCCCTATCCAATTCCTACAGATAGCTCGCTTCGTGAATCTTATGACAGCGGTGAAGATGAGGAATTACAAAGACCTTCAAGAGATGAAGTGATCTCTGCAGTGTCTGTAATTCAGTGCTTTGCAGGTACAACAAGAAGTGGATTCCCTGTTCATTCAGTCCCTAGAGAAAATAGCGCACGGCTGCATAAAACAGACTCAACATAGGCATCAAATAATCGGTGATTTCTTGATTTCTTTCAAAACAACCTCTGAAGATTAGAAAGTTTCATTTATATTTATTCTTGTAAGTGTAGAGTACTACCAAGAATGTTTGCTATTTTTGCGAAGAAAACTATAATGTAAGCACATAAAATATTAACATAATATATGATAACTATTATCTTTTTGGGCTTATGTCGACTAACTGGGACCACATTTTAAACTGACCGCGAAGCTGACCCCTCGACCGTCATTAACTCGCGTTAGAAGCCCACACCTCGAGACCCATCCTCAAATCCGAGCTCAGGTGTCTTCACCCTCTCACCAGGGGGGCATTAGCCGACCACGTCTTTTGCAATAAAATTTAAACTATTTTATGTTGTTAACTTAGTGCGATTGTGACTCAAGCAACATATTCGGGTGAATGCACTGATCAAGGGCGTCTTTTTAACGGTATTCTACGATAAATAATAACATATTTACGCTCACATCTAATCTTTACGCCATGGAATACCAACCTCTTAAGAGTTTTCGGACGGGATTGTAATGAAAGCAGACATTCGCGAGACGGTGCGGAGGGTGTAACGCTTGGTTGTTATATGGTGTTAGATGGAAGAAAAGGGAAACCGCTCATAACTAAAAAGCTTTACAACATTTTTCGATCAAACTTTCAGGAATCACTTACTATTCAACTTTTCAATTTGAAACTGCTCGCCGTGTACATAGTAATTCTGGGTTTGACTTCAGGAGCATATCTTTTCTCCATTTGAATAACATGGGCAGAGCTGAAACGAAGCGATTTTCTTTAGCATTTTCAAATATCTGAAAAATGAGATTTCGACGCGGTGTTTTCACAGTTATGCCGAAAAAAGTATGGAAATGAATTTCCATATCATAGAAATTCAAATCTCATTCGAAAAAATCCAAAAATTAGGTTTAATTAATATTTTTCGTGATTTTTTACGAATTTATTCAATTCGTCGTGATAAAATTGTGATAAAATCGTTTTTTATATGTCCATGACTATTATTACTCTCTGGAACCTTTGATTATGTGGATTTTATATTCTTTTTGCGTTTTAGTGTACATAAAATTTGGTGTCATTAATTTTTACTAGCTGTACCCGTGCGAATAATTCGCACATAAAGAGAAACAAAATGTTTAAGAAACAAAACTTTATTTAGATATTTTTGTTATTTTTTAGATTACTTCTTTAAATACAATATTTGATGTTATCAATTTATCATTCTGTATAAGTTGTCGAGGTCCTTCAATAATGGTAATAGCGACGTTCTTAAATGACGAAACTCGGGAAAAGGCTACATAAAGCTGACCATGGGAAAAAACGGGCAATTTTAGGTATATTCCAACACGTTTAAGCGTCTGTCCTTGAGCCTTATTGATTGTCGTAGCAAATGCGATTTTGATCGGAAATTGTCTTCTACACAGTTTGAAGGGAATGGTAGGACCTGATGGACATAACTGAATCCTGGGTATGAGAAAAGTCTTTCCAGTGCCAATAACTTCCGCTGCTATACAGTGCCCGTGCAAGCCTTTTACGATCATTCGCGTTCCGTTAACTAATCCTTTACTGTAGTTTAAATTTCTGATCAACATTACAATAGTGTTAATTTTCAGATGTAGTCTAATGCGGTGGTAAACCGGATGGTGATAAACTGTTCAAAAACTCGACAGGGTATAGCTGTTCGTCCGACTGATCTTCGCAATCTACAGTGTCCACACTAAAGTAAGTTTTGGAGTCGTCTTGGATTAAAGTATTCACGATACGATCATTTATTTCTGTTCTTTCGATTCCCTTTTTCTGCGTTCGCGACCTCTTCTAATCTTTTCCAATCGTTTTTATTTTTTTATTCTTTCTTTTCCCGCTTGGGTGGCATTGCTATCTTAAAGAATTAATTAATAAAAAGCAAGTAGTTAAATTAATAATAATTGATATTCATAGCATGTTAATATTCCATTAAAGATCGTACTCACTAAGGCTTCACGCCAAAGATTTTGATCTAATCAGCATAATCTCAAAGCTCAACAGAATCTGAGTTAGTTGTTAACAAACAAAACATTTGAAAGTTCGGGGTAATTAAAATGTTAAAACAATCATTTGAAACGGGTTAAGTTAGAGAAAAAGGCATTCGCATCAATGCCGATCATTTATTTCCACCAAATCAACCAAATCTCAAGAGCTCAACAATACCAGCGTTTGTTGTTAGCGACGCATAAATAATACACAAAAAATGTGAAATTTCGGAGTACTAAAAATGTTAAAAACAATCTTTGAGACGGGTTAAGTTAAAAAAATGGACATTCTCGTCAACGCCAAAGCATAAGCTTTCTGAAACTGCCTTTTTTGAAAAAATCCATTCGGTATTTCAGCAGATCATGATAGCGCAAAGAGACATTACTGTAATAATATATAGGATTTTATTTTAACGTAATACTCAATTCACGCCTACCCATCATATTTCACGGGAAATTACGCTAGTCACTTATAATAATAGACAATTTTTTGTTGGTTGGTTGGTGATCATAGAAAAATGCGATTAACTAGATAAAAGCGTTACACCCTCCGCACCGTCTCGCAAATGACTGCTTTATTACACTCCCGTCCGAAAACTCTTAAGAGGTTGGTATTCCATGGCGTAAAGATTAGATGTGAGCGTAAATATGTTATTATTTATCGTAGAATTCCGTTAAAAAGACGCTCTTGATCAGCGCATTCACCCGAATATGTTGCTTGAGTCACAATCGCACTAAGTTAACAACATAAAATAGTTTAAATTTTATTGCAAAATACGTGGTCGGCTAATGTCCCCCTGGTGACAGGGTGAGGGCACCTGAGCTCGGATTTGAGGATGGATCTCGAGGTGTGGGCTTCTAACGCGAGTTAATGACGGTCGAGGGGTCAGCTTCGCGGTCAGTTTAAAATGTGGTCCCAGTTAGTCGACACAAGCCGAGTTCGTATTAATACAAGTATATTGATTTCCAGCATTTTTCAAGAACTATGAGGATGACGTTACATCTAGCCCCTTGTTCTAAGAGGACAATTTGGAAAATTGGTAAAAGACGCGATGGGCATAACTGCATTGCGGAAATTTAATAATTTGTGGGAAAAAAATCACGTGTATGTCCTTTTTTTTTTATCTTTTACCGTTTTTTTTCCAAAGTTCTATGAATAGAGAAGAATCCAAGAACATAAGCCCTCACGGCGGCCGCGGACTGCATGGGCGACCATAACAGTTTGTACGGCCAATGCTCCCTGATTAAAACAAACAATATTCCACAACTGAATAGTAAAATATATATATTTTTGAGTTTGTGACATAGATCCCTTTCTTAGTGGCTAAATATTCCCAAGGTTTCAACCAAAAAAATTACTGTTACTAATCTCATCCCAGCAACGTGAATAGCAATCGATATTGGAGGGAATAGGAAAGGCCGGGCTTAATTTGCAAGCCTTCAAAAGAATATCGGATTTCGCCTCAGGCTGTGAATCCTATCCAGCCGTCTCCCACAGTCTGCTCGGTCCAGCACTGATCACCATCTTGCTGGGTTCTTGATTTAAATTCCCAAATTTAGCAAACGAAATTAAAGAATTTTTACTTTCAAGCAGGCATTTAAATAATGAGTCAACCCAGAAGCTGGTTGGAGTGGTGATTCAATTACCCTGGCTATGATTAGATCTTTTGGATTTTAGGCTTATAATTTGCTGTGATTAAGGGTATCTGTACATTCCGACATCGCTTAACACAATTTACATCATATACCCACTCTTTGTATTATACATCTACAATTATTACTGCAATAAGTGCTCTCGAGAGAGTAATACTGGTGCACATTGAAAGTGACAGTCTTCTGCTTCATTTCTCAATATCCGAAAAAAGTGATGATCTCCCGAATGTTTAACGTTAGTTCAGAGCTCCATTTGAAACTGGCTCCTAAGAGTATTATACAATCCATTTCAAATACCAATCGTCCTTCTAATGGATGAGACGGTCATAGAGAGACAAAGAGTTACGAAACAATAAAAAAGGTTTAGTAATGACGGAATTTATGTTAATTTAAATTTTAAATTGAGTTTTATATGATTCATATCAAAAGCATAAGCTTAAAAGTTTTAGGATGTTCTGACAAGCGGAGCGTCATATGTTTAGAAATTATTTGTTATGCTCCCTTTTAATCTGAATTTGCTACACATGTGGATTACAGGACAATACTCAAAAATAAAAAACAAAATTTTAAATACCAACCATAGAACTTGATAATTTCTAATCATCGATTTACTTTTGCTCTATAAACATGTTATACTTTCTATAGAAAATATTTTGAGCGCTATGAATAAATGATAAATGATTTCAGATGGACTTTACTAGTTACCTAGATATCCAAAGTTAACAGTTACGTCGTCACCCTAGGCACAGATAAAAAAAGCTAGTTACCAGCTTTTAGTGTGATGGCCTAGTCTTCAATAAGCAATGAAGGTATATTGTTTATAAACACATTGATTTCACGGTATTTTTATACTTATTTAAAATAGACTTTTGTGTTCCTGAGCGTAATTTTTACTGCAACGGAACTTTTAAGGTGGCATATTAAACAAGAGAGAGACTGGTATCTTTCTACAGCCTACTAGGGTTAAAAATACAGAAAAGTTGAAGAAAAAGGAATAAGCAAGCTGATACCTTATGATAGAACGAGTCAAAATTACGCGCCTATTCACCCGAGTTCCCATTGATGGGAAGTTCGGCCCGCAGTGTAACACTAAAAGTATTCAATTGACTCCAAGTTGCTTAGTTAATTGAGAGCTCTGTTCCAAATTACTACAGATAGTTATGAATGAACATGTTTCTGGGTATCGTTGTGAATAGCGAATAGAAGAATTTTCTACAATTAAACGCAGGCTTCACAAGTCATTGATGGGGCACTTGGTGTGAGTGCAATCTCGAGTTTCTTTTAGTATACGTCAGTGAGGTCTTTCACCTCCTTCGAACTGATATAAATTCACCTCAAACAAAAACAAAGAAATTGAAATCTCAATAGGCATACGTACTTCAAGTAAAAAATTGTTGGTACAAACACCGAGCTAGGGTTTATGTTTTTCCTCACTCAACTAATAGCCATGGAAGGCTGTCACTTTTAAGTAAACTTCTCCGCAAATAAATATCTTAGTTATCGATTTGAAAATTTCGGCAAAACGAATTTTAGCAGGAGACAAGGAGGCACTTTGCCAAAAAAAATCGCTTATTCCAATCGCCATAGCGATTTAATAATTCTAGTAACGTACCGAATGGAATCTCACCCATAATCATATGGCTACAAGAAATTATTCAGGAAGAAAATACTCCAATTGGAAAATAAAATAGAAATATGTGTTACAGCCATTCAAAGGTGTCAATGAGCACACGCTGGTCGATAAATAATTTTAGTCGGTAATCCCGTTCCCTAAAAAAACAAATATACTCGAAATTGAACTCGACTTTATCGACTGTCAAAAGCATAATTCATCACAAATAGTCACGACCAATATATCTCTGAAAAAATCTTATTAAAAAACTAAATTATGTAGTATAATTAGTAAAGCTATGTATTTATGATGAAAATGTAATATTTTTGCATTAAAACTTCATTAGCAATTAAAACTACAGCACGGCGGCCCACGCGGTAGTAGGTACGCCGACATAGGTGCTGTAATTGTTTTAAAGCTAAATTAAACTTTAGCTGTAAACAGTTTCAGAGTTAATATATGAAAAAAATTAAGAGCAATATAGTATAGGTGCGCGTTCCGGACCACCTGGTCGTCGCCCACAGACTACATTGTAATGTATTTCTCGACTTACGCGTATTAGTTATACACGTTTTCGCTTGTAGGCGATTCTTATTTTCACGAACACTTCTCGATATACGCTTAACGCGAATCACCCCACGAGTGGACCATGCGGTTTGGATTTTGGAATGGGTTGAAATTTTCTCAGCGAGAAAAATTAACTTAATTCTTTAACACATACAAACGTCTAAGTTCCGAGTTCATAGTTAATTCTAACGTATTTTAAAATGATGGTAAAAAGTGGTTTCCGTAACGCGAAGAGAGATTGGAAGCTGGAGTCGAACTTATAAGAAACGTTTTAGCCTAATCTACATCTACATCTACATGATACCCTGCAAATCACCAGACTGGTGGGTGGCAGGGGGTGCAGCACACCAAAACCTACCTATATAATAACGTCCCTCGTGGGAATCACCCTCCTGTTATGATCCCGTATGGTCCTTGGGAAAAACGAGCTCTGATATCGCTCGGTCCTACAGTCGATCTCTCGTATTTTACTCTCGTGATCGTGCCTTCCCATGTACGTAGGTGCCTCTAATATTCCTGAGACCTCCTCTAAGAGAACTTCCGACCTAAATTTCTCCAGATGCCTTAACCTAGCGCTAATTCTGCGATCCTCTAGCGATATCCATTTCAACTCCTTCAAGAGTGATGTGACGCTTAATTTTTGCTCATATTTTTGCTTTACGAATCTGGCTGCTCTGCGTTGGATTCTTTCTAACACAAGTATTTGTCCCTAATATCCGTGTTAAGTCTCCCCACGTCAAAATAACATATTTGAAGGATGTCGAATAAACAGCTTAGGATCCTCAAATTCTCGAAATCGAATATTTATGACGTCGTCGCGTTAGGGAACAAAAAATCTTTTTAGTAGATCGAGGGAAGAGTTATATACAAATTTTAATAATTTTCCACTATATTGTAATAATATTCTAATTTTAAAATGTCCATAAAACACCCATTAAAACAAGTTTATCCGAAGAATGCATCTGATGAAGAATGTAACTAATCCTTATTCTGATGTTTTCAATGGGGAAATTATTTTATGCGTTTCTACATAGGGTGATGATTTCCTGGAACGAGACATTGCGAAAAATAGTGGTTCGTAAATATTTAACAGTATCGATTAATAATGCATCTAGTTCATCGATTTTATAGATTAAATCTAAAGTTTGATTATTTTTTCCAAAAACTGAAAAAGTAATATATATATATATTTTACAGCTTTCTGCCTTTCCACAGCCCTTACTCTCATTCTCCGGAGACTGATGACCACCCTGACCGTTCACACCGTTGTTGTCTGCTTAGACAGACAAACGACTTTATTTAGGGCGAAACTGAGACTGTGAAGTCCCTTCTTACATTTAACCCTTTAAAATGCTACAAAAAACAGAAGACATCGTTGACGTATACGAAGAACGGACCTAATGCACATCCCAGTGGAACATAAGGCGCAACTTGAAGATATATGAGCATTTTCTTACTTGTTAGATAATTAGAGAGTCTCTTACCCAACTCAACACATTTTTGTAAATCAAGTATTTCCCTAGTTTAGGAATTAATGCATGGTGAAACATCTAGTCAAAGATTTCTTAAAATTAATAACACGGCGTCAACCTGAATTTTGTTCTCTTCGCATGGCAATAAATCGTTACCAAACAGGTCGTGATCTACGAAACCCCATCCCCCCCTCCCCTAAATCTGAGCTGGCATTCAATCAGCTAAGATCAAATATATCAAGAGCGCATAATACAGCTGAAATAATATGCTTGAATAATTTACATTATACTGACGTTAACGAAATCGAATTAAACCATTCTGGGATCTACTAGTTGGCTCTTTTACGGATGTGTTATTTGTAACCGATTCCGAATGGAACGTTGATGATGCAATTGACTTTGATGGTGATGACATTGGTCATGATCATAAGAACCGAAAAATCTAAATAAATAATTTTGTGTAAACCACGAGGAAGAAGCTTACATAAATGGTAGTGGGAGTTCAAATCATAGTAACTAAACTTAAAAAAATGAACTTATTGCTTGCTGAATTTTCATTTCCTTGATTGATTTGATTCGATTGGCGACGTTAGGACGACATGAGCCTCTCGTCCAACTAACCTCGGATGACGTCATAATAACAATATAATTTCAAAACAAATTTAATTACAATTAAAACAAAACAAGAATAATTACCTCCAATGATTATTTTAGAGAGTATGTGGCGAGACAAACATTTCAACCACAATTTGTTGTATTTTTTTAGCAAAAATTAAAATTTGTTTCGAACAGCCTCTATTGTATAATCACACCGTAAATATATAAGATAAGACAAAAAATTTTAATCCTTTAAAATGCAGTTGTAAATAGAAGAAATAATTGTGTGACTAAATTACTCCACTCCGTAGGTAACGTTAGAAATAACACTTCCGTATTTTAAGGGTTAAATACTGGAAAGAAGAAATGCAATTTGAATTCCAAACTCGATAACAGGGGACATAGTAGCTAGTAGCTCATTCAAAAATGATAGAGTTATTTAAAGATACCGTAGAGGAAGTACTTGGTAACGCAGAAGTCAATCCCGTTAACAGGATATCTGAAAAAAGTCTATAGAATAAGAAAAGAAAGAAAATAACAATAAAATGGTCGATTTCGCAGAATCGATTAACAGAAAAACCATCCATTTAATCACGAGTTCATCGATAAAATAATTAAAGAGAGAATCTATAAAATAGGAAAGAGTGTAAGAGAGACGGCAGATGGTGGAATAGCTTTTGATTACCAATAATAGGAAACTAATATTAAAACGAGTAAATTAATTCTACACCGAAGTGGACGAAGATCTTATAATCGAAACTAAACAGATAACTAGAAATGAAACTCACCGATGAAGTCTCAGAAAATGAGAGGCGAGACATGAAATTAAGAAAGTGAACCACTGAAAAGAGGTTACATTTGATGGAATCGCATCAGAAATATCCGATGCGACAGGAAAATATATGGATCCTCGTCAAGATTTTTACGCCAGGCCTAAGCAAGAAGAAAATGCTGACGTCGTGAAAACACTCATATATCATAACTTGCACAAATACTGTAGCAACAAAGATTTGGATATCTACTGCCCAATCAGCGTTCCCCTAAAGGTCTTCAAACACAACCATTAAAATATCACCGACCTCGCTCAGCCCAAAAAACATGCTGTGCTTCGCAACGGGTACAATACGACGGACCATATCTGTTTAATGCGAGATATTATCAAACGTACTATAGTGTATGAATTACTCTGTGTTTTATCGACTAAGAAAATATACTCCACTCCAACCGAACGTAGTCCGTAAAATTCACTGGCGAAACAGGGAAGAAGGTAAAAAGGTAAATCAAATCAAGATAATATACAACAGCGATTTTCAACCGGGGGATCGCGAACCAAAAGTGGTTCGCGTAAACGTTAAAGTGGTTCGCAGCTCTAAAGATAAAAACAATGAAGCCTTATCCGTCGTGGGTAAATGTTTGTTCGATAAATTTTGGTTTATTAATATCCAACCTTGTCAAAGGGTGCAATTAAATACATACTTATTACCATTTTGTACCATATATTTGTGTAAAAAGGGATTTTAGGTGTACACTCGAATAAATAATTAGTATAGAAATACGCTTGAAGTTGACGCAGATTTAACTGTAGCCATATCAATTATTTTTCTAGATTAAAAAAAAAGTGTGATGACAAACGAGCCCAAGTATCTCATTAATAATAAATTCAGAAATGGAATTAAGTCAAATTTTCTTTCGTATATATTTTTTGTTTCGAAAATGAATGTGTATTTACTTTTGTTTTGTTTTACAAAGAATTTATTTGTAGTCATAATTATTTTAAAATAAAAGTTAGGATAATTGATCAACTTTTGTGTACTTTTATGGTTCGCCAAAGAAAAAAATTGGAAAACTGGTTCGTCAGTTGAAAAACGTTGAAAAACACTGATATACAACAACGGTGAGAAGCCATGACTCACATGATTACAAAACTACAAGGGTGACAGAAAGGTAAAATGATAAAGGGATAATATGTTATTCGATGTCACACGAGATAGCACGATTACAAGCATTAATTAAATAACTTTTCACTTAACTTTATTACACCGATATTGCGAACAACGTTTCAAACCCCAAAGAATGTCGAAAACGGCTGGATATATATTTTAATCATTCTTTCCTATTCATAAAGATCGACACCAAAAGAGGTTACGGGCGATCATTATGTGAAATAACGGCTCGAGTTCGATTCCAGGACAGTTTCGTTCCTCCATTTGAATAACATAGGAATGGATACAGCATTCTTTTCCATCGCATTTCAAAGTTAATTCCAATCGTCGTGAAAAGGCGAGATTTGAACCATAGAACGTCTAAAAGAAAAGGCTTTCTTTTTAAAATCGAAAATTTTCGTACAGGCACCAAATCTATCCATGTTTTTATTTTTAAAATGTAAATTATAGGTATTTATCGGTGAAAATCTTTCGTCCTCAAGGGAAACCACGTTGTTGCAGATTTCGCGGAATTACGTAAATTGACGCGGGTTATACTTCCGTTACGAATTTTATGATGTTAAGTAGATTAAGGTTCAATGTATAAAAATTCCTGAATTATTATTTACGCATGATTTATCAAAATTATTACTATTAACGAATAAAATTAAAAAATGTTTTTCGACCTAACTTCATTCCCAACAAATTCAGATGAATTAAAATTTTTAAAATGAACATTAGGACACACCTGATGAATTTTAATTAAACTCGAGAAGTTGCTCGATTTTAATGATGCCACGTATGATAATGATAACAGTATGAAACAAATGAATTTAAAAGTTTGTAAAATATTTATATCAGTATATCGCTGCTGATCTAATTAGATTTTTTAAACTTAAACAACTTTCTTAATATAATATTCAAATAAAGGACAAATAAAATTTTAGAACACATTTGATAAATTTTAATTGAACTCGAAAAGTGGCTAGACTATCTATAAATTAATCGAGTATCTATTGTTTTAATTATACAGACAGAAATGCCTTCATCGATAATTGCCACATTCTCGAGCACGGAGAGAATTCCAATTTAGATACTAGACATTTCACGAACTTAGAATAACATACGTCCTCCGTTAAAAAAGAACGGAGAATGACGATAAAAGAAAAGGGAAGAAGAGAAATTTTTCTTTGAATTTTTAGTGTACGCGAGATTCCCTAGAGGGTTATTTATACGAAAAATGTCTCGTACGAGGAAGATCTTATGATCTGGGATATCAATGGCAACTAAACAGAGTAATCAGGTAGTGGCATGGATTAATTTTGATACCTGGTCTGTATGTGGGGTGCAAGCCAGAAAGTCATAAATTTACAAGCTCTTATTTCAGGGAGCTAAAAGCATTATATGAGGCTGCTATTGACCGTATATTCTACGGAATATTTTCAAAATTTCAGAAGAAATGAATGACCCTATAAAAATGCTAACTACCTATAAATTCCTAAACGGAATTTCCTTTTTTTATTCTCTGTTATAACCGCGAGAAAGGTCTGTTACACTGAGTGGTCGGTGTTTCATAATCACCTCTCTCAATTGTTTATTATAATATAGTAATCAGGCTAATGTGAGGGATGTAGAACGTAAGCTCCACTTAATATGTCTTGATACATTTTTAACGCAGGTTAATTAATACTTAAAACGTTTAAATTTCAGTGATGCACGATTTCCTACTAGAAGAATCTGAAGTTAATTTGGTATGAATAAAACATCCAAGTGCCATCCGGAGAAAAGTTTGTGCAACGTCGTGATAGCGACGGCCTTTCGATTTCTAGAAGAGGGGAGCCTATAATAATCAATTTGCCTAACAACATAAAATCTCTGAATTTTTAGATACATATATGTGTTTGGTTCAAAACTTGGAAGTGCTCGCTGCGTATGCTTTTGTTCCATAATAACAACAGGAATCGATACAAGACGTTAAGTTTGCATTTTGTTTGAAATTCACATACGAACTACTCATAACTGATGCAAAGGTAGAGTTCAAATAAACAAGTTTTGAAGAGCGAGATCATTTAAACCCGTATTGAATAACCCTAGGTTAAATGAAAAACGTGCTTATTTGTCAGTGTTCAACTATGATAAATGTCATTATCGTGAAAACTAGTACACTGCTCCCGAGCGTGAACTCACCGTCTGAATTATTACATTTTAGAGTAAGCCTTCAACTTTCGCGATTTCTATAAACGATATTTTTCGGCATATTTATTTTTATTCTTAAGCACGCGAATAGAAATTTTTATGAGGAATGTGCATGAAGCACAAGGTGACGTCATCTGACGAAGAGATTATCCGGAAAGCTTCTATTTATTTGGTTTTTAGTGTTAACGAATCGAAAAGTCCGATCAAAATAAAGGGAAAAGATATCGTCTTCTTCTTCATCATCGTCACTCCACCTTCAAGATTACATTAAGTACATTTGTAATTTGAATTAATATAATGTTAGTTATTTTTTTTTATTAATTTTATACGGTTCGGTTTAAAATATATATTAAAGAATTATTTTATTACTCAGCGTACTTATTGATGATAAATTATAGTGTTGAAGCCAAGGAAAATACTCCCCATGACTAAATTTAGCGATCTCCGGGGATTATTCGCGAACTACATTATTCGCGACCTCGCGTGGAACGTGTCACTCGCGAATAACGAGGTATTACTGATCTGCAATTGTCGGTAAATTCATTGGAAATGAGAAATACTTGTGTAATCATTTACAGACCAACAATTCACTCACTAAACCTACTCGCGAACTGTTTGTTATTTTTAAAACGACTTTTACGTTACAAAATACCTCGCGACCTCATAGTTGTTAAATTATGACTGGCTCCATCAAACCTTCTGAGACTTTAAACGCGGCTCGCCGAGGTACTAATTCTAATGCAGCCCGCCATCGGAAAAAGTTTGCACAATCCTTCCCTAAGGATGCGCGAGCTTTCCCAACCCTCCATCCCTCTCACCATCAACCATAATGCCCATGGTAAATACTCTCCCTCTTTTTGCGAAGCATCTGCCGGTATAGCGTATTAATTTTTTTTAATGAAACGATATTGAAATTTTAAATCCCGCAATTTAATATACATAACAAGTTAATGGAATAAACCGAGATTTAAAATACGTCGATATGAACGTATGTTTAGTTAAGTGCTTATGTAAAGCGTAAGTTCTGTTTGACGGATGAAGTTCAAATCACAATACGGCCATTTACTTTAATAAGGATCGCACATACTTAATTTATTCAAAACCCGTGAAGCGGTTCAAAAGACGAAAGTCGTGACAGACCGACGAATAGACGAGACGTGCCCATAAGGCATTCCACTAAATCGCTTTGCTGGTAAAGAACGCCTAAAATCAATTATTCAAACAATATGTACGCAATTTTTAAATAAATAAAGTGAACCCGATGGAAAACCTGGATAATTCATGTGTATGTGGAAGAAAAAGCCTTCTTCATCTTATTATGATACGGATTTGAAGTGACGTAAATTCTGCGCTTATTACGACGGCCGACCGTTAAGGAACGTATACACACGAGCAAATGTTGCGACGGGCGTCTTTTAAAGTTAATTGACTGCTTAAAGTTGTTTTGATGATGATTAATTGTTAAACAAGTATAATTTTATGAGTTGTATTACAACATTAACCGCGCCACTTGTACAGTGAAATATCGCATCTACCGCTTCGTGGGGTCTACTTTCTTCCGCGCTAATCCGTGAGTAGTCGAAACGCTTAGACCGCGAACGACAAAGCTGTGCCATAGAAAATTGGCCGCGAATGCGCGAAAGGCAAGGTCCTACAGTATTTCGTCAAATATGAGTACGCAAAATGCTGTGATGGCGGACATGATCGTATTCAACTTGCAATGCCGATCGCCTAAGTTCCAGT
Organism: Uropetala carovei; assembly: GCA_036926305.1. Lineage (NCBI taxonomy): Eukaryota > Metazoa > Arthropoda > Insecta > Odonata > Petaluridae > Uropetala > Uropetala carovei. The sequence goes on from JAXCHB010000011.1 coordinate 29,454,730, forward strand.
TGCGAATAATAATAATTCAGTTCTCGAGACAATGGAGAGAGCGCTTTGTGTATGGACTGAGGATCAAGCTCGAAGAAAAGTGTCTCTCAATGGATCTGTGATAAGGAGGAAGGACAAGCGTGTCTACAATCATCTCCGTCAAGCCTATGGTGTTTAAGAGACCAGTTTTACCGCGTCTACTGCCAGTTTCCAAGTCAGCAAAAGCCGATTTGGAAATTTTAAAAGGCACCTACATTATATAAAACTAGCGAGGGAAGCAAAATCGGCTGGCCATATTGGTGCAAAGAATAACCTGCCGCAGCTAAGAAAATTACAGGTAAGTAGAGATATAGGCCTGAACAGGTATTTAATGCTGAAGAAACAGAAGTTTTGAAAGAGGATGCCGTCTCGCGCCTTTATTTATAAGCAGGAAAGATCTGCTGCGGGGTTCGAAAGTGACTAAGAACCGTCTTACCCTCCTCGTTCGTGGGTAGTGAAAATGATGGATTCGATTGTGACATGTGAACCAGAACACACCACGACGTAAAAAATTGGAATCGGGAAAACGGAAATATTTTATAATGTGAGACGAGATTTTATTTAAATTTTGAAATACCAACGCAAATGATAACGAATTTTGACATTTAATTTGTCGGTTTGAACGCAGCTAGTATTTCAAATGTAATTATGAACTTGAAATTTGAATTAAAGATTTGTGTACAAACGTTGGCTGGTGTGTTTGTGCGTATCGGTTGAGATCGCTCTATGGATCTATATAAGCATTAGATGGAATTCATATAGGAGTTTAATGTGAATATTTTCATATTATGAACGAGTCAAGCAAGGACTGATTCGCAGTCTTCTAAATAGGAGGAAAATCGCAATTTTTCACGCGCAGGTGCTTTTATATTTTCAATTTGGACTGTTTGCAACTTCTTGACCAATGAAAATCATTCAAGAACTTTTTATTGCTGTAAATTCGCTCATTCTCAAAACTTAGTTTAATTTTTAAATAAAACTGAAAATTACCTACTTTACAAATATTTTTTCTAAAACCCTAATTTTATATTTAAAGACATTTACCGGCTACGAAATAACGAAGGTCTATTTAAGATACGTTAAAATCGATGGGTGCGTTCTAATGACTGACAACCACCTGTATCTTTCTAGGATGGTGACGTGGATGACACAAAGCGGTGATAATTTCAATAATAATGCTAATAACACTGAAGCTTTCCAACTCTTAAACTACGTAGATATGTACCGGTATCAGTTACTCGTTCTCTCTCTCTCTCAATCAAAGGAAAAGGCGCCTTCTACAGAGCCTGTGTGTCTCGTGGCGGCTTTTTCTTTATTACGTATGACGGAAATACGTATTCCTCTCATATGCTTTTCTCGAAAATCTGCTGAATCGGCGTGAAATTTACTCTCACCTTTGGCCCATTCCGCGTTCGAGCTCTGCATATCCCGGCGTATAAGTCGACCTCGTTTTTTGCATCAAAATACAGGTTTAGGCATGCCGCGTAAATCGTCTATTAATAATAAAATGTTTTCATGAATTTTTTAAAAAACAAAGTCAAGGTCCAATACGATTAAAGTTTTATAAAAACAGCAGCAACTATCTTAATAATTAATAGTAAAAGCCGGGATCCTATATGATAATATTTTTCAACAAAACGATGAGTCGCTGATTTGATGAGCGAGAAATTTCTATTTGGAACTAGCAAAAATTTCCCTTATATTCTCAAACTATTGCGTACATGTAATAATATCTACAGCGATTTCTAATAAAATTAGTGTACACCTAAACCCTCATAAAATACCCGTCGAATGGAAGAATGAAATTCTTTACTTATTTCTTTAAGAAAACATAAAAAACAGCCAATGCTCATCTGGTTGAATAAAACTCGATAAATGTTAAACAAAATTAAACTACAAATAAAATCAACAAACATCGGTAGAAATAAAACCCCAAGAGAGGAAAGAGAGTAACTACTATTCATATTGGAAGTATAAGAGCGGTAGGATGAGAAGATAACCACACTGTGGTTCATGAATTAGCGATGAAATGAATGCAGTGAAAAATAGATCTTTGGGATGAAAAGAGATGGAATTGAGGCTAGTGAAGATGATTTGAATTGTATGGCGAAGAGGCACATGACGAGAGGAATGTGACAGCATGTCGTTGGAACGGTTGAGCCCATTCAAAATGGAGTGAAGAAATTTTAAGTAAAGTAATATTTTCCGTCTGAAAGAATTCGATTATCGGAGGAAATTCAAAGGGCGGGAATATGGTGACAAGAGTATGGATTGATAGGAAAAAATCTGATGTGGCCAACACATGACTTTCTCCATATTTGGGGTATAGATATTTAAATTATTATGAATAATATTACGAGGCAAAATTATTATTTCGTATCGTAAAAGAAGACACGTCCTTGTTGCCGTAAATTACGTATATTTTGAATGTTTACAGAATTCACCGCTACATGGTGTTGGCGCTGTATACTGGTATTAAGATAAAGCGAAATATATCCGAAATGAATGGTTCTACGAAAATTAATTTCAAACAAAACTTGGAGGAAATATTATTCTCTACAACTTTGATCCTTACGAAGATTACCAATAACGATGTTTTTAAGGAGATATTTAACGGAAACCGAAAAACCGGTTATTTATAAATAACTCCTAAACAATAACTCCTATAGAAAATTGTTTCAAATGAAAAATGTAGGAAATTACATTCTCTATAACCGATGTATAGAAATGTATATACAATAATGATGTTTTAACGAAGAAATATCGCAAAAACCGAATCGGGTTTCGAATAAACCTCGACTTCCGGTTATCCGTTATTGTCCAAAAACTAATCAGTTCTTTGTGCTCATGTTAGAGTGTTATATATGAAGTTTGGTAACGATATGGCATGTACTTTTTGAGTTAGAGCGCCCACAATAACATACACACACACACAGACATCATTCCGAAAATAGTCTAAACGTGGTCTAGGGACCTCAAAACATGTATTTCCGTTGAAATCTCGAAGTCGATTTTTTTCATGAATACAATACTTTCCCATTACTACGCATGGAGAAAGTAAAAACGGAAGGGGCAGTATAGGATTTGAGGTTGGAAGGTGATGCTGAAGACCAGAAGGGCAAAACGTAGTAGGAGAACACAACCGGTAAAGACGCACTTCAGTAAACCTCTAGAGCAGGGGTCCGCAGACTGGTTCTCGCGAGAACCGCGCTCTTTAGCAGTATTACCGTGCCCTTCTACTATGCTGAAAATCATTTCTCCTGGCGTCATTAATTTCATTTTTTTCGCATGTTTTATTTCTAAACGTGAGACGAGACAGATTACTTTTTATTTGATTTTGCTTACGATCATTTTTAGTTTTTCAAAAATATATTGATAGCTCGCTGGGTGCTCTAGGATAGTGGTGCCCAAACTTTTCTACATGGAGGGCCACATCGGTGGTTGAAATTCTTCCGCGGGCAGGGTTATATTTTAAATCGGAAGTTACCAACATATTCTGATGTGCCATTAAAGTGAAAATCGAGTCTAAATGAGGTTTTTATAATAAACCTTCCTATATTAGAGGATACCTACGCACGACATGGCTTTCGACGAAGTATTTTTGTTGTGTACGGAGTACGAGAGCTTCCTGTCGAAAATCACACCGCTATGGCACGTTGCTGATAAAAAAAGCTTGTTCGGAGCAGTGGTCGATAGCGGGGATAGCATTTTTGCGTAGAGTAAATGATAAGGATGTGTATTTGTTTGAGTTTACCCTTAGATTCCATAAAGTACACCATTCCACGACAGAATTTATGACAGCCTGAAGGGATTGATTGTCCCCTTATTTAGTACCTACTTAAAATCTCAGGATAGTTTCAAGTTAAAAGTTGAAGCGCTTGCTTAATCAGCAGCAAGAGAATTCGGTGATATTAAAAAGCTGGTGTGACAGTAGAGAAAGAAGGAATCCAACGCGATGAAGATTCCGAAGACCAAATGTGCCATAAGAACGGATAAACTTTTATAAAAATTGATCCTTAAATATCGTTAGCATTGCTAAATCGTCCCCAGAAATACAAAATGGATACTTCCGCTAAAATGAGTCTAATCAAATACTGAATCACCCAAAAAATTCAAGGTAATAGGTAATTGGTGTGCTTTAGTGTGCGTTTACATGGAGCAATAATCCCGTAATATTTCTCGTGTAGTATAGGAACCTGGCGCCAGACTTGCCGAGGAATATTAGCAAATAACGAATTGACCACGTTTGTACAAAGTTGCCTATTCCCTTCGCTCTGGAGAAAAGTGCGTGATGTCGATCGAGACAATCCGTGGATGCATAGCAGCGGCATTTTTAGGGCTTAAGCTGTCGAATGCAATACACAAATGTTCTGATTAAGTCATCTTCTCCGTAAAAAGTGAACAGACACGTAGCATCATAAGCAATCTAGAGATTGAATATGGCTCTTTTAAAATTTTTATGGGAATGTGTATGTTCATATTATACAAAGTATAAAATTCTTTTAAATTATAAAATAATACATTATGATATTTTAATTAATAATATCACTCAAATTTTAATTCAATCGTACTCAACGTGTATGATACAGTATAAAAATAAAAAAAAAACGTCAATTTGCTCAACGATATTTTATTTCCCAGAAGATACGTCCAATATCTTGAATCTAATTCATTTCCAAAATAATACTTCCAGACAAACTCAAAATTTATTAATTCACGACTAGGGTGTCCATCCCGAGCATAGAATACCCGGGTAATTTTACAATCGTTTTGGAGTTCTCGATTACTCGAGAAATTTTCTACGAATATTCGATTTAAAATAATATTTTTTCATTAAAAGAAAAACTGCTTATAGAAAATAATTTTAAACCGTTTTCAATTTTGAAACATGAAATATCGGTATTGGATTGGTTTAATTCAAACTACCAATAGTGCGCTAATCCCCTTTTTTACATTAAATTATTTTTGCATCTCAAAGGGGACGTAAGCCAACGCCGAAAAGAGCTGACGTGAGAACATACCTGAGCTAAATAATGCTGTCAGCTATGCCCATTTCTGCAAACTAACACACACACTTGATTAAAGTAATAGGCAGCAATATTAATAGATAAGCAGATCTTATTGTAGTGTGTTTAGTTGCCATGAACTTTAAAAACATACAGATAACGTTTTTTCTATGATTTAGTTTATGTACTTTCAAAAAATATTCCGAGAAGACGAGTCTTTCCAATTATTTTAAGGACACCCAATATCCGTTTTGGGGGGAGATGTAAGGAAAACTTGTTTATTATTAAAACTTTTGTATATATGTTCAAATATATTTCAGTATATAATCATTATTTACGTTATCGTTGCAGTGACAAGATCGAAAAGTGAAGTGTGTTAGTGACCTTATATTCAAGCAACGTGATCTGAATTTTGGTGACTTGGTAATTTTTTGCAATCGCAGGATACTCTAAGGTTGTCAGAAAATATTTAGCGAATCAACTATGGGATCGATTGTATTCAACTGATAATGATCAAGAACAAGAAAGGCAGAAAAATGCAGGAAATGGAATCGATCCCTACAACGAGTTCAGCAAACGATTAATTCCGTAATATCTCCAAAACTAACACAATATAGGCAAAATAATATTGAAAAACAATCCAAAATTGTGGGAGAAAATGGAGGTAATCGGACTTATAAGTAGGAAAATTACATAAATCTTTACGTAGTATTCAACCAACTTCAACGGCGAGTGAAAGTTTTTTTCATTTTCGGAAAATTTCGTTACAAAAATACGAAATAAATTAAATGTGAACACTTTAAATGCACTTGTATTCCTTAAATACTATTTTCACTTTCTCCATACATAGTAATGGGAAAGTATTGTGTTCATGAAAAAAATCGACTTCGAGATTTCAACGGAAATACACGTTTTGAGGTCCCTAGAACACGATTAGACTAATTTCGGAATTATGTCTGTGTGTGTATGTGATTGTGGGCGCTCTAACTCAAAAAGTACTTGCCATATCGTTACCAAACTTCATATATAACACTTTAGCATGACCATAAAGAACTGATTAATTTTTGGACAATAACGGTTCACCGGAAGCCTTGGTTTATTCGAAACCCGATTCGGTTTTTGCGATATTTTCCCGTTAAAACATTATTATTGTATATACAATTCTATACAATGGTTATAGAGAATGTCATTTCCTACAACTTTTATTTGAAACAATTTTCCGTAGCAGTTATTGTTTAGGAATTATTTATAAATAATCGGTTTTTTCGGTTTCCGTCAAATATCTCCTTAAAAACGTCGTTATTGGTAATCTTCGTGAGGACCAAAGTTGTAGAGAATAATATTTCTTCCAAGTTTTGTTTGAAACAAATTTTCATAGAGTCATCCATTTCAAAGATATTTAACTTATTCTTAAATTTCCAGTATACAGCGCCACAACCACGTAGTGGTGAATTATGGAAACATTATCAAAATATAATTTACTGCAATAAGGACGACTGTATTCTTTTACGATATGAAATAATAATTTTGCCTCATTATGCTATACATAATAATTTAAATATCTATACCCCAAATTAGGAGAAAGTCATGTGTTGGCCACATCAGATTTTTTGAATAAATATTGAAATATGTTTAAGAAGTTTTTATATTTTTTTATCCTTATAGATTTAAGGATATTTTTAAAAATTAATACGAGTACCCGGGTATTATTTTCAAAAATACTCGCCTAACCGGTAAATGAATGTTTCGAGTAATTTGGACACCATAATCACGACAAACAACATTGAGTAACAGTAACTGTCAAGTTAATCACCAAAGGAACCTAAAATAAGATTCTAATAGTGGATAGGCGTTTCTGTCTGAATTGTTTTAGGGTTTCTTTCGTGGTTCTGCTGCTTGAGTCGAGAGACTTTGGCAATAGCAGGACGAAAACTCGATATGTGAAAATGTCCAAGGACGATAGATACGTATATCTCGAGAAATATATCTCTGTATCATTATTTAGGATATTGAGTTCTATAATTGAATAAATTTTAATCAATGTCGATGGAAACATTTTTCAGTAAACTGATATTTCTTGAAAGTCGACAAAAATTAATTACCTTTAAAACTGCTCAGAGACGACAAATTACAGAGAAAAGGAATTTGAAAAACCACTCTTCGGACTCAGTAGCAACTTAAACGCACATAACAAAAACTCGACGCCGAATTCTTACGGATCGTAATACTTTCTCTATAACACTTCTCATACGTGAAAGTATGAAGACAGCATACATCAAAGATATCATCTTTCAGCATTTATTCAGCGAAGTCATCCAATATGATTACAGCACTGATTCGTCTCAAGGAGGGTTTCTTTCATTCTTTCATTAAAATGGCAATATTTCTGACTCGTACTTTTGGCTTATAAATTAATGAACAATAACTTACAAGTCTTTAACAACTAAAAACGCAATTGCCACCACTACTATCTGAGCAAAAAATATCCGGATCAACGAGGGCAAATATTTTCTTGTGATACCCTTTTTCTTTTGTTTAAATGTTTTTTTAGGAAACGAAAAGATTCGATAGTTTTTATAAATATTTGTACTTCTATAATCCAAACAAATACGACTGGATAGATAAGTAATTCGTTCTTAGTAATTGAGGGTAGATTAATATTTTCCATCGACTTTGACATTGGCATTAATATTTTAATTCAATATGTGTTAAATATCGAATTTCCACCAACTATTTTCTACCGTGAAACAACCGATGCTCAAATACAGACAGGCCAACGGCGGAGCTGTGGTACAAGTCGCTTCTAATCGTGGGAAACGCGCCCGAATATCTTTTCGTAGTCTCAAACGAGGAAATGATCTATAAATATAAGACGTATCGATCATTTTTATCAAGTAGGTGATAATGATCACTTTTCTTTCTGTAATGATCGTTATGGTTTCTCCCACTTAACTTATGCAAACAGGACTTCTCCGAGAACCTTCCTTTCAAATCTATTCGTGACCTGTCTCTTCTAAAGCAGGGTTATCCTAATTAAGCTCAGTGGACTGGATAACGCTTATGCGACATTACTATCTATGACATAAAACATAACTAAATGAAATTTAAATCACATCTGATAGTACTGAAAGCTTTGATTGGTCGCGATCAAAGTGAAATTTATTTTTCGCAGCACAGACAGTCGTGAAACGAAATATTTCAATTGAAAACTCAGGAAAAAGCTGAACGTAATATCAAAGTAATACATCGTATGACTCCTCTGAAGGACCTAGAACAGGGGTCGGCAACCTTTTCACTATGGCGAGAAAGAATTTACATTCAAGAGCACTACTATACTTTTGTATACATAAAATCAAACCAACGTCAAAGTAATTTAAAATGACGTTTCGCTCGTTTAGAAAGAAAACAAGCGAACATATTAAATTTTTGGTGCTAGGAAAGAAGAATTTTAGCATCGCAGAAGTGCACAGGAAGACTGTCAAAGAGCACGGCAGACAGGGAGACCGCTGATCTATAGGAATCCAAGATTAATATGTTGAGTCTATCTAATGTACTGGAATCCTTCTGATTGCCCGTTTGAGAATCTGCCATCAATTGTATACAATAAACCCGTTTAACTAAAGCTCAGTGATACACCAACACTTAAGAGGAAGTACTCTTCTGAATTAATCTGCGACAATATTTGATGTGACCAACACATCCATATTTGGGGTATAGATATTTAAATTATTATGAACAGCATTATAAGGAAAATTATTATTTCGTATCGTAGAAGAATAGTCGTCCTTATTGCTGTAAATTACATGTTAAATACGTTTACAGAATTCACCGCTAGTTGGTGGCACTGTATAGTGGAAATTTAAGAATAAGTTAAATATCTCCGAACTGGATGGCTCTACGAAAATTTGTTTCAAACAAAAATTGGAAGAAATATTATTCTCTACAACTTTGGTCCTCACGAAGATTACCAATAACGACGTTTTTAAGGAGATATTAAACGGAAACCGAAAAAACCGATTATTTATAAATAATTCCTAAACAATAACTGCTACGGAAAATTGTTTCAAATAAAAGTTGTATGAAATGACATTCTCTATAACAATTGTACAGAATTGTATATTATACAATAATGATGTTTTAACGAAGAAATATCGCAAAAACCGAATCGGGTTTCGAATAAACCTCGACTTCCGGTTAACTAATCAGTTCTTTGTGCTCATACTAAAGTGTTATATATGAAATTTGGTATTAATATGACAAGTACTTTTTGAGTTAGAGCGCCCACAATCACATCCATCCATACATCCACACACACTCACGCACACATACATCATTCCGAAAATAAACTAAACATGTTCTAGGGACCTCAAAATGTGTATTTCCGTTGAAATCTCGAAGTCGATTTTTTTCGTGAACACAATACTTTCCTTATACTACATATGGAGAAAGTAAAAACGAACCTAGACGTCGCTTTTCTAAATTCAATCCCAAGGATTTATCGTCGTGGTCGCGTCTACCAATGAACGCCGATTCTTCAACTAATTCGAAAACCTCTTCAGCTAAAGCTTCCAATTCATACTTCTCAGGAAGCCTTATCAAGCGTTAAGTCTACGATTCCACAGTGATATCAGTTCTAATCCTTTAATAGTGAGGCTAATCTTTGCTTATGGTCATACATTTGTTTTTTGTATCATCCTGCTTTGCGTCAGAATTTCTCACTTACGCGGCCCTTTTTATTAAGACCGTATATACTCGAGACGTATTTGACTTGAGGTATAACCAGTATAATAACACGTTTCTCATATTTTTTCGGTAATATTCCGTACTATTTTGCCGACGAAAGACGATGCATTGTTGGCTGTGCTCACAACCCGATGAATATGCATCTTCCACGAATGATCACAGCAAATAGTGACTACTAGCTCTATAACAGGCTAAGATACTAGAATATAAAGTCCATTGATTTTATTCCTGAAATGATCGTTTCGTTGTTACTCTTCAAGAAATTTATTACCCAACATTGACTATAGTTAATTTCAATTTGCCATCAGGCAGAAAGTATTCTTAAGACATAAATGAATCAATAATATAAAATATCAACTTTTAAAGTCAATAATTGTCATCAATCAACGTCTATTTTCTAGTTCGCAAATCCGCATCAGCGTTTGTGTCCACAGCATTACATGCAAATGTATGTGAAAAATCATTTCTTTTGTTTTTCCACTCCATATTTTGTATTCCATCGCCAAAAAGTGGCAATTAAACGGGTAAATACGGTAAAAGAACAGTAAAATGATATTTTACGCGCATGTTCTTATGTAACCCCTAAGGTGCAAATAAAAATGCGCCCCTCTACAACAAAATATTCCCAAGTCCTGATTTAGAGAGAAAATGTGATTTCGGAAATAGTTTAAGACATGTTGACAAATTTCGAGTTGGATCGATTAAGCCAAAACGAAGTAAGATGGCCTAGGATTAGGGTTACCAGACGTCCGGCAAAAGGAGGACATGTCCTCCATTCTGCCTCTCCATCCTCCGTCCTCCCGGCATTTTAAATTTTAGGATTTTGTCCGGCTTTTTTCTAGGAAATGTGAGTTTAAGGCTCCATTGACCGGTAGACCATTCAAATCCGATGTGTGGTGGAATCCTATCCAAACCCTTGTAAAGGCTGTGCTCATAAACCCTCATGCATGTGTTGTCGAAAGAGACAAGGGTGAGAATGGCACTTTTATGACTCCCTTCCTTTCCCTCTTAAAATTCCTATGCAAGGGTCACCGCTCTGTGTTTGTCACCAATTTTCTTCAAACAACTCTTTTTGCTGGTGGTCACGGTGTGCAGTGGCAAAGTGACGTTACGGAATGACCAGATGTACATGGTCAAATTCCAAGAAAAGAAACTGAAGACTTTCATGGGTTCACCTCAGTTCTAAGTTATCTGTTGCAGTGAATAGACCAGTTTCTTTTTCACTCCGATTCTTAGTAGAAAAGAGTAAAGGCAGATCTTCAACCTTAATTATTTTGGTATGTACAATATGTCCTTATTATGCAGATAACCGAAATTTCAATTAGGTACTATATATATATATATATATATATATATATATATATATATATTATTAAATTATAATTAATTAATAAAACATGATTTATTTTATTTGTGGCTAGTGGTTGCTATAGAATACTCAAGGAACTCCATCCCATTAAAATGGCATCACCTAAAAGGAAGTGCAAATTCTCCAGTAATCTGAAGGCGAAGTATCCTTGTTTCGACATCGGGAGGAATGAATATGAGACGAAGTGTAAAAGTGAAAAACAGAAAAATGGTGCGAATTTCGTCTTCATGCAAAAAATTAACATCTCTTTGTCTCCAATTGGATAACACCCACTGCGCCTCATCATAGAGTATGTTAGAACACAACCCACATTCTATAAATAGGCAAGAAAGGATAATTTCTCGAAATAATATTTACACAGCGTGAAAAACTCTCTGTCATATCCTTTAACCTCAGTGGAGACAGGGACGGATTAAACTGTACAAAACATGCAAGTACGTGGGGCCCAGCGGAAAAGGGGGCCCACAGTGGGCCGACCAAATCTCATTTCGTCTTGCCGAAGCCCCTCCCAAATGTTGACGCACATGTCATAAATCTTGCAATCACTTGTTAAAATTTTACGATTTGGGTGGGAGCCTTAAACGTCCTGCGCGTAGGTCCCATGCGTCTCTTAATCCGGCCATGAGTGGAGGTTATCATCTGAAGATGTTTATCGAAAGCACCTCTTCTCCAAAACTCCTCATTGCTTTCAGTTTAAAGACATGACTTATAACGATAACAAAATGTTCCTTAACTTTCACGGTTAATCTTCACGAATAACCACTGATAAAATCTTCTATACTCAACGAACACCTTGTATGGCTTTTGAAAGTGTGCACTATTGGCTGACTTGTTACCATATTCGCAACATATAAATCTAGAAAGACCTTTTCACGCGTAGATCAGAGAATTTAACCTTTAATACTAAAAAATGGCCGAGAATCGCAGAGGAATGAGAGAATGTATGCTCAACCACTACATTTACGAGCATGGCGCCAAATATAGCGATTCCAAGGTGAATTCGAGCTGCATATCTGTCAAACGAGCGTGTAAGCGGACTTGGATTCAACCCATCGAAGAAATAAGAGTAGGCCTCACAAATCAAGACCATCCTTTCCGTTCTTCAGAAGCTGCAATGGGACGAATTATCAGTCAAACTGAATAACGAGGTAGATATGCCGTAAAATACCATAGTGGCTCGTCCATTTGAGACGTTGAATGATTCCTTCCAGGTCAGCAACGAGAAAACAATTTCTATCGAAAAGTGGTGCGGCGTCTAACCCGGTGGTCCCCAAACTTTTTGCAGGCGGGACAACCTTTCAAAGATAATGAGGATTTCCGCGGCACTCCAGTCTTTAAATAAATTTTTATGTATTTATACACGGATATTTCAACCACGGAAATATTCATTTGTTGGTACTACGCCGTAATTGATTTATACGAGGAAAACATTTTTTGCGGCACCCATAAAAATCAGCCAAGGTACCCCAGTGTTTCGCGGGACTCGGTTTGAGAACCACTGGTGTAGCCGAATAGCAACGCCAAAAGATATCACGAATTCACTATCAGAAGAACTATGTATATGCATTGTCATTTTAGGGGGGAAATGACGTCATGTGACGAATAGATGCTATTCATCAATTATATATTTTTTCCAAATTCGATACAATACTGGATACAGTCTTCCCTCGCTTTACGCGATTTCACTTTACGCGATTTTGCTATAACGCGATTTCATCCTGCGATAATTTTCACTCAATGAGAAAAATTCCGCCCAATGAGAAAAATAATTGTTACATTGTTATATTATGTACCTATATTGGAATAAGGTAACAAACTATTTTAACATAAGCAATTGCATTTGAATATTTTGTTGGAACGCATTCCTTATCATACCATTTTATAATTAACTCATTTTACGCGATTTCACTTTACATTGCCTGGAACGCATTAATCGCGTAAAGCGAGGGATGACTGGATTTACGTTTTTTGTTATGTGAAGAAAATATTTTCCATAATATGCGATTTAGAGTATAATATTAATTCTACTGTGAGTTGACTCTATATGTTGGAGGTATTAGGGGCGGAAAATACTAATGTGAGAATTTCAAAACGCGTACGTCACTATGGTTTACTGTGTACAGAAGGGGTTCCCAACCTGGTGCTCGCGAGCACCGCTGTGCTCTTTGGAAGCCTGATGGTGCTCGGTTGATTTCTTTCTAAACGTATTCAAGTTCATTAAGAATAACTTTGATGTTGGTTTGATTTTATTTATTATCATCACTACTCTTGCGGAAGTGTAGTGGTGCTCTTATGATATTCTAGGACAGGGTTTTTCCAAGTATATGCCGCGGTCCAACGGTGGGCCGCAAAACGTTCAATAAGGGCCTCAGAGAAGGGTCGATCACAGACATTTTTACGTACAATTTAGGATAAATTGTTGCTAAGATAATCAAAGTCAACTAATAGGATTTAAAGGATGTTAAATTGTACCGTTTAGATTTAGATACATCCTTAGAAAGTCTTACTTAACAATATTTTATAAGGTATAATTCTGATGGACCGAATAACAAATTTTCTTTTATTATACGGCAGCGGAGAAAAAAGTTTGGAAAAGCCTGTTCTAGGGTACAACTAGGTGCTCGCTTGATGTTCTAATATACAAGTTGGTGCTCGCCACATCGAAAAGGTTGGGAACCCCTGGTATACAGTATCAATCTTGATTGAGATCAGTTAACAAAAAGTGAATCGTGCAAACATCAGTTTTTTGTTTTTGGTGTTGAATATAAAAACGGAAAATTATTAGAAGCTATCCCATTCGAGGATTTGCACATTATTTGTTATAAATTCTCTCTGCGCTCAGTAATTCTTTCTTGTCATACAAATTTTATATTCGACCGATATAACAATTCACTCCCTGTTCGTCTTTGAAAGCAGGATGTTCTTCTTTTCGCAGAGATTGGAAAATATGTTTTCGATAGCCTACTTAAAGGATTTAATGTCGAATGCTTCGAAAATCGTTGCAATACACGCTTAGAATCCATACAAAAGTGTCTCTTATTACAGTGATACGAGATTACATTTTCTCGTAACATGGGTTACGGTGGCGGAGTGGCTTTAATCGAGTGCTAGACTTCCACGCAGCGGTCCTATACCATCGATCGTTGCGCGATATACGTAGTTCATTTTATTCCGGGTGAAACAAAATTTGATTCTTTTTAACCGTTAATCCCTGTTTAGCCTATCACAGATGACAGTCTATAATGAGGCGGAACTGCAAAACCAAATATACTGAAAAATTTGTACTTTTTTAAATTACTCTGTCCAAAAATAATGATTAACTGGGAATTTATTCCGAAATTAGAATAAAAATGCGAAAGTGCTAATAAATCTTTTATCTGTGCTCGGAAAAATTCGACGCTTCTGAGACCGAGGTATATTACCACCCACACCATCCTCTTGTTAAGTCAATGATATACACATGAAAATTTGACATAACTTAACATTTTCTGAATTGATTCAACAGAGAATTATCGAGCTCGTCTTATGGCTGAAAACATTCTTTTTTTCAGAATCTCTTTCGGCGGTTTACCACTGAAGATGATTGTTTTGCAGCTGAAATGCACATCTGCTTTTTATATGTATACACTAGCATAAGTGCCCGTCAAAAATGACGGGGATTATCGATTATTCTGAAATAAAATTGAGGAAATCTTCTCTGACCTGAAATCATACCTCCTGCTGAGAGGGTTGCCTTCGATCCGAGGTAAGGTTCGAAACCCTCGCCGCATCTATTGTGCTTCAAAAGTTGACCTCGTCCCCTCTTGCCAGGTATATTGACGGTTTTTTCAGAGCGTGATAGAGGGAGTGACAAAAGGACGAAGGGACATAATAAAGCTTTTATATATTACCGATACATTAAAACATTTTGTTATTATATCATAATGCTATCCTGAAAATTTCATCAAATTCGGTTCAGTCGTTTGCGAGATATTAAACTTCAAAAAGCATTACATGACAAAGTGACACTTTTATATATGTTTTATGATTCTTATTGTGGCTATTGGAGATACCAGAGGACAGCATTTTTTATTTTCTTGAATTTTCTGCACTGAAAAGTAATCTTTGTTTGAATGAAAAAATGCAAAACCCTATTTATTTATAGCCCTCCACTAGTATTTGAGTTGCATTTTCCCAGGACGATGCGCGAATAAAACCAAGGCAATCTTACGAATAGCTTTTTTCCCCCTTAAATTGTCCTTAATAAAACCTAGCATAAATTATTCTGGTATTTTACTGTTTAAGTAGATGCGGAATGAGCGTAATTGAAAAAGTGGAAAAACGGGCCGGGAAGATAAGGAGTTCTGCGAGCGGGAGGAGCCCGGTGATTGGCCATGAGTGGAAGGGGTGGCGGGGCGATACGAAACATGACACTTTAATTTATATGAATTTATTAAATGGTAAATTTAAATAATACAGTGAAGGCTCCCACAATCGGATGTTATTTTTAATTCATACGCCTCCACCACCAAGATTTTTCTCATATTTGTAACATTCACACACCATACAAGTACCACTAGCGTATGCTAAATCCTAGAATAAACCAGATAGTAAAATGTGAAAGCACATATATTTTGCTTTGTCGAAACTCCTGGCAGATCTTTGGTGAATCTTCAGATATTTAGACTATAATTGTTGTAATTCTAACATGTATCAAAAATTGAACTTGCAAATTGTGTCGCCATTTCCTTAACGCACGATGTTTAAATTTTTCCTTTAATGTCTCTATATCGCGACACATCTCCTTTTCCCAAGCGATGTACTCAATGAGAAACAAAAACCAAACGGTAGAAAACTACGAGTCATTGATCAGTTAGATAAATAAATCAGAATATATTTATGTCAATATTGAGAAAGTCACCAATTAGAAGGCAAGAAATTCCTCGCCATTGTCCTCACCCTCTATGACTTTGTCGTAGTGGCCGAAATCGTAATTTATTTTCGAAAGTAATAGATTCTATTGTCACGGTCGTGGTTTTCATCGCCATCCTCCCATAGTCTTCATTGATATCTAGTCCAGTGTTTCTCAATCTTTAGTAGACCGGGGAGTACCTAGAGGTATTCAATAACTTAGGAGGAGCACTAGGACAAACTTTTCATTGGGGACCCAGGAGAGACGTGAAAAGCCAGCCTTGTGTTTTTGTGGGGGTGTGTGTGTGTGTACTGGGTGAGTGGATTAGTGCTGAAATTTTAGTTTTGTACGGAATTGTCAATTCCCTTTCATATGTTATAAGGAAAACATTTGTTACCTACCAGCTGGAATGTCCATCATTGTACATTTGTCAGTACAAAAACGATCTAGGAAAGGAATGAATGAACTAAAAAAATCGAAATGAAATTAAAGACGTTCTCACTAATATTATATATTGGTTATTTAATTAAAAAATAAATCCATATAAAATGGTGAAGGATGAAAAGCTTGCCTACCTAATGGTTACGGAGCGCCGGTTAGTCTGTTTCTCAGCCATTTCTGGGATCCCTTTCCATGTAAAGTTAATAATTTTTTCATGTATCTCGTTTTTACATTTAGAAATATTAATCAGCACTGTATGCCGGATCGAACAAGTTATAGATAGAAATAAAATCATGTCCTAATCAAATAGCGGACCATCGAAAAATACGAGCGGACCCCCAGTTGAGAAACACTGCATTATGAGACAAAGTATTCATTTCTCATATTACAAAGACGTTCAAAAATTATCTCGTCCGTTTTTTACGTTAAATGGTAAAATATCTGAAACACAGATAATTTGATAAAACGCATATGCGTCCTATACATGGATACATAAAATACTCCTAGAATTTGAGCCCAAAATCTTCCTGCGTCCTACCTACATGCGGGTCTTTATGGTATGCGCTTTAAAGTCAATAGTTTTTACAAATACACATCATGTCATTAGAATTGGAGATAATTTCAACCTACGTTCGACTGACTGTAATAACTAGTTCCGCATTCTTTACAGTACCGATTCTCATGCAAATATTTAATTGAAACATTCACTGCGAACTCGTTTTCGCCATGGGTGCCAATTTATGGAATTATTAATCGACTACTTTAAATTACTCATAATTTACACATGAATGCAAACATCTTTGTAAGATTAATTACACTGTTTCATAATAGCATGTGAAAGGCCGATAATTAAAAAACTTACTATGATTTATGTAATTAATATATTACATTTTACTGAACGGGAGCTAAGGTCGGGTTATAGCTATAGAGTGAGCTATGATTTCACACGTTAAAAAAGAAAATTTACTTAGAGAATCTGAGCTGAACATTGCTAGAGGACTGAAAGCTAGATCGAATCTTATAGAGAAGTATTGCATCGAGGGTTTAGTCATAACTGGAGCCATGACCACGATGATAAAATACACATAATCGATGGCAGAATAGCTATATCGATATTCGTTTAACCTTAGACAAATCAATGATCAAAAAGGAACATTAAAGCTTATAAACGGGAATTTTGTAGAACTGGAACCCATGCTGAGCACCTATCCGGTGGATTTCAGTATAACAAGTAGATGTTTCTACTAATTCCCTTAAAAATATAAATTTAGTGCCGCAAATGGTTCTCTATTACACAGCAATAGAGGTATATGTTAATTTTAATGTTTTCCATAAGATTAACTTTTCATAACAGAATTCTTGGCGAGAAATTAGGTCTCTTTATAATGACTGGTTTGGTAGATGATCAAGCTGACTTATATCACTACATAAAATTCCATACTTACAAGTCTCCAAATTTTGCGTGCGGTACGTTACACGGGAAGAAACAAACCTATTATCTCTTCCTGTGGTCCAGCAACAACTTCGAAGCACAAGATACTTGAATCGATTTCAAATCGCTTACCTGAAAATAAGAAATTAATCTATTTTAACTGATGTTCATAGTATGACCAATAATAATCATAAAAAAGTCTATGGAGCATTAAAAGCAGTAGAAATTTCTTTGTTAATACAGTAATAAAGCCATTATTTACACCTTTATTATCTCGTAACAGGATAAAGAAATGAAATATTTGGAGCTAATACACGGAAATATTATTACATTGATCTATGTGAACATACCATTAATTTTCGATGAATAGATTTAATCAAATTGTTTCTAAAGCCATTCTTAAAAATATATCAATAACACAAGCAATTGAAATCAATCCACTCGGTAAACAAATGAGCATCTAATCGGACTGGCATAAGCGTTTTTAACACCTTAATGTTCAATTGTTACGATATCCGCATAGTGCAACAGATAAATGGTTGGGGTTTTTGAGGAATTAGCATCCGAAACATTCTTTTTTTCCCTATGTCCCCAGAAAAAGAGGTAAAAGAACCAAGAAATGCATAAGGATAATACAAAAAGCGCGAGAATGTAAAAAAGAATAGTTACCATGATATTTAATGCTTTCTTCCTGTATTTTAATCTCCACGTAAAATGTGACTTTTCATTTGTAACTGATTTTTATACATAAATTCATTTCGGACCATAATTATTAATGAACAATGTTTTAAGTAAAAGAGACAATTTAAAGACTACACTTTTTCATTTAAACTTTAAAGGAGTTTTTCAAATGTTACTACAGATCCACTCCCTCAAATCTGCGGCTAGGAAAACCGACTATTTTTATATTTTAAATAAACATGTTAATAATCCGAGATTATTATTATAAAACTGGAAAGTATTCAACCATTGTTGCCTCCACTGGCTCGTTTTTCGGTCAAATATGAAATACTAAGCTATAGTGCCCATAGGTACGTGGTAATTACGCCTAATGAAAAACGCGACCCTGCGCCTAATGGTAAATTTTGAGGAAAAACATTTATTTAAAAAACCGGAAAATCCAATAAAGAATCGATCGAGGGAATCCCGGATTCGTGGGAGCACACCTACTCTATTCTCTCTCTGCTCAATCACAGTAACATTTATCTACTACATAACTGATAGCGCGGTTAGAACGGCATTACGGATCATGGGAAAAACTCAGTGAATGTTATAAATTCCTACGCTCATGTCCTGAGGGTTTCGGATTTGTGGGAGTGCGCCTGTATTAACAAAATAAAAAGGAATTTTTGTATCACCAATAACCGACGATAAGAATTAAATTAAATTAATTTTTATAGCAGTTTTGAGTGTTATTTCAAATAGTATGGAATTGAGTGTACATATAATTGTATATACATATTTAGAGACATAAGAGGGTATAATTTTGCACAATGCAATACTCTAGTAATGGCGAAGCAATGTATTCTATTTTGAGAGAGTGCAAGTCTTTCAAAAGCATTTATTAAACTTAGAATTTATGCAATGTCGGACGATCCTATATAGTGTATAGTATACACTGTCAAATTTGCTAAATGCTATTGCAAATCGTATCAGCATTGGAGCCACTCAGCAAAAATTTTTAATTTTAAAATATATAGTAAACTATCCATTACAAATGGGGTTCCGTCATTTGACATTATGAGCTCTTACACAACAAATGATTTTTTTTTGTATTCTGTTTTCATCTCAATCTACAGTTGTATAATCTATCTCGATTGAATTAAACAGGGATGATGGAGGATACTTCCTTTTATTGACACGTAAATAGGATTCGTGTTCGAAAATACTGCATAACTAAAATTATATATAAGACGCAAGGTGTACACGATTCTTCAGTGTTGGGAGAAGTTAAACCCGGTGCCGGCATCATAGCCTGTTCTTACGAAGAGCACAAAGGGGACCAACTGCTTGACGTTTTCCAGGAAGAAATTCCAGAAATAAAGAGAGCAATATTAAAATTAGACAGTGGGCATTCTCCAACAAAGGAAAAAAATAACTATAATAACTTATATCAAAGAGTTGAAAGAATTGTTGTAAAGTATGTTGAATACAAGGAAGGAAAAAGGATTCTTACTTACGTATCGTAAGTAGCAGCTTCTATTTAACGTAGTAACATCAACTAACAATTCACTATTATTAATAATAAATAGGTTCTATATAAAATCTATGTTGAAAAAATTTATAAAAACTCTCACGTTAAAACTTCTTTTTCATAGCGAGTTGTCTCAGA
The DNA here is from genome assembly GCA_036926305.1 of Uropetala carovei. NCBI lineage: Eukaryota > Metazoa > Arthropoda > Insecta > Odonata > Petaluridae > Uropetala > Uropetala carovei. The sequence continues at coordinate 29,474,962 of JAXCHB010000011.1, forward strand.
AGATGTTCTTTTTTGTGACAAAAATTCTTAAGTACCAAAGAATATAGCAAGACAAACTGTCGTATAGTAATTATATTTCGCGGCGAAATATCACAGGGATCAATGATATCGTGTGACGAATAGTCGCAGGTACTAATTAACGTTTGTGACGAAAAGTCGGTAAACCTCTGTAGAACAGTAGTTGATTATAACTAATCCCCCGGCACAGGTGATCGCCATCAGCTGTTTCAATGTTTACGATTTATTTAGCAGATTTTTAATTAGTAAGACTTAACATAATCTATTTGCAATCCTACTAAATAACTATAAATTAAAATGATCTTTTTAATACAGGTGATTCCCGGCTATCCACTTGCGGATTATCCACTTTGCAAGTTATCCGTGGCAATCATCCAAAGTATTTTTTATACTTGGAAACAAAATCGCGAAAAATTTCGCTGCTATGGGTTTTCAAGAATGAGAAATTGTGCGCATTCTGATATAATTTACAAGAAAAATACATTAATAGCCACAACTTATCCGAATTCAAAAATTTTAAAAATCTACCTTATAATCAAATAAATCGGTCAGCAAAAAACGATCTATCTCAGGCAATGTTGAAATGGCAATAATTGACCTCAATTTTCCATTCTACACCACGCAGGCTGGCGACCTGAAGTTCGCATGTGTTGCACCGGGAAAGACGCCCAATTAAAATTTCTCAGTGGAGCAATTTGAGGGTATAGTCAAAGATAGTTAGATTGGGGTTGTGTTATCCTCTTTTAAGAAGACCTCGGTAATGTCGTTTGCGATTTATCTTGCCTCATACTTACGATAATGGTAGGAAAGCCTAATCGTGTTATGTTGACAACTGAAGATAAACTTATAATAATAAGTAAACTTGAAGTGGTTAGTTCTTCAAAAGAACTTTCTATGATTTATTTACGCCCAACTCGCCCTAGGCTACTCTTATCTACAGATGTTTCCCTTTTTAAGTGCAGTGTTTCGTTTGTTCATTAAAGTATAATCTTCTAGATTAACATAGGATTAAGTTTAGAATATATTTATCATTCATTTTCAGATTTGTTAAAATAAAACAAATAATTGATACACGCTTCTACACGTAAATAAATTTAAAAAATTTGTCGAAAAGAGAAATGGAAATCATGGCGTGTTAGCATGATCATTTTTAGACTTGGACCTGATAACGCAACAGAATTTTTAGCCATTTTAGTTGGCCGATTATGAAATGAAGAAGTAAGGAGCACTAGTAGAGAAGCTTGGATAAATTGTGTAGCCCCGAATTTACTGAGGATGATAGAGGCATAATTGTTCCAACAGTTTCCAATGAGCGTGCAGTGCACTAGAAAATATCGCTTGAACCAATAAGTACTACAGCCATTCCTAGCAATCGAATTAAGAAGGGCGAACAGATATTTTCAGTAATATACTTATTGTGACATTGCACCTCCTGCCAAAAAACTTCTCCGGCTTGCAGGATAATAATGTCAACGTAAATTAAAATTATGAATTGCTATTAACATTTTTACTGTCGCATCATTTGTTCATTACAATATAAAGACCCGTTGACTTGATTTTTACGATTTTTTCGCCGATTAATCAAGCGTGGAATATACTGGGTTTGGGTTCCACATTTATTAATACATATAGCAAGGGATGATGAAGAACTAATCTGATATGGCTTTTTGTAAAGAAAAACTTATGTAATTAATCCTCCATACGATGGCTTTTCTTTAATTTTAATAAACATAAACCTAACATAATAAATACACGCATGAAATTCCTCGCGAAAAATTGCGATGATTTTCATATTTAAAAACAGTAAATTCGTACACATTTTCATATTCATCAAAAGCCTTCTCTTTGGATATATTTAATGAATTACCGTCATAAGAATTAGCACCGTAAAACGCGAAGCATCCTAAGAAAATAATTTTGGTTCGTATCCTTTCCTTCTCTCATTCGTTAACCTATTAACCAGTATTCTCCCTTCTCTTAAGTTCCTCCGAATATTTCCCCACACCACACACTTCCTGCTCCACACCTCATCCCTATCTTCATCCTTCCGAAGCCCCGTGCTGCTCCATCCGCACCTAAACCATTTCCACGCAACTAACCCCCACACTCTTCTCCGGTCCCTCCTCCCACCGCACCAGCTCCACCCCACCGCGCCCCTCCCCCCTCCAACCCATCGCCTTTCCCGCCAATGTCAATTACCGCCACGCAGCTAATGCTTCCACCCTCCTTCCGCTCGATTCGGAATCCTGCCTCCGCTCCCCCATCCCTCCCTTCCCCTCCCCATCCCCCCTTCCCATCTCCCATCCCCCCCTTCCCCTCCACACCCCCCCCCCCGAACCTCACTTTTCATTTTACGTCAGTCAGCTGCATAGCACCTTAATATGTCATATCCTTTTTGCGATGTCGCCACACTGAGGGCCTCGTTCCGTGAGAGCGCCTCGGAGGGAGGGAAGCAGAGGTCGTGGGACAGAAGGGAGGACGTGGGATAAGGGGAGGTCGGAGGGGGAAGCATTAGGGAGGAGGAAACGGGTCGGAGAAGCGAGATGGGTGCCACGGGGAGGGGGGTTAGGGCCACGAGAGGGAATGAACGGGTAGATAGAGATGGGCTTTTATATTCTATGAAACTCCTTTTGTGGATCTCGGCAGTAATTATTTTTAAATGGACCGTTTTACAAAGAGAAAAACAGAAAAAGAGGAAAAACGATATTAAGGCAGGAAACAAAAAGGTGTGTATTTGTATGTATATACACGCATACAAAAAATATATATTATATATATTCACGAGCTATCCTCCGAATTGATCACCCTGACGTTCATCCCGAAAATTTCTACAGAAAACGATATTCTACATTTCTCTATCGTAAAATTTATCTGATATGTTTTACTTACATTTTCATGCTTACTGGTACAGAAAGGAATAGCAATCATTTTTTGTGTGTGTACATTTAAATTACTACCCGTCAAACCGCCAGCGTTTGGTAAGGGTTGTCACTGCACCAAACATAAACTTTAACTAAAGCCTGTATTATCGCGTCTGAGATGAATGACTTGCTGTATTCCTCGGTTCTAGCAACTATTTCGACATATTTTGTGGTACGTTCTGGTTTAGCCCTACGATCACAAGCACCGGTTTCTACAATTATGCCGCGTATGTCTCCAAAGAATTTAGAGCTATTAAAATTTTCGAATAGTTTTCCCTAGTATTCCATTATTCTGCTCTTCATTTTCTGCCTTTTCAAGTCTATGAAAATCGATGATACGCTCGCATCGTATCAATAGTTTCCCTTTACAACTCTAGCCGCTCTAAGACCATTCCGAGTTCCATGGTTAAGCCCTCGAAAAAATAAACTTAGAGGGCTGAAATTCCAGAAGATTAAAAATGGCTGAGGTATAGAGCGTTAAAGAGAGAGAGAGAGAGACAAACAGATATAGGATTTCAGTAATATAGATATAGTAATATAAATAACATGAATACTGCGTTCGATTCATTCGCATTAAATTCATATCTTCGATCACTTCGAGCAAGTTTTAAACTTATTTTCGATCTTTAAGCCTTTATTTAAGTGCATATGCACGGAAATTATCGAGGAAAACAATACCGGTAACCATGGAATCTTATTATTGAAATGTTAAAAAAATTACCAAAACTCGAGTATAAATTCAAAATATGAGCTAATTCCAACGAGATTTGAGTCTTCGACGGTAAGAATAAGAATCCTCATTCATTTTGGCGTGTTTTAGCGGAAATTTCGCGTCGATAACTTAAGTTTAAGATATTTTAAAGAGTAAAAGAATGAAAGCCTTCAAACAAAAATGTTGATTTTTTCGTGTTATCTTACGGGAAACGACATACATCCTCTGGAGTCGAGCCCGTTATCTTTTTCGAATTTTTTTAGTCATAACGTAAAGATTCATCAACACTGAAATCCTGAGAAATTTCAGGCTTCTAAGTTTATTTCTAATCGAGTTATTCACAAAATTAGAGCGTTACGCATCATGATGACCAATACGATTATATATATATATATATATATAAACTTACAGAAGAGAAAAGGTAAATGAGGATATTTAGCGCAACTAGGTGTTGAAGGAAACCCAGTGCGCACTTACCAGAAGGAGAGCCGCTGGGGTATTGGAGAGAGACATTTGTAGAAGTTATTGGAGCTTTCGGGATGATCCCTTCGTCAGCACAAGGGAGACACAACTCTATATATATATATATATATATATATATATATATATATATATATATATATATATATATATATATATATATATATATATATATATATATATATATATATATATATATATATATATATATATATATATATATATATATATATATATATATATATATATATATATATATATATATATATATATATATATATATATATATATATATATATATATATATATATATATATATATATATATATATATATATATATATATATATATATATATATATATATATATATATATATATATATATATATATATATATATATATATATATATATATATATATATATATATATATATATATATATATATATATATATATATATATATATATATATATATATATATATATATATATATATATATATATATATATATATATATATATATATATATATATATATATATATATATATATATATATATATATATATATATATATATATATATATATAGGACAGCTTATAATTAATAACGAACGATTACCTCAAATTGTTAATAAAACAACAATTCCGAAAGTTACCGATTGATAAGATATATTCAACATCGAGTACAAAGCCACCTTACACAACATACCAGTGTAAACTAAGTTTCGTATACCACTTGAGCTCTAAAATCCGCAACCTATACACTCAGATTTCTGAACGTGTGTTTATAGTAATAAACCGCTCGACATCTTCAACAGTTAAATTAAATAAATTTCAATAATCGGGTGCTTGCAAAGGGAAATGAATTCAATTTGGCCTGCACAGAACAAAGAGAAACACTTTCTCATTACAGCAACTGAACATCAAAGGTCCATCAAAAACAATACCTTCGAATCTAACTCTTTAAAGAATCTCATTCTTACTGAGCATTCGTCTTCTTTAGCACTAAATTTCTACTTACTCTTCGCAAAGTCCCGAAAAAAAACTTGCGGTAGGTGTAACTCTACTATGAAGAGTGGCCAGCTAACAGTATTCATAGGCTGAATAGTAGAAATAGTATAAAAAAGTGGGAGAAACGTGTTGTCTTAAGTTAGGCCAAAAATAGAATACGTCTAGGGTATAACGGATGCATAAGAAAAAGGTCACTTACAACGCACAAGAACCAGATTCTCAAAATAGATTTATGATCACGAGCAAAACGTAACATTATTGTTAATGGATTTCAACTAGATATCTCTTGAGGATTGGAGACAAAGTTATGACGCACATGGGAGAAATCATAAGAAAAAATACGTGAGATTTATTGCAAGACAGAGCGTTTTCAAGACTAGTTATTTTTCCGAGGGCAATACGAGATCATAACAGGAGAGCCAAACCTACTACAGAAAATTTTTAGTAACGCCTTGGTTCGTTTAACCACCTTCCAGCCACCACTTTGGTAAATTTCAGAGTAACATTTAGATGTAGATAGCGAAATATAAATACTGTATCTTTTGACCTAGTGAAAACTCTATTTGGAACCAATATTTTCAGAAATAGCCACAGATTGTATACTTTTCTCAGGCTACTAGAGCAGTGTTTCTCAAACCTTTTCATTCTAAGACACGCTCACTCAAATAAAAAAAATTGGCGGCACACCGCCTCCTATTTTCCAGTGTAGTTCTTCCGCTTCTCCCAAAATTCCGCGGCACAAGTTCAAGACAGACGACACACCAGTGTGCCGCGGCACACCGGTTGAGAAACACTGTACTAAAGAACTGGATATCTTGGAAAGAAGAGACGCAGGAGGAAGTTTGTCATGAGATAACGAGTGAGGCATACCTGAAGTAGATTGGTATGAAATATATAGAGGTTATAACGAAAGAGAGAGGAAGAGATAGAGTAAAAGGACAAGGGATCTAAGCATAAAAGAGAGATGTAGACGAGCACGAAATAGAAGGTGATATTCTTTTGAAAGAGTCAGGGATATTGTCACGAATGAGAAAGTAAGATAGTGGTCAGTGTAAAGCATGTTAGTCATATTCAGGATTTGCTCATAGAAGTCAAAATTATTCATAGGAGCGTGTGAAGATAGTCGTAGTAGCGGCGCATGATGTTAGGTGGACTTCCTACAAAATCCTATCGAACTGCCCATCGAGGGAATCGAATCCCGTATTTTCGTTGGTAAGGCTTATCGCAGCATACTGCTGCACCATCTGAATTCTTTTCGCGGAGGGATTTTCTAGACAGCTCTAAATGGCCTAGCGTTAAGTCTCCATACGTTAAGAGAAACTACAGTCACGATAATGGCGTATGAGACCTTTTAAGCGACTTGTGTTTGCAGACCATGATGTGCAGAAGGCTGAAGTATAAGCAGGAACTCTTCAAAACTTTAATAGCCCTAAGTACACCGAGGATTTGCGTACCATAATTGTGCATACTCGTGTACAACAAAAACCGAGAGATGTAACCGGACATATTCACAGATGCGGAATAGTATGTTTTCAGATATCTTCATCAGGGGGTATGTACAGTCATTTCCAAAAGTCAAGCGACATGGCTCGGTCACGCCACACATAGGCCGGAGCTGAAAGTTCCGAGTATGTTGGTATCCATTGCTTGAGGGGAAGCAGGAGAGGGGATTGATAGGGAGGGGTGGAAGACTGAGGAGGGGGGTTTCGAAGCCTGGGTAGGCTTGCAGGGAGAAACGAACGGAATCAGATCCGGTGAGACAAACGCCATTCAACAGTGCGAGAGCATCCAATCCAACTCGGAAAAAAGGACTCTCTGAGAGGTTGCCTTCGCATGCCAAGGGTAACAAGAAAACCTCCGAGAGAAGGAGGCGTGTAAACGGTACGAAGAGAGGGGAACATGAAGAATATTCCGCGTCTAGAAAGCACTTACGGAAAAGATGGCGAAGACGTGGTAGTAATACAAGATAATTAATTCATCGTTAGATACGGCCGGTGTAACTCGACAATTTTTTTGACCAGAACTGGATTATCAATGTTCTGCCCTGGCCAGCTCGCTTGCCGGATATGAATCCCATTGAGAACTTATGGGGTATAATGGTAAATGAGTGACGGAAGGAAAGTTGAGGACGGCAGCCGCTCTTGAAGAGAATGTTATGGAACTCTGGGGCTCAATCGGACGACGGCCACAAATATGTGAAAATTTAGTACGGTTCATTAACCGTCGAATGCAAGGAGTGATCGACTCAGGCTGAGACTTCACTAAATACTAAAATAAAGCACTAAATATCTGTCATTGTTTTCATTGCCTATTAAATGCTGCTAGAATAAAATTTTTATTCGAAAATTTAAATAAAGTCAATATAAAATGTATCCACTATCTGTGAGAAAAGTGCTACATGTGATAAATTGCCATTTATTAGAGTTTTGGTAAAACTGATTGGATAAAGGATGTAAATATTTCCTAATGTTCTCCCGAAAAAGCAATTTTCGTGCTGACAATTTCTTGACGCTTGAGTGATACAGTACGGTGGAATAAAAATTTTATTTCGGCGAGCGAGCTGGCCAGGGCAGAACATTGATATTCCAGTTCTGGTCAAAAAATTGTCGAGTTACACCGGCCGTAACTAACGATGAATTATCTTGTATTACTACCACGTCTTCACCGTCTGGCACTATCTGTCTGACATAGGCAGAAGATGCTCATTCGGGATCTCCACTAAATCAACAGCTCTCATTTTTTTATCCTAATTTATGGAGTATTATATAATTTTTGCCCTTGACCCATTGATGATTTTTTACGCTTTCCGAAGTGAAGTGCAGCCTAGTATTTCGCATTAATAACGCTCACAAAGATGAAAATATTGCATCTTTTCCGAAAGTGCTTTCAAGCCCCGGCATATATATTTATGTTTCCCTATCCCATTGTAAGACATCACTGTGGACTTCGAACCTTTTACACGCCTCCTTCTCTCGGAGGTTTTCTTGTTACCCTTGGCATGCGAAGGCAACCACCGAGACAGTCCTTTTTTCCGAGTTGGATTGGATGCCCTCGCACTGTTGAATGGGTTTTGTCTCATAGGCTGTGATTCCGTTCGTTTCTTCCAGCACGCCAACCCAGGCTTCGAAACTCACCTACTCTTCCACCTCACTACCATGCTCCTCTCCTGCTTCCCCTCAAGCAATGGGTACCAACATACTCGGAACTTTCAGCTCCGGACTATGTGTGGCGTGACCGAGCCGTGTCGCTTGACTTTTAGAAATGAGTGTACGTTATACAATTAAAAGCCCTGCATGCCTGCGAAGCAATAATGAAAATACAAATGTTAAGAAAAATACGACGAGAAAGATAGGGATGAAAAAACTGTGAGGTAGGCATGGTAAGGGAAAAGATAGCCAGGAAAGAGAAAAAGTAGGAATTAAAACTGGGGTGAAGAGGCATGAAAGTCAGAAAGTTGTAGACATTACATGGGAGGTATAAGTTAGAAAAATCACCGGGAGATGGGTAATATATACGTCTGATGGAGATAGACAAGATATGTAAACATGACATGAAAGAATGAAAAGAGTCAAAAGGTGAGGGAGGTAGATATGAAAGAGAGAGAGGGGGAAGGAGGGAGATAGGTATGATAGAAAAAAAGATAGTTATCACAGGGTGAGAGAGGTAGGCACGAAAAGAGGAGAGAGATATGAAAAAGAAAGTAATTAAGACGTGAAAGAAAATATCCACATTTGCTTTACTAAACTGAAAGCCGCCAATTGCATTTGGCAGGAGGGGACGAAGAAAGGAAGGAACGGTGAAGGAAGTTGGGAAGGAAGGAAGGAAGGGGGAAGGAAGGAAGGGGGAAGGAAGGAAGGGGGAAGGAAGGAAGGGGGAAGGAAGGAAGGGGGAAGGAAGGAAGGGGGAAGGAAGTTGGGAAGGAAGGAAGTTGAGAAGAAAGAAAGGAAGGAAGTTGGGAAGGAAGGAAGGAAGATAAGGGTGAGAGAGGTATTACAGGGTGAAGAAGATGGGCATTAGAGGGGTGAGAGGGTAGGCATGAAAGAGAGAGGGAGATATGAAAGAGAGGGAGGTAGGCATGAAAAAGAAAGGAAGATAGGCACTGCAGGGTTAGGGAGGCAGGCATGGAAGAAAAAGAGAGATAGGCACGATAAGGTGAGGGAGGTAGGCATGAAAAGTGAGGGATGTAAGAATGAATAAGAGGGAGATGTGCATGAAAGTGAGAGGGAGATAGGTATGAAAGGATGATGGATGTAGGCAGGAAGGAAGGGGTGAGGGGGAGGAGGGAAGGAGAGGAAGCGTGGAAGAGAGACGAAGCGTGGATGAGTGAAGGGAGGAAGGATGTCAGAAAGGAGTGGGGATCCGGGAAGAAAATGAAGGAAATGTGGGAGAGGAAGGGAGATTTAGAGGGGATGAGGGTGAGGAGTTTCACCTATTCGAAGGGATCTCAGATCGCGAAGCAGTATTAACTGATAGATTTTAACTGCGAAAATATGAGATTTGCTTCAAACTTGATTTGCTTATTCCGCAGAATTCTGTTAAAAATCCACTGAAATGTATTCGCCGATGTCATTAAATATTGTAATTCCTATAGGGCATGCTACCATTAAGGGTAACACCTAAATATTTGTGATGGCTAACACATTTGGGATTAATGGATAAGTTCCTAGAACGCATAAATTCGTCGCAATTTCAATTGTATTCAATTCGTTTGTATCTAATTCTAACTGCCGAATTTACAGCACTTCTTAATAGCCAGAAAAGCCTCTTGAAATATTGTCTGGTTATTAGCAGAGTTTATACTGTAAACTTAGCTATCGCCAACAAAATTCCTTAACTTACAATATAAATGTCCGCAAAATAATTGGTATCCATCAAAGATAGCGGAAGATTAAGTACGATTACCTGCGGAAAGTTGGCAGTCACTTTGACAGCGTCTGATAGTACTCCGTCGTCAGTTATTAGCTGGCCTTTTACTGAAGAGGCAACCCAGTTTTTAATTACATTATCGGTTTCTTTTAACTTTTGCATTTTCCGCGCGAGAATCGGTAGTATAGAGGTATTTCCTAAAACCGAAGAATGCTACTCTTACTCCATCATCTGCTACCCTTGTAATGTCCTAGGGCTAAATGAGTATCACATTAGCATACCCCTTCGAGCCCATGTTCTTTCATTGTCATTCTACAAGAATATTTGCCAATTTAAGCAATTACTCAGTATTTAATCATCAGTATGCTTCGTTGTTTTTCGTTACACGTGCATCATTAAAAATATCAACAATAATCAGGTCGCTAAGCGTTAATATTACTGCTTCATATATGTAAACCAAATAATTAATTGTTATAACAACTCATTTCGAGATGTTTCAATTTTGAATATTCTCTTTCAAGTACGCATAATCATTTCGAAAAATCTTCTTATTTATAAAAAGACTTATTCCAATTCTCACGCAGAGTAGCTGAAACGTAGCGTGCATGCTTTTTTTCGTTACCATTTAAAAAAATTACTTATAATCGTCGCACAAACTCGGGACTTGAACCAAAGAACGCTTAAAGAACGATATTTTATTTTACTGCAGTCAATTTTCAAATACGAGTCAAATCGGTGCACAAATCAGTTTTGAATGCAAAAATTTGACGCATTTTTTCGTGAAAATCTTTCGTCGTCAAGGTGAATTGCATTTCTGCCGGTTTCGTCTAATTGCGTATGATTGACTGGGATTATTAGTTCGCGTTGCATCTGTCCACATATTCTCAATGTTTCCACGCTGTTTTGTATTTTAAATAATACCTTAGTTACGATAAATACGACGACTGTAACAAAAATAAATTAATAAATATTATATTATTCATTGGTATTGTGTTAAAGAGTGTTTCTAAGTCAGATAAAGAGATTAAAAATGCTGATTTTTTAAAGATTTTGAGTAAATTTTCCGTGAAGGCTTTTAATATTAGACCAAAACAGAAAAAAATTGTTTCAGTAATATCACCTTCTGTATGCACTAAAAAGTAAAAAATAAATCTAAAATTCACATAATTGAATGTTCCATTAAGCAAATATATTTTTGGGGACAAAAGTTGAGCAGCTTAATGTTTAACAAATAAATCTATTCAATTATGTGAATTTTGAATTTACTGTTTACTTTTTAGTGCGTATAAAATTTGACTTTGATAATTTTTTAGTTTATCTCTTTAACTTGATACTGAAATCAGGCATAGCCGTCATATCTTACGGGCAATTAAGCTAGTCTATGTATAAATGCCAGAAGAGGTGGAGACGAGATTCTACACGAAATGAACACTACTAAAGAAAAAATGAAATTGATCGCATTTCAATTAATTTTCTACGATTATTAGCAATTCAATTATTTTTAAGATTTCGAGGAAAATGCAAAAAAATGAATAGATATCTGGTAATTCTGTGGTAACATGTGAATGAAGACAATTCATACTTGCACATTATGTCGGAGTGAATGTTTAAATGGCTGTGAAGAGATTTGATCGCATGATGCATAAGAAACTATGTAGATAATCTCACTGATATAATTTTCCGTTACTATCTCTGATTAAAAAATTACGTTGGAATGAGAAATATTTTGTTTTATATTGTTCTGGCTCAAATCCATGCTAAAAAATACGAGGTCGTTTCTACTCGCGTTCCCTTCGTTACCTCTTACATAGGATGACATTTATAATATTTCCAACACAAGTAGTAACCATAACATAACGATAATAATAAATAGTATTTATTGGATTTGAGAAAACAATTTCTTTCGACATGGATCGGATGAAATGTTTCGTAGCAAATCCTCTTAAAGGATTATTAAAAAATCCGCCTGGTGAACTAATGAAAGATGCTTAAAGCTACTGACATTGAGATGGTGAAATCTCGTTACTTCACAATTACGTATGTTTCAAAATAACATTTTTTTACTCCCTCTCCAATTTTCCCGTATAAATACTGTATAAATATGTATTTCAAAAAACGAACTTCAACTTAACGTACTTTTCAATACTACGTATGAAATTCAGAGGTCCCGAAAAAAGATTTTTCTGGTTTTAACGTTTACTTTCATCCGTAAATGACCCAAGTATAACCAATTCTTGCTCACTGAACTCATAATACATCAATTTTGAAGGAACCTTTAGTCTTTACTACGAAAAGATCTGCGAAACTCCGCCAAAATCCCAAAAGAAGGGATTTTCCAAAATGAAAAATTTAGAACCGAGTGTCAGTTATCCCTCTCGTATTTTTACAATCGTCGTGGCATGGAGATGATCACGAGTGACTGGTGAGATGTCAGTGGGAAGGCAATTAGCAATTGCTGGAAGAAATGGGGCATTATATTTTCATCGCAGTTTGTAGATTCCACTTATGGAGAGGATTTAAATGCTCCCGGAGAGCTTCGGAAAGATATCTCTTCAAAACTCAAATTACATTCTTCACTCACCATTGAGGATTTTTCAGGTGTTGATAAAAATTTGGAAACCACGCCTTTATTAACGGACGAGCATTACTGGTCTAGGTGAGGAAATAAGTAGAGACTCTGAAGAAAAGGTGGAGGTTGAGTAAAGTGCGACATCATTATTGACATCGGAATGTTTGGAGAAATTAAAGATATTTATCATAAAATATTAGGAAGGGCCAGAGACATTTTATATCATTTGACGATGTAGAAAATTATGTAACGTACCCTATTTTAAAAAAGAAGAAACAAAAGAAAATTTCAGATTATTTTATGAAGCATTCAAGTAGGGTTAAGGTATGATCGTTTTCTTTTCTTTTTCCTTTCCACTGTAGTTATTTTGGGTATTTTCAGTACACTGTACTTTCAGTATAAAGTACAAAAACTCATGCTCCTTAGAGATACGTTGTATGGAGATTTTGCTGTATAATGAACAAAAGCACAAGGAGAAAGTTTGTGCAGATGTTTCCAAATATAACAAACCCATTAAACTCTGGGGATACTAAGACACAAATGAGGCAGATTCAGATGATATAAGAAACGAGAGATGAATAAAATATTTTAAAAACAATGAAACGAATATTTCACTTTGTCAAAGATGGGCAAAGAAACTGGTTTCGGCAACCTTTTCTCCATGGAGGGTCGCATTCATTCTTAGGAATTGAAAGTTGAAAGGGATACGTCGGGTCGGATGTTTACATAGGACGTTTCTGCGGTTAACATATTAGCAAACATCATGTACAACTAATTTATTATTTTATTATTTATTTGCTCACCAGAAAAGATTCGAGGGCAATAATTTTCACTTAGAAAGGTGTAATTTCGTGTTAAATTTCAAAGATTGTTTTATAATTATAGATTAACGGGACGCTTAAAATTATTTGACGAGCATATGGCTCATTGGCCGTAGGTGACCAACCTCTCGTTTGAAGGAATGCATTGTTATATAGCGTATTTATCTAAATGATGCCTGAGTGCAGATTTTCCCGACTTTGCCGGATTAGGGAACAAATCGGGCCAGACGTATAAATTGAGGTACATCGTCAATGTAATAAAGATCGTTTTCACTCAAATACGTCGAAGAAATTTGTAGCAATAAATTTAAAGCTGTATTTCCTCTAATGTTCTCACTCTCTCTTAACCAACACACAGGAAAAACGAAGGTACACATCTGAATGTTTGATTTTTGTGTACGATTCCTACCAATTTCCTTAAGCCATTCTTTTTCATTCATCGACAAATACGAAATTTCATTAGAGTTAGATCGTTAATAGGGTTTCTAATCTCATCGGAATTGTTAGTGTTCATTGGCGGAAAATATTCAATCATATTCTTCTGAAATATAAATATACGATCTGTAACAAAATGTTTGGTAATCACCTCCGAGGAACTGATTGCTGAATCAGTGGAAATATTTCAAAGGCTTCTATTTTATTTAAAGATTAATGCCTTCGTGAAAGTTTTTTGTGTTACACTTTCTCAGCTGTCTGAACTATATTTTTTTTCACATCCTTATATACATGTATTTCGTTTTTCAAGTAGTATTTCAATCATATCAACAGAGAGTATTTCAAAAATTTATTTTGTGCATCAAAATCCGTTTAAAATACTTGCGAAATTCTGAATTCTCTTACTCAAAAAATACCAAAGTAGATTCCGTATCCTCCTATTTCCCACAGACTTACTAGTAAGGTATCCTATTATGCAATTTATCGTGGCCAATGACAAACGGGTGTCTGGGTTTGTCCAGCCCTAGGAGTAGTACTGTATCTCGACAATGCCATCATATTTATATTCTTTCCATATCATTACGCTCAAGTTCAAAAGTCTTGATTTTCAAGAACGTAATTTATAGAAATTCAACATTTTTACTATTTCCCTTAGAACTTCTTTCAGATTCGCAACAATAAACGGTAGTGGCAATTAGAAGAGCTACTCATTTTATCTCTGGCAATAAAGCCCTTCATATGACCTCTTATGAGTAATAACTGTAAAAATACCAACACAATCTTCTCAATATAAATTGTTATCCTTAAAGTAGTTCGTCATAAAATTGTATTCTTCTTTACCGGTCGTCGAAATTATTTTTCAAGAAGAGGAATTCTCCCTGAAATATTTCATTATTAATGTACATAACAAACAGTATTAAATGATATATTTTACTCACATACGTTGATTTATCTGGGTGAAGGGAAACATGCCATTCACCGTTATGGCGAATTCAATGTCGGTAGACAATGTCAATAGCCTGTTTTATTGTGTTGTTTGACAACGGAACTTCTTCCATCATCCTTACCGCATCTTCCACTAACATAGTTCTTACAATTTGTATTTTTATTTAAATGCTTCTCCATGATTTCTATTAGAAATGGAGATATGCAAGAATACATTTAAAAATAATTATATCACTCGCCGAGTTTTTCTTCATTACTGAAACCCACTGCGCAGGCACTTTTTTCATTGTTTCTGATATCACGTGCCATATGCACGTAAGAAAGCGTCGCTCAAGCGCTTCATCCTCTCACACGGTGCAAGTGGGCCGACAATTACACTCAAAGAAATGTATTAAAAATTTGCCACATATACATACTTTTCTTAGTAAACAAATGTCGCCCGAAGATCTTCCTTTATGCATCGCAGCTATGTAAAACACAACCGTTATTCCTTTTTTTCACCCATAGTCATCTCTAGAACTTCAGAAATAGCTGCAGCGGAGTAAATTACTTTACAACGTTTATATTGTGGCGCTGCGTACTAGTGAGCACTTGCGCAGAAAGGCATAAAATTTATTTAATTACGGTTATATTGCGAATGATTCGATTTCCCCTTTCTTGTGTATAAACTTTTCGGCGTTTTTGGTCGAATTTGACACAGTTTGTGGTTTTAATTATTTCACCAAGAATTTAACTCGTTGGTGTTCTTAATAAATTGAGAAATTACATGGGCGACCCAGAAATTAATTTCTTCTAAATGAATGCATCACTTACACTGCGTTTTATAGATATTGCCACTTATAGAGATGGACTAACAAGAAGCAAATGTAACACACGGTTGGACAAATAATGCACATATATTCATCGAGACAATCACTAGAATGCTAAGAGTATTACCGAACAGAAGCACAAATAATGAACGAAGAAATAACAGTATATACCGAAGTCCGTTTCAATGATAAGTTGCTATTCTGGAGAATTCTAGCGTTGGAGAGCAGGAGGGTGTGTTAAGGAATGAGAGGAGGAGAGAGAGGGCGTAATGAGGGCGCAGGGTGAGCGAGGGGAGAAGGCGAAAAGTGGGAACAAAGGAAAAAACCGCAGAGAGAGAGAGCCATCCACTCGAGTATGCAGGGTTCAGAGAGCACCACATACTCTTAAACACCCTTACGGCACCGAGTTCCCCTTCCTTCTTACTTCCTCGCCCTCCCTCCCTCCCTCTCCCTCCACTCCCCTCTCCTTCACCAGAGCATCTTTTTCTTTCCGCGCCCTCTCCGCTCCACACTCGTCCACGGTTGCTGCCTCCGCTCCCACGCACACCCCTCCCGCCTCACGAGAGCAGCCTCTCTCTCTCTCTCTGCCTCCCTCTCCTTCTATCTCTCGAGCCTCTTCAGCTCACCCTCCGACGCCCTAAGAGCAGTCGGCTGGAGGACCGCAGCAGCAGCAGAGAGAGAAGAGCCTCTCACGCAGCAAGGTAGAAAGCAAGGCAAAGGTACAGTCGAGAGGGCAGAGCAATTGCGTTCCCCTTGACCTCTCTAGGTAAATGCCTCCTCGCACCCTCTTATGATAGCGTGAGGACGCCGCACCCCACCTCCCTCCCGACAGAATATTTTCCACGGGGCGACCCACGAATATACGTACGTGGCGCAATTCCTTCGAGCGACGGAATTTGAGCACGCAGAGTCGGGACAAAAGGATTTGGAGTGATAAGTATTACTTCTTCACTCGAGCACTCTTCCTAATTACTTCTGGTGGAGTGACTCGAATACTAAATCCGATCTTTCTTAAATGATCGATTCTGTCCTTGGAATGTGAAACATAGGGATTATAAAGATAAAGAAGATGGTTCTAGGAGAACTAGGTTATAATAATGCTTGTAAGATTCGTTTTAAATCGATAATGAACATCGAATTTGTTAATTTTTCAAATTCGACGGAAGTGAATTGTCTTCGGATATGTGCCGATTTTTCGCCACTACATTTTCTACGAAATTATGCGTCATGAGTATAGAATTTGGTTTACCACAATCGAACTTATAGTTGTTTCCGCACGAAACATACAAATCGGAAGAGAAACTCGGCAACTGTCATACAAGACGGTCATTTCTTTAGACTTTCTAAAGTTCCTTATGTTGTCTTAAGGAATCTCAATGAGCACGAGTCCAAAGGCAAGGAGAGGGGGCTAAATAATATGGTTTACCTTTGTTTTTACCTTCGAATAAATCCGATAATCCCTACCGTGTCTATCGTGTCTGTACATGATCAGCCGACCTCCAATATGCGACAAATGAATGGCAGATATACCTAATGCATTTTCACCAACACTGCCATAATATTTGCAATATATATTTTAGGGAGTCATACCTAAAACTAGGGATGCAACCGATATTCCAATGCTTCAATAGTATCCATGCTTTATTCCGAAATATCGATATTTCTGTATCGATACCGTTTAGCCGATACTTGCATCGGCACTTCCTGTGTAGTACCGTATAAATGTTTTGCAGAACGAAGCGAGTGTACCTAATATGTTTTCTGTAAAACAGCCATTGGTCTCGTCCGGCAAGAGTGCCGGCTTTGGATACCACAGCTTCTTCCTCCATTTTATTTAGTTCAGACGGTCAACTTAAACTTAACAGGTCTTTCAAGGCAAGACATTTCTATACATTTACGTATACATTTGTTTTGTATATCAAATGAACGGAATAAGAAAATAATTATTGAATTTTCATTAGTTCACACAAAGAACTGTACCAATATCGCCTCCCAGAAGAAAATTGGGGTCGTCTTTAACAAAATTATACTAAATCTGCATCTTGCAAAATTTACCTGAAAGCCATCAATACCTCTAATTCAAAACCTTCGAAAGTTAAAATATAAATTGTTTATTTACAATAAAATTTGCATTAATTATTCTTAGGATGACCACCTTTTAGAGGACATGCCCTCCTTTTTCAATAAAAAAATTGTTCTCTCCCTTTTTAGAATTTTCCAATTTTTGGCCTCGAATTTAGGTTTCTCTATTAACCTGCTTTCCAATTTCTTTGTTCGTTCAAAGATGCTGAATTATTTCCGCTGCCAACTGCTCCAAGTCGCTTGTTTCCGTAAATATGAAAATGCCTTATTTGTAAACTAAAATGTCTTTATGTTTTCCCGCTCCACATCCCAAATTACAGCGCGGAATCTTTTCAGAAAACTGGAATAAAAGTAGAGAAAGTTGGCTGGTGTTTCTTCCGCAGAAAAGGTTAAAAAAATCTACCATTTGATCGTTCATACCCTTTATCATAAGTTAAATTTAAGTAAATATCACCATTATTTAAGTCAAGTAATTTTTTACTATTTTAAGAAAATAACATTAAGCTTAGTCCACAATATTTTTAACGTCGAACCCGTCATTGCTAAACGCTTTCAGAAATAAAATTAATGAAATCATTAGCGATAATAATATTACTGTGAATTTTAGTTTGTTTATATTTTCTTCAAATATAGAGAATTTCTATCAAATCTGGAGCTCAATTTGCTTGCAAGCAATACCTGCTGCAAGTTCGGGAAAATTAGATCTGGAACAGCATTTTTAATACAATTAAGTTAGGAAATAATGCCGTTTGATGATCGGAGGAAAAAGCGAGTTTGTTGATCGTAGGAATAAGTGCGTTCGATGGTCAATGGAATATGCGCGTTTGTTGGTCGGAAGAGTTGCATTATAATAACATTTTTTATAAATGCATGAACCATTAATAGCTTATTTTCTTTCATTCGAAAAAGCGTCCAAATACTATCCATTATTAAAAAATACCACTTTTCTGATTTATGACGAAAATTTCCGCAAATTCGGCGCTGATTTGAATCAATGAACTTCTTTCTGGCGTTGCAACACATTTAGTACTTTAGTTCTTAGTAACAATTGATAATACACAATATCGATACATCGACGACCAATATCGATAAGAATCGATAATATTTTCTCATATATCTTACGATGCTGCTATCGATATTTTCTTCCGATCTTGCATCCCTACCAACAATCAATTCTTAAATGTGAGTGTCCCATGTTTACTTTCTCTTGCTCTTGTGTTTTCGTGTTCGTATTTTTTCTACATTCATCATCAATAATTTAAGGGGTGTCTCCTCAAAATGCTCGTACATACATTTTGTTTTACTTTTTATTCACGTCACATTAATTTTGTTATTGGATGAACACGATTTCTTGAATAATTTGCGCGATTAAATGAGTAAAATGTTCTTTCCGATTTATTGCGAAAAATTAAATGTACGGGGTTGGTGGTCCAAGTTAACAAGAGCGCATTCACAAAAATTTAGAGAACAACAAAAAAGACGTAAGTCTTCTTTTATATACAACCATACCCCGATTTAACTCCACCGTTTGTTCACAACTGGCTGTAAATCGAGGTACGTTTGCTGTATGTAATCGTAAGATGGAAGTTCTGCTCACAACGATTCATGGGCGGCATGCGGGGTGGCACCATATAGAAGGGCGCTAAATCGTGGTCTGAGCGTATACACTTTTAGTAAAATTTAATTAGAAGGGATTTACAAAATTATATAGATAAAAATCAATCATAAATATAAAAGTAAACGTCGATATACGTCATCGATTTTTGGAAAAAAATAAACGTCGATTTTTGTCGTCGAATTTTAAGAAAAATTTCGAAAACTTCCAGTCCTAGTTATAATCTCCGTTACCAAGGAAACAATAAAGTTAATTATATTTTAAGCATGTTTCCTAAAGTGATACGATTTATTTGCGCAAATTAACGGGATTTACTTAAAAAAAAAAACGAAACTTCAAAAGTTAAAAAGAGCTAAACATGGTCACTAGGAAGTATTGGAAAGCTGATCCACTCTTCATTTCACTTCGACATACTGGTAACGTGCTGGAAGGATGATAAAGCGCTTGATGCTAAATAAATGGTAGTTCGAGATTGTTCAACATACAAATAGAAGACACGAAAGTGTTATTTCGGATATCATTGTTTTCATCAACTATTAGTACTAGTAACGGGAAGAACATTTTATAGTAAGAATATCACTCAATTTGTTAAATTTAGCATAGAAATGACAGAATCCTTGATTGAGTTGATAAGGGTTTTACGGCAATTGTAAGGATAAAATCGATAGCACAAGTGTTCCGTTATTTTTATCAATTACGACAAGGCTATCTTAGGAGTATCAGCTTCAAGACGTTGAGCGAGTAGAGGAACAAAATTATCTGAAATACCGACAAATATAAAATGTCATTGTATATGTTTTCCCGTAAAAATTACATATGTCAAAGGAATACTTTTTCTGGTTTACGGCAATACTTAACAGTTATCCGAGGGGATATTTGTAGTTTTAGAAATGGTTCGGCTGGTAAAGAGTTGATTAATCCATTCGACGCAAGGGTGCAATAGCAGTACGTTGCTACGTTATACTATAAGCTAGAAATCGGCCGAAGTTGTTCGAAAATTATACGAAATACAAGCAATTACAAAACTGTTGAGTGAATCAATGAGTGGCGCCAGAAAAATTTCAGTTAGAAATTAATGTCAACAGTGGAAGTCAAATGCCATGACTTTCACTGACGTAAAATCATCAAAGAAATTAATTTCCATCGTATATCCCAAGCAAAAATCCTTGATACATCCACAAATCAAACACCATACAATTTCCTGACGAAATAGAAAACATAACGCATCGAAAACTGAGACACTAGGGTTTGCAAATGATTTTTTTAAAGAAACCAATACGTCAGATATTTTTTAGGATTAAATAGAATCATTCAAGTCCAATAACAGACATTCCTATTAGAGACCCAGAGCTCCTTGTCCATCGATCCCGTAATAAGTGACAACGCGCATTGATGAGACTTTTTCAAAACTGCAAAAACTCCATGGTATTATCTAGAACAGTGATGTCCAACCGGTAGCTCGCGGGCGCCTGGTAGCCCGCGGAGCTTTTTTCAGGCGCCCGCAGAGCAAAAGTTGGTCAATACAAAGTATTATTTACTCACGTTGTATGTACGAGTGTGTACATAGTCTCCGATGTTGTTATATGAGGAAAACGATAAAGGTAGCAAACAGTGGCTCACCCAGGGGTGTGGCACCGGACATTTGCCCCCAAAACCGATCGAGAGGGCGGGGATTCAGGCCATCGTGCCCAGATCATTGGTGGTCGGGATAAGGAGCGGACACAAGGATATCCCAATGAGCCGAAAAGGGCGATTCTTTTCACTACGGCTGCCACCTCTCCGGTTTTCGCCCGGAGACTCCGGTTTTCGCAGTTCATCTCCGGTCTCCGGTTTTAATAACCAGTATCCGGTTACGTTTTTCGGTCAATTTTCCTCAAATGTCCATTATCCTGTGAAATCAATACGGGACGGACTTTGTGATAAAGTGCGTCCCCTATTATTACATTATAACTTCTAAATTTCGCTCATCTACAAGTCGTTCCAATGAATCTTTTTGTATGCGTATCTTGAAGACAATTTGATCAACTCCGCGTTGGATTTCACAAGCCACCGAGAACAGATGTGCGATGCAATGTTAGACATTGTTGTAACATCATTGAAGAACCATACGTTGTCGCATGACTATTTTTTTATGTAAATACTTAATATAATTTTTTTGCTCATATCTCCAGTTTTGGAATCCTCATAAGGTCATATATCCGGTTTTGAAATCCTCGAAAGGTGGCAGCCCTACTTGCTACCCCCAATTCGGTTCCCTGTGTCCTCGTTCCAGACCGAGTATTTTTATCCAAAGAAGCAGGTTTGTGTTTTAAATACCATCTGCCCGCCTTCCCTAAAATCTACTGTAAGGTCTGCGAAATTATAGGGCCAGCCGCTCGTATGCACTTCCGCTCTTATGCTGTCATAAAGGCCGCTGTTGTGGGGGTTGTTTCACTTTCTCCAATATAGTATTTCGCATTTGAGGGGTGTGAGGCAAAAACATGGTAAACCACAAACTAATCCATTTGGAGCTAGGCTGGGTACAGAAAAGAAAAAAACTTCAATTATGATTTTGGAAATTTGTTTGTCATTTGTTGTAGTTCATATTTTGTAACTTTCGTTTAAACGAAATTACGCGAATGGAATTTTTTCGCTGATTGTGGATTTCGACCCTAATGATCAGTCGCTTTATCGCCGCTTCGTCTTCATCGCACAAAAGAGATTTCTAAAGGTAAGTTTCAGTATCTATTTTCTACCGTATTTGTGAAATAAGCAGTTAGCTTAAGAGCATCATGCAATTCCGATAGTCTGAGATTTTTAATTTGCTTTTTGCAATTAATTTCCATCAAATTACGAGCTACAAATGTTTACACTCACCACAATATAAATTGAGTTTGGTAACTTTATTGTACGGCAGAGAGTATAGATTTATTTAAAAATATTTCAAGGAATAGGCCCGCAAAAAGGCTGAATACCACTGAGCCGATATAACTTTCAGTGAGGGCGGCCACTGCGCGCGAAGCGGAGCGTAAGACAACTGAGTTTGTATACAGGGGCGGATTATGCACGTACCTCGGGCGCCACAACCTAATGGGCACCAAACCAATTTTTAAAAAAATACCCACTCAATACTGGAAACAAGCGATGAAAAAGTGCAAAGTAATTAGCATAAGGCGTACTTTTTTCTAAAATTTAGAGGCGTTAATTTATTATAACCCATGTTAGTTCGACATTCCCGTTTATTTAATCTAAATAAATTATCATTACCATTTTGATTAAGACATTGCACTGGCAACATGGTTATCGTGATGATTTCGTCATGTTAAAATCGCTCTCTTCCATGCAGTGGCGTAGCTAGGATCTCCTGCGTCCAATGGAAAGCCAGAAATTCGCCCCATAACCCCTCACCTCCCTGGTCTCTGTATAATTTACCAGTAAAATGTAACGTAGAGCTTAAAATGGGAACCAAATGATATTATACGGACAGTTTAATTTGGCATATATCTTAATATATAACCAAAAACGTAATCTTCGGTCCATGGGTTTGCGCCCCCTCAGCCCTGCGCCTGGGGCAACTGCTTCTCTCTACTCTCCCCTAACAACGCCACTGCTTCCATGCATTCTAAAGATTCTTTTGCCTTTTAAATTAACGGTCGATCTGCCCGTAAGTGGAAGTAGATGAGTAGTTCCCACCGATATAATGTTTTCGGTATTCCTGCTCTATAAATGTGGAGAGCTGTTGATTCTTAAACAACAGTGTCTGTGGGAATATTTTCCTATTCGGGACCATATTAACGTCTATGGTGATTACTGCAGAAGGTTTATCTTTCTCTCCTAAAAATATACTCGAAGCGCCAATTGCAGTGTACATTTTCTGATAACAGATGCTGTCACTGTTATGTCAAAAGGTCATTTAAGCACTCAACATTGCAAAAAATTAATAAAAACATATTTTTCGTAGATTTCCGCTGAGAGTATTGATGGTCGAACAGGTACAAATTAGAATTTCTATGTTTATTAAACAAAAAATTCTGTTAGACAGCTAAAATGACGGATATTCAAAAACAAAGAATAATATAGTAACGTTTGAGGCTTTTGACCCCCTCCCCCAATAAAGTAAATTTCGGGGTGCGCCACTGTTAGCAAATACAAAAAACATATAAGAAGGGATTTTATAGTCACAATTTCGCACAAAATAAAGTCGCCTGTCTGTCTGACTGCAGACCGACTGATTCATATTTATTTCTCTTTAATAAATTAATACACATAATAACGTCTTCTCTTCATTTGCAATCCAGAACCACCGTGGAATAACAGCACGGACCTTGTATCGGCTTATATTCACATTTTAAATATATTATATATTTTTATTATACATTTATTGTATATTATATTATATATTTTTTAAGAGAGTTCTTTTCCTTCATGATTTTCAGAGATTGCTAAGCTGACTGACGTATATCCGCTGCTCAGCATCATTTGTGCCTTCATAGCGTACGGTTCAAACAGTTAAAATTTAACCGTTATATATTGTGCTTGTTAAATAAGCTAAAAAATAGTTTAATTTTAAATAAGGACCCTATATTTTTCTAAATGAGTCATAAAGTAGATTCATCTCAAAATCAAAAGACATACCATTTCCAAAAATAGTGGGAAGAGGAATTCTTTTTTACAAATGTCGACGGAAAAGCAGTATGTTTGTTATGTCACTCGTCAGTATCTCAGCCAAAAAGATCAAACGTGGAACGGCATCATAATAGTGTCCATAAAGATTTAAAAAATTAATATCTACCAAAACATTACTTCGATCAAGAAAACTTTCCAGTTTTATGTCATTGAAATCGTAACAAAACATATTTTTTAAACAAACAAAAATAGCGCAAAGACATACATCATTCAAAGTGAGTTATATTTTATCACGTCATAAAAAGTCTTTTTCAGATGGTGCTATTTTCAAAGAAGCTATGCTTGCTGTTGCCGAATCTTTATTTGAAGATTTTAAAAACAAAAATGATATTGTTTCTGCAATGAAGGAAATACCACTGGCAAGAAATACCATAGCAAGGCGTATTGAGGATTTGTCAGACGATATTGTTTCTCAGTTTTAAAACACGATATAGAAAAATGTACTTATTTTTCACTGCAGTTTGATGAGATAACCGATGTCACAGATCACGCTCAACTTCTAGTATCCATAAGAATGGTTTTTGACGATTTTTCTATAAAAGAGTCCTTGCTTTCAAACTTAACTTTATGCGGAAGCGAAGTCAGATGGCTAAGCCGAGGGAAAGTGCTTAATCGATTTTTGGATTTATTACCTGCAATTAAAATATTTTTACAATCAAGAAAAGAAATTTACAATGAATTCGATGACACATTATGGATGCATGGCTTGCCTTTTTTGACCCACTTACATGAATTAAATTCAACATTACTAGGAAAAGATAAGGGTATCCCGAATATGCTGAGTGCCATTAATACTTTTCAAAATAAGTTGGAGCTATGGATATCTCATCTGAGATTCCATAATTTTCAGCACTTTCCATCATCAATGAAAATAACAGGCGACAACCAGGAGAATAATCTGCCATAACGACGCATAAATGACCATTCTTTCTTTGCTTAAAGATGAATTTGATAGACGCTTTCAAGATCTGAAGGGAATTGAGCCGGTTTTATTATGTCTAGCAAATCCATTTTTGACATTCGATGTAAGTAATTTATCTTATCTGATCGAACAATTAACGTTTGTGAATAAAAGTGATATAGAAATTGAAATAATTACTATCCAAGGTGATATTCGATTGAAGTCTATTGAAAATGTTGATGGTAGCTTGTGGAAAGTAGAACCCTTGATATATACAAACATTAAGAAATGCGCATTTAAAGTAAACTAGTTTTTTTGGATCCTCATACCTTTGCGAGATGGCATTTTCACAGACGAATATCAAAAAAACCAAAGACAGGAATCGTGCTTCCGAGAAGCATTTGAAGGATTGCATGACACTCGCTGTGTCGCCGTACGTACCAGATTTTAAAAAAGTGCCAGAAAATGGTCAACCGCAAGTGTCACACTAGTATTGAAAATTTATTTGTAATTGTATCCGAATGAAAAGATATAAATTTCAGGCACTCTGTATTTTGATGTAAACCATTGCTATAAACTTTATTAATAAAAATGCACTATATTTAGATACATTTTTTTTCTGTTAAGTTTTCTACTAGATGATTCATGAGTTTCACCGAGTTATATGAGAGAGGGGCCCGTCGTGAGTTTTGGGCAAGTACCTAAGTAGCCACTGAAAAGGTTGGACACCAATGATCTAGAATAATATGGAAGTACATATAAAGTGAAGTAAAAAGCCTTATAAAGGATATATCACCCGATACGATGTAAACAAATGTAATTCCGATAAAAACAGAAAATTCGAATGGATTAATATGTATTTTACTTTTTCCGGGTTAAATCCCGAAAATTTTGAACAATGAAATCGTTAATCGGCGAAATTTGAGAATATCGACGCCGTCGCAATGGTACTACTTCAAAGTATTTTTTACATATACAGGTAGTCCTCTCATAACGCGCTTCCCGTTTACACGTTTTAGTTATTATGCGGAAGGCTCACTAGGCGGTATACTATAGGTATACACGCAAATTTCCTTGAACCACTTTTTGAAACCATCGGAAGAAGAAACTGCGAAAACCCGCAAATCAACTCCAGACTCAGAAGGATCCTCATTTTTGGCAAAGGATGCGCTTCTTGCTGATGAATCGTATTCATCAGTTTATAACTCCCAGCCTCCCTCGCCTCAAATTTAAGGCTTCTACTTCGCAAGAGACCGAAAAAACAGTATTAGGTACGCAAAACCTTTCTACATTTTCTGTTTGAATTTTTATTTTATTTTCATATTTATTTGATTAGCATTTCTATAATGTCGTAAATATTATTTAAATGCAATTATATTGTCAGAATAACTACTAATCAAACCATTTTTCGTTTGTTAAGAGATTGGATTAAAAAGTATGATCCGACATGAAATAACATTTTATTCCTTATGGAAAAATCATTTTTGGTCAGTCAAATTCAAAATGCTAAAATAATTCCTTGTAAAAATGATGTAAAATGGACATTTAAAAGACAGTAATGAGTTAACCAACAAGAAAATAATTAAAAGTGCCTTTTTTTAAAGAGCTTTTATTTACGCTTATTATTGGGATTCTTGGATCCAATGTCCTACTTACAACGAACTTGCGAAGCTTTTCTCTTATTCAGTTTAATCCGCTTGAACACAAGCAATTATTAGAACTAGTTCCCCCATCCAAGTTCAAACGTTTCGGAAGGTAAGATCCTGATGCGAATAAAATATTTCATCGATCAAAAGGGAATCCTCCTCTCAAGTGACTTCATTTGTTTTCTCAAGAGACGCTACGCAACAAAGCGCCTAATCCGCGTCAAAAAAAAGTTAAGTAGATGGATGGCTAGCGTTTGAATTGTTTCGAGGAAGTAAGTAGTTATGATTATAGACATTTTGGGTTCACAAAGCATCATACCATTATTACATGTATTATTACGTGAAATGGATTTCCGTTTAACGCGGTACTTTTAAGGAAAGTAACAAACGATTTAACCGAGGACTACTTGTACACGTATCTGATTATGATAGACAGTCCGATTTTACGGTTCGGTTTTGGAGTAGTCGAGTCGCGGAATCGTTATTAGTTTCTCCATACGTAGTATAGGGAAAGTATTGTGATCACGAAAAAAATCGACTTCGAGATTTCAACAGAAATACACGTTTTGAGGTCCCTAGAATATGTTTAGTTTATTTTTGAAATGATGTGTGTGTGTGGATGGATGGATGTATGTGATTGTGGGCGCTCTAATTCAAAAAGTACTTGTCATATTAATACCAAATTTCATATATAACACTCTAGCATGAGCACAAAGAACCGATTAGTTTTTGGACAATATCGGTTAACTGGAAGTCGAGGTTTATTCAAATCCGATTCGGTTTTTGCGATATTTCTGCGTTAAAACATCATCATTGTATATACAATTCTATACAAACGTTACAGAGAATGTCATTTCCTACAACTTTCATTTGAAACAGTTTTCCATGGCAATTATTGTTTAGGAATTATTTATAAATAATCGGTTTTCCGGTTTCTGTCAAATATCTCCTTAAAACATTGTTACTGGTAATCTTCGTGAGGACCAATGTTGTATAGAATAATATTTCTTCCAAGTTTTGTTTGAAACTAATTTTCGTAGAACCATCCACTTCGGAGATATTTTGCTTAATCGTAAATTTCCAGTATACAGCGCCACCACCATGTAGCGGTGAATTCTGTAAACATATTCAAAATATAATTTACGGCAATAAGGATGACTGTATTCTTTTACGATACGAAATGATAATTTTGCCTTATAATGCTCTTCATAATAATTTAAAAATCTATACCCCAAATATGGAGAAAGTCATGTGTTGGCCACATCAGATTTTATTAATACATTATGCAAACCAAACGAACTACAGAACGAAATCCGAAACTTTAGTTTGTCATTTACGAGTTTTTAAAAAGAATTTAACTAATTTACGTAAAAGTAATTCGTTTGAAGTTGGAGAAGGAGAAGAATTCTGAACTTGACCGGGACTCGAACCCGGGTCTCTCACTACATTTCCTAATATTCCACCTTGTTAATACTTTTGGTGAGGCTGCTTAGTCGTTTTCGTCGCCATGGTTTGTCTTAACTATTTACATCAAGTGACTTGTAAAACAACGGTCATATCGTTAACATAGTCAATGAACACCGTGTTAGCGTATGTTTCTCATTTTTCTGGGAGTTTTAAATCTAATTTAGTGCAAATAGATTGAGTAAATGGCGAAATTGATTGGAATAGTTCGTGAGGAAAAACTGGAAATTAAGTAAAGTTATGGGTAATTTATAATATTAATATATATATTCTACTCGTGTACATTATATGGCAAAATATAGTCATTCGTGGAGAATTTCTACTTTCAAATATCCGAGACACGGTGAAAAATACTGGAAATATGATCGGAAGAGTCAAAGACAAATGCGCGTTATACCGAGTTCTGCGAGAAAGCTGTTCCCTGCTATTTTTCATACAAAATGGAATAGAAAATAGGATCCAATTACTACACTGTAAACCTGTAATATAAACCCACAAATTTTCTATGAAAGCGTCAAACTTTAGTATAAATAAAATACTTATTCCCAAAATGTGTTTACGCTCGAAAAACATATTTGTTTGTGCAGTAAGAAGAAATGTTATTACTTTTAAAAAGCTGAGCGGAATATTATGCCGCCGGTGATTTATTTCCTCTCCTTAACAAATTTAACAAGAGGGTAGGTTTGCTTCTAAACGACGTGTTCGTGCTTCTCATGTCCGCCCTCGGCATACCCTTAGCGACTAGCAGCGTTAATTTTAACCAGCTCACTGAAAAATTCCCCGGGTTATACTATATTATTGTTAATATTAAATTGAGATGATTGAACAAGATAGAGACCTTGGGCAAACCAAACGAACTACAGAACGAAATCCAATACATTACTTTTCATATACGAGTTTTTAAAAAGAAATTTAACTAATTTTAGTAAAAGTAACAATTTGTTTAACTTTGGAGAAGGAGAAAAATTCTGAACTTGACCGGGACTCGAACCCGGGTCTCTCACTACATTTCCTAATATTCCACCTTGTTGGCTGTTTCATTCTAATTCAGATATGCCGTCACAATATTATTCTTCGTTGTTGCATATAGAAAATTCCCAAAGAAATTTCCCATAAATGATAAAATAGCTTTATGCACCAAGTTTCTTGATTTTGAATTGCAGGAAACCATTCAATCGCGAGTGAAAATGACAATTAACAAAAAATGGGACACGCACGTGTCAATTGCTTTTTATGCTACGGCAAAATTATTTTAATATCGGCGATTCTTTCGTCCTACGCACATCCTAATTTGTAGGACTTTGCTTAACTGCAATTAAAACAGTGATTATACTTCTCAATTCCTTTCTCCAAACTAATGTTTTACCAGTTCACAATTCGAGGAAAATAACAATTTTTGAACTTTACTATTTTCGGATAAAACCAACAGATGCGCAGAGCTACTAAAAATTGATGGTAAGTGCTTCTCATTCTAAATATACTACGAACAATTCAATCCTCGTCCTCGCAACAATAGAGAATCATAGTCCACGGACCACTGGCAGTTCATAGAATAGCCTTAGGTGGTCCGAGTTAGTAATAAACGACGCATACCAAAGCTGGAAGCGATTATGTTGAAGATGGGGTTTCAACCGCGGAACCAAATTGATAGGAGATGTAAACAGCAGAAACTTCAGTAACGGGGATTCGTGGTTATATTCTACGGATCTGTCCGTGAATGAGGAAGGTTGGAGAACATCTTTCTCATTCAACCTCGTGCATCACTCTGTTCCGATACATAAGAAACATATATTAGATGTAAAATTGTCCGATCCGGAAATATACAAAAATTCCTGTAGATGCTGTTTTCATCTGAAAGGCGAAATCTGCAATACCTAGAGGGAGATAATTATTTTATCGAATATTTGACATCGTGTAGTAATTAAAAACCCAGAAAAGGTGGAAAGAAAAAAATCCATGACAAAATACGATAATAGATCACTCTCGCAAAATTCTATTTATACATTTCTGATGTCCTTAGATATTTTCGTTGTCTCACCGCGTTTATTTAATGAAACGCGCTCCACAACGTTGCTGGATACCAGGAAGTATCGATCGATAACGGCTTAGCAGTAATACTTGGATGATTAGTAAGAAATTTGGAAATAAACGTGCAAAAGTTTTGAAATATGGAAAAGTGAAGAATAAAAATCATGTCCCTAATTCCGATAACAAAGGAAGTGGAGTAGGTTGTGATGATACCGTGATTTTAACATAGTTACAAGTCTAAAAACAAAAAAATATAGTATGGAAAAGGAATTTTTGAAAAAATTGCTGAAAATATGAGAAAATCTGAACAGAAAACAATGCAAATAACACTTTAAACCTGTTTAACTTAGAGACGTTTTGCATCAGATTTTAAATTTATTAGTTACCGACGCAAATTTGTTTCCAAAAAAAAATCGCAAAAACTTGATGTATACCTTATTGACCGAAGATAGTCGGTCACTTGTTCTTAGTATGCTACAATATGCTAAATCACTTTGTCGACGCAAACGATCCAACGGGATATTTTGAAGTGCTGAGGAATTCCGTGACTAGGAGGAAAAGAAAATAACTGACCCAATACAAAATTTGTTTCACAAAACTAACATTTAGGTTATGGAAGAAGGTAGTCACTTTGTATCGATAGGATAGGAATTTTCGCATCGACTTAGGAAGCATAAACTAACTTAAATAATTTTATGCTTGAATCCCATTGTGCTTGAGCATTGCACGTTGTGCGTACAGGCTGAATTTCCCCACAATTCCGTTGATTCTTCATGATTTTACATCGTGGCGGTTCAATAGATTTCCGTATGCGCGTGTATCTTTGTTTTTACTATAACTCGTTTTTTTGTGCGTTTAAGAATTACGATGAATAAGTTTCGTAATGCTTGGCTATTCCATGTGCTGCTTTGCCTTTTTGCACCAGTAATTAGCCTGCGTAAATTCAAGCATTGAAGTTTTTTGTAAATAATTATTTTAAAATCTAGGGGCATATTATCGGCCGGTAACAACAAGAGAATATTAATAGTGAATTTTTAAACCCAAAATTTAGAAAAATTTTAAGTTTTCACTGTTTTCGAAGGTCTGGCATACATTATTTTAGCAGGAATAAATGTCAATAAATTTATAATGATTTGTGTTTTAAACAGAATGTTTTAGACTCATAAATTATTAGTGGCATTGATTATATTCATACTCATACTTATAGATACTGAAAACAAATTGATGATTCTTTTAACCTGTCATACGCGGAAAAACTGCAAAAGGCGGAAATAGATAATTTGTTTAATTGAGCTTCCGTAGTCCACAGGTTTTACTCTATTTAGAGTAATAATTACTCAGAAAACCTCGCCAGATATCCCATTCGACTCTAGTTGTTTAAATATAATATTCAACCTATACATACCAAATATGAATCCGCTAATAATGACGCAACGACATGCTTTGAGTCGTTTAATTATTTCTCGTATCTAGTTCTGCGCTGCACGTCTTGTAAACGCAAAACCTTTCTCAAACGGAATACAGACAATTGACGCGGATTTAACCTGCGGCTTAGCCAAGAAAGATTGCTACATTTAATAAGCAAGAATCTTGCATATCCTCCAAACTTTGGGTTGGACGACATTTAACTTTCCTGGGTTATTATACGAAAACGAGTGTATGGTCCTATTTCTTTGACTTGTGCCAAAGTTTATAATCGTAACACAAATTTTGTACCTAAACATATCTGTGGGAAAGATTTTATTCTAATGTAAAAAATCTCGAATATGTTCAATATTATTATAAAAGTCGAAAAACTACAATTTTTGAGATTTTTTAAATTATAAACAATCCCAATAATTAAATCTTGATTTTATTCGGAATTTGAGCCAGAAATATCAGAATCTATAACCGAGGTGGGCAAAAATTTCTAAGTGGCGGGCCACATTGGTGGTCCCGTATTCCTCTGTGGGACGCATTTCAAGTTGTCAATGCTTCGGCGGACCAGATTACTTTAAATCGGACGTTAATTATGGAGTCTGATGTATCACACTACGTCAGCGCTTTACAGTTGATTAATCGAGCATCTAGTAATCCCATGTATCATAAAATGACGAGGAACGAGAGATGCCCTGGAGTTGTGAAACTCATATCAGAAAGGATGATACAGCACAAGCCAAGATTGATGCATTACATTACGTCGACCGGCAAAATGCCTTCGACATAGCAAATTGGGGAATGCTGAAGGATATATTAAAGGATATATGTGTAAACTGGAAAGACAGGAGAATTATCAAGAAGCTTACGTGAATGAAGTCACAAAAGTCAAACTAGAGAAAGATGACAGCAGCGGAGCAAATATTGGGAGAGGACTAAGGCAAGGTTGTTGACTATCTCCCGTCCTTATCAATATACAGTAAACATACACATATCGAAATGGAAGGGAACTAATATGTTGTCATTATGACACATAAAGGTTTACTATAAATATTTTCCGAGCAAATTTTGCGTTTATAATCGCAAGACGAAGGCGTTAATAGGTAATGAAAAATAATTTTATTGCATCGTAATGCAAAATAATATACATCTATAATAAAAACATTATAATAAAAAGTAAAAAATTAACAAATTACTGATCTTGTCAAATGTATGAATTTGTACAATACAAATATATTATTATACGTTTGACACCCAATGAAGGCGTGATTCTACAGGGAATTGATCTTTAGTCCCGTATTTATACGGTTTGTCCACTAGGGTTCCCCGGATTAAATTCTCAATGTGGAAAAGGTTTTCTGAGTAAATCATTGTCGCTTTCCTATCCCGTCATAGGAAGGATAAAAACATATACAGAAATGTAAGTAGGAAAGTTAATATAAAAGTAATAAAAAAAGGAAAGCTTAAGAGGAAAAACTTAGCTATTTTTTTCTGTCCCTTCTTTATACTTGTAACTAACTCAAGATACCGTGTTTCAATATATTGCTTTCATTTATCAGGCTTCATGCTATCACTCACATCTCCACCAATTACATATAAATTCAAGAGACGAATTGTCTGATTTCACCTTAAATTCCTGTTCGGACTCATCTCTCTTAAAAACATAATAAGAACTTTTTAATTTCTTCCAGGTTTAAAAAAATTACACAAGAATATGAAGCCATTATAAGACAACCACAATTGATCATAATTCCCAAAAATCACATTGCAAACCATGGAGACGGATTTAGCCACGATGCAAAAGATAGTGATCGCACAACTATTACGTCACACACAGATATCCGGATCAAAGGATCACCAATTTTGTATTTCATTCCATGCTTCATCGAATACTACCACGCGTGATTATGCATATGTGGTAAGAACATAGGGGAGAGGAGCTTGTAGGCACACTATGTGCACACTATCAATAATTTAAGTAATAAGCGGAAGATGGCGACATGAAACCCACCAAAAGCAAATAACAGTGTGATTCATTTGCCATATAAATTTCGCCGTTGCAAGCGGGGGTTTTAAAATGTTATAGCATTTTTATTCTTTCTACTTGTAGTATATACTGATTTTGTCAGTAATTATGTTACGTTTCAGCAGATACGGGAAATGTGTCATGTATTTCACATTTGAGGGATAAAGTAGATGTCATCAGAGGTCAAACGACAACCTAAGTTCTGAAATTAAAGTAAACAATTTTGTAAAGGGCAAACGTCAATTTTATGTTACACGCAAAGTTCGTGACATGAGAGAAGTGCAGGAAAATTTACACTGGAGAATATGTTAAATGAAGTCATAGTGGATTTTAGAAAACGTTTGACACGAGACGCGGCCTCTGGTTTGCTGCAGCAGAGGGGGCGTGCTCCGCTGTTATACCTTATATAAATAAATACTTTGGCAGATTTTAAAAATAAAAAGATCGTGATTTTTCAAGAGATTCTTAAGCGCACGGATAAATCCATATATTTGTACAACATTCACACAATTTCGAAGCGGCGAAGGTCCGACAGCTACACATAAATAGTGAAAAAAATTTTGCCAAAAAATTACACGCGTTCTATAAACTTGAAAATACTTCAGAGGAGTGCTTAATTTGTAGCCAAATAAGAAAGGGAACGCCTAACCTTACCTAGCCTAACCACTCAGAACAAAACTGAACACATAATTGTCAACTGTCTATAATAAATATGAAGTGTGAAATTAAAAAAAAACAATCTTTTACAAATCAGATGTTGTCCAGCAAGAGGGAAATTTAAATGTACAGACATTCATCAGCCTTTAAATTCTTATAACTTAAACATTTTTTATTCATAACATTTTAGAAACTTCCTCACAAATAAGTGAGGGAACGCCGTTCCCTTTCGTTTCCCCAGAAATTAAGCACTGCATAAGAGTATATATTGGTGGCAACGTTTCCCATGTTTGTCACAGCATCTACTAATAACGTTCAGAGTCTATGCTACAAAATACTACGAAAGTGCTAATATAATAGTAGTGAAGGAAATCTCCAGATATTCTACAATTTATATAATCGCTAAATAATCTTTCGCAGTCTGAAAACCCCTTGAGTTGGGGTTACATAAAAGTGATCCCGAAATGGACTGGCGTGGAGCGGCTCGATTTGTTAATAGCGACTTTATATACGATACTTGCATGGGAGAAAATTGAAGATTCTTGAGCTAACAGATAGTGAAGTAAGGAAGAATGGCATAACATGGAAAACTTCGTTAAATTTCTCAATTACCCCGGATTTCATTGAGGAACTACGTATGTTACTGGTAATATTTACCAGTTGAAATTACACATGCCAATGAGGTTTTAAATTAAAGCGTTAAGATACACCATTCCCCACGATTTCAGCGGATTTCAGAGTAAAAATATAAATAAAAATATCAGCTGTTTTACAATTGTGGTGAGGCGTAATTGAGAGTGCGAAAGAAGATTGCGTGTAAGAGATGTTGATTAATTGATTGATGTCTTTTTTGAGAAAGATTGAGGCTGTTGAGCCAACTTTTACACCTTAAGAAAAAATTCATGCAATGTACACTGAAAAAACTTTCTCATATACGTATACGTCTGGTCTCACTACACTCTTTCCTAGCTGTGAGAAACTCCCTAGGTTTTACTAACAACTCCAGTGATTTTATGAGCATCACTTTGTGTTTAGGATTGGTCTTAATTCTCCTGGCAATTTTCCTTACTGTCTGGGTGTATTAAATGCACCTGACCGAACTAGAGATATAGCTATTTTGAGAACTAAAATTTATGAAGTATTGTTTATGGCACAAATATCAATAGGTAATAATTTTGAGTTAATATTATTAGGTCTGTTATGGAATCGGGAGACACGCAATATTGAAAGTGCCATCACAGAAACCAATTTCGGAAAGGTTGGATTTTTTTAAATAATGACAAATTTAAGTTTTTATGTGAAAAATCAACTTTTGAAGGGGGTAAAAGGCAGCATTACACGACTAAATTGATTGTAAAACAAGTGCAATGAGGTCCGTCTGTATATCTGCGCTGAAACGTTACGCAACATCCCGTTTGGGAAAAACTGCTCAAGAGATTTCCATATGGATTTAATTTTAATAGCGCGAGAAGCAACTATATATTCACGCATACATTTATACATATTTACACAAACACAAACCCCCTGCCACCCACCCGTCTGGTGATTTGCAGGGTATCATGTAGATGAGAACAGAGGCGTAGTGAGGGATGGGCAGCCGGGGCACATCTTCATAAGGGGACGTGAAATTGAATTTTTTAGTATACTAGATGGAAAAACATTACGCAACACGATGGCCATCGAAAGCAAATGTTGTGGATTCTTTGTGGTTTCAACTGAAGCACGTTTATCGGGTGTTAACAAAAATGAAGAATGAAAATAAATGTTCAGATAAAAACAAACCGACAAGCAGAATATATTTTTCTGTGGTTGTGGGATGACTCCTTCCAGACGATCAACCGAGTCACCAAATCTTTTCATGGAGTTGATTTAACGGCGGAGAAAGCCGTTGTTTTGATCCGAAATTTAGTATCTGATAAAAGGACTTTCGAGTCCCTAATAAGGGAACACATGCAAGAAATTCATCATTGTATAAGGAATATCTGCAGAACTACCGGAAAAAGAGGAATATAAAGAAAATTACATTACGAGATGGAAAATAAAATGTCCTCACTACCGGAAACAACCATCAACGATGCTGTGCATGGAGCAATTAATTTTGTTGATATATAACTGGCAGCATGATTTACGTTTATAAATGAAATCGAAAATGGTTTTAAAATTTAAAGTTGCGCTTTCTATAATATGAACGGAGATGAAATTACAACTTCATGTAAAAACACTGCTGATATGTATACAACGATTTCGATGGATGTGAATTAATCGATGAAGACCGGAGTTTAAAACACAGCTTGCCTATATTAAAAAGTTTTATAAAACACATTTTGTAATTTTTCATGAATACGAACTTTAAGTTCGTCTCCAAATGCGAAAATTATACAGTTTTCCTCACAATACTAGATCGATTTCAACTGGTGAGCGTTCGTTCAGTAAACTGAAATTAATCAACATAGTATACGGTCATCAATGAATCAACAGATACTTCAGGTGTGGCCATCTATTGAATGCGGCACTGCCAAAAATACAGATTTCAATGACATCATAAATATGTTTGAGGCATATAACGCTCGAAAAATTCAACTAAAATAAATTAGCGTTTGTTCTTTCATACAATACCCTTTATTAAACAGATGTTGTTTTATGTGATTATTATCTTATTATTCCATCTAGAATATTCCAATAACCTGTGCCAATGGCTCTATGCGCGTGTGCGTATAACAAAAAATTGCATATCCTAGCAGTTTAGTTTTGAAATTTTAATAATAAAATAAGAAGATATGTACGCACTATACCTTTAATCAAAGTATGTATATTGTATATGAAGTTAATTTCCTCAAACTTAACCATAAGCACTAAGAATATTGAAAGAAAGAAAGACGTATAAAGAACATTTCTTCTCCTAAAATATCGGTAATAGTAATTGGTAAGCCACAGGCGACATTCAAAGCTTTTGTGTTATGATACCCGCGAGGAACAACCTCATTGATGGCATCTCAGAAGCATGGCGTAATATAGGAGTCACAGGGGAGGGTCGAGATAAGATGAGATTGGGACGAGAGAAATGAGCTAGATGGAAAACGTGAGATGTGGAGAAGAGAGAGGTTGGGAATGATAGCACGGCACGAGTGGGGAGCGTAAGCAGGAGAGAGGGGGAGAGAGAGAGTGGGAGGGAAGGAGGGGAGGGGGGAGGGGGAGTCGAGGGGAGACGCACCACGAGAAGGCAGATGAAGAGGGGAAAATGCGAGGCCTGGGGATGTGGGAGATGTTAGCAGGAGGAACCCTCACTGCGGGGAAGGGAATTGACGAAAATGCCCGCCAGAGGGGCAGAATTCTCTAGAAAGGGATTGGGGCTTTGAGGCCCACGGACTCACTCATCAAATACAATATTCCCAACGGGTAAAAACGACGGGGTTTTGCTTCTACAAAGATGACTTTAAAAAAAAAAATTCTTAAGCAAATTTCCCTATTGCTTTTTGATGTATCAAGGTAAACAGGAGACTAGTTGGCAATCGTGTTTTGTAAGAAAAACGTAACCATTAAAAACATTTTTCGATGAAACAACAACTCTTTAAAAAATCATACGAGAAATATTTAAAGAGGCGTTTTGATGGATTCTCTTGTGAATATGTCACCGCGTGTAATTACAAAAAGACAAAAATGGAACAAAGAGAACAGGGAGTTATAACATTTACGTATGTAGGCATATACTGGACAAGAGACGTACCTTGGCGATATGGTGACTACGGAAAAATTTTAGGAAACACCTTGGTTATGCAGAAAATATTTTTTTCTGCGTTCTAATTATATATAAATCAACGTTTGAGTATTAAAATAACATTTATGGAAAATTAACATTTCGCACATTTTGCGGGAACATTTGGCGCCTTTTGCAAGCGGCCCCTATGGCAAATACCACATTCGCCATACCCTAGTTAAGACACGGTATTTCTGGAAAGCAGGGGAAACAGTCTCCCTTGACCGGAAATCGAACGTGGTTCTTTAACTTTCCGAGCGGTATTCTACATATGAACAAGACTGCCACGCTATTTCAGTAGTGGTACATTCGCACACAAAGTAGAAGAACAGAGTTCCATTACCGGTGAAGACAACTTTTTCCTACTCTACAAAAATACGACAAAAGGGGTCACAAATCTTTTATAAGAAAATCTAAAACTCCCGTCACGTAATTTTTTCCATTTAAGTACAAAATTTCTTTTACTCTTTAAATTTTGTGTGTTAGGGTTTATTTGGCTTCCTTCACTCATATAAAACTCAAATCAAGCAATTGCTCATCTCACAGAAAAAGTCCAACGCAAGTCGAATCGTATTCATTTTTTATTTCACTAAGATCAAGACTGTAATTAGGTGAGGCAGATTAGCGTAAGGACTCCTCAAAAGTCTCGAAACAACATTCAACTGAGCAATTTTACCCATTAGATAAAACCGAAAATATAATACGATTTATGTAAGAGTTATTCTAAACGAGTCTTCGCTAACAAGTTTAGTGGTGACCTGAAATCTTTGATGAAGAGCGAACCTCAACGCGATGCTTAAATCTCATTATGATTCCAATTTCGCACCACGTCCTGATGCTTAAAATTTCAGTTAATGCGTACACCACAAACCCTTGACCGCAAGGTAAATAAATGTGACATCAACGTGCTTGTAATGACTATGAAAAATTCAAGATGACTTTAAAACGGAAAATTTTCTTATAACATAACTACATGTTCCCGATTCTATATCGATACATTCTATGTATGTAAATTAATTGTAGTGGAAAATTTTCAAATTTTCTATATAAAGGATATTAATTAAATGCCAAAGTTATGAAATTTATCCTTAATTCGCGTACGACGGTCCTATGAGGATAACTCACCATCTCATTTACCTCTCCTAACTAGAATTGTAAAACGTAAGAACCCTACCTTGCTTCAAATCGGACCCTCTCGTTAATAATATTATCTTTCGTTTAACGCCTTCTATAGCGATGCCAAATCTTTTAACAACATGCGGAAAGGTCGACACATTGAAACGTCATGTGACTAACAATAAGTAGAAGAGACAGTATTCTTATCCTACTAAATAATTTCACAATGTCAAGGATAGCCACACAAAAGTTTATCAGCCGACGAGTATTAGTCACGCTCATCCACACAAGTCTGGTGGTCAATGCACGTGATTCCAACCCTACACGCCAAGACGTTTCAATCGTGGCTTTCACTTAAACATCGGACGGAAGAGAGAGAGAGAGGGGCGAAAGAAAGCAAGGGATACAAACGAGAAAAGAAGCCGGAGACGTCATTAACCTCTGACCGTCTCCTTTTTCCAGCACCACTGACATAAGTGACCTCGATTCGAATCCACCACCTCACTTAAGAGGCTTCCCTCCCTCGCATCATTTCCACTACCCTTCCTTCCTTTCCTCCTCTACGCTCCTCTTCCTCGGCGCACCACCACCACCAACGACCCTCACCGTGGGATCTACAACTATCCTTCCCTGCCGCCGCCGCCGCCGCCTCCGCTCTCTCATCCCCTTGACCCTCTACCTCCCTCCCCCCCCCCCCCCTCATCCCCCTCTCCCTCCCACCTCCCCCTCTTTCCCCTCCACTACCCTACCCCCTTTTCCCTTACCCTCCGCATCTCTCCACCTCCATTACGACTCGCCCGTAAGCCTTTCAACCTAAACCACTCTCCTATCTTTCCCAGCATCCTTTTAATCCTCTCTTTCACCCCTCTTCCTCTCTCTCTCCTCCTCTCCTCTCTCCCCTCTCCCCATCTCTCTCCATTCCATTCCGCCATTCAGCTCCTAGCAGCCACCACCCCACGCCTTCACTCCCTCCACGCCATCTCCTACAACACGCTTTCAAATACCACAACCCCTCCCATCTGAAACTTCGCCCTCTCCTCCTCTTTTCTACTTCCTCTCTCTCAACCATTCTCCCTTCTCTCCCTAACTCCAACTCTTTAAAATCCTTAACTGCACAACTACAGCCCCTTTAACACAGCATTTTTTTCTTTATCCCTTTTCAACATTTACTTATAGTTCCTTAAGCGCACATTGTAGGATAATTGTTGAAGCTTATTTATTCAAATAATGCCACGACCAGCATTTTATTCCCGCCGAAAAGATAAAATTGCATAGCAATAAAACATAATGAGATAATATTACTTACAAGCGAGGCTCTGTAAGGGTTTTAAATTTCTCACAAGTGCAGAGGTATCACACAGTATAAATACGGTGCAGTCTGGTTCAAAATGTATAAATATTCCAATGCATGCATACCAGAAAAGAAGAAGATAAAAAACATAGCGTTTACTTTGCATTTTATTTCTTAGCGCTCGGGGTAGTCCGGCCTCCGTGGGAGAAATTTGCACCATAAACCTCAACTGCTCGGTGTTTCAAGGTAAAAATAAGACTTCTCGGACGAGAACCCATCGACATCTACATATTATCCTGCAATGCGCCAGATATGCGTGTCGAATGTAGCGCAATTGAACAGCATTTCCCAAATAAGTCTCTCTAGCCGGCTTCAAATGCCTGACTGTCCCAGAAGAACACTACCCTAGGCGTATGACTGTCCTACAATATATCTAAATTTTTTATCATGGTATACTACGGGATCTAATTATTCCTAAAATATTTTCAGCAAAATCTTCCGAACTACATTTCTCTATAAACGTCAGACAAACATTAAGCTCATATAGTGCTATATAAGCCCAATTATTAAACAACGCTTTCATTTGTTATAAATATTTCGCAATTCCCGCTGTGCTACACTGAACAGTTTCTCCTTAGGTAGGTAACCTAAAAAATACATCATATTCGACATAGAGCCAAACCAAAGATAGTTAACAAGTCACACGTTTTTGGAAATATTTCAGACCAATCCACCTCCTTGGATGCATTAACCGTTGTCTAATATCCATACTTCACGAGAAAATGCAGCAAATGTCGGATGATTTACATTATTACCTTGCAAGCTGCAAGAGCTAGCCTCGGTAATCGCACCTTACTTGAAAATAATATTCGAAAAATCCGTTGCACATGGTACCGTTCCGAAAGACTGGAAACCAGCATACGTAACGCCCATCCACAAAGGCGGTGATAAAGAGAACCCCGAAAATTATACACCGATTTCCTTGACGTCATTATCGTGTAAGATTCTAGAACATGTAATCGTTAGCTCTGTTCTGCGTTATTTAGATGGTCGTTCTTCGCCAAACAAAAACCAACGCGGGTTTCGGAAAGGTAAGTCATGCGAAACGCAGCTCGCCCTGCTCATAAACGATTTGTTGCAATGCGGAGAGAAAAACACTCAGGTTGATGCCATTTTCAGTGATTTTAAAAAATCGTTTGATAAAGTACCCCATAATAAATTAATAGGAAAACTAGGAAAGTACGGCATAAACCTAAATATCGTGAATTGGGTAAAAGACTTCCTCTCCAACAGGAAACAGATAGTTGTTATTGATGGGAAATCTTCATACCCGGTAAAAGTCGCATCAGGTGTTCCACAGGGAAGTGTGATAGGCCCACTACTATTCCTGATATATATAAACGATATCTGATAGGTAGTTCGCTGCAAAATAAGACTTTCCGCAGATGACACCGTTTTATATAAGAAGATAATGAACCAGGATGACCAAAAATCGCTCCAGGAAGATTTAAACGCCCTTTCAGCATGGTGTCAAGATTGGAAAATCGAAATTAATCACAGCAAATGTTCCCTGTTGAGTTTCTGGAAGAGTAAGAACGATGAATTAGACTCGGAGTACAGAATTGACAGATTGAATATCCAATCTGCGGAGTACGTTAAATATTTAGGAGTCACCAATTGTCGTGATCTATCGTGGAATATGCATATTCGAAGGATCGTAGGCGCAGTTAATAAGAAATTGGGCTTCGTAGGCAGAATAGTAAGAAGTAGCACAGAACAGGTACGAGAAACGTGTTATATATCATTG
Organism: Uropetala carovei; assembly: GCA_036926305.1. Taxonomy (NCBI): domain Eukaryota; kingdom Metazoa; phylum Arthropoda; class Insecta; order Odonata; family Petaluridae; genus Uropetala; species Uropetala carovei. The sequence goes on from JAXCHB010000011.1 coordinate 29,517,019, forward strand.
GTCAGATCTCAGGTCGAATACGCTTCCAGCATATGGGATCCGTACGAAAAGGGACAGATACTTGATTTAGAAAGAATCCAACGCAGAGCAGCCAGATTCGTTAAGCAAAAATATGAGCAACAATTAAGCGTCACATCACTCTTGAAGGAGTTGAATTTGATATCGCTAGAGGATCGCAGAATTAGCGCCAGGTTAAGGCTTCTGGAGAAATTTAGGTCGGAAGTTCTCTTAGAGGAGGTCTCAGGAATATTAGAGGCACCTACGTACATGGGCAGGCTCGATCACGAGGATAAAATAAGAGATATCGACTGTAGGACCGAGCGATATCAGGGCTCGTTTTTCCCAAGGACCATACGGAATCATAATACGAGAGTGATTCCCACGAGGGACGTTATTAGGTAGGTTTTGGTGCGCTGCACCCCCTGCCACCCACCAGTCTGATGATTTGCAGGGTATCATGTAGATGTAGACGTAGAGAAATAGTTTTTCATGGAGAAGATATTCGTGGTAATTTAACTGAGTCGCCTAATAGTACATACTTCCCATCGATTTTATAAGTGAAATCTATCGCCCGCGTCTTACCTTATCGAAAATTTCGAGGGAATGTTTATTGTAGTAAATTTCGAACTACCATTATATGCACCAATCGTAAATATCTGTGCAGTTTAACGAAGCTACTAATCATCAATTATTTACGGTTATTGTTTTTCAGGAATAAAATACGATCTAAAAATACTTCTCCGAGGAGCAGCGGACGCGACTTCAACGAGGTCTGAGGATTTTTCCTCAATAGTTACTATTAGTTCTCGATACGAGATAAGCCCTCTCATTGAACTAACTACATTAAGATGATAACAGTCAATTTCTCGTTTTACGGTACCTAATTTAAAAAAGAAACTCCTTAACCGTAAAAATGTTTATGGTTAAGGAGTTTCTTTTTTAAACGTCCATTTCGCCGTAGTCTCCAAACCCTTTTTTAATTACAGTAATTTACCAAACGTTTACTGAAAATCTGTAAAAATAGCATACACTTGTATATTTTTCTCTCAGCGTCTCACGAAAACGCCAATAAAAAGACGGCTTCTCGCTTTAAGTCTTTTGCATCTTTCTTGTATGCGGGGTTACAATGCCTATGAGATATGTCGTTTTAACATTCTTGTTTAATTAAGTGATATCTTGCCTACTGTATTATATTGCCTTGCTGGTGAAGATTGTTCTGTCAAAATAAAATTTAACTTTCTCATTTCCTATTAGTGATTCCGGTATCTATTTCTAGTAGAGAATTTATTTTTGCAAAATTTTGAATTTAATTGCTATTTCCTCAGAAACTTGATTGTGACATTTAAGGAAGTCACATTGTGTGATTGTAGTGCATCAGGAAGCGATATGGTCGATGTTTTCTGTGTAACCTCTTCTGCATTTGTATGATTTGATCGAGTAGTCTTTTTCTATACATCTCATATGGTTTCTGGTAAGTATAATCTCGTCCTGCAAGGCCACCATAATACCTTCGGTCTCTCCGTATATATCCCCATTCGTTGGCCATTTATTTATTCTACATCTACATCATACCCTGCAAATCACCAGACTGGTGGGTGGCTACCTACCTAATAACGTCCCTCGTGGGAATCACTCTCGTATTATGATTCCGTATGGTCCTTGGGAAAAACGAGCCCTGATATCGCTCGGTCCTACAGTCGATATCTCGTATTTTAGCCTCGTGATCGTGCCTGCCCATGCACGTAGGTGCCTCTAATATTCCTGAGACCTCCTCTAAGAGAACTTCCGACCTAAATTTCTCCAGAAGCCTTAACCTAGCGCTAATTCTGCGATCCTCTAGCGATATCCGATTATCAGAACTGTGTTGCAAGTTGGCCATAATAGAACAAGAAAAATGTAATATACAGAATAATAGTTATAATTTCACAAATGTAAAGATTAGCTTTTGCATTCTTGGTGGACTATATTTTCTCTCTTACTTAATTTCCTAAACCATCCCTGAAAAATTAAGCTATCGCAGAAAACAGAGGTGTACAGTAATTTTGAATCTAGATATTGTAATTAAAGTCTAATGTGAGCATTTTGCATGTTCCTGGGAGGGAATGACTGTTACCGAAGCGGTCCCGGGGTCAGCGATGTCTCCACCGTACATCACCCCAACAGGCACATAAACTATTATCTCTCAATATTTTTTTTATGACTCTTGGGTTTAAGAGGCCTATGTGTGGAGAGAGAGGCTTAGTGACTTCTGCAGATAGATTGTTCAAATCTTCGATATAGGAATGAATGCTTTTCTACCTTGATGGCTGTATTTTATATTTATGACCCCAACGGCTTAAATAAATCTTATTCCCCCCCTATTACTAATGACCAGAGCTCGGAAGTTCAGGCATTTTACCTATTTTTGTCTTACTTGCCTATTTTCGTGTTTTTTGCCTTACTTGCCTATTTTCGTGATTTTTTGCTAAAAAAAACCTTTTTCTTATTTCTTTGCCTATTCCATTTTATACTTTTTCCAGTTTTTCATTTTGAGTTATATTGTATGTTTCATATTTTAAAAAAAAATCCGCTTTAGTGCATATCTCAGACGTCTTTACCTGCAATGGGCTCCCTTTCATTAGCGTTAATGACATAGTATGTCCTTAAAACCTTCCTACTTTCACATCAGTTTTCCCCATTTTTTGTTCAGCATTTGTGTAGTGCGCATCGCTTCCTACAAAATTGTCTAGTTAGTTTAGTTCATAGACACTGACTTTAAAATGCCGAAAACCGCTTGCAGTAGTAGTGTTAAGAGTTAAGCATTTTGTGAAGGAATTTGGTGAAGACATTTTTTCAACTGATGGCAAAGTGTTGTTGTGCAAATATTGTGAAAAATCTGTAAATTTCGAGAAGAAGTACTTCATTTCTCAGCACCTCGCGACTTCAAAACACAAAGCCGCAGCTGCACGTAAATCAGGCGAAAGAAAGGCCAGCCTTCCTATGATAAGGTAAACGAAATATCAGATAAGCAGTCGCAGTTTTCCCTCGATTTGTGTGATGCATTCTTAGCCGCCAGTATTCCCCTTTGGAAGCTGGAAAACCAGTCGCTGAAGACTTTTTTGAGGAAATACACGAATAAAACAGTTCCTGGTGAATCGATACGGAAAACGTATTTGGACATAAGTTACAATAGTGTTATTAAAACAATTCGGAGTGAAGTCTTCGGCAAGAAAATTTGGATCAGCATAGATGAGACAACAGATGCTGTTGGGAGATACGTCGCCAACGTTGTCGTAGGAACAATGACGCCTGATGCACCTCCTAACGTTTATTTGCTAACTACAGAAGAACTTGAAAAGGCAAATAGTTCAACAATTGCACAGCTCTTCACCAGTGCCCTCACAAAACTATGGACCGACTGAATAAAACACGAGGATGTCCTTCTATTCGTAACAGATGCGGCTCCTTACATGACAAAAGTAGCTCTGCAAGTTCCTTTTCCTCAGATGCTGTACCTGACATGTATGTCTCACGCTCTCCACAGGGTGGCTGAAGAAACTCGCGGACTACTTCCCGATGTTGACCTTCTCATATGAAATGGAAAAAAAGTTTTTCTTAAAGCCCCAACTCGAGTTAATCTATTCAAAGAGATTGCTCCGAACCTCACACTGCCTCCGCAACCAGTTGTTACTAGATGGGGAACATGGCTATCAGCTGCTATGTACTATGCCAGGAATTTCAGAACATTCTCGGATATTATTGATCGATTTGACTCAGATGAAGTCATATCTATTCGCGTATTGAAAGAACTATTAACCAAGACGTCTCTTCAGAACGAGTTAAGTTTCATATCCGCCAACTTTTCAATGTTACCGGATGATATTACGTCGCTAGAAAAAAGGAATGATTCCCTTGTGAACTCCCTAAAAATTGTGAATGACATTGTAAAGGCGTTATCGATCATTCCAGGTGAAAAAGGACGTGCTGTAAGTGCTAAGCTTGAGAAAGTGTTGAGTGTTAATCCTGATTTTGAAAAAATAAAAAGTGCAGGTAAGATTATTGAAGGTAATAGTAAGGTTTCGGTTGATATGAAACCATTAACACTAGCTTGTTTCAAGTACGCCCCAATCGCTTCTGTAGAAGTGGAACGATCATTCTGTGTTTTAAAAAATCTTCTTAATGACAAAAGAGAGGCCTTTTCTTTCGAAAACTTGAAAAAGCATCTTGTTGTAATGTACAACCGTTCTTCTTTTTACTTTCTCCATACGTATTAATGGGAAAGAACTGTATTCATGAAAAAAATCGACTTCGAGATTTCAACGGAAATACACGTTTTGAGGTCCCTAGAAAACGTTGACTATTTTCGGAATGATGTCTGTGTGTGCCTGTGTGTGTGTGCGCGCGCGCGTCTGTGCGTATGTGTGTATGTTATTGTGGGCGTTCTAACTCAAAAAGTACGTGCCATATCGTTATCAAACTTCATATATAATACTTTAACATGAGCATAAAGAACTGATTAGATTTTCGACAATAACGGGTAACCGGAAGTCGAGGTTTATTCGAAACCCGATTCGGTTTTTGCGATATTTCTTCGTTAAAATATCATTATTGCATATACAATTCTATGCAAAAGTTATAGAGAAGGTAATTTCCTACAACTTTCATTTCAAACAATTTTCTATTGTAGTTATTTTTTAGGAGTTATTTATTAATAACCGGTTTTTCGGTTTTCTCCTTAAAAACATCGTTATTGTTAATCTTCGTGCGGACCAAAGTTGTAGAGAATAATATTTCTTCCAAGTTTTGTTTGAAACAAATTTTCTTAGAACCATCCATTTCGGAGATATTTTGCTTTTTACTTTCTCCATACGTAGTAATGGGAAAGTATTGTATCCATGAAAGAAATCGACTTCCAGATTTCAACGGATATACATGTTTTGAGGTCCCTAGAACACGTTTAGACTATTTTCGGACTGATGTCTGTGTGTGTGTGCGCGTGTATGTTATTGTGGGCGCTCTAACTCAAAAAGTACGTGCCATATCGTTACCAAACTTCATATATAACACTTTAACATGTGCATAAAGAACTAATTAGTTTTTCGACAATAACGGGTAACCGGAAGTCGAGGTTTATTCGAAACCCAATTCGGTTTTTGCGATATTTCTTCGTTAAAACATCATTATTGTATTTACAATTCTAAACAAAAGTCATAGAGAATGTAATTTCCTACAACTTTCATTTGAAACAATTTTCTATTGTAGTTAACGTTTAGGAGTTATTTATAAATAACCGGTTTTTCGGTTTCCGTTAAATATCTCCTTAAAAACATCGTTATTGTTAATCTTCGTAAGGACCAAAGTTGTAGAGAATAATATTTCTTCCACGTTTTGTTTGAAACTAATTTTCGTAGAACCATCCATTTTGGAGATATTTCGTTTTATCTTAATACCAGTATACAGCGCCAACACCATGTAGCGGTGAATTCTGTAAACATATTCAAAATATACGTAATTTACGGCAACAAGGACGTGTTTTCTTTTACGATACGAAATAATAATTTTGCTTCATAATACTATTCATAATAGTTTAAATATCTATACCCCAAATATGGAGAAAGTCATGTGTTGGCCACATCAGACTTTTTGTAATATAGTTGCATTTTGTGTTCTTATAAATTCGTTTTAAGAAATGTTGTTTTTTGTGTAGATAAGCTCAAAGTATTTTGGTATTATACTGCGTCTTACTTAGTACGTTGCTGCCTTATTTATAGATTGACGAAAACATATGAAATTAAGTGTGTTAATTGAGATTTGGATAAATTTATCTTAAAATACAAGTATTCCTTTTTGTTTATAGTGCCTTTTTTGAGAAAATCTGTTGCCTATTTTGCCCTTGTTTAGTGCCTGAACTTCCGGGCTTTCATGTGGGCTCAATTACATAGGCATTTTATATCCCAGTTAACACAGCTATTTGTGCCTTCCAACCCAATTTTCTGTAACACTCCCGTCCATCTTAAATTTAACTGATACGAATAGAGCTGCTGTTAATTACACCATCGCAAGCTTTGCAGTCTGTCTTTACAGACAACACGAGGCCCGCGGGCCGCAGGTTGCCGACCCCTGCTCTAGGCCAGTGGTGGTCAAACTTTTCTGCATGGTCGGCCGCATTGTTGTTACTGATTCCTTCGGTGGGCCGCATTGGAAATTGTCAATGGATTATAGTTAAATCGTGTTGTTACCTAGAGATTCTTAGGCATCATAAGCGTGGAAATCAAGTTAGAATTAGCTTTTTAGGTTTAACATTTCAATATTAAAAATCATCATGGAATTCAATCTTAGAAATATATTTGAGAAAAATAATCAAAAACAGCATTAAAAAGAACTTATTTGAATGGAGAAATATTTATTAAGAGATCACAATTTAACGTTAGATATCCTAACGGATTTTGCTAAATGGAAAATAATATTTGGTAGTTAATGAAAATAAATGAACAAAGTCTTGAGAACTATGAAACACTGGCGGTTGGCCGCATAAAACTGATTAGTGGACCGCAGGTTGGGCACCCTTGCTCTAGGTCATCCAAATCCTTCTGCAACATACTGCAATCGGTTTCTATCAGCTGGCCTACATATTATACAGTCGTCTGCGAGTAGTCTAGACTTGAATTTAATAGTTTGCTAAGTCATCCACTAAAATTATTGGGGAATTTGTCTCCTACTTTAACCTTAAATTAACGACCTGAAATAAACTTCCTGATCCAATGGACCACCCTCCTACCCACCCCCATTTCCAATAATTTTCTGATCAGTAATCTATGATTTATCCTGTCAAAGACCTTACTATCGCATCTTCCTATTTTACCTGGTCCCAAGTCTCGGAGTTATCTTGAAATAAGGCATTCATTTTGGCTTTCATATGAGTTATCGCCATCGTGGGTAAACTGTCCGTAGACAAGTCCGTAATTATTAATCATTAAACCTGATTCTCCACATATTCCCGCTTTCCGCAATCTTCTCCATAACTTGGTAGCTCTCATTCTTTTTAATTTCTCCATATACGTAGTATAGAGAAAGTATTGATTTCATGAAAAAAAAATCAACTTCGAGATTTCAACGGAAATACATGTTTTGAGGTCCCTAGAACAAGATTACTTTCGGAATGATGTCTGTGTATGTGATTGTGGGCGCTCTAACTCGAAAAGTACTTGCCATGCCATTACCAAATTTCATATATAACACTTTGGTATGAGCATGAAGAGTTGATTAGCTTTTGGACAATATCGGTTAACCGGAAGTCGAGGTTTATTCGAAACCCTATTCCGTTTTTGCGATATTTCTCCGTTAAAACATCATTATTGTATATACAATTCTATACAAAAGTTATAGAGAATGTAATTTCCTACAACTTTCATATGAAACAATTTTCCATAGCAGTTATTATTTAGGAATTATTTATAAATGATCGGTTTCCGTCAAATATCGTCCGTGGTAATCTTCGTGAGGACCAAAGTTGTAGAGAATAATATTCCTTCCAAGTTTTATTTGAAACGAATTTTCGTAGAACCAACCATTTCAGAGATATTTAACTTTTTCGTAATTTCCAGTATACAGCGCCACAACCAAGTAGCGGTGAATTCTGTAAACATATTCAAAATATACCTAATTTACGGCAATAAGGACGACTGTATTCTTTTACGACACGAAATAATAATTTTGCCTTATAATGCTATTCATAGTAATTTAAATATCTATACGCCAAATATGGAGAAAGTCATGTGTTGGCCACATCAGATTTTTTAAATAAGTCATGAAGCCGTATATTCGCATGAATATTCGCTCTTAAACTGTGTCCCTTCTCCCATAGCTGAATAAATTCTTGCCAGAGTTGCTTGATATTATTATCAGCTATATGTTCCATCTGTTTAGATACCATGCTTGCTAAGAAAATTGGTCGATAATTATCCAAATTACATCACTTTCCCTTCTTATGCATTGTAATCACGACCGCTTTCTTTCCAATTTTCCGGAATTTCTCTGTTATTAAGTGCTACTGTCAACAATACTCGCAAATACGGGACTATAGCTTCACATTATAATTCTAAACTCTCATCCATTATTCTATTCAGTCGGCGAGATCTAAACTTTTATAAACTTGTAAATCTATTTAAAATCTATATATCTCTAATTGGCAAATCTCTAAATATATTTTCTGTTGGATGAACAGTTTTACACAATCCTTGTCTGATTTATATAATTAGAAGAGCTAAAGTTTAAATTCTTCCGTACTGTATTTTAATCCTAATCCATTTGATTTGATTATAATATATCAAGTCCGTTAGAACCTTTACTTCTCTGTCTTATATATTTAAATAAATTTCCACATCCATCTTTTTGCAAGTAGAGGGACATTAAGTTTCCTTTTTACTTTTTCCGATAATAATTGTTAGCAGATTATACCTTTCTAATTAAACTCCCCCTAAAAGCTTTTTATGATCAAGCCAGCCTTACTTTTTTAACATTCTTATGTTCCCATTGTAATGTTCAGAATATGGAATCAATATTAAATTTATTGGTGGCTTCTCATCTACAGTTCCCCTAATAAATTGAAGTAAAGTGCGGAGTAAGTAAAACGCCTTAAATGTCGCAATAACGCCTTCGTCAATTGGTTGCAACAATGGACCACTCACGAAGAATACCATTAGTTACCCATGGTATTCTGCTGCTGGAACGCCAAATAACAGAATGATGTTTCGAATAACTCTTCATAGCCGTCGGGCTTTCGCTGTTACAAACTCTTGATATGAATGTTTTCGATAGCATTTGCATCACTGCAGACCGGTTTCAACCACGCTGAACACCTGCTCAGGTGTGTAAACTCTTTCCTCGATGGCTGCCTTCAACAATGCAAGACAATATTTATTTTCGGTACCGTCAGACTCACCAGTCACTTTTACACTACGTAAATTGTCCACTAGCTATAAAACCTTCATTTTCGACGCGTTGCCACTATTCATTCTTAGGCTAAAATTCTTTCCCCTTCTCCTGTCTCTCTACTAAAGAGTCGACTGATGTAAACACACACGAAAATCATGCGCAGATATGAAATTTTAACTTGGGCATTTGTTTATTAAAGAAAACTTGGACATACTTGTCAAAAAAAAGGTAAAATCCTTAACACAGAAGATATATAAGTAGTGGATATTTTTTAACCTAGCATGTGTAATCAAATTGAAACTACAGCGTAACGCTGCGACCACATACAGCAGGGATGGCAAATTCGTGGCAGGCGTGCCAGAAGTGGCACGATTGCGATTTTACTTGGCACGCGTAAGCGTGTATTTTCTATAAAAATGATGACGTTTCTTAGAGGATTAAACTACGTAGTGGTAGGCGAAAAAAATTCGGATGATTCACATTACTTTCTTGGCATGCGACACAAAAAACATTTGCCACCGCTGACATACATTCGACAGTGGGAGGATGAATTTTGTGATTACATGTGGGGGGGGGGGGGAGAAATTAAATTGCATAAATAATAATAAACATGAAATTAAAAACACGACTTAAGATATTTCAAATTATAATAACAATTTATATATGTGTTACAAATATAGTTTCTTGAATTTCGTTTTTGGCTCTTTATGAATGAAGTATATGCGAAGCGACGCAACTTATAACGAAATTGTTTATTAGTTCATATACGATGTATATACGAAACGACGGATAACGATGCGCCGAATAAGGTCAAATTATTGTTTCAATTAATCTGGAGAAAAAATCTTCATCGAATTGACAGATAAATCTCAGTTCCCAGCACGACTTATGCACAACGAATTTTCAGTAAATGGTAAAAATCATTTTGTTTTTTAATACTTACAAAACTTATAACGAACATTTTTATCTTTTTTATCTCGTCGCGATTGTCTCAATCACTCAAACCCTCTTATTTCACCGTAGCACCATCTTTTCTAAACCCAACGCCAGCGAAATGAATCATTTCTTGAAACGATGTTGGCATTTGTTTAATGGAGACGTCTCTAAAAGAAATTCATGCAAATCACATTGCACAAACTTCCTCATAACCGGAACCTTCTTTTCCAAACAATAATATCATCGGTTATATTAATGCGCAGTTTGACTTGTAGAAACAATGTTGACGCTAGTAGCAGAGAGAGCTTTGTGGTAACTGTGCGTAGAACTTGATATGCAATGTCAAAGGAAAGAACGAGTTTCGGTATCGCTCTCTTCTACAATCGACCTCACGTATTTATCGTTTGAACGTGTCTCCCAATACGTTGGTGTTTCAAACAACAGGAAAAACTCCTTTGTTAAACCTCCCCAACCTATATTTCTCTTGGTAGAGGGGTGGTTAAGCCTGTCTAGCTCCCAATGCTAGGGTCGGGGGTTAGAATCCTGCCGAGGGCGTGGTTGTATGTGTTGGTCCTTGTGATTGTTGTTACGCTCATTTTAAGGGCCGTAAAGTGCTGTTTATGGGCTAGTGAAAAATAAATAAATACTAAAAAATAAAAAAGCTATAGAAAATCCCGATCTCAAACACCTAAGATGTTAAAACAAGTAAGATTCCTCCAACAAGAAAGTAATTAACTACGATTCCTCTGAAATAGCTTAGCGCATTTCGCCTCTTTCTGGCACACGCCTCGCTTTTTTCTGAATTATTCCTCCATAAGAAAATGCCCATACTGACCGAGTAGTATTCCAGTTATCCTCTAAGCAGTCCCGGAGAAGATGATTACGCCAGAGCCGTTTAGGGAAGTACAAAACGAGTCCAGAACCGGCCTCAAACACACAAAATCGACTCCATCATCCACACAGAAGCCTCACAGTTTAGTCCTACCAATCTTCTTCAAACGACCGAATCACAGTCTGTCCGATGGACAATAACACATACGGTCAGTCGCAAGGTGGTAAACGTCTCCTTTGTGATGCGGACCACTTTTGATCTCCTGGCAATCCCGGGCGCGGCTTCGTTTCTCAATATGCCATCATTCGTAGCTCGTAATTATCCGTGTTAAAATAACTTGGGGCATTGGGAGGATACCCCAACATCGACAGCCTCCCGGCGGCTCTCCGAAAGCATAGGCGCCACAACGCACCAGACACGGGATGCCTGTCACCAACGGACACCTTTTTAGTCCATATTCCTCTAGGGTTTGGCCTCCACCGTGGGTAGGGATACGAGTGCAAGACTAGCCTAGAATAACATCGCGAACCTATTTCTCACAGGTAACGGTTCAGCCGAAGCATTTCATTTCTTTAGCGGAATGCGTCGTAGTAAACGACACTCTCCATAAGTAAGCTTTTCGAACTTGAACAACATCAAACAGCAATGAGAATACAGGCACAATTTACATCATTACCCTGAAATCCAGCAAAATATTTTGGCAGGTGTCGTCCTTGCACCATACCAATATTACATTACATTTCTGTTATCCTTTCATCAATGAATTTGTCGCTTCTATCAATCGCTTCTACCCAATTCCTTGTGCACAGCGGCATACTCCCGCGGTCATGATCGCAGATAGAAACAACCACAGCAAATAGACCCTCCAGAAATTTGAGGCTACCAAATTTTTCGTTTCCTTTTGTACTCCATTCTTGTAAACTTAATTTTCTGCCTACTGAATTCCCTCAATGGTTTAGTCACCCTAAATAATCGAGCCGCCCTACGCTGGACCATTCCGAGGTACTTAAGTAAACCATCCTCGAAGCGATCGCGCAACAGCGTTTAACGATTGACCGTACTAGCTAAACATGTGCGATTTGATTCATGCCGGACGGACAGTTCTGTAGAGTTCTTAACGCTATCAGTTTGTTCACCGGCGCTAAAACTCATACTACATGCTTACTGCAGCATATCCTGCTCCTTTGTGATACTCATAAATATTTGTCGCAATTAAGCTATTTCTAGATTTAAACCGAATATTACCGCCTGCAGGTTTCCTTGCAGTATTGCATGACATTTTCCAGTATCGATTCCTCTGTATATCAGAATCGCATTAAAAAATCATGGCTTAGTTATTAAAAATTTTCCAGTTAATTATAGATATTCAAAGCAGTAACAGATGGTAGCGAGAATGTACGTGAAACGTGTTATTAAACTATAGCCAGGCTGCAGGTAGAATTCGCGATCAACATGAGGGACAGGAATGAGAAAGATGGAATATCTAGGCAGTTTTTGAGACACTTTCACATAGCTCAAGAATTAAACTGAAGAAAACAAATAAGATTAAAACGTTGGCAATAGTCAATGGCAGGAAATAAACATGTTAGGAAAGTGTACAACGTATCAAAAATGGGCGCGTTTCGTGCAATGGAGTATTACAAAGAAATTATATACCTGTACGTAAGGAAAATAGCGTTTTAAAGTTCTTTTCTTCATCATAAATAATCCATTTTCTTCCTATTTAAAAATATTGCATGCACACGTAAGGAAATTAAACATTTGTTTGTGAGATTGTTTATGTTAGCAACAATGAAGAGGTAACCATGCAAGAAATTTTCCAAGTTCAACTCGAATTAAGACATTTTTGTTTGATTTTCTCGATAACGGTTACACCTACGATAAAAATGTACAGGAAAGAAAATACTCTACTAGTTCTACAACATTTAATTGAGAAATATTTTGATATGACCAATACTTGACGAGATATGACGAAAATTTAATTTTTTGTCAGCAGTAAAGTGGTACTCCTGATTGGCGTACGTGATTCATTTTTGCGATTTTCTTATTATATTTGATAGTAAGTCCTTAATATCAAATTTCATGAAAATTCGTTCGGTAGAAGCCGAGAACGAACATGCGGACGGACAGACGGACGGACAGACGGACGGACAGACAGACGGAGACGGACGGACTGACGGACGATAACAAGCGCTCACACTGCAAGCGAAACGCGCCTAAAAACCACAATACGATTAATTACTGCAATCAATGTGGAGATTGGTAGGAGGAGAAGGGTCACGGTGAAAATCCACGAGTGGTGACTTGGGAGTAAGCGTGGAGAGAAACGGGAGGTGTAGGAGTGGTGCTGGAAGTCTCCTGTGACGAAGGAGGCAATCAATTTAGTGTGGTTGCGAAAAGAAGAAAAATAGTGGATAAAAGGAAGAAAGGTAATATGAATGGGGAAGGAGAAGACAACAGTGGATAGAACTCTTATAGAATACTAGCAGATTTAGTGTCTCTCTATTCCCCCAATCAAAGCACTTTGGTTCCCCCTTCCCCAGTCCCCGCCTTCCAATTACGGATAAGGATGTAGTCGTTTCCCAACTTTCTCACTGTGTATAAGATGTAGAGTTACCTGTTCTTTGAGAACAGGAAGTTTATGAGAACAGTTATTTTATTGAACAGTTTAGGCATCAGAACAGTTCGAAAAGAACTGTTCCCTTCTTTCTGACCCACCTCTAGCATTCACACGTTGCCATTAACATAAAAGTTATTTTCATTTTTGTACAATTAATATAAAACATTTGGGATTAAAATGTAGCCTACGGCCTTCCTATTTGTGAAGAAAGTATCTGTTGAAAGTTTGATTACTCTAGCTTTAACGGCGTGGAAATGTAGGTATAGATGCACAAATAAACAAACAAACAAACAAACTTCCATAAATATATAGGAGGTAATGGATTTGTAGCTGCCAAGTGTAGCGAAATGCACTCAAAATCATAAATTGTAGGCAATGCGGGATCTTTAGAATTGTACTAAATATTTCATGCGCTTCTCTTAAAATTGCATTTACGCGTTCACATTACAAGCCTAAACCGTTTTTCAGGCGGATAAATGCATGTAACCAGTCATCGAAGGTGAGTCCTTAATGCGTTTTTATTTCCTCTGCCAGAAAATAAAACATACGGTCCATTTTGAGGAGGCATTTTCGATGCTACTCGGGATCGAGAGAGAATTGCTCCATAATTTCATAAATCGAAACATGGTATGGCTAATCGGGTAAACAGTTATCGCTTGTATGTAAGAGCTAATGGAGTTCATTTCATTTGCGCGCGATCCTATAATGGAATTCCCTTTAGGCTTCTCCATGTTGAATGACAAAATGAAGTAATTTTTCGCGGCCTTGCCCATTTCCGGCATCAACTCACATTCCATGGAAGAGCAATAATAAACGTTTAGTCCAGCATAATCCCTTCCTCACTACCATGAAAACCTATCGATTCTACTCCTATCTTTACGAGGATCGTTTTACGACTGCTTTTTACTCGATTAATCTAGGACCATAGATTTCGAGCAACCATTCATCTGGGAATTTACGTTCACATTATTATATCCACCTGCACTGCACCATCACCGCACCATTTTCCTCCCTCGCATTTCTTCTCATTCTTCCTTCCTTCTTCCCTAACTCCCGCTTACCCTTTCCATTTTGCCACTACATACTTCCCTTTTTCTCCATCCACTATTATGACATTTCGTATCCCATGGAATCTGTACGCAGGGTCTCGTGCGTGCCCTCTCTTCCTTCTTTCCTCGTCTCATCTACATCGCGTCCTCTACTTCCTTCCTATCTCATCCAATATACTTCCTTTGCTCCTTAAGTCCCCTCGCCTCGCAACAATGCCCCAGGGTACAATTACGTGTAGTAGCTCTCCATTCTACCACTCGACCTGAATGACTCCCTCACTCCACCGCCTCCTCTTCCGCTCCCTCACCGCACTCCTCTTTCCCTCCGCGACCCTCATGCCTCTTCCATTCCACCCCTCCCCTCCCCCCACTATTTCCTTCCACTCCTCACTTCAGACCTCTTCCTATTTTATCTTCCTCGCCACTTTTTTCTGACCCAGTCTTTTCACAGGCTTCCTTCTCTTCTCCTTGGAGAGCCATCGAAAGTCTTAACACTTACTATTTCTGATATGCTGCAACACGGTCTCGAGCAATGGCCACCTCTCACCCCCCCTCCCCCTCCACAAAATAAAACGAAAACGAACACAAGATTCGCAATGGCCCGAGTTTCTAGCTTATGTAACATCAAAAGAAATTCTCGTCTGAAAGAATCACATCATGTCCGTTAGTCTACCAGCATTTATTTGTATTAATGGTTAGTTACATTTCACATCTAGTGTAGAATTAAAATTAAAATTGTTTTCTTATTCTCCAAGCTGTATTATTCTCCCTTTTCTATATCAAACTCGATACATCTCTCCCCCTTTGCTAATGAATTATAAAATTCAAAGTTCTTTAACCGCGAGATAAATTTCAGAGATCGACACCACAATGAATCTCGCGATAGCTCGATACATTTGACTGTACCGCAATTTTCATTTCGGTGATAATGACAATGCTTCTCTATGACACTCATTAATAGCAGGTGTCTCAAACTCAAACTGCATGTATGATTTTGAAATAGATGGCTGGCTGCATGTGATATTTTCAATAATATATATAGCGGGCATCATATAATAACAATGATACTTAGCATTTTGCGGAAACTTAAAAAGAACTCCAAATGCTACGCATTTTAATTAAGTACAAATTATCATACAATTCCTAATTATTAAACATTTTATTTTGTTTCGTATCTTTTTGTTAAGCCTATAGTATCTCGTTCATGATTTCTCTTCCACTTGCAGAAGAACCGAAGTCATGAAAGGGCCGCACATTTTGAACCGTTAGGTTGAATGTAGCCCGTGGGCCGAATGTTTACGACACCTGCAATACAGCATCATCTCAGTTGCGCACAAATTGCTAATAGCAGGTTATAAATTACACTTCATTAAGAGTATCCACGGGCTAGATGTAAATTTTCCTGGACTAGGCAAATATAAGCCTCCGCAAAAACTACAACTCAAAAATTCAAAGTCAACTAACTGCAACTAATGACAGATTAGATCGGGCATGTCAAACTGGTGGCCCCTGCCCTGTCTTACTTCGGCCCGAATACTAATTTTCTCTCAATTAAATAGTTCGAGATTTTATATAAACACTCTATTTTTGTGAAAAGGACAAGATTTTTCTTAGTTATTGAGAAAAATCGAACGCGATTTCTAAATCATTATTTTTAATAACAAAAAAGTGACCAGTCTTCTAGGTAATGCATATTTTGCCAATTACGGCCCTCGTCAAACAACTGTATTCCTACTGCGGCCCTTCTATAATATCAATCATTTCAACAAACGATTTAAAAACTTGCGTGATTAAAAATATTACTTAAATCGCGTCCCTTACTCATGAAATCGTAACCATTAAATAAGGAAGTTAACGTGAAGTGATTATAACAAACAACCAGGAGCATATATAAAAATTTTGAATAAAGAAAACTTTTCTGGATAATGTTGAACAGAAAATTCCCAGAATGTAAACACGATACGATGTTCCTTAGCATATCAAAAGTAACTAAGCACAGGACAGTCTCACTTGGAGGATAGACACAACCGCAGGAAATAAATAAATTTTACGAGTGTTTTTAAACATCGTGCAGATGCGATCGGAACTAATTTTTACTTTCACCATACGTAATAACGGGAAAGTATTGTGTTCACGAAAAAAATCGACTTCGAGATTTTAACGGAAATACACGTTTTGAGGTCCCTAGAACAAGATTAGACTATTTTCGGAATTATGTCTGTGTGTGCCTATGTGTGTGTGTATTTGATTGTGGGCGCTCTAACTCAAAGAGTACTCGTCATAGTAATACCAAATTTCATATATAACACTTTAGCATGAGCACAAAGAACTGATTAGTTTTTGGAAAATAACGGTTACGGGAAGTCGAGGTTTATTCGAAACCCGATTCGGTTTTTGCGATATTTCTTCGTTAAAACATCATTATTGTATATACAATTCCATACAAAAGTTATACAGAAGGTAATTTTCTACAACTTTCATTTGAAACAATTTTCTGTTGTAGTTATTGTTTAGGAGTTATTTATAAATAACCGGTTTTTCGGTTTTCTCCTTAAAAACATCGTTATTGGTAATCTTCGTGAGGACCAATGTTGTAGAGAATAATATTTCTTCCATGTTTTGTTTGAAACAAATTTTCGTAGAACCATCCATTTCGGAGATATTTAGCTTTTTCGTAATTTCCAGTATACAGTGCCACCACCATGTAACGATGAATTCTGTAAACGTAGCTATTCAGAATATACCTAATTTACGGCAATAAGGACGACTGTATTCTTTTACAATACGAAATAATAATTTTGCCTTATAATGCTACTTATAATAATTTAAATATCTATACCCCAAATATGGAGAAAGTCATGTGTTGGCCACATCAGATTTTTTACTTTCTCCATACGTAGTAATGGGAAAGTATTTTATTCATAAAAAAAATCGACTTCGAGATTTCAACGGAAATACATGTTTTGAGGTCCCTAGAACACGTTTAGACTATTTTCGGAATGATGTCTGTGTGTGTGTCTGTGTTAATGTGGCGCTCTAACTCTAAAAGTACGTGTCATATCGTTACCAAAATTCATATATAACACTTTAACATGAGCACAAAGAACTGATTAGTTTTTGGACAATAACGGTTACGGGAAGTCGAGGTTTATTCGAAACCCGATTCGGTTTTTGCGATATTTCTTCGTTAAAACATCATTATTGTATATACAATTTTATAGAAAAGTTATAGAGAATGTGATTTCCTACAACTTTCATTTGAAACAATTTTCTATAGGAGTTATTGTTTAGGAGTTATTTATAAATAACCGGTTTTTCGGTTTTCTCCTTAAAAACATCGTTATTGGTAATCTTCGTGAGGACCAAAGTTGTAGAGAATAATATTTCTTCCAAGTTTTGTTTGAAACTAATTTTCGTAGAACCAACCATTTCAGAGATATTTAACTTTTTCGTAATTTCCAGTATACAGCGGCACCACCATGTAGCGGTGAATTCTGTAAACATTCAAAATATACCTAATTTACGGCAATAAGGACGACTGTATACTTTTACGATACGAAATAATAATTTTGCCTTATAATGCTATTCATAAAAAGAATTTAAATATCTATACCCCAAATATGGAGAAAGTTATGTGTTGGCCACATCAGATTTTTCAGTTTGGGGAACCCTTTTTCTCCAAATTCAAGCGGTGATCGGCAGATCTTGTCGCACAGAAGACACAAAAGACGCCCTCCGATATTCAGCAAACTGATCAAATCGTAAAAACAAATGAAGATGCGCACTAATTGTTGGATCGGGTCGGGCGCATAGACGGAGAGCAATAACCGGTTCATATTGTTTTGTTTCGTACTTCTGCCTCTGGATCACGCGGTAACGCACTATGGATCTTTAGACAATAACACGAGGGATCTCAGAATGCAAGATGAAGGAAATTCTAAATGAAGAGAGGTCGCCACACATGACGAATTGTTTTTACCATCCATTGATTGTGCGATGCTTAAATATGTTGATTACGAAAAACCGAATGAAAAAATCATGCCTTATAATTTCGTATAAAATAAAAAATGAATACTTATCGAACGCAATTTTTGTTTAATTTTTAATTATCATCGATTAAATGTTTATAGAATAGAGTTTAATACTACCATGCCTATACATTAATGATATCAATGAATTATACAGCCATAAAATGACTGAACCAAACAAAACTTTGCGTACAATGGTTCTGTTCCAGGAGCTTTTGAAAATTTACGATACCAATTTATTGGAATGGTATAACTAGGAATATGGAAGTAATTTACACGTAATTCATAAGCTATATTGAAGAACACACTGGCATATTTTAAAATTTAGCTATTAACAGTAAAGAGTTCATTCATTTTAAGAAAAAATAAATATTAAAAAAGCTTCCTCCGCTAAAATCTAGATTGGTTTCACTTATAAATTTCTACCTCTTTCTGTTACCCTGAAATTCACCAAATTCATCTGGCAGGGGATTCAGTTCACAAAAAGGGACCTAAACATTTTCTAACGCAGATTTGACTCTCGTGCTATGATTGTCAGCGAAAAAACGAGCCTCGATATCACTGTCCTACACTCGATTTCACGTATTTTATCGTATCATTGTGTCTCCCATGCACATTGATGCTTTGACTACCCATAAAACCTCCTCTAGGAAACATTCCGACATATATTTCTCAGGAAGTCTTAATCTAGCGCTTATTCTGCGACCCTCTATGGCAGTGATGGCGAACCTATGGCACGCGTGTCGTAAATGGCACGCAAGACGATTTTGGTTGACACGCCAACGAAAGGAGAAAACCAATCAAAGCATTTATCGTACTGGTTTAGTGCCGCAAAAACATTTGTGTTATTTAGTCTTGATCAAGAATTTAATTTAGTTGGAACGCAAAAAAAGTCAAGGACTTTTTATGGTACGCGAGGCAGAAAAGATTCGACAATTTTAGTAATATTGGCACGCGGACAACAGAAGGTTCGCCATCACTGCTCTATGGATACCGATGCAAATGCTTTATTAGTGATGCTAAGCTTGGCTTATGTTAATAAATTCGTTTTAGGAATCTAGCTTCTTTGCGCTGGACCATTTTTAAATCATATATGTGACCCTCCACATTCGGATCTCATACATTTGAAACGTATTCGATCTGTGGTCTAAGCCAGCGGTTCCCTAAATGGGATTCCGCGGTTGATTTTTAGAGGTACCGCAAAAAACGTTATTTAGTAAATAAATCAACGATTTGAATGTGTTTTTAGGTAATTAGGACACTAATTTTTACTCTAATGTCTTAATTACGGTGTAATATCAAGAAATGGATGCGCCCACAAGTTGCAACACCCTTGTGTAAAAATGTAAAAATCTTGTTTAAAAGCTGGGGCGAAGCGAATTCAGTTTATATTTGAGAGGGTGCCTCGATTACAATGTCTTTGGGAACCACTGTTCTAAGCAATGATAAATATCGTTTTCTCTCGCAATTTTCTTGTGACAGCCGATTCCGAACATAAAACCGGCATATTTATCAAAATCTTTAATTCAATTTTTCTCACAACATATACTCCGTCTATGAGAAAGTAAAAGGCATTGTAAAAATGAAGATAATTCGGAGGAATGGAGACGAAAATAACATGGGCATATAATTTTCCCAGTTTCTTAATCGCCACCTTTGTGGATGGGTATTAACGTGCAGTAGTACCTCCAGTATTTAGGAAAGAAATGATCCGATAAAGATTTTTCGAAAACATTTTTTAAGCATAGTGAGATTTCGAACATTTATATTTTTGGACTTTCTGTGGGATCTGTTCACTTTTATGGAAGAAATGGTGCGATCAAGATTTCTCGAAAACATTTTTTAAACATAGTGAGATTTCGAACACTTATATTTTTGAACTTCCTATGGGATCTATCCAGTTTGATCGGTTTGAAAGGCTGCCTCTCTCACCGAAGGTTTTTCTTCCGAATCATTCCCATACGCTGGAACGAATTCCTTCGATGTGGATATTACCACAGAAAAAGCTTTCTGACATGAAATTGCTTATTAAATAATTTCCCCTTTTACACCTTATCGTTAGCAATGTATTCAATACAACTCTGTTATGGCAAGGCCATCTGAAACCCTGCAGATGTTAAAACTATTTAGATTTCTTATTAAAAAATGTAATCAAATACGATTAACTTAAAATAGCCGAAAGCCTCTATCTGGAACACGTTTCCCGTTTTTTTCCTGCATTACACCTCCCTAAGTAAAATTGGTATATGCTGGGGTAATCTTCCAGCTATCCCAGCATAATCGAACAGTAGTGTAGCCAACGATAAATAGCAGGTTTCTTGTACTTTTCCGGTACTATTCTGCCTTTGAAGGCCAATTTTGTGTTGGCTTCACCGACAATCCGAAGACCATGCATATCCCACAAAAGATCGCGGAAAATAGGGATTCCTATATATTCTTGGATAAGCAGTCAACATCTAAGGCCAGGTCTACACCAAGTCGACATTTGACACGGTATACAAATGAACAGATACTCAGAATAACTAGAAATACTTCAAGCTTTTTTTTTGTAAAGAAATTAATGTAATTAACGACTTTCTATATCCAAAACAATTTCCTCTTCTTCTCTACCCACAATTCTACCGTTTAACCTTCTTTCCATAATTAACTGTCTATTTTATACTCTGAAACCTTTCGCACTAAATACATTTGTATAAAGTAATTCTTTAAATAATTAATAAGATGACAGTAGTGTCGTGAAGCGTAAAGTACGACACGAGTCTACATAGAGTAGACATTGTTGTTGTTTGAAACCATTTCATATGAGGAAATTCTTTGATCTTTCCGCTTCGAGGCGGGACACAAAAAAGTTCCTAAAATCTGTCGTCGCCCACTCGCAACTCGCCGGTATTTCGAAAAGGTTGCAAAAAAATAGGCGTAGTTTTGTAAAAAATCGACACATTTGCTGTTTTGTGGACTTCGAGTGGAGCCAGCCTAGCGCCTTGCCCTTGTCATACCATAAAGTTACAAGGAAATATTTAATGTACACTCGGCCCTCCTATAACGCGGGGAATGCGTTCTGGACAAGCACCGTCTAATGTAAATCCGCGTTATGTGAACCCTGTTGTACATAGTGGAATTGGGGTTGCGTTCCATACCTTTTCGTGAATCCTTATCCAGGACAAAAATTCCAAAGCTTATCTCTCTTATGCACATTCATCTGCGTTAAAAGCTTGCTTTGTCCTTCATTTTTAACAACAGCCTTAAACTCGTCTAGTAATTTATAAGCGGCAAAGTCATTAGCACTAGCTGCTTCACCCTTAAGTTTGATATTATGGACATTTTGACGCTCTTTGAACTTATCAAACCAACCTCTACTTGCTAAGAATTGCTCGGCAGTCGAAGGACCTGCCTCTTCTTTCTGCAAGTGATCGTTAAGATTCAGCGCCTTTGCACGGATGGTATTTGAGCTAATCGCCATATTCTGTTGATTCTGGTCTTCCACCCAGGTAGCCAACATCTTTTCCAACGATGGGTTTCCCACTTTTGCCGTTTTATTTGCAGCTATTAAGCACGACTGAGCCACATAACTTCTAATTTTTTCTGCGTTTTTAGATGCGTTTCGCTTCCAGCGTGAGCGCCTATTTGCGTCAGTCTCTCCGTCCGTCCACATGTTCATTCTCGGCTTCTACCGAACAGATTTTCATGAAATTTGATAAGGACTTAGAGTCAAAAACAATAAGTAAGTCATGTAAATGAATCACGTAAGCCAATCAGGGGTACCACTTTACTCGTGACAAAAATGAACTTTCCGTCATATCTCGTAAAGTATTGATCATATTAAAATAGTTTTCAAACAAACCTCGTAAAACTAGTAGAGTATTTCTTTTTCTGTACATTTTTATCGTAGGAGTAGTCGTTATCAATAAAATCAAACAAAAATATCTTAATTCGAGCTGAACTTAGAAATGTTCTTGCATGGTTACTTCATCATTGTTGCTAACATAAACAATCTCACTAAAATACGTTTAATTGCTTAATGTGTGCATGCAATATTTTAAAACTGGAAGAAAATGGAGTATTTATGTGTAAGAAAAGAACTTTGAAACGCTATTTCTCTTACATACACGTTTGCCGGCCGGGTTAGACTGGTAGGCAGTGCGCCTGCCTTCTAACCCAATGGTCGCGGGTTCGAATCCCGCTTCGGGTGTGGATGCTGTGTTTGTCTTTATTAAAATACATGTAATTGGGGCTTTCCTGTATGTATTAAATAAAATATTATTATTATTATTATTATATCATTTCTTTCTAATACTCCATTGCACGAAACGCGCCCATTTGTGATACGCTGTACACTTTCCTAACTTGTTCTTTATTGTGCGTATGCTTGACTCGTTCACGATATATAAACGCACAAGCGACGCAGCTGTCTCTCCGCTGTCAAGTCGTTGCATAATATCAAACTTTGATTCTAGAGTTAATGTAGTCCTGGATTTCTTCATGGAGGTAACCATAATATGTATTAAATATTAAGAAGAAATAAAGATACGAATGCACGAATAATAATAAATGGAACAAAACTTGAAAGGTAAGAAGAGCAAGAGCCCGCCAGCTCATCTCTCCCTCGCTCAGCAATCGGGAATTCTACATCCCAAGTCCGATCAAACCGCGTTGATGCGAACCGTAATCCGCGTTGTATGAATTTTTGGTAGTAAAAAACAAACCGTGCTGTAGCGAATCCGCGTTATAAGAACCCGTGTTATATGAGGGCCAGGTGTATTTTATTTAGATTTTCCATTTTTCGCAAAACGCGGAAATAGCT
Source organism: Uropetala carovei (assembly GCA_036926305.1). Taxonomy (NCBI): domain Eukaryota; kingdom Metazoa; phylum Arthropoda; class Insecta; order Odonata; family Petaluridae; genus Uropetala; species Uropetala carovei. The sequence continues at coordinate 29,540,198 of JAXCHB010000011.1, forward strand.
TTTAAACTTTCCTGTATGGATTTGATGTACTAACATTATGTGCGAAGAGTGTGATAATAGTACGAACTATCAGATATTGTCGACGTATAATAAGAATGTGTAGTTCATTGAAGGGGCAAAATTAAAATATTGCTAATCTTGGTTATTTGTACAACATATTCGCAAAATTTTCAAAACTAGCGTGAGAGGTATTAGAGGCGTTGAGTTCAATTGCCACGCAGTGGGTCTGGGTTCGAATCTCGACGCAAATTTTCAACAGCAGTTTCCCCTTCTCATGCATATTTAGGAATGTACTGTAGATATGACGGCGCTATTTCCAAAGGACTTTTAGGGAAAAAGCAAACAAACCGGAAGAAAGGATCTGGAGGGCCTGACCATAGCAGTATGTATTTGCCCATTATTTCTTGAAAGGCCTCCTATGCGTTACATATTGTCTCGCGAGTGTATTTTCACTGTTAACAACAATTTCGTAATGAACGAGTAGGAATCTAATCCCCCCTTTCCCCATAAGCGCACGCAGGGGGATTTTCTAGAGGGGCCCGGGGCAATGGCGTATACAAGAGGGGCGGCGATGGGGCGATCGCTCCCTCCCCTCCCTCTTCCATGTCCCCATTTCCCCTCGTTGCACGCATTCTTAAACCCATTCCGCTTAAAATTCCTCAACTCTATGCTGCAGGACAAGGCAAAGGAAGAGTGACAGGGGTAGGGATTTTCAAAATAAAGGGTCGTCGGCATTGGAGGATTCGAGAGGAGGAAGGGGCGATCGCAACCCCCTCTTGGAAAGTTTCTGGATCCGCCCAAGGCTCTGGTGGAGCCCAATTAGCATTAACCACCAAATTAAACTTTCCTTGCAGTAATGTCGAAGCGTGGGGCTCGGGGCGGTCGCTTCCATTTCTCCACCCTAGGGACGCCTCCGGCCCTTGGTTTCGTATCCCCATTTTCGGCATCCTCGATGTATTCCAGAAACGTAACTCCCGCGAAGAGCTAGTATACACTTTGCAGAGAAGCTTCCTTTGATAGCTAACATTTTGAAAAGCATTTGAAAGGCATGGGATTTAGTCACCCAGAACTCTATAATTTGGACGAAGTACGGTCGAACTTCGAGGGAAGATAAATAGTTCAAATTATCGTACTTCAGTTTCATTTATGGAAAAACGAACGGGGATAATATGTACTTCGGCTAACCGAAAATTCGGGTTAACGAGGTTTGACTGTAGTTTTTGCTTTGCTAGAACAACTCTCGCAAGCGTATAACGATGCATTTCGATAATGAAAATTATTTAACAGATAAGTTTTTTATATCCCCCTCGGTTAGCGAAAGAGATAAGTTTCTAAAACAATTTCGTTAATTAAAATCTATTTATCTATTGACATATATGGGCCTGTATGTGACCTTTATTTGAAAGATGTTTCATTTTTGAAATTGTACATTAGATGCTAATTCCACGAGCAAACGATGGATATTCACTTGTTCTTATGAATTTTATACACATTTCTTAACAAATAAATTATATTTATCTTACATAAAAATAATATTAATGTAATAATATTAGTTATTTGAAACAATCAGAATTAGAATCGAGCAAAAACGGCTCGTGGGTGAACACTGCAACGCCATTATTGCGATTCGCCTCGAAGCCTTCTATATGTGGACACAAACGAAATTCCGCGTGAGATGTTCTGTTTGACACAGACGCGGCCATTAAGCAACTCTTCTTTGAGATCTTACAACTAACGCACAATTTAGGAGCAATATTCATGGAAAATACCTGCGAAAGTCAAAAACAGTAAGCATGTATTTGGTGCTGCCAATTTAAAATAAATTTTGGAAGCAATGACAACAAAAATCCGACGAGATTTTTTCGCGTGAATTCAATAATTGAATGTGAAGAGGAATAGCTAGCCGAATGACTAAGAACCAGTTATGAAATCACCGAATGTGTTTCAATGGTACGCAATATTATGGGACATAAATGCTATACATGAAATATTAATATATTATTTATGTTGGCGAGGAATATAAACGAAACAAAAATAACGAATCTGATAAGAGGTTAAGTATTTTTGGAAACATAATAGCGACATGCTGACCATCGAAATGAACGCAGCAATAAATTCACCAGATGGCAGGAGAGACGTCGCCAGAGGAGAGGCTGGTGACCATCCCAAAAAAAAAATCGCTGCCGACCTCTCTGGCCTTCCAGGTTTTTCGATGGATTAAGAAAACTTTCTAATTTACTTCATTCTTTATAATCAGAATTCACATTATTTCATATATTTGCTTCCGAAACAAAAACTACCGAAGGCATTGATGGCTGCCCTCTAAACATCTACGCAATGCTCCCAAATAACGCTAATTGTATACAAAAACGTTCACATAAAAGAAGAGATCCCAGTATTTAACCTTCGTCACAATATTTTTTAAAAGATTTACTACTACATCGACAACCTAACAGCTGGACTTTTAAATATAAAGTTCGCTTTGAATCATAACCAGCATTCAATCTACAGTTTAATACCGAAAAAAACCCTATGAATCCAGTGAACAAGTCACATTTTATTTTATATCACAGATTTTCTGGATCATTTATAATGAAAATGTTATGTAGTACTCCATCTTTTACCAGAGATATGTAAGGTTTCCAAATCACATTATTAAATCTCGCAAAAAATTGTAAGGCAAAACTTACCTAATTTAAGCATAAACTGACGAAGGAAATACTTCCTCTTAAATTACTTAATCCACATCCTTTTAGCTAATAACATAACTTGAACTCCACTTCAACATTTCGTTAATATTCTAACATCCTTACCATTCGTTAACATTAGTGAAACGTTCCCGCTCTTAAAAAGGGGTAGGGAAAAAGTTTTTGGGCAGTTAGATACTTCGAAACTTTCTTAACAGTTCTACAACTACAGCAGTTTAAGAGAAAATGACAAAAAGCTTTCACACCACAGTCGTTTCATCAGCTGAAACATGGTGTGACTAAGTATAAGTGACAGTATTCTTAGCCTACTAAATAATTTCACAATGTCAAGGATAGCCACACAAAAGTTTATCAGCCGACGAGTATTAGTCACGCTCATCCACACAAGTCTGGTGGTCAATGCACGTGATTCCAACCCTACACGCCAAGACGTTTCAATCGTGGCTTTCACTTAAACATCGGACGGAAGAGAGAAAGAAGAGAGAGAGAGAGAGGGGCGAAAGAAAGCAAGGGATACAAACGAGAAAAGAAGCCGGAGACGTCATTAACCTCTGACCGTCTCCTTTTTCCAGCTCCACTGACATAAGTGACCTCGATTCGAATCCACCACCTCACTTAAGAGGCTTCCCTCCCTCGCATCATTTCCACTACCCTTCCTTCCTTTCCTCCTCTACGCTCCTCTTCCTCGGCGCACCACCACCACCAACGACCCTCACCGTGGGATCTACAACTATCCTTCCATGCCGCCGCCGCCTCCGCCTCTCTCATCCCCTTGACCCTCTACCTCCCTCCCCCCCTCATCCCCCTCTCCCTCCCACCTCCCCCTCTTTCCCCTCCACTACCATACCCCCTTTTCCCTTACCCTCCGCATCTCTCCACCTCCATTACGACTCGCCCGTAAGCCTTTCAACCTAAACCACTCTCCTATCTTTCCCAGCATCCTTTTAATCCTCTCTTTCACCCCTCTTCCTCTCTCTCTCTCTCCTCTTTCCCCTCTCTCCCCTCTCCCCATCTCTCTCCATTCCATTCCGCCATTCAGCTCCTAGCAGCCACCACCCCACGCCTTCACTCCCTCCACGCCATCTCCTACAACACGCTTTCAAATACCACAACCCCTCCCATCTGAAACTTCGCTCTCTCCTCCTCTTTTCTACTTCCTCTCTCTCAACCATTCTCCCTTCTCTCCCTAACTCCAACTCTTTAAAATCCTTAACTGCACAACTACCGCCCCTTAACACTGCTTTCTTCTTCTTTGTTTCTCGAAATGAACGCACGTGCGCGCCCGCACGTACACACACAAAAAACGCGCGCACACAAAAATAACCTTGTATATTCAAAGCGATTTATAAATGTTTAAGTATCGTATCGTTGTAATTCGCTATTTTAACTACGTGAAGCGCAAGCACAAGCAACTGACAACATTTTTTATGCACTTGTACTTGCATATAAATATTCATGTTTTGTGAATATCAAAATGGCGACGCAGGGGGTGTAACAATTATCCAGGCAACTTTTAAAAGAAAAAATATACGCTCCATTTTAAAGGCCCACTCCGCAACTACAACTAAAAAAAATATTTTTTTTTGCGGTCTCCGTATGAGATTCAACACTCCCAGTCAGCATTCAAGCCCCTCCCACCCATACGGTCCACCATACGTTGCGATCCGTTACTTCATTTCAAGAGTTGCATGATAAGGGAATCATGGTGCACACGCAATAATTATACGCATGTCCAGCAGTCCCCATCTGGAGGTTTATGTGAGTGGCGCCACACGTAGCAGAAGCTGAAAATAATAACCCACTATAAACGCACTGCTGGCTATTGACTTTGTTTTTGTCTCTAACGTGAAGTCCGTTGAAACAAGTCCTTCGACGACCCAAATGACAGTCGCCATGACTCTGGCCACATATAAACTCATTCTTTTACGGCGAGTTTGGGCTACGTCTTTACATGAGTCGACCTTTAAGTAGAAATTCAGGTTTCATTCCCAGTAACAATTCGTGGTAAAAAGACACTATTCTCCACTAATATCGTGCTAGCAACACCGAGAAAATTTTATCTAACCATGGTTTGGAATTGGTGTCAGTTGTCGGCGAATACAGCTAGAAAACCTAAGTTACTACTGAGACTGCCTCTGCTGATTTAAGCTGGAACGAATACTCCATATAGCGACTCTTGACGATTCACGGCATCAACATGTTGCACGATGGCAGGTGTCACTGCTCTAGCTGAGCGGCAAATGCGTGGCGCGTCAGCAAGGTCAGCTTTGCACTTGTCCTTCCCAGTTGTTACCGTATCGCCTCCGTATATATTCTTTATTAATCTTACCCGTAGATTCTTTTTTCTGCTGCCAAAAATTCAACCATGTTTCTTATGTGAATAGTAAAAAACGACGTATTTCATCAGCGTTCAAAACGTGACTAAAACGAGAAGACTTGCATGATAAATCTTCATGTTTTCAATGCATAGAAAAAACCTTTACGCTGGGCCAAGACCAACTATTAAAATGATTTTTAAGTGTTAATTCAAAATGTGATAACAAATATTGAATAGCATGACGTTTGTGAAGTTTTCAATGCATTGGTTTTTCTTACAGAATAGCTGTACTTAAAGTAACTATATGAAATTACAACGTAAACTCATTAGACCGGCCAAAAACTCTCCTATAAAAATGTGGCCCACCATCTAATAATTTGTTCTAAATCGTTGGTGAGGAGTCTAAGACCCCCGGACTGCATGCTGTCCCCAAGAATTTTATGCGGCCCGTGAAACTATGATTAAAAAGTGATCAGTAAAATGCAACACAAATTCATATAATATGTATATAAATTACGGAAATAAAACAATTGAGATAGAAATGTTAACCAAAAAACCTAATTTAGCCTTGATTTTCACTGATGTGATACCTCAGAATCTCTAGTTACTGTCCAATCTAAAGTCTAACCCAGCCCGCCGAAGCATTGACAACTTGCAATGCGGCCAGCCGAAGAATTCGCAACCGTCAATGCAGCCCACCACATAAAAAAGGTTGCCCACCAACGCTCAAATCAAACTTCACCCCTAACAGTTTTGACGACTGAATAGATTACTGAAGCCCAAATTAATTGCTTCAGGAAGGTATATGGCTAGAAAACGAATGCCGCAGCCCAGCAGTCAATGCATAAACATTTTAAAAGACACGCAAAGAATCCTGAAGGAACAAAATTTTCTCTTAAAACCAATCTTAACACCTATTTCTCCCATGTGATATCTTGCACAAATGTATAAATTCAGCACACAGCAGCGTCACTCAAATATATAAAGTTTAGTTTACGAGAAATCTCACTCAAGTATTATTATTTTTGCAAAACATTGTCTTATCTAAGAAAACTAACCGTATGCCCGTGTTAGGGATTTCAATAAGAAAACCAAACCAAACTTTTAAACGAATTACTATGATGTATTTCACCAACGGGCATCGGTAAGTTGAATTTCGCCTAAATATAGAGCTGAACATGCTAAACGCAGCCCCGATTCGCTCAGATTCTCTGTATGTGTACATTTATGTTTTTCTCTTTGCATTCAAATTCTTTTTTTCTTGAAATGTTTGCAGTTTTTTCATCTCTCTTCTCTTCGTAGGTGTTTTTAATATGTTTAAACAATTCTGATACATAGTTCTTTCAACTCATAAACTGTACATTATTCCATGGTAATTCTATACGTTCTACTAACCAAATATATAATTAATCTCTATCCTGTCATATATGACCAAGTGTCTAAATGCAAGAAGGAAATATATAGCCTCAATTTCGCCCTTCGTCGTTTATCTGTCTGTCTGATTCATTGACTTACGTGTCACAGAAGCAAATGAAAAATTAAGGCTGTGGCAAACCCTCCCATAGAGAGGCGGAGGCAACGCTGGCTGTTGCTTACCATAAGAGCAGCGGATGTATTTTAGCAAGAAGGAAGTTTCCTGGTGGTTTCGCTGCCGAAATCCTTTCGGAAAGAAATTGCCGAATATAAATAATGGGAAATAAGATTCGCCATGCGGGGAGTAAACGGCTGCGCTGGGCTGTAAAATCTCTTGGAAGGTGGTGTATTTCGGCACCAGTGACGTCACAAAGCAAGACCATGGAGATATTTTGTTTCTTCCTGCTCCTCCACTTGGAGGTCACACGTATATTGGGAGTGAGCCGTGTATTTCCGCCAGACGATCTGGAGTTTTTTCCCCCCACGAAATGACTGCAGATCGAAGGTTTTGAGGCCGCCAAATAGGCTAAAAGCATAGTAACTGACACAATGCGTTTTCGAACAATTCTCGTTTGGCGCAGTTTATTGGGGAGACATCCGTTCAAACAATATTCCAGCAATATCATATGACTTAATACAAAGCGTAGGATAATAAGGGAACCGGACAAAACAGCAGCCATAGGACACGTTATCCATAACTGATAACGAAACAGAGTATCGATCGAATTTATACGACTAAGTACGCAAACATTACTCCGGAAAATTTCTTATTGGAGGGATGGTGATGGAGAGGCATGGCCAACGTGTGAGGCGACCATATCATGGGACACATTTCTAGAGACGGCATTATATCAGTGTCTTCGCTCATCTGCACTTTATGGGTCGTGAACTAGGACGGCATTTTGTCTTTTTGCCTGAGGCGGCAGATTTCCACGTAACGGCCTTGTTATGACGATACCGTTCGCGGTTGCGCGGGAGGGGGGAGGGAATTTAGGGGGGAGGAAATTTAGGGGGGAGGAAATTTAGGGGTGGAAATTAATGGGGAAGAAATTTAGGGAGAGGGAATTTAAGGGGTGGGAATTAAGGGGAAAGGAATTTAGGAGGGGTGGGAATTTAGGGGGGGTGGGAATTTAGGGGGGGGGGGAATTTAGGGGGTATTTAGGGAGAGGGAATTTAGGGGAAAATTTAGGGAGAGGTAATCTTCTCATAGCCGACAGTGTTCAAAGCTTCACCGTTTCCGGGTTGGGAAACTATTCTACAGAATATGTAGATATTTGAGGAATTACATCTCGGATAAGTTCCTTAAATGGAAATATTCTTCTTTTAATATAATTTGGTAAGAGAAGAAAAAAATCCGTTATCAATATTTAACGTGAATGGATTATTTTTAAAACTGTGCTTCCACTACTATTGAGTGCAGAATCTTCCCTTTTCGAACATAAATTAACAAATATTTTTGGAGCGAAATGGCGGTTTATTAATTTAAGGACATTTTCAATCCATATATTCATCCAAAAAAATGAAATCTGTGTTAGCACAAAATAAAACCCGAAGGGCTTTATTTAAACTAATTACAATTAATCTACAAGTATTCATTTTATATGAACACTCGTAAGCATATAACTGCCAAGATGTACTTATTCCGCCTCTGTAATAATGCAACATTACAAAAAATGTTTACGGTCAAGGAAACCAAATAAAAATATTAGTTACTCATTTCAATAATATCAATCCGTTGAAGCAGAGTATGCAAAAAGCTTTACGAAAGTTCCAACAATGGTCCATCGAACAAACCAAGCGGAATTTAAAATCGCTAATTGAGCTGTATGGATAATGAGCGTGAAGAAATCGAACCACTGCATACATATATTCAAATGATGCCAATCATTTTTCAAACAGAGATTACATAAAATTCCATTCTAGAAGCCAAATATAATGTCAATGTTTAAACATGAATGGACAGGAAGGCAGAACGTGGAGGATGTAGCCCGCATGAGTTTAGTAACCCATAATGGAGGTTATGTCCTGAGGTCGCAAAATGGTGCAGTAAATGAAATTAGCATTTTAGCCACAAATTAGCGAACCTCAGAGATAATTCAACGATCTCTATTTTGTATTACTGTAACACCGATCATCAGCAGTTACCACAGATCGGTGATTCTTTTTAGAATCGGCCAATTCCAACTTATGACGTAGTTCAATATGCATATAATAAACTCGAGTATTTCATGTCTAATGATGAAGCAAGAAAGAAGATTCTGATAATGGCAAATACTATTAAATTGCGTTAAACGTAACTGGCTCCTACAAAAAATTTAAATCGTTCAATATAATACAGACCGGAATAGTATTTTTACAAAATGAATAAATATGCACTTAAATTCACGAGTTAATTTCTTAAAACCGCATTTTCTCGGACTGCATGTTGAACTTCATAAGAATAATATACCTTTTCGCCCTATTCAACGACCGCGATTATAAAGAAAACTTTCCCACTGTTAAAGGACCATCGGAACTGATTCGTTGGTTATTTTTGACACTTAGGGTGAACGGGTACGTGAAAACTGGGGAAATTCTGCTATTCATGCCATTCGTGGCGCATATACACTGTTCGTTGGAAGTCTGAGGGCTTGTAGTACGTCGCTGGAGGGCCCGGGAGAATCCCTTGCGAGGTTCAACCCATGAGGTCCAACGGTAAAGAATCGGCGGCGTTGGAAGATACGAAGAAAATATTCCTGCGATCGAAAAACGTCGAAAATGTAGAACTCCAAGTATCCGTTCGCGGATTAACCGGGCGACCAGACGTTCTGGATTGAGTTTGAATTTTACCGCAGAGTCGGATATAGGCCTAGGCGGTATAGGTCGGGATTTCTCAATCATTTTCCCCGCGGCCCAGAAACAGTAAAACAGCGTCACGCAGCAGAATTTCACATTTCAAAAATATATTAGCAGGCAATCACTGCGCATTGCATTAAAATTATATTTTTCGTGAGAGACGATTAATATATTATTTTCCATCCGAAGTTAAAATATTTTTATTCCGGACAACGTTAATGCGACTTGCGTAGCAAAAGTTTCTTAGGGCGACTCCCCATTTAAAATGTTTAGCGGTCCATAGGCAGGCTCCGGTTCCATGCAGAGGCGTAGCGTACATGTACCGAACCGAGACACCCAGCCAAAGGGGGCCTCCAAATATCCCTGACATCTTATATCGAACCTATGATATCATGATAAAATTAATGATAGGGGCCACAAAATCTAATTTTGCACGGAGGCCCCATAAGAGTTTGCTACGCCATTGGGCCCATATATAGGAGATATAGGCGTCCGCCTAGGACCTCGTGTATATAGCTGCCAGAGCTGTGGTTGGCAACATATGACCCGCGGTTCATCGAGTGGACTACCATCACGATTTGGTTGACCTACAAAGTTAAACATTTTTAGAAGGGTTTCTGTTTTAAAAATAAAATATTAATTCAATTAATAAATATATTTAATATAAATTCAGGTTTGACCTTTTTTTTGGATAAAATTTTTAATCGACCATTTTCCAAAAAACCATTAATTGACCCATCATCAAAAAAAGGTTGTCGACCACTGTGCTAGAGAGTTAGTGTTCACAGAGTGAGGAGCTTAGTGCGAGAGAGGAAAGAAGCGTATACAGTGAGTGTGAAAATAGTCGAAGCAGCCATATATACTAAATTATGGCGACGGTCAACGTTAACGAAAATGGGCGAAAGCCAGTCATGACTAACGGGTATCATTGAAAAAATAATAATAAATAATAATATAAGAAGTTCACCCACTACATTGTAATATATATGCAAATAAATTATTAAGGCTTTCACAGTCTATTTTCCTCCAAAAAATTTAAACACGAGTTTTGAGAAATCGCGAGTCGTGGTCCGCGCAAACCGCTATCGCTTAAAGCCTCGCACCCCTAAATCCGCTGTTTTCCCGCTTATATGGAAAATTAAAATGACACTGACGGCACTGATTTGTTAACCATCCACCGCCTTATCACGTAAATCAAACAAAAGCTGTTTCGGCAAAAGAGACAAAGACCGTTGGCAGAGTTCTTTGTCAAAAAATACATTTTAAACTAATAAACCTAACATTTATACCCGAAATGAAAGTTTTCAATTTATTTTAGAATGGCGTTTATAAACCATCTTAATTCGCGTTTATGTTAGATTAATTTTTGGGCGAGTGAATTCTTTTTTTAAGAATCTTATCTTCCTGTCCCATCCTTATTATGAGTACACATTAACGTGTTCAGTTTGTCAAACAGAACGGTTAGTTTCAGAAATAAATTCTACTTGTTTTCATTTACTCTAACGGAATTGTAGTTTTGTTTTAATGGGTGGATTTTTACCTACTTCTTAAGTTAGTTATCAATTTAGCTCGTCCTATAAGATCCTTTGTACTAATGTAATAAGAAGTAATAGCTGTAATAAACCTATTTTTATAAGGAAACTTTTTGTATTGAATAACGCTAGGTTAAACAACGGTTATAGCATGCCAATTATAGGAACATATTTGACGAACTCCATTCCTGACATCAATTATTCAGGGCTTTCTTATGTACAAATTCTCTTCTCCATTGTTTGTATTATGTTGCAAATTTATTGTATTTACAGAATCACAATGTGTAATAAAGTAATAATTTTCTTCATAGACATAGTCCTCATTCCGCTGAATACGGCATGTGACCTGTTTTTACGAAAATAAACCTGTGCAAAATTTACTAGACTTTACACAAAATTTTATCTGTAAAATGCGGATTTTCCGTGTTATTCAATCATCCGTGCCTACCAAAGCCCTGATTAACAAGGATAATCGGGGTTTTACTGTATTCTTTCTGTATTTTTACCGCCGAGATTTCTTGCCCACGTCGTTTTTTGTCGTGAACTTTACAAGCAGACGCTTCGTATTTCCGTGAGAAAGTTCCCCTTAGGCAAGGATACGATGTAGGTCGTTCGTTCGTAGGTATCATATCGCTCGAGGGACCACAGCTTCATCACTCGTGATATTATGTTACTGTTCAGAATTTAATAAATAAATCGAAAAGTTTCCCACAATGGAGATGAGCCAAAATCATTTTCAGTCATTAAAATCTAAGGTAACAGTGGTAAGGAGAGACAGTCACCATAGAAGAGCCCACGATGTGATAGTCGTTGAAACTTAAATTGATGGCAGAAACGGAACTGTTTTCCGAATGACTACCGATGACATTACGCCTAAAACACACTCAGAAAATTGGAAGGTTTAGTTGAGCGCGGGGCCGACGAAGAGACTCCTAGCTACCACTTCCGAATTTAATGTCATAATCGAGTACAACACTTTCTTTTTACATTATCTATCACTTTAATGTAATAATAAATTATTTTAAACAAAAGGGAGCTGTAAAGGGTGGCCCAAAGTCCCAATCAGTTACAATGAAGGGAAAAAACAAATAAAATCGATGACATTTTGAAAGAATAGTACTTATATGTTGAGATGGTTGTATTTATATTAATATCTAGAATAATAAATAAACATTTATAAGCATATTTGTAAAATTTTGCTTTGATTTTTATCGTAGTTTTGCTGAATTACAACGGACCACCCTGTGCATAAAAATTTGACGCATTTTCACGCACGGCGTTACGGTGTCTTTCCAAAGTATCGCGAAACAATTATTACATTAATATTTGTCGGTAAACAAATGCGTACACAATATTCCTACGATTTTGGGTTTCTAACAGTTAGCAGAACGCATCCTGACCTAGTGCAACATGCAATTTATTGTAATACACAACGATCACCCTATTAAGCGACCACACCTATAAACGACCATTTCTTAGGCACCGTGGAAGATTGTGTCCGCACATTAAATGAGATACAACAAAAGGTGCAATACAAACTTTGGATGGAATGGATAAGATTCCAACGTAAATTACCTTTTCTTGATAAACGTAACATTTTCAAAGTTACTTCAGTGATCGAGACGAGTCGCGTTGAATGATTGTTTGGCGGCGAAAAAGTGACCGGAAAAAGTGACCGCGACGCGACGGGAAAAAAACTGAAAAACTTGGCAGTTAACCGATTTCGTCGATGGCTCGTCCGTCGGGAGGCGGAGACGGGGACCGGTTATTGGCGGCAGAGGGAAGGTGAGGCGAAGTGTTGGAAACGATCTGAAGAAGAGTTTCGGATCGTAAGGCAGTAGAAGGGGCGAGGTGGGTTGGGAGGGAGGAAGGGGAGGGTAGGGTTGGGAGGGAGAGGAGTGGAAGGGGTCTGGTGGAATGGGAGGGGAAGGGGGAGGAGCAGAGGGGCGAGAGGAGTGAGCTAACGGGGTGGGGCGGAAAGAGGGGCGCATTCCAAGAGCCTCGACTGACTGTGAGCTCTGGGTGGGTCTAAGTGCCGTCTGGGAGGTCAGGGGAGGTGGAGGGGCTTCGCGGGGGAGGCTACCTTAGGAAGAAAGATAAGCGGCGGTGAGATGGGAAAGGAGACAGCGAATGGAAGTGCAGTTGGAGCCACAGCCGCCCTCGCCTTTGACCTGCTCGTAGACCACGGATGGATTGCGTGCATTTTTTCAGGTGCCGAGTGCTTAGGCGGGGCGAGTGACGTTAAAATGACGGAAGTTAATTGAGCGATTGTTTAACTGTGACGCGGAAGTCGTCGTGGCGACAGAAAATTCGCCCGAAAAAAAAAACGTTTACGTCCATTTTGAACAAGAGACGTCAAATTGACCTTGTTAAACCGAAAAGTGCCTTTTCGGCGCTGCTTCTCTGCCTCGAGAAATAGTGATTGCGAGCCTTATTTATCTCAGCCGACAAAGAAAGCGGCGAGTTTACCTCCGATGCAAACCTTTAAATTAACTAATTAATCGAGACAATTATTTTAAATTCCCAAAATAATCCTCAAATCGAAGAAAAAATTAATATTTTTGTGATGACATTGAGTTAACACGGTTCTCTCGAGTAATGAAAAAACTTTGTTCGGTCGGCCATCCTAGTTCTCAAAGCTGTCTTCCGCATTTTCAGATACAACCCAACAAAAAAAAGGTCTAAGAAAATACTAAATCCTCGTCAATATCAAGTCGATTAATTTTTTCCGCGACGAAAGACAATCGTCGGTTAGTTCAACAATTTGAAATACTTTGAGATATTTGTAAGATTAATAACTACCCTTTAATAATTGTAACTCTATAGTGTGAATTAAAATCCTGATTAGAGTCAAAGCATTCTTATAATGGGAAAATTGAGAACTCGATTTTCTTTTGTTTCGAACCTGTCACCAATTTTTCGCAGGCCAAATATTCCTATTAATAGTTTACACAAATCGGAAAATCCGCATAAAACGTAGCAACGCTTCTAACAATAAAGATCCACGCCTCTCTACTACTGCAAGCCTTCATCATTCATGGCAGTGGACGGCCTTAAAAATACGACGCACCAGAGAAAGAATTTCTATCGGTTACCCTGCGAAGGACGTCTCTCAGAGAGAATGTGGATGGGCGGGTGTATGTGGGGGTGGGGGAGGAAGGGGTGGAAGGGTGGAGGGGAGGAAGGGGGGGAAGGGGAGAGGGGTGGAAGGGGGGGAGGGAGGATTTCATGGTGAAGTCGGAAGAATTAGGAAATCAGAGTGAATGGATGGAGGAGGGAGATTGGAGAGAAAGAGCGGAGCGATTGCAATGAGGGATGAAATGCCAAAGAAAGCCGCAATCAACATTCGGCGACTTATAAGATTGGGATGGGAGGGTGATAAATTCACCGTAAACCACTCAAACCCTCATGACATTTGGCCCCTTAAACCCTTAAAAAAAGGTGTAACTGAGTTACTTCGGGAAACTTTTCGTATTGCATATATGTGTTTATGAAAGTTGGTTAGCATTAAAAATTTTGTCTTTTTAAATGGTGTCGATACGCTATTTAAGAATTTATTTTTTAAAAACGAATAAATATCAAATTCAATAGCAACTTTTTAAGGAATAAAATTAAGTTCAAGCAACTGATTAAATTTTCGATTCTAAAGATAAAAAGTAAAATATATGCAATAACTGAAATAAGTATATTCGTTTATTATAGGATTATTATTTTATTATGGACAGCTTCTGCACTTCTCAATTACCTCTTTCGAAGAAAATTTATAGCAATGATATGATCGATAAAATGAGAAAGGGGAAATATTTTATGAAATATGATACGATGAAAGCTTGGGAGAAGAGGATTAAAGAAAAAAACGTGTAAAGCACTTAAAGGCAAAGGCAAACATGGGGGAGAATTCTGAAGCGTTTTAGCGAAGTAGCTAGAATAGCCTGAAAACGTTCGTATAGAGAGTAATGAGAGATTGTGAATTACTAAGTAAACGCTTTTAATGTTCAGGTCAAAATTGTACGAGAATTGCCATTAACGAGAATTACACTTCGCATGGCAAGGGGAGTAACTCAACTATCCAAACACGATTTTCAAATTTTTTCCAGGTATGTGTATTTTGAATGTTACGCATGTAATTCCATTCTAAGGATTCGATAGAACCAATATATATATATATATATATATATATATAAGACGAAATTTGTAAAAAAAAAAAGTAATACATGAAGTTATCTTTAAAAATACCTAATGAGCAAATTTCGTTACCCCCTTTGTAGTCTATGGATTAATGGTACGTGAGTTTACTGCGTTGTAAACACCTTCAAGGGTAACGGAGTTTCCTTCTATGAAATCCTTACATAATGCTGTTAAAGGAACTTCTCACACTTGTTCTTCCAAACTTGGAAATTATTTTAACATAGCATAGATTTTTTGGCAGTACATTCTTCTACCTTTTAAATTAAACGACGGCTATGCCTCGAGCACTCGCTCAAATTTACCGACAAAAGCATCCCTTCCCCAAACCTATCTTTCAACTCTTAACTGCCCGAATATAATTTCATACTCATCTGCAATAATAATAAATATACTCCTATATCCAGTAGCGGATTTACAAATCCTGCGCTCTTTTTAGCTAGATAAAATAAAACAACACTTTTTTATTCAAATTTATACTTAATATTTATTCTAATATTTCTACATAAACAACACTTTAAACAGTATGCGCCCCCTTACTTGCTTGTGCCCTTATGAAATGCCTATCCCTGTTTTAAGGTAAACCCGTTATTTCCTCCAGCTGAATGCTTCAGAACAACATGAACAGAAGCATTTTTCCATCCTATCCATTTTTACTCTCTCCCCTTTATCTGAAACTAACATTTAAATTACGTAGCCTTCAACACATCCTTAATATTGTAAATATAATGTATGACAGAAATGCTACCAAATAGAGAATTGCAAACATTTCACGCAAAAAATTTACAAAACAGCAAAAAACTACTTAAATTTTGTAGGAAAACTACTTTTAATGTTTCCATAATAGGCGAGTAATAATTTTTTGAATGACAATCTGCATCACAGATTCTCATTTATAGGTGGAATGGCATTAGTAGTTTTCATCATGTTGATGCTTTGTATAATGCCATTAATACGATAATGGAATTCCAATATTAAAAACTTTCGTTTATACTAGTGGGTATATCTGAAAACTACATATATAATTTACTAATCTAATCTGACTTTCGAGATTTAAATTAAAAAGGAACTGCTCGTGAAATTTGCGTGCTAACTTAGGTGGGGACATTTTCTGCAAGTAACGGTACACTTTGCATTGGATTAAAAAAAATCTGATGTGGCCAACACATGACTTTCTCCATATTTGGGGTATAGATATTTAAATTATTATGAATAATATTACGAGGCAAAATTATTATTTCGTATCGTAAAAGAAGACACGTCCTTGTTGCCGTAAATTACGTATATTTTGGATGTTTACAGAATTCACCGCTACATGGTGTTGGCGCTGTATACTGGTATTAAGATAAAGCGAAATATATCCGAAATGGATGGTTCTACGAAAATTAGTTTCAAACAAAATTTGGAAGAAATATTATTCTCTACAACTTTGGTCCTTACGAAGATTACCAATAACGATGTTTTTAAGGAGATATTTAACGGAAACCGAAAAACCGGTTATTTATAAATAACTCCTAAACAATAACTCCTATAGAAAATTGTTTCAAATGAAAACTGTAGGAAATTACATTCTCTATAACATTTGTATAGAATTGTATATACAATAATGATGTTTTAACGAAGAAATATCGCAAAAACCGAATCGGGTTTCGAATAAACCTCGACTTCCGGTTATCCGCTATTGTCCAAAAACTAATCAGTTCTTTGTGCTCATGTTAAAGTGTTAAATATGAAGTTTGGTAACGATATGGTATGTACTTTTTGAGTTAGAGCGCCCACACTAACATATACACACACACACACACAGACATCATTCCGAAAATGGTCTAAACGTGTTCTAGGGACCTCAAAACATGTATTTCCGTTGAAATCTGGAAGTCGATTTTTTTCATGAATACAATACTTTCCCATTACTACGTACGGAGAAAGTAATAAAGAACAGCACGAAATTCAAAGAGATTAAGAAAAACTATTATTAACCGATAAAAAAATTGAAATATATATTCGATTAAATGTAATCACTTCGGGCGCGGAAACTTAATGCGGCGGATCATATGGTTGGTCTCTAATAGAGAAGTTTTAGCGAACTAATTCGAAATATTCAAAATAAACGGTCGCACTTTCCAAAACTTACGATTAAACTAGTTAATACATTTTCACGACTAACGGGGCACAATATGAAATTTGGAGAAACTTTTAAAATAGAACAGCATCAACTGCTCTTCTGGAGAAAGGAGGTCGATCCTCCTATTAAACCAAAAATGCTTTCTAGGTCTCGAAAAAATCCAAACTAGATTCAAGAATGAGCATTTCGTAATAAAAATTTAACAGTAAGTACTTATCATAGGCATCTCCAACAGCCATAACAAGGATATGAAAAGCCAGATGTAGTTGTCTTCCGTGGTCATTCACCAAATGTATGTTATAAATGAGAAAGTAAAAAAGAATCTAATTTCGGCGAATCGCCACTGCATTGCAGCCGAAATGCGCATCTGAATTTTCATAACCTTGTTATGGCTGTTGGAGATAGCTATGATAAGTAAAGTGGTCCCGCGCGCAACGCGGAGGTTACGTTTTTTTTTTGTAAAAGGTCGCATTGCGAAAATTCGATACCTTATGGAAAAAATCACGCGTTTGTATAGGCTACGAGATTTTTCACGCCACATGCAAACGTACGGTAGGGTAAGCGCGAAATTCATGACAGCGTATAATTAAATTCCATGCGTGTTGAGTAAATACGCGTCGCATTTATTTCACCGCGTATAACCAAATTCTCGTAGGGGAATCCCGCGATGGACGAAAGTTCACAGCGATATTTTTTCATTTTTGGCACTGAATTTTTTATTCTTGAATTTGTTATCGACCATAAGTCGGGCTCAAAAATTTTCTAAAGACTTCAAACTACAGTTCGAGAATAATGACGTTCGTCGAATAGCATTTCAAAGATTTCAATTTGTCCACAATGTATACCTTCAGCGTGAAAATCTATTAATAGATTTGCATATCTGGAAACCAACAGTAATCGTCAGCATTAGAAATTTTCAAAAAGGTCATCATAAGAAATGGAAGAACAGCAAGGTAGAGGGTATACAAAGATATAAAAAATTATGCATGCGCAAAAACTTGAAAAAACACATTCCAGAGCAGGAATATCGACGAGGGATCCATTTCTACGCCTTTATGCAGTCGGAATGCTATTTATAACGAAGAATAAATTTTAGATAGACATCTCACTGAAAAACAAACAATATTTTCTCCAAATATAATAAATTTTCTACATTATTAATATGAATGGCAAAATAAACGTCATGTGTTGGAAATATAGTCTATATTTTCTAGCTTCGGTTCTCGTTTTTAACATGCATCATCTTAATGCGGCTCTTCGATCATGCTAAAGCGATCCGGATGACTTAACGATCGTGATATAGCTTGCCCGGAGGTTCACAACATTTGATCCACGATTGAGTGCAAGTCTACAGACTTACTGCAGGTGAAAATTAAAAAGCTAGTTGTCATAAAGATAAACGGTAAAAAAAATTAGTACCTGGAAAGATATAATAGAGCTAAACAAAAATAATAGCTGCACTTATTGTTTTAATTCTGCTCTGTTGAGTGTTCCTCGAAAACGAAAAGTTTGCGAATAATTCGTTCGTAAAACCCCCACTTTTCTGGAAGAAATTCTGGAATGTTGAGACTGCGACGTGTTACTAACCAATTACGCTTAAAGTCGTCACATTATGGCTCACTATCACTACATATTTGCAAACATCATGAATGGTCCAACTGCAAAAAAAAAGCTGCTAACAAGGATAGAATAGAAAAGAATGGGAGGCGAGGAATATGAACGATCAAATAAGGAAAATGGAGAGGGATAAAGAAATGAGGAAAAATATAGAAATTGAGAGCGAGAAAGAGGAGGAAAAAGAAAGATCAAGTAAAAGGGGAAGTGGAAAAGGGACGACGGAAG
Organism: Uropetala carovei; assembly: GCA_036926305.1. Taxonomy (NCBI): domain Eukaryota; kingdom Metazoa; phylum Arthropoda; class Insecta; order Odonata; family Petaluridae; genus Uropetala; species Uropetala carovei. The sequence continues at coordinate 29,559,155 of JAXCHB010000011.1, forward strand.
ACGTCAAGAGGATGTTAGACGGAAAGACAATGATGAAAAAAGAGGAGGGGGGGGAGGGGGGCGTGGCAAGAATAAAGAGGAGAAAAAGAACAGATGGAGGAGGAAAGTAAGACAAGGAGTGAAGTGAAGGTGAAGAGCGAAGCAAGAAGAGTGAGGATGAATAATAGAAGGCGAGGGAAGAAAGATTGATTGAATGGACCCTTTATTGGCACGGTTAGGCCCTGTCGGATCTCTCTTCCACCTAACTCCGCATGTCGAATGACAAAGAGCAAGCAATAAGCTACAGAAAGACGATAATTTAACGATAAATCCAATGATACAAAAACAATACAAAATAAGAAAAAAAAGCAATGTTACGAATAAACAACAGAAACAAGTAATAATATTAAAATGAAGAGTTTAAAAATATACAAAATTAGGTGAAAGGAATTGAAGTTAGAGTGGTGAAAATATAGGTGTGGTAGTGGAGCCTTGTATATATTATTACAGTTTTCTATGGTGAGCAATTGTGATGTAATAAAACACCAAAATTAAAGGATGGACAGGTGACGGCACCAGTTAATTCTATCGACAAAATTGAAGATTCGGGATAAGAATTATATGACGAAGAAAGCGGCGTTGTTAGAAGAATAGAGTAAAATCTCGATACAACGTATCTCTAGGAAATTTTTATACTTTATACTGAAAGTACGGTATACTGAAATACCCATTAGTACAGCATCTCTCTGTAAGCATCTCAACGGGGTGTCGGCATACTCGCAGGTCCGAACCGATACCGGCGAGAATGGGAGTCTAACAAGAGAGAATTCCTAGAATTTAAGATTTCATGCTGTTGTGTAAATACGAGAGTGATAACTAACCTTCGGTTCTAAACTTTCCGGTTCGGAAAATCTCTCCTATTGGCATTTTGGAGGAGTTCCGCAGATATTGTCGTGCTAAAGACAAAAGATGTCTTCAGAATCGTGTAAAACGACTTCAATGAGCAAGAATTGGTTATACTTGAGTCCTTTACGGATGAAATCATACGTTAAAACCAAAAAAAATCCCTTTTCGGGCCCTCAAGTTCACACGTAGCATTGAAAAGTACATACGTTAAGTTGGAGTACATTATTTTGAAACAATTATACAGTACCGATAAGGGAAAATTGTCGGGGATTAAAAGAACACGTTAATTTGAAACTACGTAATTGTCAAGTACGTCGTAACGAGATTTCACTGTATTTGGCAAAAAAGAAAATACGTGGAGAGAGGTGAAAATGAAAGATACGTGACGAAGAAAAGGAAAGAGGACGAAAGTAGAAGCAAAGAGGGCGACGGAAGAGGAAAAGAGGGCGACGGAAGAGGGATAGAAGACGAAGATCAAACCAAAGAGGGAGACGGAAGAGGGATAGAGGGCGAAGGTAGAAGAAGGAAAGAGGGTATAAGTAAAGAGGGCGACGGAAGAGGAAAAGAGGGCGAAGGTAGAAGGAAAGAGAGGCAGAAGGAAATTTGGCGATTGTGGAAAGATTGGGTGCTATACGAGAAGGAAAAAGTGCGAAGGAGGAGGGGATTGATGAGGAGAGATCAAAGTTAGACGTCTAAGCAGTAACGAGAGAAGACGAAGACCATTAGTTGGGATTAGAATCGAAGGGGGGCGAAAGAATAAAGATAGGGGGCGAAGTCGGAAGGAAAGGGGGCGAGAGAGGAAGCGTGGAGGGGAAGACAAATACATAGCTAGGGAAGCGAGATGATAAGAGCGCGAGAGAAGGTGGAGGAGACATGCCGATCAAAGAAGGATGGAGGCTAAATTGGACAAGGGAGGAAGAAAATGGGGGAGGAAAGCGGAAAAGAAAATAGAAGGAATGCGGGCGAAGGCAAAGGGCAAAAATTACAGAAGTAAAGAAGACAAGAGTAAAACAGAGGAAAACAATGGTAGAAAGAGAGGAGAGAGCGTAAGGAAAGACGGGGGATATAGAGCGAACGAAAAAGGAGGTAGAAGGAAGGAAGGGGAGAGAATGAAAAAAGGTGAGGGAGGAAGGAAAGAGGGAGAAGGCAGAAGAGTAGAGAGGAGAGGAGGGGAGAAGGCAGAAGGAGAGAAATCGACGGCTGGAAGAAAGAAGCCGATAGAAGAAGATAAGGAAACAAAGGCATAAGGAAATAGGGAGAAAACAGAGAGAAATGGGAATGCAGAAGGAAAGAAGAGAAGAGTAGAATGAAAGGAAGAGCAGACGAAAATAGGGAATAGATAAAGGAAAGATGGCAAAGATAGGAAGTAAACAAGGCAAGAGCAAGGTATGGAGAAAAGGACAAAAGTAGGGAAGGAAAGAATAAAGTGAAAGAAAACAAGGGTAGAAAGGAAGAAGGCGAGAGTATAAGGAAAGAAGGAAGGGATTAAAACTAAGGCAAGGATAGAAGGAAGGAAATGGAGGGCAGAAGAAATGAAAACGGAGGAGGAGAAAGAGGAGATAAAGGAAAGAAAATGGAGGTACGAGGAAGGGCGGGGATAAGGCAGAAGGAAATAGGAGTAAAGAAGGAGGAGAAGGAGAGTGTGGTTGGCGGAGGAAGAGAGTGGGCGGATGAAAAGAAGAGCGCGTGATGGAGAGGAAGAAATTTGGGAGTGGGATGGGGTGCGTGAATGAGTGGTCGGGTGGGAAAGGGAGTGGGCGAGGGGGGAAGAAAGTTGAATGCGGATGGAGAGGGTGAGATGGGAGAGGGTGAGATGGGAGAGGGTGAGATGGGAGAGGGGGAGATTGTGAGGAAGAGAGTGGGATGGGGAAGAAGAGAGTGGGATGGGGAAGAAGAGAGAGGGCGAGGGAGGAAGAGAGATTGAGGGAGGAAGAGAGAGATTGAGGGAGGAAGAGAGAGATTGAGGGAGGAGAAAGGATTGAGGGTGGAACAGAGAGATTGAGGGAGGAGAGAGATTGATGGAGGAAGGAAGAGAGAGAGAGATTGAGAGTGGAAGAGGGTGAGGGAGGAAGAGAGGGATTGGAGGAAGAAGATAGATTGATGGAGGGAAGAAGATAGATTGATGGACGAAGAGAGAAATATAGAGGGTGGAAGAGAGAGATTAAGGGAGGAAGAGAGAGAGACGGAGGGAGGAAGAGTGAGAGATTGAGGGAGGAAGAGAGAGAGATTGAGGGAGGAAGAGAGTGATGGAGGAAGGAAGACAGAGATTGAGAGTGGAAGAGGGTGAGGGAGGAAGAGAGAGTTTGGAGGAAGAAGATAGATTGATGGAGGGAAGATAGAATGATGGAGGAAGAGAGAAAGATTGAGGGTGGAAGAGAGAGATTGAGGGAGGAAGAGAGAGAGATTGAGGGAGGAAGAGAGAGAGATTGAGAGTGGAAGAGGGTGAGGGAGGAAGAGAGACATTGGAGGAAGAAGATAGATTGATGGAGGGAAGAAGATAGATTGATGGAGGAAGAGAGAAAGATTGAGGGTAGAAGAGAGAGATTGAGGGAGGAAGAGAGAGACTGAGGGAGGAAGAGAGAGAGATTGAGGGAGGAAGAGAGTGATGGAGGAAGGGAGAGATTGAGAGTGGAAGAGGGTGAGGGAGGAAGAGAGAGATTGCAGGAAGAAGATAGATTGATGGAGGGAAGAAGATAGATTGATGGAGGAAGAGAGAAGGATTGAGGGTGGAACAGAGAGATTGAGGGAGGAAGAGAGAGATTGAGGGAGGAAGAGAGAGAGATTGAGGGAGGAAGAGAGAGACTGAGGGAGGAAGAGAGAGAGATTGAGAGTGGAAGAGGGTGAGGGAGGAAGAGAGAGACTGAGGGAGGAAGAGAGAGAGATTGAGGGTGGCAGAGGGTGAGGGAGGAAGAGAGAGTTTGGAGGAAGAAGATAGATTGATGGAGGGAAGAAGATAGATTGATGGACGAAGAGAGAAAGATAGAGGGTGGAAGAGAGAGATTAAGGGAGGAAGAGAGAGAGACGGAGGGAGGAAGAGTGAGAGACTGAGGGAGGAAGAGAGAGATTGAGGGAGGAAGAGAGTGATGGAGGAAGGAAGAGAGAGATTGAGAGTGGAAGAGGGTGAGGGAGGAAGAGAGAGTTTGGAGGAAGAAGATAGATTGATGGAGGGAAGAAGATAGATTGATGGACGAAGAGAGAAAGATAGAGGGTGGAAGAGAGAGATTAAGGGAGGAAGAGAGAGAGACGGAGGGAGGAAGAGTGAGAGACTGAGGGAGGAAGAGAGAGAGACTGAGGGAGGAAGAGAGAGAGATTGAGGGAGGAAGAGAGTGATGGAGGAAGGGAGAGATTGAGAGTGGAAGAGGGTGAGGGAGGAAGAGAGAGATTGCAGGAAGAAGATAGATTGATGGAGGGAAGAAGATAGATTGATGGAGGAAGAGAGAACGATTGAGGGTGGAACAGAGAGATTGAGGGAGGAAGAGAGAGATTGAGGGAGGAAGAGAGAGAGATTGAGGGAGGAAGAGAGAGTGATGGAAGAAGGAAGAGAGAGATTGAGAGTGGAAGAGGGTGAGGGAAGAAGACAGAGATTGGGGGAAGAAGATAGCTTGATGGAGGAAGAGAGAGAGATTGAGGGTGGAAAAGAGATTGAGGGAGGAAGAGAGAGATTGATGGAGGAAGAGAGAGATTGATGGAGGAAGAGAGAGATTGAGGGAGGAAGAGAGAGAGATTGAGGGAGGAAGAGAGAGAGATTGAGGGAAGAGAGATTGAGGGAAGAGAGATTGAGGGAAGAGAGAGAGATTGAGGGAAGAGAGAGAGATTGAGGGAAGAAAAGAGAGATAGAGGGAGGAAGAGAGTGATTGAGGGAGGAAGAGAGAGAGATTGAGGGAAGAAAAGAGAGATTGAGGGAGGAAGAGAGAGATTGAGGGAGGAAGAGAGAGATTGAGGGAGGAAGAGAGAGATTGGTGAAGTAAGAGAGAGTTTGGTGGAGGAAGAGAGAGATTGAGGGAAGAAAAGAGAGATTGAGGGAAGAAAAGAGACTGCGGGAGGAAGAGAGAGATTGGTACAGGAAGAGAGAGATTGGTGGAGGAAGAGAGAGAGATTGAGGGAGGATGAGAGAGATTGAGGGAGGAAGAGAGAGAGATTTATGGAGGAAGAGAGAGATTGAGGGCAGGAAAATAAAGATTGAGGGAGGAAGAGAGAGATTTATGGAGGAAGAGAGAGATTGAGGGCAGGAAAATAAAGATTGAGGGAGGAAGACAGAGATTGGTGGAGGAAGAGAGTTTGAGGGAGGAAGAGAGTTTGAGGGAGGAAGAGAGATTGAGGGAGGAAGAGAGAGATTGAGGGAGGAAGAGAGATTGAGGGAGGAAGAGAGAGATTGAGGGAGGAAGAGAGAGATTGAGGGAGGAAGAGAGAGAGATTGAGGGCAGAAGATAGAGATTGGTGGAGGAAGAGAGATAGATTGAGGGTAGGAGAAAAAAGATTGAGGGAGGAAGAGAGAGATTGGTAGAGGAAGAGAGAGAGAGAGATTGAGGGAAGAAAAGAGATTAAGGGCAGGAGAAGAAAGATTGAGGGAGAAAGAGAGATTGAGGAAAGAAGAGAGAGATTGATGGAGGAAAAGAGAGATTGATTGAGGAATAGGGAGAGATTGAGGGAGGAAGAGAGAGATATTGATGAAGGAAGAGAGAGATATTGATGAAGGAAGAGAGAGAGATTGAGGGTGGGAGAGATTGAGGATGGAAGAGAGAGATTGAAGAAGGGAGAGCTTGATGGAGTAAGATAGAAATTGAGGGAGGAACAGATAGGAAGGATGTTGGAGAGGGTAGAAGGAAAGAAGTAGAGAACAAATAGAAAGACAGCGAGGCAGAATTAAATAAAGGCCAGAATATATAAGAAAATGGCGACAGGAAAGTTTTGAGAGAGAGATGGAAAGGACAGAGTAAGAGGTAATGTGGATAGGAAAGAGAAAGAGAGGGGAAGGAGAAAGAGGGAGGGAAGAAGGATATTGGGGGAGGTTAGAGTAAGAGGGTTTTGTGGGGGGGAAAGACGTGTGTTAGAAGGAAAGGTGGCAAGCGAAGAAAAAAAAGAAAACGGGAGAACAAGGAGGAATAAAAGGAAGATTGCGATGGAAGATGGAAGTGATGATGGATAGACGGCGATGGAAGAATTGAGATGGCTAGGGATGATGTATAGATGGCGAGGGAATAAGGATAGAGCGCGAAAGAGTAAGGAAAGGTGGTGTAGGAAAAACGAGAGAGGACGATGGAAGTGGATATAGGGTGAGGGAAGAAGGAAATGGAGGTGGAGGAAACTCAAAGGAAATGAAAAGTTGACAAGAGAGCCTTCTTCCGGGAAAGAGATTCACGTAACGATAGAGACGCCTTTTTCTGTATGGGGAAATAAATTGGAGACGATTGGCCGTAATGAGAATCAATGAGAACTTCCACGAAATAGCGAGTGTGGAGGCAAGTGGGCTGCGGGGTAAAAGTCAGCTTAAATACTCGAGTGAGAGCGAAAAATGAATTGAGATTGGTAAACCACGTTCAACTGCTATCCATATATAAAAGGACACATCCGAAAAAAAATATTTTCCTTTCGAGTTACACACCTATATTTTCCACACGTACGTAAGATGAAAGATGGTCATGACAAAAACATTTTCATCAGTCGAGCTAAAAATAGACTCTTCGCAGTTTTTCGTGGATTTAAAAAAATGTCCAAATGCATTTTCTAAGGAATCGGGAGAAATCAAGCGCCATCTAAATTATGGAATTAAGTAAGAGATTTAAACAGTGGATTTGCCGTCTATAAGTTAATAAAAGTATCGTTATGTGCCAGAGAAGTGGCTAGAGTAATGTAAGTTCACATAACCGTGAATGAAAGCTCATCATTTGTATTTTTTAAATTTTCTTATGTACCTCAGACTACGCTAGCCGTTAAATAACGCGATCTTTCCACCAGTTCTGTTCATCGTCAATTTCTAAAGACTCGAAAAGTCACGAGGGCAGACATTTAATAAGTTTTTATTTTACAAGATTGTTCTGACTACCCGAAATAATAAAATTTGATCAAATCAAAATTCAGAATGATCATAACGTCGCCCGCGAAGAAAAACTGTTAAGAGGTAGAATAATTAATATGTTTACAAAGGACCATGCATTTCTACAGTCTGTACTTGAAAGCACGTTATGCCATAGATGATAACTTGCTACGAAATTGGATAAACGTAAAAAATTGTAGTAACATATCAACAGTTTATAATTTTAAAACATTTGGCCAATTCCTTGATTGATTTTTAAGAGAATTACTTTTTTTTAAGCGCTGATACGGAGCTTAAATGTTACGTTGTGCCATGCCTTTTCAACGACCTTTAGCCAACAATTATTCAATATATACATTATAATACAAAATGTCGGGAATATGTAAGTTTATAAGTCACAGTGAGAAATGCTTAACATCATCCTAAACTTTCTACATCTCGGTCAGTTTAAGACTGGCTTAACCCATTTCTTTCACCTAAGACCTTTCTATTCATCTGCTACCTAACATCCTCCTCTAAGAAATTTAATATTACATTTCTCTTTGCCTCTTTCCTAGCATACTCCATTCTGACTTCACTCGAGATACAGCTGCCTCTTAAAATTTGACCCACCCATACCGCATTCTTGAACTTAATACCCCTAAGAGCCTTTTCATTCTCACTGTCCGGTATTCCTGAGCCAACACTGTCACAGCCTACATCCCCCCCCCCCCAAATAGATTCTCTCTTTCTATATTTTCCACATAGTTCTTCGATACACTCCTTTCGTCTTTTCTTTATCTCTTATGGCTCAATTAAAAGTTTACCGTTTCATGTATCGTTATAACGATTGACCATGTCGGGAAACTTACCGAGCTAACTCCGAGCGTCTCAAACTTAGGTGCTGGTCACAATTACATCGTCATTTTTTATCAAGTTTCTGTCGGATTCTTTAGTATAAATACAATCCTCAATTTGTCATTTCTACGAGGGAAGGGTATATAGTGTGAACGCGTCGTGTTATTTGAACAGTTAAAAATCGCAGTTTTTCCCTAAGATTTATACGAGTCAATGCATATTACAACAGTAATATACAGAATTAATTTCAATAGTTTGGCTCGCGACCCATTATGAGGGAAAACGCGGTAACCTGAGACTCTCACACCCCAAACAATGAAAGGAATAATGAGAGTTTTCATTAATTTGTTATGTAAAGCAATGTTTGCTCGAAGAAATCCATTTACAGGATGATAGTAGTTATTTCCCTCGACAGAGCACTAAAGGTATGCAAATTATCGAGTTCGCGCGACTACCCAAATGAGTTGGCAAGCGAAGCCTTTAGGCGACGTAAATACAGGAAAAACATCCCTCTTTTTGCTCTAATGGACGAGATCTGAACCGCGTTACTTCACTATATAGCTTTATTACCATAAATATCAACATATATTTAGTAGAATTAAAAAATCCTAACAAAAATAAAATGAGCTTTATCTACCAAATTTATCGAAACGTATATTTTAGTCCAAAATTCCGTTCGCTGTTAAATTTTTAACTTTAATTAATACTTGATTACCAAGAAAGTATAGATATAAAATGGACGCATTTAATGAATATCAAACAGCATATAGCCACTCCATGAACCAATGTTTCTCTTATCTCCAGCAGAGAAAAATAACGACTCTTCTGGCAACAGCAAGGACTTATTGTAAAAATTCTGGCGATTTCAGTAACCGTAGATTATAAATTTAAACAGCAATCGCTATAAATACAATGGTCAAAGAGGGGAACGTGAAAGATTTCCATTAGAAGTAGCCGTGAACCAATTAAAAAAATTTCCTCAAAATCAATTTGGAAAACTAGAGTATTTTATTTTAAATTAAGCATAAATTAATCATTTTTCATGGCCAATTACTTAAGGTTACGTTTAAGTATATTTCGGTAATCAATGAGACTTAATAACCAATTTTAAAAGGTAAATTTCCTAGCTTTTCCAACTAACTCTCAAATCGACTAACTTTTAAAAAAATCCTTTCTTGCACCTTTCCGTCTGAAAGACATTGAATCAGATTTCCGCTTCTCTGTCGTGGTTTTGTCCTCGCTAAATATCATATACCTTCCCCTATAGACCACCATACTTCGTGGTTCTGGTGAAGTTAAATATCTACTGACAAGGCAGGACTCAACTATAGGTGTCGATGAGGGAAATTCATACACATTGCCGCAGGATAACAGAGAAAATTCGTTTCGTCCGTAAGTCTAACCCCAAAGGGATTTATTGAAATTTCCAAAATAAAACTCCTGAAAAATAAATGACATCAAATGGTAAGTATTTCCAGACAAAAAACTCTGAATAAGAAGTTTGTTTTTTATGGCAAGTTTTAGTTGTAAACCATCAAAATATTTTTCATCGTCAGACACGAATTTAGAGCTGATAAACTAACAACGACCATTGATTTCCAAAGACGATCGATAAGTAAATATGAACTTCGTGTTAATTTAACATGGAAATGGAAGATAGCGATTCCAAATACAGTTAACAAGGAGCAGATAATGTTGCAGCAATCGCAGTAAGAACCAGATTGAGATCGTAATTCAAGTATGACTCGCAAAGGGTGAGTGTGATAAAATTTTAACAGCATCGTATTGATGTTCGAATAAAAATCTCCATTTACGAATGTGTAAATGAAAGGAAATACATGCTAATAAAATGCTAAAATATTCTGAATGAACAAGGAAAATGCCATACCGCACCAATGACTCGTACGATTCGGTGCGAAAATTGGGGAAGTGTTTGTCATGTATAAGAGTAGAGAATGGCGAGGAAGTGCCAGAATTTGAATACTTCCACCGGGTTATGAAGATGACTGTAGCACACCTCTATGTGAGAGCGATTTTACCTCGCCTGGGCCGAGCAATTAATTCATATTCAAGCCTTTGGCGAAGAATAGCTGAGTAACTCCTTTCACGAAACTTGAAAAGAAATCATGTTTTCGTAAAACTTATCTTCCAGTTTTAAATTCTCTTGAGATCCGCAAGTTCTTCAAAATATTTCAGTGACTTACAACAAATTATTAACTAGTATTATCAGCAAATCTATCACCTGATATTAGTTAACATTATAGAGAGTGGACAAATTCATGAGTATTCGAGAAATGATAAAAAATGACAAAATATTCGCGCATTAAAAGTTATGACAAGCAAAACAAAATGTTTATTATTGTTCCCATTACGGAGATTCGTTCGTGAGATCCCGAAGTCGGACCTTACGGTCTTCACGTGTTGACAGTTTTTTATGAAATAAAGATTCATAATTTTTATCAGCAGGAGTTCAAATACCTTAGAGAAGTTTCAGTTATGAGAACTATCACTTTTATCATTGAAGATAAAAACATCCTACTTTAAAGGAAAATCATGAGAAATTTTCTTTTTATGTATATCTCACTCAAACATAAATCATAAAATGCTGAACAAAATCTCTCACAAAAATGGAATGATATCGCTCGACCACTTTTAACAGTACCTTCATTAACCTAACCTATTCGCATTTCTAATTCTAGAATCACCGATTTTCGGACCCGACTACCATCAAATGAACTACTACAAAGACAACTCCCATAACATAAAACGGTAAAAGAATCAACGGTCGGCGATTTACTATAAGCAACAACTTAAATGCGCACGTGTTTCACTCTACCGTAATACATCAATAGGAACTATCGGGGAATTAAAAATAAAAATTAATTTCGCAATATCCTAGGAAGCGACGACCATCCCCATATTACGTTTTACCCCAAATGTCACTAGAGCCCTTTTATTTGAGAGTGCAAAACACTCGAGTTTGTTTTCACACGAGCGAACCCTTTCAAATGAATTCGGGAATTTGACAGTGTTCTTACTCCGTTAAAACCCCGCGCCCCTCAACGCCATCATGCATGAAAACAAAAACACTGCGCCGTGTATGAAAACAAATATCTCGAGCCAAAACTTAAACAGCGCATAAATTTTCGTCGTCATAAACTCGTCCGAATAAATTCGCTTAAATAAATCGATGAAAGTAAAAAGAGAATTTTAAGTACCAACGGAAATAATTTTAAAATTTCATAAAAACGAATCACTCATGTTTTTTTCACATATCACCGATACGATTTTCAAACGATAATATCTGTTCCACGTCTCAGACTTGGATTTAATAACTTTTAATGTGTTAACATTGCATCTTCCTACATTTTCACTGCCATCACTGGCTCGTTAACGTTAAATTATCATCTTTGTCAGCGGAAAATCCGCGAATGTCCCTTGTGAACTTTTAATGATTTCAGGAGTTTCTCACAAGTTGCAGAAAAGGTTATGATCCGATTCTATTTTTGCTTTAAATTTAAATATAAGCTCTAACAACCAATTTCAATGGAATCCATACACTAAGGATGTCTAAACGACAACGGACCAGCATGACTAAGTTATTCTTGTCTTTACTGATAGACGCCTTTAAACGTCTACTCAACACGTGTTTTTTATTCAATGAGGATTAAGCGTGATCCTTTCAAGAGCATTTAGTAGTCTGTTACCTGCTAGAGATTGACATTTAATTATATACAAACGAAAAATTATGAACAAATTTACGTGTACGTATAATAGTTAGTAATACCATGGTTGTCATAAAAATGAATGAAGTTGTTTGTTATAACATAAAAATGAAACTATCACTAAGCAAAAGACGGTCTCCTCAGCCAGAGGCCCAAGAGGGATAACTTCATCATCGCAGCTCCGGATCCAAAAGCAATTTGTTTGAGATCTTTTACTTCATTTATCCATTAATAAGGGTATTTTTCAATCAATACGTGTATTTAGACCCTAACGAAACTTTGCCAACAAATTGACTTTGAATATGATTTCTTCAAATCCTTAAAAAATTTACATCAAGATGAACGCATCGCAAGAATCAACACACAACCAGGCGAGACATAGCAGAGTGGCGGTAAAGGGCGGCAGAACTTACCTGGTGGGCAGACGCAATCGGAGGCGTCCCTTCGGGTGCGGCTGAGGATCGAGGATGGTTCGGCCGTGGGATGCGTCAGGTGACGGGAGAAAGCGGCGCGGCTCTTTCCGATCTCCGTCATCATCTGATGACGGAAGCGAGACTGCATTTCCCGGCGGACTCTCGATATAATCTCGGTATCTTCACTACCGGTGGACGCGAGGGACGCGAGCTGGAGTTCCAGCATGTCGACCCGTTTCTCTAACGCAAGCTCTCGATACGAAAAATACGAGCTCGACGTCACACTGAGCACACACAAGCAGCAGCAGAGTAGTGCAAGGGCGGATGAGCCGCCGCCCCGGCACTCGGGTTTGCTATCGGACACTTTGGACGATAGTGACCTCCCCCTGCTTCCACCCGTCCTCTTCTCCTCCGTGGGCTCCATCGGAAACCCCTTCTGTGACTCACGTACCGATCCTTTCTCCCTCCCTTCTGTAGAACTCTTTCGAGACAAGATACGATTGACACACGATAAACTGGATTACTTATTCGCTAGAATTTCAAACAGATATTAACCGACACGAATCAGTTCACGTTTCCAGTTTTTTGGCCATGTGGCTTCGCACCCGAACGGTATGAAGAAAGATCATGACAGGAGAAGAGTCTTAGTAACGAGTCCGCAAGTTCGACAAGATCCCTAAAAGAGAAATGAGACCGAGTCTGCTTCGTTTTCTCCTGCGTCCCGATCACGAACACAAGGTCACAGGAGGTGCCATCTGCCCCTATCTTCTAAGAGCGACGAAGAGAAATAGAAGAGAGAGACGCGGGCCCACGTATACGGGGTCATATCACACGGAAAAGAACCGGTCACAACGACCAGTGGGAGGACAGCACGACGTGCGTTTCACTCCGAGAGAGGGAGAGAGAGAAAAAGGAGAGATTCGTACGAGAGACCGTCTCCCGCAGCGGCTCCAACAGACTCTTACCTCTACACAGACCGAACGGCACTGAGGGATTTTAGATGCGAACCGAGGGGGGAGAGGGGAGAGGAGAAGAGGGGAGGGAGGATAGGATGGTAGGGGAGGGCAGGTTCGGGAGCGTACGGCGAGCGGAGGAGGAGTAAAACTCAGCATCGGCCGATCTCGGAATGGCTCGGCGCGGCACGCTAGCGCGCGTGAGCCGAGAAAGGAAGGGAATGCATGCTGGATGGAACAGCCTCTTCCCTCCCCACGTCGTGCGGGAGCCCGTAGTCCTCTTCCTCGTACGGTGGGATACCCTCGGGAATGGGGCCACTTAAAACTTCTATGTTGTGTGCGCTCGGATGAGTGATCGGATTCACGGAATGCAATGGTTTACAACCATACAGGCACAATCTTCAATCGTCTTAATTAATGTGAATTTAGCGACTTGTCAAATTTATGTCTTTTGCTATATGAACGTTCGTTTACAACGACGGTGGAATCCTTCGAGCCCGAATGAATCGGGAACACGTTTAATGTTCGCGTATTGGCACGAATCGCCGTGTTAATATTCAGGAAAATGTCAAACATCATAAATATCCCGACGTCAACCCTTAAGCATCCAGCAGTATTCTATACCGCTGTGGAAAGTCATTAAAAAACGAAAATATATTACTACTTATTTTCCTAAAGGCGTACTAGTTTATTATATATTTTGTTATGGGAGGCTGCTTTATTTTTCTAGTATTGCTCATGTCGGAATTATTTGATTTTAATTAAACTTATTTAATGGAATGAGTAATCTGAATCATATCGTAGGCATCATATTCGAGTTTACAAACCGATTAGAATGAAAGGATCCTTAATAAAAATACTATTTATTAAGAATAATATAATGAATATTGTAACAAGAAGAACAAGGAGAGGTATTAAGATGATACAAATAGTATGTGTATCCTAAGAGTCCAATAGAATTCCTCAAACAAAACATTCACTGTACCGATAGATCAAGAATTCGCTCCACATACCAAAGTTTTATTTGTTAATCTTGGGAGAAAATAAGTAACTAAAATTAACACCAGCAAAATTCAGTGATGTTCCTAATTTGAAGTAGCTTCCGACCTTAGGAATATCTTTTATAAGAAATTAATTAGAAATGACCCTGAAATTATCATTTCAATTCTTCGTATTTCTGTTGTTTCAGGATACTTCAAATAAATCATATCCCGAGGAGTATTTACATTGACGCCTTCGCGATGAAGAGCAGCTTGGCATTAATGGCATTGTCCCACTGTTTCCTTGAGCGGCCACCGAGGTCATCACAGGCTAAGGTTTTGAGACATGAGCATGGAGGAGGGCCCCAGAGGGCTGAGGAGAGAAGGCTGTTTTCCCAAGCGCGGGTCGAGACTCAGCAATGGGACGCAAGTCTAACGAGGAAAATGTGAGCACTCAAATAGCTAAAATATATCGAAAATGACAGAGAGCGCAATGCTCCTAATAGATCAATGCCAGACTTTTAGTAATATTTATTTTTATTACTAGTTGATGAAAACTCAAGAACGTTTTTTTTCTTCGTCGACTGTCTTAATAATAGGCCAGCTAGTTGCCTCGCCTAGGGCCGCCGATTTCCAAGAGCCGTCAATTTATTAATAAGTAGGGCGGTACAGGCAGTGTTTTATATATTTAAGGGAAAAAATAGGCTTTACAATTTAATAATAAAAATGCTTCTACATTAAGGTGAATTTCTTTAGCCTTGAAATAAAATTTTCATCAAATATTGTCTTTTTTATTCATATCAATTTACACTGAATTATTTCTCATCGATGTACTTAATACTGTTAACTAGGACCGCAAAAAGTAAATTTTCCTGCGGCCGCTAAATGTCTTGGAACAGGTTCGGTTTCGACTGAGTTGCGAGACAATAAGTTTTTAAAGCATTGCTTTAAGGAAGACGCGATATGACTTAATATGAAAGACACAGCCATCGGGCGATCCCAATAGAGCATAATTTCACTGTTAGATCAAAATTTATTGAAAACTGCTAGCGAAGTTTTATTTGCCCAATATATACTGGAAAACATCTTGGGATTTTGGGAATTCCCAAAGTTCAGTTTATGCATGTCGCATAGTGGTCTAATAAACAATTCATTCCATCCATATTTTAGAAGATACCAAAGCGGACCTAACGCAGTATGCAAGAAATGGATTCGTACTGAATAAAACAGCAGAATCCCCGATTTAAAAATTTTCCCCTTGGTGTAAATACACATACACCACCACCACATGTGGTATATACAGAAACTGAAGCTTCAGAATATTTGGAAAAGTTAATTACTTTCATATTGTGGCTGTTTTATATTTCAAGTGGGATGCTAAAATATTTCCGCGGTCGCTGCGTTGCTGCTGATCTCAAGGTCCAACACTAGACGTTGTTTTATCTACGACCATTACTTCGCTTGCAGCAGCATCTGAAGCGCGTGACAAGAATGATTCCGCGCACACAGAATGCACTCCTATTCCAGGCAGCAATCATCTCAAATATTCTTTTCCGACGACGCTACGACTACGACCGATAAACCCAAGGCAAAATCCTATCACCTCCTTCCTACGGAACGTTTCAAATAAACGCACTCCTATGGGATGACGAACAAGCCGAAAACCTGCCTCTTAAATAATTTAATAGGAAGGCTATGAAGAATGTAAAACGTTATATAAGGATAACTCCTTTTTGGAGGCGGTTATATAAGTGGAAGACTGTCCGCAGGAGTGGCTAGCATCCAACTCAACAGAGAAATCATTGATAAATGCAACGAGCAAATCAAACACTTAGTACCGAAAAACAATGGCCATTACAGTCATAAAACAGCTGTCTCAAAACGGTCGTTTTTACGCAACGATAAATTGCGACGTTTTTTTCGACACCCTCCGCCATCAGGATGTCAACAAGTAATACGCTAGTATAAAAAATATATTTTAAAAATAATTTTTTTGTCAATCCAATTTTTACATAAATCCGGTTTTAATGTAAAATGTTAGAGATTTTGTAAAAATTTGCCAATATTTTCGTAGCTTTTTAAATCTCCTTCGATCGTACAAGAAAGAGATTTAATTAAAAGTCCTCGTGGATTGAGGGGCCGCTCCTAAGTTTCAAGTTCTCTTTCACCACAAGAAAATAAGTGTTTGGATACTCTTCTGTTTAAAACTATTCATATCGGATTCCAAACTAACGTATAAATTATACAAAAAGTTCTCCGTAGCAAAGGACGGAACAAACGAAGTTTTCAGAAGTTGAAGTTTTTTATTGGCGTAGCATAGAAGATATAGTGGCTCAAAAGAGCACGAAAAATAATGGTTCAACACAGTTACTTATTCTTTCTCAGGAATTTTCAATTTTTACCTGCTTTATGCTTATATTTTATTTAAAATGTGCGTTGATGCAGCGAAATTAATTAGGGGTGGCGTTTTGTGCCACAGTAATTATCGAATTTATGTGTAACACATGGAGCGTATAACTTATTTTATTATTTATTGTAAATTTTATTTGCAATCCTGACGTAAAGGAACCAGTACTGGAAAATGGAGCGAATAGAAAATGCGTACGCCGCTGTAACATGTCCCTCCTTATAGCCGTGTGATGAAGAAAATTTTCTAAGCCGAGATATTGATGAATACGCACGTTTCATGTGCTCGAGTCCGAAAACGTGGCTTTCTGCAATTCCGTTTGTCTGTCATCTGTTTGCGGATCTATGGGACAAATGGTTAAACGAATATAATGAATCTGATATTAATATGTTTGATAGCCTATAAAAGAGTACCTTAACAGTCCTAACACGTAGGGTGCGTAAATAAGTATTGATATAACCAGGGACATTATTGTGATGAACAGAAGCGTATGGATATGAGGAAATTTATGCGGTGTATGTTACGTTAAACCGCACGATTGAAGTTCATAACTAATGGAAAAACCTAATATCCGTAGAATATTTTTATATAAGCTTCACATGATTGACGCTCTTAACTAATGGAGGCAACGAAAATTTATAGAATGTGTCTATAGAAGTTTAGCATGATTAACGCTCTCTCCAACCAGACTGGACTATGCATCGCTATCTCTCTCTCTCCCTCTCTTTGAAAATTATTAATAGTTCTTAATTTGGAGTCTGATAAACCCAAAATGCGCATGTATTTCTTTAGAGGTGTCCTCTCTCACACTGCACCGAAAATTTTTTACCATCATTGTCGACTGTTTCTACCATATTTTGTGCAGATCGCTAAAAATAGGTTGACAAAACGAACCGATTTGTCGCGATTAATTCTGGTTTACGCTACTTTTCAGGACGCCAGATTATATATAGAGTATCTCCTCAATATACGACGGATATGCGCTCCTGAAAACTGTTATGCATGGAACGATGTTTAGGGAATCTAGTTTCCCATTGACAATGATAAATGTGGTAACGTTCCTGGCGGACATTTTGTGACAAACTTGTACCTTTTGCAACACAAATAATGCATGATAATCTATCACATAAGATAAACTATGTTAAAAATAAGGTAACAAAATCAATGCAAATAAAACCATTCTCTTGAGACGATTCTCAAGTTGATACTACTGCATAACACATCAGTCACATAGAGGACATTTTAATACTCCATATGGGGTGGCAAAATGAAATTAACCATATGCATTACCAAGTATCCGAACGCCTATTATCCGAATGTCCATTCCACATTTTAAATTCCTACATGTTTCTTAAACCTTATGCTGTGACATACGAATATCCGAATACGCATAAATGACACTTCTCTGCAACATTCTGTTTTACCCGGCCGCCTTGAAAACTTCCTTTCGATACACTCTCCAAACACGACTTGAATGCTCTTCTTCGCGTAAATACCGACACAATGCGCCCCACCCGTTTTAGGCATCACCCTCCTGAGTGGAAGGACACGTGTTCGAAGGTTCTATTTTTAACGGTCGTTCCCTTCTTTTGGAGGGTTTAGAGCAATTTTTATGGTCCTGACGAAGGTTCTAAAGGCATTGTACAGAAATTTGTCTGGCAGTTTTTAGACATATTTCTTGGTTATCTTCCTCAGTTGTTTTCTTACATATACGCTTTTCAGCAGTAATCTTGGATTTTGGAATATTATAAGGCAAGTTAATATTTGCACAATAATACCGTATTTTTTCGAATAATTCACGAAATTGTTTCTCAAAATATTTAGTCCAAATATTGGGTTTGTGGAATATCCATGGTATACCGCTTACCGACACGTGGCGGACAATTTCTACACGACTATAGGACCTATTCGAATTACGGATAAACAATTGCGCTTTCTAACCCACCTTGTAAACTTAGATCGTTTGTTTATTTTTTTAAATTCGCTGTTGCCCTTTCTTTTTTCCAATTATCTGAATTTTCGATTATTCGAACCACACTTCGTCCCAATTATTTCGGATAATCGGGGTTATGAAATGTTATGAAATGAAATAAATAATAATGAATATGAAATCAAAAACACGACCAAAGGGATTTTTAATTACAGTAACATTTTATATATTGTAATTGAAATTTATTGAATTTCGCCTTTGGCCCTTCAAAAACGACGTCTATACGAGGCGACATATAAAAGGGAATTCCTTTATTTTAAGCACACGGAAGTTGATCCTCTGCATTGAGTGAGGGTAATATTTTTCTATACATTACATTTTAACACTCTATGAGTAATACCGATGGAGTAAAAGTTAATCGCTGCTTGTATTTGTGTTTAAAACGGATTATAAAGTATACCGTTTTCATCTTCAGTTTGTGTAATTTCAACATGAATTCAGAAAATGTTGAGCACATAAAAAGGATTTTTTGCTGCTATTTCGAAATTTTATATTGTATAATTATATTATAATATATAATATTAATATGTGTCAGAGAATAATGTCTCATAACGGCGTCCAGTTGGACAGCAGTGGATTATTATAGCGATAGAGAAGGCCACTGCCTAAGGAGGCAAATTTGAGGAGAGGAAATTTTTGCAATCCTGAAAGGAACAAACCAAGAAAATATTAATAACCTTTCCATAAAAATTTTATCCTGGGTTACTTCTGAAATCCGCAAAAATACCGTAACATCTCGATCGTGTGTAAAATACGCCACACTAAAAATGTGTACTAATTTATTTCCTTATCTAATCCGTAGTAATACTGCGCGTTGTTATATTAATTTCTAAAACGATTTGCTTCCTTTTAATCTAAATTATAAACAACATACGTAAATTTGTATATATAAAAAATATAAGCGACGGAAAGGCAAAGATCACACAAAAGAGTAAACGTAGTCCCGGTTTTGTTTCCTCATTATCACATTACCCTAGCTATTATCCACCCAACGTTAATGGAACGACATTTTACAAATTTCTGTAGTATTAAGGAAAAAAATTATGACCATCTGTATCTTAGGTGAGCAAACTTTCAGTGTCTATCACAGTTTGTAGTAGTAAACCAGTGTGAAAGGGTTCATTTGCAAATGCTTCTGTTATTATCGCAATAATTTTCAGTTAGTTACGACTACGCATTTTATGCTGCATATTACCTATCATTAAACATGTACTTGCTAACAGTTGACACTTGAAGTTTTCTATGGGTGGACTTGGGAGAATTTTGGCTATTTATCACACACGTATTTTAACACCAGCCTCGCCAATAATTTCTTATCCACTGATGGATGAACGCCTCCCCCGGACTCTGCCCCCAATCTCTTGTCTTCCTCCTGTAAGATGATCCCATGAATCCCAAAAACTCTCTACCCCACCTGTATTTCGGTCTTATTTTCAGTCTCTTAATGTTTATTGTGATCTCGCGTAAAAAATTCTTAGAAGGCAACTAGGCTTGTAAAACAAATTCATGAATTATAGAAAAGTGTTACTTCATTACCGAGAAGTTATCATTGGGAGCCGCCAGGGGAACCTCGAATGAAAGATTGATTTAACGGAATATTTATCTATTCAAGCAAAAATGAGTAGCCTACTAATGCCTGAAGACAAGATTACGATGACTTAATTCGTCATGTCGATTGTAGGATGGAGCTATATCAAGGCTCTGTTATTTCTAGGAAAATATATTATCATAATGGAAGGCACAACCCTATGATTGACTAATGTTAGAAATTTATCGATTCACCCTGTCACCCACATACGTATATGGTGATTTACAGGGTAATATGTAGATGTATAAGAATCAACGTTAGTTAAATTGCCAATGAGGAGCACTACTTGGCATACGTATATGCATGGATTACTCAACCGTTTCATGGCTAGAGGAGTTAGGTAAGCTCATTTATTGGACGCCTGCCAGATAAAGAGTTCGATAATTCATTTACCTGATATTTTATGCCGTGGAATATTGATTTGAATTAAGGCTTTCGCTCCTGAGCTCGACAAGAGTCTTGACGCTCTGCGACGAATATTTATGGCACTTCGTGCTCTCGCTGAAATCTCCGCGCTTGATCAGGTATCAGCTATTTATAATATTTCTTAGCAATGCTTTTAGGTCAAAAATTGGTGTAGTCAATTATCAAGGATGAGAAAAATGGAAAACACATTCTTGTGCCTGCATTCTTTTCCTTTGAGTTACCACTAAAATTGTTTTTGTAAGTATCATTATTAATGGATGTATTTATTTTAATCAAATTCCACTGGCAGTAGTAGTGGACATACTTTTTCTTAACTGAACATTTAATCAGATTTGGATTAAATTGAGGAGGGGGCGCAATCAATTTGAGGAATGAAAAAAGCGCTCCCTGAAAAGTATTCATAAACATATGCTATATAATTGATTCTACTATATTATCATCAATAATAAGTTTTTAAAAATAGTGACTTCATGAGAATGCTCATTGCATGCTGAACGCGAATGTATTTTTGCAAAATTATATAACATTGTAAATAACTATATGTCAAAAACACCACATAAATTTCCACATATCCATACGCTTCTATTCCTCCCAATAATGTCACTAGATATATCAATACGTGTTAGGACTGTTAAGGTAGAATTCTATACGCAATAAAATATAGTAACACCAAATTCATTGTATTTAATTGTTTATCCCCTACAACCGTACAAAGATGGCAGACAAACGAAGTGGCAAAAAGCACGTTTTCGGACTCGATCACTTGAAACGTGCATATTCCTCAATATCTCGATTTAGAATTTTCTCTCCACCACACGGCTATAAGAAGGGTGTACGCATTTTTTATTCGCTACTTTTTTCCAGGAATGGTTCCTTTGCGTCAAGGCTGCAGAATAAAATTTACAACAAATTATAAGCTCCATGTTTTAGCAATTAAATTCGATGATTACTGTGGCACACAACACCACCCCTAATTAAATTTACTGCAACAATATACATTTTAAATTAAATATAAGCATACAACAAGTAAAAATTGAAAAGCATAAGAAAGAATAAGTATCTGTGCTGAATTATTATTTTTCGTGTTCTTCGGAACCACCATATCTTTCATGTTACGTCAATAATGAGGTTCAACTTTGAAAACTTCATTTGTTCCTTTCTTCGTTACGGATAACTTTTTATGTAAATTATACGTTATTTGGGATTCCGATATGAATCGTTGTAAACAGAAGAGTATCCAAACACTTATTTCCTTGTGAAGAAATAGAACTTAAAACTTCGGATTGGCCTCTCAATCCACGAAGACTTTAAATTAAATCTCTTTCCTGTACGGCCGAAGGAGATTTAAAAACAACGTCTAGTAAAGTGGCAAATTTTACAAAAATCTCTAACTTTTTACCTTAATACTTGTTGACGTCCTGATGACTGAGAGTGTCGAAAAACACGTCGCAAATAATTGTTGCGTAAAATGAATATAAACTGCCTTCGTACAGGTACCTTCCCGACTAGCAGGTTATAGGGAGGCGATAAATTTTACCAACACATCCAAAGTCCAACATCTTTACGTTGGACTAGATAAGGGGTTCCCAAACATTTTTAAGCCACGAAACCCTTATATTCAAATATTTTTTCTCGCGGAACCCTAACTAACAGGTGGTAAGCCAAATCGCAACAAAATTAACTTTAAAATCATTGTAATTCTTATCTGCATAGCTTATGTATCTAACAGTGAACAGTTTACAAGTGAGGCTCATGTATCTTGCCGTAAATAAGAGAAGGAAGAACGTATCGAGTCTCTTTTTTTAAATCTAACACGGAACCCCATTTAGCTTCTGCGGAACCCTTGGGTTCCTTGAAACACAGTTTGGGAAACGTTGGACTAGATCATAGATCGTAACCGTACTTCAAGTGTCCGATTAATGAATCGCTTTGTAAACATACCACGAGTTGCGATTCCAATATGTTATTTCAATCTGAGGAATATGATTCAAACTCTCGCTTCGTGTGTATCAGTCGAGAAACTTGGAAGCATAAACGTAAACATTGGGGTGGCAGAACTAATAGAGAGCCTTCCGTGGGAAAAGAAGAGATACGGGAGATCTCATCAGTATCGCCTCTCTTTCATTCGAATTCCTTACTCATATTTGCCAGATAGCTTGGGATGGCCAGTGTGGGTGTTCCGTGGCTGTTTGGATGCCAATTTAGAATTTATATAATAATTATTCATAAATAGGGACTGTCTTTCCAAATTTGGGACGGCTGTAAATCAACATTCACTTCATCATTATTTTCAGATTCTGTTTCGTCAGACTTGGCACTTTTCTCACGCTTTCAATAATTTCGCTCTCGGTTGATTCGGGAGTAATGAGTGAATTCTTGCTCGCAGACACGAACTCCGTGCATTCAACCTTAATTAGACACCTGTGACGGCAATGACTAATTTCCACGCTTTCGATTCCAATCTCTTATTGTTCATTATCGTCGTTGGAAGTTTCCAGTGGAATAATTATCATTTTTGGCCAGCATTTCGTAAGATTAAATTTTTTAACCGACCAGAAACCTCCAATAATCATTCCAATTGCTTGTTTTAATTCAGTTTTATAAGATTGATGAGATCAATATATAGTTGTTTTCGTACTCGGCTCCTGTGATGATCCTTAACATTACGAATTATGCCGAGATCCAATTTTTTGTATGTGGCAGTACAATTCGGTGATAAATGTTCAATCTAAACATTTTTCTGGGTGTGGGAGCATATAATGTGCAGAATATTTGTCGCTCAGCACTAAAATCTTGGTTTTGGTTTGTTTCATATTTGTAAACAATTTTATCGACCATTCGCTGAAGATAATATGTCATCGATGCCCGCTGATTAGCACGATAATGGCAAAGAAAAGAAAGAATATATTTTTTAAAAAACGAGGCGAGATTTTATGATGATTAACGGCTTCATCTTTACAGATCCCGGTGCATTGCAACAAAAAATCGCAATCAATCGTTGCTTGGATATAACATTCCTCTAAAACGATCAACTTTAACGGCAAGTGTATTATTTGGGAACAGGTGACAAAAAAATGCATGCTGAGCCATTCAAAACTTGCTTGAAGCATTTATTAACTGACCATGTTTGATGGTTTTAACGCTTTTTGCGGATGGAATGGTCCATTTACGTGAATGTTTCTCGAGTGAATCTCTTGTAAATATTGAAAATTCTTTTCTCAGAAAAGCGGGTCCCCTGATATTCCCAGTTACCTGCCCTTGATGAGGAGCAAATTAAAAAGAAATAGAAAGTTTAAGATATTCAGGAACTCATTTCTTTGCAACAAAGATATTCTTTACGCGTAGATGGAGTTTAAAAATAAATATCGCTTCTGAATTTTCTGTAATAAGTAATTTCGTTCCAACAAGATTTAATAAGTAAAATTACTTAAGGAAGTTGGTCGGGATTAGGAAATATTTTCTCCCTAGTGAAATTTTCGTCATAACGGTTGGCATTCATTGTGACGGGATTTTACAGTGCGACTAATTTAACCCTTCCGTGACTGTGCGGGGTAACTGAGTTACCCCAAGACATAATTTTCTTGAATAACATTTTCATTCTTTTGTCTAATATTTCCATCCTCCAGGTAATTGTATAAAAATCTTTTGGCTTAAATTTTATGGTGACGTTAATCATTTAAAATCCCAATTGTCTTCTAAAATTCGTAATTATTGAGGTGGGGTACCTAAGTTACCCCGCATAGGCGCTCACGCCCATCACGGTAGAATTTAGTCATATATGGTATGTCAATTCCTGTCTACGAATGTTCATGGAAATTATTTATATGGCAGCCCTAAATGCCTACATAATTTGGACAAAGAAATATCCCGAATGGAAAGTAAATGACCGTGGCCGAAGAAGAAAATTTCTTCAGAAGTTTTCAGTTGGACTTGCTAAAGACAATGTATTACGAAGAAAAAATAATAGCCAAAATTATCATTTGCCCGTGAAGTCGGCAATAGATCTCTTTTTGAAAGAATGCCAACCTTCAAATTAAAGTGAAAAACGTGAGAATGTCCGAAAGATCTCCAGTAGCATGACGCGTTCTTGTTTTTGTCCAAGAAAACGAGACAGAAAGAGGAAATTATTTTGTACAGATTGCGGTAAAGCAGCGTGCAGTTTACATAGGGAGGACAGAAAACAAGTATTATCCCCTGAATGTAAAGATAACTAACGAATGTATTTCAAAAGTTTAAATGTTTGTACAGTTATGAATAATGAACGCAATATATGAATACATTATAATGATTGTAAAATTCAAATTGAAGTGTACATTTCCTTATGATTTCTTGAAAAGATAAATATAAATATTATCACCCACATTTTCCAGGCTAATTTAGTAAGAACCTGGTAGTATTACATAGCAGAAATAACGGAAATATTTGCAAAAATATTATGGAATACAACCAATATGCTGTAGATACTAAAAACATTCAAAAACGAAAAAGTTTAAAACAGGAAGTAATATTTCGGAAAACCATCCTGGGGTACCCAATGTACCCCCCACAGCCGCTCACGGAACTTTTAGAGGCACAGTCACGGAAGGGTTAACGCTGGTAATATTATAACGATAAACGACTGTAAAGCGTTATAAACATGGATTAGCTAAATTTAAAGTTTTAAAATGTTTAGTTTCGTAGGTTTTATACCAAGGTCATATAAGACAAATATATTTAACGAGGTATCAATTTTTTGTAATTGATGGTATAAGAGGTTACTGACACTTTGACAGTTATGGAAAAGGACGGAAAATTAAAATTTAACGTTTTTGTTTTAAATATTACATTATGTTTATTTTAATATAAAATTTGTCCGTGTAATAATTGTATCTTTACAGAAATCATTATTAAATGTAATGGCCAAAACCTGTTAAATTTAAGTATACGTTCACAGAGCCGTTTTCGGCTACCCCGTGAATCTGTTTGATGACTTCGTGTTGGAGAAACATAATGAAAATTTTTAAAAAGGAAACATTAAAAAGAATTCAGTCCTAAAGAAATTTCAAAAACTAATTACCAAATGTAAAGTACGGATTGCATACAGTAGATGACATGAGTGACTTCTGTAGTCACGTGATAGTTGAGTGTTTGAGTACGCATTTTCAACGGAATGTAGCTTTCTTTGGCTGTAATTCGCCTATTTTTGATTCTCGAAATAAAACACGGGTCGTGTTTTCTATTTGAAGAGAGCAAGAGGAAGTGTAGTGCTCGAAGATGGATGCTCGTAAATGTTGAGAGTAGGGTGAGATGTGTATTTTGAATGGAAAGTTTTTTGGGAGGTTTTCAGTTGTGTGGTTGAGTCGAGGTCAAGAAGTGGTGCTTCCAGTCAAGTGGTCTTCGGAAGCAAAGGTTTTCCTCGCGAGACTTCATAAGAATCTGCTTCTTGAGGCAACACGCAGGCAATATTTCACACCACCACACTCAATAACTAGCACCACCTTCAAAATTATTTCCCTAACATAATACCGCTCTCACAATAAACACAGTTTTCGGACGGCTATCCACAACGATCCTTCTTCACTCTCTTTGGGTGTGAAAACACACAAAACGTTAAAATATGCTCTAATAAACACGAAATGCAAGCGTTATTCCATAAATATGGAAGAGGAAAAAGAATCCAAAAGCTCTGCAGAGATGTAAATTTGGAGTGTGCGCGATCACGGGTGGGTAGATTGGAAGAAATGCGCCAAAGAGAAAAGCCTCCTAAAGAGAAAGCGCTCAAGCTAACATTCGCCCAAAACCTTATTTCAACAGTGCACATTAAGCAGAGCACCGAAAAAAAGGGGATTGAAGTTAACCGGGAGGAAAAAATACATTGAGAAAATGGCTTTTCGAGTTAACGTGTACCCGCCGGCATCGTTTTCCGCTCAACTTCGTAGGGGAGGTATTAATTTTTTGCTATCAGGGTAAAACTGTTTAAACAATATTATAAAATCACAAGAGTATGACACTTGTACCACTAATTCGATCCAATCGTGAGTCTAAAGGGTTGAAAGCTTTTTTGAGAAGAAAATTTTTGAAAGTCCATAATTATTAAATTATGATAATATATATTCCATTAAATTTTTAAAAGGAAAATATAATAGGATTTAATTAGATTATTCGTCATTATCGAGCGAAGTGAGCACATTCCTTCTTTGCCTTGGGCAGAGAAGTAGAGATCACGAGGGGAGTGCCGAACAGTACTTTTAAAAACACAAATCTGGACGAGTAGCTAAAAACAGATGCGTACTTTGGCCCAAACACGGTGTTCCAACACTTAAACAACCCCTTGGCTACACGCCTGGCTGGAAATATGGGATGGGTAAGACGACCGCTTGATTTGGTGGGAGGCGGCGGAAATCTACGGAAAGCGGCGGATGCTGATACGGAAAAAGATGCTTTTCGTGTTTATCGGTCTTTAAAAAAGTCATTTCGATGGATTCCAGGGATTTCATGGCAGAACATATAATTATTTCTAAAGTAATATTCACCTATTCCTTTCTTAAAATCAATGAAAATAATAAGAAATTTCTATTCCTGATAGTAATAAAATATTTTTCAACGCGTAGAAGTCTGATACCGAGACAGCCATCTGCGGAAATTGCTTCTAAATAATTATAGTACGCCGATCCATCGTTGAGTCAGCCATAAACGGTGTGATGGTGTCTTTGAGCATCTGCGGACTCATGGACCAGAACTCTTGGTTCATGGACGGATTGTTTCTTGTTTCGATCGCCGATCGAAAATATTTCCGGAACTTTCGAGGACTTGGTGGAATGGATCCATTTGGCCCTCATTGGAGGACATTTCAACTCGTGCGTGGGACATAGAAACGTGTCCACCGACGCAGAGAAAGCAGGAAGGTCAGCCGCCCCGTGCCACGTTCTTGCGGGTGAAACGCGATTTCCATTTTATTATTAACTTGTGGATAATCACGAAAATTCTGTTACGCATTGCCTTGAATTTTTTCTAAATAATTGCGTACATGAATAAATTATATACGAGTTTTATAAAAAACCTACTGCTATATTTCAGTAAAAGAAAAATTATTAGAATAAGAAACTGAAAAATAATTATTGAATGGCGGACTTTTTAATTCGATATGATGGAAATTCTTTATATCATTCAAATATCAAGTGGCAAATTTTCATATTCTTATTTTAAAGTTTAGTTATTCAATTAAGCGTACAACTGAAGTGATTTTCCGCAAGTTTTCGCACAAATTATTCTTAATTCTAGTGAAATTTTTCAGCGATAGAGGTCTAAGAATTATTGTAATTAGTAATATGTTTAAAAAGTTCATTTATCACATCCATTTTTCCTTCGATAGCATTCAGTTTCATGAAGTGATTCCATGCGCGGGTCGTACATTTCTCATGCTTGCAAAAATGAAAGAGTAGCATTTTCTACTAATAAAAAACGGGGTTTCGGATAATTCGGTATAAATTTGAATGCCTTCGACAACTAAATTAAATTTGTATAGTTCAGCAATCCATCTGTCAAGCCCCGATTTCCTATTTCAGTTTGAACTTTTTAAAGCAATTTTATATCCTTCACCGGCTACTAAGTTATAAAATATGAATATGCACGCAGCCTCCAAAACATTCTGAAGTAATATAATATGAAAGTTTAAAAAAATTAACATTGAATGTACCTCTCCCTTGTCTATGCATGGTATATTTTAATTTGCATTTTAAAATGAGTTGTTATAGAGTTAAGGGACGGCGGTGTGGGCAACAAGACCAGGGACAATGTTAAATGTATCAACATGCTGTGGAGCTGTTGACGATGCAGCTTCGCATTCTTCCCGATCTTCTCTTATTATTGTGAGATTACAGAATTTACTCTTCATAAATGCCATTGTTAAATTGACGGGCAGTGTAGACAGACACACAATGTAGAAAATCTTACATAGTATAAAAAATAGCCAATTATCGCTTTATAGAATACCTTGTACGTTTTAAGTACGGTTGATATAGAGAAACCTAGCCAAACACAACTGATAAACAGGCAATTTGATAATTTTACACTAACAGCTTCCAAATATGGAAATCTTGTACATTTAAAACAGAAAACCAAGTCATAGTAACTGTTTCGGCCGAATTCCTCGTCAATACTATATACGTCATACAAGACAAGTTTCTTCTGGTGGAACTGGGTATAATATTGTGCAACTTTGCGTCGTAGCAGTTTTCCAAATATTGTACAATATAGAGTAATTTATAAGATACGTACAAGCATCCAACTCCCTAAATACGCTCCCAATCATTGTACCCTGAGGTTTAACTGATACAGTTCTCCCAAAATTTCTTGTTTATCATCCCATTTAGAATAAAATTAAAAAGTGATCGGTCTATTGATTGAATACCAGTAAAAAGATTTTGTCTATTTAATAAGTTAATATTCTTTATTTAGCAAGATTTATAATGTTATTAAATGGAGTGCCCAAAAAGTTTTTAAAACATTATTTTAATTGTAATACTTTCGTAGTACGTGTTTTATTAAATCCATTTTCACTGTAATTTTTTCTTCTGAATCATTCATAATCAATATCAGGTCCCCTTATTTTTGTCATTATTAGAATGAGTTCGCGATACGGTTTCGAAAAGGACGAGTAACCAGAGAAGATATCAGAATAATGAGAAAAATATCATAAAGGGCAATAGAGTGTAGCTGCTGCGTACGTTTCGTTTAATGGCAGAAGGGTTTTGATAGATTAAATGGGTTTTGCTGTTGAAGACGAAATTGGTGTGGATTGAAAATTCAACAGACTGGTCAGAAATCTGTACGTGAATCAGGTTGTGAATGTCGTATTGGAGAAAGCTGATACCATTTGATTTAATATAGGGAGAGGGGTAAGAAGAGATTGCTGCCGAGAGCCGGTGCTATTCATTATGTACGGAAGAAGGTTAATGAAGAAGCTCTAAAAGACACGAGAAATTTCAACGTAGGAGGAAGGATTATAAAAACAGTAAAATATGCTGATGAACAACTGCTTCTGGCAAGAAGGAAAAAGGAACTCCAGAAAATGATAAATAGACAGATAGTAACACTGATGACTGAAGAATGATGGAACTAAACGCAGAAAAATCCAAGGTCTCGCTAATATCGCGAAAAGTAGGGAACATATACATAGGGATTGGTAGAAAGCCCTTAGCACAAGTTTCAGACTGTAAATACCTTTGAAACACCATTACAAGAGAAGCAAAAAGCACCGATGAAATAAGGATTAGAATGGCGAAAGAAAAAGCCGCTTTCAGAAGGAAGAAACTTATTCGAACGGGAAATTTAAAAGAAGAAATTAATAAAATGCTAAATATGGAGTATTTGTAAGGAGCGAAAACATGGACATTCAGAATAACGACGTAAAATACTTGGAAAATGCTTTATATCATAATCAGTGACCGTAGATAATGTACTAAAAGTTTTTAAATTAATATAAATCGAAAAAAAAGACCATCACGATAAATAGTTATACGTGTGTACGTGGATTAAAAAGCATATTGTCAAATATTGAATGAAAGATTCAGAGTTACATGAGGTTAATTTTCGCGATTGCCTAAGCTGTATCCATGGGTTAAGTTAGAAAGAGGATTGAGATTAAAATATTTCCTTGAACGAGCTCGAGTCCTTAGCGTGCTATCATGTGCACAAGTCCCGGAGCTCCTATGCATGTATACGTATGTGTGTGTAGTATGTGCGCGTGTGAGTGAATATGTGTGAGATCGAGAGTGTTTTCGTGCGTGAGTGTGCGTGTGAGCGATTATGTGTGCCAGCGTAAGCGTGTGTATATAATACATAAAAATAACAGTTAATAAAAGCTGAAACCTATATAAAAAGATTAATCACTTTTCTTATTAATGTTTAATATATTTGGTGTTGTGTAGCGAATATGGTGATCCGTTCGTCACGAGTGAGGTGAACTTCGAAATCCTGTTGGACAACGCTGATTTAGAATGATTAACAACTTAAAAATTTTGCGAAGGAAGCAGGAGAAAATACGGCTGTGTAGGGTTTTGCCGTGGGAGGAGGAGGAACTTATAGTACAGAACGGAGGGGAGCAGCCAGGTCAATTCCTTTGTCGAAAAAGAAAGCTTTTCCTTTCCATTCTTCCAAATGAGTGTTGGCCGCTTGCGTCTCAACAGTTTCCCAACAGTTGTCCAACATTTGGAAAACTCTTGATACACAAAAGTTTCTCAACAATGTTCCCAAGTCGTGACGAACCTTTAGAAAACCTTTTGTGAAGAGGCAGGAACCCCCATCACCCTGTAATAAACTAACCGTCCAAACCTTTTAAACGCCTTCTCTATTCAAAATTCTTCATCCTCCAACCTCCACGAGCACCCATTACGGACCTCTCGTTCCACTTCATCATGCTTATAAAAACAACGGAAACTTATTCCATTTTAAAAAATATAATCTCGGCGAAACGCCACTGATGACGGGTGCTTTGAAGCCAAGAGGTGAATCTGGGTTTGCCAATTTTATAGATATTGGAGCTATCTAAATAATCAAATTGATTCCATACACAGAAATTTGTATTTGAATTACTTGTGGTAGATTCGAAGGAAAAATAACCGCATAACCCTGCGGTACTCGCGTGAATTTTTCGAAAGTCAGCGGGATGTTCCTGACACGCCACACGTATTTTTGTTAAAAAATAAATTTATCCTTACTATTTGGTAAATTTTTATTAGGTATATTTTTTACTCTTTGTGATTAATTACTTTAGCAAAATACAATACAATGATTTAGGATTATAAATATATTTCGTAAGAGAAAGAGTTCGAGCATATTCTTATGAACCTTTTCAAACGTCAATAGGTGAAGTAACGGTTGATAGATGTTCAGAACATATTCATAATAACGGCAGTGCTGTAAATAAAATCAGGAATTCCCCAAAGAGCGATAATAACTTTTGCACAAATGAGAAATGGCTTTTTCCGCAACACGCCCCGGCAAACTTGAACGCTTTAAAACAGAGGTGTCCAAACTTTCAGTACTATTCATTTGTAAATTTACCGAGGATCGACCCAGCGGAGTGAGACTTGATACGAGAAATAATTTTGAGCGTGGGGGAGGATGAGGTGGCTCGGGGGATCCCAGCAAATTTCTCCGCAACTTTAGGAGACATCTAAGCCAGCTTAACACGTCAATCAATTTAATCGCAAAAAACTTTTTATTTAAGTTAAACGAGCTCGAATCAAGTCTTATTCGAGATTTCGTTAAGCATAAGAGAATATTTTAGTTAAAATAAGATTGATAAAAATTGTATCCACCAGGATAATTCAATGTATTACGAAATCGTAAGCTATTAGGAGTTGAAGAAAAAGGCTTTTAAATAAATGTACAGACGGAAAAAGTCAACCAAAACAAAACTTGAATTAGTTAATCAAGTCATATATAAAGTCGCAGTTAGCCTCAATCTTTTGCCTTTTGCAATAATTCGCGATTGAAACACCGCGTATCGAGCTACACTTAAGCATACTCAGGGTCGATAAACATCGATATCCTCGTGTCTCGCTGGAGAGCTGATATCGAGAGATATTTGTATTATCTGATTTATACATTCCACTTGGTCTTAATTTTTTAACGAATATAAAATCACCTGCACAGTTCGATAAAAAAAGTTCCAATTGTAAGTTAAAAATCTATATCTGCTCAACATTTCTCACTTTATTCAATTAAAAATAATAGCGCTGAGGCAAGATTCAGCGACCGACTTGAAAAGGGCCAAAGATCGACGGGTTGGAGATCCCTGCTTTACAACTTCGGCACTTGCGCTAGACGCTTTTAACCCGACAAAGATATTTTTGATTTTATTTTCGCTCAATTTTATTTTATTTCTTTCTCGTTATAATAAGTGTTCATTCTATTTTACTGATGACATATACGTATTTGTAAAGATAATTTTTGAAAAAAGAAATACATTTCTATATTATAAATGAAAATCGCAAAATAAAAAATTTTAATTTGAAGGGCGATCAAAAATTATGTAAAACAGCATCAGGGTCGTGAATAATAATAATAGGAGCACAATAAAACGTGAATAATGTCCAAACGAAGGAAAAAACATATTCGCAACGCGAACCGGCGCACTGTCACAGAAAAATACGTCTGAACTCAAGAAATAAAAGCAAGAAACTAAGTATTTTTACTGGAAAAGACTAAAAACACCTGCCATTCCAGCTATTGAAAAGGAGGGGTCATAAAGGACAATAGGAAAGGAACCCTACCATAAAACATATGGCTGGGGTGTCCACAACACCCCATACGAGTAATGCCAGGTTACACATATTTACACGATAACGGAACAAATTGTCAGTGGAAACGTTTCGTAATACTTCGAGGCACTGAAGATATTTTACAAGACGCATGTTTCCTGGATGATTTGCAAAACGAATCCGTTGACGGCCTGGTATTGCACACTGATAACATTGATTCAATGTCCGAATTAAGATCTTAAGGTTTCCTAAAGTGTCGCCTGCGGTCCAACTGCGTCCTACGAACTAACCCTATGCGGCCCGCGACCTCTCCCCCAGGATTTCTGAACACTAGAATAAATTAACCTCTTCCTACGTGCTGAGCACCTCAGGCGAGGACTGTACCGTTTTACTACACTCATTTTGCTGTACAAAATATATTTCCGTTTCTTTTAAATATACCAGAATTACGATATTTCCAAATAGTTTATTTTTCCTTCTTGATTACCCTCCCCCATGAATGAAACCTGGATCCCAAAACGAAATCGCGCATCTCTGTAGAACAATCATTTCAGTTCAACAGTTCTGTATGTATTAATTATTAGAGGTTGCTATATAATTTATTTAAATTAGAATGCGAGCGAGCGCATCCGGTTAGCGTCAAATAGTGACGGTTTAATTATCTAATTAAAATAACTAAAGATTAACTTCGTTTTATAATCATAACATAAATAGCCATTATCAATTAATAAAGACGTATGTGAAAATATAGCTAAGTCGACAGATTCCGATGCGAAGAAAATTCTGAGGGACGTTATAGCAATTAAGTTCCTCATTTTAACGAAGAAAATAATAACTTCCTTAAATTCCACAACAAAGTTGCTATTTTCTTCGTTAATATGAGTATCAATTACCACAAAGTTCAGCCAAATTCTTTGGATTTAAGTTCCTAATTGTTATGAACTTGAAAAATATACGTTTCGGTTTATTAAATGAAAAAATCTGATGTGGCCAACACATGACTTTCTCCATATTTGGGGTATAGTTATTTAAATTATTATGAATAGCATTATAAGGCAAAATTATTCTTTCGTATCGTAAAAGAATACAGTCATTCTTTTTGCCGTAAATATATTTTGAAAATGTGTACAGAATTCACCGCTACATGGTGGTGGCGCTGTATACTGGAAATTAAGAAAAAGCAAAATATCTCCGAAATGGATGATTCTACGAAAATTTGTTTCAAACATAACATGAAAGAAATATTATTCTCTACAAATTTGGTCCTCACGAAGATGACCAATTACAACGTTTTTAAGATGGTATTTGACAGAAACCGAAAAAACCTATTAATAAATAATTCCTAAACAATAACTACAATAGAAAATTGTTTCAAATGAAAGTTGTAGGAAATTACATTCTCTATAACTTTTGTATAGAATTGTACATACAATAATGATGTTTTAACGAGGAAATATCGCAAAAACCGAATCGGGTTTCGAATGAACCACGACTTCCGCTTAACCGTTATTGTCCAAAAACTAATCAGTTCTTTGTGCTCATGTTAAAATGTTATATATGAAGTTTGGTAACGATACGGCACGTACTTTTTGAGTTAGAGCGTCCACAATAACATACACAAACACACAGACATCATTCCTAAAATAGTCTAAACGTGTTCTAGTGACCTCAAAAACGTGTATTTTCGATAAAATCTCGAAGTCGATTTTTTTCTTGATCACAATACTTTTCCATACTACATATGGAGAAAGTAAAAACAACGTGAGTGGAGAGGGGAGGAAGGGAGGATAAGGTAGGGGTAGAGATGGAGGGGAAGGAGTAAGTGGAGAGGACGGAGGGGGGGTAAATGGAACCGTGAACCGCTGAATGGTGTAAAGCAGGGTTTCCCAACATTTACGTTGGCAAGGACGCCTTCGGTTTAACAGCGAAGGCGACGGGCGCCAGTGTCCCCTCTCCCCTTCCACTCAGCACTTATAGCTCCTAGCTGTAAGTTTTAAATTTTATTCTAAAAAACCATAAAACAAAAATTACAAAGTAGCGAGATTATACGGGCTGATGTTTTTTTCGAGCACCCTGAAAAATCGCTATATCTAAGAATACTAAACGGAGAGAATTGCTAAAATGTTTATGAACATAATTTCATGTTATCTTTAAAAAAATTACAGCAAATGTCGAAAATGGGCACTACGTTGCTGATTACGTATACGTGCTCCCCTCAGCATGTTGTCTGACGCGATTCTCGAATAAAAAAATCGCCCTGTATAATACGAACATACAACCTTTCGAATATTCTCTATAATAAAAACGTCGCTTTGTAACGAACGCAAGATGGCCGACAGCGAAATCTAATTAGACCACTTGAAAATGTTTTGTCAGTTAGCTAATACTGAACGCATTCTATCACAATATATTTTTGCTAGTTGTTAATATTCGAGTGGTACATTTATTTGTTAATATAAATATCATACCTATTATTTTCCCTACGTTATATATGTATAAATATAATTATTTCCCTGTCTTTGCACACCGACAATTATATGTAGCATTGACGAGAACAAGGTGGGAGAAGAATATCAGAATTTTATGGCCGAAAATAAAAACCAAAGGCATTCACTAAACGACAAGAGATTATTCACTAGAAATGTAGTATATGACGAAATATTTCATATGTAATAGTGTGCTATTAATTATTTTAAATGCAAATATTCATAATCTATCTATAACTCTTCCGTTGATATTTCGACGGGAATTACACTAGTTTTATAAGAAAAGTACTAACCGGTGTTTTTAATAAATCCATGAACAGAAAAATGTGACTTAGAGGGCAAACATGAAGTGACATTCCTTAATCAACAAGGAAGAAAAGAATGATGACTGTTCACAAAAGGGGTGAGATAGATTACAATAAAGATTAAAGGTAAATGATACAATGAGCCACTTCCGAGAGGTTGGTGAATTGATGAAAAAAACTGCGAGAAAAATCATGAAATACATTAAATGACATAGTATGTAAATCCTATAATACAAAGTCCCCAAATCTTTTTAGATTGGTACTTTCCAGTATTCTGTGACCGCTAAACACTATCATTCGCATGAGCTGCAATTTTTAAGGACACCTGAACAAACCTCGGCGGGTGTCACAGCGAACCTTGGCGGGCGCCATGGCGCTCGTGGGCACCGCGTTGGGAAGCTCTGGTGTAAAGCCTGGAAGGAGGCATTCTACTCATCCAGATTTTATCACATTTTTGTAAAACTAAGAACTCAAAACGACGCCTGTTTAGTAGCGTACGTGAACATATTTTTAGGATGATCGAATATACGTTTAGGTCCATTAAATACGATTGATAGGTACCTCGAAGAAGCTTAAACCGGAACTGGTGTTTGTGGGCAATAACCTTAGCTACTCGTGCAATGAATGATCGGGATAAAAGCTACTGATAGATTTTAATGCGCGTATCTTTTTAATCAGAATATTTGCATGAACGGGATTGCGAAGATGAAAAATAGATCGCTTAATGGCTTCTCGTTTCCCATTGAAATGTGACACATTTAACTTCGACGAAAATAAAAATTTCTACACTACATTATAATTCCCATCCATTGAAAAAAGGGATCTAATCCACAGCACCATGAAAACGTTTACCAATTAAATGAAGTCATGCAACTACATCATTACACTTCAGGAGAATTTAGATGAAATTACCTCTTACCTTTGATGATTCCAACGGCGTACGAATCTGGCAACTTCTGCTCACAAACACTTTTCCAGTAGGCACTAAGGTCCGCTGATGAGGTCCCAGATTATGAATTTATCCTCAGGAATACAAAAATCGGTCACTTCCGAACAAGGTGTACTTATCGGCACTATAGAGAAAGAACACGACCGCCCGTCTATGAAGGCAAAGTTTGACTGACGGGCTAAGATGGCGGCAAAAAAAAAAACGCTCGCGGCGCATGTGCGAAGGTTGATTTTCAGTGTGTAGATAACTATCTCTAGTTCGCAATAGGACCAACCCAAGTAACCGGGCCCCGGCCATGGTGACGTACCCGATAAAATGTTCCTATATCTATTCCATTTTACGAACGCGACGAGAGGCCCATAGGAACTATTCTACAAGCTCTGGCCAAAAAGGCTCGATAAAAAGGTTGGTAGTGAGAGCAGGATGAGGGGGAAGGTTGGAGGTTCGCCTGAGGAGGCTATTACCTTGGAACGGTCCTGTCCTCGGTCAAAGAGTCAAAAGCAGACATACAATTGTAGACTATTCCTGAGTCATTCAGAGCGATAAGAATTAAGTCGATGCTCGCTGCCTACCGATTCAGAAGCTACCACAACTTTTTAAGACGGCTAGAACTATCTTCAAATGTCTTTCGGAGCTCTCGGAACTACTTCGAGGTACAGAGGGGGCATGCATATATTAAAGAAAATCTGATGTGTCCAACACATGACTTTCTCCATATTTGGGATATAGATATTTAAATTATTATGAATAGCATTATGAGGCAAAATTATTATCTCATATCGTAAAAGAATACAGTCGTCCTTATTGCCGTAAATTACGTATATTTTGAATATGTTTACAGAATCCACCGCTACATGGTGCTGGCGCTGTATGCTGGTATTAAGATAAAGCAAAATATCTTCGAAATGGATGGTTCTACGAAAATTTGTTTCAAACAAAACTTGGAAGAAATATTATTCTCTACAACTTTGGTCCTTGCGAAGATTACCAATAACGATGTTTTTAAGGAGAAAACCGAAAAACCGGTTATTTATAAATAACTCCTAAACAGTAACTACAATAGAAAATTGTTTCAAGTGAAAGTTGTAGGAAATTACATTCTCTATAACTTTTGTATAGAATTGTAAATATGATAATGATGTTTTAATGGAGAAATATCGCAAAAACGAATCGGGTTTCGAATAAACCTCGACTTCCGCTTAACCGTTATTGCCGAAAAACTAATCAGTTCTTTATGCTCACGTTAAAGTATTATATATGAAGTTTGGTAACGATATGGCACGTACTTTTTGAGTTATAGCGCCCACAATAACATACACACACAGACATCATTCCTAAAATAGTCTAAACGTGTTCTAGTGACCTCAAAACGTGTATTTCCGTTGAAATCTCGAAGTCGATTTTTTTCATGAATACAATAATTTCCCATTACTACGTATGGAGAAAGAAAAAAGAATCGCACCCGGATTAGAAACCGTGATTTTAATAAAGAGGAAAACCATTATCAAAATAGGTGAAATTATTGTCCACATTGAACCGGCCTTTATCGAGTCGAGTCACATAGGTACATACAGAAATTCGCATATTTTATTTCATGTATTAAGATTATGAGAAACGCAAAATGAACCGTCTCTCATAAATATAGTATACCTATATAGCTCTGATAGATTATATTTTAATGCTATTTTTTAAGACTGATTAATGTTCTATATATATATATGTTGGAGTAATGTATCGGCAAATTTTACGTGATCAGAAAGAAATTTCGTTATATTGTTGAATCAATGGAATCGCAGCGTATACGGAGATGTGAGCGCGCGTAAACATACCGACTGAACATTACTACGTTTTAATCTTTTCCGAGTACTCTGAGTTATACCATATTACATTAAGAGCGCGTAAACCGGATTAGGGTTTGAGAAATCAATAGGCGCAGAGAAGTTCACCGAATAATGATTTTAAGAAAAATACAGAAGAAGATGGCTGGAAATAATCATCCTTCTTATAGTTTTTTAAAAGGAGTTCTGAACTGCCGATAGTAATGTTATACGAGCAGTTTTTATACTATAATATAGCAAATATTTTTTCTTGTG
Organism: Uropetala carovei; assembly: GCA_036926305.1. Lineage (NCBI taxonomy): Eukaryota > Metazoa > Arthropoda > Insecta > Odonata > Petaluridae > Uropetala > Uropetala carovei. Next base: position 29,597,471 of record JAXCHB010000011.1, read on the forward strand.
GCTGATGTAAGAGTACTGCACAATAAAAACGTAAAGGAAGAATTTTTCAAAAATGAATTGGGTACATGAGCCATAGTTTTGGATTTCTATCAGCACATTTTAGACAAAATTGGTATAGTTACTCATTGTTATGTTAAAATCAGCGGTTCCCAAACTTTTAGCATCTGCGACCTCCGGGGACAGGTGGATATTCCCAAGTTAAAAAGGTTGAAAACCACTGAACTAGGGATATTGGTTTGAGAAAGATTTTCAGGTGATCGTGGTGTAAGTAAAACCGAAAAAGAAGGAAAAAGAAAGCGATTTTTTATGATCCCACCTTGAATCGAAGTGATAGAGAGCAAGGGAAAAGACTGTATCGGAAGCTTTCAGATTAGTTTCATTTATGGAGTATTTTCCATGTGTTTTGATTTTATGAAGCGGTTAAATTACATTATAGCATGTTTTGCGTGACGCGTCATTAACTGCCGTAAATCGCATTAAGGTGCCAAATATGTTTTCGCAAGGACGAGCGTCGCAGATGTGGATTAGCGCCTTAATTCCGGGAAATGTTCTTTAATTAGAAAACGTCGTAGGTTCGGAGCGTCGAAAGTTGAGGACTGGCTGTACTTCTTAAACCACTTAAATTATAAGTATACAAATATTGTATAAGAAATACATTTGAGCTTGCCCCGTTTAGTATAAAGTAAATAACTCTAATCCATATCTAATCTATATCTAACATCATAACAATATACTATTTTATTATTATTATTTGCATTATATGCCATTCTAGAGTCAATTTCGTACCTGATGTAATTTTGCAATGTCGTTTTCTATTTCAACAAATTTGTTGATAAATTTTATGGAAAAATTTTCAACCTAAAACTTTGCAATTCGAAGGATTCAGTAACTACACAATTGATTTACGATAAAATGTTATTAGAAAAATTTATATACATCCGTTCATTCGAAGTAAATCTACGTTTCAGTTGTTTTTTGTCGACTCTGAGTTACATGATTTAAGATATTTCAGGTTTACGCACAAATTTTTATGTTTGATATATAAAGGTGTCCTTACAGCTCTCGCTACCTTCAGAAAAAATAAAATAATAATAAATAAAAAAGTCGGTGCAACATTTACAGGGCAAACGTTTTCACTGAACGCTACATACTTATTTTTTAGAAATTGCCTGTGAAGTGTTGTTTATGACATTTGTATAACTGGGTGAATTTTAATGAAAGCCAGTTAAGAAGTTTTTGAGTAAATCGAAAGTTTGTGAACATCGACTAGAATTTTTGCGTTATCGCGTTATTTTCAACAAGGCTTCGATTTCAGGTGATACCTACATAAATACGAAATTTCATCATATTTCTGTTAAAAATTTTATCTCATAGAGCCACGCAAAATCGACAGACAGACGGAATATAAATTACTTTTTCGGATTTAGAGGTAACTAAAACGTGCATACTCATCAAAATCTGTCGATTTTTGCATGACCAAAACACTCTCTATATGATACGTAAATGGGAAATATCTGGAGACTTAGTCGGCTATCATACCAGCGTAAAGCACCTAAATTAAATATATTTTGAAAAATATTTCCATTTCATTGAACGACCTCCTGGATAGCTAATCACGAAGGAAAATCTCTTGATTACTAGACATAACCAGTGATTTTTTTCTGGGGGAACGCGGGGGCACGCCGTACCCCCTCCTTTGTTTATAAAGATAAAAATTGTAGTACAATTTTATGGTAATGCCAAAGTGCTAAGAGCAATCTTCAGAAAAGGAAAGGAGTTGTTTGTTACTCATTATTAAATCACAATCCCGTTACTCCTCAGAGGTGGTACGTATGCGAACGAATCGTTCAAGTCGAACAACTTTATATCGTTCACTTGAGATTTATGACTCAACTGCTCACTGAACTAAAGGATCTAAAGATTCAAATCAAAGGTGAACCGATTTAGTTGCTTATGCATTCGGACACTAGGCGTTCCCCGTTGAAATTGCAAGTTCAGTCCATTAAATGGACGATATTTCTTTTTGTCGATCAACCGTTTCAAAGGACTCGAATATGTTGAATCGTTCTCCCGCCGCCACTATGCTTCATTGTCTCAGTTTGTTTACATTTGGAGTGTAAATTTGGCTGTCAGCATCCCCACCCCGATCAGCAGACTTGTTTACAGTAAGAAAAAGGGTACTCATCCACAACAGAGTACCTACCCCCACCTTTTTTACCAGAAAAATAGCACTGGACATAATGATTGGTGAAATACCCTTGTAGATGAGTGCTCTGAGGTTAAATGTGGGTGGTGAACTCGAATGTTTTATGGCCATAGAATTTATCTTGATTGTAAACAGAATTCCATCCATAACACGAAATTAAGAATTTGCTTTTGGTATCTAATCTTGAATGAAAAACATAAAGCTAAGAGATACTTATAATATCATTCTAGCAGACAGGGATGACATTATCGTCAAAGAGTAGGAAAATGAATAAGTATTCTATTAATATTTTTTTAAATATTCGTCATTTTCATTCGAATTTCTCAGGAAAGTGCTTCCCAAACTGGGGGTCGCGAAAGGTTTTTAGGAGGGTCGCAAAGACGTCATGTTTTAGTTTATAATTCTGTGTATAGATAAATTGAGAATTAAAATTATTTTATTTTCACAAATAAGCTAGATATTTATAATATTTTGAAATTGTGGATGGAGTAAAGGTGGCCGCTATGAGTCCGTCTGCTTTATGCAAAAAATTTGGGAGCAGCTGTCTAAGGAAAATGTAACCAAGAATGACATTTTTAAAATTCAAAATTTCTCCTGCATTGCCAGAGCATAATTAGTTTCTTAATGCTCTGTCTATGAAACGGTCTCAACTATCATAAAATTTAACACAGAAAACTGGAAAGCATTCGTTTCGATAAGTTCCATAATTCATTGCAATGACAAAATCGGCTTTAGCAAAGTACTGTTAGAAATGAGTTGGCGCCTTTGGTGAAACGGTTTACCATTAGAATAAATAATGAAGCATAATCCGCTTAGAGAAGCTACCGCGTCATCCACACCAAATTCCCGCTCTTATGCCAGCGCGAACTCTTCAAAATCCGCCGCTGCATACTTAACGCATGCACACGTCAATTGCTACTTCTACCACGACACCTTCTTCGTCCCACTTCCTTTGTTAATTGAGACCTCCGTCCCTCAACTCATTCCTTTCATCTTCTCCACGCCCTCCCCCCTCCCCTCCCATCGTCACCTCTTTTCTGCATCACAACTGCGCTGAATTTATAATGAAGGCATCTACGATATCAAACAAATGGTTGCAAAAACGACATTCTCGTGGCAGGTACGAGGAAGGTGTCGTCAGCATTAATGCACCAATACTCGATTATAGACACTAAGGGTCGATGGCTCCCCTTTTGACCCCCTCGCCCTACTCTTCGCCCTCTCTTACCGCCACCTCGTTTATAAATATCTCCTCACTCCCTTACTCCTTAAGGATCCACTCTACCCTCTCCCTTCTCTCCTCTCTCCCATTTAGTCCTATCATCCTTTCTCTTCGTGGATCCTCCTCCCTTCTCTTTCCTCCAATTTGTTTCCTTAGTCTCTCTCCTCTCGCCTTATGTCTTATTCTTACACTTTCCTCTTTCTTCTCCAATTCCCCATTTTACTCCTCTCCCACTTTCAACAGTTTTGTCTTCTCCTTGTTTTCTCTCTCCCCTCCATTTTGATCCTTTAACTCATCCCGATGTGATTACTTTACCTTTCACCTCTCCCAGCTTTCTCGACGTCGGAAAATCTGTAATCTATGCGTTACTCTTGCAGAATAGTTAACAACAATTCTACGAGTTTTTTGTCTTGGTCAGGAACTGAAACTTCAACCTACTACCTAACAGAAAATCCAAAATCGATGGAATCTTCTAAGCGTGCGTTTACGATTGAGATTGAGAAATAATTGCCTCTTAATTTGAGCGACAAATGCTCATCTCCTGAATGACTAAAATTAATGGAAACGGCAGCAGCATCGAAGTCTTTCGGATCACGGCTTCCAAGAAAACTCGCACTTAAAATTGCCAAACAGCCATGATTAAATTAAAGTTTGATAGTATTCCTAAATGTTTGATGGAACCAATAGACTCGGCGAAAAGCTCCCCAGCAAGCATTAAACCAAGATTGTCAAATTCGTTTAATCAAAGGACCGTGCAAAATTTGGAGGAATAAGTATAACATAAAAATAAAGGAATCACAATCGGCCCCTTTCACTCCTGATTTTTTTCCCTTTGTACATAATAAGACCATATTTTTCCATGCTCAGGATACTCTTTTTTAAATTAAAACTTAAGTAATTGTTGTAATGAATACTTTTATAATATTTTAATTTAACAAAGCTTTACCAGGTACTTTGAAGTAACAACAGGGGCGAAATTGTTTTTAAAAAAGTTTACCTGGTACTTAAAAGTACCGTCAGGAGTGAAAGGGTCACTGCTTATGGAAATAAAATTAATATTGGGAATGAAAAATATATGGGCTGGAGATGGAAAAATTGACAGTATGTGTGAGAACGAACTCCGTTTCTTCTGGCTTAAATATTTCAGAGAACGAGTGTAAGAACATTTCGTGGGACTTAAATATCATTTATAGTTTAACAACACTTTAGAGTAAATATTTAACAGGCAGCATTTTTACTAAAATAAAATTGGAATAAACATAATAGAGCATGAATTGTTAATCACTATAATAAAATTGATTTAATTAATATATTATACTAGAGGAACAAGTCGTTCTTTTCCCAGGTATTTATGGTTATTACCTTGACAAACTTCCTTAGATGGGTACAAATGGTCTTTCATGATTTCGAAGTAATCTTCTTCGACCTCCATAATTTTGAAAATCACACCGAAAGCCCTATTTACAGTGCTTCCTAATGTAATATATTGACGGTCTTGCAACTTGGCGAACGAATATAAAAATCCGACCGCCCCGAAATCCTACCGCACCCAAAATCCCGCCGCCCATAGGCCATTGCCTACTTTGGCCTTATTGCAAATCCGCTACTGTGCGGAACCATTCCTCATCATAAATCAATTACCAATTTGTGCTGTAATAAAATATACGTAAATTAATATCAAATGAATTTTATTAGTCTTTATCGCTAAAACTAATAAGTCAAGAGTACGTTGGATATTATTAACAAACCCTCTATATAGGAATGACATAAGGTTCTGATTCAACCCGAGCGAATGACTCTTCAATTAATCCATCTCAATACGAAATCGATAGAACTTCAAAGCTTCGCAGGGTCATAGTACGGTTAATGAGTGGGACCACTTGAAGCGCGGGGTCGGGTCCACTCGCACCTACGGCATATGCATAAAGCCGACTCTCTCTTCATCACCAACAGAAGGGAACTTGACGAGCTTTCACGCTCCAATGGTGACATTCATAAATTTAAAATTTGTGTACCCATTACGCTCTTCTGACACAACCCTTTCAATCACCATGTCCATATTTATGGACCTCCAGTTATCTTATTTTAATGCATTCTGATGCGTACTTTAGGCACAGATGTGGATAGAAAATATATTGGATAATTTTGGCGAAAGAATTAGCGAAGTAGAGTAGAGTTCCGATTATCCGAGTCTCGATATTCCGAGGTTCCGTATTATCCGAAGCGCATGAGAAAAATGTATCAAAGTATCATTTTGAAAATTTGCAAATGAAAAGTATCATATTCGATACAATTGTATCAAATATACCTACTTTGAACTTAACGATTTTGATGATAAATCCAACTTATTTATTCCACAGTACTTTTGTACTTTTATTTATCTCAACACATATTGCAATTAAGGTATGCATTTTTATATACAGTACATAGTACTACGTAACGAACGTAGATACTGGGAAAATATGTGACGGCTTTCGTTAATGACATATCACACGAAAGTCGTCACCTGTTTTTCCGATATGCGCTGAGTTCTGTGTTATTCGAGTTTTTGATTAACTGAGGTCGGTGCGGTCCCATCGACCTCGGATAATTGGGACTTTATTGTATTCTGAATTAAGGTGTAATTGCAAAGAAAAACATTTATTCCGCCAATGATATATCGTATTCCGCGTGAATAAATCGAAAAAGAGAGGTAACGTAAGCGTAAGTGATTAACTTGTAAAGTCATTAATAGTTAATCATCAGCAGTGGCGAAAAGATAATTACCTTTGTCCAATTAATAATTGTCTCTTTCGCAGGCGTTGGGAACAAATAATGCAGTACAGAAAAAGATATTGGTGTAGAATATTGGTCCTGAATCTTTAAATTTTGCGTACTCCTTTCAGCGCTCTTAAATAATCGCGTTTCCCTCTGCTATGTTCTACAGATGCATGTATATAAGGTGGTGAAATTAAGTTTATCTATATTAAAATAAATAATTAGTTATTATAAACGTAATTAATAAAATCGTGATGGTATGTAGCCAATAAAACACGATGTACTGATTTTCCGAAAAGATCAAATGATCATTGGGACCTCTTGCCAGACTAAGTGTCCTCTCAAGGGTTATTGACAAAATTATACATAACAGAACATGTTAGATCATTGTAAAAGCAATTTTTATTTACAGTTGCAGTATCGATTCCATTATTAAAATGTACTTCTACTACGGTTTTATGATAAATTAATTTATTATTTCTTTTTCATAGAACAGCAAAACAGCGAATGAGGGAAAAATATAATTTTTAAAGAACTTAATTTTTTAATTTTTAAATAATGAATTTAAATTATGATTTAGTTAATTTTGTTTTCATTCCAATGCCATTTACTAGTAAAATAAATTTCATTCTTTTAAATGCTGATATGTTGAAAGTCTCAAGCCCCTATCTCTATATAACTAATATTAATATGAAAAATATCAACATTAAGCCATGTTATTCAATAGCTATTGGAATCGAAACACAATTGAAGATCATCCAATTAAAACATGCGTGGAGTCTCATAGAGTAAGTCGGGATGAATTCGTTGATTTTAAACAGACCGTTTTCGTGTTATTATAATTCTAAAACTCTCATAAGCGTGACAATGAGATGCTTTTTATTTATACTAAACATCCAGAAGTAATGTAATTAACTTTAAACCTAATGCGCTCCATAAACGCTGCGGTATTAGTGATTTATTCAACTTTATTTACTATTTTTGCTTAACATGCTTTATGCGTACGCCTGTTTAATACAACAATTTTAAAATTAAATAAATTCTTTTAATATAGTAATACTAGTGGCTTCGCCCCTGGGCTGGCGGCTTCAACCCCATGACCTAGTTTTGCTCGGCATTTTGACTTAGGGTGTTAAAAGCATAAATTTTTCGCATATTTCAAATTTATTTTTTATTTTACCTATTTAAGTAACGAAAAAAAGTTTATAAAGGGGAAAATATATCAAAGAAAAACAAAATACGATCTAAGAATTTTTTTACTACTTATTAATCTAATTTTTTTATTATAAAAATGTCAACTTACTTTCCAGTCATAAACTGATGAAATTAAACTCAGAAATACTCTTGTAAAATTATTTAAATTTAAAATTTAAAATGCACATTTATTTGCATCAAAGCTACTTCTACAATGTATCAATTTGGATTCCTCTATTGATAGTTCAATCGAAGACGCATACATTTAAGTTGATTGTTCTACCACGTTCAAAAAATAATATAAACATTTATATTTTATTTACTAACAGTTATTATTAATTCATATACTACGTTTAAAGTAAATATCGTATCACGGCGCATGTGGAAGAAGCTTAAATATGGAATAGCTGGAATTTAAATCGATAGAATTTTAAATGGTGGAACCCGAACCAACGGACGAGCATGGTAGCGAGGAAGACAAAGACTATAATTATAATATAACGCTGTTTTTAGTAATTCAATCACGCTAAAAGGCCAACTCGGACGTGGATGGAGGGACACCTTCGGGTGTTTTCACTACGTAAACACAGGAGTTTGCACACCATACGGTCAATTTTTTAGCCGAGCAGTTCATCGAGAAGGAAAGAAAGTTGTTTTTTTTCATTTATTATGGTATTTGTTTTCATTCTTCTTTGCTTATTTAGAAAATACCCGAAGAAAATTAATAAATAAATCAGAAACTATTGTTTTCTTCGATAAAATGTTCATCTAAAAAAAGCTGACCACATGGAATGAAAACTCCTTTGTTATGCTATTGAAAACGCCCGCCGACATCCGTTCCTTCCGGTCTCAGTTTTCCTTAAAGAGGATTACCGTTATTTCTTTGATATTATGCGAACAAATTAATAATTCTGTTTTCAATATTTTAAAAACTATGGCTTATAAATTGGAACAATTAATAATTCTACCGAAAATACAGATAGAGAGAGTTTCAGGCAACAAACTAAGAAATTCCTACACCCAGGCTCGAACCGTTTGGAGTCATTACTGATTTAAGAATATTCTGACCTGATAGAATAAAGGATTTAAAATTTTATGAATTATATCGTATAAAAGTTGAGGTGCAGCATGAAAGGAGAACCTTAATGAAATATGCATTATAGTTTTTACAGCGTGTGAAAACGTACATAAACAGTAATATTTTATGTCAGAGTTCTATTTATTTTCCTAATTTAAGTCCGCAACCGCTCCACTCGAGTGGCACCGAAAATAGAGTGAATTCGAAGGAAATCTATCATATTAATTAACGGGAGTCTCCTTAATTTAGCCGAGGAAAAAATCATCCTCAAAGCAGCGGTAAACCACTCCACCGTGCGAATTAGGTATTCCACTTGGGAGATTAAGCAATTACAAATCACTCATCGACTACTTCGTTAGTGTAGCCTGTCACTACTACGTCTTCACGCCCCCCCAAGCAGAAGAGGTCGGTAGACATTCGACTGAAGATAGGGAGATTAGTACAAAGAACAGAAACGACAGTTACCCCGTCAAATGCGGAAGAACGGCATGATTTCGAAGGACAAACTATATGTAATTAGCAGTTCAACCAAAATTTCATCCGAGCATAAACAATGGAATTGCTGCTTGAAGCATTTCCCATTCGGATTTAAATAAACCATCAATAATATGTATTAATGTCATTTTACTTAATATAGGAAGCTTAAGCGATGTATTCATTTACTATAAATCATCGCAAATTGACCTAATGTTAGATATCAAAAACATTCAATAATATTTTACAAATGCATAGTAAAATATAAAATAATAATATAACTATGTCAATAACATTACTTACTTAATCTTTTAAAGAGTGGGTTTTCTAGGTTCTGCTTACTTTAGCGATCACGAAGCTCGCGAAATTCCCATCCTATCACACACTCCTTTAACCACTCCGCCTACGTCGTTTTTACGATATATCTACCTTTTCATACAATATGTCTACTCTAAATCAAGTTGACATTTTTAGGTAAGGACTCGAGGAGCCACTCAGGTAAAATATTCTTTTCTCCTACTTCCTTTTTTAATAAAAGGGTATTTCGAAATATTTTCAGTGTCCCGAATTTAATTTTAAATTTGTTTCCGTCTTTCCCAAAAGTAATTTACTTTTATATCATGCTCCTTATTTCTTCATATTTCGATGAATGTCTGAAATATACCACCCAATATGTTTATTCGTGTCCTGTTCTCCCTTGGTTCCAAACTTAACATTTTTCATCATTTCCTTTGAACGATATAATCTCTGTTGGACCTACCTGATACATATCTATTAGCCATCCTTTTACCCTTCTCAATATTATTTATTTAACCAATCTCGTAATAGTTCCACATAGTAACAGTCACGCATTCTAATGCAGGGATATTAAATTAGTTTGTATTTTATATATTTATACCTTAATGAAAAGGGTAATTAAAAGTAAAGCCATCGTGATCATAAATCGGCTGAGAAATTTGCACAGTAAGGCAAAGATATAGTAGGCGTAAGGTGGATAAGGAAAAAGGTGCTATTTCCGTCCAAAGCTGAGTGATTGGGTGAGGCGAAGAAGAAAGTGGACTAGCATTGCTGCGGCCAAATAGAAACCTCCACTAATGAAGCAGGAGGCAATCAGTATTGGCGTCGGAAATTTAATTTAAATTTTAGTCTCATTTTCCAGTGCAATTTCGCCATTTAAATCTCAGAAATGTCCATAAAATTCATCTTGCGTGACTTTTCGAACGTCTGCTTCACGAATCGCCATATCCTGCTTAAGATGACAAAATACAACCACTATGGATATGGAACCAAAGAACTCATGGTGATAGCCAAATGTAACTAAGATTTAAGCACGTTCTAGAATATCCAGAGTACTCTACGTAGGTCCTCAAATTTTTAAAACCGAGTACTACATTGCACCTTCTTAAATAATCGCGTGCTTCCAGGAATACCATACAAATTCATTTACATAAAAAGACGAAATGAAGATGCCATATATTAAAATAAATAACAAATGTTTATAAAATTAATAAAAGGGGCGTGCAACCTTTTTCCGATGGATTAGTATTTCCGAGTACCTCTGTGGAGCGCAATAAAATTCGCGGTTGCTTCGATGTGCCGCATTTGAAGTCTTAGGTGTTTCGATGGACCACGTCGAACTTATATCATTACAAGGTCGCGCGGTATTTTGTAACTTATGAGTCACGATCGTAACACAAGCACTTTTCATATTCAACGACTTTACCGAGAATTGCGAGCCAAAATCAAGGCGCTCTACCTTGTGTGAGAGGAGGGAAAGGTTGACGCGCGTAGCACATGGAGTGGACGAAAACTTCTCGCGAAGCGATGCACGAGGTTGGCCCTTGGTATCTCAAAGAAAAAAATTCTAATATCTGCATCTGTATAAGAGCTTTCAACCCCTTGAAATCTTATCCTTCCGTTGGAATGTACACAAATGGTAAAAAATGTTTATGTAAATTGCATTTATTGATACTTCACAATGTTTTTGGTTATACTTTCTTTTTTCGTCTCACAAAGTTGGCAAGGGTTTTTCTGCTTTTTAATCTTCATTGGTGGTTCGTAATACTGGTATTCTTTGCTGGAAAATGTACGACATGAGCATAGGACAGAAATAGAAAGAGTACTAATCTTACTATAACGTACAATGTGTGGTTGGGTAAAATATAATGACAAATTAAAAAAAGGATTTGCGATATTTATATATATTGTAGGTGCATTTTCAGTGATAAGCAAAATAACACGAGCATTAATTCCTGCAACATTCATGAATGGATAAAAAAATGATCAGGAGCAATTTAAGATAAATTTCGGTTACGTTATAACATAAACATAATTAATCTGTTATGTTAGTTAAAAAAACAGCAGCACTTGAGCTTTAACGTCGCGGACCGTAAAAAATATAATTTTTTAAATTTTTAGAACATCACAACAGCGCAGAGACACATCTTAAAAAATTCAGAACCCAGCTACTAGGCACGGGAATTTATTTATATTTCAAAATAAAAATACATTCATAGGTATTCATAGTTGTTCTGGGTACTAGTGTTTTAAGAGTTAAATTATCTTTAAATACACGGTAAGAAGTTACTAAGCGCGCAATGACAAAATGTTTACCGTAATAAAAATATTTTTAATCCGTAGCAATCCATGTTGCTAATGTGTTAAAGCGTTATTTATTACAAATATTTTCACTTCAAAAGCCCTTATGGATACAGTAAACTCTCTCGAATTTAATATATTCAAAACCTCCATATTTCCTTCCACTCTCTCGTTCCTCTCCATCGTTATCTCCTTTCACTCCCTCTTCTCCCTTTTACTTCTCTCTCTCTTTCCCCTCTCACTCCACTTTTCCCGTCTCGCTTTCTCCTTTCACTCCCTTTCTCCTGCTTCTCTCAGCGGTCCGTAAAATCTCTGGAGATCCTACAACTCCCCAGAACTAACAAAACAAACTCGTCCGCTCTCTGTTCTTATCTTTGAGATACGTTTCCCTCTACTCGTCACTTCAAACGAATCTCCACTTCATGAAGTACTAATGTCGCACCACCGTTTGTTTATTTTCCAGTGAGGAATTTTTACTCTCGATTTTTTTATTCCTTTATTTTCTCCGCGAAGAAAATTTTAATCTACTTTTTTCCACTGTCAAGGACACATTCATTTTCTTGTGATTAATGTGCGTAATGGAAAATGAAAGGCGGGTACTATAAAAAGTGAAGCTGAAGGATTTGGCGGATACTAAAATTCACAGAGTAGTCAACTGAAAGTAGGGTGCCAACATTTTAAGGTATCATACTTTATTGTTTTGGAGTTATATTATAATAAATGAAGTCATATGGCGTTTCAACTTTGGCGATTTAAATTTAAATTTGTAAATATAAAAATACAATTAAGTTAAGGCGGTTTAAATCTAAGCTGAAGAGGGTTAAGAAAACTCGACCGAAAGAAGGAGGGGGGTAATTTCAAGCAGTGCACGGAAATAAATTGCATTTCGGCTTCTACATCTAGTTTACAAAACTGTCATCTATATTTATATAAAGGATTTTCTTCAATTTAATTTCCTTCAACAAAACTATCATTGCGACATTTCCTAATATCAAATTCTGGGTACTGGGCCTTTCTTTTCAATTGGATACCTTTTCCTTTGGCAATCCTAACGACACTCAAGCGAAGCTGAAAATGGGGAATCAAAGGAATGTGTTCCTCAGAAACTGTTTCCTTACATTTGCTGCTGTGAAAATGTTCAAACTTCCCATCCTCTCACAATAAACATTGAAACACACACAAACTCAGCAATCACAGAATAACCTCATCATCTCACAGGAGAGTGAAAGATTAAGCTTGGAAATGAGGAGAAATTCAGAGCGTTTTGGGGTTCAAGAAGGAAATAAAGGGTAAATGTGTGGGATTGTAAATTGAAAGATTTGATGAAATTCAAAATTACGTTCTAACTGAAATGTGATATGTGACAAAGCTTATCAGTAATGCTTTAACGCCATAAAAGATGAGGCATCGAAATTAGACAGCGCAATTAAAATCTCTCAAAAATCTTACATGGCGAATTTACTTAGTTTCCATCGAGAACAGGCATTAATTTTCACGAGAAGCGAAAATTAAATATTTTATTTAAAATATGATGAATTCTCTCTCTTTAAAAGCTTTAACTAGAAAGTATCACATTGGAAAAGTTATTTTACATACTTGTTTACTTAGGTTTCGTCATTTTCCTACATCGATGAATAAATTGGTAATTATTTCCTACTACTGCAGAAAATGATATCCTTAAGAAGTGCATCGTCTTCTCTTCGAAGTGGCAACTTCCTTCGCCACCTTCTAACATAATCATATCTCACATAAAACTGAGCAATGGGAAATTACCCTGCCAAAATCTCGCCAAATCATAATGCGTCGCTAGTTTTCTCCTTGAAATTTGTCAAGTACATACATAGTAAAATATGCGACAACGGAGTACTGGGAAGAGAGGGGATATGCTCGTCCCTCGGACTTTTATATCTCAAACGTGATAGAGAGACGGATAGGTTCGATCTAAAGACATTTCTTGCGTGTAATTTGTATTCAAAATCTCTTGAGAAATTTTATGCCAGAATCTATTAAAATAAATCAGTCTGTTTAAATTTACATGTGTATATCATTGAAACTAATAATCGGTGTCAAATTTTAGTACAAATTATTCAAATTTGGTGATTATATAATGAGTGACTTATTCTATTTAGCAAAAGAAAACATAATAATTATTAATTCATGACGTCGTTCTAAGGTAAGCGGATTGCGTTCGCCGTATAATCGATCGAGAGAGAAGTTATACGGCCATCAAATATAATACCATATTTGAACTTCATTGAACTGATATGAGATTAATGTAAGAGTCAGAGGAACATCTTTTGTCTATAATTTCATTTGTACTCGGTAATAAACGTGAATTAACTTCATATGAAAATAATTACTTGAAAAATCAAATAGTCATTTAACCATTCTTAGGATGAGGCATTAGCATAGAGTAAAGAGGAATTTCGTCTGTCCAATTGCCGGTGTAATGAGCGTCATCAGAGGCGATTCATGTCGAACGTGCGCTTGCTAGAGCGTTTGAAGTCAAAAGAAGCAACCTATTCGGCGACTTATTCGTCAAATTGTAAGTAACGGTCAAGAAGCAATTCCCAAGGAAAATTTTTATTTATGCATTAGTCTTTAATTGGTGGAAACAATGATAAATTACGTAAGACAGCTTCATTTGACTTCCTGATTTATCAAAAAGCAAGCAAGCAAAGAAGGAAAATGTGTAAGCTTGAAGTGATATCAAATCAGGCAGTTTCACAGGCAAGAACTCACTTTTTAGTCCGACTGCAAGTATAAATGGATAAATAAGAGATTGAGGAAAAGAATATATTTCCCTATAACTGTAATTACGAGTCTGGATATCTTTCTTGACTCAGCGATTGCGGAGGGAACAATTGCGAAAATCTCCTTTTCGATAATTAACAACAGCATTACCATGCGTTAAGTACCGGTTTCATGCTCTTAAACCGCCGATTAATAGACAATAAATAGAACTTGCTGAACCCTCTTTAGGACTGAACATTTCCAGATAAATCAGAGTTTCCAGAAAGCGTTGTTTGGATGACATTCAGGTGAGAAGAGCAGGGAGATTTACCTACATATGTACATCTTCACTCCTTCTCCCGCATAATATGCCATACAAGTCATCTAATTGTTAAATAATTAGATGGTTTGCGGAACTTGTGTGCATACAGATTTTATAAAATGAAACAAATTAAGACCAAAGTATAAACCTTTGAAAAATCGGGAAGAAACTTCTGGGGTTGGTAAAACTCCACCAACCATATAAATTAAATTATTTGCGCACAGAGTAGAGACAGAGAAACTCTATCATTGAATCAAAGGTATGAATTAATAGAAGAGAAGACAAAAAGGCTTTGGTGAGAAACCTCTCTCCTACTACCCCGAGAAATGAAAATGCCATCTAACACCAAAAAGGAGAAACGCGCTAATTTTCCCTTTATATAAGTTTGCGGTCTAATGCGTCTTTTTTGAGAAATTTGAGTTCCAAATACCGTACTTTGTGAAAAATCACTCTCACGATACGCTTTTTAGCCTTTTAAAGTCTACATTTCTTAAAGGAATTTTTCACGAACGTATCTTGGAAGAAACGGAAATATTTTTCCTGCTTTGCTCCATTTTAGTTGATGCGATATGCAACCTTTCTTCAAACAAAGACATGTCGACTTAAACGATAAATGACGCGCAGATAACACGCTTTTGAAGCGGTTTCTTTTTACATAATAATGCTGCGAAATGTATAAATCACAAAACATTCAGAGCGAAAACGTTGAATAGATTTTGGAGTGATTGATGATAGGTTTTCCTCAGTTGCTATGAAATTCCACGATATGATGATAACTTCTTAAACGGCCACTAAGGGGAACCGGAAGTTATCTGAACTTCAACGTATAATATTGGAAAGATGACAGGAGAAAATTGCAGGCGCTAAGAAACGGCGAATAAATTTCATATAAGTAATAAACACAATTCCCATATTAGAGAAACTTAGGCTCAATACTTTCCTCGCTCATCACGTGGAGGAGTTTTGCACGCACAGAATTTTCGGCGCTTCACCACCAAGCAAGCGTCACCGATATAAGACTGACGTGGCGTCAATTATTTCTCGACAGTACCTCCGACATCCTCAGCTCAAACACTCGTACCCATCCATTCTGTAGCTTCTATTACGATATCACATTTCGTTCATCCCTTCCGTGGCCATCGATCCATCCTTCGGATGGGTGACGTTTGCTAAATGGTCGCCGGAAGAATGGGCCCTTAGAAATCGGGGCGCCGAACTACTCGTCATCAGATGATTTGATAGAGTTCGGATTTTCAGATTATGATCCTGAATTTTAGGAAGATGGAGTCTGGTTTTCAGGCGCCGTGTTTTTAGACCCCAATGTTCAGGCAGTGAACTTTTATAGCCATAATTTCATGCGTTAGATTTCATTAACATAAGCCAACGCAACCCTGTTGAAGCCCTTATCCAACCCAACCAAACCCAGCCGATTCCAATAGTATTCCAATTAAACACGTGCAAAAACAAGCATACACGGGTAAATAAATTCAGAGGTCTTAAAAATTTGGCTTTACTAAATGACCCCTGCGTGTTGGGCAACCCTCCAAACTTCTCACGCCATGTTGTAAGGCGCCCGTTCAGCAGCGCCAATTGGGCGGCGCCGAATGGGCCCATCCTATTTCATCGCTTTCCACTTTCATTCTCTCCGGGAACGCCATTATTTCTACTCCATTACCTTTTTCCTTTGACTCACTCCCGTTGCCTCGATCCTGAAGTCACACAAAACGGAAAACCTTGGCATAAAAAATACGCCTTCATAAAAATAGATAGAAACGTGTTTAGAAAGCCGAATCCCAAAAGGGCACTGTTTCATGCCGTAGCGGATAGAGGAGATTATAAGGGTTAACCGCTTAGTGGTAAGTTTCTCACCTTTTCAGACAATCAGTCTTTGAAAAAATGCACGACAGCCATGTTTATTCAGAATGTTTCGTCACAGATATTAATTACGCTAAACGTATATGAATGAATAAACCCAAGTCACCCAAAGCCCCTCGATACGATTTCCGCGGTTGAAAATAAGGTGTCAAAATATCCATGTACCTTCGTTAATGACCCTTAAGTTCAGCAACTGAAATAGCTTTGGCTAGTTTGAGGGTACGTTTCTTTGGACGATGGCGATTTCAGTATACGTGAGAGAAATAAGACAATATTAGGTTTCTTCTCATCTCCTTCTCGCTAACTGTTCCTTTTTCTTCGATGCATGACCTGCCCGTGACTTTCCCTTCGGCTCTATTAGGGCTACTCCTCCTCTAGTGAATCATATCCATGGCAACTATCTCCTCTATTTCATTTCAACCATGGACCATCTCTTTCGACACCCGTTTTTCCTCAGTTTTTACCTTCCATTTCTCACAACTGTTGTTTTTTCACCAACTTGCTGAAATGGATCGCTCCCTAATACGTCATTCCTTCGTTCCCTTTCGCTCTGCACGCACCGCTCACTGGATGCCAATAAAGAGAATGATGGAAAACTTGGCATAAGACTTGTGAGCTCGGTGGGACGTGCCCTATCCCCTATCCTATGAGCACTCTCCCCTCATCCATGACCACGAGTATATCGTCCTCCCCTCCATTAACTACCAATTGCCCCCCTCCCACCCATCCCCCTCGCCACTTCCCCTACCCCTTCCCTTTTCCCTCCCTATCCCCTTCCCGTCCTTATCTCCGAATTGCCGCTCTCTCCTCGTGATTGCGGCCTCTCCATATTCCTCCCTCGACCGACTCGTTTTTCACCCGCGTCCGAAACCTAGCTATCGTTCAAACAAACATTGCGGTATTTTTTCGGCAAAAATGATGCTTACTTTTTCACTTTGCATTCTCTTTTGTCGCTTTACCCATTAAATCGCCGCAGGTAGTCACGAATCTCGAGGCGGCGTCCGTAAGATGCTCCCAAATGCTTAGCATTCACACCTCTTCCGCTATTTGGGGAAGGTGGACTATAAGTCGCCCCGTGATGCACCTTCCTCTACACTATCTGTCCGAACTATTTCCCCTTTTCCCCTTAATTCCATGCTAATCCGTTATGATAAGTAAGTTCTATAAGGAGGAATTCGCTCCAAAGTGCTTTTTAATGAATTGTCAACTTTAGGTATTGGGAGGTGGGAGAAGTGACGCAACCTGTTTGTCCGCCCTTTCCCAAAATATTTACGAGTAAGCAAAGTAATTATGATGCTCCGAAAATAATCCCTACCTCAGAGGCGAGTAAAGACTCCACACACCACGAATAATCCTTTGGCGTACACATAACACCCACATTTCTCAAAAATAATTTACAGATATAACCGTTTCACTCAAAAACAACCTCTTCATGTTACAATAACGTGAGCTTTAGCTTCTTGTCTTTCAAAGCAATACTCGACCGTTTCATGATTACATGAGTTATCTTTCATATGCTGCAAAACAAAAAAAATATTGGTTTACGAGCATTTGTCGAGCGATTTAATTCTTATTATATTTAAAATTGAAAGAAATCCCGCGCTTGGTAATATATTCCGCAGGTGTTCGTTGAGAAATATAGACGTATCACGTATAAAGCTAAACTTTCCTCACAGTAGACACGAGGCATTAAAAACAAAAACCTACTCCACCAATGTGATCATCAATTTATCACTTCCCTCTTACTAATCAATAAGCAACACTTAGAAGGACTCTTAGTTAAGCATCCAATCTACCTAACAAACTCTTCCTCCCCATACGAGCGACCATTTACACCCATCAACTTATCACCGCCGCTCTTCACGCCCCCTTTTCAAACTCGTCCTTCTAATCTTTCATCAGCACAGCCACCCTCTCATTGAATACCCCATCAACTTTAATTCCACTTGATTACCATCCAATGCCATTTGACTGCTTAGGTGCTGCTCTTCCCTATCCTCAGCCATCACAGCCTCTGACGCGTCATCCTCTCTTTCATACCTACCGCAGCAACAGCCAGCCACTGAAATTAGTGAGAGCGTCCTGGTTGCCCTTCAAGCATAGATAAGCGGAATTAACCTATTGAATGCTAACGTGATCATATCGTCACACTCTCCACGAGTAAATTTATTCACTGTACGTACGAAGATATCGACGAAAGAGCTATGATTTACGCCATACAGCGGCAAAATAATTGTCTGACGCTTATAATGTCACTGATTCAGTTGATGTCAACACCTCTAATAATTTCTGTCACTTCCGCTTATTTGTGGCAGCTATCGTGCCAACGAGAACAAGTTGCAGCCTATTATTTCACTATTGCATGATGTAATGCGTACTTGGACTACGAAGGATATAACTTGTTATTTTGGAATTAATTCTAAATCATAAGAGTTTCTTGTATGTTTTCTTCCTGTAACCATATACCGCCAATATTTATCTCATATTTGCTTTAGCTATTTATTTTGTTTCCCGATGCATATTGATTTTCTTTATAAAAAAATGTTCCAGACACTACTGAGAATATAGATGAATGCGGTTAGTATATTTTTAGTTTACATTTGTACGACCTATATTTGTACGAAAGAACCATTTTTCACAAGTTCGAATACTAGCGTAAATATTCCCATTCACTAAAAATAAACCAATGCATTATGTTAGCCAATTATAATTATTTTATTTTCTGTTAATTATAGAAGTAAATTATACAGACAGTTTTTGATGAGCTAAAGACTTTTTACAAGCTTAGAATAACCGAGTATGTGTTATTTAAGAGATATATCACAGAGAAATGTTTCAGATAGATAAATTTAAAATATTTAAATTCATAAAATATATTATATATTTAGAACGCATATTTTCTCCAGTGATGTCGAAGAAATAATAAGAGCGCCAACTTATATTGGTAGAATGGACCATCCTCGTAAAATAAGAGAGATAGCCTATAGGACTGAGAGGTACAAAGGCTCGTTTTTCCCTAGAACGATAGCTGAGCAGAACAGAAGTTACGATAAGAAATCAGCCGACGTAGAGTGATACTATTCATTATTATGCGCTTTCCCTTGGTGCTATTGCATCCCCTGCCACAAACCATTGCGGTGGCTTGCAGGGTGAACTATAGATATAGGCATAAAATATATCTTGCAGGAGCTTTATTCTCAAACCAGTAATTCATTCCTTCCCAATTACGTATTTTAAGCAGAGTATCAAGATAAAAAATTATAAATCCATTTTTCATAATAACTTTAAAAAACTAGAAACCTCAGCAATACTAAAAACGCTATTTTTCTCTTAAATCAGTGGTGACTGCCTACAAGCTTCATGAAGCTAAGAATAACTGGCGAAAAATTTTCCCCCTTTTATTTGCCATTTATCATTTCTAAATTTATTCAACTTTTAACAGACATTTTTCGATCCTTCACTAAGTAAGCCTTATAAGGGTCATATCCTGAGGCACTGCTATACAAACACATTGGTGGGGTCTGTACACCAGGACGAGTTTCGCTTGCTTCCGTAAAAATTCAGTTGTGTCTCTCATCAATGTTTGAAGACCACTTTTAAGAATATATAAATGAAGACAAACATGTGATCCTTTCCAGCGCCCTTAAACATGAATCAACACGTGAGGTGAAACACCCAAACAAATACTGGATCAACTAGGGCAGGGTTTCTCAAAATGTTTTGGCCGCGTACCTCTTCGAACTCAATTAAAAAATTGAAGTATCCTCTTATACAATAATACCGCAAGTAGTACACAAAATAGATATATTTAAAAACGAACGGATTTACATATAATAAATAACACTTATTGAGATGAATGTGCTTCTTTTCTTTGATGTAAAGAGTCAGTCATCGGATCGATTGAAGAAAGTTTCAATCTTGAGCCAGGTTCAACATGCAATTTCTGACGATTTTTGTCTTAATTAAACGCAGAATCGAAAATCCATATTCGCACATGCTGTGGGGTAAGGAATCAATATTTTGATTGTTTTTAGCATATTCTATAATAACTTCAAAATGAATAAAACCGATTTGGAGTGTCCAGTGACATAATGTCAGCCATTACGTAAATGTTCTCAAGCGCCCTCTAGCGCCTTTAAAAATACCCCACTTTGAGAAACCCTGAACTAGGGGACCGATAATTAAAAAATCAATTGCGGAATGTATTATATCAAGCAAACATCGCCCATTGATCCACAAATGCATACATACAATAACAAAAAATTACACCTTAAGTCCTATGTATAACGGGCGTGTGTTGAGCAATGTTTTTTCATCTACTTCCAAAGAATTTTTTACTGCGCGTTTTCTATAAGGAATCTATTTTAAGAGAGAAATCTGCACTTAAAACATTTTAATTATAAATTATATATAATTCAAGACAAATTCATTGAGGAAATTAACAAATGGATTCGGTGAATCTAGGTACTACGTGTTTAATCATGATACAATCCATTTCTCCCAATGCCTCATTTTTTTAATCTAAATTTATTGACTGATATGTCCAGAAGATTGAATTCTTTTGTAATAATAAATTGTAGCTTTTCGTCATTTACTCCTTTGTATCATTTGCGGTGTGTTTGAGTGAATCCAATAAATGAAATGATTTAGGTTTAAAAATGAACCTCTCCTTTTCGCCCGTATCTCCGTTAGCCATTTTCAAAAGTATTTCTTATTTCATTCAGCCTTTAGGATTAACAAAAACTATAATACCCTTTGGAAAGTTTTCTTTCGGAATATTTTTGCGTTAAAAACGACCATTGGTTGAAGTTTTTCCACATCGGCCATCACTGACAACATTACCGTAAACTGTTTTTTAGTTCCTGTACCTGTGCCTATTACACCAGTTCTCAGTTGAGGAGAGTTTGTAATTCAATATTTTACTTATTCTGTTAAATTTATTTCGATCAATTTAAAGAGTTGATAGCAGGTTTAGAAGTACATTCGTAATAATTTGTAGAAGTAAGCGTTCGCGATATCTTTCACAGAAACGTTAAAATGAAATCACTGCTTAACATGGGATGTTTGGGCTGTATAACACAAATTATGTTGCATAATGAAAATGAGCTTTAATTCTGCAATACAATTACGTTAAATACTACAGCGAACGTATTTCTGTATTTTAATTAAGTACCTCATCGTATCGGATTTTTATATTGGTGTAGATGCAAAATTATACTAAATTATTATCTTGCAAAATATATCGTTTTATGTAAAGCTAAAAAAAGACTCGACAAGATAGAAATTAAAAAATAAATAGAAAACGGAGGAAAGTATTAAATATATTCATTTGCGTTGAAGCGACTGGGTAATGAATAGCTGGAAATTCAAGTTCTCAAACATGGAAGTCGGCGCAGGAAATTTAAAATTTCGCTTTAGAAATAATTAAAATTGAAATACGATCTCGAAAATTGAGCGGATGCAATGCTGAATGGGTGAATCGTAATACATTATATGCCAAATAGTTCATTAAATGACGATAATAAATTCAAGAAATATAATTCAAAAATTAGTCATTTTTAAGGAATTCGATTTGCAGATATTCCCCTATATGAAATGTCTACACAAAAGTTTTTCTTATTCTTCTTCAAAGAAATAATCACGTGTAACGTAAATCGGTCGCTTCGCTTGGACTACCCCCATCCACTACTATTCATGCAATCACGGGGGTGGAAATGAGTTTTCAGAATTATATATATAAGTACCGTATTAATTGGAAGAGCAGTTTGGAGGGTATAGATAGGCAAAACAAAGCAGCGTAAAAAAATCATTCGTGAACTAGTTATATGGCGTATACTTCCATTTCCATCTATCTGCAAGAACATCCTTGTGTTGAGAGAATCGATCATTGAACCGACCAAACAATGGCAAGGATTGTAGGATTTTGAAACCTCATTCTTACATTTAAAATTTACCTAATTCCTAGTTACAGAATCAAAGATTCAAGCGATTGTTTTCCATTTATTTAGGTAGGAGTCTTCCTCATTCTGTTCATGACATACAGCCTTCCATGTAATCTGTGGATAATATAAATCTTAAAATTAATTTTCAGCGTATATATAGTGACATTTCGTTAATTATACATGTTTGTATTAGTTTTAAATTAGATATATTTAATATGTATTTATTACTAATTGTAAATAATTATTGGGTTTTTTGGGCTATAAATGGCTCTCTATTTAAAATACGCACAGCGCTTTAAAAAAACATCTTTTGAGATGTGGGATCTCGTGGAACGCATCCCCTACCTAGGTCGGGGACTGCCTACAGATCCAACTGTTTATAAACAGTTTTTAAAAATTGGCAATTA
Source organism: Uropetala carovei (assembly GCA_036926305.1). Lineage (NCBI taxonomy): Eukaryota > Metazoa > Arthropoda > Insecta > Odonata > Petaluridae > Uropetala > Uropetala carovei. The sequence continues at coordinate 29,620,279 of JAXCHB010000011.1, forward strand.
GATTGTTTTTATCCAACGATGAAAGGCAAAGCTTATTTCATAATTTTTAATGTGCAAAATTTCTCTGGGCATATTTTATTTATGAAATTCCAAACATTTCACTTAAAATTTCGTTATATAAAATTAATGCGAACCTGCATTTGAGGAAACCGTGTAATTTCGTTTTCCGATCGTGGTGCTGCGGAAAACATTTTTAAATGAATAAATAAACGACTCTGAAAAATTTTCCAGAATATTAGAACGCTGCCTTTCCTCTGAGAAATTAAAAACCAAGTTGTGATATTCACATGTATAAATAAAACCCTTGTTTCAAATACGCGGTCCCGCGTCTTTTACTGTCGATTACGTCATTTGGACGGTGTTGAATCATTTAAGATGGGTATTTGATAAAAAGCTATATTCGTTAAAGAGATGATCTCAACGCGGATGCATGTTTTTTATTAATTTCTTTTTGTAAATAATTTAATGGTATTTTATTTACAACAAAATCATCTGTAAATCAAGCCCCACGTTTACCTGCTGAGTGACATTTAAGTAAACTTTGATCGTAATACGTATTTTTTTACTGCCATCGGGTTGTCAAACATGTGTCAAGGGTTTTCAATGTTCTGAAACCATGTTTATTCGACCAGCTTCATTTATACAATGGTATTTTCACCCCTAAATATAAATGCTATAAAATTTTAACGAACTTCTATTTATCGTTTTTCTTTCAGGACAAAAGGTGAGCATTTGAAATGAAAATCATTTGAACGATATTTCAAAAATATAATGCGTAGAATAAAATATATTTTGTGTATGAATGAACACGCTAGAAAACCACTCATGCTTATTTTGTTCCATTTCATATAATTCTGGCGTAATCTCAATTTTGCGATGAAATATTTATCCACATTGAGCTCTGAGTTTAGTTTTCATTGAAAATATCATTGAATCTTTACTTCTCACTGTAAAGGTCGGCGCTTATGAAAGGTTGTTAATGCTCATTAAATATGTAATTTGTAAATACAAAACTCTGTTAAAGAAACAGTAAAAACGCTCATTCTAAAATCGGTCACTCGGTTCGAACTGATCGTGACCAATATGAACTTTATGTAAATTAAAAATCTTTTGTCATGAGAAGAGGATGATAGTCTAAACTACTTTTAAAATTACATAAATGAAATGTGAAAATTTATCAAGCGAATAAAGGCGGGTTCCAAATATTGAAAAATTTACGTCGCCTTTCATTTAAATCAATATCATTCTGCCTTTCACATCTAAGGTAGAGAGAATAATGAATGTGAATAAAATACTTTTTGCGATAGTAATTTTAAAAAAATGAAAACTATCAACTTTACTCAATACAGAGGATAATCGTTGAGATTAATCTGATATTATTTCAATTAACGATCTATTAATAGGTATCCATAACCTTTCTACGCCACTACACCACTCAGTCGATCGTCTATCTTTCCCTTCCTCCAAGAATCATACAGTAAACAAATCACCTTCCTGCTCATATACATATACTTCAGTGGAGCCATTTTTTCATACCTATTTGAGAGATTTCTGAGTAATTTATATGTAAAATTCGTCGAAAACTAGAACGCGAGTGAGCGTATCCGTTTTGGTGAAATTTGCATTCACATTGAAGTTCTGCGTTTCATTTGAAAAAAGGATTTTAAATCATTATGTATAAAATGCAGTTCTCACTATTAAATTTTCAAGTAACCTGTGCATTGCATAGAGAAAACCCTTTTCTGTCTCCTGCAAAAAACATCCAACCCAAACTAGTACCATGTTGTGCTACAGCTGCCTTCAAACTAACCCACAATCTGTGATTTTTAAATTTAACAACCAGTAAAAGTCTTAATATCTCAACTTCTTGTCCATGTGGGTTGGTAGGTTTCCGCATAACTTGGCCCATATTAATCTTGGCCGAATTTGTAATTTTCAAGAATTCGCGGTTTATCGTTTTACTTCTAATTGTAAGTATACGGAGTCTAGTTAGGCATCGCAGAAAACAAGTAAATATCCTATATCGAAATCACGCAGCTTTGTAAGACTAGTTATTTCAGCTCAACATTTCTGTATCTATTATCTATTTCAGATGTTGCTATATGATTTATATTAAATTTCCTCGTAAATTAGAAGGAGAGGGAGCGCATCCGGTTAGCGTCAAATAGTGAAGGTTGACTTTTCTTATTAAATAAGTAAAAATTAACTTCGATTTATAATCATAATATAAATAGCCTATATCTTCAATTAATAAAGACGTATGTATAGATATATGTAAGTCGACGGATCCAGATACGGCGAAATTCTGACGGACGTTATAGCAACTAAGTTCCTCATTGTTGAGAACTTGAAAATATACGTTTCGGATTCCATGCTAATTTTTGGCAAAATTCCAAATGACTCTGTCTTAAGAAATAAAACAAACTTCATCCTATTGGCGACACGCGTGTTTGAGTTACCTCGGTTACATACAGTTTTATAACACATGAATTAAAGCATATTTTCCTTTATTAAATGAAAAAATCACTCCCGGATTAGAAACCGTGATTTTAATAAAGAGGAAAACCATTATCAAAATACGTGAAATTACTATCGACATTGAACCGACCTTTATCGAGTAACGAGTCATATAGGTACATACAGAAATTCGCATATTTTATTTCATGTATTAAGATTACGAGAAACGCAAAAATACACAATGAACCGCCTTTCATAAATATGGTACAACTACACAGCTCTGATACTGTAGATTTTAATGCTATTTTTTACCAGTGATTAATGTACTGCATATATGTATGTTGGAATAATGTATCGGTGACTTTTACCTGATCAGAGAGACATTTCGTTATATCGCTGAATTAATGTTCTGAGTTTCTGCCGTGCTATTCTCGGAAAACTTTGCGAAATTTTGTTAATCAGAACACGGCACCAAGTTTATGGAACCGAATCGTATACGGATATGTGAGCGTGCTTAAACATACCGGACTGAACATTACTACGTTTTTATCTTTTCCGAGTAATACCAAATTACATTAGGAGCTCGTAAACCGGATAATGATGTGAGAAATCGATAGGCGCAGAGAAGTTCACCGAATGATGATTCTAAGAAAAATACGGAAGAAGGTGGCTGGAAATAATCATCCTTCCTACAGCTTCATTTTAAGGAGTTCTGAACAGCCGATAGCAATGTTACACTAGCAGTTTTTATATTATAATATAGCAAAAAAATTTCATATAGATGATGTACAAGTACTGCGCAATAAAAACGTAATGGAAGAATTTTGCAAAACTGAATTGGGCACATAAGCCATAGTTTTGGATTTCTATCAGTACATTGCAAAAAATGACATAGTTTCTCATTGTTCTCTTAAAATCATTGCATTTCTAAACTATTTGCATCGGCGACCCTTTTTAAGACCGCCCAGCTTGTCTATGCGTGTGTGGAACAATAAAAAATCGTTACTTTAAAGTTTTAGCAGTGGCAAGACGGGAGTGGATGGGGTAGCTGGTCCGCGAAGTCTTTTGCCCGTCGAAGTGGTCCGCGGAGCGAAAAAGTTTGAGAACCACTGATCTATGTCTTCCAAACCCGTATCTCGCTTAGCGAGGCGTTTTCGCCCGCTATAAGGGCAACGCGCGTCAACCCCTCCCTCCGCTCTCTCCAGGTAGGACGGCGCCGTGCGCCTTAATTTTGGCTCGAAATTCTCGGTAAAATCATTGGATATGAGAAGTACTTGTGTGATTATTTGCAGACAAACAATTTATTTACTTAACCTAATCGCTGTTTTTGATTTATTGTATCTTGAAACGGGTAGAAAATTTTCCATCACGGTCAAAATGACCTCATTACGTTACAAAATACCACGCGACCTCTTAAGGACATAACTCCGACGTGGCCCATCGAACCACCTGAGAATTTAAACGCGGCTCATCGAAACAACCGCGACTTTTAATGCGGCCCGCCGAATTACTCGGAAATATGTACTTATGCAGCCCGCCATCGGAAAAAGGTTGCACCTACTGAGCATAGGTTACGCGAGCTATGCCAACTCTTCCATCTCCCACATCATAATCATACTGACAAAGGTAAATATTCTCTCTCCTCTTTTTGTGGGGCGTTTCGTAGCTGTGTATAAAATATGGAGAGTCATTGAAGTGAGCAAATACACACAGACAAAAGCATGAATTATCATAATATATCAAACGTGTTTCTGATTGTTTCGAACGCATCATTTCTGTATACAAACTGTCATATCGTTAACAGTAAGCATCTATAACATAAAGGAAATAATTAAAAAAACAATAAAATTGATAACTGCAAATGCAGAAAGAGGGTACACTTTGGGAAACAAGATATTTTTGGCACCCCTTAGAAAAGCCGCGGCACCTTGGTTGAGAAACACATATGTCACAAAAGACAAGGGAAGAAAATGCAAGAGTTACTGTAAAGAGGTTTCAAATATGTAATTAAAATCTAATTTGGTTATGGAGTATACTGGGGAAAATTAGTTGAACTGAGAGGAAAATAAATGAAGTTTTAATGGCAAGTATAATTAGAGATTAGTTACCTTAACTAGAATGATAATGAGTAGACAGAAGGAATGAGTGTGACAAATTCTGCTATTTCAGTGTCTGCTGAAGGAAGTCATAGTAAGTAGGATTCTAAGACAATACAAAGAGAAACGGAACATTAGATGTCTCAAAAGAATGTGATGGTTATGAGAGGATGAAGAGGAAGACCTTAGATGGGACAGAAATGTCTCTGGTAACACTATAACTGACTGAGATGTAGAAAACTTATTACGATGTTCTAGAGTTGCAGTAAAATATCACGCTATAATACAATTTCATGGCTGTTCCAAAGATTATAAATGGAAATATCGGGAAATTTTTGCAGACTATGGTGAGTATACATTAAATCTTTTGACGTCAGTTTGGATATACACTATGGGAGTTTGGAGTTGAGTATTATAAAGGTTATCGAGGAAAAATAAATCGCATTTCGTGACCTACAAAGAATAGTCTACTGCAGGGTTTTTCAATATTTTTCATCTGAAATCCAACGGACCCCTTGAACACGAGGATTTCACATTCGACAACACACTGGGGAGTGGGAGCACGTGTTATTTTCTTTGAAAGACCATGAAAACCGGGTAATGTTCCCATGACGAAGGTTTCCTTTTACGCTATTACTAATTAATCAATAATCACTTCTTTATACTAAGAGAAATGTATTTTTTACAAGTGTCGCGAATCCCATGCAAGATTTCCCATTTGGGAAACCCTGGTGTATGAGGTACCGCCGTCTTTGAAAGTAGGATCTTCTTTCCCGGAAATAATTGTTCTACTCGCGAGATTTGGCGGAGACAATCGTTCCTGCTCATACAGCCGCATATGAAATTAATTGTATCTTTTATTTCTACATTTTAAGGAATAAGAGGTTCGTATGGAGACGCACGTCCAGAAGATGGTATTTACCAGTAGCAATTAGTTTCGGGACAGAAGGTAGTTTTTGAGGAAACTCACAGTTAGATGAGACACTTTTATCGACTTTGGCTTCGAAGAGTAAACTTGGGTCCATTACGCGTCGTCAGCACGATCCTAGAGGCAATAAAAGAGACCCAGACTTTCTAAAGTGGAGATTGAGACCAGAAAACACGAAGGCCGAATTAATCTTTTGTAGAGGTCAGAGAGTTCTAGCCGGACTTATAAATATATCAAAGTTCCTTTTAGAAGTTTTCCTTCCAGTACAGGATGAATGCACCAAAAAACCATGCTTAATTTCTGTCGACATTCAAATGGAAATTAAAAGCGGAGTATTTCTTCAGCGCGTTTATCTGTTTAAATAATATTTTTAAAGAAACTGTGTACAAAATTTTCGTTAAAATAAAACTACCCTTCATTGCATATCCACTAGCGTCCGTCAAGAGAAGATTATACTTGCCGCACTTATTCGAAAGAGCGAGTGTGTTGCAATTCCAAAATAATTTAATTAAGTTATTTGCTTTGAGAAATTTATTTAATGAAGGGCTATATATGGAAAAAATTAACAATGCAGATTTGGAAAAAAGGTATTTCTCCGAATCTCTCAGTCTAAGTTCAATGAGGAAGTAGAAAAAGCATTGAAAATGTCAAAGGGAACCATCAAGATTAATTATAAAATATTTTCATCATTGAATGTTTGAGAATGATTAGCAAAAGATAAGCATTATATCACACTGCGTCAGTAACTAGTACAGTTGTACACTATATAACAGGGATTGTAATACGTGGAAATTTACTTGGCACGGGCAAGCATGTATTTTCTGCATAAAATTAAGTTTCTTAAAGGAGTAAACTAGTGACATGCGAAAATAATTCTGATGATTCAAATTACTTTCCTGACACGCGACACAAAAAACATTTGGCATCCCTGCTATATAAAATGGCCAACCGTACAGATTTATTCAGAACTGTCATAATATTAAAAGTTTTTACTGAATAATAGCTTTTACTACTGATGTTTATGCTAATTCACGACTATGATATTTTTTAAAATTCTTATTATTTGCATAATAAGGCTCTGTGGTCACCCGATTTTTAAGCACTGTTCTTTTACCTATCTAAACAGTTTTCAAAATTCGCTGACGGATTTAATAATAAGCATTATAATTTAATATACATAATATAAAGAAAAATATACAAAGGTGCAAAGCACAAAAGTAAATTACAAAAGAAGAAAATTTCGGATTTAAAGATAAAAGAAAAAATTACAAAAAAGGAAAATTGCAAAAATTACAAAAAAGAAAATTGAAATTATTACATTACAACCACTTATCTGTTTACAAATGTAAAAATTAGAGTCCACCTGAGATATAAGCTCATAAGCTGGTGCTCATTAAAAAAATTTGATTTCAATAATAATAATAATATTGACGCTCCAACTATTGGAAATAAAGTTTTTACGGACATTGTTCCATAATGGGTTGACTTTTATAAAGCAAAGTACTCCTCGTGTACTGATAAAAACTCGAAAAAATTGTATATGTGCCTAAATGTATACCTGAATATAACCTGTAGCCAAGGCGGGTCGGAAGTATTTCTGCACCTCGGGCAAGGAGAATCGCTCCTATTATTTTAGAAAATTTTTATCCAAACATTTTAACGTATACGTTAATTATTTATCGATAATTTCATAAACCGAATGAAATTGACGAATATTAGATAGTTTATCGAGATTTTCAGCTCTTAAGCCATATGCATTGCCAGTCGCCATTTATCTATCTGAAATTACACTACAGGGTGTCTGAGAAGTCAGGAAAAATTGTAATTATTCATTGTTTTGCTGTTCCTTTGCTTTAGGACTCCCCTGAATATTGGCTTTATGCATATAAGAACGCACTTAAATTGTTTTCCTGCATGGACCTGGAGCAATAGACAAGTTACATATGAATTAATCAACAGTCATCCAGGAAAAAATCCAGTTGCTCGTGGTGCAGTTGGAAAATTGTTTAAGTTTAAAGATACTGGCTCTATAGCACACAAATCACGTTCAAGTCCTCCTAGCACCTTGAAAAAAGTATGCGAAGCCGTATGTTGAATACCCCAGGATTTATCCAGAGTGAAAGCATAACGAAGCGTGTACGCAGCAATTCATCTTTAGTGCACATTGTGTTGTGGTTACGCAAGGTAAGTATTACTATTTTAATGTAGGTATTTATTGTAATTACCATTGGAGTCATTGTTTTCAAATGGAGGGAGGATCACACGCCCTTAATTTTGTGCCTGCTTAAAAACTACGAGTGTTTGTGGAACAATAAAAAACAAAAAGAACAGAAAGAAAAGGAGGAAAAATGCAATTATACCGTTGATTTCGGATGTAAATACACCAGGAGTGACCAAAAGTGAGATGATGACAACGGACTATCAACGGTTAAGAAATTTGACGGGAAGTCCAGCAGCTGCAGCCCATTTCCTAAATAAATATTCCGACGCTCTCAAGGTTTCTCGCTACATGACCCATCACTTCACCCACCAACGGCGACGCTTTCTTTTCATTTTTGAAATGATTCTTAGACAATTATTAACTTATCGTAGACAATACGAACCCCAGCACGTATCACCTCACTTGAGGCTATTTTGTAGTGAATTTCTGAATGACACTTACAGAAACGTCGAAACATATCTTACTTTCATTTTGGATGATTTCACCAAGATGCACATACAAAGCGATTCGTGTAAATTCGCCTTTAGATCTTTAACTAGGGATTATGTGGTAGCTTCCTCTTTCTTTCCACGTAACAGTATAGTAGCCAATACGATGGTTTCCAGCCTCGTCTACAATTGTCTGCATTGAAGCTGTTCATTTCAACATCCACCTGCATTGGGATAATCAAGGATCTGCTATCCTACTCCAGAGATTGATGGTTATTTAGTGGCGGCATCTACTCTCCGCGTCTCAGTGTTGTGCTTGAATTTATGTAGCATATCCTGGGGCGAACCCTACCAAAGTGACGTTCACTGACGCCTATTGTCCACGGCTGATTATTCCCCAACTAACCTCTATATCCAGAAGTCGTTCTAAAATCCACAAACCGATGAACACGCCTGGGTGCGTATTGCACAAAAATGTTAAGCCTATTCGGAGATACTAAATACTGTAAATATAAAATCATACAAAATGCTCTTTTTTACGAAGTGTACAGTAGTTATTATAAGCACTTCACTATTACAAACCTCGTTAAATCAAAGTCTGAAAATTAAGTCTCCTGAAGTTTGTGTTAACGAGGTTATACGAGAACCATCTCGATAATACACACTTCAAAAACGAAAAGTTTTCATGGTTTGTTATAACGTGAGACTTTCTAATAACTGTAATGGAAGTACTATCATCGTCACCATACGTTTTCTACTTCTCGGTAGGTCTTAAACTCTCCCAATCCATTTCTATCCAAGGCTTATCCATTATATACTATGTCGAATCTATTTGGCCATTTGCGTTGACATATTTCATTTTAACTAAAACGTTTTCTCGGATTAACATTTCGTGGCTATCATAATTATTAAATAAATGTCTATCAACAAAGCGGACTGAAGTGTATTTTGAGTAAAATATTATTTGGACATACCGATTATATATTGACGATATCCCATTAATATCTGTGAAATCTATTCCGAGAACAGCAGCCGATCCGTAACATTTTTGCCAAGAAAACGCATTCAAACGTGTCTGATTTACTGAGCTCGAGAAAAAGAGACACGGGACAAACGTCCCGTTTAAACGACGAATTCTATGTGAGCTTAAGCAAGTGCCGAGGCACGAAAGTATCTCGTGTGAACCCGGACTGAGGTATAGTTGTTCTGCGACAAATGGGTTGAGTGCATGCAGGAAAGAGATGCGGAGAGGAGGCGAGAGTGAAGAGGGAAAGCAGGAGAGAGGGACAGAGAGGATGAGAGGAGGGGAAGGGTTAATATTCGAGGGCTGGGTGCTTTAAAGTGGAATAGAATGGAGTAGAGTGGGAGGCGTAGGGTGGGAAACCGAGGCAGCGGAAGGGAAGGATTAGGAAAGATGAGAAGGGTAGGAAGAAAGAAGGGAAGTGGAGGCAATCAAGGAAGAAGTAGGGGGCTATACAGAGAGATAGAGGTCTTAATTCGAGGAAGATGGAGAATAAAGAGTCTCGACTCCCTCCTTACCCGTTCTTATATATCTATTATATAAATTAACGAGGCTTTTAAGTTATATAAAGAACTTAACGAGAATAATGAAACGAGATATGTGATGGTAATGCTTAAACACTGAAAAGTCAAACTAAGAAAATCATCGTAAATGCTATATAAATTATATATATATGGCTAATCACTTGGATTGGAATACAAGCTGATATATATAAAGTATTAAAAATATTAACAGGAATGAAAACGAGGGAAAAGATATGTCAATGTAAAAATATCTACTTCGATAAAACATTAACTATCAATAATTTATTATGTTTAGAAAGCAGAAGTTGGAGTTAAAACACAGTATGGAGTAATTATACGTTAGAGCAATTAAACATTTCAGAATTAATCAATTTCTACTGATATAAATGTTAGGAGACGCAACTAAAATGAAAAATCAACTAAAGAGGATGAAAGCACACTCCGAAAGCTTTATCGATAAGCACTTAATAATGAAAATTCGCCAATAAAGATACGCTTATAAACTATTCAAGTATAAATAAATAATTCAATTGCCACTCGGCTTAATATGGACATCATTTGCGACATTTATAGACTAAAAGAAAGATAAAAACCCCAACAATAAAAATTGTGGAAGATATTACTCGTCTTAAAAATTGACAAAAAATTAAAATTAAGAAATAATAAGGCACCCTTCAAATGTTTTTCTTCATTGAATTTTCCGGCACGCACACTCGCTTGACCTCTTTCAGCGCGAATTTCAAATATAAAGATATTAAATCAAGGAAGAATAAAACCGGATAAACGTCAAACCTGTATGAGCTAGAGGAGATTTGCTTTATTTATTTTTTACTATTGTTATTTCGATAACCACAGTTAAAATTCAGTGTTATCTAAAAGAAATTGCCCTTACCATTCCTTCCGCCAACATATTTATAACGTACATTCATTTTTTATTTTCTATAATTTTCTTCCTGGTTTGTTTTCTTCTGCGCCAATCATATATTCCATGCTTTACACCAGGGGTTCTCAACCTGGTACTCGAGAGCACCGCTGTGCTATTTGACCGCCTGACTGTGCTCTTTTACGGTGCTTAATATCCCATTTATTAGAACCAATAATTTAATTTGCTCGGTTGATTTCTTTATATACGTATTCGCGATCATTAAGGATATCTTTGATGTTGGTTTCATTTTATTTATCATCATTACTAATCTTGAGGAAGCGCAGTGGTGCTATTTTGATATTCTAGGGTACAACTTTTTGCTCGCTTGATGTTCTAGAGTATTTATTGGTGATCGCCACACCTAAAAGATTGGGAACTTCTGCTTTACACATTCATAACTCAGAAGCATCACATTCCTCTTCATTACGTAATTCTAGCACACTTATGACTTAAAGTGGAAAATGACGGAAATAAGGCATATGCTAAATACGATGATTTACATTATTTTCTACGTTTTAATGTTTGACACCATTCTATCGCTTTAAAATATGTATAGTTTTAACGACGAGCAAGTTAAAAATAAACCTATTTTCATATATGAAACAAATTTCTAGAAAATTTTATGGTTTGAACGAAATATTTAGGTCTATCGACAGTTCACCGTGGTTCTTAGCCTTGTTTCTTATTAAAAAAACATGTACACTATAATAAATAATGTTTGAATTCCAAAGGCGACTGAATATTTCATCCGTGTTGCAGCGAGCTTCTTCCGGAGTGAAGTGAGCGGCGGTTATCGATGCTGCCTTATATAGTGTTCGCTGTGTCCTACTTTTTGGCATTTTTTTTTGTCCGATGGATTTCATGATGGCAGCCATCCCCCTATGGTTGTTATGTATTATTCTCTCCATTCGCTGACCGACGTACATTTCACATTTTTGTGATATCCGTCGTCCCGATTGCAATTGAGCGGACTTTCCTCGATTTACAATGACTCCTCTGTTAATATCGGACAATGGAACTCCTTTCCCACGAGCACTCAAATCTGATTTTGTGCCCTGGTCCTGAAATTGAGTACTCTGCCAAGGCTGGCTCTCTTTTGCTCATTCATCCTGCAATCTATGGATCTACCTGTTTCTCCAATGTAGCTCCTACCGAATCACAAGAGCAACTTCTAGACTCCTTCTTTCAGTAGGTGAGGTGTTCGGTCTTTGGTGGATAGTAATGCCTCTTTGATATTGGTTACCGTGCCGAAGCGTGTAACAAGATTTGCTTTGCGTTGCACGCTGGTAATGCGTTCAATTGCCCCGGAGACGTACGTTAACCTGGAGTAGGTTGTCCATTTTGATTGTTTTTCTTTTTATTTTCGGTTGGTTTCCGTTACTGTTATTAATTAAAGTCTTTAATAGGCGTTCCTCCTCCTCTCTGAGAGATTCGGTGTCCGACACGGTCAAGTCTTATGCTGAGGGTGGTAGTGTTTTGTCGCAATTAAATATCGGTCTGTGTGAGCCTTCTTGTGTTACACAGAATGTCAGAGGCTGTCATCTGGTCTCTTCGATGCTAAAACATCAAGAAACGGTAAAGAGTCATTTTCATCGACTTCCTTGGTGACTGTATGGCGGGATACACGTTGTTCAGTTCAGTTATTAGCAACGACCGGTGCGAACGGGGAACACATCGTCGCTCCATACAGGCAACTCCATGACAACACCTAACGGCCAGAAAGAAAGAGGTGCCATAGTGAAGCTCAACGGCCCGAGCGACGCAACATATCAAAAAGTAAAAAAGAAACAGCCAACGTTATAAAAGACGGCTAGCACAACTGCCGATCACTCCTGAAGATAGTCGCTACAACGCTGGCGAAACGTCGAGTCGCAAAGTTCACTACGCAGCCTCTCCCGAAAAACCATCTATCAGGAATAATGTCACTTGAGCTTTTTGGTTCTGGAGAAGATGAGTGTCGGATCTATGTTTGAGAAACGGTATGATTTTAGAAAGGTCTGTTGCCGTGAATGGCAGGTTCTAGGTAATTTCTGGAATTAACAGTTATTGTATGTTAAAGAAAAGAAGTCGATAGATTTATTTTAGGTATTCCGAAATCTTTTTTAAAAGAGCCTTAGCACACTACCAGTGCATGCATTAGTGGTTAACTTCTTATAAACTAGGACTCGTTTAGTTGTCACTAGAAATGTGATACATAAGGTGTTCACTTATATTTTTCAAATATATGTGCTCTAAAGAAAAATATGACTGTTTCCGGCAAAACAGTTATATTCAAAGTTTCCTTCTATCACATTTCAAAATCCTTTCTGCAACATGTCGCCTATTAATGCACTTTGATGGTTTTATGTGTAGACGAATATTTTTCGGTTATGAGAAAAGCTTAAACAAAAGAGGAATTGCAAATATGTCTAAACTCATTCTTTCGTGGGAAAGAAATCATTCCCGAAAATAGCATATAGAAATAATTACCTCGATGTCAAGATAATCAGCGCTAGGTACCGGTTGGCCATTAATTATACAGGGATGATCTGAACAAAAGTTAGCGCAGCGAGGATGCTCCGTAGGATAAATTGATTTTCAGGAATCAGCGCTATTCACGGGGCTCCTGTGCTCTAGTTATTTGCACGCTTATCTTAATTGTCAAATATTTTAAGATAAAACTTAAGGCTATAATTAATTGATATTCGCATGAACGTAGAAATAAAGCAGCATTTAATCGATCATAGCATTTAGCAATTAATCTTCAATAAACTGCACACAGTACGAACGAACGAAAAATCACCAGTCTTTATCGATCTCGTAAGGCAGCTCCGAGCCTCTCTACCACCGTTACGTGGTCCATCGGCTCGAATGGAAGGGAGGCATGTAACGACAGGCTGAAAGTTTTTCAGTCCACAGAGGAACAAGGGCGGCTTAGGAGGGCAAGAACCCTCGGGCGAATCCCAGTTACCACAGCTCTCTCTCGCTTTCTTGCGTGGCCCAACCCACTGCTGTGGCCTCCACCCGTTCCTTCCTCTTTAGACCCTCGCACCACCCCACCGCCGCACCGCCACCCACCGCCCCTGCCGCCCGAACGAGCGAACCCCAGCCGCGGGAGGACCCATCCCCTGCGACCGCCATCTCACCACCGCTCTCCCACGCGCCTTCTCCATCACCGGCTCATTTGATCTCTCTCTCTCTCCCGCTCTCTGACTCGACTTCCTCGCACCAGCCCTCGCCCCTCTCCGCCCCCGCATCGCTTCTGCTCCGCCGTCCGCCCCTCCTCCATGCCCCCCCCCCCGATCCTCCCGACGCTACCGACCACACCCGCCCACCGATTTTACCGGCCCACTATATCTCTTCTCCCTTCGCCATCCTTTCTCCGACTCTACACGCATACTTCCTTCTCTTAAACTCGAGTAAACTCCTCAACGGCCGACAAGTGGCAATGGTACCATGGTGCGGGCGCAGTCCCAGCATCGATCCAGAGTCGCAGAGAGGAATTTTTTGGCGATGCTGCAACTCCGACAGATAGGGAAAGGAGATGTGACTTTGAAGGGGCGGAGGGAGGAGGGGAGGGAGGAGGGATAGGAGGGGGAGGGAGGGAGGGAGGGAGAGAAGGGAGAGAGGAAAGACACGGAGGAAAATGGTCGGGAAGGGAAGAAGAGCAAACAAAGTGAAGAGGGAAGGGAGAAGGGGGGATGGAGAGGGAGAGAGGACAAATGGGAGGGTCGAGGAAGGGCTAAATGGAGGGGGAGGGGAGGGAGAGTAGCGATGGGGGAGCGGGACGAATGTGACAGGCGGAAGTGGCTGGGATGGAATGAGGGAGTGGCAGAGAGGAGGAGACGGGAAAGCAGAAGGGGGAAGGGGAGAAGTCAGAGGGAGAGAGAGAAGAAGAAGAAGATAGAGGGGAGAAATACGGCAGGAGTGAGAATGCGGAGGAAATGGAGGGATGCCGAGGGTGGCGGAGATTGGGACGCCGAGGAAAAAGTGATAGCAGAAACCTTTTCGCGATAAAAAATAACTACTGCCCTTTAATAGACGATATAAATAGCTCGTGCATCTAAAGGACGGTTAGGTGAAGCAAATTTCAGATGAAATTTGGCCGTCCTTCGTGATGAAACGTCGGTTCTTGGTTATAATTATACGTCAAAATAAATCAATGGTTAACTGCTACAGAGGGACGTTACTTAGTAACAGAACTGTGAATTTATTTCGGTGATTTTCAACATTTTTGACATCATGGAAAAATTTCATGACAAGGGATCACTTCACGGGTCCTGAAATGCCCATCACACAAATATATCGGGTGTATATATCATATTAATAAAGTACACTCGCAAAATAGGCAAGACGGAGGCAAAATGACAACATTCCGAACAAGTTCATGACTCATAGGTGCATATCGGGTGTGACCCAGCTATGACTAGAAAAGCGCCACTTGAGGTGGTCACTTCTCCAAACTCTACTCACACGACGACCATGTAGACGAGCATTACTATAGATAATTAACGGTCTAATTTTAATTAAAACAACATTTGTGCCAAAATGGTTCAAAATATCTCAAAAACTAAAAAAATTGTTATTGATAATGAATATGAATGAAAATTACATTTGAAATAATATCCAAGTATTTAAAATTGACACATCGATGTTATTAGAAAAAATAGGAAAATATCACTTTTTGCTTCGAAATATAATACTACTTTCTTGAGAAATCTATTCTAATTTTGTCTACACCACCTATGTGTCAATTTTATTGTCATGAAGCTTTCTTTTCTATACATCAACAACACTTTGCCTTTCCCTTAGGCAGATGACCAATATGGATCCGTGTAATTTTGCACGACCGTTGTCATTCCATATCACAGCAAATATTTCATTTTTTTTATCATGTATGCAGACAAATTTTACTCCAGGCTATTTTTTAGTCATTTCAGAACCAGTTTTAGGGAGGGAATGATGATTTCGTTGAAACGAACTGTACCGGATCATCTAATACCTATTTCTTCCCATTTCGTGAAAATATCAAAGCTGTTTAAGAAGTCGTCTAATTATATTTCATACTCATAATGATTTTCTGACATATATGTGATTTCCATAATGGCAGTTGCTCCCAAACCACTTACAGGAATATCCTCGTGTTTTCTCCTTTCATAAATATACATGTGAACATTGGGAAGTTTCATAGATGAGATCTAAGCCGATCCCCAAATATCGCCACTTAAGGTCTAATAATTGATGAATTTATAAAAAAATAAACTATTTTACGAGTTCAGCGCAAACAATACTTTTTCGATAAAAGTATTTAAAGAGAAAGCATGTTAATAGCATTATTTAAAAAAATATATCAAAGTAAAGTTGCTGCAACCTAAAAAAATGCTGAGCCTATACTTTTGATTTCCTCGCTTGTTTCAGCAGCAACAATTGCAACAAATTAAAACTCCACAAGTAAACACAATGTCTGTAGATCGACTTCGCGGACACTTTCAACTAGAAAAACTAAAAATATTCATGACAAACTAAAAATCTCGGAATGGGGATTATAATATTTAACGGGTTTAGCGGGATAACTTTGTTAAACAGTTGTAGACGCCATCTTTGCTGTTTTGCGGGTTGCGTTTCCTTCTTCGCGCCTCACGTTTTACCTTCCTCTATTCTGCCTTTATTTCCCTTCTGTTCAAGTAGATATTAAAGTTAAGCTGAAGCGAATCTATTGCTCTGTTATCGCCAAATTTATACCTGAACTCAATGTTTATATCAATTTTTGTGTCAATAAACAAAATTTTTATAACGTTTAAAGTGAATTCGTGTAAAGATGCTATCCTAAATTATTACGACGCTCTCGATTGATTCAATATGATGTATTTAGTGACAACTAATTCGTATTTTTATTGGAAATTTTTTATGGGCACCAAAACGCAATTTTTTTTGTTGGTGATGGAGAAACAATCTGAACTTGATTTCGGAGAAGTTACGAATTTCTCTCCTTCTCCAAGTCCACATTTAATTAGTTTATTATTGCTTGTTTTTGTTAAAATTATTGTGGTGGGACTATATAGGTCCAAAATCCTCATCCTCTTATAGAATTCTTAACGAAGAGTAATGCTCAACTTGCTCGTCCCTAATTTTTACGCTATAAAAAATGTAAAAAATGGAATTGTCAAGCGCAACAAAGTTTTGTGTCGGGCATCATTCTGACATCACTCTCTTGAGATTTGCAGAAACTGAACTGCGCTTAACGAAGATGAAAGCACTGAAGTACCAACTTACTATGGAACAATCTATATTTATTATTAATCAGAAGCAGCCAATCATAAATGCATCATTCCCGGATTGTCACCTGTTACCTAAGTATAAGAAACCATTTTTCAAGATGAATCTCACAAAATAAGTTATTTTTGGAATAATCAGATTCACAATTAAATAATTTAATGTTCTGAAGTAGAATAAATAAAACGCTCAGACCTTTTGCTACTCAATGATGCAAAATAGCTTTATAAAGGAATATGAGCAGTTGCAGAATGAAGTTCGGTTATAAATATACTTCTTGACTGATATTGTATTAATGAACCACATTTCGAAATTCAAGGGAAATATTTACGAAATGGTGGGTAATGTGAATGGCTCAAGGAAAACGAAAAATTTTCTCAAAACTGCCGTGGCACAAACGCCCCTTATCAAAAAGATATCACGAGGGCTAGAAAACTGGTCGAAAGAATCTTCAGATTTTGGCAGATACCAACACGTAGAGAAAATTAGTAGTCTCATTACGGCGTTCGAGTGGCATTTTTGAAACTTCGTCGTCCAAGAATTTGTTGCAAGATTTATATGCTTATCATTTGATGCAGAGGCAGATGCTGAATACATTCAATTAAAATTGTAATGTGAATGAATCTAACATAGAGGGTGGAATTTTCGCTTTTTTAAGGAGACCTCTTATTTTAATCGAAAACATACCATGGAAATGTTGTTAATCTTTCCGCGTAGAATATGTATCGTAACAATGTCCTTGTATTTGATAGTATACTTTGGTTTCACGTGCCTTTGCGAATTAGCATAATAATAAATGGGACACCTCATCTGTAGAACATGGTGCTGCATTGTGTCTGTATGATTTTTCATTATTATTATATAGCTACCCATCAATTTTAAAAATATCTCGCACTCCATCCCTCCGCACTCTGAAACTTACATAACAAATAAAAACAAGTCTCAAGCTCCCTCATTATATTAGGTTTCCTTAGGCTTTAGATATATAATTTTTAGTTTTACCTCGCTGTCGCAATACCTTTTACTACGGCGATAAAAATATTTACGGCTAATGCTAAAACTTAAACATGTGGCAGTACTCACCGTCGAATGTGCGTATCTCTTTCACAGGGAATTGTGTTTTCGTGATTTTATATACTTCCCTCTGAATCCTAATGGTGTTGTTATTCCAATTAATTAAAAATCGATTCGCTTCAATAGCCGATCTTT
This sequence comes from Uropetala carovei, assembly GCA_036926305.1. NCBI lineage: Eukaryota > Metazoa > Arthropoda > Insecta > Odonata > Petaluridae > Uropetala > Uropetala carovei. Next base: position 29,638,340 of record JAXCHB010000011.1, read on the forward strand.
TATATGTGAAACTACAACTGATAGCATTATGATTGATGATTTTTATGTTATACATGTTTAACTTTAGCAATAAGTAGCTAATGAATATTAATATTGGAGATACAGCAAATATTTATTAAATTATTATATATGAAAACACTAACCTGTTATATATTAGCTTACTTAACGCGAGATTCACTAAACGCCGCAGGAAAACGCAACTCACACGATCGATGTTTCTTCGACGTTAGGTCTAGTACAGGGGTCGGTAACCTACGGCCCGCGGGCCTCATTGGACCCCAGGGACCGCTTTATGCGGTTCGCGAAGCTGTGATGGAAAGTAAACAGCAAAATTTCACATGGACTATTTCATAAATTCAGTAAAATGGTGGCCTGAAAAGCTTTTCTGGTGAATTTTTAACGCAAGTAAATTACTTAGATTCGATTTTTACTACTACAGGGCCACAGATTCTCTGGGTAACTTCTGCGAAATCACAATAGGGAGTTGGAAGTTTGGAGAACGAGTAACGTGGGATCCACACTATGTTGAAATATAACGGTTTACCACCCATCGTTCTCATTGCTGCCGCCAAAGACTCAACCCAAGTTCGTCTCCCATCGAGAAGTAAGCACAGAGAAGTATACCAAATGTGCGATTCGTTGGGACCCAGTAACGCTTTGAGACAATATGCTGAGCAAGGAATTGAGGGAAAATCCATTTCGAGAATGCCTGAACTAACCGATTTCGTGCCTCTTCGTGCATACTGCCTTGACCGTTAACACACTGTCGTTCGCATGCTGCATCCAGACAAATGAAACAGAACAGTCTCCATCCACAATCTTTCTTGCCTCCACATACGCTGTATACTCCGACGCGGAAGCAAAAATTCTCCCTCCCTATTTATAACGGGTTAATGAACGCAGGGGGAGACAAATGAGAGCAATGGGGAGAAGGCGCAGGGTTTTAAGTGGAGATTGGAAAGCAATGAGTTGGGTAAACCCCAGGCGAAGATTGAGAAAATAAAATATGAAAGAGCCAAAACGCCAGCGTATCTGTATCCGGCTACATTGCATCCGTGTTTTACATAACGATAGATGAAGCTTTTGACATATCCTAATTCCGAGCCACGCTGGGCATTCACTCACACGCTCTGTAGCGGTCTTTGGCCGCCACGTTAAATTAGACCGCCCGTGTCCACCGGCCCCCTCTGTGCCGTGCACACCTCTTGAGGCGTCCTTGGTTTCTAAGCACCAACATATATATTTCAGGTATCAACCTCAGGCTGAGTTAGTTTTTTTTTCATAGTCTTCCAGTAAACCATTCAGTCTCATTGAACCAAGTACCCTAGTTTTCCCTAAGAGACGGGACGAGAGACCTTTCAGGAGCACACCATGTGGTTCCACCAAGACAGATATCATTGAAAATTTATAAAGCCTTCAAAACAAATCTTTAGTAGGAAAACACCTTTCTTTCAGTCTTTTTCAGGATCAAAATACACTTAATAATACAAAAAATCGATAAAAATCCTTTCTGTCCACCTCTCGCGGTTTTCGTATGGAAAGCGATTTTTTTAAATGACCGGATTTGAAATTTTTCCCTCTAATAAAGGTTACCCATCTTGCTTAGAATAAAGAATTAATTTAAAAGAATAATAAATAAACTTTAGAATATAAATAAGCATTTATTTAACTGATGCTAATTACTGTCAGGGCAGTTTTATTGGTCTTAGCCCATTTCAATTATTCTGACCCCTTTGGGCTATTATTAAGGAAAATATAAATTAAATAATTTCAATATTGTAACAAAAAGTAAATATTTTTAAACGAAAATCATAAACATAAAATTTATGAAATTCTAACAATTTTAAAACAAAACAATAAGGAATAATGGAACCTTTCTTAATTTTTTCCGCTGTAAATTGACAATTATAACTATATGGTCTATTTTTTGCACTCTCTCAATTTTAATATAAAGTAAGGAAAGCGCTGGTAAATTCGGTTGTAATATACTATTTCGTATGTAGTTTTCGATTCTCATGGGCACCGAAGGAGAGTGTGAGAATCATTCTTTCAATTTATAAACTTTGATGATTGGAATAATAACATAACAATTTTTTATAAATGCTTCCGAGACCACGAATCGTTCCTACAACTGAGAGGATATAATATCTTAAACAACAGAATATTCCACAATGAAAACAGACACTATCATTTTAATTACTTTCCTTATCAATTTCTTCGTCAAAAAATTTTCTGTTCGCCCAATTCATGTATACTATATTGTATATTATACCAAAATTATGAAAATCACTATTATGTGGTAAGTCAAATCTCTAAAAGTAGCGATAGAATACGAAGATAGAATCCACTCAGAAACGATAAATGTTTAACGCTAAAATTTTAACAAATCAAATAGAGTAAAATAGAAATATAACGAAAATGGTTTTTAAAAATTCTCGTAGAGGCAGCAGCCGCGTAATTAGGGATTCAAAGAGTGAAGTGGGGGAAACAAATGGGAAAGGAGCAAAATAGATGAGAACTCTCAACGGAAATAAATGAAAGGAAACGAAATCTAATTAAACGAACAACTCGAGAGTAATAACATGTGTCGAAAGTGGAAAGATTTATCTCCCGGAAAGAAGGAGCATTTCTTGCAAGATTAAATTGGGAAGAGAAACACACATTCAAGAGGAGAGAGGGAGAAATAAAGAGGAAGTGCAACATGGAGAGGGAGGGAAATATATTGGGGTGAAGGGAGGTGCAAGGGCGTTTGCCGGGAAAAAAAACATAAAGGATGAAGGAGGAAGGGCGGGTAAAGAGCGATGATGGCCTTAGGAGGGGATGCGGCGTCCTCGAACCCTTAGGAAATAGGGTACCGAGAATATCGGAACAAATTCAGGTAATCAGCCGCTACAACTCTATTTCGAGCTCAGACGGGGAAAAAGGTGAAAACGGAGGGAAAAGAGGAGCCCATAGCGGAAGACATCTCAACCTCCTTCCTCTCCCTCCGTCTTCCGACCCTCCTCTTCTTCCTCCCTCCCTCCGCCCTCCTTCCCTCTCACCGTCCCTCTTCATCCGTTCCCGCCCCTCTCCCCGTTCCACTTCTCGCCTCTTCTTCGCCCCCTCCAACCATCTTCCCAGTAATCCCCTATTCTCCCGCAGCTATTCCCGAACCTTATCCGTCTTCTTTTCTTCTCCCCTCCACACCATCTTCCCGCCTTTATGTTCGTCTTTTATTTCCTTCCTTGCTAACTCATTCTTTTTTTTCTCTCCGCTTCCCTTTGCCCGCTTCTATTTCCAAATCCGCCGTCTCCCCATCTTCTCTCCTTAGAATGCGCCGCACATCATCTCTCCCTCTTCACTCTAGTCCCTGCTCCCTTCCCTCCATCGTCTCAATCTTTACCGCAGCCTTATCGATATCACTCTTTCTCACTGCCCATCCCTTCCTCTATTTCTTTACATTTCCTCCCCTAGATCGTATGGCGCCCTATCCATCCTATTGTTTTTCAACATTTTATTCTAACTCGTAATTTCGCCTTGTTTTTCCTCCCATCTGACGTATTTACTCGCGTCATTGCCTCCATCGCGTAATTTCCCCACCCCGATTTTTGAGGAGGAAATAAGAGATTATTTTTTGTGCCACATAATTGCCTCTCCTTTTACTTCGACGCGATGGTTATTATTGTTTACGCTGCAGTCTCTCTTTCTCTTCCAGGCTCCCTCGCGGCAAACTGACGGATTGATCCGATTCCGTGCAAAAAAATAGCCTTTGCCCAACTTTGTAATTGAAAACGTTGTAGCTATTGGAGCCACTGATACAATTCACTTAACTGTGTATTGTTACTTTCTCCATACGTAGTAATGGGAAAGTATTGTGATCACGAAAAAATCTACTTCGAGATTTCAACGGAAATACACGTTTTGAGGTCCCTAGAACACGTTTAGACTATTTTCGGAATGATGTCTGTGTGTGTGTGCGTCTGTGTGGATGTATGTGTTTTTGGGCGCTCTAACTCAAAAAGTACTTGTCATATTAATACCAAATTTCATATATAACACTTTAGCATGAGCATAAAGAACTGATTAGTTTTTGGACGATACCGGTTGACCGGAAGTCGAGGATTATTCGAAACTCGATTCGGTTTTTGCGATATTTCTCCGATAATACTTCAATAATGTATACACTGAGCATTACAAAAATGTAGAAAATATAATTTCCTACATATTTTATTTCAAACAATTTTCCATAGCAGTTATTGTTTAGGAATTATTTATAAATAATCGGTTTTTTCGGTTTCCGTCAAATATCTCCTTAAAAACGTCGTTATTGGTAATCTTCGTGAGGACCAAAGATGTAGAGAATAACATTTTTTCCAACTTTTGTTTGAAACAAATTGTCGTATAACATCCATTTCGGAGATATTTTGCTTTTTCTTAATTTCCTGTATACAGCGCCAGCACCATGTAGCGGTGAATTCTGGAAACATTCAGAATATACCTAATTTACGGCAATAAGGACGACTGTATTCTTTTACGATACGAAATGATAATTTTGTCTCATAATGCTATTCATAATAATTTAAATATCTATACCCCAAATATGGAGAAAGTCATGTGTTGGCCACATCAGGTTTTTTACGTTCAGTATCCCTTCAAATTTCTCTCCCCATCTCAATAGACTGATTAGTGAATCCGATTCTGTGCTGAAATAGTCTTTAACTTCAACTTATTTTTGTTATTTTGTGTAGGTGTACGATTTTATGAACTTGTGTATTAATTATACTCTCTTGTTTTTAGGAAATGTTGTGCCGACAATATCACCTAGCTAAGTGGAAGCCAAAATACAGAAAGACATTTTCAGCTTTCGAGAAAATAAATAGTGTTCTCATATACCTACATGTTTGTACAGAGACCAAATACCAGTAAATATTTTTAAATTCCATTATTGCTAGACTTCATTCTTATATGACCCGCGTGATTGCCCCACCCATGTTTCAATGTAACAAAAATTGTGCGAAAAAGTTGGGTAATTACGCTAGTAAATACGGTACTCATAATTTCCACGCCTTCTTTTCTATAAACATTCTCTCCCATCTCCTCTTCTTTCATTATATCTCATTCCTTTTAAGTATCTAATTATTTACGGCCTAGCCTATATACTAGTTCCCACAATTCGTCACTCCTTTCAGGCACTCACAGTACACGGCCATGCCTTTAAAAATTATCCAGCGTGGAGTCAGTGTGTCATCACTTGCAGGATCGTTTGAAGGATGGCATTTACTGGCTTATTGTAAGACCATTGGAAGAGGAGAAAAACGTAAGACAGTATCCGTATATTTGCTGTAATATAGCATAATAAATTAACGTGCCTGTGCCCTGTCTGTTGGAGGAGGTAAGAAAATACGTGCTATAAATTCCAGCTTTTTTATTTTAACGCTGAGGTTACTGTAGATCCAAAATTGGCATCACGAATGTCGAATCTGAAAGGGAACCTAAATTACTTCTAATGATTGTCAGCCTGGTACCATGTTTGATGGAACAAATAGCCTCTCTGATAATATTAAGATCCTTTGCGGTACAAGTTATGAGCAATAAAGAAATATAACATAATAGGCATCGCACTAAGAGTAAAACTGATGATGAATTCTAAGAAGTTTATTTATCTAATTCGTTCAGCCCTGCGAAGACGATGCGATGGCAGGTGAAAAGGAAATCGATTTAAAAAGTAACCAATATATATTTTTCGTTAATTTTGCATTAAACGTAACGCTTCGATTTGAAAATAACCAAGAATACAGCATAATTAACATAAAAACAGTTACGGACACACTTTTTAAAATCCTTAAAAATAGAAATGCGCGCATGAATTCTTCGATTCTCCCTTAAAAATTTCACTCTATTCTCTCGAACATCAGTACGTTTAGTTCATTCACCGGAAATCACTTTCCTTTCGAATTTAGTTTATTGTAGCCGTTTGACAAAAACTTCTTCGGCTATAATTACTTCTCTAAAAATCAAATTATTTTAATTGCATAATTAGGATTATTTTCAATTTCGAATTTACTTCGAATAAGCAAATTCAAAATTATTTTCCAAATTTTAATTAGCGCGTTTATTACGCCACTGAATCTATTTCCAGTCACCTGAAATGCCGCAATAACAGGTATGCGATGCCTTTACGCGTTTTGAATTACACGCACGCCACGCTAAGAATCGGTACGGTTTAGTCTGGCCACCGAGGTAACCTCCTTCGGACGAAGGATTTGGCCTCGCAATTTTACTACGAACAAGGAAATTTTAGCAAACAGTGACATCACGATCATTTGCAGACTCTGGCACAGCCTCGCCCCGACATCCATTGAGGATAGGCCGTTTTTTCGGTATTTTGCAGGTCAGCTGTACTCTAACGAATATTAGAGCACCGATTTGGTTCGTGCCATGCTCAAAACACAATCTCAATATGCAAAATTAGGTTTTTTAAACTTTTAATTGTATCCTACCACATTTAACAACTTTAGTCGCATTTATTCAAGCAACTTACGTCTTTTAATCGCCATGCCATACCGTCATCCCGTCAACCTTTCTTACCTCTATAATCTCCTTTCCATGCTTATTATCGGTTTCCCCGTTTGCAACAAGTCTTTATGAGTTGTGGGACCAAGGTATTCATACTAACATTGCTGTAAATGTCACTAAGCGTTACGTAATATTGCCTTGCACAGCATCCGCATACCTCCATCTGAGCTAAACACAAGCCGCTCGATATATAAAATAGTTTTAAAGAAAATATTCCCCATACATTTTCTTGCCCAGCTTAAATAAGAATAAATATTGTAGGCGTACGTGCTTTTATTTTTCTCAACAATAATAATACTTCAAAAAGCAAAATCTGTTTCTATGCAAAGAAAAATTATAACATATAAGTAGTGGCAATTAAGAGCAAATTTCAAAAATGTCTCCTTTTAAAAAATAATATTAACTATTAATATTATCTAATGCCTAAAATCGCTATATCGCGAATTTCTGCATAACGCGGAATTATTTTGGACTCAACATTATTAAAATCCTGTTAGAATATATGTCTAAATAGTGTGTTGCGTGATATGTCGAACATTGTTAAGGTATAAATGCTCCACGAATGACAATATTCTGCTATATAATAAATATATCTCACTATCAGCAGAATATACATAACCATGTTGTAAATAGGCCATAACATCACTTTCTTTTCAGTTTTTCTCACGCACTAGGTCCAACCGTCACGGAGGTTCACTGTTTACTCAATATACGATTTGCTCGAAATAATAATGAAAGCTAACAGAAAACCGAGAATATATACACTAAAACCATCAACACTGAATATAATAAATATAAAACGGTTATTTTACAACTCAATTGGGGAAAATAGCTGAGACAAAAAATACCGTCGATTTGACTAAGATTTCTCAGCGTCTTATCGAGCAATTGTTTACTTTTTACCTAGAAAAATGTTAAGCTTGTAATAAAACTCCTGAATGATTAGTAGATGACAAAGTAAGGTAGCGTATTTCGTTATGCAATTTATACAGTTTACGCAAACCATTAATGTAATGATTCCGTGACTCGACCACTCCAATCCCGGACGGCACTTCGGACGTCAACGACCCGATACAATCGGACTGCGTCTGTCATAAATGGAAACGTGTACATTAAAAAAAATACATTGGAGCAATACCAAATGTGCCGGAAATCTGAAATTTCACCGCGTAAACGATTCCATCGTTCAAATTTAAGCGGTATAACTCGGAAAATATAAATTTTAATTGATTTGAATTTTCTCCATTTTTTACCGGAAATACATTTGTTTACATCAAATCAGAATCTTAATCCGTTCATAAGGCTCTTTTCATCAGTTTACCTGCAGTTTCCCATTATTATGGCTAATACTATAGCGCGTGTGCAATTTTGAAACGGTAGTGTTATGACGCACTCTCACCTAAAACGAGGTCGTACGAAATGGATCCCGGGGATCGCGTTACAGCGAGTCCCTATTTTACGCGGTTTGGGAAGGAGTGAGCATAAGTTTATGAGGCGAGGTTTTAGACCTTTTCGCATTCACAGACCACCGGTTGGCAGTTCATAAATATTTTACGGAAAACCTCACCTTCATCACAATTGCTTCCAGCATTTAACTTCCTTTATTTAATCACTACCACATACCACTTACAGAAATGTCTACAATCTCAGGTTGAGAAATTATGGTTTTCGGTGGATTTGTGGTTGGTAATAAAAATGTAATGTTTCGTCGCAAATATTAAATTATATAATTATTAACGATTATGCAGAATTTTTTTTGCGTAGCGCCAGGTAGCTTGCAGCGACATATTGGAATAAACTTCGGTAAATATCACAAGATTGGTCAATTTTGTTGATACTTTGCGGGAAATCCAAATTAAATACTTTGTTAATTTTCTCCGTAGTTCATGTTTGAAACAAATTACCAGCCATTTTACACATTTCTAGTGGATAACTCAGAGCGCCTTTTCTGTTGCAAGCTAATGTTATTCATTACTAATCCATGTTTCCTGAATGTTATTTCATCACTACCTCCTAGCTTTTTTACCTGTTTCCTCAAGGAAGAAGAAATTTAGCTTGGACATCTGGTGTGAAGTTAAAATTACCAACCGGTATTGTTTTGAGACATTCTTCGAAGTGGAGCAGAAGGAATCCATTGACTTTAAATCGGGTCTAACTTTAACGTTAGTTTGTATATTTTTACATTTTCAGACCTGGTGGGTGGCGGTAAGCGAATGTGCCTTTATCCCGAGGGAGTCCCAGGGATGTCTGTAAACAGAAGATTTACCTCTTGTTGGTGCTTGGCTATGGTCGAGATATAACGGAGAGTGATTTTATTTTTATTTAAGCGTACAAATAAACTACCGTAAGTCGAGGAATATAAGGCGGATATAAGTTGATCACTTGCTTTCGGTATAAAATATTTAGGTATATACTCGCCGCATAAATTCACCCACCCCTTTCGCATAACAATCACTTTTCACGACAAAGTCAATATCCCGAACGATTACAACATCGAAGAAAAATGTCAAAGTAAATATCTCAGCAAGTTGCAGAAAAAATGTAGGGCCATTACAATAAAACTTTTGAGTAGAACGTGACCCGATAATGAGTGGCTGATTTGATGATCGGGGAACGTGTTTCACAGGCCACATTACGCCCCGTACTGACATCCTCTAATATTTACTGCTATGCCCAATAAAATTTATTCACACTTAAAAATAATACCTTCATAAAGGCACCTCCGAACGCAAGAAAGAAATACGAAGCTAGCTTCAAGTGAAACGTTATAGATTTGTTAAATCATCAATCAATGAAGCTGGTACGAGAATGAAGAAAAAACGAATCAATTATGTTAATGATATCGATGCTCAAGCATAATATTAGAACTGACGAAAATCATGGGCCTGATATTGAAAACGGCATATTAGAATGGATCATTAAAGATTGTTAGAATAGCTAATTCGTTACCGGAAATGCAAAACGAAATTGGTTTGACTAACTTGGGAATATTCACAAATGATGTAGTGGTTTACCGTTGCCTTCCAAACTGGACACGAGAAGGGAGGGGGGAAATCCGGTGCCGACATTAGCCTACTACTTACGAAGAGCACCAAGTCGTACAACTGCTTAACGTTCCTTCGGAAGGACGAAGTGCTGGCTTGTGCTCTCTCCTCATTTTTGTTTCCTCGTTCTCTAGGTTACGTATGATACAGTAAAAAATGAAAAATATGTTAATTTTTCAGCGAGTATTTTATTTCCCAGAATGAATTAATATATTTGCTGGAATTCAGTTCCAAAAATTAATTGTTAAAGATAAATTCATAATCGATTACATTACGACAGACAAATTCTAATCAGTAACAGTAACTGTCAAGATAGCCACGAAATAAATCACACTAAAATACATACAGAGAGGAACTGCTTAAAAATGTCTACAGTACAGAGAGCTGGTGCCAGGTCGAACAACATTTATCCATCCTCGAGAAAAACCTTGCTGGACTTCGCAACATATGTCAATGTCAGGAACAATGTTAAGCAATAACGGGAAAGGACCCTAAATCCTGTGCCTCACAACCTGCTGTGGGAAGGTTTCGGGTAATATTGTAGTAACTTGGACGAGAATTGATAGTAAGAAAATGTTTCGTGTGGCCGACGGAAAAGAGTTAAAAACAACGGAGAATTTAAAACGGAAATCTAAGAAAAAAAATCAGGTTTTCTAGAGATATTTTTATTATTTTTCATGAAAAAGATTGGATGAATGAAGATGACTTTGAGGATTGATACTGTCTGGAATATGCATCCTGGTTGCATACGCAAAGAACGTAACTAGTTAAAATGGGACTTGCTTAAATACCATTTTGTATATGACTGCAAGAATCGCTATGGAATAAATAACACCAGAATTTCAGTTAAACAGAAAGGTTGATGTCTTTAGTCAACCTTCAACAAGCCGTTTAAGGACCATGCATGAGCCGAATGGAATGCGTGAATTATTGATGGAGAAAAACTAGGAAGGGTGTGAATATGCGCGCTGTCCCGCTTTCATGTTTTGTGTGAATGGATAACCAAGTTCTGGGATGCTATTAATGCAGAATTCTTCATGTGGATTTAAAAAATATCGAATTCCATGGATGGGGAAGAACGTGATTTCTTGTTGGTGGACGTTGACAAACCCAAAATCGAGAGTGGGGCCCATAGGATTTTAAAATTAACAATGGGACTCTGGATGAATTATATGAATTTTTTGCGTCGGATACTGAAAGCGAGGTCATTCATAGATTTTAAAACGTAATGTGGTTTATGCTAAAAAATAATTTTTGTCATAAAACTGCATTTGAGCAACATTTCTAAAATTCTACAGCACGTAGGTTGTGTTTGAAAAATTAATTAATTCATTATCAAATAATATTGTTTAAAAGATTTTAACCTTTTTCTTTTAAATCTTCTAAAATAAATTATAAAAATCGAAACAGGGCTACGCAGCTAATATATCTTTAATGTTTTTCTCCTCGAATTCAATGTTCCTATTTTTATAGTTTTATATGATTTGTAAGGATTTTTAGGCTTTAAATCTCAACTTATAGTCCATGATATGCGGTGTTACATTATCTTTCACTGAAACATTTGAATTTATTTTTAAAATAACGAATTCCTACAAAGATATGAAACGATATGTATGAAAGATTAAGATCAATGCACATCATATAAGTGCAATAATTTACCAAATGAATTTTTTAAAAAATTATGATACCATCATTTTGCTTAGCGGTAAAATACATATTAATTTTGATTGTTGTAAACTTTTAACACTATTTATACTTTTAGGAGCAAAATTAAAAAAACCACAAAATTTAGGTAATATGATATATAAAAATGTAAAATAAACATGATAATGAAATTCAAAACAGAATATCATTTTTGTCACAATAACTGACTTCCTTTCAACCACCTTTATGTATACAGAAAAATTAAACCATTTTCAACTTTTAAAGAGATGGCAAAAGGGTCATTGACAAAAACACTCATGGTATCTCTGAATTAGTTGGTAAATGCCTTGAAAGAAATAAGCAACCTCGAAATTGCTGCACCATTAGAGGATTCTTGGGAAAGCCCAATATTTTGCAAGTAACGTTTGGCAAAAAAGGACAAAACTGCAGTCATCTCTTCATTAAAAGCAAGACCAAACCATCAGATTCAGTCCAATCCTATGTGGTCCCTAATTTGGATGTCAAACTAGAAAATCAGTGTTCATATGTCTTATGCTTCTATTCAGATTGTGCTCTTGGTAGGCATTGAGGAAAATGCCTGCTTGCACCTTCCCTACCTAGGTCACCACTATATCTAATTTAACTTATTGTCCTTGATCATGGACACACAGCCACTGGTTGTCTGTTCTCTGATTTTTCTATTATTCCTTAAATTTACAGCAATACTAAGTAATATGCTTCACAACATGCTCCTTTCTTTTCTAGATTATCTGGGTCTTTAGAAAACTGGTAAAAAACAGCTATTACACATATCTTTTAGATAGAAGAATATAAGTATTTAATTTTGGGGGTGTAACTGTCAATGTTCTGGTATATACAATTTCTACCACTTTTGCATTTATTATAACGATCAACAATACTTTTCTGTGCATAAAAATAGCCTGGAGAAATTAATACGAACAAATTAATGACAAATTTTGTCAGGTAAAAAGACTAAATTAAAATTAAAATTTATAAATAACCTAGTTTTCTTAAATAAATTCAGTTTTATAATGTATGTATAATATAATGTACTTTTTAATTATTCATAATTTAAATTTAAAAGAAGTATTTTGCCATGAAAAATAAATTAAAATATTGATTTAGAAAAAAATTCATTTCTGAGTTTGGGCCATCACTGAAAATAAAACAAATTTTCACCACAACTCCCTGATGCTCTCCAAATAGAGTAATAACATCCTTGGTCAAGTCAGCATAATGGTGTTGTTCTCAGGTCCAATAATGCCAAATATAGAATCTTTTTCACATTCAAAAACTCTGTAATGTGTATTAACATGGAGAAGTGATCTTGAGTTTGTTTAAATACCACTTGCTCTTATTTTAGAATTTTCCCTGCTTTCTATTATGGACATAGTTCCATTAACTCTTCCATACATTTTAATGCCAAAAAGGAAGTACATATTGCTCTATATTTATCATCATCAGTTGTTTTCTTTTTTTATGGAATCGAACTATCATATTTTTCTCCTTAATCATAGGTATAACATTTTACCAGCAACTTTGGCTGCATATCTCCCATATCCATTGCTTTAACTTACCACCTCAAGCATTCACCTGTTCTTGGAATTAATTATCACACTCAGCAGCCTTTCTTCACTTCATTATTTTTATGGCAATATTATCTTCCTCAGTGTTATGTCCTCACTTAAATCAATTTTGATTTTTCTATCATTCCTCATACATTGTGCCAATTCAACTTTACTATCATTCATTCAATTCCTTTCCTAATACATATCCAGGGGTTCAAACACTTTGTACTTAATACATGGCTGCTTTGTTCATCCATTATTTCAAATATATTTCTCTGTAATTTCTGTTCTCCTCTTTACAATATCCCAAAACCTTCCCTTATTGTACTAACAATTTTATCCAAATTCCTTTTCACAGTATTCCCAGATTTGTAGTTTTATTTACTTTGTAACTCTTTTGGCAATATTTCTCTGCATAATTTCATATATTTCAGCACATTTCTTTCATATCTCCTTTTCTCTTAAATTTATCTTCAATTCCTCCTTCCAGTATCTAGCCTGTTGGTTACCTGTGTTAATAACTCTTGTCTTTAAATTCAATCCATCAACTCCTACACTACTTTCTTCAATTTATTCTCTTTTGTATAAGCCCCATCTTCTCTATTTCAATCGAATAAAATCATTTTCCTTTAAAATATTTTTGGCATTCTTCTGATTTCTTTTCTTTTTTTAATTTGTCCAATTTTACTTTTTCTTGTTCTTGGTTGAAGGCTTTTTTTGTGTTCTTCACTTCACGTAGGTACTAGAGAGAACATTGTCGGTACCCAGCTAGCCTCCAGTGTCATAATATGGGTTCTTTTTATAATTCCACTTTCTAAGAAAACTATAGCTGTTGGTGATTCTATTGATTTCCTTCATACTTTCTTTTATTATAAGGAAAATATTATATGACATTTGAGGCAAACGTAACATTGTAGATTATTTTATCCTGAGAAATCGAGTTACATTTGTTACTCCAACAGTCAGGCGCTAACATCTTCTGAGGAACCAGAACTGTAAGGTTGAAAAAGTCACGTAAAAATTTTAACAGTCCTGTTTTTTTGAAGGATCTGTCTCATAAAATCATCAAACATATGTGGTGACCCTACTCATGATGAACATTGTACCATTTGCAATTGAACTTTATCTGTTAGTAACAAAGGAAAGTTAAATTTAAAAGAGCATGTCTGAATAGAAAAAGCCAAAAGATCATCCGAAGCCATGATAGCATAGGTCCTCTTGTGGAAAATTATATTTTGTCTAACGAGAATACTAATACCTAAGAAAATATTCCCGTTCTGAAACAGGAGAATTAGTCTGCCATGGTAGTTCAGTGGTAGAATATCTGCCCAGCAATTGCAAAGCCCAGGTTCGATTCCCAGTCATGGCAGATTTTTTCACCTGTTTCCTCATTTCCCATCATAGCAGCTTATGCCTGTCGCATAAGGATCTTGGGATCATCCTTTCTATCAATTTAACGAGAATAATAAACACATCTGAGCTGCAGAAAGAATGCTAGCTTACCTCAGTATATGTCATCATACATTTCAAAGAATTGTACTGTATCCTTGAACAAGAAAATCTATTGTTAATCTGACATCTAAAAAATGCTGGCATCTAATAATGCTGAATCCATCATTAAAAATATTTGGTGAAAAAAGTGATAATTGAATTATCAGAAATTACATACTTAATTGTCACCACTGATGTGAGTAAACATGGATCCACAAAAATTTTAACTATTTTTATACAGTATTTTGAATATAAACATGGAACAAAATTGAAACTACTGGACATACAAAGTCAACCAAATGAGAACTCCAAAAGAGTGTCAAATTTACTAGTTTTGGAAGAAAGGGCATCAATTGAAGACAGTGGACTAAGTTTGTGAAGTGAAAGGTGATACAAGAAAATGAAAATGATCAGGATGGTTTTATTACTGTTACCACCAAAATGGAAATAAGATGCTGAAACATGGTGTTTGGAAAGAGTAGATATACAATCAATAATTTCATAGGTATTCTCTAAAGAATGACTTTAGATAGTACATGCTAGATCATTAATGGCAACCAAATACAGGGCTATTGCATGAGAAGTGCTTGACAGACGGACACCTCAGGTGGCACATTTCTAGGGACAGCATTATGGCACTGTTGCTGCCTATGTAACATGAACTGGGGTGGCATTTAGTCTTTTTGCCTCAGAAAGCAGATTTCTACACAACAGCTCTGCCCAAAAAATGATGAATTATCTATACTTGAAATTTTAGGGACAAAGGTTTGATTGTGAGACCATCGGGACATACCACAATTGCTCTTCATTTAAGATTAATGTCCCCTTTTCATTTTTAGTAAACTAATGAACAGTGATATCTGGCCAGCTAGGGTATCTGTTAGAAAATATAATTTCCCCAAATGCAAACAGGTGCATTATATTGGATATGACAGTCCTGTGGTTGTTGTAAGTACTAGTAACCCTTAAGTGGGTCTACTTCAGCTAACTGAAAAAATCTGTTTGTATTTCCAACACCGGTATTACTGCTAGAACAAAAGCTGACATTATAAAATCCAAGGCCCTGTGACTGGACTATAATGATGAAGCCCCTGCATCACCTGGACATAAAGTACTGCACATAAACATTCAGTGCCTAAGAAATAAGATTGAGGAAATTTAGCTGTTTATTGATCCAAGTATTATTTGTAATACACAGCACTGACTCTACCACAATGAACTACTGACTTGAATAACTACTACATTGCAGGCAGCTATTGTAGAAATAACTTTAAGAGTGGTGGCATGATAAATTTTGTTAACAAAAAATATAAGGCCAATGACTTGAAAATAGCATATTCCTTTTGTTCTCAAATGAAATTTGAATGCTGTGTGATGGACTTCATTGATGAAAAAATACTTACATCCTTACTATGTGTAGGTCACCAAATGGTGACTTAAAAGGACTTGTAGAGGGTCCTTAAACTCGTTGGGACCATGCCCAACTTGCTGATCGTGTGTGGGGATTTCCATGTTGACTTTACCACCAACAGTAACATGAGATACCAATTGAATGATGTTCTAAACTCCTCTAACTTAAATAAATCCACTATTGATTCAATAATTGTTAGTGATATGATAACATTGGATCCACTATTTAATGCCAATAAGTTTAAAGAACACTTTTTAAAACATTAACTCATTAAAAACTAATGCAATTAAGGCAGTATTTCTACCTTGACTTGTGCAAACATCAACACTATTTTTCTCCATCTTGCACATGAATTAAAAATAAATTGAGCAATTCAAAACATAAATCACAATCTTCTGGATGGAATGATACCCAATGCTCATTACTGAAATGCATTATCAAATACATAGTATCTTCTATCACCATTTACAGTTACAATTTAGCCAAAAAGATTAAGCATTTGTCAATAATTTAGGAAGAGGTTACAGGCAGACACAGTGGTGGATCAAAGGGAGGAGCACCAGGGCACATGCCCCCTCTGTCGTCAGACCAGCAAATATTTAATTAAAAATTTATTAAATTATATATTAGTATTAATTCATAGCATTTATTCCCAATGCTCAAACACATAGTATAAATGTTATTTCGACTTCTGTATGGGTAACAAAAGAGTAATTGAGCTTAACCCTTTCCATACTGACTTTTAAATGTATGGTTATCCCTCTCCGTACCAAGCTGGCTGAAACTGGCCTCTCCACTTCGACCTGATCTGCGTCATCCCTTTGGGGTGATGAACTTCTTTGTTGGGCTAAGATGCATTAGCCTAATGTATATTTGTGGATGTTGTTATTTATTTAATTTACAAATTGCTACTAGTAGTTATGGACAGAGCTCAAAAAATACAGTCGCTCGCTTGCCAGTGCTAAGTTGATATTACCAGCTGGCAACAATCTATTTGCAATAACAATTTTTATTTGTGAATTTAGCTTTCTGCTGATCAAACCAACTTCCCCTGCTTTTCAAAATAGATTCGCCTGTCGCAATTGTTGTTGGAACGTCAGTGAAGTAGTTAGCTCTCTGCCATTGAAAAAGCATCTCATTCGCCTCGCATCATTGAGAGTCTTAAAGTATCTATTTATTTTATTGGTATCTTACTAGATCCAGTATCTTAATTGAAAGTGAAATTGATACTGTGAACATACTAAAGGATTGATGGAGAAAAATTTCCTGAGTACACGTCAATGAATGGAAAATTTCTAAGAGTTCAGCTATCTGAAATACCGCAGGTAATATTGAAAGTTGAGAAAGTTATTGAAAATATTCTTAGTTAATTGTATGAAGTTAAAGTGTTATGTAAGAAATTGATACTAGATGATATTCCTAAATCAACAGTTTCACATGGAAAAAGTTGTCATGGCATTGTCTGAGAGAGGTTTCAGTACTATGAATATAATTAAATCTAAGAATAGATCTTCATTACAGAATTCTAGTTTAAATGTCCTCTTAATTATAATACTTAATGGACTCCCATCAAATTTATACAATCTTTTTCTTCAAGGTTGTGCAGCTGTTACCAATGGCTATGTATGGTATGTAGAAATGAGGTTCCCATCTTTCCCGCATCACACAGAAACTTACAAGAACACATGATAATGTTTGTTTATAGTTTTTTTAATATGTGCCCCCCTGTCAAATTTTTTTGGATCCACAACACTGGGCAGACATCAAAACTATTGGGACAAGCAAGAAAACCTTAGATATTGTAACCGAAAATAAGGGGAGGCAGCTTACCGTTTTACTTTCATTTCATTCCCAACTTCATCTTTTCATATCTTTTTAACAGTTCTTTAGAACTGTATTGATGTAGCAGACAATTTTTCAAAAATGATATTTAAAAAGCAAAAGTCAATAGAGTTATAATTTTATAATGAAGCTACATATCAAGTGATTAAAAATAGGAAAAATATTGTGCCTAATATTGAAAAGATTTCGTTAGGTGGGAGACAAGGTCTTGTGTTAAGAGTTCACAGAGATAGCATTCCAATTTCTTTCAATGGAGAAACTGAGGAAAACAATGAAAATTTTCGTTTCCTCTTATGTTTTAGATGCAAGTCTAACAATATTTTAAAGCATACCTTATCACATTCTAGCAGAAATGCTCAGTATGTAATCCATTTAATTCAGAATGGTGCCATAAATATTTAAGAAATGTAATTTTTAAAAACGTAGTCAAAAAGTCAAAAAATCATTATGTTTTGCAGTTACTGTTGACATGAATGCATACATTAGTAGTGTGGAACAATTATCTTTTTGTGATCGTTTTGTAGATGTTGATGAAGTTGTTGTATATGAAGTTTTGTTACAATTTGTTCTGGTAGTGGATGTTAGCGGCAGAGCTGGGATTAGTTATTTTGGCGCCCAGGACTTGAATCGCGTTCTTGCCCAGGCACTGGTTGGTATCGTCAACTATCGACATTTTTTAATTATAAATTTACTGAAGCCATCAACTCTGTTTAACGCAAAACAATGGCCAGATTTATTTCTTACAAAATCAATGAATATTTACCCCCGGGGATAAGTGGACAAAGCAGAATAATTCCCTGGGGGTAATGGGTTTCTAGGTTTAGTAATCTGACAGCCAAGGCAATTCTTGACTCTATGTAAAATACCAGCCTTCATATCTTGCCAAAAAGATTCAAGACATTTTTTTCAAAGTATTTTGCACCACCCAAGTGACCACCAGTAGGCAAAGAATGGAAATATTTAAATATCATCACCCTCAACCAATTTATTACTCGAACCTTTCTAGAATTATAAGAATGTTGAAGTAACAGATCACCTCGCAGAAAATAATTAGGAATGGAAATGTTACACTTTATCTGGTCAATTATTTTGCAAATGTCTGTATGAAGCCTGATGATGGTGAATATTAATGAAGGACAGTAGCACATTTTGCAATAAGCAAGAAACATTGGTTGGACTTCGATCAATGTGATGCTCCATAATTCTGACATGAGACAAACAATCAGCAGCCTGGTTTTGAAAGGTAGAAACATGGTGAACAGTAAAAGATAAGTGAGAAAGGTTGATGACCTTATGACCAGTTTTTCCTAAATGTTTAGGGTGCTTGAAAAGCCATATGAGAGCAGCAATATTGGTATAAAGGTGAAATGGTCTTGCCTGTAGGTATGATTTAAATTTCTTGATGGCAGAACAACAAGCCATACACTCCAATTCATAAGTTGGCAATTGGGACTGATGAGAATTGAGTTTCTTTCTAGTATAAACCACTGGCTTAAAGATACCATAAATAAGATGACTCTTGAGTTGCAGGAAGAGCAGTCTTGCTAGTATCAATAAATAGATGAAATTCTTCATTGAAGTTGGGCAAAGGAAGAGCAGGAGAAGATAAAGTTTTAAGCTTAATAAAAGAATCATTTTTATTCCCTTTTTTATTAACTTCACTCAGATATGTACATGTATTCAAATCCGAAATATAAATGTATATTAAGAAATTTGAATCAAAAGTTGTATATGATAATAAATATTAATTAAAAATATTTAAACATTTTTCAAGTTCTTTATATTGTCATTTTATTTTGTAATTGTAGAACAGATTGTTTGCTGTACTTATCGCACATATAGTGACACCAAGGTGCAAAAAAATGAGATACAATTGAAAACAAACTATGCCATACTGAGATTGTACCGTATATACTCGTGTATATGCCGACTCCATGTATAGTACGACTCCTGATTTTTTGGTGAACAAACCTGATTTTTTCATATATCTCGTTTATAGTACGATCCCAGCTTTCCACCATGGTCGATATATTTCGTTTCGATAGCTCGATGGTTACGAGCGAGATATATCGAACGACCTTGATTTTCCACACCACCATAGAATAGACCGTAAATGTCGTAAATAGTATTTCTTGCGAGTACACTAAAATTCGGATAAGTTAAGTATCTTACTCCTAAAACATTTAATAAAAAGTGATATGAATCATGATTGCACAAGATGAAATAAAATCGTTTCAATTCTAGTACGTCTGGATTACGTTCCGCGTACGTAATGGTTCCACTTGCTCATCTACTTAATAGGTAGGGATAACGGATAAAAAGAAATTACTTTGTAATATTCCACAGTCTTTATTGTTTCTTCAATCACACACCGACCGGTTTCCACTACAAAATCATTCTAGTGGTGTTACTAACCGACGTAACACCTTTAGAATGTACTTTGTAGTGGAAATCAGTCGGTGTGCGATTGAAGAAACAATAAAGACTTGAATATTACAAAGTAATTTCTTTTTCCAAGATGTCGAAATTCCATAAAGTTACGCCGTCTACGATACTTTTAGTCCAACTCGTTCCAATCCATCCCTTGGAAAAAGACGCAAACAAAGATGTACATACATAAAATTCAAGAAAGGAAGTGCCCGTAAATCTTCACTGATATAAAGTATTTGTGAATTTGATTCTACTCTTCACGAAGCAACATAACAACGATAAAGGACCTCACTGTTAAGGTTAGCCTACCATTAGAAAATTCCCATGAAGATACATGAATTTTAAATCCTCAATTGCATTACTCGTGTATAGTACGATCCCCAATTTTTGCAATAAAAATTTGGTCGTAAAAACTCGTCCTATACACGAGTATATACGTAATTGTATTTTAATTCATAGAAACTCGAGACATGAAAAGAAAAAATATCCATGAAATGAGGAAGGTAGGCTAGTGAGATTAACAAGACAAAAAGTATACTACAAGAAAAGAAGAGAATAGAATAGAGAGTATAGAGAAAGAATAGACTGGAATGAATGAAAAACGAAGCTTTAGTAGAGGAAGAGAAAATGAAAATAAAAAAAGCATCTGGAAAGATTAGAAAAGTTCAAAGTAAATTATGAATTTCGTGTAAATAAAGAAACACAAGAACATCGAGAAGAACGTTTTGTTAAGCTATGGGGAAATCAATACGACATTTGGCAAAAGAAACTGATGGTGAATGAGGTAAATGTCTAAATTAGTTAAGATTAAATCGATCTCCACATCTTAGTGATAAAATTCTTACTGACAAATATAGTTGTTTCACGGCTGACACCCACAGATTCACCAATAATATCTGTTGTGTTTGCAAGAAACAGTGTTATGAATTTCAGTTAAGAAACCTTTCTCTTTAATCTGAATAATATGAACTTTTGAAATTGTTTGGATTTTTCTTAAACATCATCTATGCACAATTTTACTAATAGTTTTCTGATAGGCTATAAAAATACAGAGGAAATTTCCTGCGAGTAGATGTATTTCATTACAAAGATGAGCAGGGCATCCTATGTCAGCTTTAGTTCCACAGTTGTAAATTCTTATGCATTTTATTAAAATGCTGAGTTTCAATGACTTTTCAACTTAAATTTTCAGTGAATTGTTAAAAGAATTGCTGAGTGTAAATTAATAAGAATTCACATGCAGAATCAATGGACAATTTTTTAAACGTTAGATGAATCTGTTTTTTGTTAGCCAAATTGATATATATATTATGGTATACATGAGAGTGAAAAGTAATTAATTTGAAATTTTATTAAAACTTTATTTCAGTTGATAATTTACAGGTAGACTGAGCATCTCCAGTTTAAGTTTTATATTGTGTTATTAGTCTCATCTGCTATTTTAAAAGTCCAGAAATATTTTAATCATTTCAAGGCTAAATAATGTCTTAGTTCAGTTCTGGGAAAAGCAGTTTGACGGGGATGCATAGAGCAGCTTAAAACCATAGTTTGGCAAAATGTTACCATTAAAAAATTTCCTTATTAAAGTTTTATAACAATATTGCTTTGATTGACTTGGGAATATACAGAGATGGTGTGCGGTGGTTTCCTGTTGCCTTCCACACCGTGCACACAGAATGGATGAGGGAAACCCGGTGCCAGCATTAGCCTACTCGAACAAAGAGCACCATGGGGGCCAACTGCTTAACATCCCTTCTGAAGGACGGATGCTGATTTGTGTGTTTTCCTCATTTTTTCTTTCCTCGTTGTCTCATTCTCTTAGTTCATACACACACAAATAGGGGGTCGGATAACCTCTGAAAAAAATCCTACTTTCGCAGGATTCATGCCCGCTACCATTTAGAACAGCAGGCAAGTAGTAGACCAGCACCTTACCCACCACACTTGAGGTAGTGAATAATTTAATCAACATATGCCATAGCTCTTTTTTTTCTTAAAGAGATTCATGATCATATCCGATGAAAATTTTCCTTGAGATCCAGATTTTTTCTTGAACCCAAAAATTTATTTTATATTTTCAGTGCACTTTATAAAAAGAGTATATATTAAAAAGTTTTTTATATATTTTTATGAAAATCTTAACAATGGAAGTAATATTCTTTCTCCTCAAATCATTTAAAGGAACTGCTAATTTAGCAAGATTAAGAATGAATTTTGAATAAAAACCTGCAATGCCAAGAAAAGTGATGACCTGCTTAACCAAAGAAGGCATAAGAAAATTCACCCTGGATCTATCTTCAAGGTGGGTAATCGGGTGTACCAGGAAAGTTACATGATTGACAAATTTTCATTTTATCTGGGTGTACCATCAGACCTGCTTGGCAGTGTCTCCAGAATCATCTCGATGTGGTCCAGATTTACCTTGAAGGATTGAGACTTAATACATAGATAATTAATGTAAGGTACAGGAGTATATGAAGTCCCCTAGCACCTTAGCTTGAGAAAATTTTAGGGCTAGTGCCTAGGGACATGCCAAGGGTGTTTGGCGCCTGGATGCATAATAATTCTGCGGCACCACCTTCCCATCCCCCAAAGTGACTACTAATCAATCCCAAAAAAAAGGACCGCCACTGTTCCCTACATAAATGTTAGCAAAGATATCTGTTCTTATCAGTGCTCAGAATGAGCCGGTACGATGCTCCGGCTAGTCACACTCACCGATGATACTGTTCCATTTTGTTAGACATTCAGAAATACTGTCCCTTATAACAAGTGTTCTGTTTCATAAAAATTTCCATTCCACTACCAATACAATAGTTCCATAGCATAACATTTTTCCATTTTGAGCATTGGTTCTTATTCGTATTATGGGTAGCGTCTAATTTAAAAATAGTTTATCGATAATTTAAACAAAGCAGTTTTTTCTTAGAAAAAATATTCTTGAATACTGTCCCTTATCACGTCAGTGGTTGTCACTGCTGTGGCTCGATATCTGAATGTAAATTGAAATTGATTACTGTGAAATAAGTTCATCACCATAATCAAGGAAGGTACTAGTTCCTAGAGAAAAGTATTATAGAAAAGCAAATACAATCAGCATGTATCTAGATATCATGGTGACTAGACCCATACAATTCAGTCATGGCTTAAATGAAATACAGTACAGAAAACTTCTAAAATATACTTGCAATCTGCAACTTTGGCGAATCATGCCACAGCATTTGAATGTTTGTCGCTTGTTGGGTACCATTTAAAATCAAATTCGCATAGAAGGAAGCTGCATTTGGGAATGTTTTGCTGAACTTGTTTGAAACCAGCAGCTTTTATCAGAGGATCTGTGATATGACATAAATGGAATACAGGACTGTTGCGGGGAAATCTGCTGAATGAGGCAAAATGACAGAATGTAACCCCAGCTCATGACATCACTGTTATGATGCCCTTAGAGAAGTGCTGCCTGAGGCAGTTACCTAAAGTGATGGCTTTCTTTGTTTACTAATCCAACACATAAATGAAATTTAATGATGGTAAAGAAAATTAAATTCCATTTTAATGCAAAAAATCTTAATTTACAAAAGAACAACAAACTTGTTAAAGGCTGACATTATAGAAGCCAGTGTTTCATTATTTGGAAAATGAAACTGAATAAGAATGAAATTTCAAATAAGCCTGTCAATTCTAATGTTAGAAGACAATGTTAATAATGATTTCAGTTTGCTGAAATTTTGAGAAGATAGATGAAAATAACTTATTTCCAAGTTTTGTTTTTACAGTCAAGGCATGGATAGTGTTGATAGAGTTTTCTAACTCAAAATGAGTATATTTGTATTTCCTTAATTCAGAGGATACCCTACACCCAAATTGTCTTACTAACTCTAGAATTTCCTATTTTATCATAAAATATAACAGCCATTATCTTTGGGAGGACATAACATTACATTTTATGCAGAGTCACACAAAATATATATATATATATAATATTTTAAGATTTAAGACATTGCATTGTCTTCTCACATCAACACCTGATATTTCCTAAATTATTTATAAAATAAGCTTTATTATGATACAGTGGCAGATTAAGGCATTCGGGGGCCTTAGGTGTAACCTTAAATTTTGGCCCCTATGTTAGAATTACTATTACATTTAGGTAATTCAAATATGTGAATCTAACATAAATTGGAAAAATCAATACTAGTAAATAGTTCTTACATTATTATTAATTTTATATAAAACCACGTGATGCTTTGACTGCATGGCTCTGGCAATGATATCCTTTCAATTTTATGTGCCTACAATAGTCTCACTTACAGAGTAGTCACGTATTGATTGATTAGTAATTTACTTATATATTGTATCTTCTGAAGCATATGACGCACCCCTAAAAATAAAACTATTTTCCAGTTTGAAAAATATTTTGCTCATAAATTATTTTGGATAAAGATAAAATTCATCAGTCATTAAAAACAACATGAAGTAAATTAATTATTGTTAGAAAAGCATCTATTAGTTTAATAATTTTGAAAACCCACACTTTTCCTAAATTTTTCCCCTCCATATCAAGAAGGTGGCTTACACATAAGAAAAATAATCAGAAAAAATCCAAAAATGTGGTATAATCATTACATTTTACTAGAAATTTGCTAAATGGCTGAGTAATTCAATATGCTGGATGTGACATATAAAAACATTACATAATCAATCCAAAAAATAAAAAACGGAAAGAATTATTATTATTATTGATTACAGAGTCACAAATATTAGATTTTGCAGGGGATCCCTATGAAAACGCTGAGTACTAATGAGAAAAACGCTGTAATCAGATGAATATCAAGGCATTAGATCAGGTTAGTCTCATATTATAAAAATTCTATTGTGAGAACAATTTTGGTAGTGTTAATTTGGTTCGAAAGTTGTGATTTTTCTTTGCTTTCCATATGCAGCGTGTGTGTGTAAAAAGCTGTACATTCTAAGATTTTTGGTTATACCGTCCTTTGTATCCTGTGAAATGAGTATACAGGTGACTCCCGAGATTCGACCAATTTGAGAATTCGAAGTCCGCTTATTCGACCCAGTCGAATTAGGATCCAGTTTACACGAAGTAATTTTTGGCCCGCCCAACCACGCGAGGTTTAGTTTCAGTCTAGACATCGTTATTTCTGCTCTAATTGTTTAAATTTCTACTGATTTCACTCATTTTTAGGTGAGTTCAACGTTCAACTGTTCGAGATTCGACCGCGTTTTTAGGAATGCATCCCGGTCGAATCTTGGGAGTTGCCTGTATTTCTGATTATTTAAAAAAAATTCACAGAAAGACTTTATTATTATACATAAAATCAATAAGAATTCCATAGAATAAATGTACAGCATGGAAAACCTCCCTCTGTGGCAGAGGGGCCCAAACTTTTTTATGTCAAGGGCTACTTTCATTCTGTAAAAAGAATATAGGGTATTGTAAGTATAAGTTAAACACAAAAATAACCATAAAGAAAGCATTTATTATAGACCATTTATGAAAATTGCCATATAAATAATCAATGAATTTCATTAATTTCCTTCATTATTTAACCACTCAAACCAGTAATTAAATGCCCATTAACCTCCGCATGGTGGTATTTAAATTTTATTATTGTATTAAGTATGCATGGACATCGGAAAGTAATATTTTCTTTAAGACTATTGAACATAAAATTTTAAAAAATTATGGAAAAATACTAAACATTCTAGTGAAAAATATACATATATTTATGTGCAACCCCACAGCAGTAGGGAGGGTTAGACATATATGTTGAACTGCCCTGAGGGGTTAAATGATTATGAGCACATGCACACGGCATATCTTCAGCCAGTAGTTGATAATTGGAATTGTAACTTGAAATGTAGAGGCATAAATAATCTTCAAGATGTTCATTGGTGAGTGCATTTCTGGTTTTCAATTTAATTACCTAGTATCCTATTAAGAAAATTGATTCACATAAATAAGCGGAAATAAATACAACCTTTTATATTTGAAAAAAATTTCAGATGAAACAAGTTCCCAAAAACTTGAATTGTTGTATCTTGCTTTAAACTCTATGTCACTTAACAACATAATTATTTAATTTTCCAAATCTGTTGCATCCATGTTTAGTTAGAAATTTCTTCAATGTCAATTTTGGCAAAAAGCAGTGCTTAATTTGTAGCCAAATAAGAAAGGGAATGCCTAACCTTACCTAACCTAATCACTCAGAACAAAACTGAATACATAATGAGATCTATGGTCTTTAATAAATATAAAGTAACTTGGAAAGTGTAAAATAAAAAAAACAATCTTGTACAAATCAGATGTCCCGCATGAGGGAGGTTGAAATATACAGACATGCATCAACCTTTAAATTCCCTTGCGTTCCCCCAGAAATGAAGCACTGGCAAAAAAAATGAAAAAATGTTACAATGGACCTGAAAATGTTCTTCAAATTCAGTTTTCAATTTTTGTGGCAGCTCGTTGCCTCCACGGGCAACTCCAATCTTCCTAAAGAATGACTGGTCATCTTTAGGTGATGTCATGGGCACCCCTGCTCTAAGCTGAATGCAGTGTTGCAAAAATTTGAAAAATGTGTATATATACCTAAATTTTAAGTGAAACATCTTATTTGCATTTAAACCTTTGTTATGTAAGATGCAACATGATTTTAGGATACATCAAAAAAGTGCATTTTATATACTGAGAAATATGGTAATATAAATTCTAGTTACATAAATATCAAATTACAAGCTGAACCATAATGCTTTTAAGAGAAATAGCTTGAAATGCAAATCGACTAATACCCAAAGACAAGAGAAAACCAGTATAACATGGAAAATTGTTAGGGTCTCCTAGAAGAGCATACAAGAGGGTCTCTCTGCCTCAGTGATTCAGCAACTGTGCTAAATTTGAATGTTTTTACTAATATTATATTTGATATGTAATAATACAAAGAGAAACGAATAAAGAATAGCTAAATACCTCATAATAAAACTTTTTTGACTTTTTAAACTGCAAACTGGTCAACTCTTTCTTCATAACTCATATACTCTACCTCCTTATTTCTTATTATCAATCGAAATAAAAGATAAATGATCCTCGGATACTGTATTACATAAATAGTTTTTCAATATTTTTAACACAGGATGACCTCCCACTTCTGGAAATGCTGATAGGAAGAATAAAAATACTCAGGAGAATTTCTGTTCAGAAATTTCACATGCAATCCATTCAATAGCAAATTAAAACATGCCACACTGACAACGTATATTGTTTCTTTGCAAAATTAAAAGAATTTGCTGTTTATTTTAATAACTCACTTGCATATATACATACGTACTTTGATTAACGTAGCATATTTGATTATCATTTGCCAAGCAGACTAATCAAATAGATGAGTAAATCTTGCTTGTAAGTATTCCCGAAAAACCTTTTGAGTACCTAATCATTATTGATTTTTAAACAAAATGAGTTGTAGAGTTATGAGACACTGCAAAACTGTGTTCTGAAACAGACTGACTCTTTTATACATGAAGATGTCTGCGATGCATTTAAGAGCCTGGGAGATCATATTACATCAGCAGTATAATTATATAACAAAAACAATTAGCCTGATATTTACTTTTTGTGTGATTTATTCCCATTTACATTCCTTATACCTTTTTAAAACTCTTCATAGGTTGTCATAAGCATTATAACCATGAAGAATCCAATAACAATTAAAACTGCTGTTATGAGATTTGGTAAATTAATCAGTCTCACCTGTAACATTAGCCCATTCTTAGATACACTTTATATAAGATAATGAAACTCAACTTTGTCAACAGTCTGAACTGGAATCTGAGGTAAAATCAACTGCCTAAACATTTATGATCCTGTGATTATAACTACCACTAATTAATAGTCAAAATATTCATGATATATTTAAAAATAATAGCAAAAAGAAAATTAATGACATGTTGATTATGAGTAGGCACGTAGATGATATTTTTTTCCATGTTTATCCTTTATCATATTAAAGGGAACTTAAGTTCCTATTGAAAATTAGGGCAAAAGGACAAATGGGAACAAATTTAGTATATGCAAATTTCTTTTTAATTCAATATTTTTTCAACGATAACAGCAAAGAAAATGACATTAATTCAACAGTGTGCACAATTTTATATCAGACCTGAAGTAAATCCATTTGCCAGCTCCTACAGTTTTGATTTAAATTATGTAGGATAAAGGTTAATATCCCTATTAGAGATCTATATATCTGCAATTTATCCTTACCAACCCAAATGAAAATTTGTGGTTCAGGTCAGATAATGCATAACTTTTTGCGGATGCAGGTTGGATTCAGATACATAGCCTGCGGATGTGGATCAAGTACAGATACAAAAATCAGTATCCATGCTGAACTCAAAATTCAGTGTCTTATGAGAAAAAATAATAATGTTGGTTGCATCCTTCACATACCCCATCCAAGCTGATTACCCGAAAGTTTTTGGGTCTTTTTTTACCCTCTCCCAGACCTTTAGAGGAAAGCGACTTTCTTTGGGAGCTATTGGTAGGATTTTCCAAAACCTTCTATGCATTAAGAGAGGTTCATTGATATGTCCTGCTGGGAGTCATTTTCTTTTGAATTTTGGTTCATAGATGTTGTTCCAGATAATTTTTGCCTGCGGATATGACTTCTGCTTGCAGGTTAGGTTGTATCGGACAATTTATTCATGTGGGTTGGATCAGATTGGGTAATTCATAAATTACAAACATTTATAATTTATAAATGGTTCAGATATGAATATGTAGCCTGAGGGTACAGATCAGGTGTGGATACAGAAATCTGAATCCGTGAAGATCTCTAATCCCTATGACCTATGGTGAGCTGCCAACATTTTAGCAACAAGTTCTTTAAAATATACTCTTTCTTTTAGAAAAACAAAAAAGTGAATTAAAACAAAAACAATTTCTAATCAAATAATTGAACACAAACTTATAAAATTCTCTTTGAAAAATAACCTTTTATTATTGTTGCTTTAGAGCTGCTTGAGTACAAAATAATTTATGTCATTTAAAGAAGGTACTTATTTAAAAAAGGTACACAATTCTCAATCTGTCTGTTAATCTGAGGGTCAGACCTCTGTTGGCGAATTAATGTTTAACACAAATAACTCCTGAAAGGAAAAAATGATTTCAATGATTTTTTCTCAATATACTGGGATATACCTCTTGCACATGTTAAACATGTCATTGTCTATCACAAGATCAAGTGTTTATTTACCCCGGTCATCTTACCCCCATACATCTGGGTTTTTAAAAATGGCAACCAGAAACTTAAAACAAAGTAATATGCCACACTATTCAGAACAAACACTGATAAAGAATGGTCCTTCTTCATTGTTAAAACAACTTCATACTTGCAAAGCCATATATGTAGTAAAACCTTAAGTTATGCTAAAAATTTTTACAAGGGAATAGTTTGACTGAAATAGATTAACAGCTCCACTTTGTCACGCTCTGTTAAGACACTACTCATCGACTCAGGTTTAATATTGCATAGCAAGGCGATGCCCTGCAGATCACAGACAACACTTTCTTCTGGCTGATGAACAAAATAAATGAACTTGGTCATTCTACCCAATTCGTCATCTTACCCCGTTTCACCTATAGTGATCTTCAAAGTATAGATTGTGACCTAATGTAGTTTTATCATAAAAATGTCAGAGCTTTATTAATAACCAGCTGAAATTTATCAAAAGTAATTAGAAACTCTCCTGTTAGATAATTGGTTTCATTTTAGGTTATATAGATTTTCATTGCAATTTTATGGATACCGTGGCCATGAAAGTCTTTTCCTTTTGTTTTTACTTTCTCATACGAAGTATCAAGAAAGTATTGTTATCGCGAAAAAATTCGACCTCGAGATTTTTACGGAAATATACTTTTTAGGTGTCGCTGAATCCGAAAAAGTGGTTTTTGCAATGCCGTCTGTCTGTCTGTCTGTTACTGGCACTGGAGCCTAGACGGTAGAGCGAAAATGAATGAGATCTCGTACATAGGCATTTTATCATACTGAGCAGAGTATACGTAGAAATGGTTGACATTGCTCAGTAATTAAGAGTAGTTTAATCTACGCATTTTTAACAACAATTCGATTTTCTAAAAAACGGCTATAACGATTTTGATCAAATTTCGTATAGTTACTTGAGTTTACGTCTTCAATAATACTGTGTAGTTCGTATATCTCAAAAAATGAATATAAGGCTAGTTTATTCTAAGCAACTTTAACAACAATTCGATTTTCACAAAAACGCCTCTAACGTCTTAGATCAAATTTCGTACAGTTACTTGAGTATACATCTACAATCATACTACGTATATCATTTTCCCAATGAATGAATATAAGGCTAGTTTATTCTTGGG
Organism: Uropetala carovei; assembly: GCA_036926305.1. Taxonomy (NCBI): domain Eukaryota; kingdom Metazoa; phylum Arthropoda; class Insecta; order Odonata; family Petaluridae; genus Uropetala; species Uropetala carovei. Next base: position 29,668,754 of record JAXCHB010000011.1, read on the forward strand.
CAACTTTAACAAAAATTGGATTTTCTAAAAACAGGCTCATATGATTTTCATTTTATAAAGATAACTAAACGACGCATTAGTATATGAGAAAGTTTGTACAATGTATGTTGTACCGATTTTTTCGCATTGTACTGGGTCACAAGTCAGAGAGTTGGAAAAACAATTTGAAACGGATACTGCTTTGTGTAGTACATCATTACTGTACTATGAGACACATGATTGAAAGATCAAATGTTTCTAACAGAGGCATCTCGCGTTATCCATAAAACTCATCTACGGAACTTTGCTCAAAAATAACTTTAAGAGTATTTATTCGGCACTGCATAACTTACGTACTTTTAATTTACTGTGGCCGACTTCACACGTCGTAAGTAAGAATGAAATCTATCTGATTTGCTAGTATATTTAGGATAAAATAACAAGGAATGAATTACTATAAAAATTTTGACTAGTAAAAACGATTACGCGTTAATTTATAAATATGAAGGATAAGCGTAATTTTTGCGCCCGATTCATTTTATTTAAATAATGGGAATAAAAAGATTAAACAGTATAATGTTTATAAAATTGTACTTTATATACTACGAACTTTTTAGTTTGGCTTCCAAATTATTATAGATACTCATCATACGAGTAAAATATTTTTGTTTTTACACTTTTCATCTAACATATAATTTTCACACAAACATTGTCCTTGCAAAACTTTGTTAATTTTTAAGAAAAACCTTGTATAAAAAGTGATCTTTTACCCTTTTCACTTACGCTTTGAATATTCGGAGTACGTAGATATTTTCGGGAATATAATCGGTATGAATGACAAGAATTAACTACAACGATGTAGACATAAACCACAGCTCTGTAACGGGTCGTGCTTCCCTTTTCTTCATTCAATTTCCTAAATTCTATAAGCGTCATTTCTCAATATGTTTCGCATACGTTTAACGAAATATGGTCACAAAACTTTTAATTGGATTATAGACGAGCGAATTTTAAAGGTAAACTAAGAGATTTATCACGAAATATGAAAAACGAGACTTACGAAATTGTACGCAACAACATCATTTTATTTTAATTAAATTCGGCACAAATAAAAGCTTTTCAAATATTTTTTCACAAAATATAACTCGAAGCGCATTTAATTAACTACTCCATCCAAATTTCAAATTGGTAAAGGTTTATAAAAGACGAATGGATCCCGATCAATCTTTTTTATCGTTTCATTTCGTTACTGTTAACCGTTAGATTGAGTGAAAATCGTCAAGGGGTGTCAAATTAAAAACTGGGCGATGGGTCAAATATTTATTATGAAAATACTTGTGGAATGAACCAATATTATTTTTTGACATGATTGATTCATGCTTTGAAATTAAAAGGCGAAGAATGTTCTAAATTCTAAATATAGACGAATTATCTCAGAAATCCAATATAAATAATAAAATACAGTAAAATTAAAAAAGTAAAAGAAAAAAAGAAATTTAATTACAAATACTTATTTTTAAGGACCCATTCCAAGTATATTACCACAAAGGGCGCCTCCTTAGTAGCAAAGACGTAAACTTGGTTTTCCCAACCTTTTTTTGTGATCTACTTCTTGTTATCATCCTCATACTCGCAGAGCAGATAAACAGAATGTCCACCATTTTGAATTCAGATGCGGACAAAATGATATTTGAGAGATAATTAAGCACACGATCGTTTCTCGTGAACACCTCAGGAGGGAATGCGATACATTTAACGACACCGCGTATCACATTTGTGGCAGTTGATACGCATTCTGAAGAAATAAACGAACTGAGGAATTTTCTTATAATTCCTCATTAATGAGGTCATCGTTTCGCTGGAATAATAAACTCATTTCTATCAAAACAATGTTGAAAGTATGATAAGATAACAGGTAATTTTTAAAAAATGAGCAATATATGCATGCATTTTCGCTGTTTTAACCCTTGGATGGGTTATAATTTAGTTCCGTAAATAGTCGAGTGGCGTCAATATGGCTCCACTACGATGCTTTCAGTCTTAGCCAGAAAATATCAATTAATTTATGTCATATTGTCATATGAACTTTTATAACATTATTAGATTAGTGTTATTGCAATTGACATTTTTGTGACGCAATATAAAAAATTTTAATGCTATAACTGAAGTTAGATTTTACAGTATTTTAGGGATAGGATATTCGACAACAATTTGAATATAGAGAATTTTGCTGCCAATAGAAATGAAATACATACATTCGATTTAAATTTGTAGTGTGTGTGTGTGTGTGTGTGTGTGTGTATATATATACACACACACACGATATATTGCATATTAACAAACACAGTATTGGTCCACGTAGGAAAAATTACTGTGGAGGCTAATGAGTCGTTAGTCGAATTTTAAGGATGCTCACGACAGGTGAAAAAACCCAATGCAAGTACAGGTATACCTCGCCATACTCTGTTTCGCAATAAGCTCATTACACTTTATGACTCCACCTCTTGATCCGCTCGATTGATTCGGACGTACGCTCTTACAAATCCCAGAGAACGAAGAGCGTTTCTCTGCCCACTGAAAAGTGCCTATACTCGAGCAACGAAAAGCAACTTTTTTTTCAATATGTACGAACTACATTAAAACTTAAAAAATAGAGCGTAGAAAGAAGCAAAGTAAACAATCAAGAGAAATCCCAGACAACCCTGGTCCCAGTCATGACTTGTATTTCGACCGTTACTCATAATTGTAATTATTATAAATTACCTCATATTGAATAAGGACATTGATTTGTTAAAGCTCTCAGTCTCTCTTTGGGTGATTTGTTGTTCTTCGTTCACACACGTGCGTGACTCCTTTTATATTTTTTTTATAGCTCACTGTTTTGTGTATTAAGAATTTGTTCTTTTAGTAGTGAATACCAGACTATCCGTATTTGAGATATCCAAGAAATAAATTTAGTGGAAGACTGACGTTCTGAAAAGAATTTGAATTTTCCGTCCTGGTCCCCACAGACACGGCGAGATAAGTAGTGTGCGCTAATCAATGTGAATTTTCCTAATAAGTAAAACTGAAGAGCAGTAATCACGTGGTGAATTTTTTAGCATTCAATTTTAAAAAGTTTATAGATTTTTGTTTTCTGTTTGCTGGAAGTGAAACGGTATCTATCGTATGTACAAAATTTCCGGACAATTTGTAAATCTATGTACGAAATTTGTCTATAGCCTTGCATGGACATTAATGTTAAACGAAGCAATAATTTTTACCATAGATATTTTTTTAACTTGGTTGCATACGGCATGTAACGTGATATTAATTCTTAACAAATTTGCACGTTTTTTTATTACCATTGATTTTTATCCATCTTTGAACGCATCTCTTTTATATAGCAACATTGGTATGTATAAATGCGTTTCGCAATACGCTGATTCGCGATACGCTCTAGTTTTTAGGAACGCGTCCCGAGCGTATTGCGAGGTATACCTGAAGTAATTTGTAATAACATTTGTGAAATACGTAAGACGGTCCAATAAATAATTAATTAAATATAATTATTTAATAGACCGTGTGGCGTATATCACAAATGTTACTACACATTACTACTTGCATTGATTTTTTCGCCTGTCATATTTTCGAGGGGTGTAACGCTCGCCATTGTATCCTAATGTTGATGATCATGTATAACGAATCACGTAACTTTCATTTATAATATAAAATGACTATCCTTCATCCGATAGTTTAATCGTAGAAATATTACTCAACCCCCGTTAAAAAACTACCCTTAAACAACTACGTTTTATTTTTGACATGACTGGAGGGGCATCGACAAAACTGTAGAAATTTGCACATCAGAAGTGTGTAAGAAAGAGAGCAGAAATTAGAAAGAAATGTGAGTTAAATGGAGGGAGTTGGGAGAGAGAGAGAAAGGTGGGGATGGAAGATAGAGAGGGAGGAGTTTGGAGGGGAAATAGTGGGAGGGGGTAGAAAGGAAGGGCGAGAGGATGGGAATGGGTAGGTGGGAGGGAGGTGGGAGAGGATGGGAATGGGGAGTTGGGAGGGGATAAGAGGATATAGGTGCGAGGGTAGTAGGGAGGGAAATGGGACATTATAGGAGAGTGGTGGGAGGGAATGTAAAGAGGTGGGAGGGATGTGAGCGAGGGAGGTCGGAAGGGATAGGAGGGAGGGAGGGAGGTGGGCAAAGTGTACGTGGCAAGGAGTCGAAGGAGAAAGGGAATGGTGGAATGTAGACATGGGACAAATGGGAGGAGGTAAGAAGTTGGGAAGGAGATGAGATGGGAGAGAGTGCAAGTGGGAGAGGTAGATAGTGAAAAATGGGCGCTCGGGAGGAAGGAGATAGTTGGATGAGGAGGCCGGTTTAAGGGAGGTAGCAGAGATGAAGGAATTTATGAGGGAGATGTGAGTAGGTGTAAGAGGGAGAGTGATAGAGTTGTGATGGATTAGTCGAGAGCAGGGACAGGAGATGGCAGCATAGTCCAATATCCTCCTCCCTCAACTGAGGCAAAAGAGAACGCAGAAGCCTCATCTCGCTCAAAATTTAAAGGTCTCGTAGAATGTCTTCCTAGAGTCGTTGACTTTTTACATTTTTGCCGCGAATTGGAGAATTGCATTCACAGCAAATGATAATGACCATTCTCACAAGCGGGTAAACGTAACCCCTGCAAGTTGGTCCTTGCTATGTGCAATTCGTGAGCCACAATCTTGGAGAAGACACAAGATGTACTAGTGTTTTGATGTAACAGGATGTTGCAATATCCATTCTCCAAGATTAACGCAAATAGTCTAACCTTAGTTGAAGCTTCAGGAAAAAAGTAAATACGGGAGTGAACCTGGGGAAGGAATCTCAGAGAAATTCTCTCTCTAAACACCATGATTATCTAAAGTCTCCATGCAATCGTAGTCGGAGAAATTTCGCTTTATATATATATATATAAAGCGAAATGTTTGTCTGTCAGCTAACTCCTCCCACACTATTGACCGATCTCCACCAAACTTGGCAAACTAGGGTGCCCAGAAAAAACTCGAAGAGATATAAATTCTTACTCTAATATATAAAGAAAAGTGTCTGTCCTCTACGCATTCGAAAAATGCATGCTCCAGCTAAACCACGTTTTTCATGGAATCTACTCTCACCCAGTGGAAAGTAGTGGGCTATGTTTAGATCCAATTCAAATGTACCAAGTTCGATTGGAAGAGCATTTATATTTTCCATGAAAGTAGCGTGGACTGGGTACGCATTATTTTTTACTTGCATCTTCGAATTCCTTAAAATTGTCGTAGATACGTTTTGTACCGTTGATTTTCAAAGTCGCATCAAATCGATACGCAAATTTGTTTTGAACGCAAAAATTCGACATTTTTTGAGCTGAAAACTTTTGGCACAAACCTGTGGACATCGAATAGGCTAAACATTGGCACTCTTTTGTTATTACTTGCGAATTAAAGGGTAACAAGGCATTAATTTTTTCCCGAACATCAGGGTTCAATTATAAGTGTAATTTTTCCTTCGTTTACGGTATTTGTTAAAGCAGTCCTGGGAAATTCTCGAATTTTCAATCTGAATATATACTTTAATTCCTACTTAATAGATCGTATAAGATCCAGGGAGAGGAAAACCTATGCATGCCTAATGCCATCAAATCGTGTTCTACCTCCGAAACTTAAAAGTTGCAATTATGTATTCTCTCTGACTTATTGCTTCAAATGTTGCACTTTCACCGGAAAAAATTCTAAGCGGTGCTTCAGAGATCCTGTAGTAGGCAGTTTGTTATACATTACTTATACTGAATATATCCGGGCAACACCGGGTAATTCAGATAGTTTAATCATAAAGGCCTGCTGGAAATGAAGGTGACGCTACTACCGAAGAATAAAATCTGATGTGGCCAACACATGACTTTCTCCATATTTGGGGTATAGATATTTAAATTATTATGAATAGCATTATAAGGCAAAATTATTATTTCGTATCGTAAAAGAATACAGTCGTCCTTATTGCCGTAAATTAGGTATATTTTGAATGTGTTTACAGAATTCACCGCTACATGGTGGTGGCACTGTATACTGGAAATTTACGATTAAGCAAAATATCTTCGAAATGGATGGTTCTACGAAAATTTGTTTCCACCAAAACTTGGAAGAAATATTATTCTCTACAACTTTGGTCCTCACGAAGATTACCAATAACGACGTTTTTAAGGAGAAAACCGAAAAACCGGTTATTTATAAATAACTCCTAAACAATAACTACAATAGAAAATTGTTTCAAATGAAAGTTGTAGAAAATTACCTTCTCTATAACTTTTGCATAGAATTGTAGATACAATAATGATGTTTTAACGAAGAAATATCGCAAAAACCGAATCGGGTTTCGAATAAACCTCAACTTCCGTTTACCCGTTATTGTCCAAAAACTAATCAGTTCTTTATGCTCATGTTAAAGTGTTATATATGAAGTTAGGTAACGATATGGCACGTAATTTTTGAGTTAGAGCTCCCACAATAACATACACACACACACACACACACACACACATCATTCCGAAAATAGTCTAAACGTGTTCTAGGGACCTCAAAACGTGTATTTCCGTTGAAATCTCGAAGTCGATTTTTTTCATGCATACAGTACTTTCCCATTACTACGTATGGAGAAAGTTACTATGTTCACATATCAGAAGTCTTTGACATAGCGCTATACAAAGGAGCTTCAACAGCCAAAGTATCTCTTGGGAATACGCATACTTAATAAGCACGAAACATTACGCTGCCTACTTGCAAATAATCTCCCTAATAACTTACCATTCCTCAAACTTCCGCAAAATGTATAAAATTCTACATTTGAAAACACTATTGGAAGCCGTTCTGCGATGGAAAAATTCAGAGCAAGGATAAAAGCTCAGCGTTACTAATAACGCGTTAGCCTTTTAGAAATTGCGTGATTTCAACCTTTCCTATAAAAGGGCAACTGTTTAACATTATGTCACTTCACTAGTGAATTATTGAACTTGAACTCGTTTTATGGCTGAAAACAAATTCAAGAACAAACGCTCGAAAAACTACGTATCTCCAATAGGAATAATTGTTTGGAAAGAAAAGCAGCTGCAATCAGTGGTGATTCATCGATAGTAGATTTAATCCACTTGCACTTTTAGAATCAACTATCGGATAATTAACAAATATGGCGGATAATTCTTGCCTGAAATATTTCTTTGGATTCCTAAGCCCTTAAATTACTACAATGGTTATTGACAAAGTTTTATTTTAACCAATGTTTGCATTCATTACTGTTAATATCTTCCGATGAGCCATTTTCGGTTAAACTTGGTATTTATGATTTTCATCAATGCAGAAATGCAAAATGACAAAAGGCCAATAGAGGCATTAGTTAGAGTTCATTTGGTGCAGTGACACCCCCTGCCAACCCATTCTGGTGACTTTCAGGGTATTCATGTAAATGTATCATGCAGACGGTATCTCAGTAGGGTGCATTTTATTAAAACAGTAGACGAAAATTAGGTACCTGGTTTATATCACTCTATAATAGTTTCTAATAATGATTTACATTTAAATGTCGGCTGTAAACGACATACACTTCCAAATAACTCAAACAGATTTGCCACTAAACTGAAAACAAAAATTATAAAATTTCGACTTCCAAATTTTCAGGTTACCTTGTTTTTGCTAGAATTCTAACGTGCATTATTCGCACTTTTCTAAAAAAGTCAACACTTTAATTTCATAATTTAGGTAGTTAATGCAAACCGCCATGCTCCTTTTTACTTTCTCATATACGAAGTATATTGAGAAAGTATTGTTATCGCGAAAAAATCGACCTCGAGATTTTGACGGAAATATACGTTTTAGGTGTAGTTGAGTCCGAAAAAGTGGTTTTCGCAATGACGTCTGTCTGCCTGTTACTGGCTCTAGAGCCTAAACGGTTGAGCGAAAATGGATGAAATCTCGTACTTAGGCATTTTATCATACAGAGAAGAGGCTATGAAGAAATGGTTGACATTGCTAATAAGTAAGGGAAGTTTATTCTACGCATTTTTAACAACAATTTGATTTTCTCAAAAACGGCTCTAACGATTTTGCTCAAATTTCGTAGAGTTATTTGAGTTTACCTCTTCAATTATACTATATAGTTCATATTTCTCAAAAATTGAATATAAGGCTAGTTCATTCTAGGCAATTTTAACAATACATACTTTGATTTTCTCAAAAACGGCTGCAACGATTTTGATAAAATTTCGTAAAGTTACTTGAGTATACGTCTGCAATAATACTACATACATATTTCATTTTTCTCAATGAATGAATATATAATATAATATAAACTAGTTTATTCTTTGGCAGCATTAACAAAAATTGGATTTTCTAAAAACCGACTCATACGATTTTCATTTTCTAAAGATAAATAAACGACGCATTAGTATATGAGAATGTTTGTACATTGTATGCTGTATCGATTTTTTTCTATTTCCACTAGTACTACAGATGTGAAGGATTTTGAAAGTGATAAAATGTTTGAAGATAAGCTCAAGAAAAATATTTCTATAAGTATATAAGTTTCTAGAACTCGATCTATATCACATAGGAAGCTTGAGAACACTTTATTAACCCAATCGCAACGGATTTAAATGCCACACTAGAATTCCGACAAATGCCAAAATTGCGTTTAAAAATCCAAATCGATTTTAAATTGCTACAAATGCTTAAATATTCACTATTGAAATATGAAATTTTCACTTTTGTTAAAGTAAATTCGTACTTACCAGCTGATAGTTCATAAAGATGTTATACGACAATACTTTACAAACTCCGACGAATGAAGAGAAACCATATTTTATTTTAATAAAGGAATTTGATACTTTCTGTTACACTGCCATAATTTATTTGTAATTGCTGTCAACAGTAAAAGTAATATTTTTGGTACTACTGGCTAAAATAATTTCTTTTAAGGTGTTCATTCTCACTGCATTCGACACATCGGGAGATCATAAAATCATACTATTCAACGAAAAACCTTCCGAAACAGACAATTAAAGAATAGGCGAAAAAATAACTTGGGGGGTTACCCCTCATTCTTCCTCTAACGAAGGATGCTGACCAGTGTCGCACCCAGAAATTTACTTTGGGCGGGGGCAAAAACCTCAAAAATTACTATGCTATTCTTTGTTTTTTAAATATCTATCAATTTATCTGTGTAATAGAACATTTTCATTAAAAAACATATACATTCTAATTTGTACCTGTCCGATCCTCTATATTCTCAACAGAATATTAAAAAAATGTTTTAAATATATTTTTTGCAATGTAGTTGCCCCCCCTGGGTGCGCCACTGATGCTGACACAGTGCCATTTCAAGCATTTGGAGAAAAAGTAGACACTAAAAATATGGATGACTCGGGCGACCACACCTCGTCATCAGATTTATATAGAGCATTAATTAACTCCCTAATTATAAACCAGGAAAACGAAACAATGTATTGACCCACATACACAATTTTAATAGGACCGGTTTCGTTACAAGGTAACATCATCAGGTAAACAGAAAACAAATGCAATCAAATATATAGGGAAGCCACATGGGAAGGGGTTGGGTAGAAGGAAACGTGGGGTGGGGCAGTTGGTTACTCATCATTGGTCAAATAATGGGGGTTGGGAGGAAGATGTTGTGAGGAGAGAAGGTGGCGGTGCTGTTGGGGGAGGTATAGGCAAGGGATATCCAACAGGGAGGAGTGGGAGGATGTGCATCCAGTGCGTGAATATGAATGCAATAACAAGGTCTCCGGCGAATTATATGACGGATCTCGTATGCATGAAAACGTTGTGCGTGACGAGAATTCCGGTCTCTAAGGTGCCTTTCAGCAAATGAAACAGTGTCTCCATATTCCTTGAAAATATGAAAGAAATATATTTCATGCAATTTATGTTGACCCATTTAAATTTTTACAATGACTTGATTTGTATCATAAAAATCGTAATTTAATGCAAATATTAACGCAACTCTGAACGTTAATACTTGATTAAGAAATTAACGTGTATTTTACAACTATTTAAGGATAGGTGTATTTAAGATTCACTAACACTGAGGCCGATTATCTAAAAAAACAACTTATATGTTCCTTAATTCTGGATTGGAATCGTTACACTTTAGTTTATAAATATCACTTCTATAATTAATATAAATTTTATCCTTACAAGAATAAAATAGGTTCCGAAGGTTACACCTATCAAAAATGCTGCTTTGAGATTTTATCTCGGCAAGAGATTACTAATTTTATAGGGTAGTCTTCTTACAAATGAAATTTCACACCAACGGGGGGTCACGAGAAATGGGTGGGGAGATTAGACATATTTTTAGCCTTTTTAAATTACAGAAGTAAGCTCTAAAATTCACCTGTGAAAAAAGTCGATGCTTCGATTAAGTTCCTTCCCATTCCTCCCTGTTCGATATCCTCCTTCTCTTCCTCCCCCCACCCCTTCCCCCCTCCCCCGTTATTTAACCAATGAGTAACCAAATGCGCCACACCGCGTTTCCTTTTACCCAACCCCTTCCCATGTAGCTTTCCTATATATGTATATATGTATGTGGATCAATACATTGTTTCTTTTTCCTAGTTCATAATTACGGAATCGTCCCAAAAAGTAAAGCTAAATACTATTAATTAACTCCGCTCTCTAGCTTGTGACAGGTTACGTGGATTACGACGGAAATGTACGAGTTGCTCCTCTTTGCCTCTGTCATGTATTCAGAATGACTATAATTCTGTAACTGACCGCACAATTGAGTTTTGAGTTACCGGGTTGAGCAGTTAGGTGGCTTTACGGCTTGAGCGGAATAAGTTAGGGTCCTAGTAGAGAAAATGGCTGCGAATATGAGAAGATCCTCCTTGGTTACATGTTTAGTCTATATTGGGCATAATCTGAAAATTTTACGCCTGTAACATAATGCTTAAAGGAAAGAGACGAAAAAGAGCTTTGTTTATAAGCGAAGTTATGAAAGGTTCAGTGCTTCATTTGACATCTTTTAAAACAACGACAACAAACTGTGATACATTCTTTGGGATTTATATAAATGCGATTGCGATGATATCAATTTTTCTAAGTTGAATTTAATGTTTTAGAAAGGAAACCGTATCCCTGTCGGGATAAGTTACGCATATTGAAACATATTTTTCCACTAAATATTTAGAAGTATACAAGGGTGTACACGATGTTAGTGGAACATGTAATGACTGGATTTTAGAACAAACATGTCTGCACTCTTAAATTTAGAAGTCCGGTGACCGAACTAGGAAATGTAGACGAAAATTTACCCTAGCACTTTCATAAAGATGAATTAAAATCAGTCGCGTAGCTATCGCCCGCGGTCAGGGTTTTGGGGGGCCGCTAGATATTAAATGTGAAGGCCTTGAAAAAAACTAGCCCGAAGGTCCGCGCAATTCTAGCTACGCCACTAATTAAAACGCTTGATTTTGAATAGCAAGAACGAGTATTGTTTGAATTTTATAAATCTTCACCGTTTTCATACATCCACTTCATAGAGTGAACCTCTATACTTCATTATGCCCATATCCCGACAGATTTTACTGTATAAGAGGTAATATAAATGAACTTCAGAAAAAGCAAAATGAGAATGGGATTGAATGAAGCGAACCCACTTCCCCACTGAAAAGTATGAATGCCAACATAATATGCAAACAGAAAACTTCTATCGAAAGAAATTCATGGGTAGGCAACGCACTAATTTATTCGTTAGACTCTCATAAACATACTTAAGAATATTATAATGATAATAGCGTAATTTCTCGTTGAATTTCAACGGGTTATTCAATCTAATTTCGCTGCAAATTCTAGGGCATATGCAGTATATAGAAATTTGTTTGTAAACAATCCATTTCCGAGCGTATCGCTATGGAACGATAATATTATTTCGTATCGTATAATTTACGCAAAGTCCAGCTTTGGCAACAATGCTCGGCCCCATATGAAATTAAATAATAGGTATTTATAAAAATATGAATGGCATATTGTCAACATTTAATAAATCTTACAAAATAAATGCTAATTAAATCGTTTTCTTTATACTTGTATTATATTAAAGTTCATTTAAGCCAGTTTGCCAGAGCGTAAGAAAGCTTTGGTGAAATTAATACAACGAATATTATCATCTAAAAAACTTCAAAAAACAAATATATTTGTTGATATGTAAACAAAACAAAAACTAAATTAAGCATGAAGATGATGTTCAATGGTAATCAATGATATTTGTATCCTATTTATAAGCATCGGACTCTCATTGGCGACAATAATGCGATTACGTTGTCATCTCATTTATAATTTATAAATGTTAGACATGAAAAATGGGCAGTTTTTAATCTTCAAAATGTACTTTCGGGATATTTCGGCGTAGGTTCGAATTCTCTCTTCAGCCAAAATAAACTTAGTGCTTTCAGACGTATGTACGATCGTTTAAGTCCCGAGTTTGGAGCTTCATTGCAACTAATTTTAAATTGCAAATGAAAAATATGCCACACACGTTCCCACGTTATTCAAATGGAAGAAAATAAAAGAAAAACTTTTCAAAAATGAAACTGGTCAAACAAAACAGTTTAGAAACATTATCACACAACCATACTCTTTATTGCGGTTCAAATGACAGCTCTCTCTTGTTACTTTCTCCATACATAGTATGGGGAAAGTATTGTGATCACGAAAAAATCGACTTCGAGATTTCAACGAAAATACATGTTTTGAGGTCCCTAGAACACGTTTAGACTATTTTCGGAATTATGTGTGTGTGTTTGTGTGTGTGTTTGTGTGTGTGTGTGTGTGTGTGATTGTGGGCGCTCTTACTCAAAAAGTTCCTGTCATATTAATACCAAATTTCATATATAACACTTTAGCATGAGCATAAAGAACTGATTAGTTTTTGGACAATACCGGTTAACCGTAAGTCGAGGTTTATTCGAAACCCGATTTGGTTTTGCCATATTTCTCCGATAATACTTCATTATTGTGTACATTGACCATTACAAAAAATACAGAAAATATAATTTCCTACACCTTTTATTTCAAACAATTTTCCATAGCAGTTATTGTTTAGGAATTATTTATAAATAATCGGTTTTTTCGGTTTCCGTCAAATATCTCCTTAAAAACGTCGTTATTGGTAATCTTCGTGAGAACCAAAGTTGTAGAGAATAATATTTCTTCCAAGTTTTGTGTGAATCAAATTTTCGTAGAACCATCCATTTCGAAGATATTTTGCTTAATCGTAAATTTCCAGTATACAGCGCCAGCACCATGTAGCGGTGAATTCTGTAAACATATTCAAAATATACCTAATTTACGGCAATAAGGACGACTGTATTCTTTTACGATACGAAATAATAACTTTGCCTTATAATGCTATTCATAATAATTTAAATATCTATACCCCAATTATGGAGAAAGTCGTGTGTTTGCTACATCAGATTTTTTATACGTTCTGTAGTACTGGGTTATGGAATTACACACACGCACGTAGACAAATAAGAAACTGGATTTTATGTATATTAGATTTCGATAAGATTGAACCGCTCAGCGCAAAGTGGCCTAAACCCAAACAAAGGAATGGAATGGGCCAGTGGTTCTCAGGCAGAACTGCCATGCGACCCCCTCCGTGCGGATGATCGGTCGCCGCGACCCCCCGAGATTTTTTGAGAAGTAATAAAAATATATAAAAAACTTATTTCATTTATACTTTTTTATAAAGCGCACCGAAGAGTATAAAATAAATTTTGGGTTCCAGAAAATATCTGGATCTGGAAAATTTTCATTACACATATATGATCATGAATCTCTTTTTTAAAAAGACGTATGTCATATGTTGATTACATTATTCACTACATTATAAATAGTCTGGAATATACTTATTGTTGCACACAGATGAATACAGGTGACTTACTTTACTACGGTAGTTCAGTGGTAGAATATCCGCCAGGAAAGTGGAAGACCCGGGTTCGATTACCGGCCATAGCAGATTTTTTCTCGTTTCCGTATTTCCCAAAAAAAGTTAGTTCATCAAAAGTTCGGATATCGCCATGAATTACAATAAAGATAAGAAATATGAGGACTAAGAAAATGAGCGAATCTAGTATAAGTGTTCATTAAATTTTTGTTATTAAATTATATTTCTCATATTAAATATAAATATATTAAAATTAACAAATGTTTAATTTTGAAGATTCCAACCCTCAATCAAACACAAAAATTAGACATAATCTATAAATGAAAAAGTGAAGGATTGATAGAATGAGGAAAAAATCAGTTGGCATAGCGAAGACTGATCGTGACCCACCCAAAATTGTATCGCGACCCCCAATGGGGGTCCCGACCCTACGTTTGAGAACCACTGCTTTAGACTATTTCGGTAATAATATTCTGACCTTTGGCTTATGTTAGATTGTTTTTTTATATAATAGTAAAATAAAATACGATTTTCATATATGGATAAAGTTTTAAGAAGACATTTTATGGCTGAGGCCACTTTTGCGCTGAGCGCCTCACATTTGTGTTATTTTTATACGATAATACCGCGGCTTGTGAGTTTCCTGAAAACTGGCTTGTTATTATTTTCAGAAAGAGAAATAAAAAGATTGGGAATAAATGGATCTTGAAAGTTTTTGCATTAACGTATGTTGAATGAATGGAATATGACATGAAATATGTACATTTTATGAGAAACCTGTACTAACACGAATTACGCCTAATACTAAATAATATAAACACGAATTACTGATGATGGACATAAAAGTTCAAGCCAGATAGCGGCTGGGTTATCGAGTCGAAAATATGAATCAATGATTGATGAAATGCCACTTAATAACTATGGTTTGAACCTATGTGAGTTAGATTGCTCATAGTATGAAAAAATAATAAATAATCGCAAGTTCACACGCTTTATGCAAATAAATGGTTGTTAAATAATTGTGATTTCACATTATTCTAAAAACATCTTTCCATGTACACTTTCTTCACTGCTCTCAAATGTAATTATTTTTACGGATTTCAAACTATGATTCGTCTCGTTAACTCGGTTTCCCGTATCCATCTTAATGTTTTTATTTTCTCTCATTTACAGCAATTTTACGAAGCTACCAAAGCCAATTATACATCCTATAGCAGGGCTCGGCTACCGAATTAACAAAACTAGCCACTCTTTTACAATTAAGAGTAAAATTTAACATAAGAAGAGCCGAAGCAGCAATTATAAAAAAAACATTATATATAAAAGAAAGATCTCACAAATAAATTTACGAGCATTTAGGTCGCGAGCGAATGTTGTTTCGGTTGCTTCATTTGATAGAAAGGTTTGGTTTAAGGAGGCGCACCTAAATCTTAAAAGAAGCGCATGCGGCTCAGGAGCCGCAGGTACTACCTCTGCCTTCTCGTATCAGCAAAGAATAAAGATATAAGATTCATCCCACATCTGGCAGCGAACGCGTTAAAGCGAGCGTTGTTCTCCCTAATCGCATAACACGTGTCATTTCGATTTAAATCGATTGCATCGGGGAGAACACGTGTACGGTGAGCGGGATATTCGAGACATGACTAGGTAGCAACAGGACCCCAGATTCTGTGCTAGAGTAATAGGAAATCGATCAGGTCGGGCGGAAGTAGTTTCAATTCCGGTATGTGGTTTGGCGGTGGAGGAAATGTGGTGGATGGGTCTACGCATGAAGAGGCAGTGTGGTGGAGGGGTGGTGAGTGCGTGGCGCGCTTATCTCTCTAACGCTAACGATGTTCAATCAGCGTTAGGTGGAGGGGATAGAACAGTCAAAGGGCTAGCGGCGAGGGAATTTGTTTCCTAGAAACCAACTCCGACGTTGCAATCTCAAATTATAGAGTCATGAACTGATTTGGATGACCAAGTGGGAATATTTTTCATTCGTGATAATACTGTAATCTATATGACCGCGTGGTAGATTGTCTTCTTGTTTCATCATACGCGACGATATGTGTTGCAGCGATGGTCAACGCAATGAAAAGAAAAATAGGAACATTTATATATTTTAAAATGTGTGAATCCAAAAGCAGCGTTTCTCCAGTATTTAAAATATTTTTTTCCAAAATATATTTAACTTTGCAATGAAAATATCAAAAGAAAAACTGTACCTCTGCAGTCTATTTAAACACACCAAAAGATGAATTATCGATATTTTTTTGTTCGGAAATAAAATTAGTGCGGCATTGTTTTAAATGATTGGCGTGTCGAAGAAGTATATGTTGGCTAAAATAAATTTCCAAATAAAAGACCTCATCGATTCGGAGAGAAAATTAAGAATATATCGTCCGGGACCCGCCGTTCAAAGTAATAAGTGAATTCTGAATTAACGTAAGTCAGTAGAACCAAAGTTCGATAAAATTAAACAAATTCGTCAAATGAAAACATTAAACAGGAGAAACAGAGAAAGAAAGATCAATAGTCGGTAAGACGGCGTGACTCGCTGTCACTCAGACCATTCCGCCATTTAGGGCGCACCATCTGTCGCCACACACCCGTATCCCAACTCACGCCCCTTCCGAGTCTGTAAAAACGGCAGCAGCTCCTCCTCCTGGGAAGAATCAATATCTCAAATGCACCGCTGCGACAATTTAGAGGTAATTCCCGAAACGACGAAAGGGAAGCCCTAAAAAGAAGTAAGATGGAGAAGAGGGGGGAATCGAATCCCATCCCGTAGGATAAAGAGCGGATAGAGACGGATGGAGAGAGAGATAGAGAGAGAGAGAGAGAAAGAGAGAGAGAGAGAGAGAGAGAGAGAGAGCAAGGATAAGGAGGGGAAGGAGCGATAGAGCGGGTATAGGAAAGGGGTATAGGAAGGGGGAAAAAGGAGAGGAGAGGGAAAGAGGGGAGAGGAAGGAAGAGAAGAAAGAAAGGGGATGAGGAGGAGAAAAAGTGAGGGTCCCCGGTCGCCCCCGGAGCGGGGCGTGGAATCGCCCGCCTCCCGACCAGGGAGGGGTGGTTAGGCACTCTCCTCCGGCAACCGCTGCCCGCCTCACCCCCGCCTCCCTTTGACGTCCGCCTACCGCTCCCCTTGCATCTCCACGTGGGTCTTCGGAAATGAAAGCATCCCGTGTGATCGCCCTTTCCACCTCGGACATCCCTTTTGCTCGTCCTTCGACGCCCCATTCCTTACTCTTGAAAATTCCCCTGATTGAGCTTACCGTAGCGATTACCGGGAGTTAGACATTGACTCCCTCTGTAAACCAAGAAACTTTTCCATCATCCTACCTCGCGATCTCTCCTCCAACCGTATAATCCACCCGTCATCTGACGATCGTAACATTCTTCACGTCCAGCATCCTCTGTCGAACCAAAGCCTTCTCGGACCCTGTTACTATTATTTTGGTATGGAGGCTACGGATCGGTGACATGTTAAATATTCCTACGTCTTAGGAACACAGAGTGATTTGATCGCTTCGTATTTAATGGTGGACATAAGTAAAGCCTGCCAGAATATCCACTTGAAATACGGTGGTAGCTGGATTTGCTTATTCTAAGGAACGGATGATAAATAAGCTCCTGTATTTCTCTTAAATCTACTTATACGGCCTTGGTAGAAGGGTGGTTAGAGTATTTGCCGCCGAATACTAAGATCGTAGGTTCGATTCCCTGCCCGAGGGCATAGATGTTTGTGATGATCATAATGGTTGTATGTAAGGATGGGTTAAATTGTTTAAATATCTCCCTTGAAAATAAAATCGAAATATTATTAGTATTACCGTAAATTCAGCGAAAATAAAATGACCCAATTCGAATCGGCTCTATGAAACCATTATCCTCTGCCCCTTGGTAAAGGATATTCAGAGATTTATTATGGTTTGAAAGAGGCTACAATGGTGGCTCGATGACCCAACCTGTTTGAAAATGGCATCAGTTCCACCCCCATTTGTCACTTCCTACCTCCGATTTCCGTATCTCTTCCTCGACCCCGTCCACCGTTCCCATTTCGCATTTCCCTTCTATAACAATTTGTCGAAGTTTTATTAAAAAGGTGTCTGAATAATCGTGTTTATATTCCATTTAATCCTGAGTAGGGAACTGCTAATGACTGAACTTTTTGTATTATATCCTTCAGGATCGGCTTTACTCGTCTTAAAATCTCATTCCTTCTTCTTACCTAAAATCTCCCTCTCATCCTGTCCTCGATATCTCGCAAATCTACTCTTTACATCGTCCTCTCATTCGAATGCGATCTCTCTACTTCACGTCTATTCTCCAATTCTCCTCTCCTTCTACTATCCTTCTCAACGTCTCTCTCTCTCTCTGTTCTTCCTTCTACGCTTTCCTCTCTTGCTCTAACTCGCTCATTTGCCATCTTCTCACTCACCACCAAAGGCATTTTCCACGTCATTACCTTCCCTCGTCCCCTTCGCCCCTTTGCCCCTCACCTTATGCCATCGCCTTTATTCTGCGTGACATTCAACCTGCTCTTAGCCGGGCTTGCCAACTCCTTGCCCCAGAGGGGTGCTCTTTATTTCATCGTCTAGGTGAATCCTTGCGGATCGGCAAGAGAATTTCTTTTATCCTCCTCTGACACCCCATCTGGTGCGGATTCCCTTGTCTTCTCTAAAGAGAAGGCCCTCTTGGCCGCAGGAATATATTTTCCCCCTTCACTACTCCTAAATCTTCTCCTCTTTTTACCGTTCTTTTCATTCGCTTCAGCTTTCTAAAAAAAACTCGCCGTATTCATTCTTCGTGAAATTCGCTCTCCGTCGCAGTGGCGAGAGTGTCTGCTGCCTCGTCGACGCCGCCACCCATCTCCGTTGCATTTAAAATATTTTTCTGGAGAAAATATAAAAGGTAATCTACCTTTGGTGTTTAATATTGAACCGCTGAAAATCTAGCAGCGATTATAAAACCAGCCGTAACATGCAAATTACTAAGAAGTCACTTTCATGAAAGATACGATCGTTTCCATTCCGACATTTCACTTCATATTCGAAAAAAATTGAGATCTTTACTTATTTATTTGAAATATGTGTCGTTTGGAGAATAATAATGTTGCTTAAAAATATTTTTATTGTATTAAAAATAATTTGACACACAAAAATTTTATTCGATAACCGATATTATATTCAAACGTTGAAGGATATTAAAGGAGCAGTCAAAGCGGAAAATGCGAGAGTTTTCTAATTTCTGGGAGTTCTCTAATACTTTTCTCCATCTTAAAATTCTTTCTACTATCCCATTACTATAGTATCTCTTGCATTCATACTTTCATTGCTACCTCGATAGCCAACCCTTTTCTTCTCCAACTACACACTTCTTTCTAATTTGTTCCATTTTTCCTTGAAATAATTTTGAAAAATAATTAATATCATACTGATATTCAAAAATCTTTTACCTTGCGGAGTTGATTTTTACTCATCAATAAGCTATTATCCCTACTATCTATAAAATTATAACCGATTCATTGTCGCAATTTTTATTTAAGGTGCTTTTCAGGAACACCTTTTTATGTCTGTACACCTCTTTGCATAATTTTATGGATTTTCCGACAAAACAATACCGCCTCAATATAAGAAACCCTTTCTCAGGTCTAACTCTTTCAATCTATTTTAAAATTAATATTCGATTTGATGCAATTTTAAAAAAAATCATCTACTTAGTCTTTTTCCACATTTTTTCGACAGATTAGTTCCATTAAACCGGTTAAATCATAAAAAATTGCGTGATTAACTTTTCTGAACCGCGTTAACCCATTACCTACCATTGTCCCATGTATTTTATATTTTTAATTTTGTTTTTGGAATTAGGAATACTGCTGGTTGTCAAGTTGCTGCAACTGGCTGACGTTATGCAGAAAAACAATGGAATTGTATTTCTAGTTAAATAATTTACCACCAGGAGTGTTTTAAAAACTGATGTTTTTTGTGTTTTTTTAATGTCTGAGTGTGAAGTGTCGGAGATTAACTTTTCAGAACCGCGTTAACCCATTACCTACAAATGTCCCATTTTGGGACGCATGCATTTTTTTTGTTTTTTCGAATTAGGAAGTCAAGTTGCTGCATCTGGTTGACGTTATAAAGAAAAACAAAGGAATTGTATTTCTAGTTAAATAATTTACCACCAGGAGTGTTTTGAAAACGGATGTTTCTTGTGTTTTTTTACTGTCTGAGTGTGAAGTGTCGGAGATTACCTTTTCAGAACAGCGTTAACCCATTACCTAACATTGACCCATTTTGGGACGCATGCATTTCTTTTATTTTGTTTTTTGAATTAGGAATATTTTTGGTTGTCAAGTTGCTGCACCTGGTTGCTGTTATACAGAAAAATAAAGGAATTGTATTTTTAGTTTCATAATTTACCACTAGGAGTGCTTTAAAAACTGATGTTTCTTGTGTTTTTTAATGTCTGAGTTTTAAGTGTTGGAAATCTGCTTGAGATAATTATTTGGTGGTTGTGACACGGTTATCTGTAGTTGTGAGAAAGTCAAGAATGTAACAACTTTCCTTTTGAAATATTTAGGTAAGCACCACATACCTTTTTCATCACTGTCCCATTATTGGGGCATTGGCATAATGTAGTTGCTTCAACACATTTTGATGTTATGTTGATATAATATTTCACATTATTTTAATTTTTGAGTTTCATGTTACCTATGTTTTTATTATACATGTATATTTATCTTCTGTTATCAGTGTACACAGCCCCTAATATAATATTTGTTCTAAATTTTAGATTGTAACACTATGCCACGTGTAAGAGATATTACTCTTGCTGAGATGGAAAACTTCTTGAACAAAACGAAGAATATGTGGATGACGCTGAATTAGTTATTATTCCACCTGACGTTGATGAGGAGGACATACAGGAAAATGAATATATTCAAACTGCAGCGCATGATATAGCTGGAACTTTAGACGTGACGTGACGTTTGGGCGCTGGACAGTTTTGAAGGTGTTCGGATTTACGGGAGCCACATTTTTTCGGGATCAATATTTTAGGCAGAGGAAATTGGGCGTCGGATTTTCAATTGATTAATTCATGGGCGCGAGCGTTACAAGCAACAGCTTTTTAGCAATGGGCTTCCAGACGCAGTTTTTCTAAGAAGCAGAATTTTGTATTTCGGATAATTAAAAAAACTGGAATAAAATCCCATCACATATGAAGTAACAACATGAATGCGGTCTCAACAATTTAAAAATACCATATCAATCTGTTAATGAGTATTATTCTAATTCGACTTTTATTCACAATTATTTCTAAACTGTATTTTTAAGTAACTACCATTGTTCAGATTAATTTTTATTTCGCTAGAAATTCTTTAAAGAGACTTTTATTAATTATTGGGATTTATGTGAATGTTGGAATTGTATTATTTTAAATAACATGACTACGTTTTATTGATTATCTCATATTGTTGAAAGATATCAAAAATTTCAAACTTTTCCACCCTTTTATATTGGCTATTCTTCGACAAATATCAGAAAATATAATTTAGTTGGCGACCTCAACTACAGTTATAATATGCTAGGTAATCAAGGTAATTAAAATGATGATTATTAGTACTCTGTTAAACATTTAATCGGATTATAAAGAACTTTGTAAGCCTATTCGGAATAATTTTAATTCTCGCTTCAATTAAGCTAATCTATATTCTTTGTGCTGAACACCTGCCCAAGTATCATGTTCGCATTTCAATTCTAACTAATATTGAAACGCAACATTTTTTAATTTCAAATTTGATGCAATTTTATTCTTATTAGGAATTTTCAAATACAGTGATCCCTTGCTTTACGCGATTAATGCCTTCCTGAAAATGGTTATGTAAAGTGAAACCGCGTAAAGTGAGTTAATTATAACATGGTATAATAAGTAATGCGTTCCAAAATCGCGGTAAAACCAACAAAAAATTCGTATTCAATTGCTCATTTTAAAATAGTTTACTGCTATGTGATAATATAAATAATATAAAAAGATTGTTAAATCAATTAAGATAGATATATAAATTAATCGAATTACTAAGGGGAAGCTGGCTGGGCAGCCACTACTGCAAAAGTTGAAGGCTCAGTCTCAAGCTTTCTTAGAGAAGTGATCGGAAGAACAGCTTTCTGCCTCTCCCGATAGAGTTCTTTGTAGCAAGCCAAAGAATTCTCAATCTCTCTGGAAACTTTGGCTCTTCTCTCTCTGTTGATATCATTGTCGTCTGTGATTCCAATGGCAATATAAATGTGCTTAAAAGTCAGCCAGCTGCATTGCTGTCAGATGTTTAACAAAGCTCTATCTCATGGGATTCTTTATTGCTCAGTTTCTTCTCTAGTTCCAGAAGATCTTCATTGCTGAACTCCTTGTGGGACTGAACCAACTCCTCCACGTTACCCTCAATCCACATCCTCATAGTCCTGTCCATGTCCATGATTGCATTTCTGACCTCCTCTTCAGGCTTAAAACCAAGAAAATCATTTACTACAGCAGGCCAAATCTTTTCCCAACTCCATTCATCCACTACTGCGACACTTCTGCTCATGTCTCTCCAATCCTATCGAACGCCATTTTAATGTTGAAAGCTCTCCAGAAATTCTTTCTGGAAAGCTTGTCTTTTCCGTCGGTCTCCTTGAGCAGTTGGGCGAACGTCCACAGAAGATAATAATTCTTGAAGGTGGCGATCACTCCCTGATCCATAGACTGAATAATTAGGGTCATGTTGGGAGGTAGAAACATCACTTTGATCTTATCAGTAATACTAGGAATGCATTGGGGATGTCCAGGTATCTTACCTAGGAAGAAGAGAATTGCAAAGGAAACCTTCACTTTATCACAGTATGCCTTCAATTCATGATAGAGTTCACTGCCTAGATGGGCTTCGAACAACTTACTGTAATCCACGACTTCTTATTAGCCCTACATACAACCGAAAAAAGCTTTTAGAATAACTCTTCAATGCTCGAGGGTTTTTTGAGTGGTAAACAATCAGAGGTTTGGTTTTATAATCTCCTGATGCGTATCCACACAACAGCGATCTTTATCAGCTTTGAAGCCTGAGGCCACCTTCTCTTTTAATGAGTACAGCGTTCTACACGGCATCCGCTTCCAAAACAATTCGGTCTCATCCAGATGAAACACTTGCTAAGGCAAACATCCGTGCTCTTCGAGCGTCGCTTGGAGGAGAGTTTAAAATTTCTCAGCAGCATCTGAATCAGCTGCTGTCTTAAGGTTGTGGAATCTAAGGCGTCCTTTAAAACGTTCTAACCACCCATCACTCTTGCGGATTTGGCTCAATTGCACTCAGACTTTCAAACAAGCTCTTCGCCTTAACCTGAATGATCATGGTGGACAGAAGCATAGCACTTTGGCTTTGATGATCTTATCAACTGAGCCAACATTCTCCCCAATTTCTCCACAACCGAGGCCCTAAATTGCGTGATCTTACTAGCCGCCATCCACGTTATATTTTATAACTCTCTTTAATTTTGTCAGCTTGGTTCTTAATGGTTCCGTAGGTCGAGTCGGAGATTTCCGTGGCATTCACTATGTAAAGCGCGCGTTTGTTACGTTCATACCTTTTAATCACATTAACTAAGACACACTACATTACCGAGTTTCAGGTTTGGCTTCCAAATGCAAAGGCAGCAAAAGAATTGGCATATAAATCATTATATAGGACTTTATTCTCCTTCGTGGCAGAAAGAAATTAAGAAGGATATACACTGCTTTAATTGTGTTATATATATATATATATATATATATATATATATATATATATCTGGTAGGCATGATATATAAGAATTAATGATGCTGACATTTTGAAAAAATTGAACAGGCTGGGAAATTGCAAGTCGAGAGCATCTGATGATTTTGCATGATATGCATTATAGTTGGGCGCAGAAGAAATACATATTAACATATCTCAGGGTTTTATTAAACGCAACGTTAAATAATGAATATATCCCAGATGACTGGAAAAAGACAATCGTGCTACCTATACATAAATGGGGAATCAAAACCAACATGGAAAACTATGGACCTGTTAATCTAACATCTGTAGTTTGCAAGCCGATGGAGTGAATTATTGCTGATTACATAAGTGACTATTGGGAAGTAAGTAACTGGTTATGTGAAAGTCAACATGAGTTAAGAGAAGGTTTTTCTTGCGAGACTCAGTTATTAGGGTTATGTCAAGACATTGCAGAGTAGAGATGAATTCTAAAGCTTTTATTGTATCATCCCAAGACATTCTAATAACTAAATAAACGAATTAAATATTGATGAGGATAATTATTCGGTTAAAAATTTCCTTATAAGTAAATCTCAACGAGTTAAAACAAGACAGAGATACTCTGATGAAATTCATGTAACTTCAGGAGTTCTCCAAGGGTGTGTTTTAGGATCCTTATTATTCCTGAATTATGTAAACCGCATTCCTAGTTACCTCAAATCTGAGATGAGGATTTTCGCAGACGACTGCATTATCTATAAACAAATAAAAATGGAAAAGGATAGGGAAATTTTACAGGAATATACAAAGCAAGTAGTATATTGGATTATATTAAACAAAATGAGTACCGATAGAACAAAGTCCAAGTATATCACTTTCACAAATAAAAAGATCGAGAGCTGTTTTCGCTACACGCGTAATGGGGAATGGTACAAAGATTCCATAATTGTAAATATGTAAGCGTTCACATAGCAAAAGACCTAAAATGGGTATACACAATGAGAAAATCGAAACAAAGCGTATGAAACCTACCATTATGTGATGCACAATCCGAAGAAACGTAGCAAGGCAGCAAAAGAGTTAGCATGTATACCATTGAATAAGACTTGATTAGAATACGCTACGAACGTATGAGAACCATACAGAATAGCGCATATAAAGAAATTAGATAAATCAGCAAAGAAATACAGCGAGATTTATCTTCTGAAGATTCAACAAGGAAGATAGTGTGATCGAAATGATTAAAATGAAGGGCTGGGAAACGCTCGAGAAGAAGAGGGTTAATAGACGGGTATATTCCAGATCCTTGTGGAAAAATAAGGCATGAGAAGATTTAATTAGTAGGGTAGAGAAGTCATAGTTTGTTGGAAAAAAAGACGCGAATTTAAAATTAAATTGAAGCTGCAAAAAACAAATATTTCCAAAAATTCTTTCCTTAATAGGAGAAACTTGGATTGGAACATTATCTGAAGAGCTCTTCAAACTTCTACCAAAAATGTTAAATCATTTAAGGTTGAAGTTTGATAGCTGAGGATTTTGTGAATTGTATCAGATTTGGAGGAAGTAAAGCAGTGCTTGATTGGATGAAGCACGGTGGAGACCTCGTGATACGTTAGAAATTATCATACTTAGTAGACGCCATCATGGATACAGACTTAATCAGACCAAAGAAAATGGGCATTAGGGTGGCCCTTAATTTCGAAGTTGAGATGCTTGGATGTCTTTACCCCGATTTTTTTTCTTTTTGTAGAGCATAAACAACCTGTAAAATCCTAGGTCTGTGAAATAATTTTTACCCATGCCTCAATGCCTCTAAAGTTTTGAAAAATCTCTGAAAATGACAAAAATCATTAAATGTTGCCTTCATAGTAGTACAACTAACATCGAATATCATGGAAAAACACGTTATTACATTGTTGCAAACCTTGCAACAAGAAATATCAGTTAAATAGTTGCATAGCTTAAGAGTGTGTTGATGTGTCTGCATTTAAATGACTCATGCACCTGTCTTTCGATGCACGTGGGTCATTGAATACGTAAGTCATTTTGCTACGGGAGTTCTTCTCGAGCAGAGTCTTGTATTCACCTTTGGCTGGAGGTACTTCACCGAAATGACGTCAAGCCGCAAAGTAATGTCTACATATTTAGTGGGCAAAGCGAATCTAGAGATCTGGCAACAAATTGCCATCTAAGAGACAGACTCTCAGCTTCTGTTTGACGTGGCCCATGCAAACGCACTTCACATCATCAAGATGCCTCAACACATTGAATTTCTTCTCGCTGAGAGAGAAAAAGGGCGTCCTGTGTATATGGGGGCAGTGGACAAAATCTTGGCAGGTAAAGAAGAGAGGGCTGCTGTACGAAGAGCTAAGGAGTCAGAAAGGAGTTCCCATGCTAAAATGGAACAGGAAACGGGGGAGTGATCTCAGAATCATCTCTAGGCTTATATTGTTATACCTTAGGTCGTTCAAGCACATATTGAGTAACGCTATTTAAGCTACAATTAAATCCCTCCTCCCCCTTTATAGCGCCCTGTAATATTAGGTGTGACTCCCCCAGACTCTCTTCCTCATCCGTTGCGTAGCTTCCGTTTTATTATGAGTGAAGGAAAACAGGAATTGAGAGGTTTGTAAAATATGTGTAAAATATTTTTCTTTAAAAAAATAGATTGGAAATTCAAACTATCATTTCTTTATTGACTACGGTCACGTAGAAGCCCATTTATTGTCTTTTGGGCTTGCTTATGCGGCGCTTAGAGCAATTCCTTTCCCCCCTCTGGCAGGTCATTACACTTACAGCAGGTCCCCACCCCCACAGTACGTTGTAATACTTGAAAGGCCCCATAAAAGGAAGCTGAGTATTATTCTTCGTTTGCTTTTCAGTGTGACCTGTTATGAACCTAGATGAAGATAGCAATGTTACTGATGACACCGAATCAGAGTCTGAGCCATCGTCATCAGGAATGTTTGCCATCCCCACCCCAAAAAAACGTGCGACGGTTATTATCATGACACCTAAGTTGGCAGCGGTGTTAGACAGACGGCAAACCAGTGATAGAGATGCAGCCTTTGTGCTTGCTCCTGCAGCTGAAAGTATGTCACACGAAAACATCCATGATCTAAAGATTAGCCGATCGACCATCCATAGAGCGAGAGCCGTTCACAATGCTAGGTGGATGACTAGAGCACTATACGCTTTAGAGATTTTCCTGTTTCGAGGGCAGTTCAAGCTGACTCCTAGTGAACAGAAGGGATCGCGTTCTGTATGCATATTTCTCCTCTCTGTTTATGTAAAAGCATGGTTCTTGACTCCGGTTGCCTCAGCTGCACCGTACCAGGATCTGAACTTGATGAAAAATTTATGTGCCTACGAACGCGTTGATGCTGAAATTTTTCGGGTGGCTCGGTGGAAATTTGCTGGACACTTATGGTATCTCACAGAAGAAGCAGTTGCCCTGGCACTCTTTGATTCTTCCATTTCCATAAATGTGAAATATAAGATGGTGGAAGCACTGAAGAACCAGGACGAAATGTCCGATCCTGACCACCGTATCCACGTCCATGCACAGAGCATAAATAAATGGGCCAGAGAAATGAGAATCCAAGAATTATTCACGAAGAAAACGAATTTTTTTTCTCGTTTCAAGATTGTGGCTGGCTTTCTCGAAGCTGAGCCTTCTACATGGGAAACTCGTGAGGATTACATTTCTGCTTGTGAATTTGTTAAGAGCCTCCACGTAGTAAATGATACTGCTGAGAGGGCGGTCGCACTAATGCAGCAATTCAATAAGTGCCTTTCAGAAAAGGAGGATGAGAAACAGTACCTGCTGCAGGTAGTTTCCGAGCACCTTCACCAGATTAAGGACTGCTCTAAGGAAACGCTCTCAAAGGAATTCCTTTTGGACTGAGGTTACCGCTGTAACAACACTGATGCAAGTTTAAAGTTTTGATAAATTTGATGAAATTGGAGGCCAAAAAATACCATTCATGAGATCCCAAAATAAAATATTTATTTCCCACATATTCATATGTTTTGATGAAATTTTCCCAAAAATCCAAAAATTTTAAATGTTTGATGTCAATGAGGCTCGATTTAAAATTATGCCACAGACCCAGGATTTTGCACTTGTTACAATGACCGATAAAGGAAAATAATTGAGGGGTAAGACAGTTAAATATGTAAAAATTAAAAATTGCCTACATTTAAGAGCCACCCTAATGGGCATCCATAAGAAAATCTCTAACACCCACAAGATACTCCAATTAGCAGAAAAGATAGCATAAGGAGTCAACAAATGAATATGCCCAAATTCATTGCCATACCCTAAGCTTTCCATAGGGTGCGCCATGGATGCTTATTGCCAAAGTTATACCAATAGAACACTCCAGTCTAACTTATCCAAATTATTCATGACTTTCTAACACTGAACTTCTAAGTTAAAATACAGAACTCATCTTCTCGAATTAAAGTAATCCAACCTGGCGTTCCACCAAGGGCAATCTTTAGCTCCCTGATTTTTAATACTTTCGTCAATGATCTACCCACAAACCTTCGGGATAGCAACATCATATTTTCTAACCAGCTCAAGAAATTAAGACTTTCTCCGTAAAATTTTACCATAGTTTTCAATAAGCAAATGTCAGAGGTAGATAAGTTGCTCCAAACTACTTTGCCTGCAATAGAAAAAGGGCTGCGCTTAAGGGGTTAGCTTAAGACTCGAATCTAGTGACATGACTATATATGTTTCTCTTTCTCTCTTTATTTCCACGGGAGACTAACAACACCCTCCGTCCATCTTTCATATTATAATACATTTGTCTGATTTTTCCTTCTATCTTATAGCAAGTGCAAACGTGCGCGACAAACAGGTACAACCTTGGCAGGGGTCTCCAACCAGTCGATCGCAATCGACCGGTCGATCTTTGGCCCTTTTAAAGTCGATCGCTGAATCTTACCTCAGCGCTATTACTTTTCATTGAATCAAGTGAGAAATCTTGAGCCGATACAGATTTTGAACTTACGGCTGGAACTTTTTTATCGAGCTATGCAGGTGAATTTGTAGTCGTTCAAAAATTAAGAGCAATTGGAATGCATAAATCAAATAATACAGATTTCTCTCGATATCAGTTCTCGCAGCGAGATACGAGATTATCGATGTTTATCGACCCTAAGTATGCTTAAGTGTAGCTCGATACGTGCTGTTCGAATCGCGAATTATTGCAAAAGGCAAAAGTTTGGGCCTAACTGCTACGTTATGCGTAACTTGATTAGCTCATTCAAGTTATGTTTTGGTTGATTTCTTCCGCTTGTATATTTATTTTACAGCTTTTTTTTCAACTTCTAATAACTTAAAACATAATAATACATTGAATTATCCTGGTGGATAAAATTTTAATCAATTTTATTTGAGCTAAAATGTTCCCTTGCACAGAACGAAAAATCCAATAAAACTTTATCGGAGCTTGTTTAACTCGAATAAAAAGTTGTTTTCCATTGAATTGAATTGGCGTGTTAAGCAGGACAATTCATTTTATGACACTGGTTTCGATGTATCTTAAAGTTTTGGAGAAATTTTCGGAAATCCCCCCTCAACCTCCCCCTCACCTCTGCTCAACAGTATTTCTCGTATCAAGGCTCACTCCGCTGGGTCGATCCTCGGTAAATTTACAAATGAATAGTAGATCTTGGGTGCTTAAAGTTTGCCGACCCCTGAAATATGGCATCTTTACATTGCTATGTCATAATAAAGAATATCATGTTTCCTTGCCTTTCTACGAAATTCTTCCCATTCCAGTACCGTAACATCTGTAAGGACGAAACGTTTGGCGCGGCATCTACAGGGTAGCGTTTTGCCGCCACCACCTTACGTTTATCGAGTGTAAGGACCGCGTTGGGTTTCTAGGCCTGGGGGAGTTGAGAGAGATGAATAGACAAGGCAGGAATTATGACTTTCTCGAAAGTCATATTATGTCCTTAGGGGGCGTTTACAAATACAGGTTTTCAAACTAGGATTTTTACGATAAATATTCGTAAAACTGCTGTGGCCTTCATGTAGTGTGCGTCTCTTCGCTGTATTACATTCTTCCTCCAATCTTCATCCTCTCTATCTTCGCAATCTTCTTCAACAGCGCTTCCTTCTCTTCCTCTTCCGGTCTAACCTCTCGACGCACCAACCCAACCCACCGCCCTGCGTTCGACTTCTCAGAGGCAAAAGTCCTCCATCGTGGTTGTCCTTCGCCCGTCTCAGCAGATGGGAGGGTGAAAGGAATTCGTTACGTCTTCATATGCGAAAGGAACCTCCTCACTCTAAGAGAAAGGGGAGTAGGCGGCGGAAGCAATCGCTCACTCGCCGAAAGGGAGGACGAGTGGAAGGGGTAGGAAGGGTGATCCTCAACTCCCTGTATTCTCACAGACTCACCCCTCAGACCACTCATGTTTAGTGGGAAAACCGCCGTCGGACGCAGACACATTACTTAGCTATGCCTAAGTATATTTTATTTCCCCTACGAAATGAAATCATTCTTTATACCCCTATAGAATTCCGTAATAAGAGGATAAAAACAGAACATCCGACCATGTTGTGTACCCCGATGACGCTCATCCAACAACATGCAGTGTACATATATTGTATCCTATGGCGCTAAAAACTGATGCCTCTGATCTATAGAGCAGGTTTTATCTGTCCCTCAATAATATCTTACGAAAATTGCTTTTTGCCAGCAATGACAATTACTCTCTCCATTCCTCTGTATACTTGGTCTTATAGGCGATTTCTCTTAAATATATCATTCTTCAGCTTGACACTTTCTTTATTATCTGTCTTCCAATCCTGATTTACTTTTTAGCTAACGCTTCTCCCTAAGCCATAGATTTTTTCTTTTTATTATTTAACAAACACACAGCCCCTCAACATTCCCCCTAATTTATCTCTTTAGATCTTCATGCATCGAGGCTACATTTAGATCTTTTCTTCAACGAAATCCGTAATACGTCATAATGCGTGCTTTCATTTCTGCATACATTTTAAAAGATTTTTTCAGTCTTGTTGTCACTTTCCTTGGCTGGTTATTTTCCTTTTTACCATTACCAGTACCACATTTTTAATAATTAAGTTTTAATAATTATTATTAACACTGGAGGTCGTGCTCTTCGATCAATATTAAATGCTTAATCGCTCCTTTTAGATACTGTAAATCACGGTTGTCCAACCTATTCGCCACATTTGAAAATATTCCCAACCCTCGGGCCAATGAGCTAAATGTAGATTTATAACTCGGAATCCTGAACGGTGCTGTATAAAGCGTTAAAAGCGAACAGAAATGGTCATTTTTCACAATAGGCCACGAAGGTTCATTGTGAGCAGTGAATGCTTTTCTCTTTATATTTTTAAAAAGTTTGGAGACGCTACACAAAAAGAGGGGAGAGTGAATTTATTGAGTGCAATATGATTGACGATTGGGGGATGGAGGGGTCGGGATGGATCGTGCAAATTTAGGGCAGGGGTGCGCAATCCTTTCCCGATGGCGAATTGCATTAGCATTTCCGAGTACCTCGGCGGGCCGCATTAAAAGTCGCGCTTATTTCGATGGGCCGCATTTAATGTCTCAGATGTTTCAATTGGCCGCCACTAGTGTTCAAAAAAATAACCATAAAATTAATTGTAAAATAATATAAAAATTTTTAAGACATTATTATTATTACATACTAAAAATAATTACACATACTAATGAGATTTATTGTATTTCTTTCCTTGCTCAATCTTCAGTGTGTGTCCACACACTTGATGTAATGATACGAAGTACGCCGAATGTCTTTATCTCAGGAGTTATCTCTATTTTGACTTAGCATCTTTCATCAATGAAAAAAGTTGCTCAGAACAATATGCGTTGCCATACATTGCAATGAATCGAGTAGCATGATTGGAGAGATAAGACTGAGGTAACATCTTTTCTATAAAATGTCAGTATCTTCTCTTCTTGTCACTCTATGTTTGGATCATAATTAATTGTAATCGGAACATGCCAATAACTTCAGCGGCATCAGTTCCAAATGGATCTACAAACAGTTTAAGTTCAAGACAGTGTTTCCTGATTCTTGTTTGAATTCATCTTTCAGGTCACCAAATACTGCAACGTATTTTTCATATTTCGCTTTCTCCGTTCGTCTAGTTGATACTGTTGTGAAATGGACATCTTTTTTCATAATAGACGGCTTTTAAAATAATTATAACTTCAGAGTAAATATGTGAAAATGCTCCTTCGGTTTGTTGACAAATTTATCCTATCCACACCATATTCAAGTTTGCAAAATACTCGGTTATTCAACCACTCATCATTCTCCATGATGTTCTCCATCCTTTCCATAGCTTTTTATAAAGGCAGTTATTTATTCCAGCGGTGAGTAGAACCTCGCAAGTATGTTCGCCCTGCTACGCGAAAGAATTTTACCAAAGTAAATTATATAACCACTGTCTGATCCAATTTCTGCAAGAAAGGCATGGAACACTCTGTGATTGAGCCCTTGGAACCTTGTGAGATTGACCGTAGAAACATACACTTCCATCCCTAGCCTTAATTCCAACGTATTCGCATTGAGGTGCTCCTAGTGAATTATGCTGTAATATTTGATAACTTTTTTAAGGCTCTGATTTCAGAATTCGACTTTTTGCTTTCCCGTCAATGTCGGTGCTACATCAGTTTATAGATCGCAAATATTGCCTCCTTGAAATTTAAACCTCACCAACACACTTTTCACTAAATATTAAATGTCTTGTGTCGATGTTGTTCTGTTCAATGGATAAACATGGATAAGTTCCTCAACAAACTCTTAGGTTTCGGGGAATCCACGCAAAAAGATTGCCAAATGAACTGTATAGCGCACATCTGTGCTATCATTAAGGGCTAAACTGCAATATTTATTGGCATTAAATCTTTTTATCAAAGTTTTAGAATGTTAGATATTAGCTAGTGTGCATTTCTAGCAACTCATGATTCGAAAGGCTTCTATTCGGTACTAACGATTTTTTTTGTGGACATCCAACAAATATTTCTAGGCAATATTTCAGAAATTTCCCATCAGAGAACAGGGTTCCTCTCTTGGAAATTACTTCGGTTAGAAAAAACTGCTCTTGGTTGCTTCCTAAGAACTCTCATTGCAGTTTTGAAAATAAATAGAAACCCAGTATTTTTTTCAGTGAGTTAACTTGGCCGATTCTCACCTGATCCATGAGGGCGTAACATATTTTTGAGTGGTTCGTAGAATAATATCGCTTGATATTGAAATCTTTATACACAGCTACCTCCTCTCGACATATCAGTCATAGTATTCCGTCTTTATATTCAATTACAAAAATGTCTCGGATCCAAGAGCCTTTGCGGGTGCGGAATTCACTATCAACTTTTTTTTTCTTGCCAATTCATTACTCGCGCCTTTACAAAATACTAATTCCATTATACAGAACTAAATTTCAATGACAGATCAAAGTTAGCAGAGACACAAGCGCGCATAACAAGAATTATCCATCAATATAAGCTCCCTGAAATGCCTTAACACGGTGTCGTCAGCCAAATCATAACATCGACTGGGGCCACTGCGGCTAATTCCGATTTAAACGACAGGTCACGATGTTGCCATATTGAGCGCGTCGGCTTCGCGTGTCGGAACTCTGATTCCATTCCTATTTTGCGGAGTAGCAAAAAAGATAATAAAATTTGTTATTTCGACATATGACTTCATGTTCACACCATTCGCGATTTAACATGTTCATGTTCAATAATATCTATTTACGACTTATAATTATTACCCACAAAAAATCATGTTCGTTTACGCACATTGACAAGTCCCGAGTTGCTAGACCAAGTCAAAAGCTGACCAAAATGAAGGGATACCAAAATGTATTATATATTTTTTCATTGGTTTTAAATAGAAAGACAAATTTCATTTCGAAATAAAAACATTCAATGGAATGAAAGATAAATTAATAAAAGTATAGCAATTTACAAATTGCTGTAAATATATAATTTTATTATGTGCCGCGTTAGGCGTGAATGAAGAATTAATTTTCTTTCTGTTTTAGTGAGGAAAATCGATTGTAGGACTAATAGATACTAGGGATACTTTGTTCCTAAGACAATAAGAGAGCATAACAGGCGAATAAAAATAATAGGTCGGAGATATTCTCCCCCTGGCACACACTGCAGACAGATTCTACTTTCTAGAAAAATTTTTTATTTCATAAAACGCACTACAAACTACAGCAGCCATTAAATCTACTTTACTATCTCTAGAACCTACTGTCCAATGTCAACAAAATTAATGACAAAATATTCAACTAACTCTGAATATAGTAATGGAATGCATGTTTGAAGTTGTTATTAAAATTGCCACCTACTAAATGTTTCACTAACAATAATACATCAAACTCGCTCCTAACTATGAAGTATTAAAAACAAAGACGTCACACGCTGATCATACGCAAGAAATAATATTTCTGGTAGACACCAAAACAAATAGTGTGACATTAAGTCTGGACGTACAGTTGTTATAATTACCACTTATGGAGACTTTCCGTAAGTAAGGAAATTTAAGAAACAGGCAATTAAGAGGAAACCCTTCCGATTCGCCGATGAAGCTGCAAATAAATCAATAAATGAATTGCTGCCGATCCTACGAAACATCGTTCAACTACGCTTTATGAGTTCTTTAATTATCGTCATGGCACGCGCAACTTAAGTTGATTCTGATTGGCTTATGCATACATGGATCCTGGTTGGTGATCTAAATCATTCTCACAGTGCAATTCACTGTTTCAAAACGTGCGCGGTACCGCCCCCAGGGGGCGTTTAGAATTTTTGGGAGGTCGCTAGACATCAAAGGGGGGTTAATGAAACTGGTGTTGCGCATCACAGTAGTAGGTAATAGATAGATTATGTGAGATCTAAACTGTAAATTAAAGACGATAATCATTGCCATACTGTAAATCTACAGTGTATGCATATTAATAAACGGCCGGTTTTAGAGGTGGGCGACCGCAAAGGGAAGCTTGGCATCGAAGGGAGTTCACTTGGTTATCGGTGTGAAAATTGATCGCCGCTCGCCACATGAAGTGAATCGACCACAGTCGCTTCGATGCCCGCTATTAAGGTCCTTGACGTTTTCTTATATCTTTATCAGAAACTAACCTGCCAGATACACTCTGCAGAACTCTCACACAGCAGACAGCAAACATTTGCGACATTTTTGGTTCTTTTCGGAATATCCCTTTTTATCTTTTCTTTTTCTACACTTTTGTATAGTGAAACGGCGGGAAGGATCTCGTTTATCAAGCGTTTCCTCTCTAATTATTTTTCTTGGGAAATACGGAATGTTTTTTCGAAAACGTCATTCTTGAAAATCTTATTTCTGAGTAAATAGCGCTGTTAAATCATTCCTAGAAACCATAGTTTAATCTTCCTCCTTCACCATCTTCTCTTGCATTACTTTCAGTCCTTAATGGTGCAGAGCTGTCTTTTAATCTCATTGTATTTGATTGCCCGTCAAAGAAACATCGTCATGTTTCCAGACTGGTTTATGTGAAAGAGGTCGCTAGAAATTTTTTTCTTGTGAGGAAATCAAAAGATCATGTGTTCGTATTTAGGAAACAACACGACATCAAGAATCCAAGTGTCCAATCTTTTATATTTTTTAAACTATTATTTTTTCTCAGTCCTTCCATATTACGCAAAAGTCTAATAACTGCAGCACTTTTCCAGCAGGGTAAAATGTAAACTAGTTGAGCGGGCAACTGCTTTGATTTTCAGTTCCACAGACTTTACGCCCACACCATTAACTTCCACGAACTTCCGCTTGACTGTTTAGTTTCGTGATTGGTGTAGTAAACCACATCCGTCTGGTGCATGTTTGTGGGTATTTATAATCGCTGCACTTAACATCCGTAATTAGAATGGCTGAAAAGAAGAAATGCCGGCAATATTCAGAAGACTATTTAAAATTAGGATTTAACCCATCTATTACATATAAACAGTTACCTATGTACTTACTCGGTGATTATATTTTTTTCTAATGAAGAGATGAATCCGTCAAGATTATGTGAGCATTAAATGAAGAAACGTAGCGATAAGGGCGAAATGGATTTAATGTAGTTGCATGCGATGAAGGAAAAAGTCGAAAAGCGAAGTACTACTCCTCTAATGTTAAAAAAAAACCGTGCTCAAGATTGATAAAGGCCTCACTGTTTCGTACTAATTATTGCGAAATGAGGTAAGGAGTATAACAATAGAGAACGAGAGATATAAGAGGTAGTATTTTTTTAAATTTCCATGTGTATTCAGTTTGGGGCACGGAATCCCAATTCAACCGTGGAGCTATGTCCGCCCGTTTTAAGTACTGGTACATATATTTACAAATATAACCGCAATAGAGATTACGTTATTCAGAATATTTTATTTTATTTGCATCAATACAGCCAGTTTTTTATGTTTTTACTGAGCATTTACGATTCATAATTGTATTGCGGTAGGTTTTATAACATTTTTGTTTTAAACGAGTTTAACAATTTACACAACTTATTAAAAATGTTATGGTTGCCTAAAAAGCGCTATTACTCCACTGAGTAGGCCTAAATAAACTATTTTAATAAAGCGTCACGGACTGATTGGAAGATATTTCGTGAGGTGAATTTTGAAATCAGTGAACGTGATCAAATTTCAGGCATTATAAAGTGTATGACATAGGTCTTTAAAACTTTTTAATGGATAATTTCATTTATTGTTAACTATTTTAAATGTATTACTAATTAAAAGATAAATAAATGCAGTCTCGGTATTTATTTATTTTTTCTAAATTTTTTCGTCTTGTACGCGAGAGTATATAGCAATGCTTTTAATTTGGTTTTTTTATGAAAACGGATTTTATCTGAACAAGTAAGGGAAGCGTGTCGGGCAGGACTCTGACCCGCCTTATTTGGACAACAGTAGTTCAGATAAACAAAAAATGTTGAATATATTTCATGTGGAAGTAATTCAATTAGTTTTCTGTGCAGAGCTAGGAAGTCCCGGTTCGGTTCCGAGCGTTCCGGTTCCGGGTTCGGTTCAGAGTGATCAAAAGAAGGAACGGTTCGGATTCGGTTCTGGAACCGTTTCTAGTTCTAAAAAACTTTTTATTGATAAATTTTACATGAATTACAACTATTTTTCAATTACATAAAAAAATGATGAGAGTGTCTTAAAAGTAGTGTAGCCAAAGGTAATCTTTTAAAAGAAAATTTCATTTTTATTTTTCTATACGTAGTGTATGTGAAAGTACCTATTGTATTCGTGAAAATTACTGAATTCGAAATTGCAACGGAAATACAAGTTTTAAGGTCCCCTAGCATGATTGACTATTTTTTCGATGATGCCTGTGTGTGTAAAAAAAGTGACATTAACCGTTGATAATTCTTTATTATTGCTATATAACCACCCGCACATAATATCAAGTTTTAACAAATTCAAAAAAATAGAATATATACTGACCTTCAACTAACGACTTGGCAAATAGTAATCGTCAAAAACTAAGTAGCACTAAATCACGAATATCACCGTTTCCATTGCTAAGAGAAGACTGAAATTCTCTTAAAAATGTATCTGGATAAGGGGCGGGGGAGGGGCTGAAGTCGATTGCACATTTCCCTCTGTTGTAGGAATTCACCGTTCATCCGTAGTACTTGGGGAAAACCCTTTTGCCGGAATGAAGACAATATATCTCTCGAAGAAGGGTTGTTCGGAAAAGATAAGAAGAATTCACTGCTTAATTTTTCGTCCCACATTCACAGAAGTTTCTTCTGGCCATTGAAGTGTACAATAGATTTTATCTTATTAGAGACAAAACGATGCCTCCTGGAGTGAAATGGATAGGAAAGAACCATTGTCCTCAAGTATAACGAGAGCGGGGGGTGAGGGTGTAGGAAACCTTTCCTCTACCTCAGCGCGGTTGCTCGGTCTGAAACAAGGGCGAGTCATACTTACGTATTTGGGCCTAGATAGAAAGTGTGCTTTTCTTTTCCAACCCTTGAAAAGATAAAATATTTTCAATATCAACATCGACCGTACGTTATTTCGACTATACTGGGCGTGTATCATATGGATTTAACCAAAACTTCTCTTTTCCCCCCAACTTTAAAATTAACTAGTTAATTAGTTACGCCATGTATTATTTACAGCCACGGTTACCTTCAGACAGTTTGCCGCCTTGAAGTTAGGCAAAAATTACCGCCCTCTGCCCAAGCTTGCAGTTCCTAAAACAACTTACGGGTGACTTTTGATTCTTTACGCGATGAATACAAATACTGCATGAGAAAATTTTATTAGCGGATGATTAAGATATAATTTTATCTTGTCGATAGCATCAAGACGTTGGATTTATATATTCGTCTTCCAATACATAAAGCGTTTCTTGAATCATCGTCTTAAAAAAACATCTTTGCTCAATTAAACAACAAATTCAAATTCTTAATAATATTCTTCAGATGCGTTCTTTTCTTTCGATCACGGACACTAAAATATCAAGAAAAGCCCACAATTTCATTGTAGAGAATAGTTTTTTATGACTTTGAAAAGAAAGATGATAAGACTAATTGAAAATGAGGTCATACAATGTATTCAAGTAAATAATTGAATGTTACTTGTTATTTCCTGATTTACGTAATCTTTGAACAGCTTTTTACCAGAATCTATTATACAAAATACGGAAACCAAATGTAGATTGACTGGATACCAAGGTCCAACTAGAGCCAACTTAAGAAGGAAGAAGAATAATCAGTGAAAGTATTAGTTTTCAATTTCGTATAAAAAATATAATAGTAGAAATTAAAAAGTCTGTTTTAAATTTAAAAAATACAAAAATATAATTAATAATTTATTCGTTTTTAAGAATTCCGGAACCGTTCCGGAACCATCATTTTTCCGGTTCGGACACCGGTTCCGATAAATTTTTCCGTTCCGGAACCGGATCCAGGAACCGGAACGGTTTTGGAACCGTTCCTTGTTCCGGATCCGGAACGGTTTTGGAACCGTTCCTTGTTCCGGATCCGGAACTTTCCCAGCTCTGCTTCTGCGAAACCAATCATGAAACCTGTCAAATCTATCAGGAAGTATGACAGTCGTGAGAAAAAGACTTCTTTGTACGCTAGTGAAGGAAATAATTTATATATAAACAAATTAATGTACAAATACATATATAAAGGAAGCGATAATATTCACAAGCGTTAAATCAACTATTGTAGGTGACATTTTAATATAAAAATACAAAATGAATATGAAACCTTAAGGAGAAAAAACTGTTATGAATTTAAAGAAGATAAAGTGAGCAACCTATGACAATTATAATAAGATAATAAGGTACCCGCCAAGAGGACATGAAAGAGTTATCGTGGAGAAAAGTGATGTATTAATAGCGTTTTCTATAATCTGCGATTGAAATGCGCATACATATTCAGTTGGCAGTTAAATATATATAGTAAGCAACGTAAGCTTAATTGTATGGCGTGTGTGTGGAGTAAAATCCTCTAAATCTGCATGCGCGTGTAACGATCCTTAGGCAGTGTAAATAGCAATATATTCCAGTGTTTGCGTGTGTGCCTGCAGTTCTAAATTATGGTGAGCTGTTTTTAAGTTAATTTAACTTTTCCAATTTATCTAGGTAGATAAATTAGAATGTTGTTTAATATTTAATTTGTATCAAGGCAACGGATTCTAAAATTTGACGCGCGTTACTCTGGGAAGTGGCCTAGAGATCGGAGAGGAGCCAATTATTTATCTATTACCTAACCAATTAACTCTTCTAGCAGTGCAATCTACATTTAGTTATTCCAACCCTTGAGATACATTCGCCATGCTATTTATGTTACAGCATTAAATAAAAGTAGAAAAAGTAAAAAGGAAATTTCTAGTATTGTTCAGTAACAATTACCGAACGTTATATACGGAAAGGGGAGGTTATATGTAGTTAAAAAAACTCTTCACTAATGTTAGCTTTATCTTTACGAAGATAAACGAGAAATAGATAGTTCATAAATGCAATTATAATGAGAAAATATCAAAATATCTCGTGGTATTTCGCTTTCTGTAACAAATTATTAGGCGATTAATTCCATTAATCCGATTTCCTCATCTAAAAGCTTTATTTTAATTATTCCATGAAAAATAAGTCACCCTAAACCATTAAGACTGCCGCTTTAAAAAATATTTTATCACATCAACAGATTCACAGTTTGGATTGGTTAGTTTTATTCGTATCTCTATAGCATTTGTTTTTCGACAAGCATTGCATATTTGCTAACATTGAAGCATTTAAATTTATTTTATATTTTTATAACAAATGAATTCTTTAACGAGTAAATAATTCCAAATTTCCGCTACAGTACTTATTTACTCAGAGCTGTTCCATTGGAATCTTAATCATGAAGCGCCAGAACAAAATGCCGTTCCAGACTGCTACACAATGGTGTAAATGGGCTGTGACAATGATGTAATACCGCCCCTTGAAAATCGTCGCCTAAGGCGGCCGCCCCTCAAACGCCCCAGCCTTGGTCTTAACTATGAATTGGACATTAACAGGAAATTTATCTCGATAATTCAGTTTCGAAAAGCCATTTGTAAAACTCCCGAAAGATTTAAAGAAAATAACTTAAAAATAAAATGGCAAAATACCACTAACAGATATGTAATAATTAATATAAACAATTTTTACCATAGCTTTACAATATGGAATATAAGCTACTGGGACAATTTTCGTTGGGAAGGTGTGTGTTGGTGTTTTATGATTATCGAGTTATTAAAGGGAATAATGCCGATTTATTCCGATTTAGTTTTCCGCGATGCGACTCCAGAGTATCTAGGGGCCAAGAAGTCGCCTTAAAAGGACATAGTCGGGAAAGTCAAAACACGAGACGTCGATTTTTCTTTCTCTTTTTTGCCATTCAGCATCGATGGATCGAAAGAAAGGAATGTCACGGGGAAAAAACCAAGGCCAACGAGAAAGAGGCTGAAGATGTGATTTTTTGGCCAAATCGAGAGGCGCTCAGTGGCTTAAGAGCTATGAAGACTCTAATCCATCAAAGAGACCCGTCGATGCTAACGTTTTTCGTTGGTGCATATGGAGCGATAGTTGAATAAAATCACCAGTTTCCCTTCTATTTAATGATGCATATGCAAGCCCATCTTTCTTTCCACGCCGTTCCTTATCCTTGACAATCTGCCACAATGGATATATTTTTGGTGAGCGAGGAAAGCATATTTGGAGCAAAGTTTTTTAACTTTGCAAACAGAAAATACGTACTGAAATATAAAAAACGATCTATACTCCCACAATATACGATTGAAAATTGTATAAATTTTGTTTTTCTCACGAGTATCCGCATTCTTCAGTGAAAATTGAATAATAAGGAATTAATTTATAGTACATCAACGGAAAACTTCCCGTTCGGATTGAAGGAGGAAATGGTTCTCAACTGCAATATGGAGCTGGAAAAATTCAACTGATGTAACGATACAATAACGGAACAATAAAGAGAGAATAAAAAAGGTTTGAGTGAGCGAATTGAGTTTTAACATAGCGCAAAACGGGGTCGGCATAGTGATAAAGCAAATCGGGGTTAAAATTATTCCTAAAAAACGTTTATTGTTTCCATAATAAAAAATAAATCTTGGAATTTGAAAAAAACATGAATTTTCATGCGTTTGTGTTTGTGTATGTCTATACATTTTATAACTAACTTTTTACATAAGCTCATCAAATTTTATCTATCTGAGAATTAAAATCGACAAAAATTGCCATTAAAATGAATATTTATGTCTTCTTGGTTAGCATAATATCATATTAGAATTCTCAGGTAGACCAATCAATAATAAAAATGCAATCAAATTAAAGCAAGTACTGTGCATTGAAAGAAAAATGAGCAATTTTCAGACATTATAAATTTTAACCAATTCACGAGGAATCACAATATGAACACCTTTTAGTCTAGAGAATTTAATAATTACGTTTTCTTGATAACAATCTTTATTTTCATGTTGATGTGTTACTTTTCAATGTATCGAGATTTTTATGAGAGATATGTAGTAAAAAGCGAAACAGTGTTAACTAAACTAGATATATTATATATTATCTAAACTATATATTCTATCATGTTCTTGAAGTTATCTCAGCGTTTTGAGATTACATGGTGGCATTTTCTGATGTCTCTCTGTAAGGAGGACTTTCAGTGTTTAATGTTTACTCATCCACTATACATCCTCAAATTGAAGAACTGAGATTTAGACCGACTTATGTGTTGACGTATAGAAATAATCTGTAATATCTCCGGCCAAAGTGAAAGAGCAACTAATCAACACGTTCTGGCCGGCGTCGTGTTTTATGGCAAAGAAATCCCCATGACAGATACATGACATGTACAACCATAAAAATGGCCCTCATTATCCGGAGGAAGGATTTCTCCGGGACATGTCAGTGGCCAGGATCAAGGGATGAAGGCAGAGCAGAGCCGGGACTAGGAATTTTGGCGCCCGGGGCAAAGAACGTGAATCGCGCACCTAGCCCAAACCCTGCACTTTATCACATGTAAAAAATAATAATTATAATTAATGTCTGCCCGTCGCCGCCAATCTCACTTTATCACGTCATTTCTATAAATTTTATTGTGGTAATTATATGTTTATATAAAAAATATGTACATATAACCACAATTTTGGCGCCCCCTAAAATGATGTGCCCGTGGCAAGAGCCCCGTTTGCCCAACCCTAGTCTCGGCCCTGACGCAGAGGGTGCTAACAATTACCGGAGGTTTTAAACACCCACTGCCACTCTCTCGCATCTATCCCCAATTCCTTTAAATTCAATCTAACTACATAAAATTTCGCGCTTTATTCAGCGAAGCGAATAGAAAATTACCTGGGTGGTATGGTATTACAAAAGAAGTATTCAAGGCAAAGGGGAACTGTATAAACAAGATCCTAGGCAAGATTTTTATATCGTGATTGAGGGAGAAGAAGGTACCGGAAACGTGGAAACAGGCAAGCTTTAACATTTGTACAATAATTTTTCCAAAAAAGATTTATATATCTACTGAATATCAGCCTAATCTCAACAGCATACAGAATATTCAATAAAGTATTCACTATGGAGCTTCAAAAGCATATTATTTCCGTCCAAACCAGTGAACAAGCAGGATTTCGCCGTGGATATAATATGATGTATCCCAATCAATCCTCCCCGGAGATAATTAGTCGGACTAATGAGTACTAGTTGCCCCTTTGTATTTTGTCGACTACTAGAAAGCATTCTACTCTATCTGTACTTCGTTGGTGTTAAATGCACTTAAGATACAAGGGGTAGAAGAAACGTAAATAACTTTGATCACGAATAGGTACAAAAATGCGTCATTGTCGGTTCAATAGCATAAAGAAACAAGTACCTTTAACAATGGAAAGGAAGTGAGGCATGGAGATACCAAGTCTCCTAAATTATTCACAGCAGATCTAGATGAATTATTCAAAGAGATAGACTGGGAAGAAATAGGTATAAAGATAAATGGTGATATCATACTGTTCGCAGGAGGCCTGGAAAAGCTCCATAGAAGAACTGAAGCAGGAATACCCAGAAGCTGGACTTTAAATGAATTTGAATAAAACAAAGGTGGTGTGCAACTCCTTCGCAAATTCTGAAAAGGTATAGAAACGGAGCAGAACTCGAAGAAGTAACGAGTTATGTTTACTTGGGTCAATTCATCACTACCGACGGATCACTTCTTGGGGAAATGAAATAGAGAGGGAAAATGACATGTAGTGCGTTCGGATGTAATGCAAGCATCTTGAAATCAAATGTCCTAGTCTATCTAAAAAGGATGACCAATTTATTTTGCCTGGTTTGTCGTACGGATGTGAAAGATTGACCACGAATGGCAAAATAGTCCAGCGTATAAAAAAAACGCAGAGGTATGTACGTGGAGAGATGTATGCTAGGGATAACTCAAAGAGACCGGATAAGAAAGAAGACATGAGTCTGTGACGTGATTAGAAGAGTGAATGTGGTAATTGGCGAGTCAAATTGCCAGAAGAAAGAAGATTTGTTCGTCTAGTGTCATCTAATGGATCCCAAGAAACATCAAGAGACCGAAAAGAAGACAGAAAGACAAATGAGACAGAGAGATTGTGATGTTCTTAGGGTCAAGTTGGAAGAGGGAGGCAGTTGATCGGGAATGTTGAAGGTGCCTTGGGGAAACCTTCTCACTGAATGAATAGTAAAGGGCAGACTATCATATGAACATTATAGTTACATTTATTCCATCTCGTCTTCTGCGTTTCTTGGTAAACGACTATTGTTTAATACTATCAGACTTATTTACAAATAGTAGAAAATAAACACCTCGGTCGGTCTCTCCATTCCCCCAGCAGGTATCATCTTCGAAACTAAAGATCAGATTTTAATGATATGTTACTTATTCATGTATTCCATAATATCAGTATGGGTTAATTCATTGTTTAAAAATTAAATCAAAACAAAAAGGATTTT
This sequence comes from Uropetala carovei, assembly GCA_036926305.1. Lineage (NCBI taxonomy): Eukaryota > Metazoa > Arthropoda > Insecta > Odonata > Petaluridae > Uropetala > Uropetala carovei. Next base: position 29,713,003 of record JAXCHB010000011.1, read on the forward strand.
GCAGAAAATATTTCCATTACTTTAGAATGCTCTCTACAGTAGAAAATAAATATTCAAAGTACATAATTGCAAAATTTTACATAATTGAAGTCTTTTTCATTTCCAACATTAATTCCGTGAAGTTTAAGTCAAAAGAGTAAATTTGTTAAAATTTGTAAATATTTTAAAAGATTTATTTTCTTTTTTTAGACAGCATTTTAAATTAATAGAAGTGTTTTGAGGCTTCAATTTTATTATCATATTTCTATGCTAAATATTACGCTAATTAACTTAATGACTGATTATGAAAATTATTTACGGTTAAGATCGCAAAAGAGATATTTTCAATTCAGATCGCATACTCATGCATGGACAACCATTAAGCAATTCAAACATTTGAAACAATTGAAATAATAAAACATTTATTTATATAAACACAACTATTACTTACACTAAGATAAATTTTTTAATCTATTTATTGTTAACCATCTAAGAAAAGCACTTTCAGGGGCTTACGTAATTAGTTATAATATCATCAACAAAAATTATTACGTGCGAACACGGGAAGACAATGTGATTGGGACACGCTAACCACACCTCCAACAAGTCTGGTAGATGAAAGATAAAGGTTTTATTACGCCAACTTAAATGAGATAACATCGTGCGAGAAAGTCGCCGTAGTTAAAATTACTCAATTAAAAAGATAATTTAAAAACGCTTAGCGACTAAATTGTTACTTCATTCAATTTCCACGATAATTACATAGTTTTACGGCGTTTAAGTGCTAAGTTCTTATCTTAATTTCAGATAATTTGAAAATGCAATTTCATTACCTCCTGCTCCGACTCCCACATCTTTATTACCTGAAATAGAGATAAGGTGATGGAATCTGACAATAGACATTAAAATACAAAAAGAAATAAAGTACTAATTGCGAGAAAGAAAAAAGTACTCCAGAAAATGATAAATAGACTGGTAATATCAGGTAGAAAATACGGATTGGAGATAAATACAGAAAATCCAAGTTCACCGGAATACCGGGAAAATAAAAATACTTGAATATAAGTATTGGTTTAAAGCCATTAAAACAATTTTCAGACTATTAACATCATGAAGGTGTTATGGCAAGACGTGCAAATTCACCAATGAAATAAGGACTAGAAATAAAATAGCGAAAATAAAAGCAGCTTTCGGAAGAAAGGAACTCCCACTAACGGAAAAATATAAAGAAAGATAGGAGCAAGAAGTTGATAAAATTCTATGTATGGGGTGTCGCTTTTTATGGGGCAGAAACACGGACGCAATGAAAAAAGATATAAAATACTTTGAAAGCTTTCTGTTCTTCATCTTCTCTGGACAAAACCGGGAAATCGAGAGTTATTAGGCTAATATAAAAGGAGTTGGGTAAAAATGGGGGAAAATGGCAGTGGGTGTTTATTCTCTGGAGATTCTTAGCATACTCTGTCTTCATGCCTTGATACCATCCACTGCCACGGCCACGGGCAGCATAGAAAGTTTTTTAGGGTTATATTTCATGAGAGATTTACCATAAGGAGAATTTGTCCACAAAACACCACGCCGGCCACGAAAGCCAGCTGCTAGTACCTCTTTCACTTTGACCGGATATGTTGCCGAAAGACTCCTCAGTATGGTTGAACCAACCGGTGCCAAAAAATAAGGTGTGTGTGTGTATATATATATACACACACACACATAAATCTATGAATTACAGGAATTTCTCTCGTGTATATCCTCTGAATGCTATTTACGTTCATCTCTCTCCGAGTGCCATGTAGGTCGTGCTTAGAATCATTTACGATCGAACCGAACCCACACAACTACATACATACACACAAACATGCCACTTGGAGAGAGATAAATGTAAAAATAGCTTTCAGAGGATTAACACAAGAGACAGATCTGTTCTTTATAGGAGATTTACACTCTGCGATTTCGAGTCCAATTAATTAACAGGGTTTCCGCCTTATATGCTGGATTACATTTTTTGTTTATATTTGTGCTTCTAAAAATCTGTAGCTTTACAAAATGCAGCGCTATCGTAAGAAGTTACATTGAAGCCGTCGTATCTAAAGGATAATAACAGGGTACATAATACTTACACTGCCAATATTATTCGTTTTATCTAAATGAAAATCACAATAAGAGCAGCACAGATAAAATGAAATGATGAGGGCAAATGAAAAATATCGGCCATGTATTTATGGCAATATTTATGGGAAATTGTCCAAATCGCTCCATAAATTATATCCCTTTGAAGGCATGTTCTTTAAATAGAAGTATTTTTTAAATATTCACTTTTATATTAATACATAGAATGTGACATATTTAAACAAGCGTTTCTCGTCGAAGTCACGTGGTCAGTGTTGTATACGTTTAGCTTTCTATTACCTCGGTGGTCCGAAAACAGAGGGAGAAAGGGAATGCCGGGGAGAGTGAAGCATAAGGGGGAGGGGGGAGGGGGGAGAGGGGGGGGGGGTGGGGAGGGGAGAATAACGAGTAGGGGTGGGAGCAGTAAGGGCTCGCGGTGCAGGAAGCTGGAAGGGTGGAGTGGGAGGAGTGGAGGAGTCGGGGAGGACGGGTTCGAAGGGATTGCGTAGAGAGTAGGGCGCCAGTGGGGGTATAAGCACATCCCCGGTAGCAGGCATCGCGGCGTGCTTTCGTAATGGAGGAATATGTCAAAGCTGAGTAAGATGTGACTTTACGCGAGAAAAGAAAGTTATAGAATAAAAGTTCGAGTAGATAACACTGAATAGTGTTACGTTATCCATCCTTCTGTCTTCTATAACGTTTATATAAACGTAAACCGCTCCACAGGTGACCCCGAGTTTACCACCCACCAGACATGAAAATCGCCTCTCCTGGCCCACCATTGATTTTAGCCCTCCCATTCCGAGGTCTCCTTTTCCAGAAACTTATACCCACACTACTGCTCTTGTCACCTCGCACCATATCATCTTCTCGCTTCTGCACAATCAAATCTCCCATATAATCACACCCTGGCCATCGTCACCACACACTAACTCTTTTTTCTTCGCTTCTTCACGGTCGTATATCATTAAACAACGCTACACTCTTCAACTACTCACCGCCTCGCTTCTCCAACCATATTCTCATTTTAAACTTCTTCTTTAGTCTCTTAATCACTCATCTCTTCTTCAGGCTAAAAACAAATTATCCTCGCACTACTCGATATGAATCCCGTCACCTCTCGCTGCTCACATCTAATAGATACTTCACACGCATTCCAATTTCTGTGAAGCAACTTAAATTATATTCCAAATCAAAGACGTCTTGTTAGGCACGTTCCGGAATTAAAATTGTGAACGTTATAATTCCCTTCATTTGGAAAATCTAAAATTTAACTTGGAACACGATTATTTTAAAGCATCCTCATGCATCTTTACCTTGTTAGTTTGATCTTCAACCTCCTCCATTATTCACCCGATGCATTCATTCCCGCGTATCTACCGCTTATTCCACCTTAAAACCTTCTACTCACAAAATTTATTATCCATTTACATTAGCTCTAATATTTGTATTCTTGCTTTCCTACTCCAAAATTACTCCTGCCTCCTATCTGCGCTTCAGTCTACCACATACTGACATACTTCATTTGTCGAAAAGTATCCAGTATATTGTCAAAGAATTGTTTTCTATGCTCAAATTTTCACGGAGATTTCGCACAAATGAAATGGTACTGCGACAGAATGACTGCATCCCACACAAAAAAGTCACCTCTGAAGCCCAGAGGTTGGCAAACTTTCCTACACGAAAGGTCACATCCATAGTTGCGAATGATTGAAGATTGTATTTCGGCGGGTCGAGTAATTAAATTATAGGGTACGTAGCCATTCTGTGATATTATATTAGTAAAAGTGAAGCCTAAATTTCGTATGAGCGTTGAAACCTAGCCATAAAATACTTGCTCACCATAATTTTAAATAAAAATCTGATATGCCTGGCATTTGACTATTTCTATACAAAGTAATGAATATGATTGATCTCAGTATAAGCGTCTCCAAGAATAATTATCGGCAATTACACATGTGAATAGTTTTTCAACACTTTCAATAGTCTTTAGACTGAGAAAAACAATAACTAAACAAACTTGTACTTAACGAACGTACTTAACAAATTCAGACGAAAAATCAAAACACCTCTTAATTTTAACAATGACACATAATTATACAACTCGAGTTCAAAAGGAGATATTTGGAAAAAAACAGAAAAACAGCAAGAATAAATCTCTTCCGATTGACCAGTTTCATCCAAAATATTTTCAGATTTTATTTACTAATAAAATCATAAATATAGTCTTTTTGTGTTCTGATTATTAATTTTTGAGTTAGAGTTCCCTCAAATACTATCAAATGCACATACAGAGACATCATTGATAAAATAGTCAAAACATACTCAGAGGACCACAAAACGTGTATTTCTATTAAAAACTCGAAATCGATTTTTTTTCACAAATACAATGCTTTCTCTTATACTACATATGGAGAAAGTACAACAATGAATTCAAGAATCACAATAAGTAAAAATCTTAGGGGTCTCCAATAACCATAATTAGGTTATGAATAACTAAGTTTGATCTTCGGCTAAAAAGCCGCCATATTCAGTGGTTTCACCGATAGTAAATTCAAATTTAAAAAATTAGGCTCTACTTTTGGTAAATCACCACTGAAGGCGGAAATTCGCACTTACTTTTTTATTTTTTATATTATTCTTCAATGAAAAATTGTTATACCGAGTATTAATTTTACGGATCAATTTTCATAGCTTTGTGGGACGCATAAAATGTTTCCCCTGGATGTAGGTTGGCGACCCCTGCTGTTAAAGAAAGCTGATCCGTCCTGCAATTCTGCAGTACTATAAATGGCAAGAGCAGATCACCTTCCTACGAAGATTTCCTTGATCGTTAAAAATTTAGTTTTACCTTTTAGCGAATAACTTGTTTATTATGTGTATTGTAACGAATCATTTTTGGGCTCACCCAACCTAATCTGTCCCATTCAATGCCTCTCTTATATCCATGCTATTTTTTTTGGTATATTTCTCATCTTTTCCTTCCTTCACACTTTGAATATTTTCTAGCATCTTTATGTGACTTCTTTCAACAGAACTTTTGCCTCTCAATATTTGACACACCCATTTCTTCCTCTTTTCCATGTTCCTCTAATTATGCTCCACTCTTCCCATGCTGTTTAAAAATTGTAATGAGTACAAAGACGGAAATCATCCGTAGAAAATAATGGATAATAATAATTTGTTTCCAACAATTTCTTATATTAACTATACTAGCAGCTGAATTGGCATTTGAAACTTTATCTATCAATTTTTGTCAACATTTTAAAATGTGTGCGTGTGTATGTGTAAAGATATACGTATGTGGTGCATGTCAAGTGTACGTATACTTAAACGGTATGTATGTACATATACATAACGAAGGGGAAATATAAAACAAGGTATGAGTGGTTACACGTTGCTGTAGGAAGTCCGGTGAATACTTATCGAAGTCAGAGAGCCAATAGGGGTGTTGAAAAGACACGCATTAAGACGCGTATCATAAGAGATTACCGGGTTTAAACCTTCTTCAGCCATGAATTGAAGACAACTAACAGCTAGCGGCGCAGCGACAGACGGATAAACGACTTCATTCGGGCGACAACGGAGACTGATCTTACATGCAAACCTTCGTCATATTATACAATCAACATGTTAGAATTTAAGCTTTCGTAAAAGGAAATAAGACGATGTTAAATCATGATAATTGAAAATATAAATTATAGTAAGGCAGGGAAAGAAAATATTTTAAATAAACACTGTTAGGATTTAGGTTTATGCGATAAAAACTGTGGCCAATCAGGCTTGATTATCAAATAAAAAAGTCTCACAACAGAAAAACACCGACGAAGAGAAGAGGAGTGAACAAAACCCGGAGGAATGTCTACGCATAGACTGAATAAATATAAAAATATTATCACTCATATTTTCAGACTTAAGCCAATGATAATGATAATTGCAATCATTTTAAGTTTTACGTCGAAGTCAGTCGTGTCAGAAACATATCAATCTATCCTTAGAGAATTATCGATCTCGTCTTGTGACTGAAAACAAATTCAAGAAAGTAGATTCCAAAAAGGATTAGAATAAACATTTGATGAAACGGCACTGAAGATGGCTGCATTATAACAGAAATGCGCATTTGGTTTTTCATAACTTTGTTGTGGCCATTAGATATATCTAAGATAATTACTCGATTTCTCAATTTTGGATATTACGTGATTCATTCATGAATATGATTCGTTGTCAAATTAGTAAATCATCCTTATATTATGCGTGGATCATTCGTAGTTTTATTCTGGAAGAGAGTTTAGAGATATGAATGGTTGAAAATTGATACCGAGGGATAAATTTGAATATGTTCTCATAGAGAGTTCCATAGTCTGAAAGTTACGTGAAAAGATTTATTGTAAATTTATGCCTATGATGGAGGATTTGAGACTATAACCGCTTGTGTTTATACGCAGTTTATACAGTGTTCAAAGATGAAAAATCTGTTGGAAAATAAAGAGAATTGTGAGTGTATTTAATGTTGAAGAAAAGCGTCAGGAAATTGAGACTTCTCCTTACCTCAAGTTTAATCCAAGATAACTTAGTGAAGGAGTCTTTAACGTGGACGCATTTTGAGACCGCAGATAAATCTCATGCAGGTGTTATGTGTGCGTTGACATTTGTTTGCCATCACTTCAGATAGGTTTAGTAAACTACGTCGCAGTAGTTGAAGTGGCATGGGCAAGGGAGTTATTTGTATGCATGAAGAGGTTGGGGATTGGAGGAGGCAGAAAGAGGGCGGAGGTGCGGAATATGAGAGGTTATCGGAGGTTAAGTCCCGGAGAGGACTAAGAAGAGGGATACGGGAAATTTGCTATTGTGGGATTTAGGAAGGGGATATGGCATTGAAGAAGTCATTAAAGCGAGTATTGTGGTGAATGGCATGAACGGCTACGTGGAGCGGTCGTTTTAGGCTCTTGCGATGGTCGTTCATACGGATATTGAGGTGGTTGGTGGTAAGTCCTATATAGAATGCGTGACAGAGGTTGCAGGTAAGGAGGCAGATGACGTGGTGGCTACAGGGTGATATTAGTAATAGAACTGGAGGAATTGGAGAGTGGATAGACGTAGAAGAGCTTATGAGCTATGATGTTTTGATGACCATTTATGCGGTTGTTGAGGGGGAACGTGTAGTGAATCCTACACAAAACACCGAGCATTGCATACACTAGATAAATTACGTTCTTGGAGGTACAAGTTCCGCGGGATGTGATGGTGGAGGTTATTTGCGCTACAGGGCTGGTAAACGAGGATGAGGTTTCAATTATGAGTAAAGTGAATAACCTGGTCTTTCGCATGGGAACGACCCTGGTAGTGGAGTTTGAGGACTTATACGGAGTTCCTTGCGCCATACCAAGTCGTCAAATTTCCTTTGTCGGCGGAAGGACATAATGCGAGGCTTGGGAAAGAGGGTGATGAAAAAATAATTGAATGGGCGGCGATTAGGATAATATATTCGGAGGTTTGTTGTGTCAAGGGAGTGTCTGTCTGATTGTGTTGGTACAAGTTCGGCTTGTATTCAGAAGGAGGAAATGTGATGAGGTGGAGGGAGAAAACCCTAGGCTGAGGAACACATCGTGAAGTATCGTGCTCGGATAACACCTCGCTATTCTACCAGATTCTATATCCCCGGCGGGCGAGGGAGTTATGTAGTAAAGGTTTGGTACGGTGGGGGGAGGCTGGTATAAGGAAGGTTTTGTTGATGATTTTTGGGTTTGATATGCACCGAGGTGCTGAATCGTCTACTCCTTAGACGACGATATACGTCGTGAACGTCGATTGTGCGGTGGGTGAGTGGTGTGCGATGGCGAGTGTGGGGTGGATGAAGACTTTTTGTAGAAAGAATCATCTGAAACCGCCTTATCCGTCCACTGTAAGAATATTTCGTCGTTGAAACGGAGCCAAATTAGGGAATTGTGTGAAAGAATATTGAAGGAGCTGGGACCGCCATTCCCTCAAGAAGCAGTTCGAGTAGGACAGGGGTTCCCAACCTTTTCGATGTGGTGAGCACCAAGTTATATATTAGAATATCAAGCGAGCACCAAGTTGTTCCTTGAATATCGATGAGCAATTCTGCACTTCTGCAAGAGTAGTAATGATAATGAATAAAATAAAACCAACATCAAAGTTATTTTTGATGATCTTGAATTCAACTTGAAATCAACCGAGCAAATTAAATTGTTGGTTCTAATAAATGGGATATTAAGCACCGCAGAAGAGGACAGTCAGGCTGTCAAAGAGCACCATCGGGCTCCAAAGAGCACAGCGGTGCTCGCGAGCACCAGGCTGGGAACTTCCTACGCAATCACCATCCGTTGGCCTATGGTAGTTCCTGTTGTTTCAAGGTAGTGGCGCATTACAAGCGCAAATTTGTTTTTTGTGAGAACACTTTCCCCAGGAAAGGGGTTGTGAGTTCGTCTTTCCTGATCTATTCTCAGGACATATCCGAAGAGCGGAGAGTCCGTTGACGTGAAATACTTTGTGTATAGGTAACATACATATAAGGTGGCCGTAGTGGTGATTTTAAGCGGCGGAGAAAATGATTTGCATAATTTGCAGTAAGTCCGGAAGAGTTCCAGAGACGAACTGAGGAGTTATAGCAGCCAAGCCGAGAAGTTGTACTTAAAATGAATCTTAATAAGACAAATCCCTTGTAAAACTCCTTCACAAATCCTTAGAAGATATATATATATATCAACTGACCATAACTCGAAGAAGTAACAAGCTACGTTTACTTGGGTAATCTTATCACTACCCAGAGGAATGTGGAGAGTTGTGCACTAGGGATAACCCCAAGAGATAGCATTAGGAAGGACTGGATAAGAAAGAAGCAGTATTCTATGACGTGATTAGAAGAGTAAAGGCCCTAATGATCAGTGTCTAGTGCAGAGGTCGGCAACCTTTTTCACAAGAAGAGCCACTTTTTCAAATTATGTAAAATACGCAGCATAAGAAGAGTCATTGGTGAATAAGCTGAGGATGATGAGGGCGATCCTGCCCCCCTCAACATTGCCGTTGTTTTACCTTTTAATATGCACCTCATAGGACATCAATTTACAGAAGGATGAAAATTTTTAATGAAAGTGGTCCTGTGAATAACCAGCAACGATCCGGGAGACCACAAATCAGCGAGTAGACTGTGGGAGTTGTGAAAGAAACTTGGAAGGGAGTCGACGAAAGTCCCTAAAGCGTGCATCTCTCTAGTTAAACATCACAAAATCAACAGTGCAAAAAACCCTCAAAGGAAAATTATATGAACATCCTTTCAAGTTTCAAGTGCTTCAAATGTTCTGTATATGCTTCGTACTTGAAAAATGAATAATGACCCCAGTATATATAACAGGGCCACAATTTGCTGCATTACTAAAATTTATTATATTTACCTGCCTTCAAATAATTTGAATTTGAAAAATCGTTACATTCAAATTTACCTAATTACCATGTAAGGCAATTAAAGCGTATCATTAAGGGCTTAATTAAATCCTACTTATACCTTAATGAAAATCCTAATTAGTCTGTTATCAGAACAGGTTAATGGAACGGGTAGACTTAGTCGGATTTAGCGATTATTCCAGCGTATATTCTGGGAAACAATGGTGGTCTTCTATGCCAATTATCATCAGTAGGCACAATTATGTTACTAGTGTCCTTAATGAATACGAGACCAAAGTTTTTAAAAAATATTTTCTGCTTATACTCCAGTCTTTTATACTTCGTGGCTTACTGTCTCAAGATAAGACAGAGGTCTGTTACACTTGTATCGTTTCTATTATCACCCTTAACAAATATATCTGTCCAACACTGTCCCATGTTGTGGTACCTAATTAAGCCTTTCGAAATTATTTCCTAACTGCGAAGCATTATTCAACGGACGTTTAGTAAAAATAGGCTATTTATTTTATACTAGGAAGGTCCCAGGGCAAAACTTTTGAATTTAGTCAATACTTCTAAAAACGGGAAATCTCGTTACTGAGAGGTAATATTTGAGGTGAGTAATATATTTTAATTTCAACCGAAAATTTTGTGAGGGTGACAGATGAATATCCTAAAACGCGTGAAAAGTATCACAAGGTATATAATAAATATACAATAAATTTACACCTGTCAAATTTTGCATCACTTACCTATTGCGTGAAAGTCTTTTTGCAGTATCGTTTAGTTATTAATTGAGGTGATTACGCTATATATTAAGCAATCACCTATAAAAATCTAGGTCTTAATAATTATACTATAATCAAATGAATTTATATAAATCAATAGTAACAACGAACCAAGTACATTTCCCTGTTGCGCACTGGAAGGCACTTTGACGCCGGCTGATACTCATCGGCGAATAATTGTTCTCTGGGTTTTATCTGAAGGGAACAAACTAATCCAGTTACTCTTTTAATATCAATTTAGTATAATTATATATTTTTCGAGAGGAACGGTATGGTTTTCCTAAAATCTAAGAATCCTACATTCGCGCCTACTCCGTCATCTGCTGCCTTAATGTCGCGGGTTATTAGAGCTAAACGAGTTTTGCGTAAGCGACCTCTCACGAAATCATGTTGACTTCGGTTCAGTGCACCGTTACTTTCAAGAAATTGCATTAATGATCTGCAGGTTATGCCGTGGAAAATAGGCGCTAGCAATATCGGTCCACGAATTTATGGCCTTCAGTTAATTCCATTTTTGTGCACCGATGCAACGATTTCCACGCAAGCCACGAAGCTGAAAATGAGCAATTTTCTCAGCTAAAAACTCAAATCTGTCATCGTAATAATTACGTAAACACAAAAAGAGATGGTTTAAAAATTAAAGCGTAATGTAAATTATGAGCGAAACATTACGCCAAGCGTCGAATGAATAAATAGTGACATTGTACATATTAATAAATAGTGGTATGTAAAATTCTGACTTTTCCAATAGTAATAGTAATGCCGTCCACGCAGTGCCTCCCGAAAGCATCAACCCACATTTCCAATAGTTCGTTAACATTTTTATTTCTCGATTACCGAGAAAAACTTGGAAAATAAGACAATTTGATGTTACCATATTACTCTTTGTCTCTAAATTATAATTTATTATTCAGCACATTAAGGATTAGAGTAAATTCAATGTAGAATAATCGGGTTTTTTAAATCGCCAGAATCTTATATGCAAAAGGGAAGGAATATGGAGTGACAAACAGCCTGTTACTTTATTTTTCAAAAATCTATGGTTTTAAGTTAATAATTAATTTTTCTGTTAGTGGCTATAAGTTCACATTTTGATATTTTTTCACATTTTCGATTTTTAATTATTAAAATTTTGTCCTAGCAATTTTTTTAATTCCCTGTAATTTTATATTTAAAAATTCCAGATAAAGAGAAACATCTGTAAATTTATAGGAATTCTCAAGACGGATTTACATGAACCTAGAGTTATTAAATTTAAAAATGTGTCGCGAGATTTATTTACTGTATAAAAATTATGAACGTTATCAGATAATCTCTTTGTGGTCAGAGTCCGCGTTTTTCATTTGCAAACTTCCAACGAATATAAATATATCTTCCATTCAATCTTTAAAAAATTTTACTTACACGCATGCGCACAATAACCGAAGGCACGAGTCCACGTTTTGAGTCTGCTGTTCATCCTTTGAGCGCATTTTCTCACTGAATCATTTCTTATCATTGATTTAAGTTATATTTTTTATCTATCTCTAGTTAAATTTTAGGTTTCGTAATCGCAATAGAGATTTCCCGTTTTTATTCTAGCATCACGGAAACCCATATCCCTTGGTGTCTTTATATAGCTCGTGTCTCCCATAACAGTTTTAACTTAACTACTCATCAGCTCTGATTCGTACATTACCTAGGGAAGTTTATCGGAGAACCCCTTAGCGAGTCCTGCCTAGACGAATTTCCAAAGAAATCATTTCAAACGGTTCACCCGCTCTAGATGCCATCTATTTCGTCTTATCGATTTCCATCTCTCTAATTAACGATTTACGATATAGAGTACTAAATAAGGAAGGGTAATTAACAGTAAAATCAATAGCGAACATTGACGAAAGCCTATCTGAAGTGGCTCTCATTGCCTTTAAGTCGGTAATACAGCTATAATTAATTCTTAAAAAGTGAGATCATCTCATTTTTTTGTATTGCCTTTTGGTAAACAGAAGGATTATTTTATGATTAAAACAATATATTTCATTGGGCTCATATTCACTTATGAGAGAGCTCTGAAGTTCTCTAGCGTATCGGTAGGGCAATACTATGTCCACCGGTAACTTCTATCGACCCTCACCGTCGCTACTTCTTACATTCTTCCTCAAAATCATCTTTCCCGTGCAAATCTTTGTATCCTATTAGCTATATCGTAAAAAAAATCACCGCTGCCGCTTCTTTCTCCTCGATCACGAACCTGCTTCCCAAGAGCCCTCCTTTACAATATCTCCTCCACCTCATCTCAACCGCTCTCTTTCATTCCATTCTGGCTCATCCTTTTCTCAACCAACTCACTCTTTGCTTTCTCTCAATCGTTACCTAAGCCGTGAATGCCGCGCCATCGACTGCCCTTTTCCTTTCTGTCTCATACTCAGAGACGCATGTAAAAACAACCTTTACTAAATCGACCAAATTCCCACAATTTCTTCCCTTCTCTGATTTATTATTAGATCTACGAGAGTTGGAGCTAATATCCACTCATCACCTACATTATTCACCCCTTTCTCTATTCCAACACAAAATGGAAACTTCAATCTATTATTCCCCACTCTTTCTAAGCATTCCTTAAGAACTCGTTTCTATCAATTCCCATCTCCCCCTTAAGTGCCTCGTACCATTCCCCTTTCCCATCGCTCATCCTTCGAACCTCCCTGAACAGTCCAAGCTTTCTCTTCTCTCATAACTCTTTTCTTCACCGAGTATCACCTCCACTCCATCATTCTCTCTTCCCTCTCTCTCTCTCTTTTATTTTCCTCCCTCTCTCTTCCTTTTTTTTCTTTAGAATCCTCACCCCCCCCCCCTCTCTCTCTTTATCTCCCTCAGTCTCTATCATTCTCTCCCTCTCTCTCCCTCATCTTCTTTCTTTTCATTTCCTTCCTCGCCCATACTATTCTTCCTCATTCGCATTTCCCATTCGTATCTCTGCCTTAGTCAATTTTTTTCAGATTTCCCCCACTTCAAAATAAATCTACGCGCCATTTTGATTCACCCTTCCATCATTCATTAAAAATGAAATATTTTTTACTCTTTAATCCATACTCTGTCACCTTATTCTTTGTCCCGTGCAATTCTGAATTTATAACGCTCTTTCTCGTGCTTCAAATTATTCCTATAAAAAATTTAACTGGCTATCATATCTCACGATTACTGTACTCTACATAATCATCTTTTATTTACATTGTCATTCATTCGTGGTATACTCTGTTCATTCGATGCTTATATATCAACGCTTGCGCTTTAATTTATTCACGCTCCTCCATTATTAAAAATATGATAAAAATATGTGTATTTATCATAATAGATCACGGCCCATAAATATATTAATTAATAAAATATTGTTATTAAAAGTTAGAATGTACACTTGAATACGTGATAAAGCGAAATTTTATAAATTGTGATAAAATACGTACTTCAAGGGTCTGATGGATCTGATTCTGCTTCTTTGAGCTCTCTTAAGCATAAGTTTAATGACAATTATAGAGGGAGAATTTTATTAATTTAGGCAATATTTTTCCTAAACGTGCAAGACATAAATCTTGGGTACTTAGCTAAGACGTGTTCTACATAGTTCCTCAGCCTGCCGTACGACCAACCCAAAATGTTTATGATGTACAGTCAACTGCAGAAAAGTGTAAAACGCTTGAGAGAGAATTTTGAGTAAGGATGGTTGGTGAATGAAGAAGATCGAGGTGAGAATAGTAAGAGCAAAGGAGACATTTATGCATCAACGAGAACTGATGACACATATTATGGATAAAGATAATTAAGAGGGAATAGTAAAAACCTTGATATAGATTGCAGTATTATGCGGGTGTTAAGTGTGGGCTATGAACAAAGCAGATTTGAGAAGTTTAGAGGCTACTGAGATGTGGATATGGCACATACTGGAAAGAATTATTTGTTTTTTGGGATGAAAACTTCCTTATGGAAGTATTCAATAAATCAGATGAAAAGATACACTTAGTTACAATGGTAAGGGAGAGACAAACGCAGTTTTTTGAGATGCATTGGGATACTGAAGGATATTATTGATGCGCGATGCTGGAGAAAAGGCAATTATAACCCACTGTAGCTTCATTTATCTACGCCTTAGCATGGTCTTTATTCTACGTAACAATAATTAATTTTTAAAAAATGCTCAGAATTACTGCATTTAAACAGAACAAGTTAAGAAATTGTACAGTGTATCCTGAGGTGAAGTATTTGAAACTAAGTGGTATACTTCAAACGAACGCAAACCATAAAAGAACGAAACACCACGACCCGACTATCTCTCTCTATCTACTAAAAATGTCTTCCCTACCCTATGTTGGTGCATTAATATACGTATGTAATTCTAGCATGACTATATATTACAAAAAGATATATCAGAAATGATGTCAGGGAAATATTTAACTTTTATTTACCTATTTATTTTCCAATTAGTTGTAATTAATCAAACAATTGAAAATTATTTTAAACATACCTCAACGAATTAAGCAGTTCTTCACTTACAGCGAAGATTGTTTATGTTGACAACAATTGTGTATCCAGGGCCGGCCAAAGGGGGGATGCGAGGCACCCGTGCTCCCGAATAATGGGGCCCCCAGAAGTTCTCAATTTATTATTCAATTATCGAGTATAAATTTTGCAAAACGTTTATAAAAATAACTTTCAAACTCATTTCCAACAAAGAAACACTACGTAAAAGTTATAATATGAAACTGGGGCTCCATAAGTCGTTCGTTTATACTATAAATATTAATATAGTGGGGCCCGCATTGATATTCGCATCCAGGCCCCCTTCAGTGCTTGGCCGAAATTGTGCATGAATTTTTATAAGTTCAAAGTTAATTAAGATTTTCTTCTTTTATTTTCTTGAAAACGGCTACTCCTACGATAAAAATGTATAATAAAAGATATATTATTTTGCTAGCTCTAAAAAAATGTGGGTATAGCTAATATTTTACGAGATATGACGGAAAGTTCGTCTTCGTTTTTAGCAAAGTGGTACCACCGACTGTGTTATATAAACCATTTTCCTATTTTATTTGGCCATAAGTCCATCATACCAAATTTCACGAAAATGCGTCCTATAGAAACCGAGTACGAACTTACAGAACAAAGCTAATAGACGCTCACGTTGTAAACGAAAGGTTCCAAATAATTAAATTTCGCCCAAATGAAGGAGGAATGAAAATGTATATTTTGAACCGCGACTTTCTATTTCATTACCGTTTCCTATTCGTTTCGTGATTCCATAGACGCACTACAGCTTCCATACTGTGAAAGTTCGAACGTGATCTATTTTATAAAACTATCACTTGAGTGTGTAATTCGAGGGAAAATCTCGCGAGACTTTCTTAAAGAGACAGCACAAATCAAATAGGACCACGAAACAACACGATTCGATTGCAGTTGTTCCAAACGAAGCAAAAATCCCTACAGTGAGAACGTAAGAGGTGATCAACAAAGCTCTGTGGTATAATAAATCAAATGTATTGTGCTGTGCATATAACGCTCGTACACATTTAAACACCACCTATTGGTGGTAGAGAGAGAGAGAGTGAGCATAGAGAAGAGAAAACTGAGGTTGCGTAAAATATAGGCGAGAGAATATGTGTGGAAATCCAAGATAATATTTCTGCAGTAAAACAGCATAAAAGAGATATCCGTTAGAGTATAGCCATAGTGCATATTCTCTCGGCAGCTTGCATGATAACAATTTTAACTTATTAAATGAATTACTAGAATTGAATAAAAGTAAATACCGAATGCATGGAGAGAAAAGGGAAGTGTTCGGAAGAGGACCGAGCGATAGCGAAGTGAGCAGAGGCTGGGTTTGATGCGGCAAGAGATTTTCGCTTTAAAAGTAGTAAAATACGAAAGATAAAGATCTATATTCAGATACAACAAACAATATATACCAATGGAATTAAAACTTGTGACACTCTGAGAAAAGATATACGAATTTTGAGGCAGATGACAAAATTTACGTCTATAATTAATATGGGAAGTGAAACCTTTATACTAGGAGTTTACTTTTAAAACGATATAAATTTGCAAATTTTAGAGACGATAGGCTACATACAACTTGGCCATAACTATGGGACCAGGCTCTCACTTAAAATCACGAAATATTGTATCTTTCACGACTGCGCACGCTCCGTGACCGCTGAGTCTCTCGAAAGGGCGCGTTACTAAATTCCTTTCTTTGGCATGCTTGAAATGCACATCAAAGGCTAGTGTCATGACGAGTTAAATTGCGTAATATAGCGCGGAATGAATATCGTTTAAAAGACCCATTTTTCTTTTCTGAAGAAGCACTTGCTGTTGGGCCGTCGTTGTGGTCTTAATTATCTTTCCCCGTTTCTGCACCCTAGACTCCTTGTGCCGTATCAGTACTTAATTGAATAATACAAAACCTTATTTTACAATTTCTCTCTAGAAATATACTCGACTTATGCGTTAAACAGCAAACACACCCAAATGCTCGTGTAATACAGACAAGAAAACAATCATCTGCTTACTGAAAATTACGTGCACATTAAAAATTAATCGTCTTTGGTAGAGGGGTGGTTAGCGTGTCTAGCTCCCAATGCTAGGATCGAGGGTTCGAATTCTGCCGAGGGCATGGTCGTATATGTTCGTCTTTGTTATTGTTATTAAGCTCGTTACAAAGGCTGTAAAGTGCTGTTTATAAGCTTGTGAAAACTCCTGGGAATAACTAAGATCCGAATGTAAATGAAATGAATATTCTTCAATCATAACTTTCAGTTATCTTATTCAATCTCTTCAAATAAATAAAATCTAATCTAATCGTTTCCGTTGGTCACTCTCCCTCTTTATAAACCTTGTAAGACAATATATATAAACCCTCATTCTATGGATTTTAGGCACCGAATTATCGCATACGAAGATCTTGCGATAATATAAAATATATATAAATCGAATGTAATATGCGAATTTTTTTATTACTATTCAGTTTTCAACATTAAGGAGTGATGAAGCAGCCGTCTCGTGAATGGGAAAGATCTGAAGGACGAAGAGCCGGCGCGATTGTTACGGGCTGCCAGAGACCGGATCAGTCGATGTGCAGCAACTAAGAGAGCATCCAGCCGAATAATAGAGGCACTTCAGCTTTCCTCGGCAAGGATTCGTCCGCTGCTGCAGCATCCGAAACCGGCTAAGCCTACAACAATGACGTCTCTATTACCGCCACCACTTCGCTCCGATCCCTGAAGTGAAGGCTGCGTAAGCTATGAGAAATAATCCCCTTTCAGCGTCGCTTGGCATAAATTTGAATTAACCCATTTCTCTCGTATTACCGAAACCATCCTGCATAGGATGTTTTTACCATAATCGCGGCATAGAAGAACCGCCAGATCATGACGAATTTCCTCTATGTTATGTCACAGATATCCACTTCCAATATATACAATTTCTTCTTCGATTGTAGGTTTTCGAAGCGATCAGTGATGATTGATGGTGCTTTCAGGTTATGCTGCTTAGAGAACATATTTAAAACTCAACGTTTCTCCCGAGTTGAAGCGAGCTTCTTCAATCCTAAAGAAGCTCGCTGCTTAAGAGAAGACTATAGTGTTTCTCCTCATTATAGACTAATGAGGATTACGCATGCGTTGCACACCAAAAATCCTAAATATTTTCTCAAAATTTAGAGATGACCATGACTGATAATTACACAGCTATCGTATTCACGGACACCTACACCAGCAACATTGCTTCGACTCTCTCTTTTGTATCCTACCCTCCCTCTCTCACCCCAATTAAGACGTGAGGAATGCCCTTAATAATCTTAAATAAACAAATCCCCCGGGCTCCACAATATCACTAACAGAATGTTCCAAAATATTCTCCACTTTCATCCGGAATAGCCACTACTTGTTTGCCTCCTTACCAGTGACTTTCTGCCAGCCCAGGATCACGCCAAGATAACATTATTTTCGAAACCTGGGAAGATCAAACCATTCCTGGAAAAGTGTCCCATCTCTCTACGAACTGAAATGCAGCGATTGTGAGTCTCGCTATATCGGCCAGACTGGTAGAAGTGTGAGAGTAAGATGCAACGAACACAAAGGGTGTTTTGCTTGGAAAAATCCCTTATCACATTTTTCCAAGCATCTGATGAAGGACGGACATAATAGTGATATCACCCCGAAAGTGCTCCGTGTGGAAACGAAGGGGTTCGGTTTGTACGCCCTGGAACAACTGGAGATTGTGTTTCTTCAAAAATATCGTTCATCAAATTATTATTAAACGCTTTAAAAATAATAGTTGAAGCGATTGTTGCAACAATTGTTTCGCTACGTGGGGAGCGTATTTGTCTAAAATATTCGCTCAGATTTCTTCTGCGTTCCTCATCACCGAATTGTTCGTTTTTCCTCGTTATCGTAGTAACACTCTCGGATTTATGATCCTTTCACTTTCCATCATCAGCGCTTACGAACATGGTGGAAACCGTTGGCATTTGACCACTGAGACAAGAAGCCGTTTCGACATTCTATCCGTCTTCACTGTTGGAGATTTTTTCGAAATTTTGTGGATTTTTCGTACTCTTTCCGGGTGTTACCAAGGCGACCCTCATTGTTGGCTCCGATTCAATTATCGTCAATTAACCCATTAAAGCCCATTGGCAACTAAAGTTGCCATGCCACACTTTGTGTTAAAAATGATAACAATGTAACCGATAACTCTGAATCTGCAGAGGAAAAGAGAATAGACCTTACTTTGTATTATGGCTCAGGTTAAAATCTTTTATTTCGAACTGATTGCACCTGGTGTTCAGAAGAAACCAACCCTGCATAGCCTGTTAAGTACTGATTGTTACATCCTTCTACATAATGTAAGTTATAAACCATACTGTATGATTTATCTTGGATATAGAAATGAATTATGAAAATTAAAATACGCCTTAGTACGTTTGGTTAAAAAGAAAATTCTAATATTCAATACATTTCTTTTTATTACTTTTTCAATATCTCTGGCAACTAAAGTTGCCAATGGGCATTTAGATAAACAGTTTTGGTGGAAAATACTATTATTCTTGGCATAGCAATATTTCCTCCGATGTGAAGCTATCCAAAATTGATACGATGGTAGTGTTAGGATTTATAACACTTCCTAACTAAATTTTGAAGTTAATTATGCAGGAGTTATTATTTTTTACATAATTACATAATACAAACGAACTCAAGCTTCAAAGCGCAAACGCCCCTCTTCACTAAAATGGGCTCCTGATGTTACAGAACTGACTTTAAAAATCTCTGAGCCTGAGTGCGATTACCGACCAAATGCAGAAGAAATAGTGAAGAGTCCCACCGAGGCTTTTAGGTGCTTCTTCACAGAGGATTTGTTTCAACACACTGGTGAAACAAACCGCTACGCTGCACAGAAACTCGTCCATGACTTAAATGCTACAGCCTCCAAAATTTTGACATTTGTTGGAGTGATGCTCTTGTCAGGATATCACACTCTTCCTTACAAGATTTATTGGAAACAGAACCCTGATATGCATGTGCCTATTGTCTCCGATGCAATTCGTCGTAATCACTTTGACGAACTCATGAGTTACGTTCATCTCGCTGACAATCAAGCTAATGATGGTACTGATCGCATGTATAAAGTTCGTCCTGTTTTTGACATGCTGAATTCTGGTTTCAAGCAAGTCAATCCTGGTCCAACGGTCAGCATCGATAGAGTATGATCCCATATTATAGAAGGCATGGAGCCAAACAATTTATATGCGGAAAACCTATTCGGTTCAGGTTTAAGTTATGGGTTGCTGCTGAACCTTCAGGCTACATCCATCACGTTGAACCCTATTGTGGTGCTTCAACTCGACTCTCAGACACTGGCCTCGGTCAAGGAGGTGATGTTGTCCTTGGGCTCGTTGACCACATGAAGCTGAAAAAAGGATTGAGGCTGTACTTTGACAACCTCTTCACCTCCGTTGGATTGCTGCAAGAACTTAGTGCAAGGGTGGCACAGGAACTCTACGTAAAAATTACTGCAATGCTGCAAGGAAACTTCCCGTTAAGAAGACTTGGAAGAAGTAAGGAGTACCTCTGCATCCAAATGAATGTTCCAAGACATTCCATAGAGCTTAAGAATTATTTTTACGTACTAGTTGTTTATAGCCAAATGGTATGTACCTTCAAAAGATTACAATTTTTTATGAAATTTAACGAGAATTAAATTTTGTAATGTTTTTCAAGTAAACTGTCATTTTACAATAATGGTTTAAAAAATAAAAGCATTAAAAAGTGTATCTAACGTTTTGAGCATTTTATACAATTTTGATATCGTATCTTCCCAGTGGCAACTAAAGTTGCCACCCTAAAACTCATCGAAAATGTCATCGTAAACATTCCGTCGAAAAATATAATGATTCAGGTGTAGTATAGGTCAGGAAAACAAAGTTTCATGAAAAAATCTCTCCCACGGAATTACGGGCTTTAATGGGTTAAGCCTTCAAATAGACGAAAGAATGGCGTTAATCGCTTCGAACGTTTGCTTATGCAAAGAAATTATCTTTATAATAACGTCAATCTTTATACTGCGTCTGGGAAGCATTTCAATAAGTAAAATGGTTATATTCTACATATATTATGTTTATTAACGCAAATAGGCCCACGCATCTGGTATACAATTACCAGAGCCAGTGTTCAATCATGGACAGCCACACGTTGGATTTTCAAGGATTTCTTCCTTAAAAAACATCAAAGTCAAGATTTCAGAGAGATAAGGAAATGGAAAGTAAGAAAGGGCGTAATTACACAAGAAAATTTGTGTAAAGTACTTCTGGATGCATATTCATTACAAAATGGTAATATCTATATATCGAGCGATACGGGGGATGGTGAGCATAGCGAGCAGGGGCGATATTTTGCAAGCTCTATAATGAAAATTCACTTAATAGTAATGACAAAATTTTTTTACATTAATTCATTTTCAATTACTTGACTGATTTCTGCGAGAAAGGATTTCTTCTTTAAATTAGACTGAAAACTACCATAACGTGTTACACCTGGAAATATCAAGGAAGGGGCCCCCAGGAAGGAACATAGAGGCTTAGCGTCTTTCTCCATGGTTTTAATTACATATAAAAACTAACATAGACCAATTTTTGGATATGGACAACTTTATGTAGCTATATCCAGAGAAAATATGAACAACTTCATGTAGCTATATCCAGAGAAAAGTCACGTCAGGGTGTGAAAACATAAATAACTGTGTGTTATTAAGTCGAAAAATAGCATAATTAATAATATAGTTCATAATATAGTTTTAACTTAATTTTCTTTTAAATTTATCATTTTAGTTAATTTTTTATGAAAAATTAAACATACATTCCGTATAAAATACATTTAATTATTTTTCAAAACATATTTCCGCTACACTTATAAAATCCAATACATGGTAGGAACGAAGTGACAGCGAGCGAAAGGGGTTGGCGAGCTGGAGCGAGCAAGGGGCATGCCCCTAGTTCTTAAATAAAATCAACTGAACGAGCGAAACGACGATGAAAATATGCTCCCCTCTCAGCTAAGCCTGTAAAATGACTACCGAAAAGTATTAAAATTTGGAATATTTCTCACAATTTTTATAAAATATTTTATAAGCGTTCTTCAGATATATATATATATCGGGGTAGACCATTTCTGTTCCCTCATATCTCTTCAACGACTGATCGGATTGTAAAGAATGTTACAGTTACATTGTTTAAAAGCTTATGGCTCGCACATGCTTTTTAACTCATAAACAATTTTGTATCTCATCTAGAAGTTAAACTGTGAATGCTCAAACTTTCCAAAAGTCTATTTGGTTGCGGTGGCTCTGCCGGTGGGTCTGGGGGCGTTTTAGTAGCAAGAAATTTAACTACTACATATTCACAGCATTCTGTGTCCCAGCGTTAGAAATGGTAGCGGGACATAGGGATTTCAACGTGAGTTGTCATTTTGACCAATATATGGCGAGAGAAGTTATAATGCTTAATTGTACGAAAATTTTAGCTTACTTCTATTGTGTCATTTTATACCTTAATAATATTCACTGTTGGTTTAAAAAATTGAACATTTTCATAAAACAATTAACAACTTGTAATCAGTAGATTACGATTTCGGGATGTATTTCTATTCCTCACACTGCGGTAGATGGCTTCTGGGTAGAAAAGTATCTTTGAAATTTCAAAACTTGCGAAATGGGGTGCCGTGGCGTAGTGCTACGCTGATCATACCCGTTGAAAACCTGCGAAAGTTGCATTTTTTCAATAGATCTTGCGGCCCCCTATTTGAGTGTTTAGATGAGAGCACGCGAATCAACGCTTCATCCTTCTGAAGGAACGTAAAGCCGTTGGTCCTCCTTGGTGCTTTTCAAAAAGAGTAGACTAATGCCGGTACGGTGGTTTTCATCTTATTTGCTTTGTGAGTTAAACTAACGATCCTGCAAGCGCTAGAGTCGTTTGAAGTCACAAAGTTCCACAAATCACAAACTTTGACATCAGTCATTTTAAGAAAGCGATTGAGGTAAATTATTTACGTTCGTTATTTTTCATTGAATGTTATTCGTTTTCGCAAATAAGTAAAAATTTTAAAAAATCAGAAATAAAATCTTTTTGCTTTGTAAAATAGGCGACCTTAAAAGGATAAAATAAGAAAATTTTCAGATTATGTGTTCGTTATAAAAGATTTTGGTGTCGTGTTCTTGTCATTACTATGACTTTACATGTCATTTACGTAATGATCTCATTCCATAAGCTGGAGTAAATGGAGTTTGAATATAAAGTTAATAGCAAAACACATTTTTTAATGAAGCTCAACCTTGAAAACCTCCTATCAAAGCGAAATTATTACGTAAATGATACGTAAAGCAACAGTAATGAAAAGAATATGACACCAAAATCTTTTATAACGAACAATAATCTGAAATTTTTCTGGTTTTATCCTTTTAAGGCCGTATATTTTATAATGCAAAAAAGATTTTATTTTTGAATTTTTTTTATTCTTACTTGTGCATAGATTGAAGTATTTTACTATAGCCTTTTTAGCAAGTTCAGCCGCGTGAAGTGATAATCACAGGTATTAGGAAAAGTAAGAAAAACTCAAGAGTGTTCATATAGATATACCGTTTGCCCAGTGACCGTCATGGAAGTGTGACATGCTCCCCCTCTACTATCATAATATCACTCGAAGTATCTTTATTCCCTTTTTCGGTTGGATGAACGTACGATTCTGTATCTAAATTCAGCGTTTCTATTTGTTAAGAAACTTTTAAAAGTACGTTAATGCTGAAGAAAGAATGAATTTGTGTTGAGAACTTGAAAAGAAAGGCTTTCGATAGCACAGACTGAGTTGGGTATGCCTAAATTCTACCGGAAGGATGAATTACAATGAATGGATGAGCGTTGAAGGTAAAAAAAACTCCGACATTTTTAGGTTTAGTAGATGGAGTATAGAGATAACCGAAAAGCAGTGCAAAAATGAAACGCGAAAATTCTAACACTGAAGTTCCTTTTTATATGTGGGGATACAAAAGAGCCAGTTTGATAAATATATTTTTCAAAGCATTAGTTAAGTATGACAAACGGCAAATTAAAACGTTCTTTATTTGCCCCACTGAACTCGGACCAATTACCAAGATATGTAAAATAACAAGGTGATTGTGTTGAACAATTATAGTCACTAAACATTTTTCCTGCTAACCTCGTAAAATATTCTCCACAAAAATCAAGGTGCTAGGAAATAACGAGCTGCAATCCAATCTATGATGAAAGTAACTCAGGCACAATCCAGATGCATTTCGATCACTAAGCAGCCTTCCTCAGCAAAGATTCAACGTTGACTCTAGGAAGATCTGTTGATAACCAATGCTTTGCAAAGGATATGAATATCTGGTTCTTTTCCAGCCCTTGTTTGGCTATCGAAGTTAGCTTCCCCACGAATTGCATCAAAGTGCAGATATTTTTAAACATAAAGAAAATGAGAATATAAGAGAGTTGTTGCCTTGCGTTATAATTACAATCTTTCAATATATGTACTACCATATTCAACCATGTTGACGAAAAGCGATAATAGAAAGCGCCATTCATAGCAGTAATGCAGTAAAGTCAACGCCAATTTCTAATTCTTAGTGCAGTCCATAACGATGACAACAAGAAACATTTTTAATGAATAAATTAAGGGAAAGCTTCTTCATATGTTACGGGTTTTTCCTATGATTCTCCTTTTTTAAGTTATGAATTTGTTGATTCTGTGTAAGTTAGAAAACTATGGTGATAGAAAGAAAAGGCAATGAAAACTGATACTCCTGGCTTCAGGAGAAAATTATTCATGTAAGATACAGCACATGATATAAATGAATGGTCGTTATAAAGGGATTCTTGTGAAAACATAGGTCTATCTATAAAAGAATCGTAAAAATATCTGTAATTCCTTCAAGTGTAGAGGTTATACTTTCTCTTTTGTCGTATTAAAATCTCTATTTACTATGTAAAATTCATAATTTTAATAAAATTTATTCCTGTACGTAAGTAAAATCTGTATTGATATTAGATATATCGCAATGTTTTAAAAGTGTACAATTATAAACCTTTAAACGAGAAAATATATTGTAGCTAGAAATATATACCTACAGCCTCGACACGTAAAACTTACCAAAATGATTAACGACACACCTTTTAACGGTTGGAATGCACTCACTTGGAATGCAATTAGGAGAGAGTAGAGCGAGCACATATCTTTATGCTTTCAGCATTTTTGCTCATGTTGTCCACGAAAGACAATAGAGAGTAGTTCACGTAATCTTTCGCTTCATCTCGATAGGCCCTCCTACAGAATTGGGCCCTCCAGCTTCTAATCACCACTTGCACCTCCCTCCCCTCCTAGCGGCGCACACCCTCTCCTCCGTCGGCCTACATACTAATAGTGAGCCAACCTCACCTCACGCCAATCGATGTTACTAAATCCATATTGAAACCATACTATGCGGCACTGATTCCAAAATGCACTTATTTAAACATCCGAAAAAATTTGAACCGCCGTGCGTGTGAAATGGTAAAGGCAAATTTTAGTGACGATTTTTCAAAGTGGAACGGAATCATTTGAATCTCATAACGAATGATGAAATAAAACTCAGGAAAATAAATATTTAAAAAAATGGAGTTCTTTCATTTACTTTGATTTCATACGTTGCTGTGGATCCAGTACCTGGTTCATGCATTCGCCGGGCTAATGGAAGACTCAGGTTCGATTCCGAGTCAAGTTCAGAATTTATCGCCTCACCGTTCAAATTTGTTTTGGCATATGAATCGATGCACGCAGAACTTCATCACCTACGTTACAATCATGTACATTTTTGCAGTTCGTGCATTGAATAAACCTATGGAACTTGATTTGACCTACATTCCAGATGACACAAAGATAAACATACGAAGTCAAATGTGGTGTAGTAGTACTTGTCCATATTAGGTCTAAAAGGTGACTCCATTTGCATGATTCAATTTTAACACATTCAACACCCATGCAAGTAAACCAGATGTCGGAAAGACTCCTTACTTACAGTGCCGTAGTACTTCCAAATCCGATTTTATGCACGGAAATTGGGTTCTTACTAGTGAAACCATTCAATATAATGTTTTCTCGCGACTAGAATTTGTTTTCTTGATAGCTCAGAACGAATTCGAAAACATAAAATTAAAAGTCAGCAAAATGTTGATACCAAATTTTGTATATCATTCATTAATCGCCGCAATCTAAAAATTTAATCAATTCCGACACATGTTACATCGTCCCGAAAAGTAGGAACCGTCAAAAGTGAAATTAAAATTTTCTCCTAATTGTCGAAGCACCTGAATATACCTTCTAAAGAAGAGACCCCTCAGACCAATTTTACCACATCCAGAAAATTATTATTTAATTGGGTTACTACGTCGTTTACCTATCTTTTACTTTTCATCGTGCTGCACCTTGCTTATTGCATTACGGCATGTCAACACAGTCAACATGTCACTTACAACCGGTTGGCAGCCAGCCGGCCGTGCCGTGGTATGCTACGCTAGGCTATGCGCGCGCGCGCGAGCCGGCGATCGTCTCACGAAACGTACATTCGCGTGCAAGCGCTTGATCGACCGACACGGGCACGCTTGCTTGGGAATGCGACCAAAGTAGCTTCTGGCGGAGCGTGCGTACAACTCGATCTCAGGGTATCCCCTCACACCCCCGCTCGCCCACCGACCCCTCCCCCTCTTCTCCCCGTGGAGTAACCCTCCCCAAAAACTACCTCCCGTGCCACCCCCCCTCTCCTTCTTCGACCCGCCATCGCGCACTCTCCCTCGCCTTTCCCCACTCTCCGCCTCAAGCCTCACTCTCTCCCTCGCTCCTCCCTCTCTCTCTCTCTCTCTCGCTCCTACCTCCCCCGACCTCTCTCTCTCCCTTCTCCACTCCATCTTCCTCCGCCTCACCCACTTCCCTTCCGCAAACTCATTCCGTCGATCCAAGGCGACAAAACCCCGAGAATCCATCCTGCTGCCCCCACACATCTGCCCCACGCCACCGGAGAAGGAGCGAGTCCCGCGCAGCGGACACGGGAGAAGCATTTTACCGGATTTTCCGGATAAGAAAATGCGAGAAGTTGGAGAGGGCGCGGATTCGACAGCCGACGGCGGAGCGGCCCCGCAGGAAGAACAAAGACGTTTTCATCCGATATTTGCCTGAATGACAGCGAATCCGCGATAAAAATAATTTCTCGATAGAAACTTTGCCAAGCGTGAGACAAACAACGAGCAGATCTATTTAGAGAATTTTGCGGCCAACGAGCTCCGGTTCGTCCGAGAAAGATCAGATCCGCGCTCCTGGGAGCCGCGGCCGCTTTCGCAGAGAGGTAGAATGCCGAACAACGACAGCTACCGACACCGTTCGTGGACCCGCATTCCGACCGAGACCGGTGAAAAACTGAACCGAAAGGCCCAACAGCGTCTTTTTTCGCTCACGTCCTCGCTGGAGATGGCATCCCTTCGTCTTCCGGAGTCGGAATACCCCGTGTTTGAGGCACACCGACAACTCGAGTCGCCGGTGGTGACGCCGAGCATCGCGGCCGGGGGCGAAAGCCTCTCGTCGTCCCCCTCCCGCTCCCTCGGTTTCTCCACCGAGCAAGAGCACTATCGAGTGGTCGCAGCTTCCATAGCACCGCCAGAGGTGCACAGGATGGGAAACGGAATCGTCGAGGCATTCGGTGGGCCCATCCTGACCGAACTTGGTACGAGTGGTAACGGTAGCACGGTGATCCTCGGCGGCGCGGTCGTTCCTCCGATACTTGCCGGACTTCCGGTGTCCGAGGTTGCGGCAGCCACCGCTATGTCCAATTCCAGCAACGCTACGGCTTCCCTTCTCGCCGAGCGCCTGCCGCCGGAGCTGTTCTATCGGCACTCTTTGGCGATGACCGTCGTATACTGTGTCGCTTACCTCATTGTGTTTGCCGTGGGCCTTGTCGGCAATTCCTTTGTCATAGCAGTTGTGTACCGATCACCCCGAATGAGGACCGTCACCAACTACTTCATTGTGAACTTGGCCGCCGCTGACATCCTGGTCATCGTCTTTTGCCTCCCGGCGACACTCATGTCGAACATCTTTGTCCGTGAGTCATCTACACCAGAACCTCTAATTTAATTTTTAATTAATATTCTTGCTAGAAATTTCAACATACGATTCCTAAATAAAACTTTCCGAGATAAGGTTTTAGTAAGACTGATGTCTCTTAGAATGAATATTGTTCCTCAATTTAAAAAACATTGAACATGATTAATAACAAAATATGTAATCTTGAAAACGATATCTGAAGCAGTATAAAATTATTTATAACAAATAGGAGTTATTCAGTTTAGTTAACTTTGCTTACAGAAAGTAATTACCAAAACTTACGAAACTTTTCATCTATTCATGCTAATGTTAACTGCATTTATTGGTCAGAATTGTTGCTACAATTTCATAATAAAGAATCACTTAATAAATGTTACAGATATAATTAAATGTTAAAATTTGGTTTCCCATAAGAATTTTTTGAATGATTTTTATTTACCTATGAAGTTATACATGATGAGTAAAGCTCAGCGTATAGAAAAGTTGTTTTCTGTGATCCTAATTTAGTCCTTTAGTATACTCTTTTAACCTATATATATATATATTTGAACCTACGTGTGGGATATTATTTCAATGTAAATCAATCAAAGTAAAGTACCTTTCGTTGATATTCACGAGACGGTTACTAATATTTTCGATAAATACGTTTGATGAAGCTCAATAATTCGCTTAAACGAGTTTTTTAATGTACAAATACATTTCAATAATGGAATACTTCATTTAAAGGCCAAATTAAACTTGTAACTATACATACAGTAACCGAAAATTATTCCCGGAGAAATTAAAAGGCAATTTAGCTATAAGAGCGGGATTTTTGACGAAAATAATAATCTCGCTTTGATGATATTATAGTCTAGTATCATTTCACTCAATTAAAACGACAAGTTCGATAAAATTGATTATATATGGGCTGTATTATAAAGCAATAACCCGCAGCTCTACCTAGAATGCAATTTTGGCTTTTGATACACAATTTAGGCAAATTAAAAGTATTGAGCTAATGCATAAATATAGAACTGGATAAATAATAATAATTAATAATGGGCTTTCAGTACAACGACAATAATCCTGGTCAATTCAACTTTAAGCGGCAAAACACATTCTATAAAATATTTTTTCTAGTAAAAGTAACTAAATATTTATTGGCGAAGAATTAATTAATATCATAAAGTGGTGGTAATGAGCTACAAAGAAACTTTCCAGCGGAGCTGACTGCTGGTAAAGATGTGAAACCTTTATCACCATTTGGCAGATTAGTGAAAGAACGCCTAATTCAACCGAACTAGGCGATCGCTCACGCCTCTTTTTTCCGACATTCTAGCAAATTGGTAAAAGTTGTTTCCTTTTTTAGAAGATCGTCAGAACAACAAGAGTCAAATCGTACACTCAATCTAAGAATAGATTTTTAACAACGGGGGCAATAATTTTAGAAGGTAATTAATGTAGAATTCTCATGGATCAAAGAAGAAATAACAGATAATAAAGTTTAATTTGGAGCGTTTATCACACGGGCAGCGAATGATGAATTCCTTTTGGTCATTCGTTTCGGTGAATCTGTTACGCAGCCATATACTAATAATAACACATATAATGACTTTAGAACGAAAATACGATTATTTTGTTTTCGGAGTGGGTCGCAAACTCAGTCAAAGTTGGTTGTGTGTACTAAAATGTATAAAGGAACAACATATGAATATTGGAAATAAGATATTAGAGTATTATTAATCTATTTATTATTGAATTGGTAGTTGGCAGTTCCCTCTCTTTCAGAAATTATGGAAAAATTTTATAAGAATATAGCACGATTAAAAATATTAGTACGCATTATTTCACTAGTCAAACCGTCTTGGTTTTTGGTAATATTATTGAGTCCTTAAAAAAAAGTAAACAATATACTTTTATGTAAGAAAGTCACTCGAAATTTGAGTTGATACATTTTATTTATGCTATGTAATAACAAAAATGGGGTAAATAATTGTTCTAATCAAAGGCATGAGACTTAACGGAGTTATTAAAGAAAAATAATCGAATGCGTAGAATTATAATGATTTTTACCTCGATTTACTGCAAAAATTTTCTTAAGCGCTCCGAAATTTACGAAACGAATGAAAAATTTAACTGAGGAGAGCTAAAAAATTTTGGCATTCCGGAATTTCGAGTCAGGGCTCAAACGTCTGCACCTCCTGCCAATACATTAATCGGGTAATTTTTAGTACTTTAAACAGTGTTCATTATTACCATCTTCGGTTTAAGATCTTATCTTGACCCTATTCCAAATTCTATGAATTTAAGATATATGATTTTCCTCAATCAGAAATATAGACCTTTTGAAAACTGAAATTAGAGCTATTGAGCGAAAAATGTTCGTATTTTGATTATTTAGCTGTGTTTGAAAATATGATACTTCAAATAACGTGGTAGAAGTAAACGAAACCTAACCAATGATTTCACCCTATCTACAGCGCAAGTGTCGTGTTTATTTTTTAAAACAAAGTTCATCATTCCATTAACTCTTTTGAAGTATTAAATAAACGACCAATATTTCAGCATAGAAATAAATTACATAAGTTTTTATGGAATTTGTGTATTTTTTGAAGCTCTAGAAACTAAAAAACAGATATAGAGGAGAATTTGTTTCCAATCTTCAGTCACATTTTTTATTCAGATAAAAAAAATTTAATTAAAAGTCCACGAAGTTATTAGAGTCAATAAATTACGGGCGATAAATGCGTAAGGGAGAATAGGTTGTTCAAGATGAATTTGGTTGATAATATTATCTTTATTAAAAATCGATCAAAAAGATAAAAGCAGATTTTCTTCCTTTTTATTCATTTACTGGAACGCATAGCATTGTATTGTACGTGGCAAATAATTTTGTGGGATTCCACCAATAGCCAAACCCTATCGCAGTACTGCGATTTAAACCGAGAAACGGACTATATGCAAAATTGGCAATTAAAGAATTAATTTAAAAATAGGTAAATAATTACCGCTTCATTTGATTGCTTGAAACCCTTGTTTGATTCAAATCAATATCATACATCTTGAAAGTGTCGAGTGGTAATATTTTTTAGTCACTGTTATTTTCCTAATATCTGTAGAACGATAAAATTTTATCATATAATTATCAGTGATTCTACTACAATTATAGTTTGATAGACTCGTTACGCATACTATCCTTGAGATAGTTTGGACATAAGTTTATGTACGTCATTTGAAAATTGTGACGGATTAATTAATTATACTAGCGTAAATTCAGACACATACATCTATCCCAATGCACCGGTTCAAAATGCACCACCCACTTCCAAGTCAATCACCATCTTTAGTACCAGCAATTAACATAAAATTGGAATAGAAAGGCATTCATCAGAGATTTGCTTTGGAGATAGTATAATTTTGATTTTTTTTCTTTGCAAACTATCATCAGATATGGTTTGAGGATTTTGTGCAGAGATTACAGATCTGCAAATGCTGAAATAGGAAGAGAGGAGCTGGAGGGTGGGTAGATGGCGCGATTAAGAGGGAGCGTGACGCGAATGCGGCGCCACGGTAAAAGAGGTGGGTGTTAGCTGTGGGAACCATAGGACGAGGGCGCCATTTTGGTGGGGCTCCTAGTTATTGAGGTAGGAAGAGACTCTATGAGGAGTATGTGACAAACGTTGGGCATGATATACCAGTAGGAAGAAGAGAAAACAAAATAAATGCAAATGTTGGTTATATTATTAAGATTTATCTATTTGTTATTTAGCTAGTTCTAGGGCTGCCATTTTTAATGAACAAAGTGACATCATTCGATATTCTTTAAAATGAATTTCATTAACTCGAAAAGTTTGATACCACCATAAATAAATTCTCTATTCTTTCTCTCTTCCACACACACAATTTTTTGTAGCAAGTTTGTTCGCTAAAATAAGGTAGTATCTTGGTGCCTTAACTATGGCGCTCCTGTTAGAGTTTTCGTGTAAATAAATACGTTATAGAGTTTTATTATATAAAAAATTTCAACAAAATCTGATTATAAAATTCTTTGCAATTTTTCTCTTCGTTGCAATTAATCAGCGTGATTTTAGTTCAAAGTACACTAAGATTGCAAAGCCTGACTTTAAAACTGGCACGTAGTCTCTATATTAACCATACTATTAAAGATTTAATCTAAGGGAAATAAAAATGATATTTATAACATTCTCAATCAAAAGAGAATTCTTGATCTTGCCTTATTCGTAGAATAAAAATAATAAACCCTCTCTGAAATTGCTATAAAATTGTCGGGAAATCCAGAAAAAAGAACGCCCTAGAATTAGAATCTAACATAGGTGAATCGCCATAGATAACGGCTGCTTTTCAGCCTAACTTGGTATATAATTTTACCAACTTTTTTATAGCTGTAGAGGAGAAATAATTTGTTAGATTTACTACGTTCCTGTCAAAAAGAAATCGGGAACATCTGGCCCACACAGTGATTTCATTCGGCCCGCCTTACACATCAATTTCTTTAACTTTTGTTTGTTTACCTACAGGAATTTTCATCATATATCATTTTTTATATATAAACGATATTTTTCGAGTACTTATATACAAAATACTTTTAATATATGCGTATGACAGATTAAAAAATTTTAAAATGTCAAAACTTGCTCTCTAAAATTTTCACATGGAACGATAAGTCCCTTGAAAGGTCGTACATGAAGCCTCATGTGGCCCTTTCTGTAAAAAAGTTTGGTGACCCCATCACTTCAGACGTTTCGTTTTTTCCAAAATATACAGAAGAATGAATGTAGGGCGGAGTGAATTCGGACGAAAATCTTTAAATAAAAAAGCCAGGATTTCCTCTAAAATTACATGTTGAGCGCATTCAGTCTGCATGAACGGAATGGTATAAAACATAAACCATTAACGTTAGAATAATTCCAAGAACAATTGATAGATGCACAGACAGGGGTTATCTACTTTATGACAGTTTAGGAAACGATTTATACTGATGCAAACGTGACTGTGCAACAGAATTTTAGGACCTAGGTCACTTTGAAAAGGAAATGATCAGCGAACAGCGGGCATAAAGCGTCCTCGAAAAACTTCCGAGGGAAATGAAAAAGATGAATAGAAGAAATAAAACAGATACATTCTCTTTACACTTTGTTGCAAAAATTTCCATTTTTTACTACAAATTTATGAACTTATTTTATATACATCATTATGATATCTTAGGTTTAAAAATGTGTTATTTTATTTCATCTATATTTACTTATTCAGAAAAAATAGCATTGCACAAAAACCGCTTAAAATTCTAATACGTGAAACCACAAATGTACAACTACAGCACAAGGTAGAATTCGTTGCTTTTTAATAAATATTAACACATTTCTCTGTATAATGGGCATCATATGGCGCAAAACAGTACAATACCGCGGTGTGAAAGTTAAAGATATGCTATATTTAGCCATCAATACTTTAATTGAATCTTGAATTATTTTAAAATGTTTTTAAAAATGTATGTAGAATATCATAAACGAAATATAGTAAAGGGTTAAGAATTTTCTGGAATCACCTGATTCACTCAATCATATTAGGGCAAAATGAGTTGCGATTATCAACTGGATTCAATCCATTGAATTAGGAGTAAGATTATTTTAAAACTATCTGTATATGACGGAAAACGAAATAAATAGATATTGAACGTGAAATAAAGACCACGTTATTTCGCACGAACCCTAACCTTCGTCAGTAGAAAGATTACCTTATGAACGCGTTTGTAAAAATAAGACGCTTCCTCCTAATAGCTATAGGTACATGTGTGTTCATTTAATAATTAATTTCATTACCTCTTTAATTTTGTCGCCAATAATATAATTAATTCCATAAACGTGAGTGACAATGATTAATTTATGTGTGTGTATAACAGCAACTAGGCGTTGAGGGAATCAGTGATGACGAAGGGATCATCCCGAAAGTTCTTCAATCTACATGTGTAAATGTGTCCCTCCGACACCCCAGAGACCTATTGGTGTCCACTGGGCTCCCATTCCTCAATACCTAGTTCCCCTTGATATACCTATTTACTTTTCCTATTACATAAGCTCGGTTTTACGAAACGTCCTTTCCGCCCGCACCGCGTCCATGGGAAGATATCTGTACCCCAAGGGTTCCCAACATGGTGCTCGCGATCACCGCTGTGCTCTTTGACAGCCTGACTGTGCTCTTATACGGTGCTTAATATCCCATTTCTTACGATCAACAATTTTATTTCCTCGGTTTATTTCTTTATAAACGCATTCAAGATAACTAAGAATAAATTTGATGTTGGTTTGATTTTATTCTTTATCATTACTACCCTTGCGGAAGTGTAGTGGTGCTCTTTCAATATTCTATTATACAACTTGGTGCTCGCTTGGCGTCCTAGGGTAAAACTTGATGCTCGCCACATCGAAAAGTTTGGGAACTCCTGCTCTAGCCTGTTCAGAAAACATTGACGCAGGCGTGATTCAAGTGGTAAATATTTAACTACACACTCAAAATACCTGATTCTTAATCGCTGTTTTAAATAGTTGAGAAATTACAATTGCTGAACGAAAACTTAACCAGAGTAAAGCAGAAAATCGTTACAATATACGTTGCAAAAACTTTCTCATATACAGTCATGCCTCGTTTAGCGCAAAGGATACGTTCCGGTCTTTGCGCTAACCAAATTTGCGCTAAACAAACCGATTATGACATGTACTTAGTAGTGATCAGTTTGCGAAATTGCAAGGTTCGCTAATGTTACTTTTTTATTTATTTAATATTAATTATCATTAAAAATCAATATTAATGCAATTTTAAATCTTTCGCAGCGGTGCTCGCATTTATGCATAGATCGCTAGGTTCTGCGAGTTATCAATTTCGTCACTGCAGCGCTCAAACCTACGCGTAAATTACTTACTGTATGTATGTGTGGGGGTATTTACCATTTTCAATAATTGCTTGAAATTCGTCAGGAAACTATATACCTGCATCTTTATCAGCGCTTGCTGATTCACCTGTAAAACGAACACTGTATATTTGCGCGGCATTTAAAATTTTGAAACCAACCGGAACTGGCATGAAATGGGTATACCGTCAATTCGTCGCAAGACAACTCGTCGCACGTCAATTCGTCGCATGGCAAAAAGTGAAAACCACCTACAAAGAATACGTTTTCACTTATATTTTCTTAACAATTAACCAAATTTGTTTGTAAACAATCCGCTTCCAAGTGTATTGCATTCGAATATAACGGCCATTTGATTTCCTATCGTATCACTTTCGCCAAATCCAGCTTCATTTCTTGTGTAATTGTTTGTTTCTGAAATGTTTACTTTTATGTTTTGTAAGCATGAAACTCGTGAATAGGCAACGTTGTCCATGGTTGAACACTGGCTTTGATTCAACTTTTTTTGATAATAACTAATAATTTACGCTAATTTAAATCATGAGTTCGAAACTTGACGGGAAATAATTTTAAAAAGCAAACTTAAAAACCCTACATCGATTTACGTGCTTTCCTTATGGGGCAATGCGCGACGAGTTTGTCCTGCGACGAATTGACGTGCGACGAGTTGTCTTGCAAGGAAATGACGCACGACGAATTGACTGCGACGAGTTGTCGTAGAACCCATGAAATGTTTCAGAAGAATCTCCACCCTCTTCTTGCTTTACACATTCAAACAGGGAAAGTACTTTACTGCAAATTATTGCTTGAGGGGCATGTGTTCATTAGAACGCGTTTAATCAATCCACAACACTAGCAGTTTCTCCATTTTGTCAAGCATATTACTAACAATAAGTGATCGTGTGAGTTTCTTCGCAGTTACTGCACTGGCTGCTTTAATGGAACTTTTTATTTTGTCTTTATTTAACAAAACTGTATGAATTGTAGAAGTTGTGAAGTTAAACTTACGTACAATATTGCTCTGACGCTCATCTTGTTCAAAACACTGAATCACTTTAAGTTTTTCCTCAAGATTTGTTTTCCTTGATAATTTAGGATTATTTTCTACACTTCGATTGCCTTTATTCAATTTTCTCCTTTCTTCCATGATCGTCATGATTTACTGAAATTATTTCCCCCTATTTACTGTTAAATGTTATTTTGCCATAGATACCGTATTTACTCGTGTACCCCGCGCAAATATTTTCCCGAAACGGCGGGAATAAAGGGGGTGCGCGTCTTATACGAGGATCTCTGAACAGGTTATATAAATTGTGAGTATCGATAGTAAATTCACTGCAATATGCTCTGATTGATTGCTTGCGTCTACGATTATATTCGTAAAAGACATCGAATTCTACGAAGTATATGCGTATTTATGCGACCAAGGAAACGTGTAAGTTACGCCCGCGCTGCAGGCAAAAACTCGCAAAAGTAGGCAGAAAGAATATGCCGACTAACTGATAACTATAGTTCAATGATAACTGAGGGTTTGCTGGCTTGAAAATAGGTAGGTTCAAGTTTGGTCCTTTTCCGTCATCCACTTCAAGGAATTCGGAGTGGTGAAATTTTGTTGTGAATGAAAGATTTCATCGTTCGAAAGGAAGACGGAAATCCACATCTCAAGTGTTTGGACTCGTTTGTTCGTAACCTTCCAATATTTACACAAGAGACGATACGCGAAAAAACTCCTCATCCACCTAAGGAAGTTCCCGTTCATTGATGAACAAATAGTTCGTAAAGCTCACCATCTGTTCGTAATATTAGGTAAAAAACAGAAGCGGGGGCGAAGTTGCGTAATAATACAACCAAAACAGTTAAGGGATTAACAAAAGAGGACTATCGGTGAGGAGATTTCTGCTAGTATCGTCATGAAGAGATCATCCAATAAATTGCGTCAGGTAGAAGGGAGAAGATGCTTAACTTGAGCGGAACTTGTTTCAGGGAGTGGGAATCGGTGACTTAAAAAAAACTTATTCCGGCTCAAATTAATTTTTTCCCTCCGAACCGGCCCAAAAATAGGAGTTCGCGGGATACATGTGTAAATACGGTATTAAAAAAAACACCGCAAATATGTCATTGGAACTGATTACGTGGAAACAGCTTTCCTTTATTTTTTTAAGCAAACAAAAGCCCGCAAAAATGCGCACCGTGAACAGTATTTTCATTTTGCAATATGTACCATACATAACAGCATTTATTTTATTAAAAAATAAATAAAAATGTATACCACGGGATTCCAATTACACTATATCGAAATTGCGCTAAACAGACATGCGCTAAACGAGGCATGACTGTACGTATGTGTCTGGTCTCACAACACTTTTTTGACTGGAAGGAACTCCTACTATAACAGAAACAACAAAACCGCAGAAAATGTTTCCTACAAGTAAATTGTATTAATATATTTATTTCCTCATATATGTAAAAATTAAACGTGATAAATAGTTATACCATACATAGATCGCAAGTATTATATAGATTGGCAATGCCATATTGGCGCTGAAGCATTATAGTTGGATGAAGATTTTTGAGAGAACTGGTAGTAAAAATCGAAGTATTTAAATGTCGCTGAATGCTATATAGTTACATTTTAGAGTTATAGCTTGTGAAGTATTCTTTATGACCCAAAAATATATAACTGACTGAATTTTAATCAAAATCGCTGGAGTCATTTTTGAATAAATAGGCAATTTGTGAAAATCAACAAAAAAACCTACTCTTCATTGTTTCGATATATCGTTCATCTCTCCATAGTTCTATTCTGATGAATAGTAAGCTTTTTATGAAGGATCATTCGGTTCCATTGATCCATTTGGTTTATAGAACCGCGCGCAAACCACTTTTTTAGACTAAGGGACACTTAAAAATTGTATAAACGTCAAAATCATGAAGTCGATTTTTTCGCGATTACAATACTTCCTTAATATGCCACGTATGCCCGAGGAAATTTGGCGCCCCGGGCGAGATGGTACTCCAGCGCCTCCCTCCATCAATGTTTATTTAGATATTTACATATTATATGTTAATTGATTCATCGCTCTGTAAAATTTATTGATAGGAATTCCGTCAATATTCCAACCTAATCCTCTACATAAATTGGTATACACTATCTCTTCAGTTGCAAGTGATGCATAGATACATAATCGTGATAGCGCCCCCTAGAGTTTGGGGCCCAGGGGAGCCGCCAGGATCGCCCATGACTCGAGCCGGCTCTGACTACGTATATGAGAAAGTAAAACAAGTTCGGAAAGTGTACAGCGTATACAAATTGGCGCATTTTGTGCAATGGAGTATTTGAAAGATATGATGTGTCCGTAAGGGAAATAGCGTTTTAAAGTTCTTTTCTTCGACATAAATACTACATTTTCTTTCCATTTAAAAATATTGCATTCACACATAAGGAAATTACACGTATTTTTGTGAGATTGTTTATGTTAGCAACAATGAAGAACTAACCATGCAAGAAATTTTATAAGTTCAACTTTACATTACTAGTTCTACAAGTTTTATTTGAAAAGTATTTTGATACAACCAATAACTTACGAGATATGACGGAAAGTTCATTTTTTGTCAACAGTAAAGTGATACCCTTGAGTGGTGTACGTGATTCATTTATGTGACTTTCTTATTATCTTTGACTGTAAAATCAAATCAAATTTCATGAAAATCCATTCGGTAAAAACCGAGAGCGAACATGCGGACGAACAGACAGACCGACGCTAATAGGCGCTCACGCTGGAAGAGAAATCCGCCTAAAAATTGGGTAAACGGAGTAGGGGCGCAACTGGGACACTGGGAGTAACAAAGGATTGAGTAGGTTCAGTGAAGACTAACAATAAGGACAGCTCGTCAATAGTGACAAGTTCCGAAAACCTGATCAGAAGCTTATCACACTCGCGATTCTTCATAGACGACGGATTTTGTTTCTCTGCTTTGCCGATGAAGAACACTGATTGTGAGTCTGTCGCACCGTTCATTTGGCTAATGATCATTGGATCTCCTCAAAACTTCGTTGTTCCTGTTATATATTTTATCTCTCCCCTACCACAAGCTTACAATGATAGTTGCATCACCATCAATAATGTCATTCTTACGACTGGTTTTGCAGGCTAGGGAATGCATATATGCCTCCCAGTATCCTATTCAATAGATATGGTGGTCAGACCAGAAAGTCTCTAGGTTCATTGATTACCTTAAATAATAGCTAATTAATTTTAATATACTGAACGAACTTTCCCAGTTAAATGTGATGTTAGTTTTTAGTAAATTTGTATGTTAAGAAACGAACTTAAAAGTTCACACAGAAAAAAACTGAAAAATCGTTCCCTTTGTAATTTGTTAATTTTCTATTGGTCTGGTTTTTCGAACTAATAATTTCCTCGATTAATTAATGTTCAACGACTTCTTCTTTTATGCATATTATCAGCGTTTATACACGTAGTTTTAGTTTCATCTTCATTGATTTTATATATTAACGTAATTGCCCGTTAAAAATGACGGGTATGCGTGACTTAATATTAAAAATAAAATAAAGTTAAAATAAAAACTAATGAATCCAACCCTTACATACACTAAAAGTAAACAATAAATATAAAATTCACAGAATATAATGTTCCAGAAATTAATCATAGTTTGGGCATGAAAAAAATGTGGAAATGAAGCATCAATGGATATTTATTTTTTAAACATTACGTTAGACCACTTATATATGCCCAAAACTATTTTGACTTCATGTAACATACTATAATGAGAATTTTATATTTTTTGCTTTTAGTGCATATAAAACGTTCAATTAAAATAAATTTATAAATTTTATTTTGTGTTTTATCAAAGATTGAAAAAACAGTTTTCATAGAAAATGTACTGAAATCTTGAAAAGGTTCAGCGATTTTAAACTCGATATCTGACTCAGGAACACTCATTAACAAAATATCTATGAATTATGGTATATTTATTTCTTTATTTTCGTTACTGTCGTCTTGTTTAACGTAACCAAGGCATTGTCAAGCTTAAAAATAGCGTCAAAATTTCGTGATTAAGTGGACATATGCGGCTTGACTTTATAATCCCAGTCAACGATGCAAATCACCTAAACGGCGAAAGATTTTCACGTAAAAATATGTCAAATTTTCGCGTTAAAACTAATTTCGAAACGTGTTTGTAAATCGACGTTAAGGAAATGAAATTTCGATCTTATATTTTTAAGTCCCGAGTTCCTACGATAATTCTAAAAAAATGCAAGAGGATTAGTACGCTACACCCGTACCCGTGTTAGTCGAAATCCTGCTTTCCGTTTGGAGTTTTCGCTTTAAACCATAATTCGCGATCAAAGGTGCCACCGTCGAGCGTAATATTCCAAGACACAACAAGCTCAACTTAAAAATTGAAAATCATATTCGATTTCATGTAGAGGTGTTTTGTATCAAGAGAATTAATTTCCCAATGCACTGCATCATTGATGGTATTTTCGGTTGTTTCGGTATTGAGGAAACTTTCTCAACCTCTTCATTTAATTTTGTTTTTTCCGTCTTTTTTTGGTAGTACTGCAAATATACCTTATTCAGTGCGAACTTTCTTGCAACTTAATAGAAACTTAAAGCCTTTATATCAGGTGCCAAAGTGCAGATGAAATCAATCGATTTCTCCACAGTTAAATCAACACCTTGAAGAGATTTGGTGACTCGGTTGATATTCTGGAGGGAGTCATCCCACAATAACAGAAAAATTTAAACTGAATTTTTTATCAAATCTTCAGAATCTTAACATTTATGTTCAATTGAGACCGTAAATAATTCACTGCAATTGCTTTCGATAACCATCGTGTTGCGCTATTTTTTTCTCTCTATTGTGTAATAATAATTCAATTTCGCAACCCCTTACGTAACTGTGCTCTAGGCACGTGCCAGCCGTCACTGCGGCGCCGTATGTGCACGGATTTGTTACTCGGAAAAAATGTGGAAACGTGGAGACAAAAGAAAATTTTAATATCCTTAACTTGTTGAAAGCACTTTATTAATAATGGATAAATATTTAAATCACTGTCCCCATCCGCTATAATTTCACCCGTATTTCTGGTCAAAATTGCGCAAGTTACGAAAATTTTACTGAATATGTGCGAATATAAACAGTTTAAAAGCATATTCCCTATGCAATTTATGTAACATATATAAATCCCTGCATTTTTAGAAAAAAACTGCAACGGTATTTAATGTGAATGCAAATATTTAATAATGTGTTGAGCGTGAATTATATAAAATTATTATTTAATAAAAAATGTTTTATATTAATCAAGTAAAACGGGGAAAATATTTCCAGTGCTTCAATTTTAAGATTCCACAAATTTTCACATCATTTTGTTTCCATTTTGGGGCTCACTAGCGACAAAAATTTATACGAAAGCATTATGAAACAATTCCTTGAAATAAAGTGACGAAAAACAAAATGATTTTGCAGAGCAATGAAACCTAGGTCGTTTTTTTAATAAATTTTTTTGTGGAATTACCAAGTAAGCCTTTTTATTTCGACAATATGAAGAAATTCCATCAAGTTACGCCTTAGACTGTTAAGTATATCAAAATGAAGAACCTCTATTAAAAATATACGCACTTAGAATAAAAATTTGTAGAAAAAATATACTTCAAAGAATGGGAAAAATATTTTAAGAATTTGGAATTTACAGTGGAACTGCCCATCAAAAATGATGGGTAGGCATGACTAAAGAATTAAATTGAAACTCTTCCTCTTCTCCCTCATTCTTTCTTTCCTTCCCATTCTCTATTTCTCCCTTCCTTGCTCTCCCTCTCTCTCTCTCCCTCTCTGCGATAGTGACAGAATATCCCACTGTATCATATGATGTATCTTCAATACCAATTTCTCTCTAATTTCTCAAGGAATTAAAAATAAAATTAATAATTCGATATTTGATTTCCTTTACATCTTTAGTACAGTGAATATTACTTGGATTATTACGTCTTTTTAAGTATCAGCATTAATATCAAGTATTGCCAAGATAATCAAGTCTCAGCATTAAAGTTTCAGCAGGCATTAATTATAGAAAACAGTGACCTACAGAGTGTTTTACTGATGTCCATTTCAATATATTTATATAGATAAAGAAAGCTAAAAGAACTGAATGATGATTTTATCCAATAATGCATATTATATTGTAAATGCTTTCTATCAACTCACAAAAACTTAATTCAACTATTATACGGTGAATCCAATAAACAACAGTGTGGTTTAGAGAACTTCAATATCAGATGATTATGACAATCAGGGCTGTTGTGTGGAAATTCGCAGCAGGTGCAAAAGAACAAATTAAAGATACTTTTGAATAATATTTTGCATATCTTTGTTTATTCTAAACATAATTTTTGTTTTATAATTTGATTAACTATGCATAGTACACTTTCCCATTTATTTTAAAGTTTAAGAAGGTTACTGTAATGTGATAAGGGATTGAATGCAGGGATCATAGCACCTTTCCAAGTTTGAGGAAAAAAGCTGGAAAATGAATATATATGAGTAATTATTAGGTTGATAACATAAATTGTATCAAAGCAAAGCCCAGTTAATAATAAATCGAATGTCAGAGAGTGTTTCATCCAATGTGTCATCAGGAAATACATTTGGAGTTTTACAAATTGTTTCAGTTTGTGTCTAAGGTCAATTATTATTAGGTAAATAACTAAAAATCAGTCCAGTGTGGTAATATGATGCTCTCATACATTTATTTCTAGAGTATGGTAAGAATTTGATATAACCTTCTATTACCTAATGTTTTATAATCATTAAAAAGTAAAATCTTTGATAATACCAACCCAGGGAAAAAGTTAACATGCAATACTTTTAAAAATTTAGTTTGTGACTCTCATGTCTCAGTGGTTTAGAACATATGCTGGGATGAGGCCATGCTTTGTGCTCCCTATGTAATATTCCCAATTGAATACTAACTATAGGAAATAATTCAATATGAACACTTTATAGCCCCATTTCCTTGGCAGGATTTTTATGTAGTGTTAGAAGCTATGTCTCCCTTTCTAAAGTGTTATTTATTCATCCGCTCTGAGCCTTTAATCCATAGGGGTAGTATTGAAAATCCTCATCAGTGAATCCAAAAATTGCCTTGTTTGTGACATTTTTCTCCTATATTTGCATCATCATTGCAATGAAGGTTTGATTTGATCTGCTCCCACCTTTCAATTGATTGTGTAAGCCAGTGTTTCCCAACCTGGGTGCCGTGAAGTGTTCTGAAGGGTGCCGCAAAAAATATTATTTTCCCATTTTTAGCCTCATTTTGCATCGCCGGCTTTCAAAAATGCAAACCAGACTTAAGTTGACCTCCATTTCATCACAAAGGACTTCGAAATGAAAGGAGATATGGAGATTGGAGTTAGGGGTTCAATATCAGCACGATTATTACTGATGGTGGATAGGGAGGGGTTCCGCCAAATTCTGAAAAGTCACTTAAGGGCGACTCTAAAAAGGTTGGAAAACACTGGTGTAAGCAATACCTGGAACTACAGTCTCAGCTTTCCAGCACATTCACAATCAAGGCTGACTAAGAGTAGCATGAAATAAACCACTCAACCTCATAAATTGTTAGAGTTATATGTTTAGCAGTTACATTGTACTGAATATATTCCCAATTTACATACAATTTGATGACATAAAATGACACTATGTAGTAAACCAAGCAAGGAGCCTTGATTGCCATACTATAAATTGAAACTAGTAAATGACCATAGAGTGTCTGATACAGTATTCAGCAGGAAATAAAACAGTCACAATAGGCAATGGAGAGTTAAAATCATTTGTATGAGAAATATGTGTGGTAACTTTTAGAGTACCTATTCCTTACATTTCATTTGCTCTAATTGGAAAGATACGTCATTCACTCAATCAAAACAGTCTACTGTAGCCAGGGCTGGCTCGAGGTACGGGCAAGCAGGGTGGCTGCCCGGGCACCATGGGGGCGCTATACCGATCATCTACATATCTATGCATTACTTACAAGTGTATAAATATTGGATACCAATTTATATCGTGGAACGGGCTATAATATTGGTGTTATCCCTTATATTTTTCCATCATCAATAATTTTTACATAGCGATGAATAAATGAACATGTACATACTTCGAAAATACAAAACAAGCATTTACAGAGGGAGCACAGGCATGCTATCTCGCCCAGGGCACCAAAATTCCTAGGGCTGCCCCTGACTGTAGCAACATAAAGTTTGTATAATAGACCTAGTTTCTGTGAATGAGCATTCAGTAAAAATATGAGGTTTTTCATAATTGATATGGTATCTGGAATCAATTTTGGCATCCATATTATTTTTATAAGTATTCTAAACTTTGGAGTGTACTATCCTTATTATATAACAATAAACTAGTCATACATTCTCCTATTCATTTCTCCATACTTAGGTATATTGTTATAGTTCTCCTCGATATGAAAGT
The DNA here is from genome assembly GCA_036926305.1 of Uropetala carovei. Lineage (NCBI taxonomy): Eukaryota > Metazoa > Arthropoda > Insecta > Odonata > Petaluridae > Uropetala > Uropetala carovei. Next base: position 29,757,357 of record JAXCHB010000011.1, read on the forward strand.
AGAGATTTAGTGTGAAAGGTTAGGATAGAAATTCAGAGGTTGCTTCAATTAATTACTATTAATTTTTACTATACACACCTTCTATTTATGGTTGTCTTTAAAGAAGCATTTTCTTATTAATTCAAAAGCTATTAACATTGTATATTAATGCTTATTAATTTTTCTTTCTGCATCTTAAGTTGTATTTACATAATTTTTCTCTCTCTATACAATTTTCAAGGTATGCATTCCAGGAGGTGATATATATCCATGATCAAGATTCCCATGTCATCAAAATATGCTCACAACAGCATGGAATAATGGATAAAATGTAAATTTTTAAAAATCAATGGCACATTCTGAGAATAATTTATAAATATAAACCATTGATTAAAACCTTACTTAATTTGAACACCACTAATGATAAATATGACATTTTATCAGTTATTTTTCTAAGGATGAAAAATATTGTAGAGGAATAGGAGGGTCATATCATGAACTAGCTGGAGTGTATTTTTGGAGTAGAAAATAATGGATTCCATTTACCTCTTAGGTTTTTTGTGTGATCCTTTACTGACATGTTTCTTGATTACCCAAATTATCTAAATTGCCTCCGAGCCACCTTATTGGTCTTGGTTCTCGGTCACTTACATTGACTGTTATGTGACCTCAATATTATTCTATATCATTTCTGAGGCACGCTAACTATTTAGTCTGTTTAATATTTTGAAACAGCATATCAAACATCAACTTACCTGTCCACTCACAAAAATAAGATGACAAAGATATAACAACAAGAATTACGAATTTAAAGTGACATATGAAGGTCATATAATCGCAGAAGCACCTTTGCTGGAAAGCTGTACCATAAATTTAGCACAGCTTAGCATTGATTACAATAATATTCAATATATAATGGCTCGGAGACAAAATATAAGCTCAGTAAACCCACTTTTAAGCGTCACAGGTTTTACAAACACTATGAATTAACCATGCGCTTTATAGGAACTCTCTGGTTCTAAGCGAATTTGTTGAAAACGAATTCATCGAAAACAAATCCATCGAAAACATACTCGTCGAAAGCAAATTCGTTGAAAACAAAAGAATTAATATTATATAATAATATTAAAAGCAATAAAGGGTAGCGTAAGAACTACTATTAGAATAAAAAGTCTAAAATTTAAAAAAAAATCTGTAAAAATTGTAAAAATATTTTAAAAGAATTTATACATTTACGGTCGAGAAAAACATACTAGCGATCTGAAGCGTTAGTGACAGTGTTTGAGGTGGGACGGTATGAGAGAGAATGACATACCAGTTCTTCTTAAGATGGTAAGTAACCATCCCGTCACCTTTTATTAGACGTTAAATCATACAGGTACTTTGTGATTTCATTAACACTGATGCCTTAGCGCTGGAAACTTTCACGTTTGGCTTCAAATCACAATAGGAAGACTTGCGTAAGTTTGGCCTCATTTTTCGAGGTATTGTAAAATTTCAAAGCTGAAATATTTTTGGGTCATATTAACGGGTGAGCAAAAGATGGTGCTTTCTTATTGGTATATTAATAAAGGGGCTCATATCAGGTTAGCCGTTAGCCTACCATGGCGTATTAAACACAGAACATAGTAACTTCGATAAGCAATAAAATATATCGTCCGTATTTTACTCCTATATACGTTAAACTAACCTAATATAACCTTGATGTACATTTTACGAAGTTCATGAACCATACCATCAACTTATTTTCAGCATTGAAAATCAAGGCAAACCATACCACTTCTTTTTTTCTTCCATCTCAGGCACTGGTTAGTCATAAATCTCAAGTTATTTCCCTCCATTTAAACTCCATGGTATGCATCAGTCAGATTGCCAATTGTTTTCATTAAAATTTCTCCTCTGAAATAATGACAAACTGATTTTCGACGAATTTGTTTTCGACGAATCCGTTTTCAATGAATTTGTCAGTTGCCGATTACCTATAATGACCTCATTGGCGCTTAATTACATGGAGTTCTCTAATTTGCAATACAAAATGAAGAATTCGTTAGAAGGAGACTATAAAGTGAAAGAAAGGGAAAGCATGGTAAAAGAGAAGGAGAATAGAACGAAAATTAACAATTTAAATCTGAGAAAAGTGAGATGCATATGAGAAAGCAAGAATGACCCGTCGTTATATGACTGTTACCTCAATTATGCTACTTGGCACCACATAAAGGGTATGCTGAATGAAAAGAAAGTAAGAAGAGTGCCACGGTTCTTCTTTAAGATCTAAGTTGAGAGTTGTTAGAGGACAAACGTGGAAATTATATGCTCAGAAAGTTGGCTAATGAAGGAACTACCGTTGCAAGGCACAAATTTTCTCTTTTAATGAACAGTATTGATATTAACTTCAAGGGAATAAGCGCATACACAGAAAATACATATGTTACTTCCAAAGTTCCAGTTTTCACAATGGCCTACCATTATCAATGTTGGCCATGTTATTTGGGAAATGCACGAAATAATCAGAAAAACGAAGATTTTTGGGCTTTAAATGGGCGATATTAATATTGCCCAAACTGTGCTAGCAAAAGTTCAAAACATAAATCGACTCGAGTCACCGATGCTACATAGCTTGGAATTTTCATCTCGGTCTCTCATTTTCTCGTGGGTTTATTTATCAGAAAGGAAAGTTATAGGTAGGGTTTCGAATGAAACCCACCTGAAAACGACGGATACAACCAGTGATGTAGCCGTAAAAAAAACAGTGGGTATACTGTATATGAAAGTAAAACTTTGAGGGAGGGTTTTTACCCAGTTTTCTTTAGAGAAAATTACACGACTGTAATGTTGCGATTTCAGGAGAAAACGTATGAGCTGTATTTTTTCAAAAGACCTGTATAATTTTTCATAAAGCGTGAGCATACGCGATTTGTTCGAAATAGCAGAGGTTATACCCCATTCATTCGAAAAAAAGCAGAGAGTATACGGTGTATACCCTTCGCCACAGCACTGACTACAACCCAAAAATTCCAAGTCGAGTAGCATAGATAGAGCACCTGGTTCACAGACATTTCGTCCAAAGACATTTCGTCCAACGACATTTCGTCCAAAGAGATTTCGTCCAACGACATTTCATCCAAAGACATTTCGTCCAAAGACATTTCGTCCAATGGGCATTTCGTCCAGGAACAATTCGTCCAATGGGTATTTCGTCCAATGGATATTTCGTCCAAAGACTTTTCGTCCAATGTTTATTTCGTCCAACGACATTTCATCCAATGGATATTTCGTCCAAAGACATTTCGTCCAGAGGAATGGGGGGAGTGGAAGAAAGGGAAGGGGGGGCAAGTAAACTTTATCAGATATAGGCGATGTGGATAACTATCGACTCGGAATTACTACTCTGTTCAATTGGACTGCACTCCTGATTCGAGTCATCAAGAACAAATAAATGTAATAGTTCGTTTTGTTTTTTTCAATCCTGATAAAAGAAAGATCTAAATAAGAGAGCATATTTTTAGATTTTTTTCTCTTTTTTCTTTCTCCCTCTCTCCCCTTAGAGAAGGGTTTATGACTCTTCCCCAGATATTAGAGTATTCGGTATATTTTCCCTCAACGAACGTACTTTCGGATTTAAATTACGATTTTATGAAATCTATGTTTACTTCCGAGTAGATAGACACCCCTATAGCCTAAATTTGATGAAGTTTACTTGTCTCCCCTCCCCGTCCTCCCCCTACACTGCTAGAGTTTTTTCGTTTTAATTTACGATGTTATTAAATCTATGTTTAATTCCGAGTCGACAATTCCCATATCACCTATATCTGGTAAAGTTTACTTGTCCCCCCTCCTTATTCCTTTGGACGAAATGTCGTTGGACGAAAAGTCTTTGGAGGAAATATCCATTGGACGAATTGTCTTTGGACGAAATATCCACTGGACGAATTGTCTTTGGACTAAATACCCATTGGACGTATGCCCTTGGACGAAATGTCTTAGGACGAAATGTCTTAGGACGAAATATCTTAGGACGAAATGTCTTTGGACGAAATGTCTTTGGACGAAATGTCTTTGGACGAAATGTCTTTGGATGAAGTGCCCTGGAACGGAGCACCTAACCTATAATGTTTTGTGAAAGATGATCACAACAGACACGAGAATTTCTGCATTCAACACTTCGATAAACGTGATTTTTAATTACCTAAAATTTGCTGGGAAATCAACTTTGGCCAACAGTACCCGCAAATTACTGTAAATGGCCAATTCATGTCCAACATAGATTCTCCCAAAAAGATATTTCGGATATTGTCCTATCAATTTGACCAACATTGATAAAGATCGGCGATTACGTATACTGACATATTTCGGACTCTGACCGTAACATATATACGCTCATGCTTCGTTCATTGGCGGAATAAATATCACATTTGTTCAAAATTAGTATATAATTGATTTAAAAGATGAATTGCCAGAATAAAACCGTTGTTGCATTAATAGCGGATTTCAATTAGGAACTAATAAAAGAATTCCAACTGGACGGTCTAATGAAGTTCAAGTAGAAGTATAGATCGAAAGAAAAACCTGGCCAAGTTTTCTAAATAATTGCTATACCAGCCGAAATCTGACAACATGACTAAGAAGTTGGGTTGCGTGTCGGAAGGATTCGTTTTATCAAGTGTTAATTGCAATAACAGTAGAAAGACCAAGGTCGCAAGCAAGGATTTTTGTTTTACGTTGTATCCTATTAACCATTCCGTTTGGCTGCAGGAAATAAATATTCTCAATTTTTGAATTTGGATAGTTCTATCTGATGTAGTGTGAGTAAACTCATTGAACATCGAGATTTACGTAAGAAACACCTTCCTCATAGAAAACCGGAGTACCTTGATCAGGTATAATATTCGTACTGGTTAGTTGTGCAATCCAAAGAAAAACAAGAAAAATTACGGTAAAACTGTTTGAAACTGTTTACAATAAATCTAATAATACTAATACGAATATAGGGGTCAGAATTTAATTTACTTTAAAAGGAAACGATGCCCATTTACACATCTTAGCAATTATATTCATTAAATGATTAATGCGGAATGGAAAAATGTACAAGTGCATTATCAATTCAGAACTAGTTAAAGAGATTTTTTTAATTTCACAATATTTGTTCTTTTTTGAAGCGGTATTTCCTATTCTACAAAAAAGAAACATTCGTTTCTAACGATAATTTCATACAGTTACGCCACATATGCATAAAATTTCTCTAAATAAATTTTTCTAACCTAAAACACAATTGAAATATTTGAATTTATAAACCGCTTAAAATTTGTCAAATGTTAATTAGATTTTAGGTGAAAATATACTACTGATGGTGGCCGTAATGTGTAAAATATAAACTACCAAAATTATTATTTACAGACCATAAAAAGAATTTAGCGCTCGACAGAGAATGTGCGAGTAAAGAATAAGTAATAATATGTAATAATAATAATACGTATAAAGGCCTAAATTTATAATTTTAATTCTTAGCCAATGGCCAAGGTAACTTTTATAGCCAATAAACTTTTGAGTAATGCGCATTTCAGCTATAAAGCAGTGGTTCTCATGTTATTCCATGTAAATCCAATTAATTTTCAGTTTCCTCTCCTTCCTTTACCCTTCACTACATAAATCATCATTTTATTACCTTCGATGACTGTTCAAAAAAGAATTATCGATCTCGCCTTATGGATGCGATCCAAGTGATAATTTAAATGGCTCTAATAGCAGTAAAAAGGTTTGTAAAACCAGATGCGTTATTCGGCTACAAAGCAACCATCATCAGCGGTGATCTATCGATGACAACGGCTTTATATCTGAAGAGCGCACTTAGTTTTGCAATCGTTACAATGGTTATATCCGCAATAAATAAAAATAAAAATCGTATGCTTAGGCAGTATATCGTTTAGAATGGAGTTGGGGGATTCTTTTTTTTTGTATAAGTAAGTTTCGTCAAGTTTACTCTGGCATAAGGGAAACTTTTAAATAACGTGCAAACTTTTACGAATATTTGTAACTTATTTTATTTTAATTCTAATCCTGATCTCAGCGTAATCGCTGTCATGCAACTAACTACGTTTATCAGATTTCATTTCAGCAGAAACAAAATTTAATTATAAATACCATTTATTATTTCGCTAGAATTAAAGTGGTTTTGTATATGGATGTTTTATGACTTCTGGCAAACCATTGATTAGCACATTTTCTTCCACCCTTCTCTCATCCTGGTATTTTTGGCTATATACTCGTAAATTATATTTACTTGCCAAACAAAGACTATTACAAATATTCTTGCTGTCGTCATGCGGCTACAATGACTATTTTGCATCTATACTCAACCATCCTCATACTCGGTCTACAATCTCCATGTTTCCTATACCCTTTGTGACCTGTTCTGTCAATACTGACGAAGAAACAGCTATTTGTTTTTTAATGCGCTAGGATATATTCGAAGATTTATTGAAGCGAAATCATATAAATAAAAGCCTTAGCAAAGGTTGTAATGCTTTTTGAAGCTTAATACCTCGCAAACGACTGAACCGAATTTGATGAAATTTTCAGGATAGCATTATGATATAATTTAAAAAAACGTTTTATGTATCGGTAATATATAAAAGCTTTATTATGTCCCTTCGTCCTTTTGCCACTCCCTCTGTCACGTTCTGAAAAAAAAAACCTGAAATATACCTGACTAAGGTCAGCTTTTGAAGCACAATAGATACTCGCGGCGAGGGTTTCGAACCTTAGCTCGGATCGAAGGCAACCCTCTCAGCAGGAGGTATTATTTCAGGTCAAAGAAGACTGCCTCAATTTTATTTCAGAATAATCGATCATACCCGTCATTTTTGACTGGCACTTATACTAGTTTATTATATAATTCTAATACTACGACGATTTGAGAATATAAAATTCTGGCCACAAGCAATAAGATAGTCCCATGATTGATAAATTAGTTAATAATTTTCATTATATTAAGTCACCATTTGTAATATTTTCGTTATATCTTTACATTTTATGTTAGTAGTTCCATTTATCTTTCTTCCAGATTCTGCTTCCACTAAATGTGTACGTCTTCTGTTTGATATTTTATAATTACTCTTAAGGCATTTTGCTGACATTTAACCATCACTCCGTTAAATCGTTATTTAGAAAAGTGAGCAATGCTTTAAAGGGTCGTATAATTATTTTATTTTGTTAGAAACACGTAATGATTAAAATAAAGGATTTGGAAAAGTTAAGCCGGTTTCAGTGACCTCGTATAGCGCTAAAATTTGGGTGAAAATAGTTTACATCAACGAAATAGCCTGTAGGAAAAACCAACATAAGCATCATGCGGCCTTCATTCTTTTGTGGCGGTAAATCCCATATCATCAGAAAATAATCTATTTCCTCATCCATATATACATGCATGTATGTGTATATGTATGCGTAAATACAGTACATAGGTACACACATGAAAGCGGTGGTGATTCAATGTAGTACCACCATCTTAATTATAATGGGTATATTGATCATAAGTAAAACACAGGTATTACGGAGTCATTGCAAAAATAGACGAATCTGCCTTCATTCGTTATGAATTTCCCCATGCTTCGTTATACACTTACCTATCAATAGGCTCATCTTTGATCTTCAGTGTAAGTTTACAGTGATCTGTCGACATTACCTATCTAAGGACTCTAATGAATTCTATATGAATATTACCCAGTGAAAAGTTCGTTGAAAATGTATAAACTTCGTTTACTGGATTTATAGTGAATAGGAAAGTTTAACTGATTTTGAATGATACTCATTCAACTTTGCTTCGACTACGTTCACTCGAAAAGACTTATTTTCAGAAAAAAATTTCGGTAAATTACGACATTTAACTATTTAAGGCGTCTAATAAATTAATTTTATTTATAATTACTTGACCATATAATAGTTTAATTAACTTGGCCCGAATTAAAATTAACATAAAGTTGCTCTAAGTAATACTCATCGGCCAATGATCTATGGCTAACAGATATTTCGTCAAAGAAACTTTATATCTACGACTTTTCCTCACACGTAAACATTAGTGCTTGTGGCTTTCCTTTATGAAAAATAAATAGTACTACGACTTTTCGTAATAATCGCCTACTTGCAAACTTTCGTCACAAAAATAATCATAACCCCCTTTACAGCTATTGCGCGGGTTGTTAGGCAATGTATACAACAAGGTAATCCCTTTGTTAGTCAATCCCTTATCACCTCCCGTTTTTAACGTTAACTTATCTCCCTTTGCGTAATATTTTGTTCAACAACATGGGCAAAAAAGTCGAAATATCTATTTTTATCTGTTTCATATACCAGTTTTAATGGATGGTGAAATCCTTGTGACGAGAAATCGCAGGTAATAATTTTATTGTGTGACAAAAAGACACAATGGTCAATTTTCTTGTGCGACCAAATGTCAGTGACAAAAAGTCGGGATATCGATCTAAAAAGAACAGCTGTATTATGTTAGTCAAAAATGACAAACTAACTAACTAAATGACTTTAATGAAGTGTTAAATGAAAATTGAAACAATTTCCTCTCTCTTTCATCCTCCCTTTTTCCCCTCCCCTCAATCTCTCCCTCTCACTCCCACTTTAAAATGTAGCCATCCCTCGGCGTGATATATACAAAGTTCTACATACCGAATGACTTTAGGAAAACAAAAGCCGAATGAAAAATATACGCACAAAGTAAAGACCGTCGAAATACCTAGTTCGTGTTGTGCTTCTAAGTAATTTTATAATGCAAATGATTCATTTATTACAACCATCCCAACGTTAATAAAATGAACACACCTTGAATCAACCTTATGGTATTATGACAGACGAAGACGTCTCTAAAAGGTGCAAGAGGTAGATCAAAGAATATTGTGCAAATTTTGAAGATATAAGAATCGGCGGTGAGAAAATTAATTTCCAGTACTTAGGCGTTATTTGGTTAACGTCCGAAATGCAAATAATAAATATGCTACACGCATCCATGTGTCAATCAAATGGGGAAATTGATCTCTTGGAATTGAACCCATGTCTTTACTGCAGACCTTCAACAGCCTAAAATTTAAAAATGGTAAATCTAAGTTAATCCTGAAAGAATGATTCAAATGGGATTTACCATTCTCGGCCCATAAGTGTTTATTTATACTTTCATTGATCGTTTCCAACTTGGGATTTTACGGTAAAGATTCCCCTGGATCTTATGCCGCCGGTAGTGCATACAGAGTTTCCAATAAACACGCAAGAAAACCGGTGAAATCCGTATTTAGTAAAACGGGTGGACAAACTTTTTACGAGGCGGGCCACATTAGTAGCTGTGGGTGGTTAGGTGGGCCACATTAGGTCTCACATAGGAAGTTATCTGAGAGAATGCGAAGAGCCCTATTAGTGAAAATCAATTATTAATACATTTTTAATACAATGGCTTCGTTATATTAGGTTTTCCGGCCAAAATTTTAACCACCAAATGTGAAATTTACTGTTTCACATTTCACGGTTCGCTTTTATAAAGGCATCGCGGGCCACATAAGGTGCTCTCGCGGGCCAGATGTGGCCCGCGGGCCGTAGTTTGCTCACCCCTGTAGTAAAATTATAAAAGGTGAAACCACGCTTTATTTACAAAGTTGCAAGTTGTTCTCACAGTGCCCAATATACTGCGTTGATGTGCAGTACAAGTACTACTTCCTAGCCTAACAATCAATAAATATTAAATGCTACCGTAGTTGGATATTATTATATTAATCTGCAGCAATAACACTTTTCATATCATTTCTTTTGTTCATATTTAAAGACAGTGCATTCATACGTGTAATTTAAATTAAAAAATTCTAATAATTATTACTACGGTTAAAACAATAAATAATGGCAGAGACTACGGTGAAGAAAAATGTGGTATAAGATTACTCCTTAACTGTATGATTTAATGCCCGTACCACTGATAGTAATATGTGTGGAAAGTTTGTGAAATCTGTTCCAACAAACGTTTAAAGAGTAATCTTGTACCATTTTTAAAACATGGAAGAAAACACATTAGATTAATTGCCGCTTTTATTTCAGTAAATTGATATTGGAAATCATCAATCAATGCTGAAGAAATGGAACTATTCTATATGCGGGATGTTCAGCAGTTAAAAAAAACTCTTCAAAAATTTAAATAATAGCAGGTGATAAGCAAGAATCAGCTGTTAAAATAACACTGTATATATTTTGTGAATAAAGTAATACAAAAAATTAAATAGGCCCCTCTTCGAAGTATTTAATATTTGTATTTGAAGGGACTGGAGGCGATTCCTTTATGGATTTACGTGGAAGAAAAGGAAGACATCTGAAAAGAAGATCAGAGTAGTTTTGAGTCACATGGTTTGTCGGCGGCCTGGCTGAATTTTTTTCCGCCGAATTATTGATTTAGTTGAGTGTTGTTTCAAGTCACCTATTTCCTATTTTTAATCAACGATCAGTGAATTACGACGTACCGCGGCTGAAATTTAATCAAAATCTCTTATTGTAAGTGATTTTTACGATGAAATTCTAGATTGAATCCTAAAAAATTCATCCTTGGCACCATTCGCACCTATCTTCTCCAAAGCATCTTTCCTATCCAACCACCAACCTGCTTCACAAAGAGAAATTTTCAATCTAAAACTTTCAAAGCAAACAAAAGATTTCCTAGTCCTTCTTACAACGTAAAATAATGATATAAACATTCTGAATTCTGTAATAATACCCCACATCAATGTAACGATTTAAAAACTTACTTTTCTCCGTCACCCCACTCCCGATACGACCTTTATATACGGCCAGAAATTCACTGTTTCTTCATTTCAACAACCGCCAATTCATTCTACTTACTGCGTTTATGACACCATAACTGCCCTTCATAATAAATTTTTTTCGTAAGATTTTGCTATATATTCCACAAACTGAAGTCCGGCGTCAAAAATCGTAGGTTTCTAAGTCCAGAAACATCCTAAATCGGCTACTATCTATGCTTACCACTCAGTTAATCTTCCCGTATTTACCGTTTCTCGATATAGACATTATTTCAATTATAGAGTACTTTTATATGCCGCCATGCCTCTTCCGTTACAATAACCAAAACTTCAGCATCGATGTTTGTGAGCTGATGACGCCAAAACCTCTAACCTAGTTTTATTTTTCCTCATAGCACATTTATGAATGACGCGTAAGTCGAATTAATTTACACTATTACGTCATAACACTCATGTTACCAATGAGAAACGATCATGAAAAAAAATTTAAAATAAGATTTAAATCATACTTCAAACAGTTTATTTTGAGCCTAGGAAATTTTCACTTTTAAAATCCGAAACCTTAACAATCCGGATGATATTTTGTTGACCTATCACGGACTTTAATTACGTTGAACGGTTTCTGCACATTTGCAATGTATAATTTTTCATATGCTTATTTGGTGCGACAATTAATGTCATATTAAATAATGCATACCATTTAAAATATGAAAAAATGCATTTATAAAATTTATAAAATGCATAATTAAAAAGTGCATAAATACATAACGAAATTTAAATAGAGCTATCCCGTATTTTTTATAAGTGCATGTTATTTATCCGCCAACCATTTCAAATTCAAAATAATGCTTGTTATACTAAATTGCCGAACTCATTCAAATTCCATTAATTTCAATTTTGCTTATTTTAATTATTGTACAAATATTCAAACCAATGAAAGTTATATCCAGAGTGCCTAATAATGATAAAACATTTCAATAATACGACATTTCTTAACTTCACACCAAACTCCGCCGTTCATTCCTATTTTCATTTAAATTAACTAAAAGAAGATAGAACCATTTGAAGAAGCAAGATTTTTATATAATTACTAAATACACCAGGAATCTGCTTATTTGCTTATTGTTCTAAATGATAGGTTTGCTCAGCCGATTCTGATGTTATCTTTAGTTGGCTCATTTTAAAAATAGAAAACTAGTTGTTCTTTTCCACTCGGTTGTTTCAATGACTATTTATAATCCGAAATCATTTCGTATTCATAAGAAGAAAAGGGAAAAAAATCAAAGAACGCAGTAAAAAGAAAGTGACAGAGAAGAAAAGATACCGAGAAATAACAGGAAATGGTGGAAAATATGCGGAGAGAGATTGTGGGAGGCGTTGAGTAGTAGATGGAGTGAGAGGCCCTAAAAGAGTTTTATTAAGGAAAAAAAGAACGGAAGGGTTCCGAGAAAAGGGTGAATTGAAATGATGGTATGATATTAAGAAAAGAATTCGATTGCGACTCGAAATCGAGTGAATGGAGCAAAGAGGGAATTTGAAGCACGCTCTCAGACAACTGAAAGCGTTAAACGAGAAAATTTTTGGGTGATACGTCTCTGCTCTGCTCCGATCATTTGTAACTTTCCCATTTCCATCAGGAAAATTGAATACGAATGAGCAAGCGACATAAAGGAAAACGAAAATGAGAAAGATTTGAAAATCAAGTGGTTTACACGGATAAATGAGCTAATGAGACAAATCAGCAGAAACACTAGTGGTGGAAGAGAATTGGTGACATCTTTAGTTATATTCTATTTGACGAGTCACCTAAGGCAATGGTGAGTTGGATGATGTTGAATAGAAAGTAGAGGGCTGCCAACTCGATTAGTTATAATGTTTCTCTCTCATGAGCCTCGAAATACAGATTGCCGTCGGTGATGTTGGCTGTAGATTAATCGGGTGAAGTTTGCAGCGAATAAATTCGAGTACGAAAATAGCGATGAAGACATGCTAACCCCTCCCATTCATCTGTTGGTGAATTGTGGAACAATATGTAAATATGTACATCAATATGCAGGAATAAATAAAATAACAAGTCAATAAATGTCAAACTCATAATTCTAATAATCTAAATATTATTACAAAATATCGATCTTGCTTAGCGCCTTATTTATCATCTTTAAGTTATAGTAGATCACTACTTTGTCGAAGTGTGAATGATGGCTCGGCAAGTGGTGTTTTCAGTAAGATGCATGATTTCCGAACAAACGATAGAAAATTCCACTTAATATGCTATAGATAATTAAAACCGTTTTCTCTGAGACCAAAAGTTTAAAAACAACTTTTGGAAATGAAACCAAGAAACGGATACTCCTTAATCATATTCACTTCAACAGCCATAATAATTTACATATATCTGCCACTTTTGTCTCAAAACGTCATCTAGAAGTTTATATTTCACCTTAAAAATCTTCAATGTACACCTGTCATACTTCATAGATCACATTCTAGAAACAATATATATTCATATTGCACATACATTTTGCAATTTATTGTTTAACCAAATTAAATATGAAATAACTATGAAATTCATTAAGCACGATAAATAACTTTATAATAGCACCAAGCTCGATTTTTCTGTAGCAGTGCTCTAATAAATGCCCTCTCGGTACAATGGGGTTACATTTCTTTCACTCGACTCGATTCACCACCGCTAGAGCACGTCACTCCCAGCTTATCCAAAACCACTATTTCATTCCAATCCTGGTAGGCAGACTAACTTCTAGGACACCATTCAAACCGCAGTAGTACAAATATGCTTCATTCCAGATAATCCACAATTCACATCATCCTCATAATCCGTCAACATTATAATTATCTCATTTTATGTATTACATTACTCCAATATCGAGTTTCAGGATATTGAAGATGCCTCCACTCCACATAATCCAATCTACATCTCTTTATCATAATCCTTCGCAAGAGAGCTCTCCTACGCTCAGTGCCATCAATATTACACTTATACTTCACAATCACTCTCTCCTCTTCACCTTTCTCTTTTCCAACTCACGATATCTCCTCCGTTCCTCAATCCTTCTCAAATAATTGCAACACGCTATCTTTCCTCTCAAAATGCCGACCCTAAAATGTCGCAGCCCTCCATATTTGCATTCCTTTTTTGAAAATCAATCAATCCATTTATATCCGACCTATTCCAATCTTCCATTTCCCAGAAACCACTCCATCATGATACAATCTCCCCTTTTCCTCTAAATACAAACGCCCTTCCAGCTTCCAAATCGATACGCTGACATTCTCTTCTTCTCCCTCTTCCATCCGCACTCCATCTCTTCCATCTAACTTATTTTAACACGCCATTTTCATTAAATCTGACCACCCTCATTCCGGATATTACTCTGTCTCCCTTCATATCTCTTTCTCTCGCCTCTCTCTTCTTTGAAATTGCTTCCCACCCCCCCTCTTCTCTTCTTGTACGACAATTTGTAGCAAAGCTGTTTTCATATATAGCGGCTGAAATTCCTTTCCGATGCGTCCCGTTTTTATCACATCTTCATCTAACGTCCGTATCTCACTGCAATAAAAATTTGAAAAATATCTACCAGAAATGTGAGGGAAATGAACAATTGCCGCAGCGATGGCACCTGGGTTGAATTCATCTAGTTCTCGGAATCCAACATCTGCCCTTTTGTACTCTTTGTTACATTGCAAATAATGCCACTTACTTTGATCTCTGTCGAAGTTCAACCGTCATGCGTATGTATTATACCGTTAATCGAGAGAAATGGAGGAGTTAGAGGCGAGGAAATAACGAGAATATGATTGTGGGGGACTGTTTTTTTCGCTAGATTTTTTGATCAACCTTTGATCGATGGCCACAAAGCCGCAGTGATATTTAATCATAACGTATTTTTCTCTGTAAGAGGAATACTGCCTCTATTAGTTTGCTCTCCTTTGCGCAACAGATTAAAAACATGGATTTTTACCTTTGTGATGTGCATTAATCATAGCTACAAAGGTACTTGAATGGGATCAAAAACGGTTATTAATAAAGTTTCAATCCAATATTGTCCCAGTAGCAATAAATTTTTATTTCCGTTAGCTATTTATTCATTATTTGATTTTTACGCAGGTTTTATTAAATCTTTCTCCTCGCCCAAAACTTTAGATACTCTTCTAAATATTAGAGAAATAATTATGGCGAAGGACAAAGAATCAGGTTAACTGAAGTTTTTATAATCAAAATCTAACTGAATTATTCAGGAATATTACATTATCTTAAGCAAAATTACGACATTGTTGAATAACAGCAGCAGAAATTTAATAAGTTAAATATTTGGAAGGCAAACCCTTCAAATTTGTGTAGACTCCCGTTTTATAGAAAAAACAGGATGGAATTGGGAAGCAGGCTGTAGAAAAGAGTAAATGTGGCTCAGAGGCATAAGCTGGCGGAGGGAAGGCGAAGGTAAAGGTAGCGAGGCGGTGGGAAAGAGAAGGGCGGAAGGGCAGGGTGCGTGGGCAGGTGAGAGGTAGGAGGAAGAGGCTCGGAGGTGGGAGTGGGAGGACGAGAGGTCGCGCAGAGGCGGAACTAGGGAGCGGTAGTGGGAATGCACCGGGAGGAGGAGCTGACGGAGGAGCGGTGGCGGGGCGTGGTGGAGGAGGGGTCGAGGCGAAGACGGGCTGTGATATCGAGGCATAGGGAGAGGGCGTGCTAGGATGGCGAGGAGGCGTAAGAGATGGGAAAAGTCGGGTCGAGCAAGAGATTGGAACGGAGGCAGAAAGGATGCGCTGAGGCAACCAAGATGATGGGCGGATGCGCTATCAATGGCTGAATGACAGGTAACTTCCTAAACGTCTATGCATCGAGAATTTTTGTTAAGTCATGCAATAGGTATTGAAATGTTTGCTGGCTCTAAATTTCTTCGGCTTTATCCCAGGCTAATAATTGCATATTTTTTACTTTTTACTATATGCAGAATAAGTGAATTTTTCGACTCCTATTATCAAATTAGTTTGCACTGTTTTAAATTCGTTTCCAGTCTATCCAAAATACATAAAAATTAATCAGTGCTAAAATAATCGTCACATATTGACAGATTTGTTTAAATATACAAAATAAAATGAATTACTGAGAATGAAAAATATTAAAAACGGCGAAAATAATTATTTCCGAAAAGACAAATAACCACAAATAACCCTTTCCTTCGTGCCAACCGCCTTTGACCATTTGCAAAGTACCGTGTTGATGAAGAAAAGAGTTCACCAACTTTTCACGAAAAGGACCCCTATCAAGTTAAATGAATCATTAAAGGATCGCTTAAACATCTCAGATGACTGAGCGGGCAGTATGAAAATTTCCTTTAGCTATTTTAGAGAATCATTTAAAGTGTGTGACGTGTACACAACAACTCGCGCGCGCGCACGCGCAAACACACATATCGAGGGTAACTCGGTGTTGAAGGAAACCCAGTGAGCACTTACCAGAAGGAAAGCCACTGGAGTGTCGGAGAGACACATTTATAGACGTAGATGATGGAGCTTTGGGGATGATCCCTTCGTCGGCACAAGAGAGACACAACTGATATGAACTGGTGTGAAGGTGTTGGGGTGGAAGGTTGGCGTGGAAAGGTCGGGGATTGGAGGATGCGGAGGGGGGAAGAGGGTGGAAAGAAGGGGTGAATGGGAAGAACGTTTCCTCGACATACACCCCAGACCACTCCAATGACTAAGGTATATTGACGAAAATTTTCTTTTATGGACACATGGACCCGACTCACTGCAATCCTTTCCACAGCGCCTCTCTTCCCACCCTACGCTCTCCTTCACCTGCCACTCCTCCCCCTCCAACATCACCTTCCTGGATGTCGACTTCTCCATCCGGGAAAACAAAATCCACAGGAGCGTTCATCTAAAACCCTCCAACCTCTTTCAGCATCTCCACTTCCACAGATACCACCCCCTCCATACTAAAACGTCAATCCTCTACGCCCCAGTCTAGGTGCTCGGACAGAGACTCACCCTCGAATATGCATTCCTCCAAGGGGTAACCAGCCGGCCATGATCCGGTACCACATCCGACGGGCAGTCGCACCCAGCACCCCTAACCCCCACTTCAACAGCGCCGAAACCCCCAACTCAACCTAATCACACATTTTATTCAGGCATCCATTATACCCTAAAAATATCTTAAAAGCAACCCACCCAATCCTCATATCCTCCCCTCCCCACCAGCTCTCCTTCCCCAAACCCCCGATCTTCTCCTTCCTAAGACCTCCCAATCTAGCTAACATTTTGTGGAGATAGAAACCCCCATCACCCACTCGTCTGCACCCTGCAGGGTTCTACCCCTGCCGCAGATCCCGATGCCTAATATGCCTCATAAACCCAACCTCCAATTCATTCTCAAGACCCACCACTAACATCACATACCGCATAATTTCCCCTACCAACTGCACCATCCGTAATGTCCTCTGCCATCTCAACTGCACCCAATGCCCTGCCTTTTACATTGCCCTCACCAGAAATCACATCGATATCCGCATGGGCGGCCATTGCAACAGCGTAACTCATAAACGACCGATATCCGTGGCCGTTCATGCAAATGATCACAATCTTAAATTCAATGTTTCTTTCACGGTGACAGCCATTTGCGCCCTCCGATACGACGCTTCCACCCGCCAACTTGCTCACACCCACCTCGTAAACTCTTTCTCTCCTCCCGGCTTTAACCTCCGCTAGTATTTCCTCCTTTCCACCCTCTCCCCCCTCCGCACCTTCCAACCTCCGACCTTTCCACGCTACCCTTCCACCCCCCACACCTTCAGCCCAGTGTCACTGCCAGTTGTGTCTCTCTTGTGCTGACGAAGGACCATTCCGAAAGCTCCATCATCTACGTCTATAAATTTGTCTCTCCGACACTCCAGCGGCTCTCCTGGTAAGTGCTCACTGGGTTTCCTTCAACAGCCAGTTGCTCTCGATACATTTATATACTTTTCCTCTTCCACAAGTGTGTGTATGTATATATATATATATGTGTGTGTGTGTGTATAAACACACACACTAGAGGGCAAGCGCCATGCTCGCTGACTCTCACCAAACCCCCCCCCCCTCCCCCTTGCTCTCTGTTTCTTCGTTCCTACCATCTACCTATTGGATTTAGGTTAGTTTAATGGGAATATGTGTTGAATATGAGTTTAATGAATATATTTTATAAGGGATGTTTGGTTTTTAATAACAAATTAAGAAAATTAGTTGAATAACTCGATAAAAAATAAACTTTGAGGGCTGAAATTTCCGGAGATTAAAAACGGCTGAGATATACAGCGTTAAAGAGAGAGAGAGACAACCAGAAATAGGATTTTATTAATATAGATAAAAAATATAAATAACGTAAATACTGCGTTCGATTTATTTGCGTTAAATTCATATATTCGGTCATTTCGAGCAAGTTTTAATCTTATTGTCGATCTTTAAGCCTTTATTTAAGCGCATATGCACGGAAATTACCGAAGGCAACAATACCGGTAACCAGGGAATCTCATTATTGAAATGTTTAATAATTTACCAAAACTCAAGTATACAAATTCAAAATATAAGCGAATTCGAATGAGACTGAGTATTCGACGGTAAGAATAAGAATCCTCATTCATTTTGGCGCGTTTTTTGCGCAAATTTCGTGCCCATAACTTAATTTTAAGATATTTTAAAGAGTAAAAGAATAAAAGTCTTCAAACCAAAAAGGTGATTTTTAGGTGTTATCCTATGGGAAACGACATTCATCCTCTGAAGTCGGAGCCGTGACCTTTTTCAAAATTTGTTTAGTCATAACGTAAAGATTCATCAACACTGGAATTCTGAGAAATTTCAGGCTTATATGTTTATTTATAATCGAGTTATTCTCAAAATTAGAGCGTTACACATCATGATGATCATTACGATTTTATAATATATATAACACGACGAAATACTTCCACAAAATCTGAAAAATATTTTAATTTCAAATAAAGCTTCAAATAGCACTCATATATATTCAAATATATTGTTAAGTTGCAAGAGCCGGATGAAATTACTAGTGGGTTAATGTGGAACAAATTCATCTTACTCTTTCACATAAATTTAAAATTCCAATTTCAAACGAGATACACACAACGGTAATGCTCTTAAGAGACTATCAGATGGAACAAATTTGCACTTTTATAGTTTCTGTTGATAAAATGTTATTTTACAAAAAATGACTCCTAGATTTTATTTTAAGTGTCTCTGAATCCGAAAAATGGGTTTTTCTAATATTGTCAGCATGTTTGCATTTAAACGATATCTGGAATTTAAAACGATATTATCTGAAATTGAAATATTTTGAGATGAACCATGCCGTATACATTTTGAAGATACATTACAGTAATGGATTTTCACAATATTTTGATGTGTTTGGATAGAAATAACAGTTTCTTTGAGTTTATCCAGCTATAGAGTTTGACATGAACAATTCTACATAGGATGTCTCCATTAGAGATTGTGTTCGAGAATTCTCGTCCCGGGCATTCTCGAGAAATTCCTATTTTTCAAATTCTCATTTCTTGAGAAATTTTTTTTTCTAATATTCGAGAATCCTGAGTCTTGAAAAAAATTTCTCGAGATTTCGAGATTCTCTGCAAGACATAGGAATGAACCGTCCATTACGCTAGAACACCTCTGAAATAAGTGCGAATCTCCTTGTTGCATTGAAAAAACAAATTGCCAACAGAAGAGAAGGGCTTTTAATTTCTTTGATATAGTATCTTCAATACCCAAAATGCCTACAGCTATGTAAGAAAGACGATTTCTTTGCGCTAAGTCCAAAAAATGAAATCGTCAAAACAGAAATATTAATCACGAACAGACTATACCATTATTCAAATGAAAAGAATACTACACTGAATCATGTTGAAGAACCAGCTGAAGAAAACTTAAAAACGGATAAAGGTGATAGTCTGAGCCTGAATCAACAATTGGAAGAAACGATCCGTAAATGCTTGATGCCAAGCCAAGTAATTGACGATGACTTCCGTTCGTTATCAAAAGAAATGAACGTGTACGAGGCAACGGGAAAAATTACAACCAAATTGGAAAAGCTGAAAGCCTTAAGTGCAATTAAACCAACGTCGACCCAAAACGAAAGGAATTTCTCTATTTCTGGAAATCTGGTCTCTAAGAGAAGGGCAAGATTATCCGACAAATCAACAGACTGTGTCTTTTAAAACATTACTTCCTAAGATGTGATAAAAAGTAATGCACTGATAATTGTTTTTTAATCTTGACCTTTCTAAGTCATATTACCTTTGTTTGTTATTGAGTTTCAGTTAAACATCATCTAAAGACTAATAATATGGTATTCATTTCGAAATTATTTCTGTTGTAATGCTAAAGAAAATTATTATCGAAAATAGTAAGTAGCTCACTTTTGTAAGAGAAATATTAATTAAAATTAATTTTTTAAAATTCAGAATTATTATCTTCCATTGCCACTTTTTAAGAAAAAATATTTTATGAAAGATTTCACGAGCAGTTGCTTTCGCACTCGATATTTCTCAAGAATTCTCGAGACTGAAAATAAATTCTCGAATTCTCGATAAAAAAATATATTGGGAAAAAAGAGAAATCTCGAATCTCGAGAATGAAAAAAAGTCGAGAAATCACAATCTCTAGTCTCCATAAATGATGATATAGTGTCTAGTGACCTTGTAGTAATCTCAAAATTACGCTTTTCTGGCATTCTTTTTCGTCCCAAAGGCTCCATCAACCATTGCCGATATAGTCAATAAAAGACATTACTCTTGCTACGAGACTGAAGCAGTAAAATATTTATCACCCGCGAATTCGCA
This sequence comes from Uropetala carovei, assembly GCA_036926305.1. Lineage (NCBI taxonomy): Eukaryota > Metazoa > Arthropoda > Insecta > Odonata > Petaluridae > Uropetala > Uropetala carovei. The sequence continues at coordinate 29,777,989 of JAXCHB010000011.1, forward strand.
TTAAGATAATTAAAACTTTAATAACATGATAATCAAACTTGATAGGAGTTTGCACCAAACATAAACACGAAATATATCATGCGGATAGATGATATAAATAACAGAAATCTCTGGGAATTATAGTATGGAGTTGAAACGTACGGATATGAGAATTGTATGATGCACCGATTTTTTTATTTTAAAACGAAACGCTTTCTAAAATTGATTACGTATTTATGTATGTATACATCATCAATTTAGATCAAGAATAAAATAGATTGTGTGGTAATATCAGCTTCAGTAAAAACTCACTATGTAAACTAAAAATGCACTACAACTTTATAGATGGATTGCCCAAATATTCTTCTGAAGATAATCATAAAGACATGTTTGACTGAAGCAGGGCCTAAGTTAACGAGAATACATAACCACAGACGAATAATTTCTCCAAAAACATTAAATCTCAAAGAAGTCTTGCATAAAAGTTACTTGGAATCCATATGTTTCTGGAGTACGCGTGGATGTAGAGTGGTATATACATTAAAGGCAAAGGCAGCCTTGTATGCAACGGGGAACGAAAGTGCAAAATAATCTTGATGGCATCAGTTTTAGGGGCATATCGATGTATGATGCTGCAGAAAACCAGGGAACATTCAGGAAATCTGGGTTGTATACAGTTTAGGGTCAGGCGTGTAAGTTGGTGTGATACAATTTAGGAGTAGGTGTGTAGGTTGGGTGGTGTGCAGTCTAAAAGCAGGTGTGTTAGTTGGGTGGTGTGCAGTCTAGGGGCAAGAATGTCAGTTGGGTGGTATGAAGCCTAGGAGTAACTGCGTAAGTTGGGCGGTATGCGATATAGGGGCAACTGTATAACTTGGGTAATATGCAGTCTAGGGTCAACTGTGTAAGTTGGGTGGTATGTAGTGTAGGGGAAACTGTGTAAATTGGGTGGTATGCAGTCTAGGGGCAAATATGTAAGTTGGGGTATTCGGCCTAGGGTAGGGTTATCAGATGCTGATGATCACAACCGGGACGAAATAGGCTTCGAAGGAAGATATCCGGGACATTTCTGAAAAAAACCGGGACAAACGGAATTTTGCTATTTTTTATAGGTATTATTAGCTTTAAATTTGAATTAAAAACGTTTAGAAAAGAGAAAGCACAGTTTTAATTATTGTAATAGCAATTAAATTTACATATTTCACGAATAATTAAGCAGTATTGCAATAAAATATATCAGGAGCCAAAGGTATTTAAATCACATTTTAGAGTACTTCTGCCTGCCTTAATAAAATTTTTATCATTTTTAGTCATCTCATAAAAATCTGTACAGTTCAAATTTAAGTTAAATTTACATAACACAATGGAATTGATTGCTTTTATATCCAGGTGGTTTCGTTCGTCAGACCACTGAATATTTATTTGTGAAATTATTCTTTCCGCATTTCCATTGTGTGACGGAATGGCAAACAAAAAGCTACATAATTTTTCAATTTCCGGTGTCTGCTCTTGAAATTAAAACTTAGAAAAAAAACAATGACCACCGGCCGTAACAAGATCTATTAATCCAGTCGTCATTCCTTTCTTTCAGTTCTTTTGAAATTACATTTTTAAGAAAAGAAAACATTAATTATAAGTTTTCATCAACTTGAAATTCCATGTCAGTAATATTTTTACACATACTTTGCACTTCTTCCCAAACTGGTGTACTTTTTAATAGCATCCATATATTTGAATTTATTTAAGAGTTCCGCACATCTTTCTAGATAGTCACTAGTTGTTTTATACATATGAAATATTCCTCTTTGAATGATTTTATTCCTTTACCCTGAATACTGTGATCAGTTAAAACTTTGTAGGCACTTAAGGGAAGAAATTTTGCTTTAATTCGTTATGTCAGCATATTGATCTGCACTTGAACGTAACTCGTAACCTCTATTATGAAATTTTGCGAATATTTGATTTTTAATATTTTTTTGAAAATACCAAGCACTCTATGCATAACATGGAAGTAAGCTTCATTTAATGATGACTAAAAAAATTACAATAAATTTCGGGGGGTTTTCTTCTGAAAGAAAGATCACCTTCAGCGCACCGAACAATTTTAATACTCGATCAATCGCATGGTATAAACTTAACCAGGGAGTTTATGAATGTGTGAATAACTTTTCATAATGCACATCTACTGAAGAACAAATTTCTTTTAAACGCTCGGTAAGTACTATATAGGTTGAAAAATATGACAATATTTTCACCACGACCACTTCTACATCACAAGACTATCTCCTGGCTCCCGACTGAATTGCATCATGCAAAACATGCGCTGAACATCCTAAGTCCTAAAGATTGCGATTGATTTTTTCGCCTAATTCATAAAAGACATTTTTTTGCCTTTTCTCAAAAGTATTTGCGTTGTCAGCTCCATAAGCAATGCATCACTTTATATCAACGCCATACTCGCTAACGTGCCAATAACGAAATCTACAATTCTATCAGACGTTTCATTCAATTTTTAGTATTTTAATCTGAGCTTCCATGCATCAGTGGTTTTTGTAACAATCCCTTTTATGAAGTCGTATTTGGTAGATCGAGTTTGACGTTCAAAATGATTTCGTACAATCGAAGATGAAAAAACTGCTGGGTAAACCATTACGATTACAACAAAAAAACCGGAACATTTATGCGTCCCGAAAAAGAATTTCGGGACAGCGGGACAAAATTCTGAAAATCGGGACGAATCCCGGAAAACTGGGACGTCTGGTCACCCTGGTCTAGGGGCAACTGTGTAAGTTGAGTGGTGTTCAGTGTAAAGCAGTGGCTGTCAAGTGCGACCACCAGACAATTTCGGTGCGGCCACAAGAAAATTTCAATAATTGAAATTATTTAAATAAAACAATTATTAATAATAAATAAGTAACCGTTGTCATTAAATAAGAAGGTATTAGAAGTTTTTACACGATTATCGTGACATTTTCTGTAATCATTCCTTGATGCGGCCACAAGAAAGTATCTTCTGAGAAACACTGGCCCAGAGGCAGATGTGTAAGTTGGGTGGTGTGCTGTGTAGGGGAAAGTGTGTAAGTTGGTGTTATGCAGTCTAGGGGCAACTCTGTTAATTTGGTGGTATAAAGTTTAGGGGCAAGCGTGTTAGTTGGGTGGTATAAGGTCTAGCGGCAACTGTGTTAGTTGTGTGTTATACATTTTGGAAGCAACCGTTTTAGTTGGGTGGTATTCTAGAAGCACCGTGTAAGTTGGGTGATATACAATCTTTGTGGAGGGGGCTAAGCGTATGTCATTTGGATGGCATAAAAGAAGGGGACATTATTTGAAGTTTTGGTTTTATGCGTTTTGGAGGGAAACTAGTGAAAGATTGGTGGCATAAAATTAGGTGAGTATATGCTTCATGTTAGGTGGTGTGTGTATCAGAGGCAAAACTGTGGTTAGTCGGGTGTAGGGAAGAATTAATACACATTTGATGGTAAACATTTCTTAATAAAATGGGTAAGTTGATGTGTATTGACTGCAGAGGACCACATAAATACATACATATGAGAGAAATCCAGCAAGGCAAAATTATCGCTGTGCTAGGCGGAAAAGGCATTTTAAAAAGTTTAAGCGTGTGTAAATAATAATAAATAATTCTCAATCAAAATAGTTCAAAGTAGATATTACCTTAAGAGTCAATGCAAAATGCACGCCCAATTTGCTTATTACATATCGCGCATGATTTTTCGAATACATTTCCTGTTACCTAACATTCCTGGACAATTCAATGATATCCCTCAGAAAATCTTTTATGCCTTTCAAACTCTACCGCGAAATATGAATTCCGCGTTGAATGTATTTTTCATAATTTTAAACGTTTGTGTATCTATTTTACCTATACGTGTAAAATATTATCGCATATCAGAGTTATACATTCGCAAATCCTTGATGGTACGTTAGACACCACTCCACTCTATGATCGTAGTATAGAAACTGAGAAGAATATGTCAGATATTTACCGAATTGATAATGCTTAAGACATGTGGTGACATGTTACAGTTTAAGATAAATCAGTATCTGGCATGATTATGGAGATAAAAAAGTCAGTCCTATTAATTTTGGAATACTTCTCATAATAATATAAAATTCACATTGTTCCTTTTTAATAAATAGAACCGATAAAATATTTCGTGTCTCTTGACATACTGCACAGCGTAAATAATTTTAACACTTTTTCATGAAAAAAAATTCTTTACTATTGGCATTATAAACCTCATTTGGAAAATGTAAATATCGCATACATGCCACAAATGCCAGTAGTAGTACTATTAGTAATCAATATTAAGAACCTATAACTTCTTTGATACATTTTCTTTTTCTTGAATGAAATTGCTTCAAAGGAAAGAAATTTGGTCTTCCTATAATTCGGGTATTTTATTTTTTAATGACCTTTCGTAATTCGATATCTTCCATTGGTGCTGGAAAACAATAAAATGTTATATGATTTCCTTTCGTTCATATGCCTCAAGTACATTTTTCTTTCTTCTAAAATTGTATAGGTCATAATCCATTAGGATGAATTTAATATTTTTCAGAATGTATTCAAACATCTAACTGCCTGAAAGGGTTGAGAACATGTTGTGTACGAACAATTACAGATTTTATAGACATTTTGTTTGATAAGTATCAGATCGCTAATAGCTGTGGGCCCTCCTCTTAGAGATTCCGTTCATGCTAACAGTTAGAATCTATGATCCATTCTCTGAAGTCAGAATTTCACTTCGTCTAGGATTTTCCTCTTTCCCCTTTCTTTTCTCTAGAGATCTATAATTCCATTCGTTTACATTGCAAATTATAATCCACCTTTATTGTGTTTTATTCTTCCTTATTAAGATATGAAAATGGATACGAATAATAGGTTCGATCATACCACACATACAACATTTATGAGGTAATCTCTTTTTAAAGTACATCACATACCTCTACATGCTCACGATCTTCTTCTAATGCCAGTAGCACCTTGTATTCTGTCGATTTAAAATAATATATTCAGTCTAGCTATCATTTCTCTCTACTAAGCATTTTTGTATTCGTAGACTTCTCTAAGAAACGACTTCTTCAGATTAGCGCATCTTATAAAAAATCATGTGATGGAGACGTTATAAAAGTACTCGATCCATCTCAAGTTATGTATTTATCAAACACCCGTATTTTAGTTTAATATTTGAATTTAATATGCTCAAAAATGCATTGCCCTACATCGTTATTTGGCTTCATCGGCCTCTAAATTAAAATGGTAAGGCTGAATTCATTTTTCTGAGAGTGAAGGATTACTTGAAATAAGTGTCGATGGCCATATTTATTATTATTTATCATGTTTAACAAGATAAAAGAGGGGAACCGGAGCAGAAGCCAACTAAATTAGGACCCTGTGGAGAAATACCTCCCCTCTTTCCCTCTACTCTCTGGCAATACATATTTTTATTCATATTTAAAGTTACATATAGAACTGAAAGATAAAAAAGGTACATGAACACGAGACGCTACGAAGTGTTATGTTATAGAGGATGCTGAATGTTTATAGGGCAAATAATTTAGCTGAATTTCACAAATGAAATTATAAAAGCGCTTTGATCGATGAATTCCTTCAAGAAGCATAAAAATAAATGTTATAGCTCACGGGATTGTATTGTTTATTTAATCGTATTTAAAAAATATTCTTAAGTATAACATCTACTTTTAAGCTTAATGATAACTAGTAGTAACTTTTTATACGCGTGTTTAAATCTCTTATTACATTGGGAACGTTTGTCTGTCTACCCTTCCTTCTTTATACATATATCAAGCGTTTTTCCGCTGGGTGCGTTCCGTTAATATTTGCTGTTTTAGATTTTTGTCAACCATAGATGCCACGATATTGAGAGAGAGAAATTTTTCTGCAACTGGTAAAATATTCACTTGTGATACCCCGAATATTTCTGAAAAAAGAGAAAATTATTGCCCTCTCCGGGAATAGAACCCTGGTCTTCCATTTTCCGGGCCAGTATTCTAACTACTGAACCACTGAGGGAGACTAATTCTTTCGATCCATTTTTCGAACATTCAGATGTTCATGTCCAGCCAGCATGTGCGTATCTGCATACCAACTTCACCAACATTTTCATTTGCGTTTATATGGATATGCGGTTTTGAATAAATAATATAGCAGAATATTAAAATTTACTTCTTGCAATTATTTCTTGGAACGCATAGTTTTTAGAATATGCCAACGGAAATATATTCTTCTGAAACCTTTGACATGCTGTTTTGCAGGAATAATAGATCATAAAATTAAAATCTATTTCTCTTATTTATTTCATAGAACGCGTGGTTTTTAGAAAATCCAAATAACAAATTTATATTTCATACCTATATTGTAGAGACGTATCCTTTTTAGCTTTTTTTATTAGATGTTTCAATTAAAATAAAAACAAAAATGACATATGTCGGTCACACAACTCAATCAGGGTAGCCAATTTTCATTTATATTAAAATACCGGATGAGAATGACGTGGATCATTTAGATTTCGATTTTGATTAATCGAGGATGGAAATTTAATTAGTAATTTCAATGCTACATTCTGTGATTGAATTTTTGTATTTCGGTATTCATTAATTTTCAAAATTCATTAAAATAACATGGTATTTGAATCGCATCACTCTGGAAGTTATTAACTGGGAAACCTCTTTAGACATACGCAATTTCAGCTGCGCTTCTATCTTTCATTACTCCATCTTCAGTTTATTTTTAGGCTTTCTCTTTTTTTATATTTTCTCTTAAAACTACACTTCAACATTTATTTTCTCCATTGAGTTTAGAAAGAATTGGGTCGTTCTCCCTGGCAAAAGTGACCATTTTGCCTATTACTCAGCAGCATTACTCACCAAGTTATTCGATTTTTGATTAACTTTATCCAATTTTCAGGTAGACTGTTAAATTAAAATTGAAAATATGATTGCGGGTATATTCATACAAATTTGTCTCATGTGTAGATGAAAAATATAATGCCAAAATCGCCCTTGATTAGACCTAAGCGGGCCACAACATAAAAATGTTCTCCATAATAAAAACTTTAATATATTATGTGGATTTAATAATGACCACAACAAATTTAACTTGCATTTTTATCCTACAAAAATGAAGTGGCAAACAAACATAATTTACGTATAAATTTTAATTGTAAATTTGATATAAAAGGAGTGAGTCAGCTGAGTTACTCCCTGCTTCGAGCGGGCCACACAAAATGTGTCGGCGGGCCGCATTTGGCACGCGGGCCGTATGTTGTGCACCCCTGCATTAAAGCACATGGCGAGCCGAATAACTGGTGGCGTATTCTTCGGGGGGCCGCATTGGATGTTGCCAATGCTTTGGCGGACCTGATTGGTGTTTAAATCGAAGTTACTGAGAGATTACAAGGTATCATATAAGTGGAAATCAATTCTAAGTTACGTATTTAGAAATAAACTTTCAGTATTAAATGCTTTATTATCGTTATTTAGATTTAAAAATATAAGTTTATGCGTTAAATTTCACGGATCTATTTTTCATAACTGCTTCGCGGGCTACATATAACGCTCTCGGGGGCCGGATGCGGCCCGCGGGACGAAGGTTCCCACCCATGCATAAAAGAATTATATGTGTTTATACGTTCTATAAGGACATCATTATTTATTTGGAATGATAAATTGTGCCTATTTGAACAAAACATGTATAATGGTCATCTTGATGAAAAAGTATGGAGAGAAAAAAAGGTGATAGATCAGAGGTTTCAACAGGAATAGTCTTCGACGATCAGGTAACTTGTCTGGACTCTCCACGAGACAGTCTTGGCTGACATAGGAAATGCCACCAAAATTGTAGGACACTTCCAATTACTAAGATTATATGTCCCGGAGCTTCCGACTGAGCATTTAAAACGGCAATCGACTGGTAAAAATTTCGTAAAAGGAGTGGTCATTTAACCCTATAATTATCGCGCTTGGTTTCCATGACCCAATGGGTTACGTATTATTTAATCATACCTAATTTTAAATTACGAGACACCCCTACCACTGAATACCCTCCTAATAACGCGAAACATACTGACTCATAAATTTATCTCTCAATCTTATATTTTTCGTTCTCTGTTACAGTGACTTAGTGCGACTATTTGCGTAGTCAATTTTTTCCATCCTGTATTTTTAATACAGGTATACCGCGATTTACGTCGTATGTGAGTTCCTGAAAAGTGCGACGTAAATTGAATCGAAGTAAATCAAGCAGTTTTTCCAAAAGAATTAATGGTATAAAGGGGGGTTCGTGCAGGAGTTTAGGACTTTAGGACAGTTCGACACAGCCCCTCAATATTGGAACTAGATAGTCGATAAAATAATAACGAGTTCGGACGGGAAAAAACGCAGATAATGAATCCCATGGAGACAGTATTACGTGGCCACGCGTACGATAGTTTCTCCATTAGGGCTGCGTCTAAGGGTCACCCGCAATAGGGTAGGAAAAAACGCAGGTAATGAATCCCATGGAGACAGCATTACGTGGCCACGCGAACGATAGTTTCTCCATTAGGGCTGCGTCTAAGGGTCATCCACTATAGGATCGCAGCATGCGTAGGCATTGTTTTGTATCAAGAAACAAAAAAGTCTTATTTGCGAAGAATATTAATCAGTAAAGTAGAAAAAGTGCCTATTCATTAGGATAATATTATTTTAGAATACAGAGACATTTAATAAAGTAAATTAGAACTATTAACCTTGTTACGGTGCCGATATTTTGTTTCTCTAATATTAAATAATTTTTCTAATGGTTAAAAGATTATAATATGCATAGTCGGATTCAGCATGAAATTTACCACGATTTAGTGTCATAACTTCCCCTGATTTTGCATATTCACCATAATCACGACGAATTCTAGATGCCGGACGTCGTGTTACTCCGTAGTCAGCTCGGACGAGAAAAAGATCGCTCCTGTACCCGCTTCAGGAAGATGAACACGAAATTTTTAAGGAACCATAGACCGATATTTACAGCTATCTTTTAGTTCCTTTTTAAAAAAATTAATTTCTTTTTAAAATGACCAAATATTTTCTGGTTGTTAATAATATTATAAGCCTTTGCCAAACAAAGTTATAAATCAGAAGATATTCTTTGTAAAATGTTAGTTTTCACTATCGGATCATTTTGACCCAGCGCGAACAGAATCGCTGATCTAATAAGCGCGACCATTCTAGGGTTAATAAGGTATAATTTGTAATGCAATAAATTCTGAGTTTTACTGAGTTATAAATATTTTTCCGTTAAAACTTCCGCTAAAATTTCAAAATATACGAATAACGAAGATGTAATTGATCTGTATTAAGATTGCCTAAGAATTGTAATATCTTTTATGATCAAGATGGTATCGATAGAAAAACCATAGGAAAATCAAATGCGTATTTCGGCTATAGTTATTCTTGGATTTTTAAGCAACTGTCGGTGAGCCGCCAATGTAGCTTCGTAGCTAAAATGGGTATTTGGTATTCTCAACTATATTTGGCTAATAGAGTTATCGTCATCATCGACCATTTCCATTCTAAATAGAATTATCGATCTTGTTGTTGTATCTGGAATCAAAATGATAAACTATATCTCTCGAATGATCATAAAAAGTTAGGGAAAAACCAAATGCACATTTCGGCTACAATGCAGCCGTCAGCAGCGTTGAATCGTATCCTAAAAGAATTTTCATCTACTCGAGACATTTTGTTTTCCGTTTCATCGTGTTTAGTGATATTTTCATTTTTACTCTTTTCTATAGACAGTAAACATTCAATATACCAAGTGGAATATCGAACTTGTGAGTTACTTTAGACAATTGATTAACCACAAATGTTATCTAAAGAAGAAAACCTGTTTAATTGTGAATAAGTTCTGCAGTAGACGTTCCTCCGTGCCACTACTGAGTTCAAACATAGCTGTCTAATATTCCATCGTTCTCTGAAGCTTCTTGGCCATATTGGATCCCTTCTAAAGGGATTATTGGCACGCAAGATTTGAAGTCACGAAAGGTTGCCTTAGAATCGCGAAGAAATATGACCTAGTAACATTTGCCTTATCGCTCATTCTTTATTAATTAAAAACCTATCATAAAGGTTAAAACAATAAAAAGTGGCTATATTTTTAAAGAGAAACGGAAACAGAAACGTGATTAGGTTTTTTAAGGGGAGTATTGGAAAAGCAGAAAATATGACCGTAAAATACGATCTCGCGAAGGTAAACTGGTGTCGAACCACTGGTATAGTCGTAATGACTTATTTATATTATTTTTAATATAAAATGAACTTAGGATGCTTGCGCAAACTGAATAATCAAAGTAAAATTATTATATTGTCACGATGAGCTTCTTGTCGTACAAAGATTATCGAAGAAACAGCGTCATTAACTGTAATCTTGTTCACCTGTTCTGAATAACTTTAGGTTATGCTCATGTAAAACATCAAATAACGATAAGATATTATGCTATATTGAAGCATTAAACTTTGACTTATTTCCTGATCAAAGACTGGAGCTTTAAAGTTATAATCGGTGGTCAATACTGCACTTCTGGCATTTTTGCCTTCGGCTCATTCGTTATAAATAGATCATAATCCAACAAAAGAAGAATAAAATTTTTCTCTGCTGTTTTTATATCTTCTCTGCCGGATAACATTCAACAATGTAAGAATTAAACCCTGCTTCTCTCACGGCAGTCGGAGCCTTGAAACATGTCGCCAGTAAATGTTTCACAATGGCCAGTGACAGCTCATTTCCCCGACATTGTTGAGAGATATTGAAGATAATGATAAGTTGTTCTCTGTTTTATAACATATTATTGGTGGATCACAAAAAGGTCGGCTGATATGTATACAATAATATCGCGTCGTTTTACCAATAATTTTCTGGCTATTAGAGCTTAATAGAATACTTTTTCTTCCAATTCTTCTCTGATAACATTCAAGATTTCTGAATTCCGTCGATTTTTCATTTCTTCATTTAGTTCCGCTAATACTATATTCTTGATGTCTCTTATTCACGTTCTCCAAACATTTTCATCCGATCCTCTAAACTTATCGACGCCGTCTTACTTCCCGTCATTCCGCTTACTTTCTCCAATCGAAACAAAGTGACATGCTTGGTATTATGCCTTCCTTACCAGAGACCCTCCTTGCCGCATCTCCTAAGGAAAAGTCAATACTCACTTATTGGAAGGTTATATTTTTGCCGCTCTATATCTTAGCAGAATCGACGCGTGCACGCGCACTGCTAATTACATCACTCGAAATACGGGCATATTCCGGCAACACATGGAACAATTGTAAATGACCTCTTGGCATTTTTTAAACCAATCCTAGCCCGATATTCATTATAAATCGGGTAACAGATTATATACGTAATAAAAAAAATAAGGAACAAAAAGTCCGAACCAGCCACGCGGAGATTTTCACAAGTCTACCTTGTTAAGGAGAAAATGATTTTATTTGGCCATTTCTAGAATGAATAAATTTTGGACCGAGTATTAGAGAGACCGCTATTTATACAAGCCGAGATGACTAAGGATATTTCTAGTTTTCACGGAGACATTAGTCTAATAAATCTTTTAATTTTGAAGGTCAACCAAGACTACAGTTTTTCGTTAGGCCAGGAGAATCAACTTTGACTCACCATCGATTGGATGGTATTTGAGAAGTTCGGGAGTGGAATTTCGATACCCCGAAAACAGAAGGTGAAGGTCTGCTGGGGAATTTTAGGATTGTACAATATGACCTATGAATCGATCTCAAAGATGAGGAACTGAGGAGAAAGTTAATAAAGAGCTTAGAAGGAGGGAGGAAAAGGTAGAGAAAGAAGGAGATATAGAGCGTGGGTTGCATGTATATTATGATAATTTTAATATCGACATACCGAAAATTTTTCTTGTAGATAATTCAGTAATTCGCCAAATAGTTGGTGAAACATAATTGAGGATCACCATTCTCACATTTTATGGGCGATAAACCATTTTATGCGCTTCACATCTTAAAGCTGCAAGCGCTTGTTGCCACGACTTTTTCCATAAATCTAAACACTGTCATTATAATATGATTTATTTTCTGAAAATTAGTGAAAGTTTTTCATTTACATTTCTGAATGCAGGAACCTTAATAGAAACTGAGAAACAGTTTCTTTTTTATTATATATATATATATATATATATATATATATATATATATATATATATATATATATAAGTGGCAACAAAGTGTTGGAGGTAGCCCAGTGGGCACTTACCTAAATTGGAGAGCCGGTGGGGTGTCTCCGGACGATTCACCCAAAGCGATTCGCCCATAGGACGTTTCACCCAAAGACGATTCACCCATGGGACGTTTCACCTAAAGACGATTCACCCATGGGACGTTTCACCCAAAGACGTTTGACCCAAAGACGATTCACCCACGAGAGTTTTCACCCAGGTCTTTTCACCCAAGGGTTTTTCGCCCACAATCCAGTTCACCCACATACTGTTTCACCCAATGATATTTCCCCCATAAGTTCATTTAAAACATCTGACCTCCCTCTGTATCAGATTGTAATCTTCAAAACTGTTAAATCAGTGGAAGTCGAGAAAAATTTTCAAATAATATTTATTAAATTTTATCCCATTTATTTAATTTATAAATGAATTGGAAAAGGGAAAACGAAAGAAATATTCATATTGTATATATCTTTTTAAGGTATTTCAAATTAACTACTGCATATTAGGTGTTTGAAATACTGCCACAATCGCTCTCCTTTCACATAAGATAACATGTAAAAGCAGACTTTTTGACATGTAACTTTAATTCTTTCTCTGATTAGAATTAGAAAGAGTTAACTTAAGGTATATAGACCAAGTCTGCTTATAAGCGCATCTAAACTGTTAAAACCAAAGTAATGATTTCGATTTAAAGAAATAAATGTATCTGCATTTATTACATTTTAAAATCAACACACTGTCAATTATATATAGATTTAAAAATATAATTGGGAATGTGTACGTCGAGCCCCTAAATCAACCCGTAGCTGAAATAGTTACCTAGATATTTATTGATCACACACAGACGGAGAAAGGGTGAAAAGGTCAGATGCTTTAAAAGAACTTATGGGGGAAATATCATTGGGTGAAACAGTATGTGGGTGAACTGGATTGTGGGCGAAAAACCCTTGGGTAAAAAGACCTGGGTGAAAACTCTCGTGGGTGAATCGTCTTTGGGTCAAAGGTCTTTGGGTCAAACGTCCCATGGGTGAATCGTCTTTGGGTGAAACGTCCCATGGGTGAATCGTCTTTGGGTGAAAAGTCCCATGGGCGAATCGCTCTGAGTGAAACGACATGGAACCGCTGGGGGTGCTAAAGACACAGGAGTACGTTTTTTTCCGTCGATGAGGAAGGACCCAAAAGCCCAAAAGCTTCAAATTTGTGTTTTTTTTTCGTGTTTCCGTTTTTCGTGTCTCTTCAGCACCCCAGCGGCTCTCCAATTTAGGTAAGTGTCCACTGGGCTATCTCCGAAACCTTGTTGCCACCTTTATTATTACCTTTCCTTTTCTTTACGCACACACATATACATATATACATATATATATATGTTTTCATATTTAAAATGGCGTATCTTAAAAAATGTAGAAAAGAAATCCATTGATCCTTGTTTAGCAAGGATCATTTTTTTGTTATTGTAGTCAAAATCAAAGCTTAAATCAAGAAGTAATTGACGATTAATTTTTGATACTGAGGCGAAGTTTAAAAGTGGAAATAATTCTTCCTCGGCTGTAATTTACAGTTTAGAAGGGATTATTTCCATCGAATCGATGGGTGTTTGAAAATCAACTTCCTTTTTGTCAATGATGAGATATACCGTCACAGACTTTTAACAAGGCTGTGGGACACATTAAATCAGATTGAAATGTGTCAAATAATGAGCTTCAGTGGATTAAAATGGAGTCTTTTTATGATATATTTTTTATGGCCCGAAAATAGGATGTATAGAGTGATGATAGGTCCAAATTCGGTGTATTGGAAGAGTAGCTTATTTCGAATTATTTTTGATTAAAAAATTAATTTTCCCTGCAAAAAGGGCCCATGGAAAAGAATATCGCCTTGAGTCATAAGATAAATCTTTTGGTCGATTAGGTAATAGAATTATTCTTGGATTCTCTAAGATTCAGTTTTACACTGCGCTGCAAACTCAACGCTTGAAAAATTAAACGAGTGACATAACGAATTTAATTTAGGATCTGCACTTATTTCTTTACGATTTTAATTATTAGCGCCGTTTATGTATTTCATTGGTAGCGCAGTGAAATTGACGTTCATTTACGAAAGATAAAATCGGTTAGAGTATCAATATTCTCCCGTTCCTCCTCTTTTGCTGTGAATTATTCCGCAAAAAAAGCAGTTCATATTTCCGTTTTGCGCGGTTGCACGTCCATATACGCCTCCCACCAATTCCTTTCCTTTCTTCTCTGATCTACTACTACTTCCTGAATTTTTGAAATCTCTTTCACGAGGAGTGAGGCGAAATGAAACATTCTTCTTTCGATGGTCCTTGAGGAATCCACTATTCCCATTTACCGAACATCTGCCTATTTGTGCTACTCGACAAATCCCCAGTACTCTTTCGCTTTGATCTCCGGTCGTGCTCCAATTCAGAAGTCCTTATGCATTATCCTGCAAGGGAAAAAAAACCGGGTGACTAAATCAAGTGCGATATGTGAGTGATCATGCGTACCGCTGTCTCTTTCAACGAGCTTTATGGGTAGGCAGAAAAATTATCTAAGGGTGGTTGGTATATTACTTCGATTGATGTATTCTGTGTGACAAAAAAAAATATATATATATATATATAAAGCATGATTAAATATTTCGAAGGAAAATATAATTATATAGAGGATTTTTAATAAAATACCACGGCTGTTAAATGTGTCCAATTAATTAAACGCTATTTAAAGAGAATATTGAAGAGACACTTAATAGTTTTACACGCAAAATAACTAATGTTATTTTTAAACGCTCTCCGTGGGACTCAGCGCGGTGCTCTATTTGCATGGACATCATATTTTAAAATTTTTAGTTCTTGCAATGTAGGAGAGAGGGAGAGATTAAGGTTTCGGAGGTTTGCGGGTTTAATGTGGGGCAGAGAGGGGGGTGCAAAGGGGCCGAGGGGGAGGGGGAGGGGGGGAGGGAGGGTGGCATTCGTACGCCACCTCGCCACGCCGCCCGAGCCCAGAGCTATCGATATTCGATACGGGGAAGGGAAGGAGGAGAGTCGACGTGAGGCAGGAGGCTGCAAGGGGGGGGGAGGGAGGGAGGGAGGGGGGGAAACAAGCGGTAAAAGGGGAAAAGGGGGTGGAGGGGGCGGGAGGTGGGTCGAAGTGGCGCAAGGGGGAGGCCGGGAGGGCCACAGATTGTCGCGGCGATAGGAGAGATGGAGAGGGGTGTGAGGCGAGCAAAGTAAATTCGAGAGACGAAAGAGATTGAACTAGAGGAAGAGAAGAGAATTCCGGTAGACATAGATGAGAGATGGGAGGGAGGGAGGGAAGGAATGAGAGAGGGAGAGAGTGACGGGGTCGCGTTCGGAGAAATATATAGAGGAAAAATTCCTGGATGGCGAGGTAGAGGAGAGAGGAGGCAAATTCAAGTTTAGGGATTAGGGGAAGAAGAGGGAATAGGACGGTGGAAAGAGAGATTTGCGTGACGCAACGTGACAGGGGATCAATTTGAGGCAGCTCTTTTTTCATCCTCACTGAGTTCTTCATTTACTCAACTATCCAGGAGAAAGCATAATATTAAGGCATGCCATTTTCATTAGCAGCTTAGATATAGAAGTTCCGATATGACGTCAGAAGTCTAACCCAATAGTTAATTGGAGTGCCTTTATTGTAATAATGTTACGGCTAAATATAATGGAGATCGAATGCTGTTGTGTTCGAACAAGTTGATGAGAATAAATTACTTGACGTTAACCCTTCAATCAACATGTTAGGTCCGTGAGACCCAACGTATTTAATTCCTTTGGCATTTATAAAATGTTAACACCGATTACGCCACTATTTAACGAAAATGTTCACATGGTTCCCACCACACGTTAATGTCGTTGTTATTCTTAATGTAGTTCTGAGTTAGATTTAACAGCCGCCTGATATCAGTTTTCATCCTAAGTATCTGTTAAAGATACTATTTCACCTATTGGACTTAGTTTATTTTTCGTTCATAATATTTTTATTTATCACGTTTTAGTTTGGCTTTGTAAGTTTCATCAATATTAAAGGATATTACCTATTTAAAAATGTATCTTAGTACAGGTATACCCCGATTTATGCCGATCCATTAATACCTGTGTATCGATTTATCTCTTTTTGAATCGAAGTTACGTCTTTAGAGGTCTAAGGTTTATTAAAAATTTCGTTTCCATCTTCCTGAAGCTATTAACTGATTAAAATACTAATTAAAAATCACACACTGCGATATAAATATCTATACTGAATAATATAATACCTTAATAAACAACAATCTTAAATACAATGCGCCACTCCAAACATAGGCCAATAGTCTTTAAGTGATTGTTTAATTTGTTTCCTTCGGAGGATATTTTTAATGAGGAAACTTAGTGATCGAAAATAAATTGGCAAATTCGCACGTGAAACGCTCGGAAAATTAATAATATTAAAGAAAATAAGGAACAATAACAATTCATTTTATTAATTCCGTCCCTATATTCTTAAGCACTATTATCCTAATGAATATACACTTTTTCTATTTATCTGAAAATAAGACGTACGTACATGTTTCCTGATAACAAAACAACGCCTGCGCGAGGAGAACCGCCTCATGTGGCCAGGTGGCTAAAGTCCGAAAATCGAATTAGAAACACAGCAGTGTTGCGATTCTATTGAGGGTGACCCTGAGACGCAGCACAAATGGGGAATTCTCTTCCGCGTGGCCACCTAATACCGTTTCCATTGAATTCATTACCTGCGTTTTTTTTTCGTCCGAACTCGGATTTAGTTTGTAGAATATCTAGTCTGTTCCTTCTGGAGAATGGAGCTTCATTTTTGACGGAATTTTAACTCATTCCGTAACAGAAACTTTATATAAGAATATGAGAAAATGCATATATTTAGGATTTGTCGTAAAAATAAAATTTCATTTTAAAATAAAATTCCAAGAAATAAATGGTATTGACGGACTACTGTGGTTTCATGTTGCAAACGGAAATGTTTACTATAAATAAATAACTGGCGAACAGCAATGGTTGGTTAACTTTAGACAAAAGAGTGTCTTACATTCCTCTGAGTTGTTATTTCCGGCAATTAAAATAATGGTTTCCTTTCTGCCAACAACTTTTTAGAATAAGTTTTATTTTACGTAGACGGGAAAAAATTGGTGAAATATTGCCCCTGAAATTTCAGAAGACCAACTGCTAATCCTTCTGTCAACACTTAACATCAGTCAACACATTGGGTCTGACAGATTCACAATTTGAATTTTAACATTATTACACGTAACTGGAATTAACCTAACAAATTGAGCAATGAGGTTTTGGACATTGTATTTTATAAGCTTTAGTTATGCAAATAAGTTTGTAATTCGCATTTTTTACGTTAAAAATGACTGCTGTTCAAAAAGCATTGTTATTATGAAATATGATTTACTCTGTTATTATAACAGTTATAGTAAACAGCGGTATTGTCTTGTAAAGAAAGAAATTTTTACGCGATTTACAATATTAGGTAGTTTTTTGTTCTTTATAGCTGAGAAAAGTTTTTGCTTTTGTGGAAGGCTATCCTTCGGTGGCGATAGAAATCGGAAAGTCGCATAAATAAGTCTTATATTCTTGGGTAAATACTTTCCCTGCTCTTGCTATTGCATATAAGTCTGTAAAAGCAAATGATTTAATATATTCTCTGCGGCTAATGTTTGCATCAGAATTAGCTTTGTAAATGATGTAGGAATTCATTGCAGCAATGTTCAAACTAGAATAAATATTCCTAATGGGCGGCGACGTGCATTTCTTTGTACGTTATATTCAAAACACATCCAATCTACTGTCGATGCAGGTGAGAACAACACATTTGCTACCCAAGTACAATTTCTTTGAATCCAAACGATGAGAAATGTTGCAGGCGGTTCTTAACTCAAGTAAAACTTTCATGAATTTCCCTCTTATTCTTCATCATTGTTCCGATTGATGTAATGTTATGATTCAACAGATTCTCCGATAAAAGAAGCTAATGAACCAATTATCAATTGTAGGATCCTTCTTGAACTATATATTTTTTCACACATGCGAATAACCACATATTCGCTTTTGATTGATGAAGCGTATTTGCTATCAGGTTGCGCTCCTCAGTACACTTCCAATATTAGTGTGATACACATTGGCATCAGTAATTGTAAGTATTTTTACCCTTCGGCTTCCTCGGAAAGTGCATTCAGAAATTGAAACTGTCTCGAAATTGTATCAAAATTTCGTCAAATGTTACATATTCTCCAAAGGAGTGATGGGTTTTAAAATTCAAGTTTCATCGAACAAACGCTAAAGGTATGGTAGCTAACTTGTCTGTTTGTATTTCATATAACCCCTGTCTATGACATCAAGAACCTGAATATTTGTAGGGATGTGCCTGTAAAAATAATTCAGACCTAGTTCCGTTCGTTGACCACAACTCCTCTAAATTCGGAGTTGGAGGCGTTGTATTTTATGTTATGTGGTCAGTAAATTTTATCCTTATAATTTATTGCACCTGTATTTAAAACTCCAGCGAGATAAATAAAATCTGTAAACGCTCTTATTTGTATGTTTGTAAAACTAGGCCATAACTCTCGCAAACAGTGATGATTTACAAAATGACTGATAATGTTAAATCGGTGTTTGAAGCTATTGTGTCAATATTAAAATCGCCAATAAACAAACTCCTCGTACTGTAACATGTTACAACTTCTGTTGCATGTCAAACAGCATCAGGCGAATGCATAATTACATCATGGGATTGCATGTAAATTCTGATTACTTTTTCAGTTTACTTTTCCATTATTACTGCGATAATGATTCACGTTACTATCTTCATAAGAAACTACAATATCAGATTACGAACTTCCAAATCTTACATCTTCTTCAGATATTTCCCTAAATTCGTATCATTCTCATGATGACTTTCAATAGCCTCTTCTTCGTCACAATTTTCGCTGTACTCATCACCTATTGAAAATAAGATTTTAATTTTCGGGTGTAATGAAAGACTTGTCGTATTTCCAGAGGTCTTGATGACTAAGCAATAAATTCTACAAGAAGCAGATTTAGAATATTTTTTTTGAAAGAACACCACAATTTACTTCTGGAAAGCGATATTGCAACAGCTTTTGTGAACTAATTAATATTCAATTATTCTTATCATATCCCGATCAAGAGATGTACGAAACAAAACCAAGAACAAGACACTGAAATGCAATTTGCTCTTACAATTAGTATCAATGAAAAGACCTGTCCTGTACCGAAAGATAGGAAAGTTGGTTCTGGAATTACCACTGAAGACGGCTGCTTTGTTGCCGAAATGCGCATCTGTTTTTTATGACCTTGTTGTGGCTGTTAGAGATACCTGAGATGAGTTATTTTTTAAGTGATTGCATTTTTTCAGGGATAAGACGAGCTCGATAATTATCTGTTGTGGTTTTAACGGATAATTTTATAGAAAATGTAGTGGTGAAAAACCGACACTAATCTATTTAGATTCATTTTGTCGAATTTTAAAGTTTGCGAATTCGATGTTCATCGAATTTATCGATTTAAATAGATTTCTAACAAGCCAAGTTATAACATACGAATCATAATGGTGTATACAGTGTGTTGCAAAAGTAACGCAACACTTTCAATTCTTAAAATGTATTTTTATGTAAACATATTACTGATTAACGCTTAGACAAGGTTGTTATTGTTTATAAACCGTATAACGTTTTCAGATAAAGCGGTTATAAGTTTACTTTTAGAAACCATTTTTTATTATTTATCATTTTAATTTTTAGCTCCCAATGCCCTTGCGATTTACAAAGGAAGAGCAAATTATCGTTATAAAACATAATCATAAAGTGGAAGTATAAACTAAGATTTAAAGATTTAAAAAAGCATGCCCCCGCAGCCCCTAAAAGAGATTAGTGCTAAAGATTGAATGAGCTGGATTCGTGTATGAAAAAACACGATCAGTACGGAATGCAGGCGTTCAAAGTAAGAGAAGTCCCAACATGTCATGATTCATTTTGAAAAATACGTTGCTGCATTTACTCGTGGTGGTTTGAATCAGGGCTTCTGACTATCCTGAGCTTAATTTTAACTACCAAATTGTCTTTAAGTAAAAACAAAATATCTAATGCGTCCTAAATTAAAAATTTTTAGAAGATTTTGAATATTTTTGTTACTCCAAGTTTCCCTAGGGCAAGCTGTCTTTTCCACCTACTTGCAGTAGAATAAAAGTAATGAGAGGGCCTCATGCGGTCCGCGCGCTTTCGACCACTGAATAAAGTCCTAAGGGAGGGTCTTTACCAGAACATTTATAAAACGCACCGCAACTTCAAAGCAACAGAAAATTAATGCGCCTTTAGCGCAACAAACAAAACAAATTGGTCTCGCTTGGAGCACTTCAAACGCAGCTTGATTTCAACTAAGGTTCCCTGCAACGGAAATTCCTAATCACCAGTTGATTTCAGCTGACAGTTGGTCGTTTTATCGTGCGGTCGCACCTCCTTTCTTTCCGCAGAGAAAGGTAGTTCATAGTTCAATGTTAACTCTTAATTGGTCGCGTGTTATGTTTAAGCTTAAGATAGCGTCTTCAACGAATCAACTGAAAATATTAATGAACTTTAGTTGCGGTTTGGTTGACATTTCTATGAAGTTTTTACAGGAGCAACTGGCGGTAGAAACTGAATTTTGGAGCTGTGATAGTTTCATCCGATGGGGAGGGTCTCTATAATTGACATTTAATGTTTGCTCACTTTCCCAAGAGATAAAATTGCATCTCGCATGAAAGTACTGCGTCATTTACGCGTTTAACTGAAAGTTCTGAATGAATGGAAATATTCGAGTACCAAAAATGGAACTTGTCTTATAATGGAATTTTGATAAAGATTCCTATATTCGAATTATATAATCTGCTGAGCATATTCCTCTCTCCAATGCTTGTAAATTGTTTCTTTAATGCTACATACTGACAGAATCATTTAAATAATTACAAATTTTATGAGAAAATATTTTTTTATTTACCCTTTAAGTAAGCGGCAAAAAGCTTCTTAAATAAAAGCATACAATTTTATAATTGTTCTCTGCAATGAAATATATATTTTTTGCCACTTAAGAAAATGAAGTTTAATTATGCCACGTGTACTTTGTCTATAAATTGGTTGGGGTGGTAGTTACGCCGCTGTAAACCACTGCTCTACACGAAAACATCTTCATGTGGGAATAGGGTTACCTTCGCAGGCGCTAGTAAGGTGTAAACTTATTATACGTACCTGTATAAAAATGATTTATAACTAAATACAACGAATTTTTTTCATGATTAAATATTTTATTCTTTGAGGTGGTGGAAAAAATGAAGCAAAGGTGTGAGGTTGTGGTTCATTTGTGTATGCTTCTTGAAGTAGACGAAATTAAAATAAATTTTTTTTTGATTTTTCTCCAGGCTCAGCTGCGCTACAGGAAAATGAGCCATGTTGCAAGAATATTGTTATAAAAGTAAAACTCGTGCTAAAGTGATAACGAGCTATAAGTTTGCGCTCTACATGAAAGTTTACTCTACATGCACTATTAATGCACCACTGAAAGAAAATATTTTTACATAATTTAGGTTAAATATATGCTTTGCTTATGTTATAATATTTCCCTATCTCTCAATGTATTTTTAGAATTTTGTTCACACGATTATGTGTTTTGATTAAGATCGGTACATTTTACAGATGAAAAATATTCCAGTAAATATCGTTCTTTGATTTTCTAATTTAAAATACTAGCGGCCCCGCCCCTACATGCTTCGCTCATACATTTGAAAGATATTTTTCTGAAAACCTTCTTTCAACCAACCCAACCATTTTTCTGAAAACCTTCTTCCGACCAACCCAACCATTTTTTGAAACTCTTCTTCCAGCCTACCCAACCATGTTTCTGAAAGCCTTCTTCCAACCAACCATTTTTGTGGAAACATTTTTCCAACCCAACTTCAGTTAATTAAGGAAATGCAATTTTCCTTGGCACAGAATAAAAGTGTAGCGGGAACTTTTCCCACTCCTCACCTTATATCTCAACAATCAGTGATTCAATTTAAACTTTGCTTTCTTTATTCGATAGAATATATAAAGTGGACAGTAAATGCCCATTTTTCCTGAGTAATTTGAATCTTCGAGTTGCTACGAATTTATAAAAAGTACCATTTCGTATTTTAACATCCGATTAAAATATCTAAAAAAACTATTAAAGATATAGCCGCATAGTGTGCAAGGTAAAATTTACATTTTTCACGTTCTACCTGACTAAATATATGCAATAAGCTTGGACGAACGGTTCTCGAGTTACAAGAGAAAAACCGGTTTTTTCAAATTTCCATTTTTTGCTGTAATTACACCAAAATATTTTGGATATTCGGATTTTTCTGTGAATTGCGCACTAAGGCCTATGTTTGTACTAAATTTCAAGCGGAATTACCTTAGAATTTTGTCTGTCAATGTGTCGTCCTAAATAAAAGCGACGCGCGCGTGTGACAGATTTTTTTCTTTTAGAATAGAGATAATGGAATTGCAATTACTTCTTAAAACACGTTCTTTTCATTTGCAGCATGGGTGCTGGGATGGTGGATGTGCAAGACAGTTCCCTACGTGCAGGGCGTCTCTGTTGCCGCATCCGTGTACAGCCTGATCGCCGTCACCCTTGACAGGTGAGCTGAAAAGCCTTTGGGATATAAATTGAATTCATTAAAAAGACATTAAGTCTGCGCAGTCAAAATAAAATGGAACAATTAGTTTAACCTATAAATCTGTAGCGTAGAAATTTTAAAAGGCTTAGCAAGTGCTTTGTTTTGCAGGAGATTAAAACCTATAATTTAAGATTTTATTTTATTTAATAGACCCAAAATAATGCCCAAGGAGAATAATTCCCATGATTTTGCAATTGAAAATAATGAATATTTAGTAAATATTTGTATAGTAAATCTTAAGTTATCCCAAGGTGCACTTTGATATCACACTGCTACAGATGTTCTCGGTCAGTAACTATGTTAACGTCAGAACGTATTTTTTTACTTAAATTCAGAGAACCATGCCAAAATTCCGCATAAAAATCAACGTCTTTAATCGAAGATTTATGCAAAAATTTTACGTATCGAAATGTGAATATATTTAACCGTGTTTACATCGCAAAAGTGAAAAATAACGTAAACATTTACAGAAAAGTTCAATGCGATTGTTATGACTCAGGATAACAGAATCAATGGCTAACGGATAAATGCTTGATGAAATATTGTTTGATATTTTGAAGCCCTCGTCACCGTAATTCATATAATATCAAACGTAACAAAAGCCCAAGTCTGTGAACCTATGAATCTGTAACTCCAAATAGTTTTAAATCTAAAACGTTGAATCTGTCCTTGCGACATAATATAATCAGCACAATTATCCACATGTCTAGTATCGTAGTTTTTCTGTTATCGAGCAAGTTTTTATAATCTCTATTGATATCACATTGTTAGTTATAAATACAATAATAGGCCAGGCCAGTAAATCTGCGTATCTGTAAATAAAACACCCTAATAAAACTCGAAAATCTAGGTTGAAGTTAAATTAACCCGAATAACGGCAGAATATTTTTCTTTCTTTTGAAATTATTAGTGTGTAGAAATTTAAGCAAAAACATAAGCGGGTAAGATGTTTTCTTATATTTTTATTGCAGTAATTTATAAGGTAAGTGATAAATAATACTCTATCTCAGTGTCAATGGATCATCTACTATTAATATTTCTTATATTTAAACATTTATAAGCATATGTTTCCTTATTTCATTCAAATTTTCGCCAAATATCTTAAATTACATTAACTTAGTATTTGGTAATTCAGTTATGCAGGAATAGGTGAATGTGCTTTTTAATAATTAAAGTTGGACTATATACTTGTATTTAGTAATTTTCCGAAATATGGCGGAAATTAAAGCTATTTTAAAAAGTAAATTCCGTCGACAGAACATTGAGCAATAGGTGGCACAAGTGGAGCAGCAATGGGGGTGGCAACCGGGCATTTGCTCCCACCCTCTAGATCGCAGATGATTTTAACAAAAGCATAAAATATGCGAGCGTAAGATGGAAATAAGATGGATCGAAGAAGTCCAAATTAGAATCAGTACCTTTATTCGTTGGTTTCTATCATTACCCGAAGGATATTGCAGACAAATCTAATAATAATGCTTTTTAAGTATTTTCCTCCTTCAAACTCAATTTCTGGCTGTCCTGCTGGATGGTACTATTGTTTAAAGAATATGTAATGCTATAAACCAGTGATGGCGAACCTATGGCACGCGTGCCATAAGTGGCACGCAAGACGATTTTGGTTGGCACGCCAAAGAAAGGCGAAAACCAATGAAAGCATTTATCGTACTGATTTACTGCAGCAAAACATTTGTGTTATTTAGTTAACTATTGTAAACATTAGTTTTATGGTTACAAATTTCAATCTTGTATGTCTTGATCACGAATACAATTTAGTTGGCAAGCAAAAAAATCATGGTTTGTCTGTGGCACGCGAGGCGGAAAAAATTCGTCAATTTCACTAATATTGGCACGCGGGCAATAGAAGGTTCGCCATCACTGCTATACACCATAAGATTAATATAGGCTAAGTTTTATAAGCAATTTTTGCTACATATGGTTTTATTCAAGGAATTTTTCTCAGTCTATTACAATTTTTTATTTAAACAAATAAATTAATGAATGCTGCTAATTCCTATTTTAAACTAAAGATATATGGGGGATGGGATAAGAATCGACACATTGAAAGAGGAAGGTGAGATTGAGTCCATCCGAATGCATAATATAAGTTCATATGAGAAAATTAATCACGGTAAATATTCCCTCTTGAGTTTCTGGAAGGAGAAGAACAAGGAATTAGACTCGGAGAATAAAATCGATGGATTGAATATCCAATCTACGGAATACGTTAAATATTTAGGAGTCACTATTTGTCGTGATCTATTGTGAAATATGCATATTCGAAGGGTCATAGGCGCAGACAACAAGAAATTGGCCTTCGTAAGCAGAATAGTAAGAAGTAGCAAAGAAGAAATACGAGAAACGTGTTATTTATTATTGGTCAGATCATAGGTCGAATACGCTTCCAGAATATGGGATCCGTATGTAAAGGGACAGATACATGAGTTAGAAAGAGCCCAACGCAGTGCAGCTAGACTGGTAAAACAAAAATTTGAGCAAAAGCTAAGCGTGACATCACCGTTGAAGGAGTTGAATTGGATGTCGCTAGAGGATGGCAGACTTTGCGCTACGTTAAGGCTTTTGGAGAAATTTAAGTCAGAAGGCCTATCAGAGGAGGTCTCAGGAATATTAGAGACATCTAGTTATATGGGTCGGCAAGAGGATAAATACGAGAGATCGACTGTAGGGCCGAGCAATATCAAGGTGCGTTTTTCCCACGGACCTTACGAGACATTAACAGGAGAGTGATACCGGCGAGAAAAGTTATTAGGTAGACTTTGGTGCGCTGCACCACCTGCCACACGCCAATCTGATGATTTGCAGGGTAACATGTAGATGTAGGTGAATATTGTCCACAAAAGAGCATACAGACTAAGCAACATTTTAAATACAGGGTGGGCCAAATAATATACCTGATTGCAAAATGAAATTACAGGATAACCATAAAAGTTAGGAGTGAATAATAAAGTGGATTAATCAGAAATAAGTAAAAAATCTTTTTACTCAATAACACTTCTTTGTAGGCTCAACATGTTTCATATATTTTAAATCAACAGCTATAGCCAACATTATGTATGTTATCCTGCAGTGCCTGTAAACAGGAACTGTACAGCGCCTATTCACATGTAGGCTCAAAAGATGGAAGTAAATTTCAAAGATCCCTCTATTAATTGGTTTTTGTTTCACGCTCATATCTCAGTTTGTTTGGACAGGAACTCAATTTATTTAAATTAAAGTAATCCTGCCTCTAAGATTAGTGGACTGTATTATTTCGATTATTAACCACCAATGGCTCAATTGACTTACCCCTAGCCGTAGTGGTTTCCTTCGTTATTTCGACTCCGTCTCCATAACGTCCGTATGGGGTTGCTTGCGGTTAGGACGACTTTCTAACAACTTACTCACTCACACTCAAAATCACACACATTCACATTGCTAGGTATAGCCAACGAACCCTGGTGGCATTTCAGAAAACTAAATGCGTTGTGGGCGCAACAAACCGCCCACCAAATTTGAGAATCAAGATACCGAAATACCCAGGAGAAAGGCAACTAATGATAAATACCTTAAGAATAACAAAAAATACCATAATTAATACTAAGTGTTGCTCCTAAGGGAAAGAGTAGGATAGGTTATTTCTTCACTCTGGAGGGGGCTTTCACCAGAGACTTGAACAAAGGATAGTAAGCCCACGGAAAAAGGGATATGAGAATGAGCAACACTACCTCAACGAATAATCCTTAACCTAAACGTTTTAAGCTAAAACAAAGAAAGACAAAAGAAAAAAAGAAAACTTAAATACTAATTTCTAATTATCAACTGGTAGTTTAACCAGTTTAGACGTAGGTCTTTTAAAGACCCCATGTTTTCCTCGTATAGTAGCAACCCTAATTCGACTATCCGATCCTGGATGAATTGTTTCATATTCATTAGGATCTGAGTAAGCGGTCCTGAGGTTAAAACTACTTCAATTCGGCAAAATACAGTGGAAAGTTCCTCGAACGTGAAAGCGCGACGCCAATAATTCGTTTCAGAAGGTTCTTTGCAGACTTCATGTTTGATTCCCACAAACCTCCGAAATTTGGTGCAGAGGGTGGATTAAAATGCCACTTGATTTTCTTACTTTCAAACTTAGAAGATATCTTACCTTCTCTAAATAATGATTGGAACTGTTTATTGATTCCCGTGAGATAGTTATTAGTACCCACAAATCCTGTTCCGCAATCAGAATATACGTAGGTCTGAACATAGACCTCTTCTTGACCCAAAGCGATCCAATGATGCTAAGGATGCCTCAGTGCTTAAACTAGAAACTACTTCCAAGTGACACGCTTTAGTTGCTAACAATATGAATAAGCACAGATAGGCTTTTGAATTCCTGGAGGACCTCCATAGAGATTCCTTAATCAGAAATGGTCCTCCAAAATCTACTCCAGTGTGTAAAAACACACGTGCTGACAAAACTCTTGCCGGAGGGAGATCGCCTATTAATGAGACTTCAACTTAGTACATGTGAAACATTTCATAATACGGGGACGAATCACGCTTCTACCTGAAATGATCCAAAATTTAAATCGCAAAAGAAAAAGAAGCGTTGTTGGCCCAGCGTGCAAATATACTTTATGGTAATTATCAATGATGAAATTTGTTAAGGTGCTCTTCTTAGGCAAAAGCCATGGATGCTTACGGTTGTAGGCAAGATTGGCATTCTTTAATCTGCCGCCCACCCTAACACAACCATTTGAATCAAGAAAAGGAGTTAATATTTCAATTGCTGTTGAACAACATTTACCCTTTTTTAACATCTCAATATCTCTTGGAAAATAAACTCTGTGTTACACGAACACAACAAATTAAGGCAATCTCAAGTTCAAACAGTGATAATGCACCTCTTATTTGTTTCTTGAATGCAGGATTAGTGCTGAATTTAAAACGTAAACAATATGCTAAAACTCTCTGTAATCGAGGCAGCGAGGAGAAACGATCAATAAATGAAATATGATACTGACGCTTTGCTGCAACATAACATCCCGATGTTAACATTTGAGTTCAGGAAGATTTTTACACCAGTACTCGTCAACAGAATCTATCTCCCAATGCTCCAATGAGCCAGTTACCCACAGTGGCCCATGCCACCACAATTCGGATTCTACTAACTCTTGGGGAAGAAGGCCACTACTTCCAGGGTCAGCCGGATTTGACTTGCCAGAAATATGGTTCCATTCAATAGCTAAGCGACACTCATTTATTAAAGACACTGTGGGCCACGAAGGTGTTTAGCATATAAGTAGGAGTTTTCAACCATGCAATAACAGTTTTTGAATCTGTCCATGCAAATATACGCTGAGTATTTATCCCCTTCGAAGATAAAGAATCAAAAATGAAATTAAACAATTTAGTCAATAAAACAGCACCCAAAAGTTCTAATCGAGGTATTGATATTACCTTAACAGGTGCTACTCTTGTTTTAGCCATCAACAAGTGCACTTTACCAACCTTTGAAAGATCACCCGATCGCACATAAACAACCGCACAATATCCACGATCGGACGCGTCACAAAATCCCAATAACTGAAAATAACGATGAGTGTTGTCAACGACGCCTTTTTTAACAATAAATATGGGTATTTTTATTTTAGTTAGGCAAGGTAACTGCCCAAGAAAGGTTTTCCATGACTTCATAATCTGTGAAGGCAATTCATCATCCCAATCTACCTTTCCTTTCCAAAGTTCCTGGATCAAATGTTTCGCCCAAAACACAGTTGGACTCACCCAACCCAAAGGATTAAATATCTTTGCTATAGTTGATAGAATTGCACGTTTACTAGACATGTCCGAAGAACAATCAACATGGTAACAAAAATTATCAAAACTTGGTTCCCAATGTATTCCTAAAATCTTTAGAGATTGTTCACCACAAAGGTCAAAAGAAAATTTAGATTCACTCTTTTGTGATGAAATATCTTGCAATATTTCTTTGGCGCATTAGTCGCCCATTCATGGAGCAGAAAGCCTCCTGATTTCATAATACTGTTTAACTGAGAAACTAAAAGTTTTGCTTCCATTATAGAGGAATATCCAGTAATCAAATCATCCACAAATATATCATTGCAATGATTGACGCAGCTAAAGGAAAATGTTCGGCTTCATCACGAGAGAGTTGTTGAGGAACCCTCATAGCCAAGTATGGTGATGAAGTTAAGCCATAAGTTACTGTCCTTAATTCATACTCTTGAAGTGAAGAACTATTATTTGGACGCCAAATAATATGCTGATATGCTCGGTGCTCCGGCTGCAATAATATCATTCGGTACATTTTTGAAATATCAGCCGTCAAAGCAATGGGATTCGATCTGAATCTTATTATCAGATCAGCAACATCTCGATGTAAACTTGGACCCTTCAAAAGCATCTCATTCAAAGAATAACCAGAAGCAGATTTGCTAGATCCATCAAAAACAACCCTTAGTCTAATAGTTTTACTTACTTCCTCGATTACTGCATGATGAGGCAAGTAATAATTTCCCGATCCCCATTTCACTTGAGACATATGTCCAAGGTCTAAATATTCCCTTAGAAATGCATGATAACCATTGCTTAATTGAATATCATGATTTAATTTGCGTTCCAAATTAAGATGTCTTTTCATGGCTAGGATTTGTGAATCCCCAACTCTACATTGTTAAAACCATCCTAAAACAATAAGGAACAACATAACGACCATCCTTATCTCTATAATGATAATTCTCGAATTGAAAATTAGTTAAAGTGTCCTCTGGCGATTGGGATCGAATTGTTGGTATCTCTTGCTTAATAAGTTTATTTAAGTCTTCGTCCTTATTAGTAACTATTAATGATGTAATATTTACACAAGAATGCAATCAAGACGGAGTAGACTTAACGGGTGCAATAAGGACATAACCAAATACTGATGGCCATGCAGTAGGAATACCATTAGATCGTATGACTGGCCCATCGAGCATTATTTGTGAATACACTTCGGCGCCGATTAAAATATCAATCTCTCCAGGTTTATCAAAATATGGGTCCGCGAGAATCAAATTACTAAAATATTTGCGTAACTTCACTGGCACTGGGTTGTTGCGAAGTTATCTTAGGGATTACAATGGCATCGGTTGTGATTTCAAATTCTGCCTCCCGTGAACGAAGGACCAAGGACGTTAACCCTTTTGTGGAAGTAACCGGATTGCCAGCAAGACCCAAGCATGTCACAGGAGAATGCTTGCGTGAAAGGCCCAATTTTTGCTGGCAGCTAACAGTAATGAAACTAGCCTGAGAAACAGGATCAAGAAGTGCTCGAACACTCTCAACTGAACCAGATCCCGATTTAACTGATACTACTAACGTACCCAATAGCACCATTGAGGACTCCGATGTAAATTAAATTTGTAACAGCATTTCAATCATTCGTTTGAGGACAAAATTTTTCATTAGATTTATCAAAAGAGAGAGACTGCGAATCAGATTTGATGCCACTGCCATCCGAAACGCAAAGTAAAGAATGGTGCCTTTTTGAACAAATTCTACATACTGCTTTGGATCTACATAGATGAAATTTATGTTTGCCACTCAAACAATTGTAACATATATTTTTGGATTTTACCCATTGCCTCCGACTTTGTACTGGTATCGAATTAAATTGCTTGCAATGATATAATCTATGTGGTTCTGCGCAAAATAAACATTTCAATGATTATGTTGTATCATTCGCGGATGCTAACAAAGAAGTTTTCTGGGACACAATCTTATTTGCTCCAAAAACCCTACCATTCGCTTGAGCATATTGTTTAATTCCGGAAGTTTGCAAAACATCTAAATAGTTTCGCACAAACTCTAATCAAGTTTGCACAGAAGGAAATTCAACACGATGGTTCTCCATTTCAAATTGCTTTCGTGTATTTTTATCGAGAGCCCTAGAGGCTAAATATAATAGCATAAATTCCTCACTATTCGGAATTTTCATCGCCCTTAAAGCACCAATATTTTCCGAGAATGTGTCGACAAAATTCCGCAAATCTCCGATGGAATCATTATTTAACCGAGGAAATGCGAAAATTTTATCTAAATAATGAAATGCTAGAAGTCTATTATTCTGAAATTGCTGAACTAATGAGTCCCAGGCAATGGGATAATTTTCAGAAAATAGCGGCAAACTCGACACTAGCCTTAAAGCATGTCCCTTTGTACAACCGAGTAGATAATGAAACTTCTCAATGTTCGTTAGGTTCGGATTTATGTGAATCATACTAGTAAACACATCATGGAATTGCTTAAACTGTGAAACATTCCCATCAAATGTAGGAATGTTAATCTTGCGCAAATGAGCAGACTGCATCGAATTCACGGAACGGAAATGAATCATTCGGGAGTATTTGACTGGCTACCGCCTTTATTTCATGATACACTACACTTAGTTCACTGTCTTGGACTTCCATTCCCAATTCAATTTCTGCTTCACGCATTTCATTGCACAACGAAAGAAAAGATTTATATTCTTCATCCAACGAACTATACCGACTACGAAATACAGGAAAAACAGTTGAATCCTCAACAACCGTAAGAGATAAGACTATGCAAATTTTAATAGTTCGTATTATAGCATCTCGACGCACAGTAATCAATTTCAACCGTCGATGCCCTCTGCTATCCATTTTCTTTTCTTCCTCCATAATGACTGTAAATTACGTTAATACTGAAAGATAAACAAACTGGATATGCGATATACTAAGCAATAATACCTACAACATTTCGAGAATACGTGACTAACCACAACGAATAGACGGAGTCGTATTGGCCAATTTGAAATAATTAGAAAACTTAAAGAAAATTATATATACATGGAAATTACAACACACACGCAAGTACAACCATTGATTAGACTAAATAAAGTCACTAGAAATACAGTTGCCTTTCGCCTAGGATTATAAAGAGCTCGATAAACAGAAATCCGGCCCGAAGGACCAAAAAATGTTTGGACAGGAGCTCAATTTACTTAAATTAAAGTAATCCTGCCTCTAGGATTAGTGGACTGTATTATTTCGATTATTAACCACCAATGGCTCAATTGACTTACCCCTAGCCGTAGTGGTTTCCTTCGTTATTTCGACTCCGTCTCCATAACGTCCGTATGGGGTTGCTCGCGGTTAGGACGACTTTCTAACAACTTACTCACTCACACTCAAAATCACACACATTCACATTGCTAGGTATAGCCAACGAACCCTGGTGGCATTTCAGAAAACTAAATGCGTTGTGGACGCAGCACAGTTCATTCACTTTTTTATTTTTAAATCGGGTATATTTTTTGGCCCCATAATCGATATTAGATTATAGCGAATACTTGAAACTGGGGAGTGAGATGCAAAGAAAGTTGTCAAAAAGGCTTGACTGGATGTACATACTCCATGAAATCTGTTTAATCTTTTAACTCAGGGTTTCCCAACCATATTGATGTGGTGAGAACCAAGTTTTATCTTAGAATAAATAATAAATGAGCACCGCTACACTTCCGAAAGGGTAGTAATGTTAATGAATAAAATCGAACCAACATCAAAGTTATTCTGAATGATCTTGAATACGTATAGAAAGAAATCAACCGAGCAAATTAAATTACTACGCCTAAGAAATTGGATATTAAGCATTTGCAAATTCGTTCACGCGTTAAATGTTTTGGTGGTATACACGCGCTACACCACAAAAAATATAATATTATTAAATGTGGATATTCTATTTTTTAAACTCATCATAATTTTCCCATTTCCTAAACTTAGCAGTTAAAGGGAGGGAGGAAGGAAGTCATAAATCTTCAAAAAGGAAGCATGCCAATGTACATTAGAATGAGCGACGAATGCATGAGATTTACACGAGATAAGGAAAATAGAGGGATAGGAATTGTACAGAGAATGCCTCTTCGATAGGTCAGAATTTGAGTAATAGTCTACGTTAGGGGCACATGTACGGTGACCATTTTTTTCTGGAGGGGAATAAAGGACATCCACTGAAAAACATAGTACCACCTGCCCGGTACTCGGCCGGACAGTCCGACATTCAGCTAAAAAATAAAGGGCAAAAACGTGTTTTTGAATTTTTTTAAATCTAAAGGACAACGCCCTAAAATAAAGGACGAATGGTCACCGTAGGCATATGGGACGCGTCCAAAAGTTGGCAAGCGAAGTGATTTTAAATGGCACAATATTTCAAAGAAGAATTACAAGATATATATATTTTTAAAAGAATTTTACCATCATTTCAATTGTATTTCGTGTTGTAATTATACAGCTTTGTGTTTAGGATACCTTATGATATAAGCTTTACTTTTTGTAAGAATTTCTTTAAAAATAAATTTTATGGTGGCACGCACGGATCGCCACAGGTTCTGAATATTTATAAAAAGTTGTGCCCGATAGTTGACGATGCCTGATCTATACAGTAGTAGACAAAATTTTTGAGCACTCGATAACACTTATTCATGAATGAAAAATCGTGCGAGAATCAGAGGCATTCGAAAATTGGGGCGCCGTAGGAGTCTCGTGCATTCCCTACAATTATTGCTTTCTCTGAAGCCTTCCCTTTTAATTACTATCTCCGCCCAAGCGAGGGTCAGCATGCCATGGTGGAATTTCTTTAGTACAGTGTTATTGGCCTTCACTACCCGAGAATCTCGAGACACTCGAGACCAGCTCGGTTTCGTACGTTGCAATGCGATCTCGATAGGTCTCGAGAGCTTTGTGCTTTTACGCAACTCTCGAGTGTTGAATAAGTGGCAGAAGAATGTTGATAATTTTGAAAGCACGTGTCACTACTTTTATAAAAGGACACACCAGAACAAATTATTTTTCGAATTGTAAAAGCACATTACCGAAACATTTTCATTATTTTTAAATATGTATTAGTACTTTTTATAAGAGATAACAGAAGAATTTTGATTATTTTTCAAATATGTATCGTCGCTTTAATAAAAGAACGCAACCAAAAAATGTTTGATTATTTGTTAAACACAAATTATTGCTTTTGTAAAAGGACATTCCAGAAGAATTACATTG
Organism: Uropetala carovei; assembly: GCA_036926305.1. Lineage (NCBI taxonomy): Eukaryota > Metazoa > Arthropoda > Insecta > Odonata > Petaluridae > Uropetala > Uropetala carovei. The sequence goes on from JAXCHB010000011.1 coordinate 29,812,027, forward strand.
AAATCTATACACTGTTTTGAGATAAAATTCCACGTACGCTGCAGTAGCAAGTCTAGCTTATGATATAAGATTTACTTTTTGTAAGCATTTCTTTAAAAATAAATTTAATGGTGGCACGCACGGATCGTCGCAGGTTCTGAATATTTATAAAAAGTTGTGCCCGATAGTTGACGATGCCTGATCTATACAGTAGTAGACATAATTTTTGAGCACTCGATAACACTTATTCATGAATGAAAAATCGTGCGAGAATCAGCCTCCCATTTCTTTCGTGTTACTACAAAATTGTTCAACACTTGTTCTACACTTGGTACAATTAGATAAGTTCCGATGAACATCTAAATACAATAGAAACCTGTTATACCGCGGTGACCGGAGTCCATGTGGCTTGACTGCATTACACCATGACCCTTTCAAAATTAAAAAAGCGGCATGGTATTTGCCAGAGTCAGGGTCGGGTCAACCCGTGCTGTAAGGTGTCCAAGGCGCTCGGCCGCATACTCGTCTGGGGTGACTTCTTATCAAGGTGTTTCTATCTGTATAGAATGGGAATGCGAGTTATGCATACTGAATGGACGATTCATTTTGTCCTTACATTTCGAACATTTTAGCACCTGTGTGTGAAAGCAGGAGGGAAAAGGAAGAAATACCAGAGAAATGAAAATATTTCTAGGCAAAGTTTACCTTCGAACACCTCCTATACGCATTATTCTACGCCTCTCTCGGATAAGAACCCGATAGAGGCATTCGAAAATTGGGGCGCCGTAGGAGTCTCGTGCATTCCCTACAATTATTGCTTTCTCTGAAGCCTTCCCTTTTAATTACTATCTCCGCCCAAGCGAGGGTCAGCATGCCATGGCGGAATTTCTTTAGTACAGTGTTATGGGCCTTCACTACCCGAGAATCTCGAGACACTCGAGACCAGCTCGGTTTCGTACGTTGCATTCCGATCTCGATAGGTCTCGAGAGCTTTGTGCTTTTACGCAACTCTCGAGTGTTGAATAAGTGGCAGAAGAATGTTGATAATTTTTAAAGCACGTGTCACTACTTTTATAAAAGGACACACCAGAACAAATTATTTTTCGAATTGTAAAAGCACATTACCGAAACATTTTCATTATTTTTAAATATGTATTAGTACATTTTTATAAGAGATAACAGAAGAATTTTGATTATTTTTCAAATATGTATCGTCGCTTTAATATAAGAACGCAACCAAAGATGTTTGATTATTTGTTAAACACAAATTATTGCTTTTGTAAAAGGACATTCCAGAAGAAATACACTGTTATCTATATACTGTTTTGAGATAAAATTCCACGCACGCTGCAGTAGCAAGTCTAGCTTTCACGATAACATCGTTCGGACTATGTAATATTTATGTGGACAGCCTACTGAGGCTGTCATATCATCGTTCATATAGGTCTGAAACTCGAACACTCACAGCAACACTTTATAATTGCAATCTCGGGAAATTCTCGACACTCTCGAGCACTATGACGTTAGTCTCGGGAGTCTCGAGGGAGAACAATTCCCAACACTACCCGTGACGTGTATATAAACTAGGGTTTTAAAATTCATTACTGAATATCAAATAAGTGAATCATCAAGAAAGCTCATAGAGACTGAATAAATGAAAAGTGAAATATATATTACAGTCAATTCTTAGTTCTTTCCAGGGAAACGGCAACGGTCTAAAGGACCCCGTTCTGTCTACACGCACCGCGTACAAGGACACCTCTACCCTGTTCAGAAAACATTGACGCACGCATGATTCAAGTGGTAAAATATAAAATCGCATTAAAAATAACTAATTATTGTTTCAAAGAAATGAAGAAATTCAATCATGGAATGAAAACTTGACCAGAGTCAAAGAAAGAAACTTTGTCTCATTGGAGGGTATTAACCCAAAACCTTTCGTTTCAACGCATCAGCCCTCATTTCTCCTTCGCCTTACTGAATTAACATTCGTATTCTTATGAAAACAGTACAGAACTGCCCTTAACTCAGTTTTCTTTGCACTTTCGGTGGAGAGGAATCGGTCTGCTTCTCGAAGTTGTGTTTGACTGAAAGCCAGAAAAAACGAGGAATTTATTATTCACTTAGAGGAAATTCTGGCAAAAAATATTTTGTCTTGGAAGCTGAAGAGATCTACTCTCATATAAAACAAATCGTACTACATTCGGAGTGTTCTTTTTATAGTCAAGATACGAGGTTTTCATCAGGGTTATTGCTTGAGGTGAGTTTGAGAGGCGACCCAACCCCAGGCAGCACATATCTAGGGGCGGCGTTGAACCGCAGCGCCCACCTCCACCTATGTGTCTTGAACTTGGTCGGCAATTTGTCTTTATGCCTCATGCAACGGTCTCGGATTTCAGTTTTAATTTCCTTAAGAAGATTATATGATTTTTTCATGCTTTCTGATCGCGCATTTTTTTTACAACTGAACCTTTGGCTACTGAAATTAAATCATTTAAATTCGTTTCCTCAATAGCAGTTTGGTACAATACAATATCTCCATTAAATATCGTATATAAAATCTTATAGGATAGTGGTTTGAATATTTTAAATTGTGTCTATATTTTTAAACGTGTCATTCGGACGTTAGATTTAAAGATGTTTTAGTAACTACGAAAGAAATTGCGGAAAATGTTGAGACTGACAAGAAAATTCCCGATGTTTTATCGATTCAGCCTCGAAAAAAAATATCTGAGTATGAGGACAAGGATGATACAACGCAGGATCCTGAAAAAAATTCAAAATAGATTTTTATTTTGTCATTTTGGATGCGACTGTGCAATCCGTTTAAGAAAGATTCAAATTATTAGAGAGCCTCAGTGATGCATTGAATTTGTGGAGCAAAACAACACATTCACGTGCAGTTAATAAAAAAAAGAAAAAAGTACTGTATGGATCTAAATTCTAAATTTTCTGATAATATTAGGAAAAAAATCTGATGTGGCCAACACATGACTTTCTCCATATTTGGGTATAGATATTTAAATTATTATGAATAGCATTATAAGGCAAAATTGTTATTTCGTATCGTAAAAGAATACAGTCGTCCTTATTGCCGTAAATTAGGTATATTTTGAATGTTTACAGAATTCACCGCTACATGGTAGGGATGGGCGATCTTACACTGAAAGATCGATTTACCGATAAGATCGAACCAAAAACATCGATTCAAGAAAGATCGAGCTTCGATTCTAGCCACAATGAAGGCTATAAACTAAAAGAATAATTTTCGTGTTACAATTTTTTTAATATAATAAAGATCGATCTTCGATTCAAGCCATAAGAACCAACATTTTACATTAACATTTTATAATAATCATTATAATAAAAAGCAATTCTCTGTCTATAACGCTAACTTAAACGCTAATAACTCGAGAAGTAATGAAGATAGAAACTCAAAATTTAGCAGGGATGCTTGACTAACACTTTTTCAGGTGATGACGAATTTAAATCGCGAAAAAATCCCTTGGTTCGACTCCAATGGAGGCATTTACCATTACTTAACATGTAAAACGCGATTTTTCGACGTGCAGGCTTTTATTCATTTGGAAATTAAAATTACAAGGAATTAAACTACGACCTTCGAATTTGAACCATTTTGAAGAAAAAATTATGATGTTTCTTCTACTGTTCATCCTTTTTCGCTCACATTTCCAAATATCCCATGTTAAACGTTTAATTTACATATTTTATGGAAATCTTGGAATTTTAACGGAATGTTGCCATGGTGACTAATTATATTGTTAGACCTCAAAATCCGATTGTTATATCAATCCTTATGGGAATATAAGTGCTCTTTGAATGCTTTAATACGAGAGAGAGAGAGGGAGGAAGGAGAAAGAGAGGGGGGAGAGGAGAGAGTGAGAGGCAGAGAGATGGAGGAAGGCAATAATATAAACTTAATTAAAGATAGTCTGTATTATTGATGGGCTTTTATACTATTTATATTACTAGGGTTTAGTGATATTTTTGCATGGCGTTGTGTTCTACAAAGCAAACCGTTTTTGAAACTACGTAAGTAACTCAAATAATTAGAATTACATTGTCCACAAATTGTGATTTGATAAATCGATAATTCATTTCTTTTATTGCAATGATTATGTCGTTCGAGATGCCGACTATTGGATTTCTTTCAAATAAGTTTTAAACGATTCTTTAGATTTCGCTCTTTTCAATACATAGGACAGTTTTGATCATTCAGAAATAGTTAGATTTTGTTTGAAATTTTAATATTGTTTACATTAACAAATGATTCAAATCCGTCATTTTTGACGGGCAAATTCGCTAGTAATAAAAAAATAAAAAGAAACAAAGAAAATAAGTAACATAACAGTTCGCGATCCGTTATTGTGTAGCATTAATTTCCTCTCTAATATGATTTTTAATTTTACAGATTTCTGACTGATTATTATTCGCATAATGAATTGCCAATACGCACACACAGCCATGCCCTCAGCGAGATTCGAACCCGTGAACCTTACATTGGAAACCAAATATATGAAAATCCTATACCGGGGAAATACTTTATTAGATTAATATGTGAATTATTGAGATCAATTTATTTCACACACCTCTTAATTTATCATTAATTAATAGAAAAAAACCGTGCAAACATTGCGCGTGTACAGCTAGTAAGGTTAAGTTGCCGACTAGGTTTGATGCCCGCCACTCGAGTTCACAACTGCCCCTCTCCTTCATAGGCACCCCACCAGTTGGGGTCGAACGATTCTCGATTTTGGGGTAAAAGAATCGATCCACATAAAAATCGTAGAACAAAAGATCGATCCAAAAAATAGAATCGGCCTTGTAAAAAGATCGATCCTGTAAGAGACCGATCTTAGTTCGCCCATCCCTACTACATGATGTATACTGGAAATTAAGAAAAAGCAAAATATCTCCGAAATGGATAGCTCTACGAAAATATGTTTCAAACAAATCTTGGAAGAAATATTATTCTCTACAACTTTGGTCCTTATGAAGATGACCAATTACGACGTTTTTAAGGAGATATTTGACGGAAACCAAAAAAACCGATTATTTAAAAATAACTGCTATGGAAAATTGTTTCAAATGAAAGTAGTAGGAAATTAAATTCTCCTAATCTTTGTAGAGAACTGTATAAGAATAATGATGTTTTAATGGAGAAATATCGCAAAAACCGAATTGGGTTTCGAATAAACCTCGACTTCAGGTTAACCGGTATTGTCCAAAAACTAATCAGGTCTTTGTGCTCATACCAAAGTGTTATATATGAAATTTGGTAATGATATGGCAACTAACTTTTCGAGTTAGAGCGCCCACAATCACATACATCCACACAGACACACACATACAGACATCATTCCGAAAATAGTCTAAACGTGTTCTAGGGACCTCAAAACGTGTATTTCCGTTGAAATCTCGAAGTCGATTTTTTTCGTGATCACAGCACTTTCCCATACTACGTATGGAGAAAGTAACAATGTGATATTTGTCATGAGCACGATATAAATAAAGTTTTTCTAAAACAATGAATAAGTGTTTGTGCTGTTTTGGATTTTATTTTTGCAGATAATTTATTAGGCACGTGTCCTTCATTGCAATTTATCTACGGATTCTTTTAATCTTGTCCGATTTCGATCAAAATTTCAGAATTTATTAACGACAATCAAATAAAATAACATTTGTGTTGCTGAACGTGTGACTACGAAGATTTCGATTCCACGAGATTTTCTTTCTCCGCTTGATTAGAGAATCAACGTTTTCATTAGGTTTCAAGCGTGCAGTAAATTGGTTGCAACGTGTTTATCACTCCCGGATTCCAGGAACGGAGGATTAATTCAAATAATGATATTTCACGAATTCATGCCTTTCATCGTTGCTCTTTTAAATAGTTGTTCCATCATGAGTGTTTATGTAGAGGAAGTTTGGGGGGGAGACTATTTTTCACCCGGGCGCTAAGCACCCTTGACGCGGTCCTGGACACAATAATGCGGAACTTCACACACATTCAATGAAAGAGCCTTTTTAACGGATAAGCCATCTGATCTGACGTAAACACCAGTCATTCCAGTAACAAGTGGAAAATTTTGAAATGAATTATAATTGTTTTCCGAGTTATATCTCGTACATTTTGAACAATGAAATAGTGAAAAGACAGCGAAATTTGATATTTCCGCTGAATTTGGCCTCGAAATGGTACAGATTCGACATATGTTTTTAAGTACACGTTTCCGTTTATGCTAGTCTGATTGTAGCGGGTCGTCGATATCCACACTGCAGTCTGGGATTGGGGTAGTCCAGTCGTAGAATAATCGCATTAATACTTTGTGCAAACCAAATGAAGAGCATAACGAAAGCCAATACCTCACTTTGTCATCCATGTACCATGTATGAGTTTTATTACAAACTAAACATTTTTCTACGTAAAAAGTAATCAGCTTTTTTTAAAGACTCAGAGACTTCTTCTCCATCAACGTCATTATTTGTCTCAAAATATGCTCCAATTGAGTTGCAAAACAAAGATTTTACATGTAATATAGTCATTTTACATAATATATAATCTCATATTTCTGCGAGTTTAAATTCTTAGTTAGTGCAAATCGTATTTTGAGTAAAGGTTGAATTTCCGTGATGGTTGGGCCTAGTTTTCTAGTGGAAATAAGTCGGGATAATGAGCTATTTATAAAATTATTATGAATATTCTGCTGATAGAGAATCATTTGTATTAACTGACAAAATATTTCAATCGTGGAGCATTTATATTTTAACATTGTTGGACATAACACGAAAAATACTGGAAATGTGTTCTTAATTTTTAAACATTGAGGTCCAAGACAAATGCGCCTTTTACCGAGCTTAACGATATAGTGAGACGTGTTATAGCAGGTACTTACGTACTGATAAGTTTGAAGATCTGTAAGTAGTGTATATATGCAGACATTGTCAGTAGTGTCATTCAGCCGGCTTCCACCGGTTTCCGGAAGCCGGTTGTTAACATTTTAAATAACTGGGAAACCGGTTGTTAAAATTGTATTACACATTAAATATATGTAGCGAAAACATTTATACGTAATAAAAATATAAAACTGGGGTAGAATCATTTTTTACGAAAATACTGAAACTGATGACAAATGAATGTATGTGACGCCATCTGCCGCATATTGTTTAAGACGTATACTTTCGTAGGGCACGGTCAGAATCCGATACTGTGGCAATAATGATATATAAAATTTCGTATTTTTGAAAGGTTTCGGATCGGCGGGGGAGAGCGATCCACCTAATGAATATTTTTTTATGACAGCATACGTGAAGATAATCATTTGTCTATGGTTTTAAAGTGACAAAATCTCGTCATAATATATCAGCTATATTTCGCGTGAATATCTAGCAGCTAGATACGTTTCCTCTTTAGTTAAGTAACATATGACTTAGATTGTTTATTAGTGAAATTCTGAAATAATAAATATAAACGCTACTATATTTTCTAACCTAACAACGATGAAACGGCAGTGCAATATTACAAACTTTTAAGTAGTAATCCAAAGCAACCTAAAGATGATACTGAGGTAAATAATTCTGAAAAAACAAAATAAAAATACTCATCTACATCAGAAGTAACAAGTCCGGAAACTGTAAGTTTGAATGTTGAAAATCGATTGTCAATTTGACCATAAATACAACATGAATTTTTCGTGAATAAGTATTTGTGGTTATTAATTATACAATTTAACACTGTTGGTTGCAACGTGTGAGCTCAATTCACATTTTTGAATGTAGAATGGCATCTTTCACCAAACTGGAGCAATGGAAAAATTATTGCACATGGTTCAACTGAAGGAATTCAGCTATCATGTTTACGTAAAAAGTCACGGAACATTCTTTATCAAAGTCTCATGGCAAGACTGTACATTTGTTGGAAGAATATAAGAAAAATAGATTATTTGTTGCAAGTTACAAACCCAATTACCAATCACTCACTGAGGATATGCAGTGTAAATTTGCCCATAATCGTTCAAATAAGGAAGAAATTAAAATAAATTTAGCAATGATAGGACAATTTTTGAACTTCTACTGGCTATAATTAATGTAGAAAAAACGGGAAAAAGCTTTAGAAATTATTCATTTTGTCTATGTTTATAAATGGTGTACAATATATGCTTTCTTTACGGTTACTTCTGCGTTACAATAGTTACAATACCCTAATGTATGTGTTAAAAATTTAGTAGCCCGCAAGACAATTTACAGAATGAAATTAGCCCATGGCACAAAAAGTTTGGGTACCTCTGATCTAGAGCGTAATCGACAATATGAACTGTAGTCTTTTAAACAACGAAAACGAAGAATATAAACATTTGGTATCTCTGTATAACTAATTGGAGCCTTCTACTTGGTCAAAAGAAAGTGGCGGAGTTGGAAACTTGTCGCCCCTAGGCCAAATAATTTTTCCGCCCCCTTAAAAAATGTCAATAAAATTGATGTAATTTAGTATACACTATACCAGAGGAACAATCCGTTCTTTTCCCGGGTATTTATGGTTATTACGTTGACAAGCTTCCCTAGGTGGGTACCAGTGGTCTTTCATGATTTCGAAGTAATCTTCTCCGACCTCATTCATTTTGACAATCACACTGAAATCCCTCTTTACTGTGCTTCCTCATATACTATTGACTGACTTGCAAATAAATCTACAAATTCCGCCGCCCCGAAATCCCGACGCCCCAAAATCCCGCCGCCCCTATGCCATTGCCTACTTCGGCTTCATTGCAAATCCGCTAATGTCAAAAGATATTATACACTCTCCATGGGTAGAAGGCGAACAAAAACTTGAAGATTCATACAAACTTATGAACCTGTTAATGATTTTCGTGATTTCGTGGATGAAAGAGATTTAACCTTCAGCCAGGTTCCTAATAGTATTAAAGAAGCCAAAAATAATGAAAATCATTGCTGTCAGTTCGGTGGAAGCAGATAGAGATTTCAGTTTAATGAATAATATCCCCACCGATCAACGAAATGCACTACTTGTAGAAAATATATCACATCTAATGACTGTTAAACTATTTGGGATACATATCTCTGATTGGGATGCGACACCATTTGTCATCTCGTGGTTACGACAGACGATACGAGAATAAGAAAAAAGTGGATCAAGAATGTTCACAAAACCAGATGCCAATCTGGAGTTTGCTTTAATTGTGTTACTTATTTATATGTACGGTACATAATGTTACCTGTTATTTGAAGAACAATATTAAATAAATATACATAATTTTGTTATCATGTGTATAAAAAAAGAGTCGACCTTCAATTGAAGCTGGTTGTTAATTGGGGCCACGCCAATGTACATAGTGCACGTTTTGAAGTGCATGGATCTATTCTCTACGAAAGGAAACATCTTTTTTAGTTTCGTTGAAAAACACCCGCAATCCAATCCAGTATCGAACGAGAAGAGCGTACATTATATCTGAAATATCTATACACTATCAAAATGATGCAATGAACCACATACGAAATCAAACGTTTTCCCTAATTAAACCGTAAAGGCCGTGTTAGATGTACAACCCAATTACAAGCCTTTAATGTAATTGTGAAGAGAGGGAGACAACTCTTGTGCTGATGAGGGAACCATCCAGAAATCTCCAATTTACGTGTGTAAATGTGTTTCCCCGAGACCTCAGTGATTTTCCTATTGGTAAGTATTCACTGGGCTTATCTCACTAAAGGATTTCATAAAGTATCCCAAAAATAACTGTTTTAGAACCTCTAAATATTCTGAATACTTGATAGATATAAGTCGACTAAAATATTTTCGGTCAGATTAAGAAAACCAGGACATTATAGTTATGATAATCTTTTCATTTGCCGGTAGACGACCCTAGCGATAATATATATTTGTTCCCTAGTCATGATTGCAATCGAATTTTCTAGATCACAACCGTATTCAGAAAATTCCCGAATATTCTTAAGAACGAATGTTATATAAGAGACGTGATTAGAGATTGTCATCTTGAGTTAAGCTATTAGAAACTTATCTTCGTTATTTTGGCAACCGTCTTCCATTTATTTTGAAGAGCTCAACGCAGATCCTCTAAATTCATCAAAGAGTGATATTGAAGCACTGTTTTAATTCCTATTGGAAGATTTTAAATAAATGGCGTTCAATGAGTTACATCTTAATGCCATTATGAGTCTTCTGAAATGGGAATAGTCAGGTGATGATTTGGGGCTTTAAGTAACAAAGGGATCTGAGATTACTATGGGTAAGAAAGATTGTAGAAATGTGAGTTATAGAGATTCCACCTTCCACTTAGACATTTAATTAGAAGGAAAAATAAATTTAAGCTTACGGATACTTTTACTTTGTGTCTTGTAATACTTTAACATTATTTAATAATACCCATTGAGGACATGCCTGAAAGCGATATTTTCTCATATAATCACTTGAGATAGTGAACGGATATTTCAACGAAGAATTTCAGGCAACTGCGGCGGTAAGGACTGGCAGCCCCACTCAAACACCGCTAAATCTGCGTCTATGAATTCCACATGTTCTAACAATTTTGCCTTTTCCTTATGAAATTTCTCCAAATTTGCTGGTCATAATAAAATTTCAAAAAAGACATTACAAGAGAAAATATGTGATGTAGGGGGATACCAATAACGTTATAGCATCATCAAATAAGGTTTAAATACCGGCCAAAAGAGTTATGAGTCGCCACTTATGACGGCTGTTTTGTAGTGAAAAAGAGCATTTGGTTTTCGCAAACTTTTTCAATATTGGAGAAACGGTATTTATATTTAACTGAAGGAATAGGTGCCTTTTTCGCTCAATCGCATAATCATGGAGAGGTCTGGGACTTTGAGAAGAAACCATTTAAGTAACCGTAAATGGTCCGGTTCGGTTTGTTAAGAGCGAATAGATACATGATACCAGAATATCACAGCCTTTGTGAGTCAATTTGGCAGTTCAGTAGAATTTAGTATAAACGGTTACTCTTCAAAAAATGTAATAGGCCTGAATTAATTTAGGATTTAAGTCGAAGTCATTATACATACTGATAGCAGTGTTAGTATGAACCAGCCGCAGTGTAAAAGAAAATATGTCGAAATAAGCATTAGAATCGGCACATGCTGTAGTTAATCTTCCCAGTCTAAAAATTATCATAATTACAGAATGGGCAGGCACAATGACGCCCACTGACGCATCCCTTGAAGGGATTGCAGAGCACTGAGCGCACTGATATGTGCGCACAAAAGCACAGGACAGACGACCATCTTCGTGATAAAAAGGCAGTATTTCTCACAAGAAAATTGTCTTAAATTTTGTCAGTGGCATTATTTTTCTTAACGAACGCGATAGAGAACAAAGAAAGCGGCGATGACGTTATTAAAGGGCCCAACTGATGTGAATTGGAAGATGGTGACATACTCCAACCCTTCTGCATATAATGTCTTTCTGTAGTTCCCAGTATCTCCCCATTATCCTTCACTTAAAATGAAGCAGCTATGCTGGTATGGAGATATTTTCTTCTCTTACCTAGACTTGAAACAACAAACTTACCTTTCCTTTCCAATAGCCTCTTATAGTTCGTAGTAGTTTAGAACTGAATGTTTCAGTAACTTCATCAAAGCATAGAAATGAAATGCAAATATGTTCACCCGCGAAGCATTTGTTAAAAAAAACCTTGCCATAAGATCTCTACATATGGATGCGTATAAATGGCAAACATCTCTCACATAGGGGCAAATTTATATTTCTCAGAAAAAATAAGTCGGCGCTTTTGGAGATAGAGATAGTTGAACGAAAACTGATATTATTAAAAAAACTCGCTTCCTTTAAGGGAATCATTTATTTTCTGTTTGAGTAAATGGAATAGAAAGCAGAACAAATTACTTTTCCCCTTGCTTCAAAGAGGAAAGGAGAGAAGAATGCATGGTTATTCAAACTTGATAATTTAATTATGGATGCATCTATTCAAACGAATACGATGAAGTTACTTTATTTTTTGCGTTTTGTTTGATTATTATGATATGAGTCTTTGGGGCAAGGTTTAACACACCCAAACTACTTAGTGTGAACTACTACTTAGGAGCAATTCTGGTCCGAACGCCCGCGCCTCATAAAAAATTGTTATGCAATTTATACACATTCCAACTCAGTTGTATTTTGGCCGTTAGTTTAACCTCTACATTGTATACAATGCAAATATTTATCTATAGATCTATCTTAGGGGTCTACAATTATGAGAGTGCCCAGGGAATATAAATACTTTAATCCGGCCCTGGTCGGCCTTCTCACACCAAAACCGGCGAGAATGGGAGCCTAACATGAGAGATAATTCTTATAATTTAAGATTTTATCTCAATGCTATTGTGAAAATACAAGAGGGAACACTCGGTTCTAAATTTTTTTAGTTCGGAAAATCTCTCGTTTTGGAAGTTTGGCTGAGTTCCGCAGATCTTTTCGTACCAAAGATGCCTTCAAAATTGGTGTAGAACGACTTGAATGCGTAAGAATTGGTTATACTTGAGCCATTCACGGATGAAAGCATACGATAAAATCACAAAAATCTTTTTTCGGGACCTCTGAAGTTCATACGTAGTATTGAAAAGTACGTTAAGTTGAAGTACAGGTACTCCTCTTTATACGCGAGTTCGAAAAATGCGATTTCACTTTAATGCGCTCAACTAATTTAGGCCGATTTCAATTAACAGCACTCGCTGTAATGCTAATTGCTTGCTGGCCAACTGGGAGAGGCGGGGAGGAATGGGGAGTATTGTGTGGGAGGAGGAATGCGAGGGGATAAGGGAACATTTGGTCTAACGGCGCAAACTCTTCTGCACATCTACTAATGGCACTCTTTGAGGGGATAAAGAAACCTTCAGTATTTCCTTGTTACCGTTCGAGTGTCTTTGCTCGCTAATATTCTTGTGCATTTTTTGGGTTTTATTTCATTAACGGCCTTTAAAATAATTCCATAATAATGAGTGGAAAAGGTAAAAAGCATCCTGTTAATGATAAGAAAGAATCAGCAGCTAAAAGACCAAGAAAATCAATACACGTTGAACAAAAGATAGATGAAATTCGTCGTTAATAAAAGGAATGAGAAAACGTTCTATTGTTCGCGCCACAGAAATCCAAGAGTCTACACTAAGGAATATCGGTAATACTGCAGAGAAAATAAAATCTATTAGTGCAAGTGCTACTAGAACGTCAAAAACTAGACCAGAGATAATGTAAGCAATGGAAAAAATGCATTCAACTTGGATACAGAATCAAACAAAAAGAAAATCATATGCAAATCTCACAACCATCAAGGAAAAGACTCGAAATATCTATGATTCTATCAATAATGATTATTCTCCCGAAGGAGTTTAATGCGAGCAGTGGCTGGTTTCGTCGATTCAAACAACGGCATAGATTCCATAACCTAAAACTTAGTGTAGAAGGAGGTTGTGCTGATGAGGTTATAGCTTCTAAATTTCCTGAAGGATTCACGTAAATTGTTGAGGAACGTGGGTACTCGCTAAAACAAATCTTCAACTTTGATGAAAGGGGGGTGGGGGTTTGGAATAGAACGCCAAGCCGAACATACTCATGATGCTTTTCCAATGATTCTTATGGGAAAATCATGTTCGATTTATGCGATTTCACCCTCTTTGTCTTTTTTTAAACACAACTGTCGCATAAATCGAATAGTACCTGACGTTATTTCGAAATATTTATACAGTATTTATACGGGAAATTTGACGGCGATTTAAAAAAAGGACGTTAATTTAAAACATACGTAATCGTGAAGTACGTTGTAACGAGATTTCACTGTAACAAGGGTATCCACTATGGGTCTATATTTCTCTTGGAAATGTCCCCAAACTGACTAAGTAAGGGGGGATGGGCGATAAAATAACAATGCACGTTGGAGGCGCATGCTTTGCGGCCTATCTCCGATCTTCACTCGAACAAAATTTCTCCAACCTCCCAACTCCCGTCCGGCCCGCCAGTCAGTGGCTTTCAGAATATTTGGCCCGCCACACCAAAGAAGTTGGACAGCCCTAATCTAAGCAAATAGCACAACTCCAACAAATTGAATGGAGTTAGAGAAAGAAAGCTATTTCCCCTTCCTTGATGCCTTAGTACAAAGAAAATCGGACGGAAACCTGGGCCAGTGTGTATCGCAAGGAGACTCAAAACAAACGATACTTCAACGCAGCATGTCACCACTACCCCCAACAGACGGCCTCGGTCACCGAAACACTTTATCACCGAGACAAAACTATTCCAAATTAAGAATCATTCCCCAAAATTAATAACGGCCATAAAATAGGCCAAATAAACAGTAAAAACAACAAAAATAAAAATAAGAAAAACGATGAAGTAAATCCAAAAAAAACATCCGAGGGGGATGTTTCTCTCCCTTATATTCGCGACATCACTCAACATCGAAAGTGGGATAAAAATATGGAACATACACCACGCCCAAAAGATCGGCTGCGGGCGGAAATGTCGGAAGTTGTATAAAAGGTCTTGTGAAGCCGTGGTAAAAGTTATATTGGATAAACCGGACGCTCTATCTCATGCCACACCGAAGCAATCCAAAAAAGCTATGGGATTTATCATCCGTCATGTAACATGCCCACATATCTGACCACCTTATCCATCTCGAGGATACAAGGATTACATCCAAGGAGAGGAATTATTTCCTGCAGGTAATAAGAGAGGCGATATAAATAACAAAGAGGGCAAAAAATTTAGAACAGAGAAGAGGGCTAAAAGGTGCCCGCGACATGGAAGAGATTCTTCCAAGATCACATGAACTACAGGGGACGAAAGTGAAAGGACGTGACGACGAAGTACGTTACAACGAACAAAAGGTGAAAGGACGCGGAGACGTTTATATAGGACAAGGGGAAACGACAAAGGACACTTCGCTTGAAGAAGCCAACGCTACTGCCGGTGAAACGTAGTGCCTGTGAAGCATCAACGCTGTCATTAACCCTAAAACAAGTACATCATGGAACTTTGCTTTGAAAGCCTTCGATGCAGACTTTCGTGCGCATACCTCGAGAGAGAATCCACATGGAAACGAAAAGTATTCAAGGAGACACTAATGTTGCGAGTGAAAGCACAATAGGCTTTCTACCAAATTTCCATTGACATATCTTTCTAAAATTCAGTTTATGAATAAAATAAAGGAATGACGACTTCGAAATATTGTTAATTCACAAATAACAGAAAATATTAATATTCTGCATCACGCATTATTCAGAGTTTGAAAGTTAAGTTGATAATCATCTTAAAGTACAGTTAAACTTAAATAATTTCGAAATAAATTCATTGCCGGCCGTGGTAGACGGGTAGTTAACGTGTCTGTCTCTTAATCATAAGATCGCGGGTTAGAATCCTGCTTTGGGCATGGATGTGTTTGTCTATGTTACTGTTAAAAGCTCTTTGTAATAGGCCGTAGATATGCTGTTTATAAGCTATTGAAAATAATTAATAAATAAATAAACCCCACATAGATTACGTAATCTCATAAGATGTTAAGCGAATTCGACGGCTTAACCCCTAATCGGTTTCATTATATTTAGGCTACAACACCGTAGGTGCAATATTTGTTTGCGTCTAACAATTTTTAAAAAATTCGGTTGTAAAAGGAATATTAGCGCAGTGACAGTTAAAAACCTTTGACAAGTACAAAGAACCTAATAAATATTACGTCTGTGTTACGTAAACTGAACGTAATATTCCATTGGAAATTTCTGAGAATTTAATAATATTTTTTAAATCTATAGCTCTAAGATACATCGTGCATGGAGGCATTATGTCCGTAAGCTGCAGGTCTCAAAATGTCTGTTGTGAAATAATGACTAAACTTATACTTAGTAAACTCCAACGTTATAAACCTATTCGCTATCCATCAATCAAGAAGAATTGGAGACATCCCAAAGGGGTGGAGTGAGAGATGAATGGATTCCGCCGAACGTACCATTTACTCTTCGTTATAAGTGAAATTGAGCGAATTTCCCTAATGAAAGGACCCCACGTCCTGCGTACCTTCTTACAACTACTTTTTATGGCATTACGCATGAGTAAACTATTCCTAGATATGAAAATAAATAGCGCCTTATATACGTCACTCTTCTTCCACTTGGCATTTTCGCTGCGAACTGTGTGGCAAGGCCAACTCGAGACCACTTCATTTTCCTGCGAGACAAGGTAGAGCTTAAGGGAAAAATGCAAAGCGTTGTTAGATGAATATTCATTTATTGGCGTTTTAATCAAATTCGCGCTTGCGCATTTTCCGTTGTTCGTTAGTGTTCACCGAAAAGAAAAAATTAAAGTGGGCATCTCAGAACTGGAATTGTTCACTTAGCATCTACAATACTTTTGTATGATAGATACAATAACTAATTTATCAAATTTGTATGCATGAAAATAATATGAATAATTTTTTAAAATCTTTATCTCCGTGAAGCACTGCATCCGATCATGACAAGGCGGAATACTTTAAAAACTACAGTCATCACCTCTCAGTTCTCGGCAATTCTTTCATTTTACCTAAAGCTATAATTATCTCCGAGTGTATTAAGTAGATATATTGATATTTTCATTACCCATAAATTGGCGTTTTCAGTTAATCGTTTTCTGAAAATTTCTAATCCATTATATATATTTTTAAATACCTAGTTACATAATAAACAATTTATACCACCGTATTACAATCTTTTGAACTCTGGGACCACTTCAGCGATCCTTCCAGGACCTGCGGACCACCTCATTTCTTACTCTAAACTACATACTGTATCTACGTTTAATTAAAGGGGTTACTTGGTTACGTAGTTTATTTGACGATTTTCAAATATATTAGACACGTTTCTGTCTGAGAATCACCTGATTATTTTTTGTTTCATTTCAAGAATTAGTTTCAACATTTGTACAGGATAAATTTATGAAATATGAAATAGTTTTACCAACGCCGTTAATAACAATATTTAATACCAGTGATTGTGTAAAATTGCTTCACTTTTCCTTAAAAATATGAATTAAATATGAGGTGGGACCTAAAAAAAAGAGTACATTTTGGAAACCTCCGCGGGCCACCAATAAAATCTTCGCGGACCAAAAGTGGTCCGCCGACCATAGGTCCGGAAACGCAATGTTTGGGTTGTGTCGGGTGTGGTTAGCATTTTTGAAAGCTAATCTAATCTAATCTAATAGCCTTCTAAACATTTCAAGAATCATGGATCAGCCTCAGATATTCAGCTCTCCCTCCCTCGGTTTAACTATTCACTCAGCGTGTTCACACGTCGTTGGAAAAAAAAAGAAAGTAACAAAAAGAGAAAGAGCGGATATAGTGACTTCAAGTTCACCGATCGAACAAGAATCAAAAATGGGGCGACGAGAGGTTAATTAGTCGACCCGTGCTTGATGCAGTGCTTCGACACGATTTGAGGTAACGATTTGTTGAAATATGACAACAAATCATGCTGTTCTACTCGGATATGGCACGAGGAAGCAGATGGACGAGAATAATATGAACACTGATAAGAATGCGAGTGAAATAATGGAGTGACAAGGATAAAAGGTCGGCGGAAAAAAGCGATCGAGAGGAAAAAAAGGGAATGTTAGGCGGGAGAAAGAGAGGGGTGGGTGGGAGAGGGAAGAAAGGTTTGAAAAAACATGGTCAGGGGGAGAGGAAAGCGACGAGAAGTAAAAGGGAGAGAGAGAGAGGGAAAGGGGAATGCGGATTGGAATAAGAGCGTGTGACATGGGTAGAGAAAAGAGAAGGAAAAGAGTGAGAAAGGGAGAGGTGGGAAGAGAGGATGGGATCGGTGAAAGGGAAAGTGGGAATGGCGTGCGAGAGAGAGGTGAAGGTGTAAGAATGTGAGAGGAATATTGGTGAGTTCAAAAGGGTAATAGGAGGGAAGGGAAAAGTTTAAGGTGTCGGAGAAAGATTTGAGGGGAAGGTGAGAGGAAAAGGTGAAGGATTGAATAATGCAATGTTTCGGGGAAAGAGAGATTTTTGGGAGTTAAATATCGTAGGTAGGGAAAACGGTGGCATATAATATGGTCAAAAAGAGATAGCGGGCGGAATAAAAAGGGAAAAGAAGAGGGAAATGGCAGTTAGTAATGTGAAAGAGAAGGTTGCGATGCTTCAGAGAGGGAGGCTTAAAGAGTGAAAAAGGAGCTTAGGAGAGTGAGAGAACAAGTTTGTGGGGGTAAGTGAAGTTGGTAGAAGCGATAGCGTAATTTAGAGGGATTAGAAAAGAATGAGAGAGTGTTGAGGAGGAAATGTGGGACGAGCGAGATAAGAGGTTTGAGAGGAGGAGGTGGGAGGAAGATTGGGGAGGTTGTGGCAGGATGGGAGGAGCTGGAGAGGCGAAAAGTGAGCGTGGAGGAGGGAGGTGTTTGCTGAGAGTGGCAAGATGGGTTTGCGGAAAAGGATAGAAGCGAATATGAGAATGTGACAGTGGTTATGGGTGAAATTTGGAGTGGTCGGAAAATTAATCAATCGTCCCCCCCCCCCCCCCACACACACACACATAATCTTCAAGGACCTTCTCTAAACTTTCCTATGCGATTACTAAACTTAAAGACAGAAATCCCAAGCAATTTATCTTCTTGGAAATTTGACTTTCAATTAGTTACGTTGAAAATCTTTTAAAAAACGGCATTAAGTGAACGTTTCCAGACAAAATGATAGCTGTTAATAAGGGCGACTGTACGAAATGCACGATTTTTTTTATTCACATCCTGCGAATGGAGTGTCCGAGTACTTCACCGACCATTATAATTCCTGCGCCGCCATCTCGTCTAGTCAAAGCACGTAAGGTCATTACGAGATAATGCGGTCATAATTCAAGGACAAATTCTGCCTCCAGTTTAAATCATGCCACAAATATTCATGTTCTAAGAAATTCTCTATCCTGAATGAACAGGAAACATTGTCCTGAATTAATCTTGAGCACTTTCTCTTCATCCTTCTCTCTTCTCCCCTCTCTCTGCCCCTCTCACTCCCTCACTGACCCTCTTCCTCTCTCCCTCCCGTTGAAAAATCTCAAGTCAATATGAATCGTAAGTAAATTTATTTTTTAGCTTTACATAGGTTGAGAGTTTCAAGAATTATCTACCAAGAACGTCTGACCATATTATGGTCCTTTTCAACTATAATCTGAATGTCATCTTTGTAATTAGTCGTATAAGAAAGGAAACTTAATAAAGTTAAATCTCCAATGTTCACAAGATCACTTACAATTAGCGCTAAGTAGTGTTCTCTCTCAGCAGGTTTTCCCAAAGAATTGGACATTTTTTAGTAAATGTGTATGATGTAGGGTGGTAAAATTTCATAGTTAACGCCATAAAATATTAAAATCAACATGTAAATTGTGCAATACACCGGATTGTTAATTCGAAGAGTTTAAAATGAACTAAATTACCCAAAACAGCACTTGTATATTGCCATTTTTCTCCAATTGAGTACAACAGTAATAAAGGAAAGCGAACTTCTGCATCGCCCTTTACTGTAATCGGTCTCTTGCATTTCATCCAGGAGCTGATCCAGTAGCTTCCCAAAAAGGGGATTCTAAGCAACCCTCGCGGTCTCACAGTATTTCTTGCCTTGTCCGACGGACGATACCTGCAGCTTCGAATTGACATATATCGTACTACTCCGCTTGTAGCGGCCACTGATTTCATCTCCATAGTATTGCCTTCCGATAGAGGAGGAAGCATCTATTAGTACTCAACCCCATGACATATCCCTTTCTATCTATATTTTTGCAGCCAATAGAAATAAATATGTACCTGGAATTTGTAGAATTTTATGTGATAGACATCCAATGAGCATTTTTTTGATATTACGATAATATTAGTATAGCAACGAAAATTCCAATAGCACTGTATTAATTACTCCACTTCATGACCTGTAGAAATGATATTTTTAAATAACCATTTCATCATTTATTTTACGGTGGATTCTACGAATCAAAATTTAGCGTCCGTCCTTAATGTGGTTGTTATGGCGACCCACGTCAAATGCCTGGACAATTGATAGCCGATATCCTAATATGTCTTTGGGTATTCGGTTAATTATGACCTTTACTGAAGTTAGGTATTTGAGAGCAGTGCCGGTTGTTCTAAATATCCTCCCGACAGCGCTTTACCCTTCCGCCTTTTTACTCCTCTTAATCATCTTTTTTTTTTACGAACGATAGATTTGATTTTGAAGAATGATTATTTCAATTTACTCTTTCGGGAGCTTAAATTCGCGTGTTAGATTAGCAGATAGTCAACATCGTTTAATGTTATTTTGCTATTATTATAGAAGGGAATTGTTATCACAATGAACAAGCAGTGCTAAAGCATTTTCTATTTATGTTGCTAAGTTTAAAATATTTATTGGGTAAACTGTAGAATGTTTATATATTGTATGATGAATTCAAATATTGACTGAGATCGTAATCCAAGCTATATAAGGTTATTTTTATAGGACGTTTTGTATTCATTATTCACCATTGTGCATCACTGCCTATTTTATAGCTTTTTCTCTCTTAGGGCGAATGTAGCAAAATAACTATAAATTAGAAAAAATATTTGTTTGTAGTCTTAGCAACCTTGGATAGATTGTGATGTTTTAAATATTAGCAACGAATAAGTGATTATACATTTTTATTATTGCATAAAATTCTAGTTAATATATTGTCCTATAACAGTAGTGCCAAACCTACGGCCCACGGACCGGATGTGGCCCGAGAAGGATTTTTGTGCGACACGTGAATCCATGATGAAGCAATCCGAAAAATTTAACACAGAAATTCATGGATTTTTATGAAAATTTTGATAATAAAACTTTTAATAACTGAATTTTTACCATGAAAACCCCATTAATATTTTATTTTCATTTAAGTAGAATCTCAGAATACGAGTATATAGATAACTTTCGATTTAAGCTCTAATCCGGCCCGCAGAAGAATTGGCAACTTCCAATGCGGCCTTCCATGTAGAAAAGGTTGGACACCACTGTTCTATAAGAAAACTATTTCTCGTATCTGGAGAAAAATTACATGCGCACATCATTTCACTGGTGAGAAGTAGATTAGTTTGACAAAAAAATCATGGGTTATAGCAGATGGAGGCAAAAATATTTTTTCTAATCAGAAACTTTCTCTCAAGCCCATATTTTAGAGATATAATTATCTATAATGACAATTTATTTATATTGTTCATCAGATAATTGCACTAAAACGGTACCAGCAACATAGAAATGTATGTTTTAATATACCTCATTAAACCTATACTGCACATCACATCTACAGTAAAATTCTCGTTTTTCACTGAAATTAGCGTAATTTCATTATAAATATATGTATTCCGAAAATCCTCAGAATACCAATAATTGTATCTGATGACCACGAAAAAGATATCCGCAGAGCAACAAATAAAAATCAAATGGACGGAGAAAGATAGCTAAATAGTCGAATGCGATACCGACAGCTCATGAGTAAAAAATCTGATGTGGCCAACACATGACTTTATCTAATGTACTGGAATCCTTCTGATTGTTCGTTTGAGAATCTGCCATCAATTGTATACAATAAACTCGTTTAACTAAAGCTCAGTGATACACCAGCACTTAAGAGGAAGTACTCTTCTGAATTAATCTGCGAAAAAATCTGATGTGGCCAACACATACATATTTGGGGTATAGATATTTAAATTATTATGAACAGCATTATGAGGCAAAATTATTATTTCGTATCGTAAAAGAATACAGTCGTCCTTATTGCCGTAAATTATTTTTTGATTATGTTTCCAGAATTCACCGCTATGTGGTTGTGGCGCTGTATACAGGATATTACGAAAAAAGTTGAATATCTCCGAAATCGATCGTTCTATGAAAATTTGTTTCAAACAAAACCTGGAAGAAATATTATTCTCTACAACTTTGGTCCTCACGAAGATTACCAATGACGTTTTTAAGGAGATATTTGACGTAAACCGAAAAAACCGACTACATATTTATAAATAATTCCTAAACAATAACTGCTACGGAAAATTGTTTCAAATAAAAGTTGTAGGAAATGACATTCTCTATAACCTTTGTATAGAATTGTATATATAATAATGATGTTTTAACGGAGAAATATCGCAAAAACCGAATCGGGTTTCGAATAAACCTCGACTTCCGGTTAACCGGTACTGTCCAAAAACTTATCAGTTCTTTGTGCTCATGCTAAATTGTTATATATGAAATTCGGTATTAATATAACAAGTACTTTTTGAGTTAGAGCGCCCACAATCACATACATCCATCCACACATACACACACACATCATTCCGAAAAAGTGTAAACGTGTTCTAGGGACCTCAAAACGTGTATTTCCGTTGAAATATCGAAGTCGATTTTTTTCGTGATCACAATACTTTCCCATTACTACGTATGGAGAAAGTAAAAATCGTGTAAGCAACAATGTAAACTTAAATGAACTACTAGCTGAAGTGCCCGTTGAATTTCAAAGGATTTAGTGAACCTAAACTTCGACTGTGTAACATCGACTGTGTTAACAATCGAATAAAGCAAAAATGAAGAAAACCGCTCCGCATTTACCTATTTAGATGAACGAAGAAAAAAAACCTTGCACTGTGAAAAATCTAAAATTACGTGTAAACTTATGGGAAAATAATTATTGAATTAAGGTCTCTCTCCGCCCAATTTTTTTTATCGCCATATAGCCTATGTTACCCACAGATTTAAATGATATACCTATGAGAAGTTTCGTGACGAAATCTTCAAAACGAAAATTGTAAGTGAAACCAATAGGAACAATAATCAACAGAAAATGGATTAACAAAGGAACAAACGAAATTAATTAATTTAACGAAAGACAAAAAAGTAAATAGAGAACGTTTAAGAATCGCGGAGTGAATATTATCTTCCGACAAATAGCTCGATTCTCTCATCAATGAGTTCTGTTACGAGAAAGTTGTTTATATCAACAATACTTTAGAAACAATGAAACGATTATTCAATCACAATTTATGGAAATCTACGTCTAATTATTTAAATTACTTACATAGTTTTAAAAACAGCTTGCTTTGGAGTACTCTACGCTACGCGAAAATATCATTAAAAGCTTTATTAGTAATATTTCAATTAAAATCAACAAATATTTGGATGCCAAGTACACAAAACAAAATCGCATACAGAAATTGAAAAACGATTGTAGATTAAAATTTTCCCCATATAAATGCATTGGATTCTCAACTTTGGCGACAATAGGAGTTGTCATGGTAGCTTACAATTGGCATTGTCATAAAACTGATAAAATCACGTATTTTTCTGATTCTAAAAGCATTTTTAAGCTAATTCGATCAGGATTCGGATTCTGTCTTCAATAAAAAGAATTTTTTTTGTTTCCTGCATAGAAGTTCCAGGTTCGTACCATGTTTCTAAGTAATTTTAAAATTCAAATGAAAAATAAACTGCACTCATCTCTGTTATTCATATGGGGAAAATGAAAAAAGAAAATATTTTTTAAAATTAGAAAGGCCAATCAAATCGGTATAAAAACCTGACTACACCCCTTAACTCTTTATTCCGATTAAAATGACACATTCCTCTTGTTTCTACGTGCTGTAGTCGCTGAGTTATAAAATACACACACACACATTCATACATACACTTTACTTTATAGATAATCCAAAAGAAGTAGACAATGTTTAAGAGAGTTAACAAACGTAAATGAAAAATAAAGAGAATTCAAGTACGGCAAGATAGCTTAAACGTTGAGTTATTGCGGAATCCATTAAAAAAATCTTTATCATAGAAATATAGCTCTTAAATTATACCAATTAAGAATCACGTATAAAGAGCGCAAATATTGCTAGTTAAACTTTACATTAAATTAGGATATTTTTACAGGTATAAATTGTATAGTGTTAGATTCTCTGTTTTATTGATAGAGCTTACATACACACACACATATATAAAGGTATCCCTCGCCGTTCGCGGTTTGACAGAAATTTCACTAGTTACCAGTTTTGGCTCTTCGTAATTATTTTTGCTATTTTGCATTCAAATACTGAATTGGAGACCTTTGTACGACTTTATGCTAAAACGATGATTGGAGTACGACAGTAATGTCTACGAAAGATACTCTTTCCATATATACATATGGGTGTCGCCGTTGCAGAGGGAGACAGGTTTTGCACGAAAAATATCCCGAAATAATGTTTTTCCGATGACTGCTAGATACAATAAGAACCCGCAGCTTCGGAAAGCTTTGGTGAGGAATAGCGTGGGAATACCTCATGGCAGTGGCAATAAAAAGGGGCGTGAGAAATACCCCAGCCATAGTATCCAGCCTCGCAAAGACACACTTGAGAATCTTAAGGGTTTTTCTTCTCTCTTAAGGGCAATATCTCCCCTCTTGGTGGCCATCCAAATAAAAGACACGTGCCTTAGTGAAAGGAGGGGTTAGTTTCGATGAATGATGATGATACACACGTATACATATATATCACTGTGACTCTTTCGTATCGTACATTTATGTATTCTGTCTTCTTAGGCTCTGCTTGGCCAACCCTGCCCTATATAGTAGAGATCGGAAGCAACGTACCAATATCCAGCTCCGATTTCTACTACAGAAATTACCCCAAAAATATATATATTGCAGTTAAATTGACTATATAAAATGAAAATATAAAAATTTTACATTTTTTGAAATATAAAACTACGATGCAGTCTCGATTTTTGCTAGAAATTTCTGCTGTTAAATATATTTATCGGATTATTTATAATATTATTAACATTTTTTCACGAAATACCAAATTTTACCTACATTTGTGCTTATGGAACATTTGCTTTTACTGCGTTTTGGGCGAGTTTTCTCCGTAGGAAGGCATATCCAATTATAAAATATAAGTAAATGGTATGCATCCCGTTATTAAATTTCATTATATAACTTTTCAAGAAAGCGTCTTTTCCGTAAATTTATTTATTTTGGAGTATGTATTTTCTTATTTTCACTAATACATATAAATACCGGGTATAAGACGTTCAAGAGAGTAAATGGCACCAAAACTCAGCTTTACAAGAATAAAATATTTTACTTATATACTTTGTCGAAATGTGCTATATGCGTCTGTTCCAATAAAGCACTAAATGGTGAAATTTTCTCAGAAAGGAAAATTAGTAATTTCCTACCTCAGGTTTTATCGAGTAGTTTGGCTGAGTCCTGGAGATATTTTCTCCGTAACTTCTTAGAAAGTGCTGCTACACAAGCACATCGCTTTCTTCTGGACATCGGAAATCCAGCAGCTTTACATAGAGCTTTTAATAAATATACTGGAATCTCTGCGTCGCTCGACCACATACCGCATAACAGTAGTCCAGCATTTGTTGACTGACTGTGAGAAACAGATAAGCTAATTCATCGATTCGTACTCGGTGATTAAGAAAATACGTTTTTATTAATCTTTTAATTCTGTTAGAATCTCTTGTAACGATTTTCCTATTGCCGTTAAAGAATGTATCGGAGGTGAGTATTATCTTCCAAGGAGAATTTCTTGAAAGCAATGGAAACATTTTGTCTTTACCAGGAATCAAATCCATACCTTCAAATTTACGTGTTATTATTTTACCATTGAACTACCAAGGCAGCCTAACCTCCCAGTTTCGGGGAAAGTTCAATTCGGTTGTACAATATCCGCCCGACAAGCGAAAGGCCGAGTTCGATGCTCAGTCACGTCATAATTTTTATCCTCCTTTCAGGAATTTCGTTTAGCCTTGTACATAACTGCATGCAAAGAATTTAACATCAACTATTGCCTTTGTGATGGTCTTCTTAAGTTAGCACCATTGATTGCACATGAAAGCATTCCTGAAAATTTCGTAGGCTCAGTCATTAATTCTTTCGGTACATTCCAATATACTCATATAGTATTAGGTCAAGCTGTAAGTCTGCGTTTATCTAGCGCATTCTAACTACATTTTATCAAATAATTGGGTCTTTTAATTTGTGAAAATGGTGGAATACCAAGGACCCACTCCCTAATAGTTTATCTTAGAGGATATATAATCTTTCTGATTAATTTCATGTATGATAGATAATTTCGCTCTCAACACGCTAACCTGATAAACACTGAAACTAACCAAAGTTGAATAGGAAAGCACATATTCCAACGTTACGCACTTCAATTTGTCGCTAAATATCAATTCGCCCTTTTACAAGAGGAAAATTTTAATAACTTGAAAGGTATACCGAATGACCTTTTGGAGCGAAACCGCCGAAGCAAATGCGAAAGGTTGATCCATAGCTCTTTTTTGTATATCCTTCGAAGAGGAATCACGTGCCCAAAGTCCGACCATCCAGACTTTTCTTACCTTATGTCAAGGAAATGGGTCAACTGAGGCGTTGGAGAGGGTAGAGAATGGTGGGAGGGAGGGAGGGTGAGGCGAATGGGTGGATGGCAACTGGCGAGGGGAAAGGAGGAAGGGAGAGTGTTCGTTGCAGATCGATTCGGAGTAAGGGATGGGGAGGAGGTCATGGGAGAAATTGAGGAAGGGAAGAAGGAACGAGGTGAAGCGAAGGGGGAGATCATCCAATGGAAATGTAAAATACACCTTTTTATTTGCATTCACGTATGCACCCAGGAGTACAAACACGTACGCATATATGCCTACTTAGGGTGCGTGACCGTTATAGATCCATAGTTGTGATGCGTCTCCTAAATCATAATATTTGAGAAGTTCGGGTGAATTAATGATAAATCCTAACTTAAACGATATTTTTGGGGTTATTTCGATTTCGTCGACTTGCCGACATCGTGCTGGATTTTTTTGTATCAACAAACTGTTTTAGATTACTCTCAGCGTCGTAACATTTGCGTATTTCTTGTGTTTCATATATGAAATGGCTGGTAGTGTAAGTATGAGCTTCAGAATCGGTAATGATAAAGTTGGAAATTTATTACCATGTTTATAAACTGTTCGCAAGGCAACGTTCGTCAGGACGAACCATATACGTAACGTAGGGAACACAGGAAGCCCATCAAATATATTTAATTACTGGAATTAATTTTACATCAGTAACTTCCTTTTGCATATAAATTCAAGGTGATAATTTTCGGTTATAGAAAATGGGTTGACAAATATAGACAAATTCGAAAGCGACCGTAAAACGATTCGTGTATTAATTTAATTTTTGGTCAAACGTGCTGACAAATCATTATTACTTGCTTCGGGATGCAATATTAGATATCAAAATGGCTGTAATTTTTCTCCAATTGAGAAAATAAAAATCTTAATTTCCATTTAAATACAATAAAATCGTTCTCTTGCATAACAGTTTATTTCAACATTGTAGTTGCATAGGTAAAATACTGAGATGATTATTAGAATCGATTAAAAATAGAGAGAAAGGCACCCGCCTTTTCATATATTGAGTAACCCCAAGCGATCTTTTAATGCCCATTAGAAAACCGCAAACTTTTTTAAAGGAAAATAAAACATTTTTAGTATGAATTTCATTTATAAAATAAATCACAACATTTCTTTGTCCTACGTAGAGCCTAGAGACTCGCGAGTTCTTAGTCATCAGTCCATATAATCAAAATATTTTACCAGACTGTATTATGAATTAAGACATTCATTTCTATATATACGGTAATAAAGAGTCAGATGATACACGTAGTAGATTTTTACAGCAATAGACAAATGAAATTGAGTTCGGAGATTCATTGTTCATTCATCTAACTGATAATTTCTATCAAAAATGTATAACGTGAGTAGTTTTCTGTTTAAAAAATACCGAAAAGCTACAAATTATTATTCCTTATATCATAGCTGGCGCAAGATGCTATTACTAACGAGGCAGAATGGTATCGGATAATACGGCATTTATCATTCTTTTCTGATCATTTAACACATACGCGGAGAGAAGAGATGAAATTACCCCTCGATGCACTCTGCGCATATGCCGGATGGCCCTCAGATATGGTCCCTTATTGGCAAAGCCGGATTAAGCGGTACGCAAAACACGCAAGTGCGTGGAACCCAGAGGACAAGGAGACCCACGGTGGACCGACCCAATCTCGTTTCCTCTCGCTGAAACCCTTTCCAAGTGCTGCCGCACAATTCACAAAGCTTGCAATAATCTGTTGCTTGTTAAAATTTTACGATTTGGGTGGGGCCATAAACGTGCCTGGGGGGAGGGGCTTGGTCTCTTAATCCGGCCATACTTATTGATGACTTTGCTGTTGTCCCAGACCTTTTACGTTCTATCATCATCGGTCATTTTCATAAAATTTTTTATATGCGTTCGTCCGATATTTATTTATATATATTTTGAGGTAGACCATTTTTTGTTCCCTCATATCTCTTGAACGAATGATCGGATCGTAAAGAATGCTATATTGTTTGAAAGCTTATGGCTTTCAGGTGGTTTTTAGCACATAAACAAGTTCGTATCTCATCTAGAAGTTAATCTGTGAATGTTCAAACGTTCCAAAAATCTATTTGGTTGCGGTGGCTCTGCCAGTGTTTGAGAGCGTTCTAGTAGCAAGAAATTGAACTACTACATAGTCACAGGATTCTTTGCCCCTATGTTAGAAATGATAGCGGAAAATATGGATATCAACGTGAATTGTCGTTTTGACCAATATATGGCGAGAGAAGTTATAACGTTTAATTGTACGAAAATTTTAGCTTATTTCTATTATGCCAATTTATACCTCTATAATGTTTAATGTTTGTTTTAAAATTTTAATTTTTTCATAAAACAATTGACAACTCGTAATCAGTAGATGGTTTCTTTGGGAAAGTATTTTTATTCCTCACGCTGCGGTAGATAGCTTCTGGGTATAAAAGTATCTTCAAGATTTCAAAACTTGCGAAATGGGGTGCCGTGGAGCAGTGGCGAGGGCGTTGGCCTGCTACTCTGAGCATACCCGTTGAAAACCTGCGAAAGTGGGATTTTTTCGATAGAGCTTGTGGCCCCCCATTTACGTGTTTAGAGGAGAGCACGCGAATCAACGCTTCATCCTTCTGAAGGGACGTAAAGCCGTTGGTCCTCCTTGGTGCTTTTCGAAAAGTGTAAGCTAATGCCGGTACCGGGTTTCTCTTACTAGCTTTGTGATTTAAACTGACGAGCCTACTAACGCTACAGTAGTACGAAGTCACAAAGTTCCACAAATCGCGAACTTTGATACTGTAAGAAAGCGATTAAGGTAAATTATTTATTTTTGCTCTTAATAGATGAAAACAAGTAAGAATTTAAAAATAAAAATAAAATCTTTTTGCTTTACAGAATACTTAATAACATATACATAAATGGAATACGCTCGGGACAAATCTAGTGCTCCGTTTATTTGTTACTGAAAATGTGCAACACAGGACATGCATCTTCTATCCTCATGCACGGCAAGGCCATCTTTCACATACAGCTATGTAACACGTTTCCACCTATGAATATTTATCTGAACATGTCGCCGAAATAAAGTGCGAGTTTATGTTACATATAAGCTCAACCAAAAAGGACAATTATTTTATAAAACATGACTGTTATTCATTCCTAATAAGTTATGTTCAGAAAAAAATACAATTTAATTCATTTTTCGTAGATATTCAGGGAATTTAACGTACATCTAGCAAAACAGCGCCGTTACTGTGACCATGGCCACAAAATTAGCCGATATATAGTACGAAATTTGATTTTTGAAATTCCATCTTGTACCATGTAACATCATTACCCATCTTTCATTATATTATAACCTGCACTTCCCAAGACAGATAAGTGGCAGGGGGGAAAAATAGAAAAATGTTTCTTAAAAACGATTGCATTCCCCGATCAATTCCTTGATTGTCCAAGGGAAAAATCGAATTATGATATCGCTTTAAGCTAACATTGGTCTTCCGTATCACCGTGGTAATGTTTTCCTGTGTAAGTGTATTGTCCATATCATTCGAAAAAGTGCAATTAATGGCTTGAGTTATAATTGATCAGATAAGCTAGTAAAACAATGTCCAGTACGTATTATTACTGTTGACCGTAAAAGTGCTATTTCACCCAATTTTACTTCTACCGCCTTCACCACAGGTTTTCGCCATCATGAAATTATTTCTTCTTTTCGATTACCATTATCGGCATTTCGCGTTACATTTATGTCAATGCCGAAGTTTGATAACTTTTAATGAAATAATTCGGCGTTTTTCTCTTACTTAAATAGAATTTATTTCACTGATCCCGGCACTGCCTTTTTACCCTTTCGCTTCAATGCACGATGTCTAATAAGACCACGTCTTTTAGTATGCTAACAACAATTTTCACAAAAAAAGCATATTGTCAGAAGGTCAGCCCATAAATTGAAATTGTTTTTTATCTTTTCATACTTAAGACGCACATTGGCAACTATCGTGACAAGTATAAAATACGCCGCCTTTTATCGCCATAATATAATCACTGATTGGAAACTATAATTAAAAATTCACCTTTCTATCTTACTCAGTTCCTAGGCACGGTTTTTCAACCAGGCACGAAGGAAATCTTCAACTAAATAGCCTTAATAGAGTTTTTACTTCTTAACAAACCATATTAAATTATGATATTTAATCTTCTACAGATTTAAGCCTCCGCTAAAACCTAAATGATAGTTTTCTTAAATCGACCCACGATACGTGAGTGGTACGGGGAAGAAAAAGTGAAAAGTGGCATACCTCGTAAACGGAGGAATTTTCAAAAACCCTTCGGCGTTTCAGATCGACCGGCCACGAGTTTACTTATCTGGCCAAAAATAGCGACAGGTATGGAATGCTTTCAATTAACCGCTCGCCAGTTAAATTCCTGTTCTTCGCTTTCAAATTTCCACTCATAATCATCGTAGACAAAACACATATAAAACTATGCAATATAATATCACATATTTGGGTTCCTTAAAATTAAAAATATATGCATTTTTATCTGTTATGAAGTGAAAATTTCATATGAAATTTTTATAATACCATTTAATAGTTCTAAAATTTCGGTGCGAATGGACCGTATGTTGAGTACTTGTGTGAAGTTTAAGAACACGTAGGCATTCATTTTCGTGATAATAGAACCGAGAACGTTACAATGGATTGCACATAACTGAACGATATAATGCATATACTCGCTTCAGAAACCCTTAAATGTGTTGTCATCACTATACGGCGCAATCTTTCATAGAATACGCATATTAATCTAATGTTAAATAACGCTAACAATAAAATGATTTTCGTAAGAATACTAGGGAAGAATAGTACTGAAAAGTAGAATAAATATATCACT
Source organism: Uropetala carovei (assembly GCA_036926305.1). Taxonomy (NCBI): domain Eukaryota; kingdom Metazoa; phylum Arthropoda; class Insecta; order Odonata; family Petaluridae; genus Uropetala; species Uropetala carovei. Next base: position 29,843,332 of record JAXCHB010000011.1, read on the forward strand.
CACATCTGGTTCTACGGTAGATTGAATATGCGACAATTTTGTAAGAGATTGTCTGCTAGACTGTTAAAATAAATCTGCGACAGAAAAAAGTGTAACATCACTATTACAAAATTAAAATTGGTATTCACTGGATGAGTTCAGAATACAGTGAAGCTTCGAGAAAAGTAAGCAGGTTAAGGACTAGCTGACAAGTTTTTAGAATTATTTAAGGCTTCCAAATATACCTCGGTGATTAAGCTCGCGAAAACTGCTCTACGACAAAGTAATTCAGCACATTATTTTCAGTAGCAATATGAAGGATCACCATAGAATAGGCGCTTTGAGAGAATAATTGGAGATCATTTAGTGCGACTTCATCAACTGCCACACATCAATTTGGCTAGTTTCAGGGTAGTATGTTTTGATGGATACACATGTATCTTGTGCTGACGAAGGTATCATCCCGAAAGCTTCTATTGACGCGTGTAAATATGTCTCTCCGACACCCCAATCGCTCTCATTTGGTAAGTATTCACTGGGTTTCCCTAACTCAACACCTAATCCATATTTACCTTTACTCTTCCACAAGCATTTATATATATATATACACACACACATACACACCACACTAGTAATATGTGCTTACATTCTGCAAGCATCTTATCTCACCTTAATATAAAGAGTAAGAGCCAACAAATAGTTTTTAAACGCAAAAGTTTACACCTCTGCACCGATTTACGTGTTTTTCTTTTTGGAAAATATTGGGGTAAAAACAACCCTTAAAATTTATAATTATAAAAAATGTATAGGTTTTCATCATTTGTTACGAATACCTCACATTTCTGCAAAATTTCATCGATATAGCTTCTTTATAAGTTCATTTATATATATAATTGTTTAAATTTTATGAATTTTTAACAGCCACAATAATAAACTTTATTTAAATTTTCAATGCTGTTTACCGCTGTAACACAATTCTCTAACTTTCTCAAAATTTTCAGCTCCCTAGCTCGATCTAAAGTATATAAACATTAGTCAATTTGTTTTACATTTATGAATTTTTAACGGTCGAATCAATAAACATTTTCAAATTTCTATAGTCCCGTTTTCGTTATTTGGCAAATCTACCGTTAGAAAAAATTTCAGCTTTGTAGCGCATTTAGAAGTACCTAGACCATGAAATGTTTTTTAAATGTTAATATTTTTTTAACGGCCAAGAAAAGAAAAATTATTGTAACTCGATTTTTTTGTCGGTTTTGTCACTAGAACTACCTAAGTACCAAATTCCAAGTTTCTAGCCCATCTGGAAGTGCTTCATAATTTTGTATTCTCCTATATGATATGTGTGTGTGCGTGTGCGTGTATGTGCGTGTGTGTGCGTGTGTGTGTATCATGTGTAAGAAGCGTATATATATATATATACACACACAGTCAGTCCTCGCTTTACGACGATCCGCTTTTACGTCGGTTTCCCCGTAAAAGCAATAATCCAGTTTTACGTCGCTAAGAAATATTGTGTACATTATGTAATTGTTTTTATATTTTTAGGTATTTAAAATGTCTACACATTTGTTTTTTTTAATGTATACAAAGGTTTATACACATTTCTATTACTTCTATAATGTCCACAGGCCCCAATAATAATAGGTTCCGCTTTAAGTCGGAAGTCGTTTTACGACGATGCGAGATTGTTCATTTCCAGAACATTGGTCAGTCGAATTGCCAACCACACTTGACTATGGCGCAATAACTTCACCGTAGTTCATAAAATTATGAAAGCACCTTTAATATTACAGGAATATTCTAGTTTTAACAATTTGTGCGTTTCCATCAAAGTTTCATAAACTTGCAACAAGATATAATAGGGAAAATATCTACGTTATAATTTCCTGAAAATATATTTTATTGGTTTCCGATGCTACGGTCGGGGGCTCGAATTCAGGGAAGAGCATTATTGTATGTGTTCGTCTTTATTATAATCAACGAACTTATTATATAAAGCTGTTACCGGCTCTTTGCTAGTCAGCTTAATTGTAAAAAATAAAACCAAATTTTTACTAATAACATTTTTAAATTTTACCAAAATATGTTTTGTTTCGAAATGTTTTAGGGGATTGCATCGTCTGATATGGCTCACAAAAAAGTTTAGATTACTCATTAATATTTTTTTCGGGAAAAGTCAATTTTTATAGTGTCTGATATCCTAGTCACGAAAATTAATAATATTCCGAACTAAGAGCTTTTTCTTATCCCACAGGTTTTTGGCAATTTGGTACCCACTCAAGTGCCAAATAACTAAGAAACGCGCCCGCCTCATGATCTTCATCATCTGGGTCGTCGCACTCACCACGACCATCCCTTGGGCCCTATTCTTCGACCTTGTCACCATCTTCCGGGAGATGCCGGAGACGAGGCTCTGTCTGGAGGTGTGGCCACCTTCGCTGGACGGCGATCTTTATTTCCTCCTGGCCAACCTCGTGTTTTGCTACGTGCTACCAACCATTCTGATATCGCTGTGCTACGTACTCATCTGGGTTCGCGTGGCACGGCGCCACATTCCTACCGATTCCAAGGACGCCGTCGCTGAACGCATGCAGCAGAAATCTAAGGTGAAGGTGGTGAAGATGCTGGTGGCGGTCGTGGTCATCTTCGTCCTCTCTTGGCTGCCGCTATATGCAATTTTCGCGCGCATAAAGTTAGGTGGCGAGGTAGGAGCGTGGGAGGAAGAGATCCTGCCAGTTGCCACGCCTCTCGCACAATGGCTCGGGGCCTCTAACTCCTGCATCAATCCGGTTCTCTACGCTTTCTTCAATAAAAAGTACCGACGAGGATTTGTGGCCATAGTAAAGAGCCGCCGCTGCTGCGGCCGCCTCCGTTACGAGACGGCCATCACGTCGAGCATGAGGAAATCCTCTTATTACATGAATTCATCCATGCGCCAGGATACCTCCGTTGCTTACATTTACAATAACACGGGGGTATAGGGAAGCGGGAAAGGTCACCACCGAGGCTGTGGTGGCTGTTTACCACTTAAATTATCTGATCCCAGCACATCTCGTACTCGTGCCAACCCCACCTCTGTGTAACATACATGTTTAGATCACCTTTTCTCATGGTATGATTTGGAGGTATGCACAAGAGTCGTGTTATTCCACCGTAATGAGGCTGATTACGTCGCTAATTTGGCTCGTACGGGCTCTAGAGAGGAGTAAATTTTGTCTCGGAGTCACATGATTGAGATATCAAATTTTCTGTCCGATTTGAATTGTTGGGTTCAGCCCGGCAGGTCACTTACACTTACACCACATATGCAGACACGGAAACCAGGTTTAGATACGACAGGGTATATTGACGACAAGGTGGGACTTCGGAAAAGGGCTTTCTGCCCTATTAGCGTATAATTAAATCGATTGTTAATTCGATTATTCTAGCTGTTTCCGAATGCTACGATGTGAACTGACCCCTACCCACAAATGTGGTATCACTAACTTCGTCTGTCAACTCAAGTCCTCTAGTTAATATGATAATGACAGCCACTTTGTAATAGTGGTAATTGTAAATGCATATGTATGTATGTATGTATATGTATATATACGTATATATGTATGTGTATGTATGTGTGTGTGTATCTGTGTATATATATGTGTGTGTGTATATATATATATATATATATATATATATGTATGTGTGTGTATATATATATATATATATATATATGTATGTATATATATATTCATTATATACATATTATATAGATGTCATATGTTAATATGTTTTATAATCTATATGTCATATATATGTTATATACGTTTTAATTGTGAACATACCTTGTGCATAATTTGTGTCATGTATGCATTTACTACGTGGACATTTATATTCCTTTTCATGTCGTACAATACAGTGATTCATGTGTCACCGTTCAATATTTATGTATCGACTTACAAAGAGAAGTTTTCATGGTATTAACTGTCTAACTCTCCCTGATTGTGCGTTATTACATAGTAACACATTTGCGGGAAGTTTGAATGACCCTTCCCGATTCTTGTAACCGACATTCGAGTTTCGTCAGGGAATTAAGATTTCTAGAGAGTAGAATCCTTAGAAAACTAACATAAATCGTGTGTATATTTTATTTGTAGATGTGTGTAAACAATTTGAAGAAGAAGGAATAATCGAAGAAATTTGCCTGTTATGATGGAAAGCCAGCTGATAAAGAAAAGCATTTACGCTCGATTACGTTTACACCATAACGATTATCAATAATAAATCTGCTTTTAGAGAGGATGATAAAACTGACATGATATAACTTTTAAATGCATGAAAATCTCAAGAGGTTACTTGTCACAGTTAGTCTTCAATGGTAATTAGTTTAAAAATCCATCTCCGTATGACCCTTTCACATAATTTGCAAATGTACACAGCATTAAGTTTCTTTCTACAGGAAGAACAATGCAATACATATCTCTTTCAAGTGTCAAATGTTCAATGATCCATATATGGCACCTTATCTGAATACTGAAAATGATTATCAATTGTTTTGTCACAATGAACCTCAAGAGCTCGACCAATTTTTTCACTGAAACAACCCGAATTTTTGATGAAATGTGGTACAATATCAAGAATTCTCGCTTATTTCGTAACTTGCACAGTGGTACCTAATTCGGTATTTGAGTAGATTAGTGGTTGAATAGTGATGTCCACTTAACTATGCGTTTCACTTTAACGTAATAATATCCACGAAAATTTTAGAGGACCATTCCTGGTACAAATGCCCAATGGCCCAGGGAATGTGGATGACGAGATGAAAAGGAATTATCGACTTTAGTCGAAGCGATCTCGCTTCGTCAATACTAAGCCTATATAAAATGAATTTTTGTTTAAGTGTAGGATCTCGAATAATGTAATATATTCATAGTAACTTTTCCAATGTCCTCTGTTTAAAGTTAAGAGGCAGTTATGAACCTATTAATATAAGTGCTCTCTGATGGTTGGAAGGAAAGGTTATTTTTTTCAGTCTTAAAGGTAAACTGATTCACTTCAAACTATCCATGAATAGTCCGGGATGCAATGAAAAATTCTCAGTTACTTTGATGAGGAACCTGAAGGATTTCATAATAAACGACACATATCTTTCAATTTAGAAAAAATAATTCAGATTAATTTAATGCATTGCAGTTTAAGTATGAAAAGCATTTGTTTAGTGGGTACAAAAATACGCCATAAATCTTGTATTTAAACACCGTTAATCGTGCCTTTACGATCCTTAAAATGCATTAATTTCTATCGAGTTTTGAATTTGACATGACAAATACTAGGAAAAAGTTTATTAAATTTTTAATAAGGCTGCAATTAATTATTTTATGTAATATGGGTCATGAGACCAATTATTACAATAATTAAAGAATGTGGGCCAAAATGCTATTGACATTGAAATGAATGTGTCAGAGTTTGCTTGTTTGGAGTGTCACTAATCAAGGGAGCTGGTGTCCGACTAAAACTGATCCCTAACGTACTCCGAAAATATGTTTGTAGAATTTTTGGAAGCCTCCGTCCGGAAAATGTCTGTCACTCAATGGGAAGGTATTACATCGGTTAAATTTAAAGCATACAAATGCGTGAGGAAAGGGGCTGTAAACAACGATAGTCAGATAACCACTGAAGAATAAGTAAAATTTATAATAAAATGATCGGGAGAGCGAATAATGTACAAAGCATTAAAACATTGTACCATAGTATTATGAAAGAGTAATTATTTATGTTATCAAAATGTGATTTGTGATTCCTTGGTGCTGATGTAAGACCAAGACAAATGATTTTGTAAATATTTTCTGAAAACTCTTACTCTAATCGTTCTTCATCCAAAAACGATGAAATAATCAATGGAAACATTGACTGAGGTATTAATTTCCTAAAAATAATGTTATTGATATAGGAACAACATTCCGTCAAGGAGCTTTGATGTTTCACAGTACGTGATTTAACCCCTTAGGATAAAGTAGTCCTATTATACTCTACGGAGTGTGTTGTTTGTTGAAATTATAAAAATGTTGGTCTTTTTGAAGAAATTGGAATAATCGCTTAACGATATAAAGCTATAGCATTCATTCAAGCCAAAGGCATGCCCGATGTTGACTGCACGTAAAGTAAATGCTTATTAGCTTAGTTGCAAATGTATTTTGTTATATGTGATAACAAGCACGACAGAAAAGTGGCTGATCATGCTAAATTGTAAAATTAAGAATATGAACTACGAAGAACAGTCGTAGCACTTAGGGCATGATCATAAGCGTTTAGGCGTATTTGTACTACATGTCAAAGAAATATATGCCAATTTATGTTCCATGTGCATTTGAGTATTTCATATAAATGCATAATATATATGAATGATATATCCACAAGGGTTTTAGTACTCATACAGAAGAGCCCTTGATTTCGTCATAAATAAAGAAATACATGCTGCATTATCTGTTACCACTTTGGTGTCGATATGAAGAAAATTACTGAATAAAATGAACATTGATTAGCTTTTTTCATGCAATATTTTATTTGTGTTGATTTTGCAATAATTAAAATATTTCCTGGATATGTTTTAACACCTTCAGACAATACATATCTCCAGACGTTTTGAACCTTTATTGGATTGAATTATAGTTAAAGTCGTGTTTAGATCGCATCTCATAAAATTAAGGAAATTATTTCATAGTGCATAGAAGGCAGTGTTTTATTTTGGCCGAAATACATTTTAGTTATGGTCAGCAGCGTATTTGTGCACAGAGATTCCGCATATAAAACACATTAACTCCTCACATACAAATACATTTATTTATTTATCGATGTTGCTGAAATGTATTATCGCAGATATGTATTAAAACGTTAAGCAAAACTATGGTGTTTTATTTTAAAGCCTTTGCCATACTCATTTTACTGCCTTACCTATTAATATAGAAATGTCAGTATTTAGTGTGAAATGAAGAGACTCACTCCATATATGAAAAGTTAACTTAGATCTTTGTAAATGTAACTACATCTGAAATAAAACATAGCATAATCTCTATATATATAAATCTGAAATTCTGTTTTTGTTTGCCCGCTATACAAATCCACACCTTTGAAGATATCGTCACGAAACTTCACATACGTATATAATTTTACCCTGCAAGTAACAGGCTGTATGGTGATTAAAAAATTTGGGGGTTCTTAATACAATAAATGTTGTTTTCCATCTGCTCCCGGGGAACGTCGGGTACTTCAGCTAGTAAGAGATACAAAGAAAATATTGTCCCTCCATCATACACAAGAGATATAGATATGTATTAAAATAAAATGAAAAAGGGCTTCTATTCTAGAAAAAATTATGCTTAAAATATTCTTAACAACTCTTCTTATGCAATTACATCAAATGTATATATTTATATACTATAAATTAAAAATATATCAGTAATTTTATTTCAGCTGATAAACGTTAATTAAATGAAGTTACAATTATTTTTATGTCTATTATGGTAAAATATCGCCATCAATAATTTTTCTTTGTGGCCTTCTATTCACAAAAATAAAAATATTCACAAAAGTCGTAATAATGAAAGTGTATATTTTAAAATAATTTATTCAAATTCAAATTTGTAAGTACCGTAAACTCCCGATTTACGAACACCATGCATTCCTGAAAAGTAGTTTGTAAACCGAAAGTTCGTAAACCGGGAGAGATTTTCCCATTAGTGCAATGTTAAAATCATGGGATGTGTTCGACAACTAATTTTTCCTTCCACAAGTCCAAGAAAAAGGAGAACGGAACAAATTATAATAGATTTTAACAGATAAATTTTAATTATAACTTAGTCATTAGTTGAATTTGGCATCATTTTCAACATTAAGCAGAAGTTAGTGGTAGAGCACTAACGAGCGTGAGGGCAGATTAACAGGCGTGATGATGTGGAAGAAGGTGCAGAACTTTCAGCATTTATATGAGAAGAGTGGTGCTGCAAAGAAATAAAAAACACATCCAAGGAAGTCTGACGACACAAAGCAATGAAAATACCTTTTAAATGCCCTTGAAAGAGTCCAGCAACAATTTATTTAGGTATGCCATAAATAAATGTTACTTTTTCGTACAATGTTTAAAAATTCTAATAGTAATTGGAGTTGACTGAATTCAAGTTCTTACGATCGAATTTTGAGGTCGTATGTACCTAAGATTTCTGGAGAGAACTTCTTGTAGGTGGCTCAAACCTCTAAGGCAGGGTTTCTCAAACTTTTTTGGCCGCGTGCCCCTTTGAACTCAATCAATCAGTTGAAATACCCCCTTACAAAATAATACTACAGTTATTGCGCAAAATAAAACAAAACCAACGAGTTTACATATAATAAATAACATTTATTGAGATGAATGTGCCTGTTTTCCATGACATAAAGAATCAATCATTGGCTCGATTGAAGAAAGCCTCAATCTTAAGGCAGATTTGGCATGAAACTTCCGACCATAATTTGTCTTATTAAACTGAAAGATGAAAATCCAGATTCGTTCATGTACGTTATGGGGAAAGGAATCAATATTTAGTTTGCATTTTTAGCCGCTTCCCTATACGCATTTGGTAATTGTGCCCAGAAATAAATCAAAGATACCTTCGAGAATTTAATGTTCAAGTCACCGTCAGTAGAGTCAGTGAGGCTCTCTTGTTCTTTTCTTGTTAGATGTGGAATCGGAAAATCCACATCAAATTGATTGCGCACCCAATTATTAGAATCGTCCGTTTATGGAAAATATTCTCGTAATTTCACTGTGAGTCGTTCCAAATGTTCCTTTATATCTGATTTCCCAAATTCATCCATCAATATTTCATTTGTCGAGAGATATTCCTGCAGTGTCGCAAAATAATCCAACGAACCTCTTTCTAAGCAAGTGGCCAAAACGTTATTTTTTTATCGTGGACTCTATTTTATCCCTTGTATTAAAATGGTCGCATTGAGACCTCGAAGACTCAGCTTTCATTTTTAAAAGTATCGCACAGGCAGGCCAGTATTTGAATCCAAGCATTTTCATCTAGGAGAGAAGACAGTAGTTATACTTTTAAAAAAAGTACGTACTTCATCGCGTAGCTCAAAAATTCTCGTCAGCACGTTTCCCCAGAATAGCCACCTGACTTCAATACATATGAAGTAAATGTGTATCGTGCTGGCTGCCCATTTCATTGCATAGGGGATGAAAAAATTCTCGCATTAATGAAATTAATAATTTTCACCGATTCGTCTAATACCGATCGTAACTTAGATGGCATTCTTGTAGCAAAATGAAATCAGCTGATTTGGAGTGTCAAGTGTCATAATGTCAGGCATCACGTAAATTTTCTCAAGTATCCCCTAGCGCCTTTAAAAATATCCTCAGGGGTACGCGTACCTCACTTCGAGAAACCCGGCTCTAAATCTTGTCAAACTGATGGCTCGCGGATCACATGCGGCCATTTCTGTGTCTTATTGCGGCCCAAATGCGATTTTTTGTCTCAACTAAGTCGTTAGAGATTTTGTATAAATAATTAGGTTTTGTAAAAAGGAGAAAAGATTTTATCTTAGTAACTGAGACACAATTAATGGGGTTTCTAATTTATACTAGCTGTACCCGGCGTAACATACGCCGATCTAGCAGATCTTAAAGGTTCTTAACTAAACATTCACGCATTTATTTTTTTAACTTATCTTTTTTTAATAAAAGATTTCTCTAAAGACACAATTGTCTATTTCTGGGGTCCTTTCTGACATTACAGGAAGTTAATCAAATGATCTGACTTTTGACAGAGCAACATTTAAATGCCCATAACTAAAAACAGGCTTAGGTAGGTAAAGGCATATTTTATCAAACGTTTGGCCTTGTGATTTATTGATTGTCATTGAAAAAGCCAATCGCATGGGGAATTGTTTTCGTTTGGAACTGAATGGTAAATTTGTATCTGATGGAATGAGTGGGATTCTTGTAATAAGTACCGTGCCTGAGTTCGCTGCACTGATCACCTATGCTTCGATTATGTGTGTTTTTATTCAAGTAACAGTAAGACTTGTACCAGTACATAGTCTTCTCAATGGCATTCCGATTGGAGCTCTACCCGCGCAATGTTTGCGCGGATTTCTTTCAATTATTTATTAATAATAATGTGAATCGGTTAATGCTGCAAACTACATCCCCATAGAAAACTATTCTATTAAAGGCGTATTTTACACTATTCTTGCATTATTGAAACATCTCCCTCTCTCTTTCCCCTCTCTCTCTCCCTATCCCCCTCTCTTCCGCTCCCCCTCCTTGTCTCTCCCCTTTCCCCTCTCTCCCTTCCACCTCCCTCTTCCCCCCTCTATCCTTTTCTCCTTTCTCCTTTCCCCCCTCCCTCACCCTGTCTCCTTTTCCTATTACCCTCTCTTTTACTATGTATATTCCTGCAAAACCCTTCTCCCCTATTTCCCTCCTCCCTCTCTCTCCCCTCCCTCTCTCTTCCCTCCCTCTCTCTCACCTCCCTCTCTCCCTATCCCCCTCTCTCCCGCTTCCCCCACCCCCTCTGTCTCTCCCATTTCCCCTCTCTCCCTTTCACCTCTCTCTTTTCCCCTCTCTCCTTCCGCCCCCCCACTTCCCTCCCTCCCCCTCTCTCCCTTTCACCTCTCTCTTTTCCTCTCTCCTTTTCCCCTTACCCTCTCCTCAATTAAACGGCTTATAAAACACGTTAATTTTACGCTCGTAAGCTATATACGTCTTTACAACAATAGGACTTCGAGCACGACAATGTTCGTCGTTAAGGTATTTAGCGTTAAAATAACAAATTTGGAGAAAATTATGTGCATTAAACTTAAAATGCGGGCGACTTCGAATTGTAAACGAAAAAATACATTAAGAATAATAATCTTTGATCATTTCTCTTTAAAGACGATTCAAGTCCGAATATTTCGAATTTATACGAGCAAATGAATAAAAGCCTGCACGTCGAAGAGTCGAGTTGTTGCAGACATCCTCTCTCTCTCTCTCTCTCTCTCTCTCTCTATATATATATATATATATATATATATATATATATATATATGTGTATATATGTGTATATATATATATGTATATATAGATTTTTTTGGAAAACAGACGTCAAATCCTTTAGAAAAAGCCTATTTTTTCAGCGCTGGCCATCATTAAACAACTGTAATCTTAATACTTTAATGCGGATCTGATGCCTCTTCGAGTTTGACATGCCTGCTGCAACTTCTTCTGAGAAAAAGTTTTCTCTAAATTAAGTATTTATAATTTACAAAAAGCTTCATACATCCAAAACTGGCGATTCCGCTCAAATATCCTTTCACCCGCTCTTTATTTTCGAATTTTTCTAATAGTAAGGTATTAAAAACATTTTCGAAATAAGTAGTTTGATATACATTCCAAACACCTAGAGCAGTATTCGATTTGTATGGCGAAGTGGAAAGCTATGATCTAGATTTCACGGGAGCATCTTGACCGTTAGGTATGTAACTGTTCATCGTCTGGAGTCGGGTGGGAGAAGGTTGCTTGCAGTTGGCAGAGACAGGCCAAAGAGGCAAGGCAGAAACTTTCTCGATATTCGTCTGGAGGTGAACTATCGACGGAGAGAGAGATAAAAGTAAGATCGTATAACTTATTTCATCATTATTTTTCCTTTTACTTCTTTTTTTGTTCAGTGTATGCTTTACGTTATTACTGGGTAACGCAGGCGTTCAAAGCCATAATATTTATGTCTAGATTTGTTTTTAAGAGTGAGTGAAGCCTTTAGAGTAAAATTTGTTCTGTTTTTTTATACTTTCATTCGTACCTTTTTAAGAACAGTTTTTCGTTACTTCTTTTTACGTTGATTTCTCAAGCGCAACTCTTGGTGGTTATAAAATGCGACAGCGTCGAATACTGAACGTTCCCTCGCGTATAAAAAAATTCTTTGGAAAATGTATATAGACTCGTGACAATATTTCTTAGGATGTAGATAGGGCCAAAGGCCGCTTTAAGGGTACTCATTCTTCGAGTCATGCTTACTTCATATTTTGTGCTTCTACATTATTATTATTATTTCAAGATTTCGACTGTTTTTCTCTGCAATAATACCCAAGTAAGAAAATATACATCTTTAGAAATTCATGTCATAATGGAAGTTGGCTGTTATTCGAGTTTGCGATGTAGTGCCTATTATGAATTGTTCATTGTTTGAAAGTCATGCCCGTTCCGGTTTGATAAATTTGGCATATCAGTCGAGCGATGGAATTAAATGCCAAGAAATTTCAAGTGTACATATTGTTTTGCTAAGACTGATAAATAAAATATTAACATTGCCCTCTTATAGTACAACTATCAGAGGGCAGAAAGCAGTGATTCCCAATTTTTTTATATACTCGGCACCCTTTCAACTATTAACAAAATTTCGCGACCTCCACGTCTTTAAACGAGGTTTTTATATTTTTACACAAGGGCATTACAACCTTTGGATGCATCCATTTGTTGGTATTAAAACTCAATCAATTTATTTTGGAACAAACTATTGCCCTAAATACCTATCAACTCATACAAATCGTTGATTTATTTACTAAAGAAAGTTTTTCGCGTTACTCCAAAAAAATCAGCTACGGCAACCAGTTTGGGAACCACTGTAATAGAGAAAGCAAATTGACCTTCTTTCGGTTATTCAACTACTAGCTGAATCTTATCCTCTTCCATAAAACTCCTTTGAATGACTTAAATTGGGGGTTCCCAACCTTATCGATGTGACGAGCACCAAATTTTATCCTAGAATATTAAGCGAGCACCACTATACGACATTTCTGAAAAAATAGGAATGATAATGAATAAAATCAAACCAACATAAAAGTTAATCTTAATGATCTTGAATGCGTCTAGAAAGAAAGCAACCGAGAAATTTAAATTATTGGTTCTAAGAAATGGGATATTAAGTACCGTGTAGGAGCACAGTCAGGCTGTGAAAGAGCACCATCAGGCTTCCAAAGAGAACATTGGTGCTCGTGAGCACTAGGTTGGGAACCCCTGGCTTAAAGGGTCCGTGATTTATCAATGTATACAAAATGGAATAGTTTGATAACCAACAACTCAATCTATGATGGGAAAGTTTTTACGAAAATTTTTTTTAAAAAATCAGTCGAAATTTTCCATGCATTAAAATAAACACTAAATCATATAGGTCGGATTGAAATATTTTTTTTTAGGATTCCATCACTTTATCGATTGACACATGTTGAGAAAAAATTAATTTCGCTAAAGATAAAATAGAAACTCCAATGAAATGCTGTGGCCAAAGTTATGTGCTACTGCTACGAGAAGTTCTTCGAGTGTCTAAGAATTCAAATATATTCTGGATAAACTATAGGAATCAAATAATGTGTTTTTTGACATCTTTTGAATCAGATATTCAATTTCCATGGCTATATCACACATAGTTACCGCGCCTGAGCTTGCTCGATTAATGGTCTGCCTGACATCTATTGATTAATCGAAAAACTAAACAAAATATATGCTTCATCACTTCTAAAAATAATTATTTCAGCATATAAGATAAATCAATGATATTTTATTACAAATACCAAAACTGAAGAGAGGTGCTTTTCAAATACGTAGGAGTAAATAAATCACCAAGGTGGGAAACAAGGAAAAATGTCATTGTTAGAATATTCATCATCCAAGAGAGTGTGACAAGCCATTCTCAAAATAGAAGCATGACAATTATACTACACACATCGAGAGTTGTCCATCCCTAATTCATTGAAACCAAATATTATTTCTATATCTAATTTATATTATTAAAAGTATCAATTTTAAAAATATTTTAATATTGTTAATTCTACCTGTCAATTACTCTAATGTTACTGATATTTGTGCTGTACTTGGACTCAAAAAAGGAGAATGCCTCACTCATAAGTTCATCTGTAACATAAACTACAATAAATGAGATGTAACTATTCTGACTCCTTTCAATAGTCCACTGCCTCACAAAATTTGATACAATGATATTTCTTCCTCTGCCAAACTATTCTACCTGAACTTCTCCAATCCTATCACAAATCTTTTTCCTTTAAATGATTTTGTTTCCATATAACTTTCCCTAAAGCAGGGGTTCCCAAAATTTTTGAACCAACTAACCATCATGTTCAAATATTTTTTCTCGCGGAACCCTAACTAAGAGGTACTATGTCAAATTGCAATAAAATCTACTTCACAATCATTGTAATGTTTATTTACATAGCTTATGTATCTTAAAGTACACAGTTTACAAGTGAGGCTCATGTTTCCTGCTGTAAATAAGATAAGGAAGATCGTATCGCATCTCTTCCTCTGTCTATCACAGAACCCCATTTAGCTACTGCGGAACCCTTGGGTTCTGTAGAACACAGTTTAGGAAACCCTGCTCTAGAGTATGCAGTTTTGAAACCTAACAATTATCTCAAATATTATCATCCAAAGAATCTATGTGAAACATTTAGAAAATACTGCACTCAGTAAAAACGGTTTTGCAGAATTATTTTAAATATCTATGTTCAGTCATAATTTCTCATCTTCTTATAAATGCCCTCATCTCAATCCATATTTACATCATGATTTCTTTGTTGCTCTTGTATCACCTATAGCAGTGGTTTCAAAAGTTTACATGGTCACCCCTAAGTCTCTTTCAAGGAGCCGTGAACTTAAGGTGACTGGTCACCTTAAGTTCACAGCTTTTGACAGCACAGTCCTGCTTTTTTCCTTGTCCTGCTATGTCCTTTTTCTTAAATATTGTCATATAGTAGGTATATATTTATGAATTATGTAAACAGGATGTCAAAATATGAATATAGCAAGATTCTCCTTCATTGAAAATAAAGCAACACATTTTCATGGTTGGAGGACAAATATCACACCAAAGTTTTATTTTAAAATAAAGTAGGACAACTGTTTGAGTGAAAGAAAATTTAGTCACTTTATTAATTATTATTCAATGTTATCTTATATCTACAGACTATACTCAAATTATACCTTTTTGAAGTTTGAAAATGTTCATCATAAAAACAAATTTGGATAAACGATGTCCTACTTTGTCCTGTTTTTTCAAAAAAAATCTTTGTTAAATGTCCTGTTTTTCCCTTGTGTGAGTATGGTCACTTTACGTGAACCCCCTCATTAAACATTAAGTAGGATACTGGTCAAAATTGAGGGAAGATGACCCAATACCTTTATATTTATTGCTTTATTAAATAATCATCGTTACAAAGAAAACATTACAACTATTCCAAAAGACACATTACAATAGACTCTTCAATTTAACAGAAAAATAATGTAATTAAGGCAATGAAACCGCCAGCAATGTAACTAGGCTCCCAACTCTAGGGGGACCAGCCCTAAAGCTAAAAATATTTGGGGGGCACACCAAAATTTGAAAGTTAATACATATAAAAGTTTAGATCAATATTTTTGTGCCAATGCTCAATTAGTGCCAATTAAGCCTTTAATAGACCAAAGGATAGCATTATTTGCTTTGCAATTTTGTTTAAACAACGAAGTTATCAATCTCTATAAGCAGCAATGTAAATATATACTGATAATTATTCAGGAAACTGCATGTGGAAAGCATTTATAACGATTGACCAAACAATTGTCATTGGCCATTATTGAAATATTCGCTTTATTTGTGCTTTTTACACACATTTATCTCAATGTGCCATGAGAATAGAGCAAATGTGAAACTATAAAATAAAATGGCGGCAGAATACTGATATACTGATTTTATTAAATTACCTCCTACTTTTGTATATATACCGCGTTATCATATATTTATGTCTCTTTTATCAGTATAAATGAGTGTTGAAAACAAAGGGCATTATGTTGAAATCTTCCTATTTTTAGAACAGATAATACAATAAATTATGTAAAAGTTCCACTAAATTACTTAATAGCATGATTATGTTTCAATGATGATGATGTGATTGCCTTGAGACCTGGTCATTTTATTGAGTAATATAGTAGAATTTTTATGGAGTTTATTTATTATTTGCTCTGAAGTACAGAATTCCACAATATCATGGCTCCCCTGATGGATCTCATTTTTTAATTGTCCAATTCCATTCTCCTACAAATATCCTTTCCTGCAGTCTGATTCATAGGAATATTGCATATATTGTCTAGGTATAAAAAATGCTTTATATACTTCATCAGTTATCGTCTAAGTAGCCCAGCCATAGTCTGAGCGACATATTAAATATGAAGGCCTTGAAAAAACCTAGCCTAGCACAATCTTAGCTATGGCACTACACCTGTATGTAATACCTAAATTATTTAATTTTATATAGACAGCACTTAGAAGATATTTTAAATATTACACTACATAAATTTAGTTTACTCATTGATAAGAAAAGAGCTCTTATTACATTAGCTCAAATTAAATAACAGTTTACAAGATATTAAAATAGATATTAAAAAAGTGTGTTATTTCAAGTTTAAAGTTGATATTATAGTTAATCTAGAATTACATTTGAATTTCCAAAGTCGTGTTTAAATTTTAACTGCCAAATTTTCTGGACCATAAGAGGCACTTTATTTCTAAAAAAAGTCACCTGAAATTGGCCTTCATCTTACAGGTCTAAATTACCTGGATACACTGTTCATTAAGTCTGCATAAATAAGATTAGATCTAACCACAAGTGGGAAAAACAGTGGCATTTGGACTTGGAGGTTGAAAAACGCAAATGCTCTTTTTTGATGTAGATGTTTCTACTAGATTTTGTGAAGAACAAATAGAAGCAATGTACACTGAAGAAGCTTATATTTCATAGAATTCCATGACAAGGAGGAAAACGAAAGAAAAACTCATACACCAATAAAGAAATGAAAAAATTAATCATATATAGTTCAGTTACAAAATATGTAATCTTGGTAAAGGAAGATAGTAGTCATTTTGTAATGAAGAAATACACAGGCAGTTTTCTAAAAAGACTTGAGCATTAGCTATATAGTTGTGTTTAACAGAATGTTCAAAATGTTATCTTGAATCAAACAGCGTCTGCATACTTTTGCTGTAACGTATATTTTCGAGAGCTCTGTGGATATGCGAGACCTTGCTAATGGATACTGAGTAATATAATACAGAGTACAAATCTCAGATACCTGAATCCACGGATGCGGAACTCGTGGATAACGAGAGAGTACTGTATATCACAAATTATTCCTAAAAAATATCATCCTGACAATATTTATAAATTTTGTGCCTTTTTCATGACATGATCAATTTATTCCCAAATAACAATGGTTTAACGCAGTGGTTGTCAATCTCTTGTAGTCTGAGACCCTCTTGATGTGAATAAAAAAATTTCGAGGCCCCCCATCTTATAAAATTGACTTAGAATATGATTTTGCAATTTCAAAGAGTAAATACTAACAGAGGCATAACTTGGCGATATGGCACCTATGGCAAAATTTCAGGAAATGCTTTAATTATGTAGGATATAATTTTATCTTCATTTTAATAAAGAATAATAGCGCTTTCATTATACATAAATCAATGTTTGAGTATTAAAAGAACTCTTATTCATAAGAAAATTAACTTTTCGCACTTTGTGTGGGAACGTTTGGTGCCTTTTGCAAGCAGCACCTATGGCAAATGTCACCTTCGCAATACCCTAGTTATGGCACTGATTACTAATGAACCTTAATTATATTTATTAAGTAATTTTTCTATTAAATAGGGTGTTTCTAGTAAAATGTGGCTTTTTGTTATCAATAAAAAAATACTCATAATCAACTGATGTGGGTGTTCCACTCACTACTTTAGCATGGCAATTGAAGAACAGTGCCACAGTAAAAACAATAAGATCTCCTTTCAACGTACTGTATCATTTAATCAACTCAACATTTTTTATCAGATTAATCTTTATTTAAAATTAATGCAGAATCTTTGTTATCGGCCCATTTTTCAGCAGCACCCTGTTAAGAAAACAATTGATATCCTTTTGAGATTGATTTTGCTTCAACAAAGGAAATTATATATAATATTATTTAAAATATATAAATTTATTAAAATACTATATAACATCTAATATAAAAATAGGCTAACATAGCAGTTTTTCATTAGGTTGAATGAAATTCATTATTTATATTATTAATATTGTATCAATTCAAACTAAGATATATCAATAAACTTCAAATTTTGATGGAATAAGAAGAGAACTTCTTTAAGTTAAGCAGTGATTGTCACATAAAGCACAACATGGGTGCAGTCACATATGCTTATAATCAATATATATATTTTTTGTACTTATGATTATTCATTGGTTTCAGTTAACTACACAAAATTCAGTAAGAGGCTTACTTGATCCCAACTGAGCACAATCTATGAAATTTCCTTTCTGTGCTCCCATACATGTTGCCATAGATTTTCAAATGGATCAAAGGTTTGGTGGTTTAAGGATTTGAAATTTTTATGTAAGTACAGGTAATCTCCTATTTACGTTGTTCCAATTTACGTTGTTTTGATATAACGTTGTTTACAAATAAGGGAAAGTTTCAGCGTTACATCGTCTGCCGTTTCTATGTCCGATATAATGTTGTTTTAAATTTCTATCCCGTGAAGAGCGTGAAATGCAGGGCAGCAGGTAAAACTCAACAGAACCAACCAAAGGGACTACCGTAATTTTTCATATATAATACGCATTTTTCAGGTAAAATTGATCTAAAAGTTGGGGTGCTCATTATACATGGTAACAAATTCATACATTTTATTCCAGACAGTCAATAACAGTTATATGTATCTGTATGCATTGTCGCTGATAAAGCATAGATTTTATTAATATTCTGTATCAATGGCATTTCTTTTCAAATTTTTGTTTGAAAAGCAAAAATGAGAACTTTTTTCTATCATCCTTTGATAGAGATAAAACATCAAATTTCTTTGTAATTAATGTATAAATCTGTTTAAAAAATGTTTGGAGATGGTACATTATTACAGATGATATCACCCTCATCTCCAGGGCCCTAACTCGGACTAACGGAAAGCGAGCTGCAACAATGTATCGAATGCTTCTCCTTCATTCAATTGCTATGCAGACGGAGGATTAGAATTAATCATTTAATTAGTTAATCTCCTTCATAACATATAAATATATGAGAAAAACATGTCCAATTTACGTTGTTTCGATATATGTCGCCAGCTGTAGGAGCATATCCCTGACATAGATCGGAGATTACCTGTAGTTCACTTTATCAAGGTACACAATGAAATAAACCGAAATTTACACAACTTTTTGTATCCTTCCATGTTACGTTGTACTCCATCCATCTAGCAGCAATTTGAAATCACTGGTGATTATGCATGGCAGTATGAATTTCCGAAAGAGATTACAGAATGACTAGCTGATTTCTATGGAAATAAAACACCTTTTGACTTGACATGACTACATGAATTTGATATTGTGACAATTGAAATCTTACAAAAGAAAGACAGCTAAATTCCTCCCATGAAGATGTATGGAGGCAAGAAAAAAGCCAAATTTGTTACAATCAAATTATTGGAGTAAAATTTGTAACTTAAAAGACTAGCGGGATTTCAAAGACTTAGAAAATTACGTTTAAATGTTTTAAAATTACTTATATTTTGAACCAAAAAATAAATTTTGATTTACTAGACCTGATTTAAATGTTTTGTAAAAGCCATATTGCATTTAAACCCCTTTAACTTTTATGGAAGTTTTAAATCAAGTCTAGGAAATCAAAATTTACAATTTACTGTTTAGTGTAAAATATAAAAACTGATTCATATCAAGATCACTATCAAGTCTATCTATTTGCATTGTTTTAACTTCAGTATGATGCTTCCACATTCTCTTTTTACTTTCTCATACGAAGTATCGAGAAAGTATTGTTTTCACGAAAAAATTCGACCTCGAGATTTTCACGGAAATACATGTTTTAGGTGTCGCTGAATCCGAAAAAGTGGTTTTCACAATGCCGTCTCTCTGTCTGTCTGTCTGTTACTGGCGCTGGAGTCTAGACGGTCAAACGAAAATGAATTAAATCTAGTACTTAGGCATTTTATCATACTGAGCAGAGTATGCATAGAAATGGTTGACATTGATCAATAATTAAGAGTAGTTTATTCTATGCATTTTTAACAACAATCCAATTTTCTCGAAAATGGCTCTAACGATTTTGATCAAATTTCATACAGTTACTTGAGTTTACGTCTTCAATAATACTGTATATTTCATATTTCTCAAAAAATGAATATAAGGCTAGTTTATTCTAGGCAACTTTAACAATAATTCGATTTTCTCAGAAACGACTCTAACGATTGTGATCAAATTTTGTACAGTTACTTGAGTATACATCTATAATAATGCTACATATTTTATTTTTCTCAATGAATGAATATAAGGCTAGTTTATTCTTGTGCAACTTCAACAAAAATTGAATTTTCTAAAAACAGGCCCATACGATTTTCATTTTCTAAAGATAACTAAATGACGCATTAGTACTATATGAGAAAGTTTGTACAATGTATGTTGTACCAATTTTTTCTATGTTGCCATCTATCTTTTGAAAATTTCTCTATGTAATGAGTGGAATGTTATAGGACTTTTTTCTGCAAAACTCTCACCAGCATTCCAAGGTTTCTGATTTCAAGGAAGTTTAATTTAATTGAATTACTTGCACAACTGTTAAATTCTTAGATAATTTGTGCTTGGGTAAAATTTATTCAATGTGTTCATTTAAATGAAAAGTAGAGTGGAGGTCCACTGTAAAGTGTTAGTTTCTTTTTAGTTGTGTCTTTATCTATTCTAAGATTTATATCAAACAATATTTGGTCCTGCGAGTCTTGACACGTAAGTACCGCCTTTACGGTGAATTGGAGTTTTTTTTAATTTTCCTATTCTGTTCATTGCCTTCACCGTGTTTAGAGTTCTTCCTTTATTTTTTTTATAAATATCACATCAAACAATGCATTAAAATATTTAATTATAACATTATCTGTGATGTCATTTTTACTTTCTCATATACGAAGTATATTGAGAAAGTATAGTAATCGCGAAAATCGAGATTTGAGTACGAAAACCTGGTTTTTGCAATGCTGTCTGTCTATTATTGTATCTAGAGCCTAAACGGTAGGGCGAAAATGAATGAAATCTCGTAATTACATATTGTATCATATAGAGAAGAGTATATGAAGAAATGGTTGATATTGCTCAATAATTAAGGGAAGTTTATTCTACGCATTTTTAACAACAATTTGATTTTCTCAAAAACGGCTATAACGATCGTGATCAAATTTCGCATAGTTACTTGAGTATACGTCTTCGATAATACTATATAGTTCGTATTTCTCAGAAAATGAATATAAGGGTAGTTTATTCTAGGCAACTTTAACAATAATTTGATTTTCTCAAAAACGGCTGGAATGATTTTGATAAAATTTCGTAGCGTTACTTGAGTGAAAGGCTACAATAATATTACGTATTTCATTTTTCTCAACGATTGAATCTAAGGCCAGTTCATTCTTGGGCAACTTTAACAAAAATTGGATTTTCTAAAAACCGGCTTATACGATTTTCATTTTCTAAAGATAACTAAACGACGCATTATTATATGAGAAAGTTTGTACAATGTATGTTGTACCGATTTTTTTCAATGTTAAAAGTAATTTATTGCTTTCATCTTTCTGGAACTGGGTCATTCTACTTGCTGGAAATAACAATCATTAGACCAAACATGTTCTTATATTAACTTTAAAACAGAACACTTGGCTGATAAGAAGCAGGTAGGATTTTGGTTGACTCATAGCAACTGGGAAAAATAGTGTCTTATTTTTAAGAAATATAACAGTAATGTAGGATAAAATTTACTACCTGAATGGGTAAAATAATAAGCAAATAGTGCAAAAGGAAAGTCGTTTACAAAATTTAGTTGAGGTTAGACATTTTAGAGGATATGTAGAGAGATGAGAAGAAAAGGAAAGTGAAGACAAAAGAGAAGAAAAACATTGAGGTAAGAAGGAGAGAGGCAAGGAAGAGAGGGGGTAAGGGGGAGAGGGGGGAAAGGAGGAGAGGAGGAGAGAGGGCGAGAGGGGGAGAGGGTGAGGAGGAAATAGAGGCTAAAAGAAGAGGAGAGAGTCGAAGAGAGAGAGGTGAAGAGAGTGGTGAAGAGAGAGAGGTTAGAAGAGGTGAGTAGAGAGAGGTTAGGAGCAAGAGGCAAGAAGAAAGAGGTGAGGAGGAAGAGGCGAGAGAAAGAGGAGGCAAGGAGAGAGAGGGGCGAGGACAAGAGGAGGTGCAGAGGAGAGGGGGCTAGGAGAAGATGAGGCAGGGAGAAAAAGACGAGGGTAGGAGAGGGGGTGTGAAGGAGAGAGACGAGGAGATGGAGGGAGGATGAGAGGGGGAGGGTAGGAGAGGGGCAAGGAGTGTGGAGAAGATGAGAGGGGGTGGGAAAGAGAGGGAGCAGGAAGGAGAGGAGGGGATGGGTGGGAGAGTGGGTAGGAAGGAGAGAGATGAGGAGATGGAGGGAGGATGAGAGGGGTGAAGAGAGATGGTGGGTAGGAGGGAGAGGGTCGGAGAGGAGCAAGGAGGTCAGGGGCGAGGAGTGTGGAGAAGACAATATGAGGTGAGAAGGATAGGGGGCTAGGAGGAGATGAGGCAGGGAGAAAAAGACGAGAGTAGGAGAGGGGGTGGGAAGGCGAGGAGAAAGGGAGGAGAGGAGGGGATGGGTGAGAGAGGAGAGTGGGTAGGAAGGAGAGAGGTGAGGAGACGGAGGGAGGAGGAGAGGAGTGAAGAGAGGGGTGAAGAGAGGGGGCGGGGTGGATAGATTCGAGGTGGAGAGGTTCGAGGAGGGCAAAAGACGAGGAGGGGCGAGGAGATAGATGAATAGGAGAAAGTGGCCTAACTAGGAGCGGATGACCCATGGCAAAATATTATTAATGACCCTTTCACCCTAACCCAACAAATACACATGTTCAATTAATATTTAAACTCATTGTAAAACCTATCAAGATATATTAAGTTATTTAGCAATTACAGCATAACCTCGCTTGTACAACTTTTCATGATTTGTATTTAAGAGGTTTGTAAAAACGAGGTAGTTATAACGAGAAATATATAGCATTGTTTTTCAAAGAGGTTGAAATACAATTCCTATAAACTTAAATTTTTTATAGTTTTTTTGTATTATCGAGGATACACTGTATTAGTAATATGCTAAAATATTCTAATTATAAAGTGATTTTGTACAAAAATAATGATTATCTGGCACGTCATTCAAAACTTACGATAAAAAGCTAAAAATCAGTTTTCTATATTCGAAATAAATCGAGTTCCGTTGTCCCTTTCTCCGAGGCATTTGGTTACCCACGCTAGCCTATTGTTACGCCACTTTGAGTATAGCGGTAGTACGGGAGGGAGGATTGTAGTAGCATGCAAGAAGAACGAAGCGAGATTGAATCATAGTTCATATTGATAAGGGATTGACTACAGGAAGTATAATGTGAAATTTAGTGATGTTAGGCATATGCAGTTAATGTCCCCAATGCCATAATAATTATAATGTATCCTTTTTATCTTTAACCACAGAAAACATAATTAACAGGAAGTATCGTATCAAAGAAGAGAAAATTATAAACGCTTCGGATGGTGAGAGAGAACGAAGGATGCAGAATTGTAATTTCGATCTCCACCCATTTCCATCTTCATTTCGACTGAATCATAGCGGCATCGACCAACTCCTGTAGGTGTGCAGTCTTTCCATAGACTATCGCATATAAACTACAATTCAAAGTAAAATCCCTACGTAAAAGCGTTTTAAAAACTTATAATTGGATGTTTAATGTCAAACACACCGGACGTCATAATTCTACTACATCACGAATAGCTACTACATTTCTGTATTTTAACTGCAGTACTCAAGTATATTCAATATATCTGAATTAGGGGCTAATATTTCAAGAATGACGAATAAAACAGAAGGAAGCCGTAAACGGGAATATCAATCTCCGGAGTGTGCGAGATTTCCTCGGCTTTGAAATGTGAATGGACGAGGCCGCACCACACGTATTTTCTTAGGAACTCTAAGGAAGCGCTTTAGCGAAACAAGCCACGTCTGACACCGGTTCGGAACGCAAGGGGTGGAAGGGATGCGTCGAGGGGGGCGAATGCATTCGAACGACCTCGATACGTATACGGGCGCCAGAGTGCGTGGCGTTCGGGTCGATAGCGTGCCCCCGCCTCCTCTCTCCCCCCCTCAGCGACGCACGCGGCTCTAAGGATCGACTCGAAGAGTGCGGCGACGGCGTATGCCGAGGTAGGAGGGCGAGCACTGCGTGCGGCAGAGTGGTAAGCGCTGATGGGCCGCATCGGACGCGTGCGGCCCCTGGCTGCGTCGACCCGGCGACCTTAACCCCATCGGGACATGGAACCCGCGAGGCGGCTCTCGTCCAGCTGCACTCGCAGGCCACTGGTGGTCGGCAGGTGCGTTACTCTCGGGGACGTTGCTATCGTGTGCGCGGGTTTTTCTGAATCGTAGATTTCCTTTCAGGACGATGCCTATCCGACTGTATTCCGTGTCTGACAGCCCTCCCACTCTGGCTGTTAGGATGGCCCTGGAAGCCCTCGGACTGGAACACGAGCTGGTCGACGTGGACTTCGTTAATGGGGAACATCTGAAGGAGGCATACGCGAAGGTGCGCAGAGCGTGACCGCTTGAAAAGGCGGGATCGATCGAATGTCCTCTGTATCTTTTTTTCTCGCTAAGAAGTACGCTTCTCCGCGAGAGAGAAAACTACATTTGTCTATTAGTGTAGATTTTATCAAAAGAAGCAAAAATTATTTTAATGTATTTAAGACTATGTGAGCAAAGTTGGGTCGAGTAATAATTCAAATATTCATAAGACTATCATTTGGGAAGGAATTGTAGATAAACATTCTTAAATGCATAATTCCTGCGCCTTAACTCTACATGGCTCTGGCATATCCCTCTTGTTCCTGTAATTGCGTTGTTATCAGCAAAATGAAAATGCGCACAAAGCACATTATAAAAGAGCCGCTGAGAGGGGACGGGGCAGAAGGGGCCACAGCCGTGGGGCCCTTCAAAGGGCCCGGGCTGGGAGATTAGCACCAACTTCGTTACTTATGAAAATATAAGGGGGGTGGCAATGTGGTTGACTCGGCGGCCCTGCATTATAATTCCTTAATGATAAATTCTTCTACTTTCCTGAAACTTGGTGCTAAGTCCGAAATTTTACTTTACCATATTTAACTTTAAAATTAAATTACAAATTAAAAAAAAAGAATTTCTGAAATGAAATCATTCAGCAAATTTTTGCAATGAAATTCATAACTATTCCTCATAAGTTAATACTTCTTTTAATATATATTTATTTTCATTTATCAGAAAAATCCTCAAAAAGAAGTCCCAACATTGGATGACAACGGTTTTCTATTAAGTGAAAGGTAAGGAAATTTTCTGTTCCCATTTCTACTATCAAGTATTTTCTCTAAAGACTACAATTTCAATCTAACACTGTTTCATTCAATCAAAGTAATTGACGCATTACATAAGAAATTATAATTCATTATCCCAAAAGTTCTTCCTTGGAAAACTACAGGATGAATTGTCATTCAATAAAACCTTGATCGAAAACTTTGAACAGAAGCCCACAATTAATATGCTGCATGATTTCTGAAAACCAAAATTTCACTACACAATATTTTGTCTTTAATAAAAGATGCTTGTTACTTAACACTCCATCACAATGTGACAAATAGATTCCTTACTTCCATCACAATATCAACCATTTCTGTTGTACACTTCAGCATAGTTCATTTTACATATTATTTGTGAGAAGTATCGATGGAAATGAAATTTATTTTCAGTTTATCATTACGAGTAGTAAAATAAAAACAGTTAAAATTGAATAAGTAGGAGTCAAATATCTAAAATAAGTGTATGAAAAAATGCTTACGGCGAAAGAATAATCTTTTTGCATCAAAGTAATTGCTTGAACAAGGATAGTTGAGCATCTAAAATCAGCGGCACATGCAGGATTCTCTCAAGGGGGAGTCCAAAGTATTTGGCAAGCACAAATTTGTATGCAAGTATATCAATACCTACATGTCGCATATTGCATTATTAATATATTAATGTTAAAAAGCAAAGGGGCAAACCATTTCCTATTCCTCTCTGATGGCACCCATGTACCCAAATTTAAAATAACTATGCATGTTTCCACAGTTTAGAAAAAGTCACTATTTTCGATGGGGGGGCCCAGACCCCCTCCCCCCGTGTGTGCGCCAATATTTAAAATCGTTGAAACATGTTTATGTATGTGATCTGCAAAATCGAAAACAAAACAAGGATTGCAAAATTTCTACATAACTCATTTTCAATAACATTTAGTAATTGCCATGTTTTAAAAGGTTTCTTCATGATAAGAAAGGTTATTTTTCCTCTGTTTAACGGCACACAACCTATATAAAATTTTTTAAATATTCATCCCATGATTAAGATAATTAATAAAAGAAACTTTCCTGCAGCATTGCAATATTGCAATACCTAGCAGATAAGTTTTCCAAAGATGACATCCTCTACCCAAAAGACCCACAAAGACGAGCAATTGTGAATCATCGCCTTGCCTTCAATATCACAACTTATTACCGATACATCTCTGAACATGTGGTATGTATGCACTAAAATTAATCTAAGCTATTACAGGTAAGAAAAATCTAACTAATACCTATTTTCCAGATATTATTTCTTTCTATTTGACACGATAAAACCATGGTAACTATTTAGATAAAACATGTAACTCAAGTATATAAATGTAAAATAAATAATTGAAGTTTACCAATTAGATTACCCAATTCCCTTACATTTAAAGCACTAATAATATTTGAAAAGCAACTAAATTCAACAATTATTTACTCAGTTTCTATTAAGTATACATATACCACGTGTTTATTTTTAGGATATACGGTGAAACTTCGATTTTACCATTTTACGTTATCCTCGATTTAATGATTTTTTTCTTTTGGTCTCGAAGAATGATACGTAAAAACAATGCTAAAATTTAACAGATTTTACGTTTCCCCGATTTTCCGTTTTCCTCGAATTTACGACACAAAATTGAAGTATGGGTAATACATTTTGCACCCGATTTTACGTCCTATATCTTCTTTACAAAATCCCTCAGAATCTCGCTGCTAGATCCCTCATCTCCTGTTCCTGCCCCTTTCTTTCTGAAAGTGACCTGCAACAGCACCTTTGCACCGTAGGGGAGCCATACCCTTCTCTTCTTTTTCATGTCATTAGTGTCCAGGATTTTTAATGTATTAATTTTTTGTTAATTCATTAAGTGAAAATCTTTAATAAACTTCATTTTCATATATTTCTGTTGCAAATTTATAGGAGGATAAAAAATTTATTGTTTTTCTTCCGCTTTTATAACAGGTGTGAGGCGTTATTATTCGGTAGAGATAAAACTAAACCCCTACTATGCATCTACACCGATAACAGCATTAAGTCGTCGCAGATGCCTGAAACATAAGGTTGTTCTTTCGTCTGCAGCTATTTTGACAAAATTGCAAACATTCTGCACATCAAATTTATTATAATACGTGTAGTTTTTCAAAATTTGTTAATAACCCTTAATATGAATAACAGCATGAAAAAACACAAAGCATTCACTATATGCGAGAAGACTGACATTTTAGTGGAAGTTGACGCAAATATGGGAACAAGCGTTCTATTAGCTTCACGCTTAGGAATTGCCATGTACATGCTAAACATGATCGTGAAGAATTGTGAGGAATTTTCTAAACAAAGACAATCTTTGAAATTTTCGCCTCTAGAAGAGCTGGAGATGGCCCTTTTTGTTTGGTTCAAGCAGGTACGTGCAAGTAACACTGCCGTTAGTGGTCCTCTTTTGAAAGAGTAGGCATTACATTTGGCTGCAAGGCTTGGTATAGACGATTTCACTGCATCCAACGGCTGGATTGGCAGGTTTAAGAGGTGATATAATGTTGTCTATAATACTATATCTGGTGAGGGAAAGTGTTAATATAGAAACAGTTGAAACATGGAAAAAAGGGAAGTTATTGGAAGAGATAAAAGGTTATGCACTCTGTAACATTTACAATGCAGATGAGTCGGGATTGTTTTACAATTTGCAACCGAATAGAACTCTTACCGTGCAAGGAGAATCATGCCATGGAGGTATAAAGTCTAAAGAAAGGATAACTGTTCTTCTTGTGTGCAATGCTGATGGGAGTGATAAGCTTTGATTATCAGTAAATTTAAAAATCCTCAATGTTTTAAGAATGTTAAGAAGATGCCTACTAAGTATGTGGCTAATACAAAATCTTGGATGACTATTCAAATATTTGAAGACTTCTTAATAGCACTCGATGCACAAATGAGAGCTAAAGGCTGCAAAATTATTCTTTCTGTCGATCAATGTGCCGCTCATCCCGAGACATGTCATTTGGCAAACATCAAAGTTGTTTTCTTCCCACCAAATTGCACCAGTCATCTCCAGCCGCTAGACCTGGGAAGATTCCATTTATATTATTATTTTTTATTGTTTTCACAACGTAATTGTAATAAAGGATTATTTAGATTCTTATGACAGACAAATTGTTAATAACTTCGTTGATAGTAAAAAATTCTGAATGATATCATATACTTCTTTCTTTTAGCAATTATCGTTAAGTATTCGAATAAATAATAATATAGTTTATAATTCATTTGCATTCTATAAATTAATTTCTAAAGTGCTAAATTATTACTTATATTGTAAAATTATCATATTTAAATGATCATGTTTTATATTACGTTGATGAGTCGATGAGACTGTCAGTACACAGAAGAAGGTCACTATGGTATAAGATATTAAAAAATCTGATGTAGCCAACACATGACTTTCTCCATGTTTGGGGTATAGATATTTAAATTATTATGAATAGCATTATAAGGCAAAATTATTATTTCCTATCGTAAAAGAATACAGTCGTCCTTATTGCCTTAAATTACGTATATTTTGAATATGTTTACAGAATTCACCGCTACATGGTGGTGGCGCTGTATACCGAAAGTTAAGAAAGAGCAAAATATATCCGAAATGGATGGTCCTACAAAAATTTGTTTCAAACAAAACTCGGAAGAAATATTATTCTCTACAACTTTGGTCCTCACGAAGATGACCAATAATGATGTGTTTAAGGAGATATTTGACGGAAACCGAAAACCCGATTATTTATAAATAATTCCTAACCAAAAACTGCTATGGAAATTGTGTCAAATAGAAGTTGTGGGAAATTACATTCCCTATAATCTTTGTATAGAATTGTATATACAATAATGATGTTTTAGTGGAGAAATATTGCAAAAACCAAATCGGGTTTCGAATAAAGCTCGACTTTCGGTTAACCGGTATTGTCCAAAAACTAATCAGTTCTTTGTGCTCATGCTAAAGTGTTATATTTGAAATTTGGTAACGATATGGCAAGTACTTTTTGAGTTAGAGTGCCCACAATCACATACATACATACACAGGCACGCATGCACACACACAGACATCATTCTGAATATAGTCTAAACGTGTTCTAGAGACCTCAAAATGTGTATTTCTGTTGAAATCTCGAAGTCGATTTTTTTCGTGATCACAATACTTTCCCATTACTACGTATGGAGAAAGTAAAAAGTTCACATATACTAAACAGTAAGATTTTTCTTCAGAGTAAAGAATTTTAATTTTCTCGATTTTACATTTTCCCCTATTTTACGTGTTTTTAAATCAGTCCCTTCAATAATGTAAAATCGAAGTTTCACTGTATTATTAATTAATCCCAGGTAAAAACAAGAATTCATGGCACTTGCACTTAAATACAGTAAAACTCGTTTATAACGTATTTGAGGGGACCGACTCATTGCTTCCTTATAAGCGTGACAATGTTATATATGAGAAACATGGTTTTTGGCCTATACATCCCATATAACATGTAGGCACATATGTATTTGCACTTCAATGCCGTACTCACATATGCAAATAAATGCTTATCAACTTTGCGGCGTGCAAAATGTTCGATTGTTATTATGTAAATACGATTTTTTCGTAGACTGTGCTCCTACAATGTCGTGTCGCTAGCATTCACACACTGTGTCGCAGTAAGGTGGTCTCTGCTCCCCTGATGGAATTTTCAAGGGTGGATTCGACCAAGTGACGTATTGTCTGGTACCACGGCGGGTCGCTATCATTCTCACGTATAATGTCATCTAAGAACATGAACCTCCGACTGTAACTCAACACCATTGGTAATGTATAGATGAACCTCGTCTCACTCGGTATCGAGTTTAATTTCAAGGGGAGGAAGGAAGAAACGAAGGCAAAATGCAGTATGTACCTAGGGAGATAGAGTTGCGCTCGCTCCTGATTGGTCCAAGCCGGTGACGTGGTACCAGCCGGTCACTATAGGCAGACGTTCGAACGTCAGTTCACAGAAAATTGTCAACAACGCATAGTGCAGTGAGGTGTGACTAGGGACTGTTGGTGTTCATGAGTGACAGCGACCATGTCTTCAATTGAGGCAGCAGGCAGGAAGAAGACAAGTAAAATAAAGAGAAAATCACTTAGTGTAGCAGACAAGGTTAACATTCTGAATGATGTGGACAGGAATCTGAATATTCCCAAAAAGGATATCGCATATAAATATGAGATCTCTCCTTCTACCCTCTCAACTATACTGGCTCAGTGAGAAACCATTGAAAAGGCTGCAGTAAGGAATAATGATAAGAGCAAGAAACTGAAAACCATGAAGAACAAGGACCTAGAGAACGTGCTCGCCAAGTGGTTTTATCAGGCAAGAGCCCAGGACATCCTCCTAAGTGGGCATCATCTTAAAGAAGAAGTGGCAAAGATAGCTCAGCGGCTCAATATTCAAGGATTCACCCCTAACAACGGATGGCTTGATCACTTCAGGAAACGGAAGGGGATAGTTTATCGTCAAATTAGTGGTGAATCCCAAGCTGTCCATCAAACATCCGTTGATTTTTGGATTAATGAAATTCTCCCGAACAAACGCTAGGGGTACATGCCCAAGGACACCTTTAACGCCGACGAATTGGGGCTATTCTTCAACCTGCTGCTCGACAAGAGCATGGTGTCACATACGGAGTCCTGTCACAGCGGTAAGCGCAGCAAAGAGCGCGTCACAGCTCTACTGTGCTGCAACATGGACGGCTCAGAGAAACTGCAGCCTGTTGTTATAGGAAAATCTGAGAAACTGAGGTGCTTCAAGAATTTGAAAACTCTTCCATGTGAATGGAAGCACCAGAAAAACCGGAGTAATTTTCATTGAGTGACTGAAGAAGCTAGATGGACAGATGGGAGCTAAACACCGCAAAATACTTCTGTTCATCGATCGCTGTCCTGCCCACACACGGGCTTCAGAATTCCTGCGAAATGTACGAGTGGAATTCTTGCCACCGAATGCGACATTGAAGGTTCAGCCTCTCGATATGGGAATAATCCGAGCAGTGAAGCATTATTACAGAAAGGTGGTATGGTGGCTACTGAATTTCATTGACCGGAAGTTGGACAAGAAAGACATGAAAATCAACATCTATCAAGCCATGCATTTTCTTGCTGTGAGTACCCGTAGTTATTTTCTCTATTACATTCACTTTCTTTAAAAATCGGAAAAAACTGCAGCAGTTTGCTGGCCCGTATTCCCTTTCTTTGTTGCAGGAAGCGTGGGACCAAGTTACGCCGCAAACAGTGCAAAACTGTTTCCGAAATGCTGGGTTCAAAGAAATCAGCATTGAAGAGGACAGCCCTGATATGGACATCCTTTTGGAACAAGCAGAAGACGACCCAGATGTCACCGAGAGGTGGAGCGAGGTGCAGACACTTGTTGAGTCATTTGTGAATTTCAACGAGTTTGTGTCAGTGGACGACTCAACTCCTGCCACAGCCATGAAGACCGTCGAGGCTTTGTTCAACGCTCACGACGGG
Organism: Uropetala carovei; assembly: GCA_036926305.1. Classification (NCBI taxonomy): domain Eukaryota; kingdom Metazoa; phylum Arthropoda; class Insecta; order Odonata; family Petaluridae; genus Uropetala; species Uropetala carovei. Next base: position 29,875,305 of record JAXCHB010000011.1, read on the forward strand.
GACGACTCGGAAGGAGATCCTGACGACGAAGAAGGGGATGACCACTACGAGGAATATCCGCCTGAGACTCAAGCTAAAGGGATGGAAGCTTTGGAAATTTTCCGGCAGTATATGAGTCAGCTGAGCATAGATGATGATTTTTTTAGGATAATTCATCGCCTTGAAAACATGGCCTATGCAGCATCCAACAGGGCCGCACGTCAAACAACCATTGATTCTTTTTTCAAGAAAGTATAGAACAGGGATCGGCAATGTTTTTCTTCTGTGTGTCACTCATATCAATACTTAAAGTCCATGGCCCTCCTCGCATGCCGTCATTGTTTTTCAATATAAGGTTATATACTATTTCTGTATGTGTAGAATAATTACCAATATATGTTTATTTATAATAAATTTATTTTAATTATCAATTAATATTCTTATTATTATGGTCATTATTTTACATAAATTTTCACACTTTTGATATCAATTTCAAAACAAAGGGAAGCGAGGAAATTGGTATGGAAGGGGCAGAGGGAGGAAGGGGAGGAGGTCGGCACGGTTTCCGGACCTCTCTACCAACAAGTGCGAGGTAAACAGGGGCGGAAACTATTAATTACTTGCTCCGCTCACCAACATTCGTTATATATGGGGCATTTTTTTGCCATGGGACCAAACATTTGTTCGTTACAGACAAGAATTCGTAATGTGTTCATTACATCTGAGAAATTTAACCAATGCCCTTATGGAGAAATCCAAGGGACCAAGACATTTATTCGTTATAGCTGAGATTTTGTTTTAGGTGTGATCGTTATAAGTGAGTTTTACTGTAGTAAATATTATCATCCAGAAGTAACAAAAATCAATATAAAAATGGGAGATGCATTTTTTCAAACGCACATAATCAGAATTATTTCCAAAAACAAGTAAATAAATGTGCAATTCGACAAATATCTTTCAGTATGAATTCACTCTCTCAGATCATCTTCCCATAAACAAATTTTCTGGAAATTTCCTCAAAAAACAAACATAGCTGTAAATGTAGGGTATCAAATCAAAAAGTGGGATGCAATATCTAAATGTACTTCAATATCTTATTTATAAATGTTAAATATTACAAATAAGAATTTTTGAACCACTAATTTAAGACCTCAAAACTGGATCTTACGAACTTTTGTTCAACTTCAGCAATCCCACATAACAGCATTTTAAATTAAAATAGGTAAGAATGTAGTGTATATTTCTGAAATTTATGCAATTAATATATTCTCTACATACATATACAATATAGTACAATATTTATATTTTCTGTAAAATTATAGTAATGCTACTGCAGCATTTTCTTGTGAAGCAAGCTTAGAAAATGATTAAGTTGATATTTATTATACTGTTATTATAATGTACAGTACATCACTATTACAACCATGAATTTTTAGAAATTAAACAGTTATAAATTGGTATTGCCTTCTTCAGAGCACTTAAAAAATAAAATTTACTTTCTCATTGCATTTCCTATATAGCGTAATGTGTAAGAAGCTCTTACGACAAACATCACCATCGAGGCCAGGGGTCAGTAATCAAATTAACGAAAAGAGTCCCTCCTTTTGATTAGATGTAAAAATCATAATGAGAACGGCCATAGTACAGGTGAATAAGTAGCTTCTAACTAAACAAAATCAATTAATATTTCAGAATATTATTATACGTACACACAAACTTCAGGTAATCAAAGACATCCCAAAATTGTACATTATAGGCACTTTACATGGGAGATGTTGGTTTAGTAAATGCTTACAGAGCTGTAGGTTGTCAACAACTGAATTAGGTTTTCATCCGAGAGAATGGCATAATAACACATGCATCACTTTGACACTATATGCTCAGGAATTTCATTCTTGATTTATTAACTACTTTTCAGAAATGCATGGTGTGAATCAGGACTCCTCAAAACAATTAAAGGGTCAAATTTGCAGATGATCGTCAGTTTTCTTGGGCTTCGTAAAATTTAGTACAATATGAGTAGTTTAGGCAATAGATCTTTATTTAAACAAAAACAGAAGCCTTAATTAACAATAAACACAATTAAAATATTGTTACACTGAACATTTGTTAATGAACAATAAAACAAGAATAGAGCTGGTGTGTTTGTTATTGCTTGTGTTTGTTATTGACGATTCACTAGTACTGTAGTCATGCTGCGCAATGGGAGAGCTCGGCAAGGAGTGAGAAGATCCGTGATATGACGACTAAGCAGACGATACCATGACACTGGAAGTGTCACTCGACGTCGAGGACAGGGTCATCATAGGGCAACAACCGCGAGGGAAGATCGTTTTCTACGTCTCCAAGCCTTGAGGTGCCGCATAGATACTGCTTGGGTCTTACAAAATGATCTTTCCCAAGCTACGGGTCGACAAGTGTCGGATCAAACAGTGAGGAACCGTCTTCGAGAGGTCGGTCTGAGATCCAGGGGCCCTGCAAAGGTGCCTCAATTGACAAGGGAGCCCGAAAACAGTTCGCCCAACAACATCAACACTGGCAACTGCGACACTGGCGCAAAGTGCTGTTCACTGACGAGTCTCGATTTAGGCTTCAGGCCAACGATGGACGCGTCCGAGTTTGGTGACGGCCAGGAGAGCGTTTTCTACACGTCACAGTTCAGGAAAATGTCGGTTTTGGTGGTGGCTCCGTAATGGTGTAGGCCGGTATTTCGATTGATGACAAAACTGACTTCGTCATCATCAGAAACGACTCCATGACTGCACAGCGTTACATTGACGACGTGCTGGAACCTCATGTGAGACCTCGTGCATTGCATTTGGGAGAAAATTTTCTCCTAATGAATGACAATGCCCACCCTCACGTTGCGGAGATCGTCAGGGAGTACCTCCAAGAGCATGACATCGTCATTTTGCTATGGACAGCTCGCAGCCCAGATTTAAATCCTCTGCAGCATGTGGGAGACAAGCTAGGAAGACATGTCAGAGACCGTCTGAACGCACCTACCACCCTGCATGACCTGGAAGATGCCCATGTGAAGGAATGGGACCAAATTCCTCAAATCATCATCTGGAGGAAAGTCCGGAGCACGCCTCGGCAATGTAGAGCCGTCCTTTGAGCTCAAGGAGGTCCAACAGTCTACTAAGGTGCAACAAGAAGCTTGAAATTGTGCCTTAAAATATTATGGTCATACCAGCTCTATTCTTGTTTTATTGTTCATTAATAAATGTTCAGTGTAACAATGCTTTAGTTGTGATTATTGTTAATTAAGGCTTCTGTTTTTGTTTAAATAAAGACCTATTGCCTAAACTACTCATATTGTACTAAATTTTACAAAGCCCAAGAAAACTGACGATCATTTGAAAATTTGACCCCTTCATTGTTTTGAGGAGTGTAGTATGCCAAATATTTGAAAACTATTTGCACCAAAACCTCCACTTGGATGCATTACTGATTACTTGAACATTATAGGTATGCAGGCAGGCAGGCACTCAACCAGGGAGGAGGGGGGGGGGGGGGGCTGACAGGCTTAGCCTCCTCCCAAAACGCTACATTTTCTCACTTAAGAGTATTAAACATTGAGAGTTTGTGTTAACCAGATATGTAGGTACTCAGGAGGTTTGCTGTTTTGATTTCATATTTCTCTCACCAAACACTTTATAATATTATACAGATATTCTTAAATTACGTGCTGTTTACTTCATTTTGCATCTTGAAATAGATAGATTTTCCAATCTATCGTCAAAACAATCCACTGTTCCAAGTCTATCATTTATTAGAACAGCCTCTGCTCCTGCCTGTAGTTGAGGGGATCCCAAATTGTCATTTAAAAGCAGAACAATCATTTTCAACAGACCTTAAATATAGACATTCTTTTGTTAATTTTGCATTCAAACAGCATTTTCTCTTTTTACTTGAAGATATTTTGTAGGGTATACCTAAACAATAAAAAAAACGCTTTTCTCATAAAACGAACAAACAAAATTATAAATAATATTAAAACATTTTTAAATCAAATATTGATGTAATGTACATACATTCTCCAATATGCAAATTTCAAACTGAGGCAGCATAATACATAACTTAATTTTCACATGAAGGTCACCGTGAGATTAAACGAAAAATCTAACAAAGCAAACATCAGCAGTACAAGTAGCTGCCAATTCACCTCCCTACGTAATGAGAGGAAACACAATGTAACTAGTCCCTTTAAATTTACACCCTACAAGCTGCCAGAACTGTTTGGCAGGGTAGATACAGTCAACCTACTAAAAATTAAATGCAATTTGTTTTCATTGGTAAGAGGAAGGATGAAAATGGGAAAACATTCAAAAATGAGAACTTGAGAGGACAAAAAATTTAAGAAAGAATATGTCTAAAAAAGAAGAACTCTTTTTCCCTAAAGAGGACATCTGGTCACCTTAGATCAGTGGTTCTCAACCTTTTTTTGTCTGCATCACCCTATGTTCAGTTCATTCAGTTATGCGCCACTCCGTTTACAGTTCCATTATCTTCATGTCACCTTTAAAGAAAAGTGGGCTTTCCCTACCATATAAAGACAAAATTCTGGCATTTAAATAAGCGCAAGTGTTTATTCTCCTGGTACGACTGACAGTAAGACTGATCCAGTTGACAATGGTTGGAGGTGACTCAAGGCCATTGGAGCACGTGTCATTTAGCACGCTGTTGCCATATTTACTTCACCACACAGTTATGTGATGGGTTGCGTGATAAATGGATGACCCTGTATGATGTACTTTGTATTGTCATAATATAACATAATGTTTTAAGGTACTTATTAGATCATAATATAAAATTTAGAATTTGGAAACTAATTTTATGTTCCCATGCACCTCGGTTATAACAACAATAAATTTCCAGTCCCTTGAATGCCATTGTAACCGAGTTCTATTGTATATGAGAAAAGCTAAAATCACCTGATATATGCTTCTTATAAAGATAACTTAGAAAGCTTAGTACAACAACAATATTCAATGAGGGAAAAAATATCAAAAACTGAAGTCGTCAAAATAAAATGGAGAACAAAGTTCAATATTATTATATCATTGTTCAATTATTGTGAATCTGGTGAAAGTGGTAATAAAAAATTTTAAGTGACTGATATAAAATGCAAGCCTTGTTCCAGGGAAAGGATGACACAAGATGTCAATAACAATTTCAGAACAAATAATAAAATAAATTATGTAAAAATTGCACTATAGTACTCAATAACATGACCAGGTTTCAACGTAACTACGTCATCACCACCTGATTAGTTACACTGAAACCTGGTCATCAAGTATTATAGTGGAATTTATGTATATGTTATTGTATTATTTGTGCTGAAGTACAGAATTCTACAAAATTAAGGCCTCCCTAATGGATTATAATAACAAATTCAGTATATATCCAATATAATATAAATACAGTAATAATTATAAGAACCCTTTTTCAAGCAATTATTTTTCAAGTTGATTCTTTTATTCACAGATGGCTCCCATATTTTATGCTTATAAACGCACACCAGAAACTCTAAAAAAAGTGAAAATAGGTCTCTCAGTTTTAAATGTCATTCTTGAGAGACAAGGATCCAACTATGCAGCAGGAGGTATATATATATATATATGCTTTATGTGTACTTTTCTTATAGTATAAAATTAATTTTGATATTAGTGATAAATTAACTATAATGGTATATAATCTTCGAATATTAAATAGGCTACTCTTATTCATTACATGGGAACCACATAATTACAAATATTTCCTATCACAGATATGATTAAAATGTGCTCTGTATATTTTTAGATAACCTCACCATTGCGGATTTCCCACTTATAACAGCCACAGCCTGCCTTGAGGCAATTAGCTTCGACTTAAGTTCTTACCCAATGGTGGCCAAATGGTATGAAAATTTCAAGAATAATCATCCACGATTGTGGGCAATTGTGCAGCCTGGAATGCAAGAAGTTAGGGAATTTGAGATGAATCCTCCTGATCTCTCACACCTTGTTCATCCTATTCACCCAACTTCCAAGAACTAAGTATATCTGAGTGAAAAATGCATTATACATTTCCTGGTTGAATACAAAAAAAGGATAACATTTCTGATCATTGTTTCATTCCATATTCCTTTCCTAAACCCATGGAAATTCTATGGCTAACCTTAAAAAATGTAGTATGTACCTTCCTATTTAAACCTACCATTTGCTGTGTAAAATTAAATCCACTATAAGTGAATAAATAACTATCATAAGAATAACACAATAACATCTCCATTTATGTTATTCACAGCACACACATCATATTTCTTGTATAATACATATAAGGAGAAATAATTAACAGCAAAAATGTTGTGACCTTGCAAAGAAATATCTCTACAGTATCATTACTTGAATTATTCTAAAACCATCTGCAGCCTTCTTTTAAAAAATAACTTTAGAAAGAAAAGAATTTGACCAAATGTTCACTGCATGTTTTTTGTATACCATTAATGCAGCTGAAAAATTTCATTGAAAGACAATGACAAGGTTTATACCAATATCAACTTTGATTACACTGAAAATCCTCTAATCAAGTGACCACCAATGATGACTGGTTTACTCAAAAGTTACACTGAGGTTAGTATTTGACACCTCCCACAATTTAAAGGCCTTAAAATCCACTTTATTAAAGATTTTAGTATATCTTTGTACCTAAAAATGATCACACTAAAACTCCACCTTCATACTACTGACTTCAATTCTCAGTTATCCCAATTTATATTCTTCACACCTTCCAAATCTTTTTTCCATGGGTTTCCAGTGTATTATGACGGTAAAGTTAACTGCATATCTATGTTTACATTTTGCAGTAGCTCCATTGATTTTCAAACAAAAAATGGTACTGGCCAGTTATCCCCCTGCAAATTACATTGGTTCCATTTGTGGCGCAACAGTCAAGAGGATATAACATTGAAAGGATATATTGACGAGCCTTCGGCTCGCTTTGTTTTAATGGGTTATCTTCTCCGGGTGCTACCATGCCCTTCGCCTCGGCTGGAACCAAACTATCCCTCCCCGTTGTCTGGTGATTGGGTTTGTAAATGTTAAGACCAGCCAATCAGTTTCTGTTAATGTTGTCTAAAATTTTCGAAAAATAAAACATTTAAGTTATCATGTACTTTAGTGTCTTTATTATGGAATGTAATTTGCGAGGGATAACTGACCAGTACCCAAAAAATTAAGATTTCAAGTCCTCAAATGAATTTTAGAGCTCACCTTATGGCTCAAACCTAATTAATAACAATGGTACCTCAAATAGCCATCAAACAAGTGAGAAAACCATTTGCACCTTTCATCTAAAAAGCAGCCTCCTCAGCAGAGATTCGCAGATTCAACATCAAGACTTTTTGATAGATATGCTTCTGGTTTTACCAACTAATTTCGGGCTGATGCTAGTTGACAATACCAGCAATTTATTTCTGCAACCACAACAATGCTTGTCACTTCATCCAAATATCATGAGTAAGATCATAAAGTCTTATATAAAATATAATTGTGTCTAAGTATTTGTTACCCCTACTGGAGGTAAAATATAAAACAGAGAATCTTACCAAACGAAAATATAACAATCATGCCTCCAATACAACTGACAGAGCAGCTTGTTATACGAGACAGATATAACAACCATATGTCATTCATGGCTAAACCAGATATGCAGTTCTAAGAGAAATAAATCCTGCTGACAACTACGCGCAAATATTGCTTACATTTTTGTCAATAATGGCAATAAAGTTTAAAAAATATTATATATTTGTGATATAACATGATTTTCTATTTTTCATTTATAATTTGACTTTTCCCCTCTGCCTTCGACGAATCGATAGTATTGAGATAAAAACGGATCCGATATAATAGAATTTCTTCCAATGAATTACGAGATAAATTTATTTCAACCAAAACGTTACAAAATGCTTTCTCTTTCTCCTAACCCACATCAAATATCTAAGCCAACTTTGTACATTATTTTCTGTAAAAAAGACTTTATGAGAGAAGTTCCGGTAAGATAACGATTTCATTTCTTAGAAGATCTTGCAGGGTTGATTTTTCTACCAGATGACAAGGATTCCTTCCCGTTTAAGGCCTTCGAACGGAGTTCTTTTTCCATGCTTTCATTGACTGTTTTCAATAACATTTTTTTCAATTTTTGAGATTCTGCCTTCTTTTTGTTATTTGGCATAACCGGTCGATCTAAAAAAAATATATAACGTTCTTCAAGAATAACAGGAATATATAAAATTTAAGGCGATACCGAGTACACTTACTTGCTCTTTTTGTTACCCCCTTGTTTTTGTGTACTACTTTATTCTTCACGGATTTTGGCAACTGAGCTTTTACTTTAAGTTTTCCTTGAGCCATTATTATATGTTGAAATTCACCACAAACACCGGACCTATGGGAATAAACAACAATTTTTATTATCGTAGCAAAGATAAAATTTACCGAAGACAACCTGCAAATTTCTTCGTTACCTTCTTCCCGAGCTTACAAAACAAATAAGATTCTTTATAACATTTCCCGCTCATATTGTCAGATGGCACTGCCACTGCCGCCAATTTTCGTATTTATATCAAAGTGTGTGTAGGTCGAACTTTTGAATATGCGATTTGTTTAACCTTGGGAAGAAACAATTAGAGTGACAACATATGATGATAATTATTGAGTTAAATTATTACTATCTCTGAGAAAATATAATCCAGGTTTAGGGAGAAGCAGGTGCGTATTTATCATTTTGCCGCCCATAGGCACTAAACTTATTGCTGCCCCCTTAGTTTATTAATTGTTAAATTTTAATTATTATAAAGTTTTTATTATAGATATAAACATTTAAACATATTTATGCTAGCCGTGTTAACATTTCGATCACAACATTCAATCTTTTGCGAGCCAATCTTAAGCAATGGTTCCCAAACTGTGGGGAGAGTGAGAGAGTTCCAGGGGGGGGGGCCCGAGGATATGAAAAAAAAGATCATTTTTAATGTCAAATTCAGCTGAAATAGTTTTAACGAAGTTTTCAATACGTATGTACAAGATACATGGGTAAAATAATTACGAGTTAGTTGGTCATGGATAATGAATTAAACACGAGTGCAAAGGGTTACATTTATTTCAATGAAAAACATGGTGTGGCATGACCCGATACTAAGGGCGGTGCCACACAGAAGAAACTAGCGACGCAACTCTGGGAAGTGGACGTCACCGCAGTGTAGGTTTTTCCCCAGGGCCGGTCTTAGGCCAATTGTACCTATTGGACCCAATCGGGCCCCGCGGCCCTGGAATCCACCCCGGATCCCCACCCCCTGACTCGGCCTTTTAGACCTCGCTGCTTTGGTCCTTTGGACCTTGCTTGCTGTGCCCCTCCCAAATCTTTTTTTTCAAACTATACCTTTTAGACGTAGGGGCCCTGCCAAAAGTTTTCTAATTGGACCCCGCAATTTCTAGGGCCTGCCCTGGATTTCCTGCCAAATCTTTCATGGAAGATTTTCTCGGTATCAGGTTTACGAAGAATTGGATAGTGTGCACTTTCACATTCCATGAATACAGTGTATATAGAACGTTCCTTGAAATCTGGATTCCAGGGCCGCGGGGCCCGATTGGGTCCAATAGGTACAATTGGCCTAAGGCCAGCCCTGGGAAAGACCTACACTGCTGTGACGTCCACTTCTCCCTTCGCGCTTCTTCCTCCCTTACCCTCTTCCCCTCCAGGGAATGCATCACGCATCTATTGCCCACGGCTAAACATGGCCTCCCCAATGAGCCTTCTCAACTCCAGGATGGACTCTTTCTACTCCTACACGCCCACTGCCATCTCAAAACGGATGAGCTATAATCGTATTGTACCATTTCTGGCATCGTAGGTACAGAAACAGGAGGAAGTATTGGGTCCACCCATTTATTAAGTGCAATTTGCTACATACTGCCAACGATGTTGCCAAAGAGCTGCAAGATAGGGAACATTTCCAGAGTTTTTATAGAATGACACCAGAAACTTTCAAAATGTTGGTGGAATTGTGATCTCCATTATTAGAAAATAAGAACACCAACTGGAGGCTGACTATTTTACCGGATGAACGAATCCTGATTACACTGAGGTAAGTAAAAACTATTCAATAGTTATTTTATAATACGTTTCTTTGCAAATTTCATTCAACAAATTATTATCAATCCTTATTTCTTGCTCTAATTGAATATTGTTTATTAGCTTCATTACCTGAAATTTAAATTAATTTTGGTATGCCTTGTCTTCCACAGTTAAAGTACTACTATCCAAAATAAAATCCAAGTAATTTGGCTGAACTTTATGGTAATCGATACTCATATTAACAAAGAAAATAATAACTTTGGTAAATTCCACAATTTTTTATTTCACGACCAGTTTCGCTAAATAACTAGCACCTGATGATGCTAGTTATTTAGCAAAACCGGTAATGAAATAAAAAATTGTGGAATTTAACTAAGTTATTATTTTCTCCTTTAATACTAATATCCACAGAAGACCCCAATGCATACATACATGCATTCTAAATTGCCACTTAGAGAACGCATCCATAGATTTTATATCTGGAAGGAGACCCAGTAGGAAATTTTTATCTTCATCATCTTGGTTTGTTTCCTTTTTCCTTTCCTGCTGGTATTCCAAAAATGACGTCCACTTCCTCAGAGAGTTTCATTTTTGTAACTGGCTTAACCAATGTAGACTTATCATTTAGAACTTCAATAGCAGCAGAAGTATTGCATTCAGAGACTGAATCTTCATCTTGTTCTAATATTTCATTCACCTCTTTATCAATGCAGTCTTTCACATTTGGAGTAGTAGTTAAATTTCCCGTTTGCTTCCGATGTTTCATGTGAGGGACAAGAAAAGTCAAATATTCAGATAAGTAGTACTTATCTTTCTGCGGAATTGCTCCAGAGCCGCTGGCTTTTTTATCCCGAACACTTTGGGAAAATACCGTTCTAATATTTTTCCACTTCTCCTTGTAGGTTTTAACTAAAAAGATAATAACAATACAATAGTATGCAATATTAAATAATAATAATACCAAAATATTAGTATATATAGTGGCATTTAATTCATATTTATTTTTTGTAGGTATTTAGCAACTGGCAGCAATTTTCAAGCTCTGTCTTTCAATTTCGTGAGAGGGAGAAGTATAATTGGAAAAATAATCGAAGAAATGACAAAAGCTATATGGAATGCTTTATGCACTACGTATTTGCCTGTCCCACACAAAGACACCTGGCTGAGGTCATCCGATAGGTTTTGGAAATTGTGGAATTTGCCTAATTGTGATGCAGCCCTAGACGGTAAACACATCAGAGTGAAATGTCCCAAAAACAGCGGATCTCATTACTATAATTATAAATCATTTTTTTCAATGGTACTTATGGCAACCTGTGACGCCAATGGCATTTTTTTAACTATTGATGTCGGTGAGTTTAGAAGAAACAGTGATGGAGGAGTATTTAAGAATTCTTCTTTAGGCCAATTATTACATGCTAATTTCCTACATCTACCTGAAACCTAACCTTTACCATTGGATGACAGCGGTTACAAAATTCCTTTTTATTTTATGACCGATGAAGCGTTTCCCTTCAACACCAACATAATGAGACCATATGCAAGATGCACTCTGAATAATGACAGGCATATATGCAATTATAGATTTTCTAGAGGTCGTAAATAAGAGGGTATAATCCTACAAGTTTGACGAACTCAATATTGTAGTTCTCCTCTGCTTTTCTGTCCATTTTAAAGCTGAATACCAAGCAGTTTAAAAGCAACTTAAGCGATGCGCAAACGACAGACCCTGTTGCTAGTTGCCCATTACTTTAAGATTGCTTAAGTTGTAAGGTAATGTCGCTTGAGTGTGGCTTTCTCTATTTCTTAGAAAGTGCCCGACCGCAAAGCAACGTTGCCAGAGTTGCATCGTTAGTTGCTAGTTTCTTCTGTGTGGCACCTCCCTAAAGCGGTGGTGTCCAACCTACAGCCTGCAGGCCAGATGTGGGCCGTGAAGGATTTTCATGCGGCCCGCGAAGCCATGATGAAAAAACAATCAGAAAAATTTAATACACAAATTCATATATTTTTATGAAAATTTCACTAACAATTCTTTTAATATCGGAATATTTCATATAAAAACCTCATTAATACTATATTTTCACTTAAATGACACCTCAGAATATATAGATAACTTCCGATTTAAACTCTAATCCGGCCCACGGAAGAATTGGCAACTTTAATGTGGCCCACCGAAGGATTGGCAACCACTGATGCGGCCCGCCATGTAGAAAAGGTTGGGCACCACTGCTCTAAAGCATGGGTCCTTAAACTGTTGTGCCTTAAGCACCCCCAGGAAAATTTCGAACTGCTCACTCACCCCTCCCCCCCCCCCCTATATATATTATTTATTTTCAATTTATTTATTTTATTTCAATTAAAAACTATTATTATTCTTTACTATTTTCCTGAAATTGCATTGAACATATATGGCAAAAAGTGGAACTTCAAAAAACAACATTAAATTTCAATCATAGAGAAAAAATTGTCCACTTCATATAATTTGAAGACATCCAAAGACTCACAAGAAAAATCAATGAGAATGCTTCTGTTGTTTCCCTTCAATAAGAAGGTTAATTCGTGTAGCAGTTTTTGACAAAGCCAGATGCATATCATGCCTTGCAACCAACCGATTCCGAGCCTTTGTCTTACTTTGCTAGAATAGGGTAAGAAGCAGTTTGAGAGCACCAAAATTCACCCAGATCCTGACTGCATAGCTTTGCTCTGCAGTTCTCTGAGGTCATCTTTTGTCATGTCAGCATCCTCCATGGAATCCAGATTGAAGATTTGAATCCATTGATCATTATTCAGTCCGTCTTTGGTGAAGTAATCTTCAAATGCTTCCTTGAGGTTTTTCATATGAATAAAAATCTCTTCCTGAATTGAAGCTGGGACTCTCTCAAAGGAGCCTTTTCCAGAAAGCAAAACATTTTCCAGAGTTGGAAAATTCGAGTAATACTTGTTTTCCATGCACTTTGTCTACAGTCAAAGAGTTTGTTCTCTTTTTCTTGAAGAAACAGTAATCTCAGTCCATAGTTCCATGACTTGAGTGAACACTTGACCCGAGAAAGCCAGTGAATTTTGGTTTGGTATAATAAGACTTCATGTTGAGCTCCAACTTCTTTGAAAAATAGCTTGAAAAGTCAGTGATTCAAAGCTAAAGCTCTGATGAAGTTCACTGCTTGCACTGCAACATCCATGACTGACTTCAACCCTGGAGACAGAGTTTTTTATATCAACACATGACTATGCAGGTAGCAATGAGTTATGAACACTGGTGATGCAATTCCTGATTTTTTCCCCAACATGGAAGGTGCACTGTCAGTACAGATTGATCCCAATTTATTTTTCCATTCAAGCTCAAGCTTTGAAAAAAATCCTTGATGAGCTCAAACACATCAACGGCTTTTGTGGTAGCAGAAATTGGCACAAAAATAGGAATTCTTCTTTGATTGTCGTTTCAGTAGCATATCTCACAAAAGCCAAGATTTTCTGCACTGAGCCTTGTCTGTACTTTCATCCAACTGAATTCCAATCAAAAAAGGAGTTTTCTGAATTCATCCATTACTTGATTCAAGACGTCTGCTGACATGTCTGTAATCTGAGAATGGATGATGTTGTTTGACAGCGGTACCTCTGCTATCAACTTTCTTTGCTGCTTTCTGACTATTCTAAGCACACAAGGCACAAAGTCTCCCCTATCATGTGAGTCTTTTTATTCCTTGCAATGAGGTAAGTCACTTTGTAAGATGCCTCGAGAGCTGGCTTCTGTGTTGGTGCAAATCCTAACTTGGGTAGTGTTCCAGGAGAGCAGAACCATGCCTTTTTTCTCTTTGAATGCTTTGAAGGTGCCCTGAAAATTTCCAGGATGCATTTATTCAAAATGATCACAAAGCTTTGAGGGCTTCATGTTGTCATTACAGAGAACTTTCTCATGAAGAAAGCACTATGGCTTTTCAGTCCCATCATGTTGAAGACAGCAGGTGAATCCAAACTTGATATAATCTTCGGAATACTAATATACTAATAATAATAATATGAATTTGCCGTGTATCGACAACATGACAGTAATTTTGATGATATTAAAGGCACAATTGAGAGAGATAATTGAGAAATTGTGCCATACAACAATATTTACTGTACTACTATACTTACTTTAATATACATCGAAGTTTTATGGATTTTTTAACATGGCAGCATTCACTGCCACAAACCGCTAGTTAGATATAAATACATGAAATCTACATTCTTGTCCTAAGTCCCAAAAATATTGTGTTGCAAGGTGCTAAGCACATAATACAAATTTTGTGTGTTGCCAAATATCATTACTAACCAAATTGAAAATTTTTTAAAAATTGTCCTCGTCTAGTCAAAAAAATTTGTATCAAGGTAAATTTTTTTCTTAATTCTGGGAGCATCTCAGATACCCCCTGGACCCCCTTCACGTACCCCCTAGGGGTGCAGGCCCCATAGGTTAAGAACTCCTGCTCAGGTGATAGCTACGCTACTGCTTCGTCTTCATCTACATCTTTGCTGCAATACGTTCATCTGTTTTAAAAATATCTATAGATACTTTCCTTATTAATAAAAAAATCTTTATTTTTATATTTATTATTATTATATTAGCTTTTCTCAAAACTTGCCTCCCGTAAAATTTGCCACTCTAGGCTCGGGACTACAGGGCCTAAAGGTAAATTTGCCCCTTGGGAGTAGGAAGATGAGTATTGGGCCATGGTCATCTTTTATAAACCCTTCTTTGGTTTCTTTGATTTACATCAGAGCCATGACTAGGTACATGACCCATGGAGCAAAGAACCTGAATCTTGTCCCTAGCCCAAACCCTGTATTCTATGAAATGTAAAAAATAATAAGTATAATTACTGTCTGCCCGCCACCGCCAATCTCACTTTATCACCTAATTTCAATAAATTTTATGGTTGTAAATATATATGACTGTATAAAATACATGTACATACAGCGTGTACACAAATTATCTTTACAACTTTAAAATACAAAAATACAGAAACGATCTACACATACAGGATTTGTGCCATCTGTGAGAGAAACTCATAAAGTTTAAATGAAACTTTAAACACATTCAATATGGGCAACATTTGTATCTCTTAACAGGGAGGCAGAGTGGCTGGTGGCAATGTGAACCTGGTGTTCTCCGACATATAAGTATTTAAGCTACCACTCACTGGACTCCAGAACCTACAGTCAAACTTCAATTTAGCACCACCATTTGTTCAACACTGGTGTGGGCACTAAAGCGGGAGTGGTGCTAAACCCTCATGAACTAGGTATTGTATATAAAATTTTTAAAAAATAATAATTTTATAGGAAAAATATCAAAGAATTATATGAATTGGTTGTCTAGAAAAAAGAAGGGAGTAAAAAACACATATTGTTACAGAGCAGTTGCTTATTGTTCCTGCTGAAATTTCATCCCATGATAGTTTTATCATGTACAAAGCATCTTTCAAAGATAACTCGTATGAACAATTACTGTTAATGCTCTCTACTATCTTTTTAACTTGATGTCTCCTATAGTGTGCTTTAAAGCTCTTAATAATGCTTGAATCAAGAGAAAGCCAGTGCAATTGGTTGGTAGGAACTCGAGTCTCACATTGCAAATGCCCAAGGCTTTGAGAAAAGGTATGTCATCTAGAAGCATAAACACATTACGCTTCTTAATTTTCATCTCCTTGTTGAAATTTTGCTTCCACTCACAAAATTCAATAGTAGTCATCATGGCCACCAAGAGGGCAGGGATACCAGGGCAAAATCCCTGGAGCTAGGTGCTATGATCGGTCATAAGGTTTTCCTATCGCAATATATGGGTGCAAGCAGGGCTGGCTTCAGACGGTAAGCAAGAGAGGCAGCCGCCTCAGGGCACACAGTCAAGGGGGCGGCGGCACCAAGTCCCTACCGGGAAATTCACCTCATATAGGATTCCGCCTAAGCAGAGCCGCCCCAAGAGGGGTGGCCAAAGGAGAGGGTGGTATAAGACTGCTATTAATCTTTATCTGCCGAACGGCATGCTGGTGTGCCAGCAAATATGTGGGGCTATCTGACAAATGGGCCACGGGTGGCACGCTTACTTACGATGCCGCTCACCAACGTTGTTTTTGTCATAGAATCAAGATGTATAGATGAGACGAAAGACCCCTCTTATCCTCCTCCTCTCCTAAAGCCGAAGGTCTTAGCCTTCTACTACTATTGTTATTTTTCGAAAAAAAATAGAAAATTTTAACTTTTCTATCAATAATGTCCTTAGAGAGTGATATTATGGAATCCTTTAAATGTGAAGACATAATTGATGGGTCAATATGTTAACAAAATAATCCATACAAGGCAATGAATTTCCCTTGGCGATGAATTTTCTGGCGGTGAATTTTCCATGGCGGTGATTTTTCCAGCGGTGAATTTCCAGATACCATAATTGATGAATTTGCAACAATAAAATGCAGAAGAATGCATTTTTAATAAAGTACCTATATATGCGCAATGGAAGATGAGTTTTTATAGATCAGTATTTTAAATTTAAATTTCTGATAATTATAAAATGAAAATTGTTAGGAGATCGCATTTATCATTTATTTTTACTATGATTATATTCTTTACAGCATTTTTATGTGATATTCTTAATATATATTACTTAGATTTATATTTTTCCATAAAATATTTGTATTTATCATGTAAATAAAAATAACCTGCAATATATTTTCTGAGTACAAATTAAAAAAATCGGTACAACATACATTTACAAACTTCCTCATATATGGGTACTAATGCGTCGTTTAGTTATCTTTAGGAAAAATTATTGTGATAGAATGCGTTCAGTATTAGTTAACTGACAAAACATATTTTCAAGTGGTCCAGTTAAATTTCGCTGTCGGCCATCTTGCGTTCCTTGCAGAACAACGATTTTATTATAGAGA
The DNA here is from genome assembly GCA_036926305.1 of Uropetala carovei. NCBI lineage: Eukaryota > Metazoa > Arthropoda > Insecta > Odonata > Petaluridae > Uropetala > Uropetala carovei. The sequence goes on from JAXCHB010000011.1 coordinate 29,892,326, forward strand.
ATAATTTTTGTAAAAATACATGATCTGGCTGATGAGTCAGGAACGCAACCCAGCTTTATAACATTGTTCTTAGGCGAAAATGTGCTTCGATTTTTTTTTTCAGGAACTAAGAGTGTCGTAAATGCGAGGAATACCTGTATACTTCAAAATTCATTTTATAAAGCCCTACATGATTTTCTTATGGGAAGCTGGGATGAAGCATAGGGCCGAAAAACTTCCATAAAAATGAAAAATTTTGGAATATAGGATTTTTCCGCCGGTTGCACCCAATGACCTTTCATTAGTCCTAATTTCAGATCTCTAGCCCTTCTAGAAGTTCCTTAGGTTTTATATCCGATGTATGTAAGAAGCAGATATTTGTATCAGTGTAATAGATTATCAGTAAACTAAATCCATTCTCTTACACCGAAAGCGTAAAATTCCCCTATTGCAGAACAACATCGGTTAAGATTGCCATTATCTATTAAAAATAATCCATTGTGGCAACACGGACACCCATTCATATTTCCTCGATGCAGATCTCAGAATCCCTAAGGCGCTAGGATTCCCACGTGATTCCTCGCTTCTCCACCATTGGTCGAGGACACGCGCTCACCAACTCACCCCCTCCTTCACCTAACCACGCGGCCACAATCCGCCGGCCGATATAAACGAAACCGCTTTGGTTCTTTCAGTCAGTGAAAGGGAAGAGGCCCCGGGCGGGGAATCGAACCGAGTGACTCCTTATTCGTTGCTGCTTCGCTTCGGGGATGGACCGCTGAGAAAAAATTACGTCCGACATATTTCTGTACGTCGACCGAGAAGAGAGTGGGCCGATGGAGCACAAGAGGGACCTTCACTCCTCCTATTACCCACCCTCACCGCCGCAGCACCACGGCAATTTTCCCCATCGTGCCTCTTCGCTGCTCCACCGCATCGGAAAGCCGCTTTCCGACGGCCACCGCACCCCCAGCCCCGAGAGTTCTTGGGACGAGCGATCACCGAGCCCCGCGTCGGACGCCGGGAAGGAGCGGGTTGGCGAGGGGCAAAGGGGAGACGTGGGGGACCGGGTCGGCGGGGGGAAGCTTCGGGACTGGGACGGGAAGGCGGAGGAGGTGCTCGCCGGGGACCTGCGTCCCAAGAGAAGAGAGAAGAGAAAGGGCGGTAAGTGCGAAGAAGATTGCGGGTGCGAGGGCACGGGTGCGGCGGCGAGCGGCAGGCGGAGGAGGTCCGAATTAGGGGTGAGGTCCTCGAAGTCCGTCGGTCCCGTGGTGATGAAGAGGAGGCGCCTTGCGGCGAACGCGAGAGAGAGGAGAAGGATGCAGAACCTCAACAACGCCTTCGACCGTCTGCGAACTGTTTTGCCCTCTCTGGGAAACGATCGGCAGCTTTCTAAGTACGAGACGCTTCAAATGGCCCAGAGTTACATAAATGCTTTGTGCGAATTGATTCATTGAGGTGTGTGAAGAGGTGAAAAATCCTTCGTTTCCGCTCGAATCCGGAATTCGGGTAGCGAATCGGTTTCAGACGATATTTTTTAGTCTTTCCATCACTGAAAGTGTTATTTATTGTTTCTACCCCCTTCAAATAAGTATTTAAGTTCCAAACAGAAAACTTAAGAGTTTTAGTGCCAAAAATTTTAGCTTGTTTGTAAAGAAACCTGCAATTGTAATCTAAGACTAGTAAACTATGCTCTTTTACTGGGTTAAGAAAGCTTCCGTGAAAGTGTTTACTTTTGAGGACGAATATTTCCTAAGTAAATAGTGAAGCATTACTAAGACCCTATCGAGAAGTCGATGTGGATTGTATTTGATCTCAGGAGCGTTAAGTATAAATGAACTGTGATATACCATTTGGTAATGTATTGTAATTTTTGTATTAAAAACTGAATAACGATTAATTGTTGTGAGGCACAACGGAGTCCGTCCTAAAACTCGTCATACAAATCATATATTTTGATAAAGCTGTTTTGAGGATTTCTACTTCAATAGGGAGTAGCCTACCCATAATCAATATTTCGTTACCCAAGATGACTTTTGTAATAATTTTTATATAAATTGATATGTAAATAATATTTAAAATAAATATACATTGTCGAATAAATGGTCAAAATAGTTTTGAAGGCGAAATCATCAGTTACTAGAATCGACATTTAAGGTACGTAAAAGCATTATAATCATTTTGCTGCTGAGAAATATTCCACTAATCGAATTGCTTTTGTCTTTCATTGTAACCTATCAGTCTTCGCAACTGTTTTCGCATTAAATTGTATAAGGCGAAGTAATAATAAGTGATGATTAAATTTTTTGGTGCGCACAAAAATTGATGGGCTAGATAAACTAATGTTTAGTTGGATTAGTGACTATGGGAACTTGAGAGTTCGATTTCTTAATTATCTATTAAAACCATGATTATCTTAATACTGGTTATAATAATGTGTATATTTCAATAAATGACGTATATTTGAATTAGTTTATATAATAGGAATTATAATTATGAAGGTGAATGCCAACCTATTTATCGGTGGCATATTGAGAATAAATTTTAAGATCTTCCTCCAAAATTACTATCATAAATACAAGGAATGTATATGTTATCATTATTACCTTTTTGTTGAAGGAGGCCCTGCTGAATACTTTGGAACAGGGCCCCGCAAAGTGTATCACCGACCCTGACTCCTTCATTTTTGACAGTTTTGCAAATTCAACTTAAATAAACATCATCGAAACTAAATGGGTGGTGTGGATAAATTTTCTAGTTATACTCGTAATCATAAGCAAAATAATTGTCCTCCTATAAATAATTCCTTGGTATTTCATTAACAATGAGGTTCATAAAAAGCTGAAGTATAAGAAACCAGATACTACAAAATATAATAATAATTCTGCACATTAACTGGCAGCTCCCCTAAGATGGACCCATAAACTCGAGGCTTTTATGAAAAGGTTGTCAAAATATTTATTAATATATGATTTCTTCATGAAATACACAGAAAGATATCCCCTCAGAAAAAATATCGTTAAATTTTACGGGGGTGTAGCAATGAATCGAAATATGGCATTCGCTGCGTTGCCAGCTACAGTATATTGCCAAGGGTTTTATTTCTCATTTACCCGCGATTTTAGGTTCCGACCAAAGAGTGCTTAAGAGAGTTATTGGATGCGAACCGCACTTCCAAATACTTGGCGATCTATAAAAAACAGCTTCCCCAAGGGCGAGGAGTACTTCCCTTCGAATGTTGGGGAGGACTTCTACCTCCCAATCGAGGGCAAATTCTAGTCTGCCTCGAAAGCAGTTCAATAAAGAACACCAATTATTATGCCCACGAAATCTTTGGGGACTGTCTGAGGACGTCGGTCCGAGGAGCGAGGATAAAGGGGGGAGGGATGCAGTGAGGGTGTGTGGCGTTGTCGTGCAGATGGTGGGCGGTGCTGAAGTGCAGCGAAGGCGGATGGTGCGGGAGCGTCGAGAAAGTGGTGGGTGATGGGGTGCAGAGGATGAGGAGGAGGGTTCTGGCGTGCCGAGAGGGTTAAGAGTGCTGTCGGGTAGAGGGGGTTGAGGCTTGGGATTCTGAGATCCAAAATCGTGATTCCATTCCCACGTAGTAGACATGCAAACTAGATTTTTGGATCGTGTTGACGGGAATCTCGGTCAATGGTGTGTCGTGTATGGAGCAGCGAGGGTATAGTGTTTCGGGTGAGTGGGTAGGCGTAGGGATGGGGAGGGTTTGGAGGGAGAAATTGGGATCTGAAGAGAAGAGGAGCGATGGAAAGGGCGGATTATGAGAGGGATTGGTAATTGGCAGACCAAAAGACATAGATTGGAAAGTATGTAGGCATAAACGCCAAGGCAATTTAAATGAAACTGAAGGCGAATAATTATTAACAGAGGGCATATTGAACAAAAACAGGAGTTGAATTTTTGAATCAGCTGAAACTGACGAATAGAAGGAAATATAAAATAAACTTGAAAAGATAACGAGAAGGAACTTAGTGGCACACACTATAAACAAAGCCTCTGTCATCACTACCTCCATGTAGAAATTATCAGAGTTGTTAACTTCTGGCGAACATGATTAATTCGTAATAAAAAGCAAGATATTTATTGGCTTATGTCGACTAACTGGGACTACATGTAAAACTGACCGCAAGAAGGTATTTTCTGCGAATGTCAGAAGAAAAAAATGTTACTTGAAGAGCCTGTTTAGAGACTACCGATTCTCTTTAAGACGTTTCGTCAATTTTACTCGCTGAGCCCCAACATGTTCATAACAACATACATAAGTATATCTCAAACGTGCCTTTTCTCTCTATAATTATTTTGTAGATGAAAATTCCTAAAACACGCAAGCAGGGCAATTTATGTTCCGTTATGGAGATATACGTCTTATAATCATGAATGTCTTGACTTCGGAGACTCATTCCACCAGTATCCCAAGACAGACTGCAATCCTTAGCTGCTATCCCCATTCACTCTCCCTCTCCAATCCTTCTCGCTCCACCGCCAACCCTCCCTCACTCACCTCTTCTCCTGTAGCCATTTAGCCTCTCTCCTACCATGATTTTTTCTTCCCTCACCCACTCCCTCCCTTCCTCCCTCCATCACTCCCGCCCTTCCTCCCTCCATCACTCCCTCCCTCCCTTCTACACCCCATAGCAAGCACTTTTATTTAATGAAGCATTGCACGACGTCTTCAAATGAAAATATTGAACGGACAATTTACCTCACAGCTTGCAATAAAATTAATCATTAATGTTCTCAATTTAAGGGCAGTTGTCATTCAATTAAATTAGTATAATATTTTATGGGTATTGTGGATTGGTAAGTTTTTTTCGGATGTTAATGCATAACGTTTTCACTCTGATTTGAAACCGAAATTTAACTCTCGATACTTTGTGGGCGTGTTTAAAAGTTACTAACATATAAACCTTGTCGCGGAAAATGAATGTATTAATGTCAATTTTTGAAGTTATGATGTTGGAGATGATATTAAAATTTTATGACCTATTTTTGAAATACAATTGTGCTCATCATAACAATAATTTATCAGCTATGCAATATGGAAAACATAAAGAGAAATTAATAAAAATAATTTCCTATTTGCTAAATTTTGTATGAATAATATAATTATTTAGACATTTTCTCATGAAGTCAAATAATTTACACGGCCTTTAGTTAAATATCGTTATGGCTTCTTATAAAGTTATTTTTTATTTATTTATTTTACACAAGCTTGTAAACAGCACTTTACTGCCTGTGTAATGAGCGTCATAACAATAACAAAGACAAACCCATATGACCATACCCTCGGCAGGATTCGAACCCGCGACCCTAACATGTATGCATTAATCTTATTGTATGCATGCATATACAATATAGTATGATGTTTATATTTTCTATAAAATCACAGTATTGTTACAGCAGCATCTTCTTGTTGAGCCAGATTAGAAAATGTTTAACCTGATACAGTACTGCTATTTTCATTCAGTTGTGTCCAACCTACGGACCGCGAAGGATTTTTGTGAGGCCAGCGAAGGCAAGATGAAAAAGTAATCCGAAAATTTAAACGCACAAATTCATGCATTTTTATGAAATTTTTTATGATAAAACCTTTAACATTGGAATATCTACCATAAAAACCTCATTCAGACTTGATTTTCACATCAACTTATAATCACAATTCTGTGGAGTAAGCAAATTCCATATTTATATATTCATGCTTTGTTCAGTAAAATTGTAGTCACGGACGTATATTTACGGAACGTTTCTCGTTTTCCATATAATCCCATGCAATGTATGTAATTTCTCTAAATCAGTAAAAACAGGATTTTCCTAGAAGATTTTCACAAAAAACGTAAACTTTTCGTGTTTAAAACAAATCTGTGCATCAGCCCGAAGCGTATTTGAGAATCGACGATAGGAGAACGAATTTTCATTCTTTTTTTGTGGCCTTCGCTTAAATTCTAAGGAAATACAATTATTTTATGTAATTTAAAAGGCAAATAAAAGGTACGTTGCACCCATTCACATGTTATTAAAATGGGGGGTTTAAAAGGTTCTGGAATCTAACTCGAGCCCTTATTTTATACAGTCATTACCCATATGCGTCTTTAGGCGTCGTTCTGTTTTAAACTGAAAGAATGGTACAGATAGATTCAACCCTTCTTGAGTTATTCTACATTCTTTGGAACATTCTCCTTTCCGCTTGATGAGGTCTCCCACGGACATCTTTAATACATAGAGAGATATTTCTATAAATGGAAATTTCAATAAATTAACTTTTATACTTAAGGGCACTAACATGATGTAAATTTAATTAAAAATAGAAATATTTAAATAACTCGAATTTTCTATAATTCGAATATTTTTGCCTTCCCTTCAGGCTCGAGTTATAAAGGCCCCACTGTAGTCGACAAAATAAAGCATATGCACTTACATATTTTTATAAATAAATGCAATATAAATTTCAGTTTGAAGAAAATAAGTATGTTAAGAAATTGTGGTCGCTCTTGGGAAGGTTCCATGATTACCTCAGGAAGCATAAAGTGAGCTTATGTGCCAGTACAAATTCGGAACAATTGACATATGATGTACTACGTTATTCAATAGAGAGGGTGGAAACTATGCTTGCTTAGAGCCCAATGAAAGACAAGGACGGTTCTGTTATAAGTTTGTATGTTTATATCTTGAAATTAAGCGTACCATCACAGCGAATCATCAAGTCTAGTGTTTTGCATATCAACGAATAAAAATAACCGCGATAATAAAAGTAGAATTAGTTTTAATTACCCCATTTAATTTTTTTAAATTAAATTTTAAACGAACCCTCTACATTAATTAGTTTCATATCAAGAACTGATAGAATTGCTAATTTTATGATTTTTTCGGCCGAATGGCGCTACGCAAGATATTTGTCGTACACCGTGAATTACCGCGTGTCAAACAAGCGCAATCAAATGTAATAATTTATTTTATGTTGTTTGTTAAAACAATTCTCTGTGGCCATATATATTTCCATCAATATTATTTCTTTACGAATTGAGAACCATACGACTGACAAGCTACCACAAGTCTCTCAATGACGTATTATTGAAAAATGTGAATGAATTTTAGTTAAAACTAGCAGAAATACCCGGCGTTACCCGGGGAAATTTGGTCCAAATCCGATCGGAATTCTATTTGTTATATGGTATTTAAGAATTCTATCGGCCGCCGTTTTGAATAAAACGGTCAGAGAGAAACAAAAACCACATATGAATTATTCCTGGAAGCCCTCCACAATCGTAAAAAATTTGATTCTAATCAATAGTGAGACTCGAAAAAATACGCGTGGTTTAATGTCTAAATCAGCCGCAAACTTTATATCTTATTACAAATTAAACTTACGAAGGCTTCGATTAGCCACCGATAATTCGAAAGCAAATTTCACTGTGGTAGAGCATGCATCGCCAGGGGTCGACGGGAAGTAGAATTTCTAGACGTCTCAAATCCAATTAGCAACAATCCTATTTAACGACAATACAGTTCCATCGCAACGATAAATTTTCACCTAAACAAGCGTTAAATTTTCGTGTTCAACACTAATTTATGGACAGACTCGACGCGTATTTAAAAAACAACATCAAGAAAATGAATTTTTATATTTTTAAGCGTTCTTTCGTCCAAGTCCCAACTTCGTACTATGATTCTAAGTAATTTTAAAATGCAAATCAACAACATGCTGCTCTCATTCCAGATGCGAAGTTTCAGTTATTTAGTTTTTATGACCGTTTATTTATTTATTTTGACCTCTCCCCTCCTTTTCAAGCCGAAAATTAAAAAAATACGCCCAAGGTGCACACCCTCAGGTTTCCCCAAGTATGCATGCCAAGTTTTAGCTTTCTAGGTTTATTGGTTTTGGAGTTACAGCGTTAACACACAAACAAATACACATTGCCGTTATTTATACGGTATGTTTAGGCATTGCTTTCGCCGATATTCACACTGCAGGATTCTTCCGCGTTCGATTATTCTTCGAGTAATATTTAAGTGGAAATAAAATTTCAATAATTTTCAAATTCGTCTATAAGACATGTTATTATTGCCAGCGTCAGGAAAGCGGTACATATAGCGTTCCGGTAAGTTTTAACACATGAAAAAAGGATGTGGTACTTCAAGGGGAAAAGATTAGAAAGCAGCAGTAGTAGATGATAGGAAGCAGCTAAATTTTCAATAGAGGGTTCACGAAAGAAATTTGTCGACCCATCCAACGGAAAAATGGGAAATCATTCTCTTCATGGGAAAGTCGCCTGGATTGTGTTACCGTAGTCTTCACCACCACCTGCTCGATCCCTTTGGACCGTTCGCTCTTTTCCTCAAACCACACCCGCTGCTTCCCCTCTGCTAATGCCTCACGCCGCACCTTGAAACACTGCTACTCCTCATCCTGATCTCTGGAACTTCGAGTCATACCTTATCCCCTTACCCACATTTGCCCAGGAAACTTTACTCCTTGCCACTCGCCTTCTCCCATCCCGGTTCGCGTCTCCCTCCCATCTCTCTCTCTCTCTGTCTTTCATTTTCCCCCTTTCTGCTCGTGTCACACTCAAATCTACTCATCTTACTTAAAGTCTTTCATATCTCAATCTAAATGCCTCTAAATTCCCCATTACCTAGTTATTTAACCGATGCATCTTCCATATATCGTCAAAGATGTAAAACTGCGAAACAATACACAGAAATCAAGAACCGATGCAAGTAGGATGCGAGGTCCACCTAGTGATATAGCATTGGAACCATAAATTTTTTAAAACCTTTCGTAGATAGAAAGACGATTTCATGAACTTGAGTAAATCCACACGTAAGAAGAGCGATTATTCGTATCTAACATAAATTGTCGGCGAGACCACGAGCGGCGGATGGTCGGATCGGCTGATGGTCGGAGGATAGGAGAGCAGAGGTCGTCGAGGGGACGGTGAAGGCGAAGGGGATCTCTGTTTTTGGAAATACCGCCTAATACGCAGACTGTTTCTCTTTTTGTCACGACTAAATGATGAAATGTAAAGCCTGTCCGTAAGCACAGCACCTCTGATGCGTGTCATCGGACCACCTTAAGAAACAGAACCTCGGCAAAGGATTCCAATTTCCGACGTTTTTTTATTCTCACGACCGAATGACGTCGGCTTCATCTTGTGCGTGCCAACGACGACGGGCTCCAAAAATCATATCGGGTGACTCGGCCCGGTTCCTCCACTTCCATCAGGCCACGCCTTACATCTCCTCCTCCGTTCGTACATCTCGTCATCCCATCAGGCTCCTTCTTTCACGTTGCTTTGTCAAGGCTTACGCGTCCTACGTAGCAAATCGAAACTGTTTCTTTAACGTACGGGAGGGAAAGATTTATTAATGTGAGGGAAATATCGCTAAAGAAAGAAAGAGTGAATGAAGACGAAGAAGTTTGGGAAGAATGAATGGACCAGGTCCGCGAGTGGATGGTGAAGCGTAAGTAGGCAGTGAATTGAGGAAGAAAATGAGGGTAAAAGGAGATAGCCGGCAAAGGAAGGGGGAGAGGAAGAGGCTGGGGTGGAGCAAACTAGAGGCGTAGCGGAGGGAGAGAGTGGTGGTGATAAGAAATGATAAAGCAATCGAAAGAGATAAAAGGATTTGGAGTAAGGGTTGGAGACAATAGTAAATGAACTCGATGGTAAGGATGGAGAGGGAATTGGAGGGGGGTGACGGGTAGAGGGAGGAGGAGATGGAGGGTAGAGGGAGGAGGAAAGGGAGTGGGAGTGTGAGAGGGAGGAAGAGAGGGAATGGGAGAGGGAGTGGGAGAGGGAGTGGGAGAGGGAGTGGGAGAGGGAGTGGGAGAGGGAGTGGGAGAGGGAGTGGGAGGAAGAGAGGGAATGGGAGTGGAGGAAGAGAGGGAATGGGAGTGGGAGAGGGAGTGGGAGGAAGAGAGGGAATGGGAGTGGGGGTGGGAGATGGAGTGAGAGGGGAGGAAAAGAGGGAGGAGGAAGTGGAGATGGAGGGTAGGGGGAGGTTGAGAGGGTGGGCGAGGAGGAGGCGAGAGGGAGGCGAGGAGGAGGCGAGAGGGAGTGGGAGGTGGAGATGGAGGTTAGAAAGAAGTTGAGGTAGTAGTGAGATGGAGGAGAGAGGTAGAGGAGAGGGAGGGGAGAGGGAGTGAGAGAGAAAGTGGGAGAGGTATAGGGAGTGGGAAAGGGAGCGGGAGAGGGAGCGGGAGAGGGAGCGGGAGAGGGAGCGGGAGAGGGAGTGGGAGAGGGAGTGAGAGAGTGAGGCAAAGAGGGGAAGGGGGAGGGAGTGGGAAGTTGAGATGGAGGGTAGGGGGAGGTTGAGAGGTAGGCGAGGAGGAGGTGAGAGGGTGTGGGAGGTGGAGATGGAGGTTGGAAGGAAGTTGAGATAGTGGTGAGAGGGAGGAGAGAGGGAGAGGAGAGGGAGGAGAGAGGGAGAGGAGAGGGAGGTAAGAGGGAGGGAAGAGGGAGGGAAGAGGGAGGGAAGAGGGAGGGAAGAGGGAGGGAAGAGTGAGGGAAGAGGGAGGGGAGAGGGAGCATGGTTTTCTCCCAGCTGCTTTCCTCCCAATTGATTCTTCTAAAAAAAGTTAAATTTAATAGAGGTTAGAAGGAAGTTGAGATAGTGGTGAGAGGGAGGAGAGAGGGTTAGGAGAGGGAGGTTAGAGGGAAGGGAGAGGGAGCATGGTTTTCTCCCACCTGCTTTCTTCCCAATTGATTCTTCTAAAAAAAGTTAAATTTTAAACTCGGTAGTGAAATACTGAACCTTAAACAGAGCAATAAGGCAGATTGAGAAGAAAGCGGTGGATCAAATTTTGAGAGGCAGCGAGCTGTCGAAAGAAGCCATGTAAGGGATGATACTCGCAAAGTGGCAAGTAGGCTGGTTTAAATGATGGGATGACAATGAGAAGAAAAAAAGAAGGTCATTGGATGGGATTGAATGGGTGGGTTGAGACTAATTTATACCGAAAGGAAGAATATTTATGCATGCCTCTTCAATCCGCGACTAGCTTAATCATTCCTTAATTCAGCTTTCTTTAACCGATGGTTAATCCTTTCCTATCGTTCACAAGTACTCTCTCAAGCTCCAAAGGCTAGTGTTCTTCGTCTTCTTCTGATTATTTTGTTCGTCGATAAAACCACAAATTATTTCTGACCATAATCCATATCCTAAGGATGTATTCCATTTAATCGCTACAATATCATACCCTGAATTCCACAGGAGAAATAGCGCTGGTGAAGTGCCCCTATACAGACCGGCCTCGGTGATATGTTCCAGAACATTCAAAACAGCTCGGTAACTCACCCAATTAAGAGTGATATTTAATCAAAGAATGTATTGGGAAAAAATCAAACACGTTTCCAAACTCTCGTAATCCGTGAAAATATGTCGCTGAAAAATAAAACGATAAATCTTATAATAATTTACCTCAGTGTAATCAGATGAATTTTGAGATTTACATGATGCGGGCTGGAAGATGTTTTAAATATGATTGGAGACGTTGAAGTTTATGAACTTCAATAAAGTTAGACAAGGCAGGGAAAAGAACGCCGAATGTAGCTATGGGAGGAACATTTCTAGTTAAGAGGTAAATATGACGCAGGAGATCGCGAATTCCAGGTAGTTAAAAAAAATCTCACCAACATTATCAAAAAAACTTGCTGGTAGATGGCAAAATTATAAATGATGGAGAAACATTAAGTCAACGACAAATGAAGTAGATACTTGTCGATTGCGTCAATATAATGTGTCCTCCAAAAGGTATACAACTACTGGATATCGGCTAAATTGTCAGCATATCATAGCACACGAAAACATGGGTAACTATAACACTGCTAGAGAAATTTCAGAATAGCCATTTATTTTCATCGTTCGTGCGATAATATTTTAGAGCATGGGCTCACGTTAATTAACCCTTTATTTAAAGGATCGAGTTGCATTCGTTGGATTAGAGCTGGGGTGGGCAAACTTTCCTGCATGGTGGGCCGCATTGGTGGCAGCGAATCCTTTGGTGGGCCGCATTAGAAATTACCAATGAATTATAGTTAAATCGGTAGTTACCTAGAGATTCTTAGGCACTATATTCGTGGAAATTCAGTTAGAATAAGATTTTTAGGGATAACATTTCAATAATAAAAACCTTGATGGAATTCAATATCATAAATATCTTCGGAAAAAAATTATAAACAGCATTAAAAAGGACTTATTTGAATTGAGAAATGTTTTACTAAGGGGTACCAATTTAACTTTATATATTTTTTGGATTTTGCTAAATGAAAAATAATATTTGGTGGTTAATTAAAATAAACGAAAAAGTTATTGAAAACCATGAAACACTGGCGGTGGGTCGTATAAAATTAATTAGAGGGCAGCAGGTTGGGCACCCCTGGATTAGACAATAAGCGATTTCACCAGGGAAAAAAATATTACGAGGGTCATCGTATTCTTTTCTCGAAAATTTTGAGTGAGTGTCGTTTTGCCAAGAATGGTCGAAGCCTTCCAAGTATCCTAGGGATGTGCAGAGAGGAGAGGATGGCTAGCAGATGGCCTCCAGTCGAAAGCGACCCTTTCCAGCCTCACGTGCCTCCGCCCTCATAAATATGCAATCCCGCGTAGCAAGGTGCTACAAAACACCCACGCTCTCATCTTCAACGCCGAAGGAATCTCACCACAATCTGGTCTCTTTTTTTATAGCAAATTTCGCTATAACATGGACTCTTAAAAAACAGTTTGCTCCCGTTTCTTGACGCATTGTGCGTCCAATTGAAATTACCTTTTGTGATGGCAGAACGAAATATTAATAATAATTGAGGACATGTCTTAATAAAAAACGGCAATAATCAAAGAATTTAATCTCACTCTTGTTCTCTTTGGAATCTCCGGGAATTTTTATTCCGTTATCAAAAATAAAGATTAATTATGATTTAAAAAATAATTATTACAATAACTAACTTGACTATCGATCTCAAGTTCGGCAGTAATATGTAGTAGTCATAAAAACTCTTTCTCGCTGTTATGTAAAGAGTTAAAATATGTTAACTTTTCTGATCCTGAGTTTTTTCAGCGATAATGTAAACGATGCTAGCATTAAAATTAAAATCAATGATTCAAGCTGTACGTTTTAGGAGTGAAGGCTAAATTTATATCTTAACAGTAATCCATTAGAAAATAATTCTTTAATATATCCTGCTCCAATTCATGAATGTTTATTATGAATAATATACTAGTTTCTTGGATGAAATCTGTGGGTTATAGATGGATTTCGCAAATGCTTCGACAATAAAAATAGAATTTTTAAACTGCTGCTAAATCTACCATTAGTATATCGCTATCAGGAGAAATGAAATTATATCAGAGATCAATTAATCAACAAATTTCAATGTAGATGCTCAGAAATTCCACTGCTTTAATTACACCATTGCGTTTTCGCTCGCATTTAATCAAACTTATAATTCCACATAAATTGTCGTCGTAATTTGAATCGGAAATATTTTAATTATTTAGTTACCATAGATTGTCATTTTTCTTGGTGTAAAACCTTATATACATTTTTCTATACCCTTGCCGTATCATTCTAAAATTATTAGGGAGATCTTAGATCTTTGATTGATGAAAAATTGCATTCGAATTTTTAGTCTTACGAAAATATTTATTTAAAGATAAATTATTAAGACTAAATATTCAAACAAAAATAAAATTTTTAATTTAAAAATAATTTTTATATGAACGAACTAAGAAGGAAAAAGTAAAAAAATTCCAGGCGGAGGTACTTCGATTTTGGTTTCACAAATTCACAATCTTATGCGTTTCAATGCTGGAGTTCGCACAAGTGATCAAAAGTTTGTGTATATTTTTACGTCGATTCTTCACTTCATTTCCACGAAATGTTTCAAGATTGCTACGAAAATTTTACGTTTTAATTCCATTGTTGTATTTACTCATAGTAGTAAGCATTCAATAAAGCTATTCATAAACATTAGGTTTTATTTATTTTTTATGATGGTTTCGCCACAAAGCCAAAGGCTTGTCTGCAGGCAGAGGAAAAAAATCCCAACACGAAATACAACATTCATGCCTGAAGCTGGATCCGAAACCGCGACCTTTGGGTTAGAAGCCAGGCACACTACCCACCAGTCTAAACCAGTTTAATTTTGATTATCGTGAATCCAAAAATTGAAACTCCCACGATTAGAAAATTAGTAATAAATGGAAGTACTACCTACAGGATATTTTTTCTTTTTAATTGTGTTAATATAAAAGTTATTCTTAATTGCTTTATTTCGTTTTTATTATCTTGTCCTTTTCCTACGTTCAGTGAAAGTTTTAGGCATGCATCCAAAAATAATTGTAAGCGCGTTTAACCATTAATTATAGAGTTTTAACGCACAACCGCTTGATGACTTAGTCACGATACCCAGAAAATCGAAATCCGTTTTTACTCACGTGGAATTGCTATTTGATATTGAGATATGATGTCAGGCTCACTGAAGCAGATATAGGCGGTGTGGAAGTTAGGAAGAGAACATTTTTCATTGGACGATGGCAGATGACTCATAGAGGGAGCCTATCGTACGTCGGCCAATAGGAGAGTGGGTTAGATCAGAGTTAATAAGTTAATCGGGCGAACGGTAAATTTGGCAAAAACAAAATGCTCGAATATACCGATGGGAATTCGCGAAACTAAAAAAATGAAAATGAGTGATTTTTGCCGTCGTTCCTATTTTCACGTGTCGTCAGATTTATTTTTGTTCCAATCGTTGTTTGGATCGCTGCAATTATACTGCCACCTCTATCGTTACTGAATTTACCATAGCTAAACTGTCATTATATACCAAATAAGCTACTCATCAACTCGCTCTTTTTCTTTCTCCCCACTTTCTTCTCTCCCTTCCCCGTTCATTCGCACCTTTTCTTCTTCCTTTCCCGCCTTATATCCAACCTTCTTCATCTTCTTTCACGACTTTTCCTTTTCTATGTTACCCGGATTTCACTCCTACTCGTTTATTTCATTTTCATTCCCCTCTTTCCCTCTCTTCGCTCCTTTCTTCACGGTTCTCTTGCTCACTATCAGGATTCCTTTCCTCCTCGTCTCACATTCTGATCGAGCCTTTTCCTTTGTCTATACCAATGGTTCCCAAACAGGGTGCCGCCGCTGTTTTTAGGGCTGCCGTGAAAAACTTTGTTTTAGCAAATTTCCGGTTTTTTTAAATTATCATTTTCTCTTACTCAACCCCTTACTAATAGCCAAATATTTCGTTCTAATTTTCTATTTAAATTACTTTCATTTATTTTGTCTACACTCATCGAGATATATCTACTAATCAAATTCCGCACCAAGTATATTGAGATAATGGTCGTTTGTGATAGAATTAATTAGTATTTATTCAACGACCTTAAGATAATTCCGAATTTGTCTAAGTAGTATTCTATTTATCGGGAGAAATGAAAACTGGCGATGCCCCGTTTTTATTTAAGCATGCCTCATTTTATAGATTATAAATAATGTCGTAATTTTATTGACCATAAATCACTCACGTATAACTTTCTTGCTTCGCCATAATCCTCGTTTGAAGTGATTTCTAACGAGTAGCCATCAGATATAATCGACCAATTGGTGCCACCGTGCTCCCGGGGCCGCTTCACCCCCTACCTCTTTGCCAGTCGTCGTGTTTAAGCAACCGACTATACCGCCATCTTCCTCGACATCAGCTGCGTAGCACGTACCAAATTTAAGGTTCGGGAAACATAAAACCGAGTATAATATCATGTGTCAGACGCAACACGCAAACTCAAGGGGCTCAGGTATAAACGATCACCGGCAATTAGGAGGGAAAAATCAACATCCCCCGTACCAGACTCGCTTGCCACCGCCGCCTCTTCCGTCCGATTCCTACAAAGAGAGACAAAACGTTTATCCCTCAACCGAACCGCCTCCTTCATCTTTCTCTTTTCTCCTTCGGGTTCCTTCCTTTTTCCCCTCCCCAAGCCACACTCTTCTCTAAAACTCAAATGGAAAATTGTTTGAAATAAAAGATGTAGGAAACTAAATTCTCTATAACCTTTGTATAGAATTGTATATACAATAATGATGTTTTAACGAAGAAATATCGTAAAAACCGAATCGGGTTTCGAATAAACCTCGACTTGCGGTTACCCGTTATTGTCCAAAAACTAATCAGTTCTTTGTGCTCATGTTAAAAGTATTATATATGAAGTCTGGTAACGATATAGCACATACTTTCTGAGTTAGAGCGCCCAAAATCACATACACAAACACGCACACACAGACATCATTCCGAAAATAGTCTAAACGTGTTCTAGGGACCTCAAAACGTGCATTTCCGTTGAAATCTCGAAGTCGATTTTTTTCATGAACACAATACTTTCCCATTACTACATATGGAGAAAGTAAAAACACTTAAAACGCCTCTGAGCCAATCAGAGCTTTGTAAATATATAAAGTTTCTATTAGTTGATTCCAAGGCGTCGTCGATATATTTTTGCATTGCACATCATTTTGGAGTCAGTTAAATTTTTTCAATAATTGTCGTGTCATACAATATAAAGAAGCACAGCGGCCTGGATAAAATAAGTAAGCACCAAAGAAGCCAGCTTTTAGGCGTAATGCTTACTTTTATATTTTTAATTGATAGTTTCGTGCTGTTTGTGAAAACAAACTCCAGGTAGAGGGATAAAAATTTTTCCCCAACTATGTAGTTTGTTTTAAACGGGAATGAGTAATAAGCTGCGGATATTTTGAAAGTGTTGATTGAATAACAATTCGGAGAGTACCGAAACTCGTCCGTATTACAACAACTATTTATGTATAAGGTGCTCTATTAGTGATATACGTAGCTTTAAGAAAAACAGTAAAATAATAATTTCTCATAAATAACATTTGAACCATAAATAAAAAGGAATTGTCAGATTTTATATAAAAATTTAACGCATGAAATTTAATAACCTTGCTAAATCTTTCAAAGTTACATTTAAAATGGTTTCATAATTTTAGCCGAATTAAAACGGATGAGAAATGAGTGCAATGGAGGTAATATCCTAATTTTGTCATTCACAAATCAATTTAGCTTATTGCGATGATAAGAAATGCCAACTCCTGAATTCTATTATGCAAGGGATAATTTTTCAACGGCATCTCGTACAAAATACTGCAAAAAACCGTATTGTTCATATTTAGGAATATCCTTAGTGTGCTATCCATAACGTCACTGCGTAAGTTGATCCACTTCATATGTAGCTAATTGAGCTCCCAATGAAGTTTATTTTCCTGTGATCATAGTTAAGCTCTGTACTCGTTTTTCCTCCTCCGCCCAGTTGTAACATGCTGCTTAGGCCACTGCGTATAATCCCATGTATGTGATCAGTCAACTATTTTAACTGAGGCAATTTATATTTTATGCAATTCTTTCAAGTTGTGAGGTAAATTAAACGTTTCGTTTTTTATTTCAAGTTGAACGGTAGAGTTCTGAGATAGTGAATGTATGAGACATCAACCATACCGTTTAATTTTTGCCTCAAATGCAAACGGATTATTCAGATAGAAGAAACACTATATTATTTAAGTTGCAATATTCCTAACATGTTCCCAATGACAGCGTCAGTTTTATTCGGTCTCTATTTATCAATTGGTGAACTTTGCGACTTCAAACGACTCCAGCGCAGGCAGGCTTATCAGTCAAAATCAGTTTCTCTCCAACCGTGGGCCTCCAAGGGGGCCACAAAATTATTTTGAATGTTAGGTGAAATGCCAAAATATAAAATATCCATGAATAATAAAATTTCATTAGGAAATACGATGAGATAAAAATTATTAGCAGTCATATAAAATAAAGGAATTTGTATTAAAGTTTATTATTTTTACTATTTTAAATTCAAAAGGGGCCGCACAACATTCAAGGGGGGCTGCGGCAGTGGTAAGTTTGAGATCCACTGGTCAAAATCACAAAGCAAGTGAGGCATTAGCCTACTCTTATCGAGAAGCACCAATATTAAAAATCAAAGTCTAAATGCCAAATCATAATTATTATGTTAACCCACCTATAAAATGTACGATTAAAATAACAGTAAGACAATTCAGTGAAATATTATTTTACTTAATTGTTACAAAATTTTCCGTTAAATAACTTACTCCCGTGCCAGCACTGAATACAATTTGAATGGCTCTGTTTCTTCCGCACTTTCTCTCTCATTGTTATACGTTAGTGTCGTTTCAGCGCGACGAATACCAAGTTATTTTCTAGTATATCGAGCGAGCGCCGCTATATTTGAGCAACAATTATGAATTATCAGAAAGAAAAACAGGCCAAACAAATCGTGAATATGTTTGGTGTATTTACAAATAAGCTAAGAAATTTATATATTTGCGCTCGCGAGCGTGATATTAAGCGTCATAGAATAACGTTATCACACCGCCCAATAGCAAGGCGGTGCTCGCGAGCATCAAGTTGAAATCTATGTGCACCAAGCATCAGCCAACCGATCACCGTCCCATCATCTTCCGCTCAATTTCCCTCTTATAATGTTCTATATCGAATGGAACTTTTATTCGATCACTTTTGCTTTACACGAGGGCTTAGGCAAAAATTATAGCGGCTGTGATACATAAACAGTCTTTTCGGAGAACTGAGTAGTAGGAATGGCGCACGCTAAGCTCCTTCCCTTCCTTATAGCAAAGCATCCCCACAACTTTAAAAGTAGTCGTACTAAAGAGCCATCTGGTGCAACTCATCCAGCACTCATCAATAAAAAATTAAATAATAAATAAATAAACATCCAATCTCATGAGCAAACAAAGGGACCGATTGTCACCGTGGGGGAAATAAGCTTCGCTGCATACTTAAAAACAATGAAGGAGGTGAGGGAGATGAGAGGGAGTGGTACATCACAAAAGAGGGTGGAAACAAGAGGCTTTTTGAGCGATAGGCGGAGCACAATGGCCTTCCGCCCAAAAGAGCCCTCATCGTACAGTTTTCATCTCTCCTTTCCCTTATCCTATTCCAATCACTCCGTCATCGTTCCAATTTGTCCATCGCTCCCAACTACGATTGTTAGTCGTCGATTGTGGTACGCCTCCCTCAGCTTCCATAGTACGCGTATAATCTTATTTCCAAACAATCGGATTGATATTCGGCCTAAGCTTTACTTTCCGTGAATGAATCTCTTTTCGATCGCTTCCTATTACTGTAAAATGGATAAACACGGGGAATCGTGTGCACAACTTTTTAAGTGGGTTCTGTCGTAATGAGTCAATTCTTTCAATTATCGCCGAATATAATTAGTCTTTCTAATAATAGTACAAATTACCACTTGGTTTAACTGAATATGATAAATATAATGTGAAAAATTATTCTATATCAGTGGTTCTCAAACTTCTACCTCCATTGGGCACTTAACATATTCTGAGATATGGAGGCGGGCACAACCATAAAAAATCGGTACATTGTACAAACTTTCTCATATATAGGTACTAATGCGTCGTTTAGTTATCTTTAGAAAATGAAAATCGTATGAGCCTGTTTTTAGAAAATCCAATTTTTGTTAAAGTTGCCCAAGAATACATTAGCCTTATATTCATTCGTTGGGAAAAATGAAATACGTAGTATTATTGAGGACGTATACTCAAGTAACTGTAGGAAATTTGATCAAAATCGTTGTAGGCGTTTCTGAGAAAATCCAATTTTTGTTAAAGTTGCCCAAGAATAAACTAGCCTTATATTCATTTTTTGAGTAATATGAACTATACAGTATTATTGAATAAGTAAAGTCAAGTAACTGTACGAAATTTTATCAAAATCGTTAGAGCCGTTATTGAGAAAATCCAATTATTGTTAAAGTTGCCTAGAATAAACTAGCCTTATATTCATTTTTTGAGAAATACGAATTACACAGTATTATTGAAGACGTAAAATCAAGTAACTATACGAATTTTGATCAAAATCGTTACAGCCGTTTTCCAGGAAATCGATTGTTGTTAAAAACGTGTCGAATAAACTACTGTTAATTATTGATCAGTGTCAACCATTTCTATGTATACTCTGCTCAGTATGATAAAATGTCTAAGTACGAGATTTCATTCATTTCAGCTCTACCGTCTAGGCTCCAGAGCCAGTAACACACAGACAGACAGACGGCATTGCGAAAACCACTTTTTCGGATTCAGCGACACCTAAAACATATATTTCCGTAAAAATCTCGAGGTCGATATTTTTCGCGAAAACAATAGGTACTTTCACGATACTTCGTATGAGAAAGCAAAAATCGGTACAACATACATTGTAGTAACTTTCTCATATACGTACTAATGCGTCGTTTAGTTATCTTGAGAAAATGAAAATCGTATGAGACTGTTTTTAGAAAATAAAAATTTTTGTTAAAGTTGCCCAAGAATGAACTAGTAGTCTTATATTCATTCATTAAGAAAAATGAAATACGTATTATTATTTTAGATGTATACTCAAGTAACTACGAAATTTGATGAAAATCGTTAGAGCCGTTTTTGCGAAAATCGAATTGTTGTTAACGTTGCCTAGAATAAACTAGCCTTAAGGACCCCCCACACACTCCGTTTTACCTTCCGTTTTGCCTGCGCAGATTTAAGACGGAAGGTAAAACGGAGCGTGTGTGGGGTCAAAACTACAGACTTAGCATCCGTGTACAGTAGGGTGGTCCTTATTTGTCGAACTCTGTATTTCTTTTGGGACGCCCCCTAAATTTGTTCCATTTGATTAGAAAATAAATTGTGTTAAATATTTTAACAATCGGATAAAGGGAAAACGTGCCGCATCGCACTTGAACTTTATATATTTCATCATTTTTTGTGGTATTTGGGTCATTCCTAGCGAATACGGAACAATTCAAATTTTGGATATGAACGGATTGTTTTGATATTATTACCAACAATTTATTAGACATTTTTGGTGATGAATCTCGAATATTCATATCATCTGCCCAGTAGTTGCCAAGATCCGGCACGGAAAGTGAGCGCGTGCCATGCAAGTCGCAGCGTGCCGCGGCGCAACTGCTCAAATCTGTCAAATTCGCTGCCTCTTATCTCGTAAAGTATATCGCCAGTAGTTCCAAAAAAAACAACTTATTATCGTTTTTGGCAGCTCTTTAAGGTTATTTACTTAAATATACCTCATGACTTCCATATTTTGAATAAAAATACGCGAAACTTGAAAAATATTCAGATTTTTTCGTTTCACATATGTATTATGTCCCTCCCGTCGCAGTACCTCCATGAAATATAATAGTGAATAAAAGTTTCCAGCAATATTCCCTTCTGTGATATTCCTGAAAATTTAGTGTACACTTGGCGTGTACACTGTACAATTAGGGTTATCTCTCTCTCTCTCTCTCTCTCTCTCTCTCTCTCTCTCTCTCTCTCTCTCTCTCTCTCTCTCTCTCTCTCTCTCTCTCTCTCTCTCTCTCTCTCTCTCTCTCTCCCTCTCTCTCTCTCTCTCTCTCTCTCTCCCCCCCCCCACTCCCTCCCTCTCTCTCTCTCTCTCTCTCAATCAACCTCAATCCCGCTCAATCAATCCCGCTCAATCTATCCCGCTCAATCAATCCCGCTCAATCAATCCCGCTCAAACAATCCCGCTCAATCAATCCCGCTCAAACATGCTCAATCCAGCCCAATCCCGCTCAATCCCGCTCAATCCCACTCAATCCCACTCAATCCGACTCAATCCGACTCAATCCCAATCAATCCCACTCAATCCCACTCAATCCGACTCAATCCCACTCAATCCCACTCAATCCGACTCAATCGCCCTCAAACCCACTCAATCCCACTCAATCCCACTCAATCCCACTAAATACCACTAAATACCACTAAATACCACTAAATACCACTAAATCCCACTAAATCCCACTCAATCCCACTCAAACCCACTAAATCCCACTCAATCCCACTCAATCCGACTCAATCCCAATCAATCCGACTCAATCCCACTCAGTCCCACTCAATCCCACTCAATCCGACTCAATCCGACTCAATGCCACTCAATCCCACTCAATCCGACTCAATCCCACTCAATCCCACTCAATCCCACTCAATCCCACTCAATCCGACTCAATCCGACCCAATCCGACCCAATCCCACTCAATCTGACTCAATCCCACTCAATCCCACTCAATCCCACTCAATCCCACTAAATACCACTAAATACCACTAAATATCACTAAATACCACTAAATACCACTAAATCCCACTAAATCCCACTAAATCCCACTCAATCCCACTCAAACCGACTAAATCCCACTCAATCCCACTCAATCCGACTCAATCCGACTCAATCCCACTCAATCCCACTCAATCCGATTCAATCCCACTCAATCCACTCAATCCGACTCAATCCCACTCAATCGCCCTCAAACCCACTCAATCCCACTCAATCCCACTCAATCCCACTAAATACCACTAAATACCACTAAATACCACTAAATACCACTAAATACCACTAAATCCCACTAAATCCCACTCAATCCCACTCAAACCCACTAAATCCCACTCAATCCCACTCAATCCGACTCAATCCCAATCAATCCGACTCAATCCCACTCAATCCCACTCAATCCCACTCAACCCCCCTCAATCCCACTCAATCCGACTCAATCCCACTCAATCCGACTCAATCCCACTCAATCCGACTCAATCCCACTCAATCCCACTCAATCCGACTCAATCCCACTCAATCCCAATCAATCCCACTCAATCCCACTCAATCCGACTCAATCCGACCCAATCCGACCCAATCCCACTCAATCCCCCTCAATCCTACTCAATCCGACTCAATCCCACTCAATCCCACTCAATCCCACTCAATCCCACTAAATACCACTAAATACCACTAAATACTACTAAATACCACTAAATCCCACTAAATCCCACTCAATCCCACTCAATCCCACTCAATCCGACTCAATCCCACTCAATCCCACTCAATCCCACTCAATCCCACTCAATCCGACTCAATCCGACCCAATCCGACCCAATCCCACTCAATCCCCCTCAATCATACTCAATCCGACTCAATCCCACTCAATCCCACTCAATCCCACTCAATCCGACTCAATCCCACTCAATCCCACTCACTCCCACTCAATCCGACTCAATCCGACTCAATCCGACACAATCCGAATCAATCCGACTCAATCCCACTCAATCCCACTCAATCCCACTCAATCCCACTCAATCCCACTCAATCCCACTCAATCCCACTCAATCCGACTCAATCCGACTCAATCCCACTCAATCGCCCTCAATCCCACTCAATCCCACTCAATCCCACTAAATACCACTAAATACCACTAAATACCACTAAATACCACTAAATCCCACTAAATCCCACTCAATCCCACTCAATCCGACTCAATACAAATCAATCCCACTCAATCCCACTCAATCCCACTCAATCCGACTCAATCCGACACAATCCGACTCAATCCGACTCAATCCCACTCAATCCGACTCAATCCCACTCAATCCCACTCAATCCCACTCAATCCCACTAAATACCACTAAATACCACTAAATACCACTAAATCCCACTCAAACCCACTAAATCCCACTAAATCCCACTCAATCCCACTCAATCGCCCTCAATCCCACTCAATCCCACTCAATCCCACTAAATACCACTAAATACCACTAAATACCACTAAATACCACTAAATCCCACTCAATCCCACTCAATCCGACTCAATCCGACACAATCCGACTCAATCCGACTCAATCCCACTCAATCCGACTCAATCCCACTCAATCCCACTCAATCCCACTAAATACCACTAAATACCACTAAATACCACTAAATCCCACTCAAACCCACTAAATCCCACTAAATCCCACTCAATCCCACTCAATCCCACTCAATCCGACTCAATCCGACTCAATTCCACTCAATCCCACTCAATCCCACTCAATCCCACTCAATCCGACTCAATCCGACTCAAACCGACTCAATCCCACTCAATCCCACTCAATCCCACTCAATCCCACTCAATCCCACTCAATCCCACTCATTCCCACTCAATCCCACTAAATACCACTAAATACCACTAAATTCCACTAAATACCACTAAATACCACTAAATCCCACTAAATCCCACTGAATCCCACTCAATCCCACTCAATCCGACAAAATCCGACTCAATCCGACTCAATTCCACTCAATCCCACTCAATCCCACTCAATCCCACTCAATCCGACTCAATCCGACTCAATCCCACTCAATCCCACTCAATCCCACTCAATCTCACTCAATCCGACTCAATCCGACACAATCAGACTCAATCCGACTCAATCCCACTCAATCCCACTCAATCCCACTCAGTCCCACTCAATGCGACTCAATCCCACACAATCCGACTCAATCCCACTCAATCCCATTCAATCCCATTCAATCCCACTCAATCCGACTCAATCCCAC
Organism: Uropetala carovei; assembly: GCA_036926305.1. Taxonomy (NCBI): domain Eukaryota; kingdom Metazoa; phylum Arthropoda; class Insecta; order Odonata; family Petaluridae; genus Uropetala; species Uropetala carovei. Next base: position 29,916,760 of record JAXCHB010000011.1, read on the forward strand.
TCAATCCCACTCAATCCCACTCAATCCCACTCAATCCGAATCAATCCGACTCAATCCGACTCAATCCGACTCAATCCCACTCAATCCCACTCAATCCGACTCAATCCGACTCAATCCGACTCAATCCCACTCAATCCGACTCAATCCGACTCAATCATACTCAATCCCACTCTATCCGACTCAATCCGACTCAATCCCACTCAATCCGACTCAATCCGACTCAATCCGACTCAATCCCACTCAATCCCACTCAATCCCACTCAATCCGACTCAATCCGACTCAATCCGACTCAATCCCGCTCAATCCCACTCAATCCGTCTCAATCCGTCTCAATCCGACTCAATACGACTCAATCCCACTCAATCCCTCTCAATCCGACTCAATCGCACTCAATCCGACTCAATCCGACTCAATCCGACACAATCCGACTCAATCCGACTCAATCCCACTCAATCCCACTCAATCCGACTCAATCCCACTCAATCGCCCTCAATCCCACTCAATCCCACTCAATCCCACTCAATCCCACTCAATCCCACTAAATACCACTAAATACCACTAAATACCACTAAATACCACTAAATACCACTAAATCCCACTAAATCCCACTAAATCCCACTCAATCCCACTCAATCTGACTCAATCCGACTCAATCCGACTCAATTCCACTCAATCCCACTCAATCCCACTCAATCCCACTCAATCCGACTCAATCCGACTCAATCCCACTCAATCCCAATCAATCCCACTCAATCTCACTCAATCCGACTCAATCCGACACAATCCGACTCAATACGACTCAATCCAACTCAATCCCACTCAATCCCACTCAATCCCACTCAATGCGACTCAATCCCACACAATCCGACTCAATCCCACGCAATCCCATTCAATCCCACTCAATCCGATTTAATCCCACTCAATCCCACTCAATCCCACTCAATCCGTATCAATCCGACTCAATCCGACTCAATCCGACTCAATCCCACTCAATCCCACTCAATCCGACTCAATCCGACTCAATCCCACACAATCCGACTCAATCCGACTCAATCATACTCAATCCCACTCTATCCGACTCAATCCGACTCAATCCCACTCAATCCCACTCAATCCCACTCAATCCCACTCAATCCCACTCAATCCCACTCAATCCGACTCAATCCGACTCAATCCGATTCAATCCCACACAATCCCACTCAATCCCACTAAATCCCACTCAATCCGACTCAATCCGACTCAATCCGACTCAATCCCACTCAATCCCACTCAATCCGACTCAATCCGACTCAATACGACTCAATCCCACTCAATCCCTCTCAATCCGACTCAATTGCACTCAATCCCACTCAATCCCACTCAATCCCACTCAATCCGACTCAATCCCACTCAATCCCACTCAATCCCACTCAATCCCACTCAATCCCACTCAATCCCACTCAATCCCACTCAATCCCACTCAATCCCACTCAATCCCACTCAATCCGACTCAATCCGACTCAATCCGACTCAATGCCACTCAATCCCACTCAATCCCACTCAATCCTACTCAATCCGACTCAATCCCCGAAACGAAACGAAACGAAACGACACGACACGACACGAAACGACACGTCACGACACGAAACGAGACGAAGCGACACGAAACGACACGAAACGACACGAAACGACTCGACACGACACGACAAGAAACGACACGAAACGACACGACTCGACACGAAACGACACGAAACGACAGGAAACGACACGACACGACACGAAGCGACACGACACGAAACGACACGAAACGAAACGAAACGACACGAAACGATGCGAAACGAAACGAAAACACACGACAGGAAACGACTTGAAACGAAACGAAACAAACGACACGACACGACACCAAACGAAACCAAACGACACCAAACGACAGGAAACGCCACGAAACGACACGACACGACACGAAACGACACGACACGAAACGAAACGACACGACTCGACACGATTCGACACGACTCGACACGAAACGACACGAAACGATACGACACGACTCGACACGACACGAAACGACACGACTCGCCACGAAACGAAACGGAACGAAACGACACGACACAACTCGACACGACTCGACACGACACGAAACGGCACGAAACGAATCGAACCGAATCGACACGAAACGACACGAAGCGAAATGACACGAAACGACAGGAAATGACACGAAACGAAACGAGACGAAACGACACGACTCGACACGACTCGACACGACACGAAACGAAACAAAACGACACGACACGATCGACACGAAACGACACGAAACGACACGAAACGACACGTCACGACACGACACGAAACGACACGAAACAACACGAAACGACACGAAAGGAATCGAAACGAATCGAAACGAAACGACACGACACGACTCGACACGAAACGACACGAAAAGAAACGAAACGAAACGAAACGACAAGAAATGACACGACACGACACGAAACGACACGAAACGAAACGGAACGACACGAAACGACTCGACACGACACGACACGAATCGAATCGAAACGAAACGACACGAAGCGAAATGACACGAAACGACAGGAAATGACACGAAACGAAACGAGACGAAACGACACGACTCGACACGACTCGACACGACTCGACACGAAACGACACGAAACGACACGAAACGACACGAAACGACACGTCACGACACGACACGAAACGACACGAAACAACACGAAATGACACGAAACGAATCGAAACGAATCGAAACGAAACGACACGACACGACTCGACACGAAACGACACGAAACGACACGTAACGACACGAAACGAACCGACACGACTCGAACGGACTCGACACGACACGACACGACTCGATACGACACGAAACGACACGAAACGAAAGGAAACGAAACGAAAGGACAGGACACGACTCGACACGACACGAAACGACAAGAAACGACAAGAAACGAAACGAAACGAAACGACACGAAGCGACACGAAATGACACGACACGAAACGAAACGAAACGAAACGAAACGACACGACACGAAACGACACGAAACGACACGTAACGACACGTAACGACACGAAACGACACGAAACGAAATGACACGACACGACTCGAACGGACTCGACACGACACGACTCGACTTCATCTGTCACGAAACGAAACGAATCGAAACGAAAGACTCGACACGACACGAAGTCAAACGAAACAAAACGGCACGACACGGCACGACACGGCACGACACGACATGAATACACACGACACGAAACGACACGAAACGACAAGAAACGAAACGACAAGAAACGAAAGGACAGGAACCGAAACGACACGATACGAAACGACACGACACGAAACGAAACGACACGAAACGACTCGAAACGAAACGAAACGAAACCAAACGAAACGAAACGACACGAAACGACAAGAATCGAAACGAAACGAAACGACACGGCACGAGACGAAACGACACGACACGAAACGACACGAAACGAAACGGCACGACACGACTCGACGCGACTCGACACGAAACGACACGAAACGACAGGAAACGACACGAAACGACAGGAAAAGATACGAAACGACACGAAACGACACAAAACGACACGACTCTACATGACACGACACGACACGAAACGACACGACTCGACACGAAACGACACGACACGAGACGACACGAAACTACACGAAACGACACGAAACGACAGGACACGACACGACACGAAACGACACGACGCGACACGAAGCGACACGAAACGAATCGAAACGAAACGAAACGACACGACAAGAAACGACACGACACGAAACGACACGAAACGATACGACACGAAACGACGCGACTCGACACGATACTAAACGGCACGATACGACACAACTCGACACGAAACGACACGGAACGACAGGAAACGAAACGAATCGAAACGAAACGAAACGGTACGACACGAAACGGTACGAAACGAAACGAAACGAAACGACACGACTCGACACGACACGATACGAGACGAAACGACAATACTCGACACGACTCGACGCGACACGAAACGACACGAAACGAAACGAAACGTCACGAAACGACATGACACGACATGACACGAAACGACGCGACACGAAACGACACGACACGACTCGACACGGCACGACACGAAACGAAACGAAACGAATCGACACGACTCGACACGCCACGTAACGACGCGAAAGGCACGAAACGACACATAACGAAACGAAACGACACGAAACGACACGAAACGACACGAAACGAATCGAAGCGAATCGAAACGAAACGACACGACACGACACGACACGAACCGACACGAAACGAAAGGTAACGACACGACACGACACGAAAAGAAACGATACGACTCGAACGGACTCGACACGACACTACACGAAACGTCACGTAACGACACGAAACGACACGAAACGAAACGACAAGACACGAAACGACACGAAACGAAACGACACGAAACGACACGAAACGAAACGAAACGACACGAAACGGAACGACACGAAACAACACGAAACGACATGACACGAAACGACACGACACGAAACGACACGAAACGACACGAAACGAATCGAATCGAAACGAAGCGGCACGAAACGACACGAAACGACTCGACGCGAAACGACACGACACTAATCGACACGAAACGACACGAAACGACACGAAACGACACGAAACAACACGAAACGACACGACACGCAACGACAGTAAACGACATGAAACGACACGAAACGAAACAACACGAAACGAATCGAACGAATCGAAACGAAACGAAACGAAACGACACGACACGAAACGACACGTAACGACACGAAACGACACGAAACGTAACGAATAGAAACGACTCGACACGACACGAAACGACACGAAACGAATCGAAACGTATCGAAACGATACGACACGGAACGACACTAATCGACACGACTCGACACGACACGAAACGAAACGAAACGAAACGACACGTCACGAAACGACACGAAACGACACGTAACGACACGAAACGAAACGAAACGACACGACACGAAACGACACGTAACGACACGAAACGAAACGACACGAACCGAAACGAAACGAAACGAAACGACACGAAACGACACGAAACGACACGAAACGACACGATACGATGCGAAACGAAACGAAACGAAACGACACGAAACGACACGACACCAAACGACACCAAACGACACGAAACGCCACGAAACGACACGAAACGACACGACACGAAACGACACGACACGAAACGACACGACACGACTCGAGAAGACACGACACGACAGGTCACGACACGAAACGACACGAAACGAACCGAAACGACACGAAACGACACGACACGACACGAAACGAAACGAAACTACACGACACGACTCGACACGACTCGACACGAAACGACACGACACGACTCGACACGACACGAAACGACACGACTCGCCACGAAACGAAACGCAACGAAAAGGAACGAAACGACGCGACACGACTCGACACGACTCGACACGACACGACACGAATCGTCACGAAACGAATCGAAACGAAACGAAAACAAACGAAACGACACCAGACGACACGAAACGACACGAAGCGACACGAAACGAAACGACACGATTCGACACGACTCGACACGACAGGACACGAAACGGCACGAAATGACACGACACGACACGGAACGACACGAAACGAAACGGAACGACACAAACGACTCGACACGGCACGAATCGAAACGAAACGATACGAAACGAAACGAAACGAAACGACACCACTGCACCCCACCACAGAACCCCACCACTGAACCCCACAACTGAACCCCACCACTGAACCCCACCACTGAACCCCACCACTGAATCCCACCACTGAATCCCACCACTGAATCCCACCACTGAATCCCACCACTGAATCCCACCACTGAATCCCACCACTGATCCCACCACTGAATCCAACCACTGAACCCCACCACTGAACCCCACCACTGAACACCACCACTGAAACCCCCCTACTGAACCCCACCACTGAACCACTCCACTGAACCCCACCATTGAACCCCCCCCCACTGAATCCCACCACTGAACCCCACCACTGAATCCCACCACTGAACCCCACGACTGAATCCCACCACTGAACCCCACCACTGAACCCCACCACTGAACCCCACCACTGAACCCCACCACTGAACCCCACCACTGAAACCCACCACTGAACCCCACCACTGAACCCCACCACTGAACCCCACCACTGAACCCCACCACTGAAACACACCACTGAACCACACCACTGAACCCCACCACTGAACCCCACCACTGAATCCCACCACTGAATCCCACCACTGAATCCCACTACTGAACCCCACCACTGAATCCCACTACTGAACCCCACCACTGAACCCCACCACTGAACACCACCACTGAACCCCACCACTGAACCCCACCACTGAACCCCACCACTGAATCCCAAAACTGAATCCCACCACTGAACCCCACTACTGAACCCCACCACTGAACCCCACCACTGAACCCCACCACTGAACCCCACCACTGAACCCCACCACTGAACCCCACCACTGAACCCCACCACTGAACCCAACCACTGAACCCAACCACTGAACCCCACCACTGAACCACACCACTGAACCCCACCACTGAACCCCACCACTGAACCCCACCACTGAACCCCACCATTGAACCCCACCACTGAACACCACCACTGAATCCCACCACTGAATCCCACCACTGAATCCCACCACTGAATCCCACCACTGAATCCCACCACTGAACCCAACCACTGAATCCCACCACTGAATCCCACCACTGAATCCCACCACTGAACCCCACCACTGAACCCCACCACTGAACCCCACTACTGAACCCCACCACTGAACCCCACCACTGAACCCCACCACTGAACCCCACCACTGAATCCCACCACTGAACCCCACCACTGAATCCCACCACTGAACCGCACCACTGAATCCCACCACTGAACCCCACCACTGAACCCCACCACTGAATCCCACCACTGAATCCCACTACTGAATCCCACCACTGAACCCCACCACTGAATCCCACCACTGAACCCCACCACTGAACCCCACCACTGAACCCCACCACTGAACCCCACCACTGAACCCCAAAACTGAACCCCACCACTGAAACCCACTACTGAATCCCACCACTGAATCCCACCACTGAATCCCACCACTGAACCCCACCACTGAAGCCCACCACTGAACCCCACTACTGAACCCCACCACTGAACCCAACCACTGAACCCCACCACTGAACCCCACCACTGAACCCCACCACTGAACCCCAATACTGAACCCCACCACTGAACCCCACCACCCACTCAATCCCACTCAATCCCACTCAATCCCACTCAATCCCACTCAATCCCACTCAATACCACTCAATACCACTAAATACCACTGAATACCACTAAATCCCACTAAATCCCACTCAATCCTACTCAATCCCACTCAATCCCACTCAATACGACTCAATACCACTAAATACCACTAAATACCACTAAATACCACTAAATACCACTAAATAACTCTAAATACCACTTAATACCACAAAATCCAACTAAATACCACTCAATCCCACTCAATCCCACTCAATCCCACTCAATCCCACTCAATCCGACTCAATCCGATTCAATCCGATTCAATCCGACTCAATCCCACTCAATCCCACTCAATCCGACTCAATCCCACTCAATCCCACTCAATCCGACTCAATCCGACTCAATCCCACTCAATCCCACTCAATCCCACTCAATCCCACTCAATGCCACTCAATGCCACTAAATACCACTAAATACCACTAAATACCACTAAATACCACTAAATACCACTAAATACCACTAAATACCACTAAATACCACTAAATCCCACTCAATCCCACTCAATCCGACTCAATCCCACTCAATACCACTAAATACCACTAAATACCACTAAATACCACTAAATCCCACTAAATACCACTAAATACCACTAAATACCACTAAATACCACTAAATCCCACTCAATACCACTAAATACCACTAAATACCACTAAATCCCACTAAATACCACTAAATACCACTAAATACCACTAAATACCACTAAATTCCACTAAATCCCACTAAATACCACTAAATACCACTAAATCCCACTAAATCCCACTAAATCCCACTCAATCCGATTCAACCCCACTCAATCCCACTCAATCCCACTCAATCCCACTCAATACCACTCAATACCACTAAATACCACTAAATACCACTAAATACCACTAAATCCCACTAAATCCCACTCAATCCCACTCAATCCCACTCAATCCCACTCAATACGACTCAATACCACTAAATACCACTAAATACCACTCAATACCACTAAATCCCACTCAATCCCACTCAATCCCACTCAATACGACTCAATACCACTAAATACCACTAAATACCACTAAATACCACTAAATACCACTAAATACCACTAAATACCACTAAATCCCACTCAATCCCACTCAACCCCACTCAACCCCACTCAATCCCACTCAATCCCCCTCAATCCGACTCAATCCGACTCAATCCGACTCAATCCGACTCAATCCCACTCAATCCCACTCACTCCCACTCAATACCACTTAATACCACTAAATACCACTAAATACCACTAAATACCACTAAATCCCACTAAATCCCACTCAATCCGACTCAATCCGACTCAATCCCACTCAATACGACTCAATACCACTAAATACCACTAAATACCACTAAATACCACTAAATCCCACTAAATACCACTAAATCCCACTCAATAGCCCTCAAACCCACTCAATCCCACTCAATACCCACTCAATCCCACTCAATACCACTAAATACCACTAAATACCACTAAATACCACTAAATACCACTAAATATCACTAAATCCCACTAAATCCCACTCAATCCCACTCACCAACCCAACCCAACCCCAACACTGAAACCCACTACTGAACCCCACCATTGAACCCCACCACTGAACCCCACCAGTGAACCACACCACTGAATCCCACAACTGAACCCCACCACTGAATCCCACCACTGAATCCCACCACTGAATCCCACTACTGAATCCAACCACTGAACCCCACCACTGAACCCCACCACTGAACCCCACCACTGAACCCCACCACTGAACCCCACCACTGAATCCCACCACTGAATCCCACCACTGAACCCCACCACTGAACCCCACCACTGAACCCCACCACTGAACCCCACCACTGACCCCACCACTGAACCCCACCACTGAACCCCACCACTGAACCCCACCACTGAATCCCACCACTGAATCCCACCACTGAACCCCACCACTGCACCCCACCACTGAACCCCACCACTGAACCCCACCACTGAACCCCACCACTGAACCCCACCACTGAACCCCACCACTGAACCCCACCACTGAACCCCACCACTGAACCCCACCACTGAACCCCACCACTGAACCCCACCACTGAACCCCACCACTGAACCCCACCACTGAACCCCACCACTGAACCCCACCACTGAACCCCACCACTGAACCCCATAACTGAACCCCACCACTGAACCCCACCACTGAACCCCACCACTGAACCCCACCACTGAACCCCACCACTGAACCCCACCACTGAACCCCACCACTGAACCCCACCACTGAACCACACTACTGAACCACACCACTGAACCCCACCACTGAACCCCACGACTGAATCCCACCACTGAACCCCACCACTGAACCCCACCGCTGAACCCCACCACTGAACCCCACCACTGAACCCCATAACTGAACCCCGCCACTGAACCCCGCCACTGAACCCCACCACTGAACCCCACCACTGAACCCCACCACTGAACCCCACCACTGAATCCCACCACTGAATCCCACCACTGAACCCCACCACTGAACCCCACCACTGAACTCCACCACTGAACCCCACCACTGAACCACACCACTGAACCCCAACACTGAACCCCACCACTGAACCCCACCACTGAATCCCACCACTGAATCCCACTACTGAACCCCACCACTGAACCCCACCACTGAACTCCACCACTGAACCCCACCACTGAACCCCACTACTGAACCCCACCACTGAACCCCACCACTGAACCCCACTACTGAACCCCACTACTGAACCCCACCACTGAACCCCACCACTGAATCCCACCTCTGAACCCCACCACTGAACCCCACCACTGAACCCCACCACTGTACCCCACTACTTAACCACACCACTGAACCACACTACTGAACCCCACCCTGAACCCCACCACTGAACCCCACCACTGAACCCCACCACTGAACCCCACCACTGAACCCCACCACTGTACCCCACTACTTAACCACACCACTGAACCACACTACTGAACCCCACCCTGAACCCCACCACTGAACCCCACCACTGAACCCCACCACTGAACCCCACCACTGAACCCCACCTCTGAACCCCACCACTGAACCCCACCACTGAACCCCACCACTGAACCCCACTACTGAACCCCACCACTGAACCCCACCACTGAACCCCACCACTGAATCCCACCACTGAACCCCACCACTGAATCCCACCACTGAACCGCACCACTGAACCCCACCACTGAACCCCACCACTGAACCCCACCACTGAATCCCACCACTGAATCCCACTACTGAATCCCACCACTGAACCCCACTACTGAATCCCACCACTGAACCCCACCACTGAACCCCACCACTGAACCCCACCACTGAACCCCAAAACTGAACCCCACCACTGAACCCCACCACTGAACCCCACTACTGAATCCCACCACTGAATCCCACCACTGAATCCCACCACTGAACCCCACCACTGAAGCCCACCACTGAACCCCACTACTGAACCCCACCACTGAACCCAACCACTGAACCCCACCACTGAACCCCACCACTGAACCCCACCACTGAACCCCAATACTGAACCCCACCACTGAACCCCACCACCCACTCAATCCCACTCAATCCCACTCAATCCCACTCAATCCCACTCAATACCACTCAATACCACTAAATACCACTGAATACCACTAAATCCCACTAAATCCCACTCAATCCCACTCAATACGACTCAATACCACTAAATACCACTAAATACCACTAAATACCACTAAATACCACTAAATAACACTAAATACCACTTAATACCCCAAAATCCAACTAAATACCACTCAATCCCACTCAATCCCACTCAATCCCACTCAATCCGACTAAATCCGATTCAATCCGACTCAATCCGACTCAATCCCACTCAATCCCACTCAATCCGACTCAATCCCACTCAATCCCACTCAATCCGACTCAATCCGACTCAATCCCACTCAATCCCACTCAATCCCACTCAATCCCACTCAATGCCACTCAATGCCACTAAATACCACTAAATACCACTAAATACCACTAAATACCACTAAATACCACTAAATACCACTAAATACCACTAAATACCACTCAATCCCACTAAATCCGACTCAATCCCACTCAATACGACTCAATACCACTCAATACCACTAAATACCACTAAATACCACTAAATACCACTAAATCCCACTAAATACCACTAAATACCACTAAATACCACTAAATACCACTAAATCCCACTAAATACCACTAAATACCACTAAATACCACTAAATCCCACTAAATCCCACTCAATCCGATTCAACCCCACTCAATCCCACTCAATCCCACTCAATCCCACTCAATACCTCTCAATACCACTAAATACCACTAAATACCACTAAATACCACTAAATCCCACTAAATCCCACTCAATCCCACTCAATCCCACTCAATCCCACTCAATACGACTCAATACCACTAAATACCACTAAATACCACTCAATACCACTAAATCCCACTCAATCCCACTCAATCCCACTCAATACGACTCAATACCACTAAATACCACTAAATACCACTAAATACCACTAAATACCACTAAATACCACTAAATACCACTAAATACCACTAAATCCCACTCAATCCCACTCAACCCCACTCAATCCCACTCAATACCACTAAATACCACTAAATACCGCTAAATACCACTAAATATCACTAAATCCCACTAAATCCCACTCAATCCCACTCACCAACCCAACCCAACCCCAACACTGAAACCCACTACTGAACCCCACCATTGAACCCCACCACTGAACCCCACCAGTGAACCACACCACTGAATCCCACAACTGAACCCCACCACTGAATCCCACCACTGAATCCCACCACTGAATCCCACTACTGAATCCCACCACTGAACCCCACCACTGAACCCCACCACTGAACCCCACCACTGAACCCCACCACTGAACCCCACCACTGAATCCCACCACTGAATCCCACCACTGAACCCCACCACTGAACCCCACCACTGAACCCCACCACTGAACCCCACCACTGACCCCACCACTGAACCCCACCACTGAACCCCACCACTGAACCCCACCACTGAATCCCACCACTGAATCCCACCACTGAACCCCACCACTGCATCCCACCACTGAACCCCACCACTGTACCCCACCACTGAACCCCACCACTGAACCCCACCACTGAACCCCACCACTGAACCCCACCACTGAACCCCACCACTGAACCCCACCACTGAACCCCACCACTGAACCCCACCACTGAACCCCACCACTGAACCCCACCACTGAACCCCACCACTGAACCCCACCACTGAATCCCACCACTGAACCCCACCACTGAATCCCACCACTGAACCCCACCACTGAACCCCACTACTGAATCCCACCACTGAATCCCACCACTGAATCCCACCACTGAACCCCACCACTGAAGCCCACCACTGAACCCCACTACTGAACCCCACCACTGAACCCAACCACTGAACCCCACCACTGAACCCCACCACTGAACCCCACCACTGAACCCCAATACTGAACCCCACCACCCACTCAATCCCACTGAATCCCACTCAATCCCACTCAATCCCACTCAATACCACTCAATACCACTAAATACCACTGAATACCACTAAATCCCACTAAATCCCACTCAATCCCACTCAATCCCACTCAATCCCACTCAATACGACTCAATACCACTAAATACCACTAAATACCACTAAATACCACTAAATACCACTAAATAACACTAAATACCACTTAATACCACAAAATCCAACTAAATACCACTCAATCCCACTCAATCCCACTCAATCCCACTCAATCCCACTCAATCCGACTCAATCCGATTCAATCCGACTCAATCCGACTCAATCCCACTCAATCCCACTCAATCCGACTCAATCCCACTCAATCCCACTCAATCCGACTCAATCCGACTCAATCCCACTCAATCCCACTCAATCCCACTCAATCCCACTCAATGCCACTCAATGCCACTAAATACCACTAAATACCACTAAATACCACTAAATACCACTAAATACCACTAAATACCACTAAATACCACTAAATACCACTAAATCCCACTCAATCCCACTCAATCCGACTCAATCCCACTCAATACGACTCAATACCACTCAATACCACTAAATACCACTAAATACCACTAAATACCACTAAATCCCACTAAATACCACTAAATACCACTAAATACCACTCAATCCCACTCAATCCCACTCAATACGACTCAATACCACTAAATACCACTAAATACCACTAAATACCACTAAATACCACTAAATACCACTAAATACCACTAAATACCACTAAATACCACTAAATCCCACTCAATCCCACTCAATCCGACTCAATCCGACTCAATCCCACTCAATCCCACTCAATACCACTTAATACCACTAAATACCACTAAATACCACTAAATACCACTAAATCCCGCTAAATCCCACTCAATCCGACTCAATCCGACTCAATCCCACTCAATACGACTCAATACCACTAAATACCACTAAATACCACTAAATACCACTAAATCCCACTAAATACCACTAAATCCCACTCAATAGCCCTCAAACCCACTCAATCCCACTCAATACCCACTCAATCCCACTCAATACCACTAAATACCACTAAATACCACTAAATACCACTAAATATCACTAAATCCCACTAAATCCCACTCAATCCCACTCACCAACCCAACCCAACCCCAACACTGAAACCCACTACTGAACCCCACCATTGAACCCCACCACTGAACCCCACCAGTGAACCACACCACTGAATCCCACAACTGAACCCCACCACTGAATCCCACCACTGAATCCCACCACTGAATCCCACTACTGAATCCCACCACTGAAACCCACCACTGAACCCCACCACTGAACCCCACCACTGAACCCCACCACTGAACCCCACCACTGAACCCCACCACTGAATCCCACCACTGAACCCCACCACTGAACCCCACCACTGAACCCCACCACTGAACCCCACCACTGACCCCACCACTGAACCCCACCACTGAACCCCACCACTGAACCCCACCACTGAATCCCACCACTGAATCCCACCACTGAACCCCACCACTGCACCCCACCACTGAACCCCACCACTGAACCCCACCACTGAACCCCACCACTGAACCCCACCACTGAACCCCACTACTGAACCCCACCACTGAACCCCACCACTGAACCCCACCACTGAACCCCACCACTGAACCCCATAACTGAACCCCACCACTGAACCGCACCACTGAACCCCACCACTGAACCCCACCACTGAATCCCACCACTGAATCCCACCACTGAACCCCACCACTGCACCCCACCACTGAACCCCACCACTGAACCCCACCACTGAACCCCACCACTGAACCCCACCACTGAACCCCACCACTGAACCCCACTACTGAACCCCACCACTGAACCCCACCACTGAACCCCACTACTGAACCCCACCACTGAACCCCACCACTGAACCCCACCACTGAACCCCACCACTGAACCCCACCACTGAACCCCACCACTGAACCCCACCACTGAACCACACTACTGAACCACACCACTGAACCCCACCACTGAACCCCACGACTGAATCCCACCACTGAATCCCTCCACTGAATCCCACCACTGAACCCCACCACTGAATTCCACCACTGACCCCCCACTGAACCCCGCCACTGAACCCCACCACTGAACCCCACCACTGAACCCCACCACTGAACCCCACCACTGAATCCCACCACTGAATCCCACCACTGAACCCCACCACTGAACCCCACCACTGAACTCCACCACTGAACCCCACCACTGAACCCCACCACTGAACCCCACCACTGAACCCCACCACTGAATCCCACCACTGAATCCCACCACTGAACCCCACCACTGAACCCCACCACTGAACTCCACCACTGAACCCCACCACTGAACCCCACTACTGAACCCCACCACTGAACCCAACCACTGAACCCCACTACTGAACCCCACTACTGAACCCCACCACTGAACCCCACCACTGAATCCCACCTCTGAACCCCACCACTGAACCCCACCACTGAACCCCACCACTGAATCCCGCCACTGAATCCCGCCACTGAACCCCACTACTGAACCCCACCACTGAACCCCACCACTGAACCCCACCACTGAACCCCACCACTGAACCCCACCACTGAACCCCACCACTGAACCCCACCACTGAACCCCACCACTGAACCCCACCACTGAACCCCGCCACTGAATCCCGCCACTGAATCCCGCCACTGAACCCCACTACTGAACCCCACCACTGAACCCCACCACTGAACCCAACCACTGAACCCCACGACTGAACCCAACTACTGAACCCCACCACTGAACCCCACTACTGAACCCCACCACTGAACCCCACCACTGAACCCCACCACTGAACCCCACCATTGAACGCCACCACTGAACCCCACCACTGAATCCCACCACTGAATCCCACCACTGAATACCACCACTGAATCCCAACCACTGAACCCAACCACTGAATCCCACCACTGAATCCCACCACTGAACCCCACCACTGAACCCCACCACTGAACCCCACCACTGAACCCCACCACTGAACCCCACCACTGAATCCCACCACTGAACCCCACCACTGAATCCCACCACTGAACCCCACCACTGAACCCCACAACTGAACCCCACCACTGAATCCCACCACTGAATCCCACCACTGAATCCCACCACTGAACCCCACCACTGAATCCCACCACTGAACCCCACTACTGAACCCCACCACTGAACCCCACCACTGAACCCCACCACTGAACCCCACTACTGAACCCCACTACTGAACCCCACCACTGAACCCCACCACTGAATCCCACCACTGAATCCCACCACTGAACCCCTCCACTGAACCCCACCACTGAACCCCACCACTGAACCCCACCACTGAACCCCACCACTGAACCCAACCACTGAACCCCACCACTGAACCCCACCACTGAACTCCACCACTGAACCCCACCACTGAACCCCACCACTGAACCCCACCACTAAACCCCACCACTGAACCCCACCATTGAACCCCACCACTGAACCCCACCACTGAACCCCACCACTGAACCCCACCACTGAATCCCGCCACTGAATCCCGCCACTGAACCCCACTACTGAACCCCACCACTGAACCCCACCACTGAACCCCACCACTGAACCCCACGACTGAACCCAACTACTGAACCCCACCACTGAACCCCACTACTGAACCCCACCACTGAACCCCACCACTGAACCCCACAATTGAACGCCACCACTGAACCCCACCACTGAATCCCACCACTGAATCCCACCACTGAATACCACCACTGAATCCCAACCACTGAACCCAACCACTGAATCCCACCACTGAATCCCACCACTGAACCCCACCACTGAACCCCACCACTGAACCCCACCACTGAACCCCACCACTGAACCCCACCACTGAACCCCACCACTTAATCCCACCACTGAACCCCACCACTGAATCCCACCACTGAACCCCACCACTGAACCCCACAACTGAACCCCACCACTGAATCCCACCACTGAATCCCACCACTGAATCCCACCACTGAACCCCACCACTGAATCCCACCACTGAACCCCACTACTGAACCCCACCACTGAACCCCACCACTGAACCCCACCACTGAACCCCACCACTGAACCCCACTACTGAACCCCACCACTGAACCCCACCACTGAATCCCACCACTGAATCCCACCACTGAATCCCTCCACTGAACCCCACCACTGAACCCCACCACTGAACCCCACCACTGAACCCCACCACTGAACCCAACCACTGAACCCCACCACTGAACCCCACCACTGAACTCCACCACTGAACCCCACCACTGAACCCCACCACTGAACCCCACCACTGAACCCCACCACTGAACCCCACCACTGAACCCCACCATTGAACCCCACCACTGAACCCCACCACTGAATCCCACCACTGAATCACACCACTGAATCCCACCACTGAACCCCACCACAGAACCCCACCACTGAACCCCACTACTGAACCCCACCACTGAACCCCACCACTGAACCCCACCACTGAACCCCAACACTGAACCCCACCACTGAACTCAACCACTGAACCCCACCACTGAACCACACCACTGAACCCCACCACTGAACCCCACCACTGAACCCCACCACTGAACCCCACCATTGAACCTTACCATTGAAACCCACCACTGAACACCACCACTTAATCCCACCACTGAATCCCACCACTGAATCCCACTACTGAATCCCACCACTGAACCCCACCACTGAACCCCACCACTGAATCCCACCACTGAATCCCACCACTGAACCCCACCACTGCACCCCACCACTGAACCCCACCACTGAACCCCACCACTGAACCCCACCACTGAACCCCACCACTGAACCCCACCACTGAACCCCACCACTGAACCCCACCACTGAACCCCACCACTGAACCCCACCACTGAACCCCACCACTGAACCCCACCACTGAACCCCACCACTGAACCCCACCACTGAATCCCACCACTGAATCCCACCACTGAACCCCACCACTGCAAGCCCACCACTGAACCCCACCACTGAACCCCACCACTGAACCCCACCACTGAACCCCACCACTGAACCCCACCACTGAACCCCACCACTGAACCCCACCACTGAACCCCACCACTGAACCCCACCACTGAACCCCACCACTGAACCCCACTACTGAACCCCACCACTGAACCCCACCACTGAACCCCACCACTGAATCCCACCACTGAATCCCACCACTGAATCCCACCACTGAATCCCACCACTGAACCCCACAACTGAACCCCACCACTGAACACCACCACTGAAACCCCCCTACTGAACCCCACCACTGAACCACACCACTGAACCCCACCACTGAACCCCCCCACTGAATCCCACCCCTGAACCCCACTACTGAATCCAACCACTGAACCCCACGACTGATTCCCACCACTGAACCCCACGACTGAACCCCACCACTGAACCCCACCACTGAACCCCACCACTGAACCCCACCACTGAACCCCACCACTGAACCCCACCACTGAACCACACTACTGAACCACACCACTGAACCCCACCACTGAACCCCACGACTGAATCCCACCACTGAATCCCTCTACTGAATCCCACCACTGAACCCCACCACTGAATTCCACCACTGACCCCCCACTGAACCCCACCACTGAACCCCACCACTGAACCCCACCACTGAACCCCACCACTGAACCCCACCACTGAATCCCACCACTGAATACCACCACTGAACCCCACCACACCACTAAATACCACTAAATACCACTAAATACCACTAAATACCACTAAATCCCACTCAATCCCACTCAACCCCACTTAACCCCACTCAATCCCACTCAATCCCACTCAATCCGACTCAATCCGACTCAATCCGACTCAATCCCACTCAATCCCACTCACTCCAACTCAATCCGACTCAATCCCACTCTATCCCACTCAATCCCACTCAATCCGACTCAATCCGACTCAATCCCACTCAATCCCACTCAATACCACTTAATACCACTAAATACCACTAAATACCACTAAATATCACTAAATACCACTAAATCCCACTAAATCCCACTCAATCCGACTCAATCCGACTCAATCCGACTCAATCCCACTCAATACGACTCAATACCACTAAATACCACTAAATACCACTAAATACCACTAAATCCCACTCAATCGCCCTCAAACCCACTCAATCCCACTCAATACCCACTCAATCCCACTCAATACCACTAAATACCACTAAATACCACTAAATACCACTAAATATCACTAAATCCCACTAAATCCCACTCAATCCCACTCACCAACCCAACCCAACCCCAACACTGAAACCCACTACTGAACCCCACCACTGAACCCCACCACTGAACCCCACCAGTGAACCACACCACTGAATCCCACAACTGAACCCCACCACTGAATCCCACCACTGAATCCCACCACTGAATCCTACTACTGAATCGCACCACTGAATCCCACCACTGAACCCCACCACTGAACCCCACCACTGAACCCCACTACTGAACCCCACCACTGAACCCCACCACTGAACCCCACCACTGAATCCCACCACTGAATCCCACCACTGAACCCCACCACTGAACCCCACCACTGAACCCCACCACTGAACCCCACCACTGAACCCCACCACTGAACCCCACCACTGAACCACACCACTGAATCCCACCACTGAATCCCACCACTGAACCCTACCACTGCACCCCACCACTGAACCCCACCACTGAACCCCACTACTGAACCCCACCACTGAACTCCACCACTGAACCCCACTACTGAACCCCACCACTGAACCCCACCACTGAACCCCACCACTGAACCCCACCACTGAACCCCACCACTGAACCCCACCACTGAACCCCACCACTGAACCCCACCACTGAACCCCACCACTGAACCCCACCACTGAACCCCACCACTGAACCCCACCACTGAACCCCACCACTGAACCCCACCACTGAACCCCACCACTGAACCCCACCACTGAACCCCACCACTGAATCCCACCACTGAATCCCACCACTGAACCCCACCACTGCACCCCACCACTGAACCCCACCACTGAACCCCACCACTGAACCCCACCACTGCACCCCACCACTGAACCCGACCACTGAACCCCACCACTGAACCCCACCACTGAACCCCACCACTGAACCCCACCACTGAACCCCACCACTGAACCCCACCACTGAATCCCACCACTGAATCCCACCACTGAACCCCACCACTGCAAGCCCACCACTGAACCCCACCACTGAACCCCACCACTGAACCCCACCACTGAACCCCACCACTGAACCCCACCACTGAACCCCACCACTGAACCCCACCACTGAAACCCACCACTGAACCCCACCACTGAACCCCACCACTGAACCCCACCACTGAACCCCACCACTGAACCCCACCACTGAACCCCACTACTGAACCCCACCACTGAATCCCACCACTGAATCCCACCACTGAATCCCACCACTGAATCCCACCACTGAACCCCACAACTGAACCCCACCACTGAACACCACCACTGAAACCCCCCTACTGAACCCCACCACTGAACCACACCACTGAACCCCACCACTGAACCCCCCCACTGAATCCCACCCCTGAACCCCACTACTGAATCCAACCACTGAACCCCACGACTGAATCCCACCACTGAACCCTACGACTGAACCCCACCACTGAACCCCACCACTGAACCCCACCACTGAACCCCACCACTGAACCCCACCACTGAACCCCACCACTGAACCACACTACTGAACCACACCACTGAACCCCACCACTGAACCCCACGACTGAATCCCACCACTGAATCCCTCCACTGAATCCCACCACTGAACCCCACCACTGAATTCCACCACTGACCCCCCACTGAACCCCACCACTGAACCCCACCACTGAACCCCACCACTGAACCCCACCACTGAACCCCACCACTGAATCCCACCACTGAATCCCACCACTGAACCCCACCACTGAACCCCACCACTGAACCCCACCACTGAACCCCACCACTGAACCCCACCACTGAACCCCACCACTGAACCCCACCACTGAACCCCACCACTGAACCCCACCACTGAACCCCACCACTGAACCCCACCACTGAATCCCACCACTGAATCCCACTACTGAACCCCACCACTGAACCCCACCACTGAACTCCACCACTGAACCCCACCACTGAACCCCACTACTGAACCCCACCACTGAACCCCACCACTGAACCCCACTACTGAACCCCACTACTGAACCCCACCACTGAACCCCACCACTGAATCCCACCTCTGAACCCCACCACTGAACCCCACCACTGAACCCCACCACTGAACCCCACTACTGAACCACACCACTGAACCACACTACTGAACCCCACCCTGAACCCAACCACTGAACCCCACCACTGAACCCCACCGCTGAACCCCACCGCTGAACCCCACCACTGAACCCCACCACTGAACCCCACCACTGAACCCCACCACTGATTCCCGCCACTGAATCCCGCCACTGAATCCCGCCACTGAACCCCACCACTGAACCCCACCACTGAACCCCACCACTGAACCCCACGACTGAACCCAACTACTGAACCCCACCACTGAACCCCACTACTGAACCCCACCACTGAACCCCACCACTGAACCCCACCATTAAACGCCACCACTGAACCCCACCACTGAATCCCACCACTGAATCCCACCACTGAATACCACCACTGAATCCCAACCACTGAACCCAACCACTGAATCCCACCACTGAATCCCACCACTGAACCACACCACTGAATCCCAACCACTGAACCCAACCACTGAATCCCACAACTGAATCCCACCACTGAACCCCACCACTGAACCCCACCACTGAACCCCACCACTGAACCCCACCACTGAATCCCACCACTGAACCCCACCACTGTATCCCACCACTGAACCCCACCACTGAACCCCACAACTGAACCCCACCACTGAATCCCACCACTGAATCCCACCACTGAATCCCACCACTGAACCCCACCACTGAATCCCACCACTGAACCCCACCACTGAACCCCACCACTGAACCCCACCACTGAACCCCACCACTGAACCCCAACACTGAACCCCACCAATGAACCCCACCACCCACTCAATCCCACTGAATCCCAATCAATCCCACTCAATACCACTCAATACCACTAAATACCACTAAATACCACTAAATCCCACTAAATCCCACTCAATCCCACTCAATCCCGCTCAATCCCACTCAATCCCACTCAATACGACTCAATACCACTAAATACCACTAAATACCACTAAATACCACTAAATACCACTAAATAACACTAAATACCACTTAACACCACTAAATCCCACTAAATCCCAATCAATACCACTCAATCCCACTCAATCCCACTCAATCCCACTCAATCCCACTCAATCCCACTCAATCCGACTCAATCCCACTCAATCCGACTCAATCCGACTCAATCCCACTCAATCCCACTCAATCCGACTCAATCCCACTCAATCCCACTCAATCCGACTCAATCCGACTCAATCCCACTCAATCCCCCTCAATCCCACCCAATCCCACTCAATCCCTCTCAATGCCACTATATACCACTAAATACCACTAAATACCACTAAATACCACTAAATACCACTAAATACCACTCAATCCCACTCAATCCGACTCAATCCCACTCAGTACGACTCAATACCACTAAATACCACTAAATACCACTAAATACCACTAAATACCACTAAATCCCACTAAATACCACTAAATACCACTAAATACCACTAAATACCACTAAATACCACTAAATTCCACTAAATACCACTAAATACCACTAAATACCACTAAATACCACTAAATCCCACTAAATCCCACTAAATACCACTAAATACCACTAAATACCACTAAATTCCACTAAATACCACTAAATACCACTAAATACCACTAAATTCCACTAAATACCACTAAATACCACTAAATACCACTAAATACCACTAAATCCCACTAAATCCCACTAAATACCACTTAATCCCAATCCATCCCACTCCATCCCACTCAATCCCACTCAATACGACTCAATACCACTAAACTGACTGAACCCAAATACTGAACCCCACCACTGAACCCCACCACTGACCCCACCACTGAATCCCACCACTGAATACCACCACTGAATCCCAACCACTGAACCCAACCACTGAATCCCACCACTGAATCCCACCACTGAACCCCACCACTGAACCCCACCACTGAACCCCACCACTGAACCCCACCACTGAATCCCACCACTGAACCCCACCACTGAATCCCACCACTGAACCCCACCACTGAACCCCACCACTGAATCCCACCACTGAATCCCCCCACTGAACCCCACCACTGAATCCCACCACTGAACCCCACCACTGAACCCCACCACTGAACCCCACCACTGAACCCCACCACTGAACCCCACCACTGAACCCCACCACTGAATCCCACCACTGAATCCCACCACTGAACCCCTCCACTGAACCCCACCACTGAACCCCACCACTGAACCCTACCACTGAACCCCACCACTGAACCCCACCACTGAACCCCACCACTGAACCCCACCACTGAACCCCACCACTGAACCCCACCACTGAACCCCACCACTGAACCCCACCACTGAACCCCACCACTGAACCCCACCACTGAACCCCACCACTGAATCCCACCACTGAATCCCTCCACTGAATCCCACCACTGAACCCCACCACTGAACCCCACCACTGAATCCCACCACTGAACCCCACCACTGAACCCCACCACTGAACCCCACCACTGAACCCCACCACTGAACCCCAACACTGAACCCCACCACTGAACCCCACCACCCACTCAATCCCACTCAATCCCACTCAATCCCACTCAATCCCACTCAATCCCACTCAATACCACTCAATACCACTAAATACCACTAAATACCACTAAATCCCACTAAATCCCACTCAATCCCACTCAATCCCACTCAATCCCACTCAATCCCACTCAATCCCACTCAATCCCACTCAATACGACTCAATACCACTAAATACCACTAAATACCACTAAATACCACTAAATACCACTAAATAACACTAAATACCACTTAATACCACAGAATCCCACTAAATACCACTCAATCCCACTCAATCCCACTCAATCCGGCTCAATCCGACTCAATCCGACTCAATCCGACTCAATCCCACTCAATCCCACTCATTCCGACTCAATCCCACTCAATCCCACTCAATCCCACTCAATCCGACTCAATCCGACTCAATCCCACTCAATCCCACTCAATCCCACTCAATCCCACTCAATCCCACTCAATGCCACTAAATACCACTAAATACCACTAAATACCACTAAATACCACTAAATACCACTAAATACCACTAAATCCCACTCAAACCCACTCAATCCCACTCAATCCCACTCAATCCGACTCAATCGGACTCAATCGGACTCAATCCGACTCAATCCCACTCAATCCGACTCAATCCCACTCAATCCGACTCAATCCGACTCAATCCGACTCAATCCCACTCAATCCCACTCAATCCCAATCAATGCCACTAAATACCACTAAATACCACTAAATACCACTAAATACCACTAAATACCACTAAATACCACTAAATACCACTAAATCCCACTAATCCCACTCAATCCCACTCAATCCGACTCAATCCGACTCAATCCCACTCAATACGACTCAATACCACTAAATACCACTAAATACCACTAAATACCACTAAATACCACTAAATCCCACTAAATACCACTAAATACCACTAAATACCACTAAATACCACTAAATTCCACTAAATACCACTAAATACCACTAAATACCACTATATCCCACTAAATACCACTAAATACCACTAAATACCACTAAATCCCACTAAATCCCACTCAATCCCATTCAATCCCACTCAATCCGATTCAACCCCACTCAATCCCACTCAATCCCACTCAATCCCACTCAGTCCCACTCAATACCACTCAATACCACTAAATACCACTAAATACCACTAAAAACCACTAAATCCCACTCAATCCCACTCAATACGACTCAATACCACTAAATACCACTAAATACCACTAAATACCACTCAATACCACTAAATCCCACTCAATCCCACTCAATCCCACTCAATACGACTCAATACCACTAAATACCACTAAATACCACTAAATACAACTAAATACCACTAAATACCACTAAATACCACTAAATCCCACTAAATCCCCCTCAATCCCACTCACCCCACTCAATCTCACTCAATCCCACTCAATCCCACTCAATCCGACTCAATTCGACTCAATCCGACTCAATCCCACTCAATCCCACTCACTCCCACTCAATCCGACTCAATCCCACTCAATCCCTCTCTATCCCACTCAATCCCACTCCATCCGACTCAATCCGACTCAATCCCACTCAATCCCACTCAATCCCACTCAATACCACTAAATACCACTTAATACCACTAAATACAACTAAATACCACTACATACCACTAAATACCACTAAATACCACTAAATCCCACTAAATCCCACTCAATCCGACTCAATCCCACTCAATACGACTCAATACCACTAAATACCACTAAATACCACTAAATACCACTAAATACCACTAAATACCACTAAATACCACTAAATCCTACCAAATACCACTAAATCCCACTAAATCCCACTCAATCGCCCTCAAACTCACTCAATCCCACTCAATACCCACTCAATCCCACTCAATACCACTAAATACCACTAAATACCACTAAATATCACTAAATCCCACTGAATCCCACTCAATCCCACTCAATCCCACTCACCAAACCAACCCAACCACACCACTGAACCCCACCACTGAACCCCACCACTGAATCCCACCACTGAATCCCACCACTGAATCCCACCACTGAACCCCA
Organism: Uropetala carovei; assembly: GCA_036926305.1. Classification (NCBI taxonomy): domain Eukaryota; kingdom Metazoa; phylum Arthropoda; class Insecta; order Odonata; family Petaluridae; genus Uropetala; species Uropetala carovei. The sequence continues at coordinate 29,942,716 of JAXCHB010000011.1, forward strand.
CCACTGAATCCCACCACTGAACCCCACCACTGAACCCCACCAGTGAACCCCACCACTGAACCCCACCACTGAACCCCACCACTGAACCCCACTACTGAATCCCAAAACTGAATCCCACCACTGAACCCCACCACTGAACCCCACCACTGAACCCCACCACTGAACCCCACCACTGAACCCCACAACTGAACCCCACCACTGAACCCAACCACTGAACCCCACAACTGAACCCCACCACTGAACCCCACCACTGAACCCCACCACTGAACCCCACCATTGAACCCCACCACTGAACACCACCACTGAATCCCACCACTGAATCCCACCACTGAATCCCACCACTGAATCCCACCACTGAATCCCACGACTGAATCCCACCACTGAAACCAACCACTGAATCCCACCACTGAATCCCACCACTGAATCCCACCACTGAACCCCACCACTGAGCCCCACCACTGAACCCCACTACTGAACTCACCACTGAACCCCACCACTGAACCCCACCACTGAACCCCACCACTGAACCCCACCAATGAACCCCACTATAACCCACTAAACCACACTAAATCCCACTAAATCCCACTATATCCCACTAAACCCCTACTAAACCCCACTCAATCCGACTCAATCGCCCTCAAACCCACTCAATCCCACTCAATCCCACTCAATACCACTAAATACCACTAAATACCACTAAATACCACCAAATACCACTAAATCCCACTCAATCCCACTCAATCCAACTCAATCCGATTCAACCCCACTCAATCCGACTCTATCCCACTCAACCTCCTCAATCCCACTCAATCCCACTCAATCCCACTAAATACCACTAAATACCACTAAATACCACTAAATCCCACTAAATCCCACTCAATCCGACTCAATCCCACTCAATCTCACTCAATCCCACTCAATCTCACTCAATCCGGCTCAATCCGACTCAATCCGACACAATCCGACTCAATCCCACTCAATCCCACTCAATCCCACTCAATCCCACTCAATCCCACTCAATCCCACTCAATCCCACTCAATCCCACTCAATACCACTCAATACCACTCAATACCACTAAATACCACTAAATACCAGTAAATACCACTAAATACCACTAAATCCCACTAAATCCGAGTCAATCCGACTCAATCCCACTCAATACGACTCAATACCACTAAATACCACTAAATACCACTAAATCCCACTAAATACCGCTAAATCCCACTAAATCCCACTCAATGCCACCAATCCCAATCAATCCGAGTCAATCCGACTCAATCCCACTCAATACGACCAATACCACTAAATACCACTAAATACCACTAAATACCACTAAATCCCACTAAATACCACTAAATACCACTAAATACCACTAAATACCACTAAATCCCACTAAATACCACTAAATCCCACTAAATCCCACTCAATCCCACTCAATCCCACTCAATCCGATTCAACCCCACTCAATCCCACTCAATCCCACTCAATCCGACTCAATCCCACTCAATACCACTAAATACCACTAAATACCACTAAATACCACTAAATACCACTAAATCCCACTAAATCCCACTCAATCCCACTCAATACGACTCAATACCACTAAATACCACTAAATACTACTAAATACCACTCAATACCACTAAATCCCACTCAATCCCACTCAATCCCACTCAATACGACTCAATACCACTAAATACCACTAAATACAACTAAATACCACTAAATACCACTAAATACCACTAAATCCCACTAAATCCCACTCAATCCCACTCAACCCCACTCAATCTCACTCAATCCCACTCAATCCCACTCAATCCGACTCAATCCGACTCAATCCCACTCAATCCCACTCACTCCCACTCAATCCGACTCAATCCCACTCAATCCCTCTCTATCCCACTCAATCCCACTCCATCCGACTCAATCCGACTCAATCCCACTCAATCCCACTAAATACCACTAAATACCACTAAATACCACTAAATACCACTAAATACCACTAAATACCACTAAATACCACTAAATACCACTAAATCCCACTAAATCCCACTCAATCCGACCCAATCCGACTCAATCCCACTCAATACGACTCAATACCACTAAATACCACTAAATACCACTAAATACCACTAAATACCACTAAATACCACTAAATCCTACTAAATACCACTAAATCCCACTAAATCCCACTCAATCGCCCTCAAACCCACTCAATCCCACTCAATACCCACTCAATCCCACTCAATACCACTAAATACCTCTAAATACCACTAAATACCACTAAATATCACTAAATCCCACTAAATCCCACTCAATCCCACTCAATCCCACTCACCAAACCAACCCAACCACACCACTGAACCCCACCACTGAACCCCACCACTGAATCCCACCACTGAATCCCACCACTGAATCCCACCACTGAACCCCACCACTGAATCCCACTACTGAACCCCACCACTGAACCCCACCAGTGAACCCCACCACTGAACCCCACCACTGAACCCCACCACTGAACCCCACTACTGAATCCCAAAACTGAATCCCACCACTGAACCACACTACTGAACCCCACACTTCTGAACCCCACCACTGAACCCCACCACGGAACCCCACAACTGAACCCCACCACTGAACCCAACCACTGAACCCCACAACTGAACCCCACCACTGAACCCCACCACTGAACCCAACCACTGAACCCCACCACTGAACCCCACCATTGAACCCCACCACTGAACACCACCACTGAATCCCACCACTGAATCCCACCACTGAATCCCACCACTGAATCCCACCACTGAATCCCACCACTGAAACCAACCACTGAATCCCACCACTGAATCCCACCACTGAATCCCACCACTGAACCCCACCACTGAGCCCCACCACTGAACCCCACTACTGAACTCACCACTGAACCCCACCACTGAACCCCACCACTGAACCCCACCACTGAACCCCACCAATGAACCCCACTATACCCCACTAAACCACACTAAATCCCACTAAATCCCACTATATCCCACTAAACCCCTACTAAACCCCACTCAATCCGACTCAATCGCCCTCAAACCCACTCAATCCCACTCAATCCCACTCAATCCCACTCAATACCACTAAATACCACTAAATACCACTAAATACCACTAAATACCACTAAATCCCACTCAATCCAACTCAATCCGATTCAACCCCACTCAATCCGACTCTATCCCACTCAACCCCCTCAATCCCACTCAATCCCACTAAATACCACTAAATACCACTAAATACCACTAAATCCCACTCAATCCGACTCAATCCCACTCAATTTCACTCAATCCCACTCAATCTCACTCAATCCGGCTCAATCCGACTCAATCCGACACAATCCGACTCAATCCCACTCAATCCCACTCAATCCCACTCAATCCCACTCAATCCCACTCAATCCGACTCAATCCGACTCAATCCGACTCAATCCCACTCAATCCGACTCAATCCCACTCAACCCCACTCTATCCCACTCAATCCCACTCAATCCCACTCAATACCACTCAATACCACTAAATACCACTAAATACCAGTAAATACCACTAAATACCACTAAATACCACTAAATCCCACTAAATCCCACTAAATCCGAGTCAATCCGACTCAATCCCACTCAATACGACTCAATACCACTAAATACCACTAAATACCACTAAATCCCATTAAATACCGCTAAATCCCACTAAATCCCACTCAATGCCACCAATCCCAATCAATCCGAGTCAATCCGACTCAATCCCACTCAATACGACTCAATACCACTAACTCCCACTAAATACCACTAAATCCCACTAAATACCACTAAATCCCACTCAATCGCCCCCAAACCCACTCAATCCCACTCAATACCCACTCAATCCCACTCAATACCACTAAATACCACTAAATACCACTAAATATCACTAAATCCCACTAAATCCCACTCAATCCCACTCAATCCCACTCACCAACCCAACCCAACCCCACCACTGAACCCCACCACTGATACCCTCCACTGAACCCCACCACTGATACACTCCACTGAACCCCACCACTGAACCCCACCACTGAACCACACCACTGAATCCCACCACTGAACCCCACCACTGAATCCCACCACTGAATCCCATCACTGAATCCCACCACTGAATCCCACCACTGAATACCATCACTGAACCCCACCGCTGAACCCCACCACTGAACCCCACCATTGAATCCCACCATTGAACCCCACCACTGAACCCCACCACTGAACCGCACCACTGCACCCCACCACTGAACCCCACCACTGAACCACACCACTGAATCACACCACTGAACCCCACTACTGAACCCCACCACTGAACCCCACCACTGAACCCCACCACTGAACCCCACCAATGAACCCCACTATACCCCACTAAACCACACTAAATCCCACTAAATCCCACTATATCCCAATAAACCCCACTAAACTACACTAAACCCCACTCAATCCGACTCCATCCCACTCAATCCCACTCAATCCGACTCAATCCCACTCAATCGCCCTCAATCCCACTCAATCCCACTCAATCCCACTCAATCCCACTCAATACCACTCAATACCACTAAATACCACTAAATACCACTAAATCCCACTACATCCCACTAAATCCCACTCAATCCCTCTCAATCCCACTCAATACGACTCAATACCACTAAATACCACTAAATACCACTTAATACCACTAAATCCCACTAAATCCCACTCAATCTCACTCAATCCCACTCAATCCCACTCAATCTTACTCAATCCCACTCAATCCCACTCAATCCCACTCAATCCGACTCAATCCGACTCAATCCGACTCAATCCGACTCAATCCGACTCAATCCCACTCAATCCCACTCTATCCCACTCAATACGACTCAATACCACTAAATACCACTAAATACCACTAAATACCACTAAATCCCACTAAATACCACTAAATACCACTAAATACCACTAAATACCATTAAATTCCACTAAATACCACTAAATACCACTAAATACCACTAAATACCACTAAATCCCACTAAATCCCACTAAATACCACTAAATCCCACTAAATCCCACTCAATCCCACTCAATCCCACTCAATCCGATTCAACCCCACTGAATCCCCACCACTGAACCCCACCACTGAACCCCACCACTGAACCCCACCACTGAACCCCACCACTGAACCCCACCACTGAACCACACCACTGAACCAAACCACTGAACCCCACCACTGAACCCCACCACTGAACCCCACCACTGAACCCCACCAATGAACCCCACTATACCCCACTAAACCACACTAAATCCCACTAAATCCCAATAAACCCCACTAAACCCCACTAAACCCCACTCAATCCGACTCCATCCCACTCAATCCCACTCAATCCGACTCAATCCCACTCAATCGCCCTCAAACCCACTCAATCCCAGTCAATCCCACTCAGTGCCACTAAATACCACTAAATACCACTAAATCCCACTAAATACCACTAAATCCCACTCAATCCGACCACTAGTTATTTCGAAATTTGTTAAACAGTGTTTTCGGCCGTCCACGTCTCCATGTCGACGGATCTAGGGAGGCCCTCGGAAGCCTCCCTTCCAGCGATACCTTTGCACTCGCGGCCGCTTCTCGAATCCGAGGGCTCGAGTTCGTCGAGGGACCCCCCACCCCCTCCCTCCCCCAGTGTAAAATGTTCCGAGCCTTTTCTTACGCTCGAGAATCCACCATCCGCCGCTGACCTTCTGCAAACGGCACATTTTTCTAAAGTAATCCCTACGTTTTCTACGGAATGGCCTGCTATTAACATGGCTAGAGGCCCTCCCCCCCTTCGTTCTTCATTGACGGAATTCACCGAGACTTCCAAGCCGCTGCCTGCTCTTAACCCAGCTGAAGGCAGCGGAGGAAACCCATCTACATCACACAGCAGCTCATCCCATCGAAACGGCGTGCTGCCTGGCAGCACTAAATCCACGGTCAACACCACAACAAAGTCCTGGGCGTCAGTAGCGACGACGCAGTCAACCGGGAAAACCGCCTTCCGGTCATCGGGTTTCGTGTGTTTACGATCAACCTCCGCGTACTCCCCAGACAAACGACTTGCGATAATATGCGACGGAACTGACGGAACTCCCATAGAGGAATACCTTTTGGCAATAGGGAAAATCGTAGGCCCCGCGCGGATTAAGTTTGCTTCGCGAATAAGTATGGGCAGGGTCTGCATCTATCTTCAATCGGAAGAGGATGTGGAAAAACTTACGTCGTCCCCCGGTCTTGAGGTGAATGGCAGCTATTTCCCTATTAGGAAATATATAACCGCAGTTACTAGGGTCGTGCTTTCTAATGTTCTCCCAGATATCCCCAATGAGACCCTTGCCCACCATCTGAGGCCTCATGGCAAACTAACAAGTCCTTTTAGGGTCTTACCCATAAGTACGAAATACCCCGAGCTGCAGCATATCAACTCCTTCCGGAGGATGGTGTACATGATCCTCACAACCCCGGGTGCTATGCCGACTTCCATCCCTGTTGCATACGACAACGTAACTTATAATGTTTACATCTCCATGGATGAAATAACATGTCACCAATGCCACAAGAAGGGCCACGTGGCTAAAAACTGCCCGGATCGATGCGCGGACGCCGCCGCCACCGTTAGCGAAACACTGCCTACCGTCCCTCCACAGACACCGCCATCTAACCCCGGGACGGCAAGCGGCGGAAAACTGCCCATCGAAGCCGCCAGCGCAGCTGACTTAACGGCAACCATTCCTACGACCCGATTATCCCCCCTCTCTCCTCGACAAAAACCCAGCCTTTCAACTTTCCTACCTGATACTACATTACCTAAGTCACACATTCCTTCCCACCCTCCCATTCTTCCTTCCCACCCTCCCTCTTCTCCTTCCGCTCCCTCCCTACCCTCTCAACCCACCATTCCTCCAGCCGCAAACAAGTCTGCTGACGACGCTAACTCCACTGCGAAGACATCAGCAGAAGCGCAGGATGAACAGGGTGACATCGCGGTAGCAGCGATTAAACCACCATCTTCTTCAACGCAATCACATAAGGTCGTTAAAAGACTGCAGAAGGACCCAACAGGGACGGAGCCGGCCAAAAGAATGGCTTGCTCTTCTCGGCTGACTGTGGCGGAGGCGATGTCGGACGAAGACGACTCACTGTCTTTATCCTCTGGATCTAATGGCGACACAGCTCTATATCCGCCGGAATGCTCTAACGATTCCCAAGTCATCTCTCTGAAGCGACTTGGGGAATTCATCAAGGAAGCGGCGAGGGCCAAAAACGTCATGCCCATCGCCAAAAAATACACCAATGATATGAAGGTGTTACGTTCTAGGGTGGTGGAGGTAGCGAAGCAGTCAAATACAAGGCAATGCGGCAGAAAGCCACAAAAATTGTGCATAAAATTGACTCACAATGTATCGACACGGACGGTTAAGCTGACAGCAGTTTTTTTGACATTTTTTAAACTTCCGTAATCGTTTTATATACATACATATATTTCGTTTATTTTTATCCTTTGATTGGTTTTTTGTTACTCTTTTATATTTATATATTTATTTATATTTCATTATGCAAATCACATCTCTAAATGTCCGCTCAATAGTGAGCCCTAAGAAACAGGCCATGCTAGGTGTTTTTCTGGAACGCAATAAACCAGATATTGCGATCCTACAGGAGACCGGGAACTTTTCCGGCATTACGGAGCGTTGCGAGGGGTATTCTTTCTTCACAAACCTGCCGAGCGGCAATGCCGCCGGAACGGCGATCGCGATACATCGCCGGTTGATCTCGGAGAATCCCTCCTCCCATATCTCAGTACGGGGTCACCTCCAAGAGGTGACGATCAAGACTCCGAACGACAGACTTAGAGTCGTAAACATTTACCTGCCGCACGATGACATTCAGGCTTTCTTTGTCCTGGAGAAGTTGCGAATGTACATAGAAAACTGTCCGGCCTCCGATACTTTGATATGCGGCGGGGACTGGAATGTCACGCTTTCACCCGAGGATCGCAACAGAACGGGAGAAAAAAGAAAAAGGGTCGCATCCACGCTAAGCAACGTCCTTCGGGACCACAATCTCGTGGACGTCTGGAGAGGATTAAGAGGAAACACCATCTCTTATACCTTCCACGGACCGCAACCAAACTACGCCAAATCAAGGCTAGATAGGTTTTACATAACGAGAGATAATTTTAGATTAGCATCAAATGTTTTTATCACCCCTTCTTTTTCCGACCATGACGCCATTTCCATAGTTTTAGGAAATGCGCATGATTTTAAAAATAAAACTTTCTGGAGACTGCCTATTAGTTTATTTAATAACGAAGAATTTACGGAGTCGGTAAAACATATTGCAGAGCATTTTTTCACCAGGGCCCAACAACTAAACACGAATGCGTTAAAATGTGGGAACTTTTTAAAACGGAAATAAAAACCTCGGCAATAAGATTTAGGGGGGCAGAACGGAGAAAGGACAGGGAGGCTCTAAAAACCTTAGAAAATGCGGTAATGGCACTCCGGAGAAACAATTTTCCCACCGAAGATGAGGCAATGCTTCTGGCCCAGTGCCAGGCTGATCTAAGGAGAGTCTATTCGGCCCTTGCGAGCCGTCTGGCGGGCAAGGCCCAATACCTCAGGGTTTTCGGTGACTCTACAGCGGCAAAGGAAGTTCTGGCCCTACACCGTGCCTCTCCTGAGCGGTGCCGCCTCACGCGCATAGAGCAGGGAGGATGTGTTATTGAGGAAGAGTCGTTGCTGAGGAAACACGTTCGCGAGTACTTCTCTAAGCATTTCAGCGACGAGAATACTCCGCACGGCATCGTGGATATCGTCTCCGAACTAGGTGTCGAACTTCCAACCTTGAGTGAAGCATGCCACGACGAACTGGACATGGATGTGCGGCCTGGGGAGTTGACAGAAGCAGTCAAACAACTCCGAACCGGACGCTCTCCTGGCTTCGATGGAATCCCGGCGGAATTTTACCAAAGGTATTGGGTATATATTCTCCCCCTTTTCAGAAAAATGGTGGCCGAGGCTTTTAGAAAAGGAACGTTGCCAATGACGACAAGAATGGGAGTCATGATTCTCCTACCGAAGAAAGGAGATCGGCTAGAGCTTGGAAACTGGAGACCCATCACATTGCTGCCGACGGATTATAAGATAATTTCGAAGTGTGTCGCCAACCGAATTTTAAATGTTGTGAGAAACATCATCCGGATCAGACGTACTGCGTCCCCGGCAGAACGATACATGACAACATCCATGTAATCCGAGATGCCCTACATTACGCAGCTGACAAAAACGTTCCCCTAGGTGTGCTGACGATCGACCAATCGTCTGCTTTCGACAAGGTCGGCCACAGCTACCTTTTCAGCGTGTTGGCCGCTTTCGGTTTTGGTCCGAGAGCAAGAGGTATGGTTGCAACGCTATACAATGAGGTTCTTTGTTGCATCAGAATTAAAGACAGTTTATGCGCACCGTTTAGTGTGACATGCGGAGTGCGGCAAGGGGACCCTCTGTCTGGACCTCTTTTCACGCTCAGCATGGAGCCTTTCCTTGCGTTATGCAGGAAGAATGGGCCGAAATTTGGGCTGTCAATACCAGGTTTTGTCTGCGTATGCCGACGACGTTACCTTTTTTATTTCCCAGGAGGCAGGTTTCGAAAACCTAAACCAATCCTTCCTCGGTTATTCTGGAATGTCGGGGGCGAAAATAAACTTAAGCAAATCGTCCGGTGTTTTTGCTGGAAGCTGGAAAGGGCGTCAAGACCACCCTATGGGTGCGGTGTGGTCCAGCGAAGGGGCTCGTTTTCTTGGAGTCATGCTGGGGCCAGACAAGAATTTTGAGGAAGAAAATTGGACACGTCTGGCAGAAAAATTACGGAACTGCCTAAACCGGTGGGAAAAGTTTAAGGGTATGACCTCGATTAATAGTAGGTCAAAGTTAGCGAATTGCCTTGCCGGAAACCTAACGCATGCCATGACGGTGCTCCACCCCCCCACCACATTTCTTCGGGGATCGGCGAGAGCGTTTATTAATTTTATTTGGAGTGGTCACCACTCTCTGCACCCAAACTATGTTTTTAGCCCGCGTGACACTGGAGGAATCATGTGCACCCACCCAGAAACGTCCGCTATATACCTACGCCTCAAATTCATCTTAAATTTATTAGCAAGAAAGGAAGAAGACTCATCCTTCGTCCATCTTGCTACACATTTCCTCAGCGAAACAGCTGAAATCCCTAGCAAAGGCATAGTGTCGACGCTGCTAGCCAAAAAGAAGGCACACCTTCATAAGTCTCGCGATCCTTTTTACGCCTCGGTCCTCGGGGCATGGCACTTATTATCCCCACAGCCCATTAATTACCCAAGCTGCAGGGAACATCTTCATTCTATTCCCTTAGAATCGAACATTCTGCCCCATATTGCCGTACGAGAGGATTACCTATGGAAGGACTTGGGAGTGCACTTCGTAGGTGACCTAATTTCCGCTGACGGCCACCCAAGGAATTTTGAATCACTTCCAGTGGAACAATTGACCGCCTCGGCTAGGAGACGGTTAACGAGAGACCACACGAGTTTGCTTGCAGCAATTACAAGATTAGGCCAACTCCCAGTAATCGCCGGACACCACACTAAAGTAGAATTTGCTTATACAACTGAATCTTCAGATAGTACCCGAAATGAAAAATTAGTACTCCAGGTGATTTTAAAAAATTAAAGGCTGCAATTTTGAAAAGGGTACTAGGCCCCGCCTACCCGACAGGGAAGTCAGTGCTGTTGCAGGATCTGTCTCTTGACTGGAAGCAGCTGCACCAAATCCCGAACGATAGCTTCGACGCGGAGATCGTGTGGAGATTGTGGCACGATAGATTAGTCACACCTGCAAAACTTTTTCAGTGGGGAAAAATTACGAACGGGAAGTGCCAGTTTTGTGGGGAAATTGGTGATACTATGCATATCATTTTCCAGTGTTACATTGCAGCCTGTTTCGTTTCGTTTCGTTTCGTTTCGTTTCGTTTCGTTTCGTTTCGTTTCGTTTCGTTTCGTTTCGTTTCGTTTCGTTTCGTTTCGTTTCGTTTCGTTTCGTTTCGTTTCGTTTCGTTTCGTTTCGTTTCGTTTCGTTTCGTTTCGTTTCGTTTCGTTTCGTTTCGTTTCGTTTCGTTTCGTTTCGTTTCGTTTCGTTTCGTTTCGTTTCGTTTCGTTTCGTTTCGTTTCGTTTCGTTTCGTTTCGTTTCGTTTCGTTTCGTTTCGTTTCGTTTCGTTTCGTTTCGTTTCGTTTCGTTTCGTTTCGTTTCGTTTCGTTTCGTTTCGTTTCGTTTCGTTTCGTTTCGTTTCGTTTCGTTTCGTTTCGTTTCGTTTCGTTTCGTTTCGTTTCGTTTCGTTTCGTTTCGTTTCGTTTCGTTTCGTTTCGTTTCGTTTCGTTTCGTTTCGTTTCGTTTCGTTTCGTTTCGTTTCGTTTCGTTTCGTTTCGTTTCGTTTCGTTTCGTTTCGTTTCGTTTCGTTTCGTTTCGTTTCGTTTCGTTTCGTTTCGTTTCGTTTCGTTTCGTTTCGTTTCGTTTCGTTTCGTTTCGTTTCGTTTCGTTTCGTTTCGTTTCGTTTCGTTTCGTTTCGTTTCGTTTCGTTTCGTTTCGTTTCGTTTCGTTTCGTTTCGTTTCGTTTCGTTTCGTTTCGTTTCGTTTCGTTTCGTTTCGTTTCGTTTCGTTTCGTTTCGTTTCGTTTCGTTTCGTTTCGTTTCGTTTCGTTTCGTTTCGTTTCGTTTCGTTTCGTTTCGTTTCGTTTCGTTTCGTTTCGTTTCGTTTCGTTTCGTTTCGTTTCGTTTCGTTTCGTTTCGTTTCGTTTCGTTTCGTTTCGTTTCGTTTCGTTTCGTTTCGTTTCGTTTCGTTTCGTTTCGTTTCGTTTCGTTTCGTTTCGTTTCGTTTCGTTTCGTTTCGTTTCGTTTCGTTTCGTTTCGTTTCGTTTCGTTTCGTTTCGTTTCGTTTCGTTTCGTTTCGTTTCGTTTCGTTTCGTTTCGTTTCGTTTCGTTTCGTTTCGTTTCGTTTCGTTTCGTTTCGTTTCGTTTCGTTTCGTTTCGTTTCGTTTCGTTTCGTTTCGTTTCGTTTCGTTTCGTTTCGTTTCGTTTCGTTTCGTTTCGTTTCGTTTCGTTTCGTTTCGTTTCGTTTCGTTTCGTTTCGTTTCGTTTCGTTTCGTTTCGTTTCGTTTCGTTTCGTTTCGTTTCGTTTCGTTTCGTTTCGTTTCGTTTCGTTTCGTTTCGTTTCGTTTCGTTTCGTTTCGTTTCGTTTCGTTTCGTTTCGTTTCGTTTCGTTTCGTTTCGTTTCGTTTCGTTTCGTTTCGTTTCGTTTCGTTTCGTTTCGTTTCGTTTCGTTTCGTTTCGTTTCGTTTCGTTTCGTTTCGTTTCGTTTCGTTTCGTTTCGTTTCGTTTCGTTTCGTTTCGTTTCGTTTCGTTTCGTTTCGTTTCGTTTCGTTTCGTTTCGTTTCGTTTCGTTTCGTTTCGTTTCGTTTCGTTTCGTTTCGTTTCGTTTCGTTTCGTTTCGTTTCGTTTCGTTTCGTTTCGTTTCGTTTCGTTTCGTTTCGTTTCGTTTCGTTTCGTTTCGTTTCGTTTCGTTTCGTTTCGTTTCGTTTCGTTTCGTTTCGTTTCGTTTCGTTTCGTTTCGTTTCGTTTCGTTTCGTTTCGTTTCGTTTCGTTTCGTTTCGTTTCGTTTCGTTTCGTTTCGTTTCGTTTCGTTTCGTTTCGTTTCGTTTCGTTTCGTTTCGTTTCGTTTCGTTTCGTTTCGTTTCGTTTCGTTTCGTTTCGTTTCGTTTCGTTTCGTTTCGTTTCGTTTCGTTTCGTTTCGTTTCGTTTCGTTTCGTTTCGTTTCGTTTCGTTTCGTTTCGTTTCGTTTCGTTTCGTTTCGTTTCGTTTCGTTTCGTTTCGTTTCGTTTCGTTTCGTTTCGTTTCGTTTCGTTTCGTTTCGTTTCGTTTCGTTTCGTTTCGTTTCGTTTCGTTTCGTTTCGTTTCGTTTCGTTTCGTTTCGTTTCGTTTCGTTTCGTTTCGTTTCGTTTCGTTTCGTTTCGTTTCGTTTCGTTTCGTTTCGTTTCGTTTCGTTTCGTTTCGTTTCGTTTCGTTTCGTTTCGTTTCGTTTCGTTTCGTTTCGTTTCGTTTCGTTTCGTTTCGTTTCGTTTCGTTTCGTTTCGTTTCGTTTCGTTTCGTTTCGTTTCGTTTCGTTTCGTTTCGTTTCGTTTCGTTTCGTTTCGTTTCGTTTCGTTTCGTTTCGTTTCGTTTCGTTTCGTTTCGTTTCGTTTCGTTTCGTTTCGTTTCGTTTCGTTTCGTTTCGTTTCGTTTCGTTTCGTTTCGTTTCGTTTCGTTTCGTTTCGTTTCGTTTCGTTTCGTTTCGTTTCGTTTCGTTTCGTTTCGTTTCGTTTCGTTTCGTTTCGTTTCGTTTCGTTTCGTTTCGTTTCGTTTCGTTTCGTTTCGTTTCGTTTCGTTTCGTTTCGTTTCGTTTCGTTTCGTTTCGTTTCGTTTCGTTTCGTTTCGTTTCGTTTCGTTTCGTTTCGTTTCGTTTCGTTTCGTTTCGTTTCGTTTCGTTTCGTTTCGTTTCGTTTCGTTTCGTTTCGTTTCGTTTCGTTTCGTTTCGTTTCGTTTCGTTTCGTTTCGTTTCGTTTCGTTTCGTTTCGTTTCGTTTCGTTTCGTTTCGTTTCGTTTCGTTTCGTTTCGTTTCGTTTCGTTTCGTTTCGTTTCGTTTCGTTTCGTTTCGTTTCGTTTCGTTTCGTTTCGTTTCGTTTCGTTTCGTTTCGTTTCGTTTCGTTTCGTTTCGTTTCGTTTCGTTTCGTTTCGTTTCGTTTCGTTTCGTTTCGTTTCGTTTCGTTTCGTTTCGTTTCGTTTCGTTTCGTTTCGTTTCGTTTCGTTTCGTTTCGTTTCGTTTCGTTTCGTTTCGTTTCGTTTCGTTTCGTTTCGTTTCGTTTCGTTTCGTTTCGTTTCGTTTCGTTTCGTTTCGTTTCGTTTCGTTTCGTTTCGTTTCGTTTCGTTTCGTTTCGTTTCGTTTCGTTTCGTTTCGTTTCGTTTCGTTTCGTTTCGTTTCGTTTCGTTTCGTTTCGTTTCGTTTCGTTTCGTTTCGTTTCGTTTCGTTTCGTTTCGTTTCGTTTCGTTTCGTTTCGTTTCGTTTCGTTTCGTTTCGTTTCGTTTCGTTTCGTTTCGTTTCGTTTCGTTTCGTTTCGTTTCGTTTCGTTTCGTTTCGTTTCGTTTCGTTTCGTTTCGTTTCGTTTCGTTTCGTTTCGTTTCGTTTCGTTTCGTTTCGTTTCGTTTCGTTTCGTTTCGTTTCGTTTCGTTTCGTTTCGTTTCGTTTCGTTTCGTTTCGTTTCGTTTCGTTTCGTTTCGTTTCGTTTCGTTTCGTTTCGTTTCGTTTCGTTTCGTTTCGTTTCGTTTCGTTTCGTTTCGTTTCGTTTCGTTTCGTTTCGTTTCGTTTCGTTTCGTTTCGTTTCGTTTCGTTTCGTTTCGTTTCGTTTCGTTTCGTTTCGTTTCGTTTCGTTTCGTTTCGTTTCGTTTCGTTTCGTTTCGTTTCGTTTCGTTTCGTTTCGTTTCGTTTCGTTTCGTTTCGTTTCGTTTCGTTTCGTTTCGTTTCGTTTCGTTTCGTTTCGTTTCGTTTCGTTTCGTTTCGTTTCGTTTCGTTTCGTTTCGTTTCGTTTCGTTTCGTTTCGTTTCGTTTCGTTTCGTTTCGTTTCGTTTCGTTTCGTTTCGTTTCGTTTCGTTTCGTTTCGTTTCGTTTCGTTTCGTTTCGTTTCGTTTCGTTTCGTTTCGTTTCGTTTCGTTTCGTTTCGTTTCGTTTCGTTTCGTTTCGTTTCGTTTCGTTTCGTTTCGTTTCGTTTCGTTTCGTTTCGTTTCGTTTCGTTTCGTTTCGTTTCGTTTCGTTTCGTTTCGTTTCGTTTCGTTTCGTTTCGTTTCGTTTCGTTTCGTTTCGTTTCGTTTCGTTTCGTTTCGTTTCGTTTCGTTTCGTTTCGTTTCGTTTCGTTTCGTTTCGTTTCGTTTCGTTTCGTTTCGTTTCGTTTCGTTTCGTTTCGTTTCGTTTCGTTTCGTTTCGTTTCGTTTCGTTTCGTTTCGTTTCGTTTCGTTTCGTTTCGTTTCGTTTCGTTTCGTTTCGTTTCGTTTCGTTTCGTTTCGTTTCGTTTCGTTTCGTTTCGTTTCGTTTCGTTTCGTTTCGTTTCGTTTCGTTTCGTTTCGTTTCGTTTCGTTTCGTTTCGTTTCGTTTCGTTTCGTTTCGTTTCGTTTCGTTTCGTTTCGTTTCGTTTCGTTTCGTTTCGTTTCGTTTCGTTTCGTTTCGTTTCGTTTCGTTTCGTTTCGTTTCGTTTCGTTTCGTTTCGTTTCGTTTCGTTTCGTTTCGTTTCGTTTCGTTTCGTTTCGTTTCGTTTCGTTTCGTTTCGTTTCGTTTCGTTTCGTTTCGTTTCGTTTCGTTTCGTTTCGTTTCGTTTCGTTTCGTTTCGTTTCGTTTCGTTTCGTTTCGTTTCGTTTCGTTTCGTTTCGTTTCGTTTCGTTTCGTTTCGTTTCGTTTCGTTTCGTTTCGTTTCGTTTCGTTTCGTTTCGTTTCGTTTCGTTTCGTTTCGTTTCGTTTCGTTTCGTTTCGTTTCGTTTCGTTTCGTTTCGTTTCGTTTCGTTTCGTTTCGTTTCGTTTCGTTTCGTTTCGTTTCGTTTCGTTTCGTTTCGTTTCGTTTCGTTTCGTTTCGTTTCGTTTCGTTTCGTTTCGTTTCGTTTCGTTTCGTTTCGTTTCGTTTCGTTTCGTTTCGTTTCGTTTCGTTTCGTTTCGTTTCGTTTCGTTTCGTTTCGTTTCGTTTCGTTTCGTTTCGTTTCGTTTCGTTTCGTTTCGTTTCGTTTCGTTTCGTTTCGTTTCGTTTCGTTTCGTTTCGTTTCGTTTCGTTTCGTTTCGTTTCGTTTCGTTTCGTTTCGTTTCGTTTCGTTTCGTTTCGTTTCGTTTCGTTTCGTTTCGTTTCGTTTCGTTTCGTTTCGTTTCGTTTCGTTTCGTTTCGTTTCGTTTCGTTTCGTTTCGTTTCGTTTCGTTTCGTTTCGTTTCGTTTCGTTTCGTTTCGTTTCGTTTCGTTTCGTTTCGTTTCGTTTCGTTTCGTTTCGTTTCGTTTCGTTTCGTTTCGTTTCGTTTCGTTTCGTTTCGTTTCGTTTCGTTTCGTTTCGTTTCGTTTCGTTTCGTTTCGTTTCGTTTCGTTTCGTTTCGTTTCGTTTCGTTTCGTTTCGTTTCGTTTCGTTTCGTTTCGTTTCGTTTCGTTTCGTTTCGTTTCGTTTCGTTTCGTTTCGTTTCGTTTCGTTTCGTTTCGTTTCGTTTCGTTTCGTTTCGTTTCGTTTCGTTTCGTTTCGTTTCGTTTCGTTTCGTTTCGTTTCGTTTCGTTTCGTTTCGTTTCGTTTCGTTTCGTTTCGTTTCGTTTCGTTTCGTTTCGTTTCGTTTCGTTTCGTTTCGTTTCGTTTCGTTTCGTTCGTTTCGTTTCGTTTCGTTTCGTTTCGTTTCGTTTCGTTTCGTTTCGTTTCGTTTCGTTTCGTTTCGTTTCGTTTCGTTTCGTTTCGTTTCGTTTCGTTTCGTTTCGTTTCGTTTCGTTTCGTTTCGTTTCGTTTCGTTTCGTTTCGTTTCGTTTCGTTTCGTTTCGTTTCGTTTCGTTTCGTTTCGTTTCGTTTCGTTTCGTTTCGTTTCGTTTCGTTTCGTTTCGTTTCGTTTCGTTTCGTTTCGTTTCGTTTCGTTTCGTTTCGTTTCGTTTCGTTTCGTTTCGTTTCGTTTCGTTTCGTTTCGTTTCGTTTCGTTTCGTTTCGTTTCGTTTCGTTTCGTTTCGTTTCGTTTCGTTTCGTTTCGTTTCGTTTCGTTTCGTTTCGTTTCGTTTCGTTTCGTTTCGTTTCGTTTCGTTTCGTTTCGTTTCGTTTCGTTTCGTTTCGTTTCGTTTCGTTTCGTTTCGTTTCGTTTCGTTTCGTTTCGTTTCGTTTCGTTTCGTTTCGTTTCGTTTCGTTTCGTTTCGTTTCGTTTCGTTTCGTTTCGTTTCGTTTCGTTTCGTTTCGTTTCGTTTCGTTTCGTTTCGTTTCGTTTCGTTTCGTTTCGTTTCGTTTCGTTTCGTTTCGTTTCGTTTCGTTTCGTTTCGTTTCGTTTCGTTTCGTTTCGTTTCGTTTCGTTTCGTTTCGTTTCGTTTCGTTTCGTTTCGTTTCGTTTCGTTTCGTTTCGTTTCGTTTCGTTTCGTTTCGTTTCGTTTCGTTTCGTTTCGTTTCGTTTCGTTTCGTTTCGTTTCGTTTCGTTTCGTTTCGTTTCGTTTCGTTTCGTTTCGTTTCGTTTCGTTTCGTTTCGTTTCGTTTCGTTTCGTTTCGTTTCGTTTCGTTTCGTTTCGTTTCGTTTCGTTTCGTTTCGTTTCGTTTCGTTTCGTTTCGTTTCGTTTCGTTTCGTTTCGTTTCGTTTCGTTTCGTTTCGTTTCGTTTCGTTTCGTTTCGTTTCGTTTCGTTTCGTTTCGTTTCGTTTCGTTTCGTTTCGTTTCGTTTCGTTTCGTTTCGTTTCGTTTCGTTTCGTTTCGTTTCGTTTCGTTTCGTTTCGTTTCGTTTCGTTTCGTTTCGTTTCGTTTCGTTTCGTTTCGTTTCGTTTCGTTTCGTTTCGTTTCGTTTCGTTTCGTTTCGTTTCGTTTCGTTTCGTTTCG
Source organism: Uropetala carovei (assembly GCA_036926305.1). Classification (NCBI taxonomy): domain Eukaryota; kingdom Metazoa; phylum Arthropoda; class Insecta; order Odonata; family Petaluridae; genus Uropetala; species Uropetala carovei. The sequence continues at coordinate 29,960,405 of JAXCHB010000011.1, forward strand.
TTTCGTTTCGTTTCGTTTCGTTTCGTTTCGTTTCGTTTCGTTTCGTTTCGTTTCGTTTCGTTTCGTTTCGTTTCGTTTCGTTTCGTTTCGTTTCGTTTCGTTTCGTTTCGTTTCGTTTCGTTTCGTTTCGTTTCGTTTCGTTTCGTTTCGTTTCGTTTCGTTTCGTTTCGTTTCGTTTCGTTTCGTTTCGTTTCGTTTCGTTTCGTTTCGTTTCGTTTCGTTTCGTTTCGTTTCGTTTCGTTTCGTTTCGTTTCGTTTCGTTTCGTTTCGTTTCGTTTCGTTTCGTTTCGTTTCGTTTCGTTTCGTTTCGTTTCGTTTCGTTTCGTTTCGTTTCGTTTCGTTTCGTTTCGTTTCGTTTCGTTTCGTTTCGTTTCGTTTCGTTTCGTTTCGTTTCGTTTCGTTTCGTTTCGTTTCGTTTCGTTTCGTTTCGTTTCGTTTCGTTTCGTTTCGTTCGTTTCGTTTCGTTTCGTTTCGTTTCGTTTCGTTTCGTTTCGTTTCGTTTCGTTTCGTTTCGTTTCGTTTCGTTTCGTTTCGTTTCGTTTCGTTTCGTTTCGTTTCGTTTCGTTTCGTTTCGTTTCGTTTCGTTTCGTTTCGTTTCGTTTCGTTTCGTTTCGTTTCGTTTCGTTTCGTTTCGTTTCGTTTCGTTTCGTTTCGTTTCGTTTCGTTTCGTTTCGTTTCGTTTCGTTTCGTTTCGTTTCGTTTCGTTTCGTTTCGTTTCGTTTCGTTTCGTTTCGTTTCGTTTCGTTTCGTTTCGTTTCGTTTCGTTTCGTTTCGTTTCGTTTCGTTTCGTTCGTTTCGTTTCGTTTCGTTTCGTTTCGTTTCGTTTCGTTTCGTTTCGTTTCGTTTCGTTTCGTTTCGTTTCGTTTCGTTTCGTTTCGTTTCGTTTCGTTTCGTTCGTTTCGTTTCGTTTCGTTTCGTTTCGTTTCGTTTCGTTTCGTTTCGTTTCGTTTCGTTTCGTTTCGTTTCGTTTCGTTTCGTTTCGTTTCGTTTCGTTTCGTTTCGTTTCGTTTCGTTTCGTTTCGTTTCGTTTCGTTTCGTTTCGTTTCGTTTCGTTTCGTTTCGTTTCGTTTCGTTTCGTTTCGTTTCGTTTCGTTTCGTTTCGTTTCGTTTCGTTTCGTTTCGTTTCGTTTCGTTTCGTTTCGTTTCGTTTCGTTTCGTTTCGTTTCGTTTCGTTTCGTTTCGTTTCGTTTCGTTTCGTTTCGTTCGTTTCGTTTCGTTTCGTTTCGTTTCGTTTCGTTTCGTTTCGTTTCGTTTCGTTTCGTTTCGTTTCGTTCGTTTCGTTTCGTTTCGTTTCGTTTCGTTTCGTTTCGTTTCGTTTCGTTTCGTTCGTTTCGTTTCGTTTCGTTTCGTTTCGTTTCGTTTCGTTTCGTTTCGTTTCGTTTCGTTTCGTTTCGTTCGTTTCGTTTCGTTTCGTTTCGTTTCGTTTCGTTTCGTTTCGTTTCGTTTCGTTTCGTTTCGTTTCGTTTCGTTTCGTTTCGTTTCGTTTCGTTTCGTTTCGTTTCGTTTCGTTTCGTTTCGTTTCGTTTCGTTCGTTTCGTTTCGTTTCGTTTCGTTTCGTTTCGTTTCGTTTCGTTTCGTTTCGTTTCGTTTCGTTTCGTTTCGTTTCGTTCGTTTCGTTTCGTTCGTTTCGTTTCGTTTCGTTTCGTTTCGTTTCGTTTCGTTTCGTTTCGTTTCGTTTCGTTTCGTTTCGTTCGTTTCGTTTCGTTTCGTTTCGTTTCGTTTCGTTTCGTTTCGTTCGTTTCGTTTCGTTTCGTTTCGTTTCGTTTCGTTTCGTTTCGTTTCGTTTCGTTTCGTTTCGTTTCGTTTCGTTTCGTTTCGTTTCGTTTCGTTTCGTTTCGTTTCGTTTCGTTTCGTTTCGTTTCGTTTCGTTTCGTTTCGTTTCGTTTCGTTT